>OY728149.1:96335342-98835342 GCA_963277665.1 Viscum album
CATGAGGGAGAGGTGTTCTTAGATGTTAAGGAGGTTTACTCTTGAGAGGTATCTTCTAAGGTGGTTTTTCGGACCCCTCTATTTTCTTTAGGTCTAGTTTGACTCTCAAGGGAGAGAATAGTTTGAGAGGTATCTGATGTAATGGATTGGACCCTCCTGGTCCAGTACTTTTCCAAAACCTCAGTCCCATCAAATGGTTCAACCAAAATAGTGGCACCGATCACGGTCGCACATAGAAATGGTGGCACTGCTTACGGAGTCCCACCGAACCGGTGGCACCATGATGGTGGCATCGTAATGGTCACACCATCACGGTCACACATCAAAATGGTGGCACTGCGATGGTGGAACCATGGCGGTGGCACCATGAAGGTGTAATTGTAACCGTCACACCTTCACGGTCTCACACTAAAACGGTGGTGCTGTAAGGGTGGAACCGTGACGGTGCCACCGTGATGGTGGCCCCTTAACGGTCGCACCTTCACGGTCACACATCAAAATGGTGTCACCACTTACGGTGGCACTATTATGGTGGCACTATGACTATGGCACTTCTTACGGTGTCTCACCAAACGGTGTCCTACCCTTGTTTATTTTTCCAGTTCCACTCCCGCAATGTATCTTTTGACGTAAAAGTGTTTTAATACCCCCTTTAGAAGCCATTAAATGCCCATAAATGATATCTAAAATCCCCCAAGATTCGGGAGACCCTTGACTTACCAAAATGTGTTGATTTTTTCGTCAATGTCACACCATTTTCCCATACTTTTTAGCTCAACCCATGTTACACATTTTCCTCTAATTAAAGGAAATCCTTTAAAGCACAACTGTTATAGAAACCTCTCCGAAGAGAATTATTAAATAACAATTAATTTCATCATTTTTAACTATCCAAATGCATGGAGAAACCATTATCCACCTTTAATCCATTTCAGAAATCATATCTCGTAACTCCAGGATCTTGCCTTGTATCACACGGGATTCATTATTCTTCTTCTTAGCTAGTCTCTTTCCTTTTTCTTGTTGTGTTTGGAGTCCCCCTTTCTGAGGCTAGTGGTGCACCTATGCTGGAGCCTTTCTGACTCACTCTTGGAGTCCTCAAAGTTCCTCCCCTGTATGTTTCACATTCCTAGTTCTTGGCGTGTGGAGAAAAGCTTCGATCGTTGATCATCCAAGTAGGATTCTTCCTTAATCTCTCTTTACTGTATATCATACGGGGTGGGTATAATAATTTTTCTATGAGGATGGATGAAACCAAACCTAAATAAAGATAATAAACAGAATTTTAAAGAATTAAGGGGCGTGTTTGATGATGTCGTTGTACTATTTTACCATTTCTTATATGTTTTGAATTGTATGGGATTATGTCCACTGAAAATCACGGACATTGGTGGTATTTACTTGCACACTAATGAAACCATGTCTTCTGTGATGATTTAATGGATGTTACATGGGAATTAGTTAATTACATAAAATCATTTGAGTAAATGGATGTCCAGGGAACCAGAATCCTTGTGTGATCGCCTCGGTTAACCAAACAGAAAATAAGGAACTCAATGAATGGTGTGTTTGTATTCGGAAACTCCCTTGATCTGTCTTTGTAATATATGTGGTTGTTCTGCTTGATTCTTGTGGGGTGACATGGATGGGGATGGGATCCCCTATTGTGGTGCAGTTATTGGTTTTTGGATCTAAGGTTGTGTGGGGCCATATGGTGGGGCTTGGTTTGGTTCATGTACTTCGAGTGATCTCATGGATCCCTTTTGTTGTTGTGACTTTACAAGAGAACTGGGTGTGAATGATTAATTGGTAACTTGGTTGTTTTTTCTTCCTTGTCTTGTGTCTATACCTATTATTTTCCTAGAATTGAATAATTATTTAAATGGAACCACTTGAATGTGATAATAATAATGGGTTCAATGGGGAATTTTTTTCTGGGAATGAGTTGTGACTTGGTTATGGATGTTGTGATTTTTATGAATGAATAGTAATGAGGGTGTTTGTGTATGGTCTAGTTTTGGAACCCCTAGGTTGGGATGAGTTCTTGTTTACCTATATGTATAATTTAGTTCTTATGTTTCTTATTCATGCCACATCCAAGTTGAGCACTTCGTGTTGAGCACCCCAATTTCATGGGGGTGTTTTTTCTAACACTCCTATGAGTGGCTGGTTATTAGCTCATTTTCTTATCCCTTTCTCGAGTAGCCCAAGACTCTCTATGTAGGATATGATGGCTTGAGGTCCATTATATCCCAAGATTCTTCAAGAAGGGTATGTTGTGGTGGTTTCCCTTGGGTGTGTGCAGGTAGGTTGTTTCCCAAGTGTATTTGGGATGAGGCTCAGGTGTCTTCGGGCGTGGCAGTAGTTATTCAGGACCAAGTGTCTTCAGGTGTGGAGGTAGTTGTTCTGGCCTAGGTGTTTGTGGGCATGGTTACATGTGTTTTTGGCCCAGGTGTTTGTGGGTGGGGTGTGTGGTTGTGGTATCCCAGGTGTGCATTAGTGGGGTATGGTAGTGGGATTATGGTGAAAATGGTGGGGAAGGTCTGACGCGTAGAATTCCTTCAATAACCAGTGGGAATGTGGTTCGGGGTACCTAAACATCGATGTGTTATTAATATTACTTTATATTACTTGCGTTATTTTGGGAGTGTGTCTTGGAGAGTTTTGGGTGGATAGTTTCATTACTAGTTTCTTTGGTTATCGTTTTTTCTAACAGGGCTTTAGAAGCCTCCCCACTTGTGTACAAGAGCTTTTGGTTTTCCCTATCGAGTATACCAATATACTCACCCTACATATATTAATATACTTTCAGGTTTCCAGGAGGACTTTGAGGACCGTGTCGGACCCTATTAGCTCAGACACCGGGACAGTTGACGTTTCCGTCTTTCTTTTCTTTTGGTACTTCCTTTTGGATTTTTTATTCTACTTTATAGCACTTTCTTATTGGAACATGCATATGGGAATGGATTGTTTTGGCTTTACTTTTACTTCTATTTTTAGTATTTTTTGGGATTTACTATATTATCTTCTGATCCTACTAAATAAAAAAGGTAATTTCTTCTATATTACATGTGATTCTATACCCTTGGTGCTAGTCCCCACTCCGAGGCCTATTGAAGGTGTGTCTCGGGGGTCATTATCTCTCCTTAAACTTGAGGAAGGAAGGGTTTAGAAATCTGATATCCCTTACCTCATCTTTTTTAAGGAGGGTCATGACAATAAGGCTCTCAAACTCCCTTGTAACCCATTTTAAAATGGGTTTTTAGTGGGTAAAATTCAAGATCCTTCAAGTAATTGAGTCTCTCTTTGTTTTTATTCCTTATCTCTAGGGTTTATTACCTCCTTCTTGAAGTTCTAAAATTCCAACATCTAGGGTTTCTTCCCTAGGGTTTAATATTTAGTTTCTTGGTACAATCTTCTTTATTAGGGTTATTTTCCACTCACTTGTGGTGCGGTTGTGGTGCGGGTGATGTTTCACACAAATATTCAGGGGTTTTGAAATTCAAGGTAGGTGGTTCCCTGTGTAAACATTATTTTATGAATTTATCTTGCTTGATTAACCTATTTAGCTTGTTTTTAATCTATTGTGTGTGGTGGAAAACCATATTTTGTATCATTTATTAAGTATTTAATTTTAATGTTGCGTTTTACATGGAATTGGGTGTTTTTTATGTGTATTCCATGTTGTATCATTTGGGGTTATTTTATGATTTATGAAATTTATTTGTTAAATAGTTATGGGGCTGAGAATTATGATTTTGTATGGTATTATTGTGATTTTGGCCTTAAAAGGTGGTTTTAAATGAATTTTGTGTTCAAAACCTTGTAACACCTCTTGAACTTCTTTTATAAATATTTTATTGGGCTTAATGAACTACATTGAGGGTGCGGAACATGTTTGGGGTACTATTTTGTGTGTTTATGATTTAGAAATGGAGTTTTGATGTGAAATTGGGAATTTATCACATGTGAAACTTGATTGAGTACAAATGGGAAACCTGGGTATCTAGGTGGACGAACTAGGACTAGTATGCTAGTGATTCGAAAGTGTCCTTGTCCCAGTTTCACTTAGAAAGATTGAAAATGTATACACCAACTAAATAATGATGATTGATTGGAGACCAATGGGTTATGGGTGTGTTCCCTACTAGTGGATCATTCATGAGAATGTAGTTCGTTGTGTTTTGTATGCCACATTTCACCAAGATACGATGTACCTAGTGTCCCATTGTTAGCTAGTGCCTAGGGGAATTTCCCATGACTAGTGCTCATTGGTTATGTTGTACTTACCATCGAAATATGGTTTTTTTGGTTGGTAATTTTAGTATCATGTGTGTTTTCTTTAAAATTGTTAATTCTTTAAATTTTCCCTCTTGAAAACTGTTTTTATTTAAAGTTTCATACCTTTAAAATTGTTATTAGAATTTTTTGTTTATGAAAACTTGCAATATTTTTGTCATATAATTTTTATAAAATAGAATATTTTCTTGGGTGGTATCCTATTGGGATCAGGCTCACACCCTACTTACACCTTTGTATGTAAATATAATTGGTAATGTTTGACATAGGTAAGGTTAAGGTCCTTGGAGATGGTGGTTCGAGTTTTTAGCTTCCTTCCTTGATGCGGTGTTGTAGAGATGGTTTGAGGGAGATTACCCCTTGTCATGTAGTGGTTTTTGAGTTATAATTGCTTCTCGTTTTTAGTTTTATCCCTCTTGGTTTTTTTATATATGTAATTAAATTCTAACTTTTTGTTAAGTCTTATTTGGTGTAAATTTTTATACTCAGTCTATTTAATATTTTTGGTTGTTTAATCTTTCTAAACTTAGGTAAACTACTCCCAAAATATTTTTTATGATACCTAGGCACTTTTTCCAGCCCATGGGGGTGGGGAACACCCTTCAGGACATTCCATGGACAAGATTGGGAGTTGGTTTGGTTGGAAACCCAGCTTGGTTCGTGATAGTGTATGCATGAAGTCCATCTTGTATATCCATATAGAATTTAATATAAATATATATAACAAAATTAAATTCATTTATTTTGATTTAATATTATGATTAAGATTCATGATAAAAAATGATAAGTCATTCCAGAATTCCTTTTAGGTCAAGATGACTATTAGCTCCTCCTCTACTCTTCATAATATCATCTTCTTCAATAATGTTTCATGAATGGTATTTTTAGAGGATTTTACATCTAATTACAGATAAATACAATATTAATGAACTCAGGTTAGGAAAAAATATTGATTAAAAATTGCATCACCAACATTTGAAATAGTAGTGACTAAGAAATTTAAAAGGTAACAGTTTATAAAATTTAGAGTAATTTTGGCTATGAGGGGTAAATTTTTAACTTTATCTGTCATAGAATGAAATTTTGTTTGTTCTTATGGATTTAGACATGAATGATTACTATTTCTGTAATTTTTGGTTATTTTTTAGGTTTTTCAATTCTTTAAATATATTTTAGCTACTGAGGGGAATTAAATTATTTATATATTTAAATAGGTAATTCAATTTATATAGATTATATTGATAAATTAAATAATTAGAGTATTTAAGATAATTTTTATGGTGATGATGTTGAATATTTTATTTATTGAATGTCGTGTATTTTATTATATCAATGGAATGTCTAGTTAGTGAGTTAATGGGAGATTTAAAGGGGAAAAGATACAAGAGATAATATTTCAATATTATTGACTTTATGATTGTCTTTTTGTGAAGGGAATTAAATAATTGGATCCCATATTTCATGTTCTTCATCTAAAATAAATTCTCTAAATTTCAATTCTCACTAGATTTTTCATATATGGAATACCATATCCAATCAAAGAATATGGTGAATGAATAACATAATTAAATGATTTATAGGCGATCATAGAGGATTAATAGTAATACTAGAATTTAGGTAGGTGACTCAAAAGTTTACACTTAGTATTACTCTTTATGAACCTACTATGATCTTGTTATATAATGATTGATGGATAATTTATAATTATCTAGGTATAATTTTCATAATTGTCAAATGAATCTAGGAACTATGGATATGAAACTAATGTATTAGTTCATCAATATGAATACTAGAAATTAAAATAATTGATCAATGTTATATTTATGGAATGAATATTTAACATGAATATATTAAAAGAATAATTGAATTTCCACATGTGGTATTATTGAAAAGAATTGATAAATAGTGGAAATGAAATATAGAATTTGATGGAATAGTATATTATATGATAACATAATTTTAATTATTATGGATTATAGAGAACTAATGGAAGAGTCTATAAAATTCTTTTTAATTACATGCAAAGAAGAAGGGAATTATGATATGTGATTATGATCAAATTAGTGTGGGTTATTTATTATGATTAATGTTTTAATTACTATATACGTTTTTAAGATATAAATTAGTTTTTTAATCCTTTATGAATACTTTTTTAAATTATCTAATTAATTGTTGTATATAATTTTGAGCCTCAAAACATAATTTTGATTGGAAAAATAATATTATAAGTTTGATAATGATTTTATGAATTTTTTCATTGGTTGTTCCAAATAGAAATTAGGGATATCATATTCCCAAGAAATATTTAATGAAGGTTTGATGATTTTGTGTGATGAAGTGGTGGTGATTTACTTGGGGTCCATGTTATATGCACACAGGGTTTTCTGAAATTATAATATAGATGGAATTTGGAGTACGATACACAGGGGAAGATTTGATTCTATGTTATTTATTCCATATTTCTTTATGGGAATAATATATTCAGTATAGTATATTCTTCCTAACACATTCATCAATTTTTATTTTTCTTATAATCAAGTTATTTGTTTTTTATATGGTGGTTTTATTCTAATAATTTATAAACCCATTGATAACCCTTTAGTATGTATGAAGTTTATTATGTGACTATGTAGGAGTGTATTGGAAGAAGAGATTATGTCTATGAATTTAATAATCTGTATATGACAGTGATGAAGTTTTAAATCTTGTTTATTCGAAGGATATGACTATTATTAATGATGATCTAAATAACAACCTGAGATTTTGATTATCGTATACTAATGGTAGTTCCTGTAGTGAATGTGAGTCTTTATTATTCACCCACTATAATATATAGTTTGAAAAAAAATCAGAGTGTGGTTTTAATGTGTGGAATTATTATTTATTCCCATGTATCTCAATTATAGTTGACCTAAGTGGGAGTATAGTGTAAATAAAAGGTATTGTCATTTTCCCCCTAGTATGTAGATGTGATTGACTTGGGTGGGAGCTTAGTTTATCTATTTAATGTGAATATAATAAGTTGGATCTTTATTTTTATGTTGGCCTAGTTAAGAGATAAAATATTTAGTGGTGGTTTAAATATATTATTTATTCTTTTTTATTATGACATAGATAACTTGGAATATTATGGAAAATAAACCATGGGTTGTAGTATTTCTTCATTATAATTAGAGAAGTTTCAGAAAAATTAGCCACTCATTTATATGTGGATATTTCCTAAGGGAAAGTTTTTCTTTAAATTCAGGTTATAGTGGGGGAGATTCTTTGAGTCTGGACACCAATAGATAATAAAGATTCCATATGGGTGGACAATGACACAGTAAATGAATATTTTGTAGTTGGGTCTCTATGTGTTGGAACCTACATGGATATATATTGGGTACTTACCTTCCTAAGGAAAACTAAATAAGGATAATATGATGATGTCCCTTTTGGTATAGTATTTCATGGAGTTGTAAAGTGAGGTCTCTATAGATGGATAACTATTGGGTTTTAGAACTATATATTGGTGTAATATTTTATTTTTTGGGATGTTATTTGAAATTTTCTATGATTGGATGTGTATATATTATGAAGTGTGAAATTGATGTGTCCTAGATGACAGGATTATGGGTATGTATGTTTAATTGAAATTGTTTTCTTATTTGTTCTATATATATTTTTATTACCATCCCTCTTTCATACGCTCACGTGATAGTTTTTGGGAGGAACTTACTGATCATATTTATATTCTTACAATAACATTATTATATTATTATTTTTCTAATTTTTTTGATATATTTGGAAGAAGTTTTTGGAAACTTTTTCTATAGACAACGAAGAAATGTTTCTGTAGATGATTTATTAACGTTATGTCTCACATGATGTATAGAAAAGATAATTAAAAATGTATTTTTATCAAAATATTAATTTGATTTTTATGACTTGACATGGAATTTATTTATTATGTTTCATTCATGTGTTTTGAATGGGAAATGGAATTATATAATTATGGTATTATGGATTTTTATGATCTAATTCATATTTATTTTTTCCCTACTCATAAAATTTTCTTAGGAGTTTTTTGTTTCTCTTCATGTCATAAATTTGTTTTATCCTACAATGACATGTATTTATTCAATTATTCTCTCAGTTAAACATAAATATTTCTATGAAATTTCAAAACAAATAATAATCATTTTATTATAAACATCATCAATTAAAACATAATCTGTATGACATATAAATCTTTCTTAGATCATCATTTCCTTTTTGTTTTATTCAATGGATTTCATTTTGTACATTTATAATTTTATGAATTCATTTTTATTTCGCATGGGTGAAAGACTATTTTTTCCAGGTGATGATATTATTTGAATTTTTTACCTTCTAAATAGATCTTTTAAACTGATTTATAATCATCCATTAATGGAGAGTTTCATAGATAATGATGGATGAGAATGGAGTTCAATTGGTTATCCATTATGAGTTGATTTTTTTTCTATTAATTAGATTGTATTGCTTCATAAGTATTCTATTGGAAACTTTAAGTGTAATATAATTTTTTGCATAACTATTCATTATAATATATAAATGTACATATTCTATATTTAAATTTATCATTATGAGATCTTTGTAAAAAGTTATGATATTAATTTTAATTTTTCATACTGACAAAAAAATATTCAACTATGAGTTATCATAGTCACTATAGCTATATTGTTGATTTATTTATTACTATTAGTTAAAAAATTCTCCATTATATTGGAAAATTCTTGACTTTTTTACCTATTTATATTTTATCAAAGCTAGTAGAGAAGGTATGTGACAAAAATTGGTTATCTTTTTTTTGAATTGTTACATTTATTATAATATTTGGATTTTGAGATTTTTTTGATATTTTGTTTTCATTAATATTTACTAAGATAATAAGATCAAATGAATTACAGAGATGGTGTAATCAAAACTATGAGAAGTGACTAATAAATTGGAGAAGAATCTTGCAGAGGAGAATATTTTGAGACTACTGTCTTAGAAGGATGTCATGGAAGCCCAGAATAGATCAAATAAAGAGATCTGGGAGCTACGCTGTGGTGCTGCTAATGATAGGTGTGCCATTATATAATTTATTGATTTATATGCTTCAAAATAGTGATGTGTTTCAATGTTTTAAGTTATGTGTCAACAAATATAATTTCTTTTTTTAAATAGATGAATCATTTTTTTTCGGATTAGAATCACTATATAGTACCTTCATCACCTCCCTAAACATGGATACAGAATTAGAAAAAGAATAATAGTTAACCATGACCCTGGGATACCTCTCAAAAAAAAATTAAAAATATATTAAAAACTTATGAAACAGATATTAGGTCTTAATGGGCATGGTTAATTGATAATTCCCAAAAAATATTCTTCTCAAAAACAAAAAAAATACATTTTTCTGTTCCTTTTTAGTTATTAATTCATGTATCATTTATCATGTACAGTTAACTCACTGATCACATACATATAATAATTCATTATATCTCACTTATTTTCCCATTATTTCCATATAGGTTATTTTTTATGATGCAAGTTCAGGGACAATTGACTTCAACAATAAGACCAATGATGTTTGTTTACTTAGTGTTATGTATTCAACTGCCCACTATTTTGACCAGTTTTTTTCTTTATAGTTATTACCATTGTTCAAAATCATTTTTGATGGTTCTATAGTGGTGAAATTATATTTTTTGATTTTTTAGTTAGCCCATGCTACTAGTCATAGTATTTATTCCTAGTTTTAGTCCCACCCATTGCTAAATTTCAATACTATAGTTTCTTTTACTTCTCACTTTTATTTTCTATTTTGAGAGGTTTTTCCTTGGATATATTACTTCTCTCCACTACCCATATGGGCCGTCCACGAGTCCTATCATGCTATACCTTGGCTATATTGTGGGTTCTTTCATATTAATCACATCCATCTATGGGTTCGATAGAGAGTGAAACCATGATTTCTCATTGTTGAGGTGATGGTATATACAGGATTGATCCTAGAGCACTGAAGGTGTGATAGAGGATCGGATTTTCTAATAGATTGTGAACTATAAAATCAATAGTTATCAGCTTCATCTACTCACAATGTTGGACTTTGATCCATGTTTTATATAATTAGTACTTGGAATTGTACTTTTAATTTTCTCTTATAACAAGTTAGGGTTGTTGCATGGTCTTTAGTTTTATCTTGTATGTACTTATAATTTTCCCTTGTTTACTTGTATAGCGGAGCCCCTACCCCATGAACATTTTTCAGTTTGACTGAATAGTTTAAATTATGGTGTTCATTTATTACTTTATTTACTAATTTCTATTTTTTATTTTTTGAACAGTGTTACTTATTCATGTGATTTATGGTTTCTCACGTAAACTAGGGTTTTGTTCTAAAAAATGGTATTTTTAGCCATGGTTGTAAACCATAGTATTAGACCTACTTCCTCAGTTAAAAACCATGGGTATATGTCAACGTGGAAGAATCTGTATCCATGGTTAGAAACTATGGCTATAGGTGTACTTCCATGATGAAAACTATGGCTATAGGACTATAGTTAAGGTTTCCATCATGGCTATATGTCGGCATGGAAGAATATATATCCATGGTTATAAACTATGGTTATAGGTGTACATCCCTGGTGGAAACCATGCATATAGGGTTATAGCCATGGTTTCAAACTTTATCTATATCCATGGACCTATTTTCACACTAATATGAGCCACGGTTCACAAAACTATGTCTATTACTTATAAACATGTTTTCTTAACTTTTAGACATGGTTTTAAACAATGAATGTATCCTGAATTTATAGTAGTGTTAGTGGAATCAAGCACACCAAATAGGTTGTGATTAGACACTCTGAAAACTGTGTTCCTATAGTACCTACTTATGCTCCATGGATAACTCCCTCACCTCTATTATTTGGGTTCTTGTGAGGTATTATGTTTGTCACTTGAAGATGAATCAAGAGAATCTTCCAAGACATAGAAACTTTTATACTTATATGAAATATCTCAAATGTTCAACTATGAGTTACCTTGAAACATTTCCCCCATATTTATGGTTAATACTTTCACCACTATGATGTAGTCCTTGAAAATTAAGGTTTATAGTTCCATTTTGGAAAGAAGAAATTGAATTTACAAATAAAACCACTAATCATCCTCTTTCTAAAAACCACTTTGTAGTATTTCCCCTTCGAAGATATCTACTAGAATGTTAATTTTGTTATTTCGGGCTCTAGCATCCTCAAAATATGGATCAAATTCCAATCCAAAGGAGTCATAATCATTACTCATATGATCAGTAAACATAGGAGAAAAATTTCATTTTGTAGTGTTGACTTATCCACCTATCTGGATATGAGGTGGATATGCCATCTAAATATGAATCATAGTAGGGGATAAACTCAACTATATAGAAGAGATAACTGGAGAGACATATCCATGATCAGAAGATGGTTTGATCTTTTTCAAATGAACTATCTATAGTCCCTCCTCATCCACTTCAATCACCTTAGATAAGGGATTACAAGGATTAAAATCTTGACCATTTGTTTTTAGAGACTTTAGATATACTAGGGACCAAGACACATCAACCATCAAAGAAGAACCATGGGAAAATCATGTTGGACTTCCATCATAGACTTCTGTAAAAAAATTATCTTTCCAAGAGCTTAAGAATTCAATTCTTTCTTATCTTTTCGGTCTCTAGAAGCAATCATTGGTTCATCCATAATTTTCTGATCAATGGTGTCCTAAATGGTAGCATCATCAACAAATTGATCATCCATTTGTTCTTCAACCATACCACCATCCACATACGGGAGATAATTTTAAATTAAAATATCCACAATTTCAATTGAAGGTAAATAAAAAATGATACCCTACTAGAAATCCACCAACCCCTTTCTAGGTTGACAGGTATTAGCAGAATTAGACCGCATAATCATCTATTTGTAAGGATCCATTTTCTCACCCTTGAATTGGACCAATTTGTTATCATTAAATTCAAGGGGTTTTTTTACTCATCAAAATGAATTGATTCTTTATCATCCATATCCACGCAGGTTCTACACTTTACATGTACATCTAGGCCCAAATTAGAGAGCCCTATATCATTAGTAATAACCATTTCATTTCCTTTATCATTAGAGAATAATTTAAGACAACCATTTATATCTAAATTTCTAGATGAAACCATAGGATAGGAAACAGTAGCCTATACATTCATATTAAAACCACCCTTTTAAACTTCATCTTCCTACATTCAAAACCCATACACCCTTTCAAGTCACAAAGGTCACAACATTTATCATACCTGCATCTTTAATTGGTATGCCTAATTGATTTACAACCACTACAAAATGGATTCATCTTATCATATATAATAGTTAATTCAAAATTGAAATCCATAGTTTGTAGAGTCACATTTTGAATAGGGTTAGCATTGAGGTTTACTTCTACCTGGAAGTGCGCAAAATAACCATAAAATGCTTCCTCTGTTGCTCGATCTAATTTTATTGGAGTTCCAATCACTAAGGCAATGTAAAATAAAATTCAAGGATGCCAAAAAATCTAATTCATAATGTAAATCCTCATCTGAAATTGGGTCCTTATATTTCGGATTGAAAAGGGAGTAAAACTGGGATGCCAATCTTGAAAAAATTGCATACCTAGATTGAGGGAAATCTGACCAAACACCCATGCCTTATGCTTCAAGTCTTATAACAGGATTAATATGTGGAAGTAACCATTCCCTATGGTAATACATCACCATTCATGGAAACCCCATGTGATAGAGAGCCTTCGAACCATCTCTTTAGTATTCCATGGTTTTTGTCCTAAAGGAAAAACCATTCTTACAATAATCAAAAACTCACAGATCTTAAATATATCTTAGGATTAGATCTTGATTGGAATGGATGAGTGATGAATTACCTCGTTTTTTTTCTTAGTTTTTATTTATTTAATATTTTTTAAAATTTATTCATTTTTGATATATTTTTATATTTATTTATACTTTTATAATTATATTATTCTTTCATATATAAAAATATATATTGATATATATAAAATATATTTATAAATATTAAATATTGATATATATTAATATATATTGACATGTATTAATAAATATAATATTAATTATTTAATTAAAAATTTATAAATTACAAAAAAATATTATATATATATATAATTAAATAAGTAATACACTTTTTATAACTAATAAAATTGAGTAAATTGTTTAAATACTTAACATGTTAATTAAATAATTAATATATTATTTATTACTATATATATATATTTAATTTATTCCTTCTTATTAAAAAACATTTCATTAATAATTTTTTTAATAATTTTTTTAGCATTTAATGTTTTTAATACAGTTATAATTTACATAATTAAAATATATTCATTTTTATTTAAACATATATTCATGCGGGTTCATGAGCTAGAACTGCCCAACCCCCAAATATTTCACAATTAAAGTTATTAAATTAAATATATATATATATATATATTAAATAATTTTATATTAGATATATATATATATAATTAAATGATCAATAAACTATTTATAATTAATAAAAATGAATAAAATTATTAAATACTTAATATAATAATTAAATAATCAATAAACAATTTATTTTTATATACTAATTAAATACTTAATATGATAATTAAATAATACATATACAATTTATTCCTATAAATATGTTAAATTTGTTTTTTTTATAATTTTATTCACATTTTTTAATTATAAAGTGTATATTGATTACTTAATATATATATATATATATAAGTAAATATCACTCTGTTTTTTTTAGTTCGAGGCTTGAGGATCTCTTTTATTAAATAAAAAATCAAAAGATAGAGGAGGAACACACAAAGCATCAAATTTCACAAGGAAAACAACAGAAAAAGAGACTAGTAAAAATCGTGTAGCTCAAGATATGGTACTCATGATATAGTGAGAGGCACGTCCACCCCAACCACAAGGATGGTTTCCCCTTCTCTATGTTTTAACCTAAAACCATGGGACGCCCCCATTGTCTGAGAGTCCATAATCACTGATAGTCATCATCACTTTTGAATCAAGCACATGATCATTGTATTGTACATCCTTCTCACTACTTCTGGAGGCAAGAAAATCAAAGGTGTTATGTGTACTAAGCATTGAATATGATTTTTTCATAGGTTTTATAGGAATAGTTCCCATTGAAGAAAATCTAGAAAACTTCTTAATAGAAGTTGTAACATCCCATGCCCCTTTTGCACTAAAATCCAAGGAGGAGGTAGCATCCTCAATGTGGACTTTCCTACCCTGAGTAGGTTCAAAAACCAAACCAAACACCTATAGAAAATTTGAAGTAGTAGGGGTCTTCATTCTACCAAGGACATAATTCATAGACTTTTTACCAAGATCCATAACAACCCCTCCCCTTCTACAACATCTATCCTTAAGACCAAGGATTTAACAGCAACAACATTTGAACTTTCCCTACCATGGGAAGATTCTAAAACCAGATGAGGTCCCAAAATATCAATTGGTAAAATATAGACAAGATCCACCAGAGTCTGTATTCCACTGTCGAAATCATTTGTACAATCAACAATACAATGTGGTTGTCCATCCATTGAGTTGAAAATTGTATAACCAGTAAGAGCGGGAGGAGAAGAAGTAGATGGTCCCCTCATATCCAAATTTCTTTCCAATGAATCTATATTAGATCCAATTGGCTTGCATGAACTGGAATTTCTAGTGGAAATGGAAGCCTTATCATTTTCTATCATAGGGGAAAATTTATCTTTCCCCTAAATAATAGAGATATGGGCCTTATTGTATTTGTATGTGATAGTATCCAACTTGTCCTTCCATTTCTAGTTTTTATAGGAAATCATTTTTTGTTCCTTACATAAGGATTAATCCACATCAGCCTTTTCAAAATCCTCTAAGGCGGCTTGACTATCATTAGAAACATCACCATCATGGTCATCCCTTACGTCCCTAATTAAAGCATCCTTAAAAAAAACCATCAGATATAAATTATTCTCATCTTCTATGTCATTCCTTGACTTAATTGTCTTGTTAATTATTTGAATAGGAGAATAAAAAATAGTGTACTTATAGGGAAAACATTCAAAATCATGCATTCTGGTTCTCTAAGAAGAGCCTTTAGTATTTACATGGGCTTTTTCCACTTGTCTAATTCAATTTCCTAGAAGTAAAATCCATTGAAACATTATCTATAAGAAGATATTTATTCTGGTTATCAATGGAATGATTGACCTCATTACTACCCTTCCTTAGTCATCGCTGAAGATCATTTCCCTTTAATTTAAATTTATAAAAATGGGATCTCCCATATAATTAGACATTGAGTGACCAATAATTTTACAAGAATCAAAAAAAAGATTTCATATTTCAAACACAATTCCAAGATTAATCTCATACTGAGGTGTAGAAAGAACAGCTTTATTGATCAAATTCAAAAATAAGTCAAATTCTACCAAAACCATTGTAAAGTGACCATATCTAACCATATCAGTCACAATATCTATCCTAACCAGGATTCCAATTATAGTTGAAATATCAAATTTAATTTTTAGGTTTCATAAGACCCAATTTAATGCGTGGATTTGGATCCAAACCTATAAATAGGTATCTTTAAAATCTTTAATATTGAAATTTAGGCTCCAATGATGAACTCTTATGGTTACCGACCTGATATTGATAGAACTCAAACTCCAAGAATGACCTTTAAATTTCATATAAGGGAATAAGATATGAAAAACCCCACATCTAAGAGAGAACTCTTGAAATATAAAAGTCCAAAAATAGAATCTAATTGAGAAAAAAGATCAACAAATTTCCAAGGTTCCATACCTTTGGATAATGATATTAGGGAAATAAGATAGTTTCTAAAAAGATCAATTCATTATTAAATGGTTATATCCAAGGCTGAAACATGGGTAGTAGAACCTTTCTTGATGATTTTTTGTGATACCTTATCCTTAAGAAAGATGAAATATAGTCCCAAGAAACTAAATAAGGATGTGAAACCCTTCAAAGATCCCTTTATGTTATCCTTATATTTATTTTAAGTAGATGATCATTGTAGACCAAAAAGATGATTCAAAATATATGAGAATATATTCCCACTTCATTGATGATCTAAGGGACCACAGTCACCAGGGAGCACCGGGAAGAGCTTCTCCCATTCCTCCATATTTTTTTCACACATTTTTAACATACATACATTTAATATAATTTATTTATTGATAATTTTAAGTGTGTAATTACATTTTTATAATTTATATATTTTAAATATATATTCTCTTAATATTTGGTAATTTATTCATTTTTAATGTTTTATACATAATTTTTCATTAGTATATTTAACAATTTTATAATTTATTCATTTTCAATGTTTCAATGTTCAATATTTTTATAATTTTATCCATTTTATAATATTTATTTATAAATTTTTATTCATTAAAATTTAATGTTTTTAATATGGTTTTAATTTATAAAACGAATATGTATTCATTCCCAGTTCAACAAATAAAAATATTCATTTTTAATTTTTTAAATTATCTATATAATTAATAAGAGTAATTTATTTTTTAGATTTATTCATTATTATTATTATTTATTTTATTAATGGATTCTACATATTATATAATTTTATTATTCTATTTAACATATATCAAACTTATATATATACATAGATTAATTTCATGCACACAAAAATTTACGTAATTAATGAAATCTTATATAGAAACACATACACCTAATATTTATGTAATTTATTAAAGATTTAATATTAAGTTTAGAATTTAATTTAGTAACATAATTTTTTCCATGTAAGTGAATCACCATAAGTTTGATTGTAGGGGTTGAGTTTCATGCAATCATATACATCATGATCATTATTTTTGAACAATTTCTAGTGGGTTTGTTTGTGGAACCAAAAACACCCAATGGTCTATATCCCTGAAGGACCTTCTTTTCAAAGGTAGATGCTTATTGGGGAGTTTTTCCCATGATACTTAAGAACACACATTTTTCAAGAGGATAGAAGATTTGGATCATCACAGCCTTTTGGAGGTAATTTTTTCCTACTCTGAGACTCTCTTACAGATTTAAGATTTTTTCATAAATCCTTCATTAATTCCCAATTATGATGTGTACCACTCTTGAATTAATAATCAATTATTAGCATGTATGGAATTTATATTCATCTGTTTGTATCCAAGGTTCTTCATCAATGGAGGTATCTATATATATTTGAGGTTTTCAAAAAATGGTATCCTCTTATGTACTAATTATATATTCTTTGGTCATTATCACGATGATGTAGGCTTTCTAGCAACATTGTGGGGTGCTCTAGAGTGAATTTTCATCCAGGGAGATAATATTTGTTTTTATATTGGGATTTAATCCATTATATGGGATTCCAACATATCCCCATTAAAGTAATCAGAACCCACATAGTCCTACTTCACAAACAGGTCACATAATACCTTTCAACATAATTTGATAAATAGAAGACCATTCAATTTAACATCATACGGTAAGGATGTCTAGGTAGAAGGTTACTTGTCAAAATTTAGTTTGGTACTTATACGAAATTTTCCTAAGGAATATAGAAGGGATATGGAGTCCTATATTGAATGAGAATCTACTGGGAATGTTTCCCAAAGAGAATAGGTTTGATATGGGGTGTTGGGTTTGGACCTCATAAAGGCTTCTATATATCCAATTTAGACAAGAATCAAAGCCCACGTAGTTTGGTTGTTTTTCTTACAAGATATTATGGGCCTTTGAGAGGATTAGGTTGGGGATTATTCCTAAAAAGGATGCCCAGTAAAAGGTTACATGATGAATTTCTAGACTCATGGTGATTTGGAGACTTTTTGGGGGCTTACACCTAAAGAAGATGCCCATAGATGAGAAAGGTGATATGGTTGGGGCTTAATCCTAAAGAGGAATTCAAAAGGTTTTATCTAGGTGCTTACTCCAGAAGAGGATGCCCATGTTGGTTAAATTTTGGGTCTTATATTAAGTAAGAGGTCCATATTTAGTTGGGAATTAAACATGAAATGTTTCCCATGTTTGTGAGAGTTTTGGGCTTATACCAAGTAGGAGGCCCATATTTAGTTGGGACTTACACTTGGAATGATTACCATGTTTTTATTGAAAGGTTGGATATTACACAAAGTAGGAATCTCATATTTGGTTGGGACATAAACTTGAAATGATTCCCATGTTGGTGAAATGTTGGTTCTTATACCAAGTAGGAGGCCCATGTTTGGTTGGGACTTACACTTATATTGATTCCCATGTTTGGTGAAAGGTTTAGGAGATCGTATATATTTCATGACCACCGCCAACAACTAAGGCCACATGATCCATGATCGGTGTGAAAAACAAGAAGGAGAAAATGATCTAACAAACCATACAATTTTATTTTCCTAGAGGTTGGATACATGTCCTTGAGGAACCATGCCTATTGATGCATTCATAATTATGGAAAAAAATATCTGAAGAAAGATTTTATTCCAAAAAATGCATCTGGCTATGTGGATGTTCTCATCATGAAAATCCCCTAATCTCAAATAAGTCATGATAAGTCATTATTGAATGTGAGAAATAGGAGTAGTAATAATATTGGTGAAACGACACACTTCTCCTCCTTCACTAGTGGAAGAGGATGGGGTGATGGGAGAAGAAAAGGTGGCTTGGATTCACCTATTCCCCCTCCCATTGTGTATCCAGGATAGTTATGTCTAACTAATCGTATAGAAACAACCCTCGAGGAGAAGAGTAAAAATAGTGAAACCTCCCACAAGAAATTCTAGGGGCTTACTCAAGGAGGTATTCCCTAAAATTGGTTTTGCAGTGGGAGAGGAGGGTGTCATTCTATATCAAAAGAAAATTAAAGTGTGATCCTCCCCCTCCACACATGGAACAAGAGGTTCCAAGTAATAAATATGACTAAGTAAGTACATGGTACTAAACCTAGTCTCAAAGACTAGGATATCCCTAACGCAACCCCTAGGGTCAGGGTCCTTGTGACTGTGGGAATGTAATTCCACATACACCTTGAGTACCCTAACCCTCAGGTGGGACAAGTGATGGAAACCTCTGACCGTAGGAATTAAAATCCAAATAGGAGACACACTAGTGTACCCCTCTTCATGGTATTTATTTTTCATAGGATTCAGTGTATGTTTCAAATTAGTCCCCCTTGGGTGAGGGATCCAAAGTAATAATATCTCTTCCATTGGTGGCTTAAAAGAGGGATTAAATGTGTGCTCACACATGTCCTAGCTTAGAGGGTATAGGTGGCTCACATAGGACCTGAGAAGAAAAATAAGTGCTTAATGTGGGGGGTATAGAACTACACAAGCTGGGTATTCCTTTGTCAAAGGACCACCTGGATAACAACACTTGGGAGAGGCTTTAGCCTAGGCACCACGGTTCTCCTCAGGTGTCCCGGGATGGGTCTCTCTTAGCTCCCTGATAAGGGATGGGGCCTCATGGGGTTGTTTTCTAATAGGGGAGAAGGTGTAATCAATAATTTTTCTTGTGTTTCATTCCCTAAAGGGAATTTTAACTTACTTATCATATTTAATTCTCTCTTATTTTAGGTTTTGGAGATCTATCTGATGGATTTTTGGACCTGGGTGAAGGGGCTCTGCAGCTAGAGCTTGGGGGATTCTTTTGATTTTCTAGTTATGAAAATGAGGAGACCTAGGGTCCTATTTATAGGAAAATAGGGGGTCTAGTATTTGGAGGATTCTTATGTAGATCTCAAGTTTAGGAGTTCAATATAGGTACCCCGCATAGGGGTGGCCTTCCATTTAGTACTACACCGGGTGGGATGTGTGGGACTTCTGTGCGTAGGGGTTTCTAAAACCCAAATTTCATAAATTCCTTTAATTATCCTTGGGGTTTTTTACCTCTTTAATATGATTAAGGTTATATTCATAATATTTTAACCCCCTTGACAAAACGGTGTGTCAAATAAATCCCCCCCCCCTCATGATTAGATCTGATTAAAAGAGGAGGTTCTAGTCCTAAGGTAGAAAGGGGAAAAGATTATGAAGGGGGGTGGTCAACCTCATAGGAATCAGAACAGGTCAGTGGTGTTAGCCCAATGTGAAGTTCAGTGGTATATTCCAGGTCTGTGAAGCATATAAACTTCCCTTCCACTAACATTTCTTCTAAGGGTGTTTTCATTTGGGAAGGAGTGGTCCCCAGTAGTTACATCATGCATCATAGCAGCTACACTCTGGATCTAAATCCGCATATCGAAGAATCAAGACCGCGTTGTTATGAATCAACCTTCCACACTTCACAGAAAGATATGATTCGAGGTTGTAAGGAATAATGGGATTTTTGTTCTGGAGGGGGAGTTTGGCCTAAGTAGATGTGGGTGTACTGGGTTCACTAAACTTGTACAAAATTTAAAATAGAGCTTCAATATGGCCATATTTATGAGGTTTTTTAGGTTGTAAAAACATATGTTTACAAGAAATCGGAGATCATTCCTGAGATATTAAGCCAGTTGAGTTTGTAGATAAATTCCATCCATTTAACTCGTGGTGAAGATTTAATTTGCCTATGGGATGTCTAGAGAATTTATGGAGCTCCGTTCTTAGGTAATTGTACAATGCGTTTATCCCATTAAAGACAACATTGGATGAGGATGAAAGGACACTCCTGTTAGCCCATGATATTTTCAAGATGGTGAAGAAATTGTAGAGAGAATATCCTCACCCCAAGGGTGAAATCCATCCCAGAATGTGGATGAATTATTATATCAATCTATAAAGAAAAGGTCCAACTTGTGGGTACCCTATCTTATATCCTACTATAGAGAATCAGGTTGCTCCTGGTACATTTTGTCTTACACTGAAGAAGGGTCGATATACCCATTGGGGTTATAAGTTCAATCCCCACACTGATGAAAAGACTCACCTGGTTGAGTTCCTCACTATGTGGATAAGAATTTATATTCTTATGGTCCGCAAGTCCAATGGAGGTGTGAGTCTAGGGACTTTTTTTGTCACAAACTAATTAGAAAAGGTGAATAACATTGGGTTAGATTTCCCTACCCTAGAAATAATTTACCATTTTTTGAAACATACATACAATGGGAAGTACCCATTTATAATTATAGGTCTGTTTCAAGTGATGTGGGGGTGGATTGTAGCATGTTTTAGTTCATATGTAGGGATGAGCCTGATTAATGTCTCTAATAGATGATTTTTCCCATTTGTATATGAAATTTATAGGATTAAACCTTTGAATATGAAGTATAAATAAGTGATTAGGATGATAAATTTTTCAGGAGAATTAAAAAAAATTTATATGGTGACCCAATGATATGGATTTTTATCAATGAATTGAAGGGAAATAATTACATGTTTAGGTCATACAAGATGGAATTCAGAGACAGCATACTAGCAGCTCACATTAACAGTTAAATCATCTCTAAGGGTTGTGCTCTATACTAATTTTCTCACCAGTTTAAATGTATCAAATAGGAAATAATCTTCCCCCATATTCATGTTAGTCTATAGAAACATCCGATGGTGGCTTTAAAGTTTTAGATTTTAAAGGCTATGGAGGTATCCAAAATGTCAATCGTTTTGCCTCCATCAGATGTGTCAAATTGGATAGAGAATGGGTATGCTAAGAAGTGGATATCTTCATACCATTAGGGTGTATTAAAAAATGAATTTATCAGATTGAGTCCATGATGACTGTCGGTCTTGGTATGTGTAGTAAAAATGGTCGAGCTGAAGATGATGATGTTAAGGCTCCAAAGCCTTAAAAGAAATCTTGGGGGAAGGCCATCGAGTAATCTAGGGTTCAGAATACCACACCTCATGCACCATGGTCTACAATTAATCACCATAAATAGGAGATTAATGTTCTATCCACACATTCCAACATGAATGAAAAGAGACTTGAAAAGTATTCCAAGTCGAAGGGTGTCAGGTCTTCTTCACAGCTAGGCACATCAGAGCCAAATTATGTGTAACCCTTAGGGATCCGAGTTTGGGAGAGAATAACCCCTAATTTTAGGGATTAATGGATGATTTTAGAATCCCAAAGTTGGGAGATATCATAGAATCCTCTGTTCTCCACCCTGATAGTAATTTGTCTAAGGTGACAAGGTATCTTCAAGAGATGGAGGTTTCGATATATGCAACTATTTTTCAGTTCGTGGACACAAAGAGAGTAGCTAACTTTTTGGACTAATTAATTCTCAATGCGGTAGTTTTTCATCCCAATGATGAATTAAAGTACTACCTTGAACCCATTTATGTATTTCCTTTTTCTCCCTTCCTTTTTTTGTTCTTTAACCAGTTGTTATTAATCTTGAGGGGGATTTTATTTTACAGCTCAAAAGAGAAGATAAAGAATAATCATTGGTTGAAGAGAGAACCTCAATAAAGAAGATCATTTGAGGTAGAGGTTGAGGCCCATTGAATCCATGTAATTATCCTTAGGTCAGAGGATCATAATTGAGGAAATGGTAGTGGAAACTCCTCATTTTTCACCTCATGTATCCATTTACAAGGGAACTGGGATAAGATATTCTCCATCTCGAGATAGGAAACCAAATAGGACAATGAAGTATGCCCAATGCATGCATCATAGTATGTTTTGATTTTTCCATTTTATATATTGAATTACTTGATATACCCTTCTAACCCAGCCCTTATTCTATAGAATCTATATTTTTTTCCTCCCTCAAGGGGTCTGGTACTGATCCTTCAAGGATCGAAGAGGATTCCCCGGGGGAGTTGTGGACCCATACTGATGAATCAATCATTTTTATGGATGAATAATTAAGAGATTCATCCATGTCCACCCCCATTCCTACAGAGAGGGGATAGGGCCATGGTAACATCAGATGCACTCTTTTGTATATTAGGTGTAGTTTTTTAATTTTCTCTTCTCATGATATTTCATATATATTTATTTCATTATAGGACCTTGTAATAGTCAATATTAGTATCACTGTTGCTTTGGAAGGGGTGATAGGGATTTTAGATGGTCCGATGAAGGTGTTGATGTCGACCCTGACTCTATAAGGACTAATGATGATGTTCTTGCTAAGAAGTCCACATAGGGTATTGATGATAGATCCAAATTGGGTACCAAGAAATGTGCCTTGGATGACCCTACTAGTGAGGATGTTGTGATAATTGATTCTACATATCATGAATTGGTGGATATAATTAATCCATACATTAATATTCTAGGTTCCCTCAAGGAGTTCAAGGATTTCCATAGGGAACTCGAAATGCATGATTTTTATCATTCTTGAATTTTTGAAACACAATTTATTTTACTTCACCTGATTATTCACATAAAATATCAACATTTTCATATTTTTCTTAAAATAATATCACCAAGACACTTCATGAACAAGGCATACAAGTCCACCCCTACACCTGTTGTTGAGGGGTTGATGGCTGGGAATACTGAAGTGATAGATTCTCAAGAGACTCAGATCCCATATGTGTCGGTGGATATTTACAAAGTGGGAGATCTAAATGATCCTTTGATATTGATTTTAGAGAAAATACAATAAGATGATCCCTGCTAGGAGGTTCCAACTCCAAGGGTTGAGGTTGGGGGCACCGTAGAGGAATCAATTCCTATAGCCAACCAAAAAATCGGTGAGTGTTATCAACTATCTTGATCACTTCATTTCTTTTCCTATTTTTTGACCTCCTAATGTTGATGATAATTGTTTCCTTCTATTAAATTCCATGGGATTTTTTGACTAGTATTATGATGGAGGCTTCCATGACAATCCCACCAATATCTATAGGTGAGACTAAGGCTATCTTGGAGGGAGCGGAACAAAGAGGATTACTGAGCGCACCAATCCTGCATTATGTCTCCCCCTATGAGAGCAGCTCTGAGTCTGATTTGGAGACACAGGAGTCCATTTACACTACACGTTGCCTTGTCTGGTTGAATATCTAGAATATAATCAGGGAGACACCAATTGAGGAAATTTCATCAAGACTTCACCGACTTCTGTTCAATGCTTCTATATTGGGATATGGTGGATTTATTTACTATGAGAACAATGATTTGGTAAAGGTGATCATCCAGTAAATGGAATAGTATCAAATGTTTCAGCAGGTTGAGGCATAATAGGTGGTCTAGTTTGAGGAACTTAGAGCTGTTATAATCCAAGATTAGGTCAGTCACTCCAAGAAAGTGGAGGAGTACCAAGATCGCTTCAATGAGAAGTATATCCAAATAATGTGCCTTAAAAAAGAATTAAATATTGTGAAGGAAGAGGAAGTTCAACTCTATCAGTCCTTGGAAGGGGATCTATCACAAAAAGACTTAATTGTTACAAATCATGAGAAATTCCATAAATATAAGGAGCCCTCTACTGAAAAAACAACCGAGCTTCGAAAAGCTATGGAAATATCATGGGTTCTTGTTTAACTTACCAAGACTTTTATTGAGGAAAAAATATAAAACATGGAAGAGAGGCTTCAACATGTTGAAGTTCTCATATGTTTTGAAACAAAACTGAAATGTATTTTTGTTCACAATCACTTTTATTGAATTTTTATCCTTACAGTAATCATAATACAACACTAAAAAATGATTCATTTGATTTATTATTATTGTGTTATAATTATAATGGCCAGGATGAGAAAGAAGTCTAATTTTTTCTTAATCCATGAGGCCTAGGGAGTTTAGTTTGACTATTTCTAAAGTCTTATAGACAACCCCCACAAACATTGTGTATTTTGTGCTATAGACCTAATTTTATCATAAGTCTAATATGAATGAGACATAATGGGTGGGATTTGGATTTTTCTTAGATAACCCTTTTCAGGTTTTTTTATCCTAACAAGTTTTTTACCTTTTATTTTTTTCATTGTTTGATGTTTACCTAAACTATATAGGGTGAAAGTCTATTGAGATGAGACTTAACTTTTATCTAGAGTTTCATTTTTGGGTTTTCAATATAGAAATAACTACCTATCTTTTTTTGGAATTTTAAATTCATGCGATCCAAAAAAGTAAAATTGGTGTTTTAGGTCAAAAATATTTGACCAAAAGTTTCAAAAATGATAACCCAACCAAGGTTTATTGGACAAGAATGTTCTAACAGTCATTAGATACCACAAGTGAAATTTTGTGCCACATTTTTATTTTTTTTGAATATAAAACATAATATTTGGGAATATAGGAGGTCTCTCCTAAGGATTAAGTTACCGCTGAATGAATAACTAGTTTTTTGGGATACTTTTTAAAAATCCTACAAGAGTGTGTTACCGCATAGTCAATAGTGGAATCATTTAGTTGACAAGCCAATTTTGTGGAATGATATATGCAAATCCAACTAGGGCGTGTTACATAATAGTTAGTATAAGGTGGTCTCAGGAGTTCAAAAAATCTATTATTGATGACCAAAGGGAGTTGATAGAGATCCAGATTTATCAAGACTACAAGGGGTGGTTTTTTTAAGGGAAAATATCTATGAATGATAATATTTATTATCATTAATCGTGAATGGGAAACAGCTCTTACATGGATTTGTCTTGTGTGTAGGAGGGTATATTTTGTTAGATGACTGTTGTCTGGGGGGAAGGCCCTTTCATGAAAAAGATTTACACATCATGCAGTTTAATGTCGTGCGACCAAGACATTGACCTTGTAGTTTAATGCTTATATAAAGGATGATGTCGTACAATTTATCATCTTGTGAATGTGATGTTATTCTATGTAGTTTAAATTCATATAGTAAAAACATTATTATATACAATTTAAATCTGTATTGTGAGGACATCATGGGGGTAATAATTTAAGTTCTTTAGATTTGACTACAAGGTTAATGATTCTCCCATTGTGGGTAATATGTCTAGGAATGTATCATCATATTCATGTATGAGGACATAAATATTTTAAGCTACAATCTAGGGATCTCCAGATCTGAGGAGTGGTACAAAGGAATGGATTATGGTAATAGAGGAGTTCTCTCTTGAGGATGATGTTACTGCAAATTGAAATCCCCATTTTGTAGGATACTTTATGAAAATACATCTAGGGCATGTTATAGCATAGTCAATAGTGGAATCCTTTGGCTGAAAAATATGTTTTGTGGGATACTTTAGGAAAATACATCCGGGGTGTGTTACAACATATTCAAGAAACAAGGTTATCAAGAATTATAACATTCTATTATTGATGACTGATGAATGTTTATAGAGATTAATATTTACCTGGTCACAGTATATGGTTTGTGGAAAGAAAGTACCTAAATATGGGGGGAGAATTTTAAGTCAAAATTACGTGAGAATCATAGGAAAAGGTTACCTATTCTAGTCTGACCTAAGAGTGGAAAATGTGGTGCATGTATTTTTAGGTCATATGACTAGGACTTTAGAATTACATAAAGTATAGGTGATGTGTGGCCTACCAAACAAATATTGTTCATGTATACTTCATACATGAGGGAGAAAATTGTAATCCATGGTCTTGGATGTTTTCATATCAGGAGAAAGGACATGGGAAAAAAATGGGACTGATGACCATATACTGAATCTGGATCATGGGTTCCAACATAATTTCATTGAAGCTTATAAGGATATAAGTGTATTATCCTAAGGGTGAAGATACCACTGGTTAAAAACCCCATTTGGTTGGCTAATTTATTCAAATCCAAATAGGGTGTATTATAGCATAGTCAAATAGTGGAATCCTTTGGATGAAAAACTTGTTTTGTGGGAAACTTTATGAAAATAAAATTATGGTGTGTTACATAATATTTTGGAAAAGAGTCATCAGATATCGGAAATTCTATCACCTGAAGCTAGAGAAATATTATGAAGAGCCAAAAGTGACCAAGATTTAGAGTATGATGTGTAGAACTAATATGTATGATCATAAAGGAAGTGTTTAGAATGATATTTTCCATGAATTATAGATTACCTTGCATAGATATGACTCATATGTTGAATGGGGACATCTCTAATTCCCCAATGGACCTTCTAATGAGGGTACCTAAAATAAAAGCTCATGTATAGATCTTTATTCTTATGCAGAAGAGGGGAAATTTTTCTTTACTCTATGACTTGGAAAAGGACATGAGGAATAGGTTTCACTACATATCTCATTTAAATGAGAATCAAGACAAACAAATTTCTTGAGATATCATTTATTTTAAAGTCATGTTGTCAAGACATTAGCCATGCAGCTTAATGTCATGTGGTCAGGACATCAGTCGTGCAGTTTAACATCATGTAGTCAGGACATTAGTCATAAAGTTTAATATCATGTGGTGAGGAAAAAAGGTTACATGACATGATTACAACTATATAAGAGTATAGGACCTGGGAATCACTATGTATATTGTTGGATCAAGAATCAAGATACACACAGTTCTATAATAAAGGTCCCCCATACTGGTAGAATTCATGTGTGAAGGAAATGGGCCTTTTTTTGAATATGGGATCACACAAAGGTTTATACCTCGTATTTGATTCTCTTATGTAGATATATATCATACACGGGAGAGTGGGTGAATTTCCTATGTTATTTTGTTATGGGTTCCAAGTTTTAAGATATGGGCGTGACTATGTATCCCATTGGAAAGAGAATCAAGTAACATGTAGTTATTGAATAAATCATTCTATTTGTTATCATGAAAATAGGACATATTGTGTGCTTTTAATGTGTCATATCCAGGACCATGATAACCCCAATATGAATGTATATGATTCACTTATGTAGGTAACTCTTTTACCAAAACTCATAATCCCTCATGAGTTGTCATCAGTGTGAGAAACAAGGAGTAGAAACATTTTATACCTTCACACTAAGGCAACTCAGAATAATGTTAGGGGAATTCATGTTTATTTGTGGTGGCAGAGCTGGGAGATATGATCTAGGTGTTTCTAAGTATCTCATTAGGATGAGAATCAAGAAACGTGTACTTCTTGAAATCCCATTCCATTTAATGCCATGCGGTGAGGACGAAGATGATCTGATGTGAAAGAACAGAAATGTTTTTGTTAGACTAGATATAGGATATCTGGGAATCACTATGCATCTCATGGGAATAAGGATCAAGCCATGTGTAGTTCTTGAAGAACTGTGTGATTTAATGTCATGTAGAAAGGAAGTAGGCTTCCTGATATGGAAAGGGGTATTGTGGTCGGACTATAGGATAGGACTCGAGTGTCACTACGTATCTCATTAGAACAAGAATCAAGACACACATAGTTATTGGAAGTTTCCCTATGCAGTTTTGATCTACACACAAGGATTTGGGGGTTTTTTGTGACTAGACATGATATTGAATATTATGGTGTCACTATGTATCTCCTGTGAATGAGAATCAAGCAACTCATAGTTCTTGTAAGATCATGTGTGTTATCATCATGCAATGAGGACATTGGTCATGCAGTTTGACATCTTATGATAAGGACGTGGGTCACTTGATATAAAATAAATTTTTAAAGTAGACTATGATATAGGATATGAGCATCACTACGTATCTTTCTATTGCAATAATCAATCCACACATAGTTGTGGAAAATTATTCCCCATAATAATCTGGATTTGACATGGGGAAATAGAGTTTTCTTTTCCTTAATCATGGATAAACCCGGGTTGGGAGGTCTAGGAATTACTATGTATCTCATTGGAATGAAAATCAATACACATATTGTTCTTAAAAGGGTCGTGCAAGTTTATTTTCATGCAATGAGGATGTTGGTTGTGTAGTTTTATGTCATGAGGTAAGGACATGGTAGTTTTGGGAATTATACCTATATAGCAGTACCAAATGACACTATGGAATGGAAAGGATGTGAGTGAGTATTATGCATGGGAGATACCCTTCCTTTCTTCCTCATGTATTGACAACAGGGCTTCTTGACCTTCTTTGGGGTTAAAGGGATCTGATTAGGACTTACACCTAAGATAGAGGCCCATATTTAAGGGACCAAGAAGAGTTTCTCAGTTTTTTGTACTTTTGTGATTTCTCAATGACAAATGAGAGAGATGTTAACCATGTAGTTTAAATTTCATGTGGTGAGTAAGAATGTCATCTTGCAGTTTTAATTCATATGACTAAGACCATATGTCATGCAGTTTATCATCATGTGACAAGGACGATGATGAAACTTTTTTTAACGTCATGCAGTATAGATGTTATGTCATGCATTTTAAGTTCATGTGAGAAGTAAAAAATATAAAGTTTAATGTCTTACAGTTGGGAAATGATTCGTTTGATTACATAGAAGTATTTCAATAGGAATCTTACATTGGTTAGGGTCTTAATGATCTCTCCATCCATTTAGTTTAATGAATTAGATCTGTTAGAATTTCCCTTGTGTATGGAGTAAGGTCCCTCCCACTTTGTCTCAAGCTTTGGAGGCTTCCTTCTTGGTATCATTAGTGTTCTAAGGACTAATACCAGTTCATGTTGGAGGAATGAATGGAGGTGGGCCTTCTTGTTAAAGGCTCACGCTATCCAATTTTGATAGACATCCAAGTGATGAAAAGTGTGAAATATTTTCTTTTCAAGCCTCTCTAGTTTGTCCAGTTGTTTTTGGTATTTCTCATATTTGGATAGATTATCACATATAAAAATGTGAAGTGATGGAAACTAGACCTAAATGGGCATGAATAGTTCTATTCCATATACCAGTGTGTATAGGGTTGCCTGTGTGGCAATAAAGTTCACATTTTGGTAATCCCATAAGGCATGAAAGATCTTTTTAGGAAAATACTTCTTATATTTATCCAACATATTATGGATTATTATTAATAAGGTCTTGTTAAAGGCCTTTATCTTTCCATTAGATCCTACGTGATAGTGGGATGAATGGTTGGATTTGATATTATACTCTTGATATAGATTTTCCACCTCAGCAGAGCAGAAATTAGTGTTGTTTTCAATCAATATTTTATACAGGACACCAAATTTGTTAATGATGTTGGATTTCATAAAACTGAAAATTATTTTGTCTCTCACTTATTTCAGGTGTATTTCCTCAACCCATTTGGAGAATAAATTGGTAGCAGTCAAGATGTATTTGAACAAATTGGTTATAGCTAGAGGGAATGGTCCAACAATATCCATTCCCCATATAGAAATGTCCCTGAGTATTTAGATTTATGTAGAAACTCTAGGATTTGATAAATAAAGTTTTAATGTACTTGATGAGAATGACATATCTCGATGAATTTTGTGCAATCATGTGTCATCAAAGGCCAAAAGTATCCAAGCCTTCAGATTTTATCATAAATCTTATACCCTGACTAGTGGGAACCATAGGCTTCCACATGTACTTCTTCCATAATAGTCACAGTCTCTTCTTCTTTGATGCATTTGAGAATTACTCCATAAAATTAACATTTATAAATTACTTTTTAATTATTTGGGCTATCATAAAGAGTGAAGTTGAAAAATAGCCTATAGATTTTCTCTTTCCCATCTCTATCCAGTGGGAGTAATCCATCTTGAAGGTAGCATAGGATTGATATCATCCACCCAATGGCAGGACCATATGGATCAGGTATAGAACTAACATTATTGATCTCCTATGTTTTCACTTGATGAAAATGTGAGACCATCTAGCGATGGGTAATGTTGATGACCATCTATTCTTGGTTTTTATCCACCATTATTGCAGCTAAATTTTCCAATGCATCTTCTTGGTAATTCTATGATCATGGTATGTGAGTTAATGTTCACTCCATGGGGAATTCCACTATCAACCTTCATGCATAGTCAAGCAGGGGGATTAGATCTTCTTTTTTGATGGCGTAATCCTAGTTGATCTGATTGATTACCAACTATAAATCACCTCTCACCTCTAGGTGGTACACTGGTATTTGTAGTTATACCTACAAGACAACAATGGGGGCTTAATATTTTGCCTCATTATTAGTATAGACTTTGGATAGTAGGAAGGAGTAAGGTAAAACTGCCTTTTCTGGAGAGATGAGAACAATCCATAGCCTGAATTTGTTGAGTTTAGGGTCTTCTATTCTCATCCCGATTGGGATCAGGGATGGACCATCAAAATAAATTTCCCATGTTTGGGGGACTTTTTGAATATAAAATATCTCTTCATCAGGAAGTTTAGAATTTAACGACGTTGTTTCTGCAGATGTGTATTTTGCAAGGAAACCTACCAAGGCTTGACCTTTAATTATTTTATGAGGATTGAATTGTAAATAAAACTATTTTAGATTAAATCTCCTCTATGATAGACATCCTACCAATATAGGACAGCTAAGGATGTATTTGATATGGTTATTGTGATAGACTAATTGGACTTCATGGTGCTACAAGTAGTGTCTTGGTTTCTGAACCACGAAGATTAATGCTAGGAAGCTCTTCCCGATATCCGAATAATGTGTATCAACATTGAACAGGGTTTTATTGAGATAATAATGCTTATTTTTATTTATATCATCATTCTTTTGTGGTAGAAAGTCATCTAGTGATCACTCTAGGGTCATCAAAAATAGGATGAGTGGATTTCCCTCAACAGTTCAAATTAACAATGGTGGTCTCAAGAGGTACTTCTTGAGGTTTTCAACTTCTTCATGACAGTCATTGGTACATTTATATGTGACCCCTTCTTAATCATTTTGGTGATGGGAAAATAATTTCTTGTAAAGTTGACTATTAAGCACCGAATATAGGCTAAGTTTCCTTGAATCCCTCTCCACTCTTTAAGGTTTCGAGTTGTAACAACCTCAGAACAAGTAGCCCAAAGTCGGTGGTCATTTTATTATAATGGAATAGATACAAGAGATAACATCACCAAGGATCATTAAGTTTATTATTATTGAATATCAAGATAAAAAATGGTTCCATTATTACATTGGAAATTATACATAGAACATAATGAAAGAAAATAAACTGCTACTTGTCACTTATTCAAATATTTCTTCTTCATAACCTGGGGAAAGAAAAAAAAGGGTGATCTCAAATGATCATTAAGGGTTATATGAAACAATTATAATCGAATTAAAGTTAATAAGTCATAGAAATTATGGAAAGGTATATAATCTAAAGAACATATTCATTTAATAAATAGAGAATGAAAATGCATCCATAGATTTTTTTTCATAGTGAAAATATCATGGAAAGTAATAACTAAATACTGAATGAAAAAGATTTTTATTTAGAGGATGTCATGTATCTAGAACATGAATCATTATACCATCAATATGGTTTAAGTATCTGGGTAAAAACTCATATGATTATTCTTGGAAACAAACACAAATGGTTTTTTACCCACTGTTTTGTCTCATGAGACCTGTCGATGCATCGAGGGGCTATCTATAACCGGGACCCACCCATCACTACAATTCAAAATAATTCTTCATACATAGATTTATTTCAATAATAATATGACATAACATAATATCTATATTGAGTAGGAAATAATAATTTATCAATATTTCAACATTCAAAGTAAACACCGTATATAAAAATAGTGTACGGATTAAACAATAATTGTAATGGCCCGGGTTTTTGGTGTCCATTACTTTGTGAAAATCTCGTTTTGGGTTTTCGGGTCTGGGAATCATGGTGGTGTAGGCCTACCGGTAGCCTTAGCCTACTGGTAGCAGGCCTACCGGTAGCTCGGTCTACCGGTGGCCGCAGCCTACCGGTAGCTCTGTCTACCGGTAGCTCAGTCTACCGGTAGTTGCGGCCTACCGGTAGCTTGGTCTACCGGTAGCTACAGCTACAGGTAGCTCTGTCTACCGGTAGCTCGGTCTACCGGTAGCTGCAGCTACAGGTATCTCTGTCTACCGGTAGCTCGGTCTACCGGTAGCTGCGGCCTACCCGTAGCTCGGTCTACCGGTAGTTGCGGCCTACCCATAGCTCGGTCTACCGGTATCTGCGGCCTACCGGTAGCTCGGTCTACCGGTAGCTGCGGCCTACCGGTAGCTCGGTCTACTGGTAGCTGCGGCCTACCGGTAGCTCGGTCTACCGGTAGCTGCAGCCTACCGGTAGCTTGGCCTACCGGTCGCGGCAGCCTACCGATAGCTCAGCTACCGGTAGCTGTCACCCACCAGTAGCTCTCAGCTACCGGTGGCTCTGGCCTACCCCGCGGGTTATTTCCAGTAGCGCTCCCTTTTTGCGAAAATAGGGTTTTAAACCCTATTTTCACCTGTTTGAGCGTGTTTTAAAGGCCCATAACGCGCATAATGGTTTTAATTAAATACTTAATCAATTAATGAGTCAGTTTAAACCACCCGACCCTTTAATGACGAGTGGAGCCGCGTGATCAACCCACGACCCTCGCGCCTTACGCGGTTTCAAATTTTCTCCTCAACCGTCTGCGGCTCTTATAAACTAAGGGTTAGCCGAGGTTTCTCCTTTCCTCGATCGCGGCTTTTCACAAACAGCTCATGGTGCATCGGGCGCATCGTTATCCGTAAAGTTTCGCGCCTGGGCTAAGCGTGGATCATCTATCAACAAGTAGGGAATTTCTCCTTTGCCTCTCTATTTTGTGTATCATGCGGGGTGGGCGTTCTTTTGTTTCCGTAGAATTGGATAAACCAGACCTAATTAAAGATAATGAACGAATTCTATAAAGAAAGGAGGGGGGTTGTGATCATTTATGCTGTCTTATATTTTGATGATGTTCCTTTTATGACCATCTTGTTGAGTTGTGCTGGCTTATGCCTTCTGAAAATCGAGGTTGTTGGTGGTCGTTGTTAGTGCACTAATGAACCCCTGCTGATGTTTTAAATAGCTTGTTGTGGTTGTAAACTCCTACTGTGAAAAGTAATCGGTTAATCACGTATATCCGGCCAAATAAATTGAGGCACCAGGATCTTCCCTTTTGTGATAACCCCTAGTTAAAACACACGAAAATTGAAATCATGGAGTGTGTTAAGTCGTTTAAATCTGAAAATACAGGTTTGGACTTGCTTAGTGTTGGTGGTAGTGTTTTGGTGGTTTTCTTTTACGAGTCGATTGCTGGAGATGTGGGAGGGGATGGGATCCCCTGTTCTTTTATACCCTCGGTGGTTGTGTGAAATTGGGGGATGGGATCCCCTATTGATATGGCTTCGGTGGTTGTGAGTTTTAAGACCGGGTGGATACTTGTTTATATCACGAATTGGGGTGGAATCCTCTGTTGTTGAGAACCGGGTATGGGCTTTATGGTTGTTGCTTGATTTTTTACCTTCCTGGACTTATGCCTATGCCTACTAGTTTCCCAGTAGTGCTTAAACATAAACTTTATTACTGAACGTGAAATAAGAAAGGGGACAAATGGGTTGTTAGCATGAGTCGTGACTCGGACTTGAGTGCTATTGTGATCTGTAGGCTATCTAAAGAAAACCTAGCTTGGGTGAGTGCTTGTTACCTATATCTATACTTGTAGTTTTGTGTTTCTTATTCGCGCCCCACCCAAGTTGAGCACTTAGTGAAGAACACCCCCATTTCATGGGGGAGGGTGTTTTTCCCAACACTATTCTTAGTGGCTGGTTATTAGCTCCTTTTCTGCTCCCTTTCCAGGATAGGCCAAGTATCTTCGGGCAGGCTGTGATGTCCTGAGGTCCATTATTAGCCCAAGAACCTTCGGGCGGGGTGGTTTGGTGGTTGGCCAGATGTGTGCAGCAGGTGGTTTCCCAAGTGTCTTCGGGATGAGGCCCAGGTGTCTTCGGGCGTGGCAGTGGATTTTCTAGCCCAGGTGTCTTCGGGCGTGGTGGTGGTTGTTTTGGCCTAGGTGTTTGCAGGCGTGGTTGTGTGTGACAGTTGTGGCCCAGGTGTGTGTGGGTGGGATTTCGACAGTGGGACTGCGTGTGGTTGTGGCCTAGGTGTGTGCGGGCGGGTGTGGCAGTGGGACTGCGGTGAGAATCGCGGGATTGGTCCAATGTGTAGGATGTCTCAATAACTAGTGGGAAAGTGGCGCGGGGTACCCAAACATCGATGTGCTATGATTATATATATTACTTGACTTGCGTTATTTGGGGAGCATGCCTTGGTGTGGCCTGGGGATAGTTTACCTTGATTAGGTGTTTGGTTTACTCTTTTTCTCACGGGACTTTAGTACGTTCCCCCACTTGTGCACGAGAGTCTTTGGTTTTCCCTACTGAGTGTACTTGTATTCTCACCCTACGTATATAAAACATGCTTTCAGGTTTCTAGGAGGACTTCGGGGATCGAGCAGGACCGTACTAGCTCGGACCTTTGGGGCAGTTGCAGTTGTTGTTTTCCTTCCTTGGTACTTACCTTTGTAGTCGCCTTTTGTACTTGTGGATTTACTTTTGGAACATGCATGTGGGAATGGTTTATTTTTTGCTTTACTTTTCTTTTTACCTTGGTGTTGTTGAGTTTCATCATCTCATCTCTCTATCCTATAAAATAAAAAGGGTAATGCCTTCCATTTGTGAGAAATTTCTATACCATTGGTGCTAGTCGCCACTCCGGGACCTATTGAAGGCGGGTCTCGGGGGTCATTATCTCTCCTTCAACTTAAAGAAGGAAGGGCTTGGAAATCTGCTAACCCTTCCCTCCTTTTGGTGAAGGCAGGTCGTGACAGAATGGTATCAGAGGTAGGTTGAGAGATAGGATGGAGTCTAGAGTTAGGCACAGTGAGGATTGCATGGGATGGTAAGGCAACAGTGTTGGGTGACCTTGGCGCGTGAATTAGGCCAGGGAAGACCGGCTAGGACACGGGATTTTAGGGGGCCCCGTGATCCGATGCAAGGACTCTGGACCTACCGAACGACCAAGTGAGGCCACACTGATTGCAGGGTAGAGACCCTAGGAAAGGTACATGCATCATAATGACTTGTGTTCTTGTGTTCTGGGGTGTCTTGGGGATTAAGAATAAATTAAATTTTAAGAAGTTTTAAGAACGATATTCAGCAATAATTGGGCTTAGGAATTCCTTGTTTACCTTGCAGTTATGGCACCTGGAAGGCGACCACGTGTGGTACAAGTGATCGAGGCCCCGGAGACTACTTTGGCCGATCGGCAGAGGGTTGATCGAGAGTAAGAGGACGACCAGTGGAAGAAGACTCTTCGGGCCTTCCAGCGACAGGCCCTCGAGAAGTATGAGGGCAGCACCTCCGATATGAAGATGGAAGGCTGGCTAGAGGATTTAGTTCTAGCCTTCGACCTGATTCGGGCCCCGAATGAGTATTGGGTTCCTCTGGCCGTCAGCCAGATGCGGGGAGCGGCGCGCCAGTGGTGGATGCTTTACCTGGGGGAGAGGAGAGAGTCTAAGGTGGCTTGGGTGGATTTCGAGAGGGAGTTCCAGGCGGAATTCCTCTCCTCGACGATGAAGGCAGAAAAGAGGCAGGAACTACTCTCCCTCCAGCAGGGGAGTATGTTCGTGAGAGAGCTAGGGATCAAGTTCAAAGACCTCCTACATTTTGCTCCGGACCTCTTTCCCGATGAGGAGTCTCGGGAAAGACGTTTGGAGGAGGCACTCCGACCCTCCCTCCAGTATGCTATTACCCCCTTCACCCTGTCGACGTACTTGGAGGTCCAGAAGAAGGCCAAAGTGGTGGAGAGGATGCATGCTCTAGGAGGAGTGTCACAAGAGGGGATCCAGCTGGGACCGTCAAAGGGGAAGGCCGTCAGCACCAGGCCTCCAGCGTCAGGACCCTCTAGGTTCCGACCCGCAGGGAGTAGGCCGCAGCAGTTTCAGTTTCGATCCCCTGTCCCTCACCCTTTTCCTACAGGCCCGGGACCGCGGTGTTTCATCTATGGGAGCCCTGGGCATCTCCGGAGTCAGTGCCCCGACCGGGTGCAGTACAATAGTGGCAGTCATCCCCAGCACCCGCCCCAGCAGCAGCAGGGACAGCGAGCTCCCGCTCCTCCGAGGGAAGACGTAGGAGGAGGAGGCCGACCTCAGGGCGCTCCACAGGGACCTCAACCAGGGCGTGGTCGGGGAGGTGGCCGACAGCCGAGGGGTAGGGGAGCTAGGTGTGGACAGTTGCACGCCGCAGAGTCAGCAGTTCCAGCAGGGCCAGAGGTTGTTCGAGGTACGATCAGTCTGTTTAGAACTCTTGCTTATGCTTTGTTCGATACCGGAGCTTCACACTCCTTTGTTGCACCCAGTCTAGCCCATGACTTGGGTCTAGATGTCGAGAGACTTCCAGTGCCTCTGGTGTTTAGCACACCAGTCGGAGGTCAGACCGACTTGTTGTTTGTTTGTCGGGGATGTAGACTAATGATAGGGCCAGATCAGTCGGTTAGGGATCTTCTCCTACTACAGATTCAGTCATACGATGTCATCCTAGGCATCGACTGGCTATTTTCTATGTGCGCCGTCATCGACTATTTTCGAAGAAGGGTGGTGTTCTCAGACTTGGACAGCCGGCGTGTTACCTTCACCAGCGAGTAGAGCAGTCCGAAGGGAAACAAGAGAGAGGAACCTCTCCTCTCCTTATTGACCGAGCTGACAGTGGAATCAGTAGATGCTGAAATGGTGGAAGTTCCAAAGATCTTCTGTGAGTTTATGGACATATTTCCTGAGGAGGTGACGACTCTACCCCCTCGATGTGATATCGAGTTTGGGATAGACCTGCAGCCCGGCGCTCGACCGATCTCGATGGATCCTTACTGGATGGCACCTTCGGAGCTACAGGAGTTGCGGATACAGATTGATGATCTGATGAAGAGGGGTTATGTTCGTCTGAGTGCGTCACCGTGGGGTGCTCCGGTCTTGTTCAAAAAGAAGGCAGATGGTGGTCTCAGGTTGTGCACAGACTACAGGAGGCTGAATCAGGTGACGATCAAGAATCGCTACCCTCTTCCAAGGATAGATGATCTTTTCGACCAGCTAAATGGGGCAGGATGGTTCTCGAAGGTTGACCTACGGTCTGGGTACCACCAGCTGAGGGTGAAAGAGAGCAACATCCTGAAGACAGCGTTCAGGTGCAGGTATGGACACTTCGAGTTCGTAGTCATGCCCTTCGGTGTTACGAACGCCCCAGCTGTGTTCATGGGGCTTATGAACTCCATCTTCCGAGAGTACTTGGATCGGTTCGTGGTTGTGTTCATCGACGATATCCTGGTCTATTCGAGGTCAGAAGAGGACCATGCAGAGCACCTGAGGACAGTTTTGGAGGTCCTCCGACAGCACCAGCTCTATGGGAAGTTTTCAAAATGCAAGTTCTGGGCACGAGAAGTGCACTTCCTCAGGCACGTAGTGTCTGAGTGGGGGGTAGCGGTCGACCCATCAAAGGTTGAGGCAGTTGTTTCTTGGGCAGCACCCAAGAATGTGGCGGAAGTCCGAAGTTTCCTTGGGCTGGAAGGTTCCTATCGGAGGTTCGTACCCAACTTCTCCTAAGTTGCGGCCCCTTTGACGGCTCTGACCAAGAAGGACCAGGCTTTCGTATGGAGTAAACAGTGCCAGTCAGCCTTCAGCTATCTGAAGGAGAAGTTGGTCAGTGCCCCAGTGCTGAGATTACCAGAAGAAGGGGTGGCCTATGAGGTATTCTGTGATGCTTCAGGATAGGGCCTGGGATGCGTGTTGATGCAGCGACGAGGGGTGATCTTTTATGGGTCCAGGCAGCTGCGTTCCCATGAGTGTAATTACGCCACCCACGACCTGGAGCTTGTAGTGGTCGTTTTTGTGCTAAAGTTATGGTGGCACTACCTCATCGAAGAACGCTTTGTGGTCTTCACGGATCACAAAATCTTGAGTTATATCTTATCCCAGCGGGACATAAACTTGCGACAGCGGAGATGGGTGGAGTTCCTCCAAAATTACGACTTTGAGATCTCTTATACTGAGGGAAAGGGAAATGTGGTAGTCGATGCCTTGAGCAGGAGGACGCAGAAGGATGTGGTCCGAGAGTCGACGGACGCCTGGAAGGCGATGGAGGAGTTGGTTGCCTTGCACCTGGATGCGAAGATGGATAGTAGAAGAGGCTGCCTATACCAAATGACAGTGCAGTCATCCCTGTTTCAGCAAGTGGAGGAGTCTCAGTGGGGAGACCTAGAGTGCGAAGTGATGCGTGACCGAGTTGACTAGGGCAATGCTCCGGAAGGATGGACAGAGGATGGTCAGAACCAGATGCTTTTCCAGAAAAGGTTGTTTGTTCCAGGGGTGATGCGCAGCAAGGTTCTCAGTGAGTTCCACAACTCACCCCTGGCGATACACCCAGAAGTTTCCAAGATGTACCAAGGTTTGAAGAGGCAGTTTTGGTGTCCCGGAGTTAAGCGAGTGGTGGCAGAGTTTGTGGCCAAGTGCTTAGTGTGTCAGCAAGTGAAGGTTGAACACCGAGTTCTAGGCGGCCTACTGCAGCCTCTAGATGTCCCCAAGTGGAAGTGGGATGACATCTCGATGGATTTCGTCACGGGACTACCCAAGGTCCAAGGAGGGTATGACACCATCTGGGTGGTAGTGGACAGGTTGACGAAATCGGCTCACTTTCTGGCAATCAGGGAGTCGAGTACCGTGGATTCTTTGGCATGAAAGTACATGGATGAGGTGGTGAGGTTGCATGGAGTTCTGAGGTCTATAGTCTCGGATAGGGATGCACGGTTTACCTCGCGAGTCTGGAGAGGATTGCAGCATGCGTTTGGCACCCAGTTACGCCTTAGCACTGCTTTCTATCCCCAGACAGATGGACAAATAGAGCGCACCATCCAGACCTTGGAGGATATGCTACGGGCATGTGTTCTGGACTCAGGAGGATCATGGGCACGACACTTGCCCCTGGTAGAGTTCGCTTACAATAATAGCTATCACTCTACCATTGGCATGGCCCCGTTTGAAGCCCTATATGGGAGGCCATGCCGTTCACCTGTGTGTTGGACCAAAGTAGGAGAGGCAGGCATCCTTGGCCCGGAGGTGGTGCAGAGCATGACAGAGAAGGTTCAGCTCATACGGGAAAGGATGAAAGTGTCCCAGGACCGACAGAAGTCGTATGCGGATACCAGGAGGAGGCCCTTGGAGTTTGAGGTTGGAGACCAAGTGTTCTTGAAGGTCTCCCCTCGGCGTGGGCAGCAGAGGTTCGGTAAAGGGAGAAAACTCTCTCCCAGGTTTATTGGACCCTTCGAAGTGTTACGGCGGGTTGGTGAGGTGGCTTATCAGCTAGAGTTACCACCGCCGCTACTAAGGATACATGATGTCTTTCATGTGTCCTAGCTCTGTCATTATATGCATGACGATTCACACGTCCTTGATTGGGGCGAGCTGGACATCGAGAACGACGTGACCTTTGTGGAGAGACCAGTGATGATCGAGGATCGCAAGGAGAAGGTTATTCGTGGACGAACCATCCCCTTGGTTCGTGTGTTGTGGAGACATGGGGGGCTTGAGGAGAGTATGTGGGATAGGGAAGCACAAATGCGTGCCCAGTACCCAGAGTTGTTTTGAGTTTTGTTCCTTATTGTACCTGTTGTGATAGAACGTTTTGTCTTTTGGCTATGAAATGTACTGGTTTCTTTCCTCTGTTTGTGTGTGAAAAGCCCTGGCTATGGGGGAGGAGAGAACCCGACCCCTAATCAAGACGCATTAAGATGGATGCGATTAAACCCGTGCGGGCGAGTCAGTGTCGCCCAAAGCGAATAATATCTTGACATGGGGAAGGAGACTCCCCAACCCACATGCCCGGGCAGTTTGGCATGGTATGTTGCTTGGTTCTTGGCGGAGAAATGTTTTAGTTAGCATGAGTTCGCTCCTAAGAGGTATCTTTCGAGGTGGTTGTTCGGACCCTCTCTTCCCTTCTGGTTTTGTTTGATTCTCGAGGACAAGAATCGTTTAAGAGGTATCTGATGTAATGGCCCGGGTTTTGGGGGTCCATTACTTTGTGAAAATCTCGTTTTGGGTTTTCAGGTCTGGGAATCACGGTGGTGTAGGCCTACCGGTAGCTCGGTCTACTGGTGGTCGCAGCCTACCGGTAGCTCTGTCTACCAGTAGCTCGGTCTACCAGTAGATGCAGCTACCGGTAGCTCTGTCTACCGGTAGCTCGGTCTACCGGTAGCTGTGGCCTACCGGTAGCTCGGTCTACCGGTAGCTGCACCTACCAGTAGATCTGTCTACCGGTAGCTGCAGCTACTGGTAGCTCTGTCTACCGGTAGCTCGATCTACCGGTAGATGCGGCCTACTGGTAGCTCGGTCTACCGGTAGCTGCGGCCTACCGGTAGCTCGGTCTACCGGTAGCTGCGGCCTACCGGTAGCTCGGTCTACTGGTAGCTGCGGCCTACCGGTAGCTCGGTCTACCGGTAGCTGCAGCCTACCGGTAGCTCGGCCTAATGGTAGCGGCAGCCTACCGGTAGCTCAGCTATCGGTAGTTGTCACCCACCGGTAGCTCTCAGCTACCGGTGGCTCTGGCCTACCCCGCGGGTTATTTCCAATAGCGCTCCCTTTTTGCGAAAATAGGGTTTTAAACCCTATTTTGACCTGTTTGAGCGTGTTTTAAAGGCCTGTAATGCGCATAATGGTTTTAATTAAATACTTAATCAATTAATGAGTTAGTTTAAACCACCCGACCCTTTAATGATGAGTGGAGCCGCGTGATCAACCCACGACCCCCGCGCCTTACGCGGTTTCGCATTTTCTCCTCAACCCTCCGCGGCTCTTATAAACTAAGGGTTATCCGAGGTTTCTCCTTTCCTCGATCGCGGCTTTTCACAAACAACTCATGGTGCATCGGGCGCATAGTTATCCGTAAAGTTTCGTGCCTGGGCTAAGCGTGGATCATCTATCAACAAGTAGGGAATTTCTCCTTTGCCTCTCTGTTTTGTGTATCATGCGGGGTGGGCGTTCTTTTGTTTCCATAGAATTGGATAAACCAGACCTAATTAAAGATAATGAACGAATTCTATAAAGAAAGGAGGGGGTCTGTGATCGTTGATGTTGTCTTATATTTTGATGTTGTTCCTTTTATGACCATCTTGTTGAGTTGTGCTGGCTTATGCCTTCTGAAAATCGAGGTCATTGGTGGTCATTGTTTGTGCACTAATGAACCCCTGCTGATGTTTTAAATAGCTTGTTGTGGTTGTAAACTCCTACTGTGAAAAGTAATCGGTTAATCACGTATATCCGGCCAAATAAATTGAGGCACCAAGATCTTCCCTTTTGTGATAACCCCCGGTTAAAACACACCAAAATTGAAATCATGGAGTGTGTTAAGTCGTTTAAATCTGAAAATACAGGATTGAACTTGCTTAGTGTTGGTGGAAGTGTTTTGGTGGTTTTCTTTTACGAGTCGATTGCTGGAGATGTAGGAGGGGATGGGATCCCCTGTTCTTTTATACCCTCGGTGGTTGTGTGAAATTGGGGGATGGGATCCCCTGTTGATACGGCTTCGGTGGTTGTGAGTTTTAAGACCGAGTGGATACTTGTTTATATCACGAATTGGGGTGGAATCCTCTGTTGTTGAGAACTGGGTATGGGCGTTATGGTTGTTGCTTGATTTTTTACCTTCCTGGACTTATGCCTATGCCTACTAGTTTCCCAGTAGTGCTTAAACATAAACTTTATTACTGAACGTGAAATAAGAAAAGGGACAAATGGGTTTTTAGCGTGAGTCGTGACTTGGACTTGAGTGTTGTTGTGATCTGTAGGCTGTCTGAAGAAAACCTAGCTTGGGTGAGTGCTTGTTACCTATATCTATACTTGTAGTTTTGTGTTTCTTATTCGCGCCCCACCCAAGTTGAGCACTTAGTGCCGAACACCCCCATTTCATGAGGGAGGGTGTTTTTTCCAACACTATTCTTAGCGGCTGGTTATTAGCTCCTTTTCTGCTCCCTTTCCCAGATATCCCAAGTATCTTCGAGCAGGCTGTGATGGCCTGAGGTCCATTATTAGCCCAAGAACCTTTGGGCGGGGTGGTGTGGTGGTTGGCCAGATGTGTGCAGCAGGTGGTTTCCCAAGTGTCTTCGGGATGAGGCCCAGGTGTCTTCGGGTGTGGCAGTGGATTTTCTAGCCCATGTATCTTTGGGCGTGGTGGTGGTTGTTTTGGCCTAGGTGTTTGCAGGCGTGGTTGTGTGTGACAGTTGTGTCCCAGGTGTGTGCGGGCGGGATTTCGGCAGTGGGACTGCGTGTGGTTGTGGCCCAGGTGTGTGCGGGCAGGTGTGGAAGTGGGACTGCGGTGAGAATGGCGGGATTGGTCTGATGCGTAGGATGTCTCAATAACCAGTGGGAAAGTGGTGCGGGGTACCAAAACATCGATGTGCTATGATTATATATATTACTTGACTTGCGTTATTTGGGGAGTGTGCCTTGGTGAGGCCTGGGGTGGATAGTTTACCTTGATTAGGTGTTTGGTTTACTCTTTTTCTCACGGGACTTTAGTACGTTCCCCCACTTGTGCACGAGAGTCTTTGGTTTTCCCTTCTGAGTGTACTTGTATGCTCACACTACGTATATAAAACAAGCTTTCAGGTTTCCAGTAGGACTTCGGGGATCAAGCAGGACCGTACTAGCTCGGACCTTTGGGGCAGTTGCAGTTGTTGTTTTCCTTCCTTGGTACTTACCTTTGTAGTCTCCTTTTGTACTTGTGGCTTTACTTTTGGAACATGCATGTGGGAATGGTTTATTTTTGGCTTTACTTTTCTTTTTACCTTGGTGTTTTTGAGTTTCATCATCTCATCTCTCGATCCTATAAAATAAAAAGGGTAATGCCTTCCATTTTTGAGAAATTTCTATACCCTTGGTGCTAGTCGCCACTCCGGGACCTATTGGAGGCGGGTCTCGGGGGTCATTATCTCTCCTTCAACTTAAAGAAGGAAGGGCTTGGCAATCTGCTGACCCTTCCCTCCTTTTGGTGAAGGCGGGTCGTGATAATAATCATATCCATGATACAAGAAAATATGGATATTTAATAAGAATATAATATAAAATAAAAAAAGATACCTGGGGGTTCATATATAAAGCACATAAAACTTATTAGGTGCACCATACCATGTAAGTATCAATGAAATTGAAATTGAGACAATGTCCCTTACCTTATCTTTTAATGTGTCCTGCACTTGATCTTAATGTCCAGGATAATCAGATTAAATCCATTAATTAATTTATTTATAACATTTTTTAAATGTATTTTATTTTGTATAATTTTATTATGTTCATTTATGGGACTTTTTATGAGTTATATAATATAATTTTATCATTTGAGAGCATTGGTTTCCTTGGTTTTTGATGATTGGTTTACTTGTATACATGTATGGAAAAATCACGTGAAATGAGAATAGTTATCAATAATTGAAATTATATGTTATTAATTAACTTACATAATATTAAATGGTTATATATTTCATTCCTTTACATTGTATGAGGACGAATCATTTGTCATAATTGTTTTGATTATTTTGGAGTGTTTTTATCATCAAGAACTAGTTTTGTTTTATTAATTAATATTATTCATATATACTGGTTATATAACTTTAAATAAGATATAAGAAATATATTATAATCGGTTTTATCCATAAAAACGGGTTTATGACCAGAATTTAAGGCATAATTGAAAAACGAAAACACGTTGTCCATGAAACCAGTAAATCAGCACCTTACAGACAATGTTTTCATTTTTAGAATAAAAGGAAGATGAGAAGATGATTTATGTTATATTTTCCATTGAAATGATATCATTCTAGTATATATAATATAATTTAGTTGTCTTGAATTTTTTTACAAAGGATTGGAGGGAAGTATAATAAAATAAAATGAAATGAAAGGGAAGGATTGAGGGTTTTACCTCTTGAATTCTTCTCCTTTAGAACCTTATTAAGTGACTTGGTTTTGGTATTTTATTGATAAAAAAGGATCTTAGACATGGGGTAGATACTTGGGAAGAGTATTGGGGTGAAATGGAACAAGATTCAATGCTTTGGTGGAGTGAGGAGAAGAGGTGGTGAGGTGCAGAAATTATAGTGGAGGAGATGGGTGTTTTTATTATTATTCTATTCATTATTTAATTATTTTTGTTTAAGAAAATAAATATTGATGATTAATATGAATAAATAAGGTAATTATCTCATTTTATTTCCTTCCAATGGTGCTTACATCAGACAAACATCATCTATGACACAATAATTCATGTATTTATCTTATACTGTAAATTACCATATTTCACTATTCAACAAAAACTCAACTATATTAGAAATTTTCCAAAAATTCACCCTAACTATTTTTTGACACTTAGAATTAAAATATAAACTCCATTTTATGAAAATAATTTTACAAATATGATAAATTTAATTTTTAATTAAAATCATCATTTAACTGAAAAAAAAACAATTTTAAAACTATAACTCTTTTTATAACACTAAGGTTTCATAAAATTATCTTATAATCATAAGAAAAAAATATTAATTTCTAATTTAATTTTATGAAAATAAATTTAATTTTAGATAATTATATTAATTATAAAATTTTGAATAAACATTTATGTTTTATAAAAATACCAAAACTTAATTTATCATTTTCAAAATATGTATTTACTTATACAATGATATAATTATATCATATTTTCACTTATAAGATACCTAAATTTTATTTATAATTTCATAGGTACGGTTACTATTCTATTAGCTGAGTAACTATTCCTAAGGTTCACATTACAATTCCAAATTTCAAGTTACTATTTCATTGGAATATGTTCCTTATTTTTTAGAAAAAGCCTCTTATTTCATTCATTATTCATTTTTAGAGTTTTCTTTCTATTATCTATGTTATTTTATATTATTTATAATATATGAAATAATTTTATGTGAAATTTAATATATCAAATGAATTGAATTTATTTAATAGGATACATACTGTAAAATATTGGTTTTATATTCTTCCCTCCTTCATAAATTTATTCCTCAAACTTTTTCATGAATATTTCCCTCTAAACAGGTGTTAGTGGTTTTTCTTCATAAAATATTAAGGTTCTAATGGTTCTTATTCCATTTAATGGTTTATCTAAAACATATTTACCAGTAAATTCATCTGATTTCTCATTTCTTAGTCTCTGGTGTCAAGAATTTCGATAGTTTATTCACAGTATGACAAATCAGGTTTCAATTCTATTTCTTCATAGGTGAGTACATGTGTTGGGTCTAGCCTGTAATTATTTAAAAATGATATGTGGAACACATCATGAAAATTGGATATACTTGTCATAATTTCTAAATGGTAATATAGAACTCCAATTATTTCCATAATTGAAAATGCTCCATTGTATCTAGGTCTTAGTTTCCCTTTCTTACCAAACCTAAACACACACTTCCATAGAGAAACTTTTAGAGAGTCGTGATCTCCCACTTGAAATTAAAAAACCTTTCTCTCATTGTCATCATAACTATTTGGACTACTTTAATACACTTTGATATGATGTTGAATAGTCTTTACCATTATCATTGTCTCATCAATAAGTTTTGGGCCTATAAGTTTCCTCTCACTAACTTCATCTCAATAAGTTGGAGTACGACATCTCTTTCTATATAATTCTTCATATGGTGAAATTTGAATACTATAATGAAACCTATTATTGTAATAAAATTATACCAAAGGTAAATAATGATCACACATACCTTGAAAATCAAGTGAGCAAGATCTCAACATGTCTTCTAATGTTTTAGTAGTCCTTTTAGATGGTCTGTTGGTTTGAGGGTGATAAGTAGTACTCAAATAAATCTCAGTATCCAAATCCTTCTAAAGACACTTCAATAATTTAGATTTAAAATGGGGATATCAATTAGGTACAATTGATATAGGTTCAGAAAGAAGTCTTAAAAAATCATTAATATAGAGTCTATCTAGATACTCAAAAAGTAAATATTCCCTTATAGCGAGGAAATGTGAATATTTGGTAAGTCAGTCAACAATTAAACATATTGCATCATTTTTTCTTGGATTATTTGGTAATACTATGATGAAATATATTTTAATTTCATTTCACTTACACATAAGAATTAATATAGGTTTCATGATTCCCCTAGGATGTTGTCTCTCAATCTTAACTTGTTGAAAAACTAGGAATCTTGACCCATAGTTAGCAAATTTCCACTTCATATTATCCCACCAAAAGTATTCCTTTAGATATATATACATTTTGATACTACCATGGTGTATATATAAATTTGATCTATAAGCATTATCTAATATTTCCCTTTTTAGCTCGGGTATTCATGGAACTCATAACCTCTTTCCAAATTTCAAAATTCCATCCTCATACGCAAAGTCTACAAATCTTCCATCCTTAATGGATTTAATTTTATTTTGAAAATTATCATCATCATATTGAGATATTTTTATTGTCTCCAGTAAATATGGTTTATTAATCATTTGAAAAAGAGTGATGATTCATCTTCCTTAACAATTCCCATATCCATCTTTACTAGGTCCATGAACATAGGATCTTTCTCAATCCTCATTTGGGTTATAATTCCATTATCTTTCCTACTTAATGTATCTACTACCTTATTTTCCTTTCCTATGTGGTAGTGTTTTTAGAAATCATAATCTTTGAGTAACTTGATCCATCACCTTTGCCTCATGTTGCGTTATTTCTCTGTAAAGATGTATTTCAAAATCTTGTGATCCGTATATATCTCGTATAGTTAACCATATAGATAGTGTCTCCATATATTTAGATCAAATATTACAGCTTCTAACTCAAGATAATTATTTGGATAATTTTTTTCATGAGTCATAAACTACCTTGAGGCATAAGAAAAAAATTATAATTTTTTATAAGGACACAATCCATTCCATTCTTCGATGCATCACTGTATATCACAAACCCATCATTTCCTAATGGAAGAGTCAAAATTAGAGCATTGACAAATCTTCTCTTCAATTATTCAAAACAATTTATAAATTATTTTTTCCATACACACTTAACCCCTTTATGTGTGAACTTGGATAATGGGTTATCCAATCGAGAAAAATACTAAACAAAACACTGATAGTAACCCACTAAACCAATAAAACTACATATATCAGATATGTTCATTAGTATAGGATATTCTTGGATTGCCTTTTTCTTCATAGGATCAACTGGGATTCCATACTTACAAGAAAATAAATATTTTGAAGCCATAATTCACATTTTCTAAACTTTCCATATAACTCTTTTCATCTAAGAATCTTCCAAAAAACATCAAGTGGTTCACATGGTCCTCATAGATTTTGGAATACACCAAGATATCATCAATAAATATTATAATAAAATTATCATGATATTCTTTGAATACTATATACATTATATCCAAGAAAACAAAGGGTGAATTAGTTAGTTCAAATGGAATTATTGTAAACTTGTAATATCCATACCTAGTTAGAAATGTTGTCTTATAAATATCTTCCTTCATTAAATGCAATTGATGGTATCTATAATGAAGGTAAATTTTCGAAAAATATTGAGATTCATGGAGTTGATAAAATAAATCATCAATTTGAGGAAAAGGTTATTGTTTCTTTATTATAATAGCATTAATTTCTTTATAGTCAATGTATAGCCTCAAGGATCCATCTTTCTTCTTAACAAAAAGAACAGGGGGTCCCATTGGAGAAACACTGAGGAAAATAAATACCATATTACTCAAATCATATATTTGTTTGTTTAGCTCTACTAATTATAGATTTTCTATTCTATAATGTGTCTTTGATATTGGTCTTGAATCAGGGATTAGATCAATGGTAAATTCAACTTCATGTTATGGGGGTGTCTAGGTAATTCTTTAAGAAATACATGAATGTAATCCTATAAAATTAGCATGTTATAAATTTGAAAATGCATTTCCTTATCCCTAGATAGGTTTTTCTCTTCCTCCCCTAAAATTTCATTCAGTGGAGATATTGGGGAAGGATCTTCATAAGAATTAGATGATGAAGTTTCTACTCTAATGATAAGGGATTCTACATCTTCCTAAAAAAATTGTAATTTCCTTCTTCTTGCAATAAATTATCGCATATTATTTTGAAATCTAGTTCATGTCGATTATTATATCAGATTCAACCATGGGTATGATGATAAGATCAAAAACTAAATAATTTTTATGTTTCATAAAGGGGATTAATCGACAAATTTTTATTTTAGGGAGACTTCCCTTAAGAGTTTGGAATATAAACTACCTTATTAAATCAAAATGTAAATTCCATATTTTTTTAGAAAATATGGATATAAAATAGTTTGATGATCCATAATAAAATGAAGCATTATATAATTTTGAATATAGTATTAATGTACATGCCACTATATCATTGGGTACTTCTACTTCAGTTGTGGTGATCACAAAAGCTTACCCATCTCCCCTTGTACTCTTCTGTGGTAGATTCCCCTAACACTTGGGACATTAATTTGAATAATTCACAATTTCATTATAGTTTAATCATTGAACATCATTTATTTGTTTCTTCTCCTTGAAATCATTAGCTTGATGACCCTTTTCTCTACACTTATAGAAAACTCTCATGCCTTTAAATCATTTCCCATTATGATTCTTTGAAAAAAATCATAATGGAAATTTCTTCATTCTCCTCTTCTTCTTTAACGCTTCTCCCTTTTCATGGTTATCAGAAGTCCTCTTCTTCTCTTGGTTTCTCTTGAACATATATGATCTATAAAATTTATTCTCTATTTCTATGGAACTAAATATTATTTAATCATATGATGAAAATGTTTGACAATTCATCTGCCATCAGAGACATGGTTTATGACATTCAAGTAATTGATAAATATTACCTCTTGAATCATGTATGTAATTTATAGCATACAATTATAGTATTGTGAATGTAGCCTCATACTTCAAAACACTCATTTATTCCCTTTTCTTTAAGAGAAGGAATTTTCTCTTCATTTTACTATGTTTCTCACAAGGAAAGAATTTTCAAATAATGTTTCTTTAAAATTTCTCCATTCCTTGTCTTATATTTCATCTTCCTATTTATTATTATAGATCAAATACCACCATTGATTAGCATCTTCCTTGAGGTAATATACTTTCAGTGCTACCTTTTCATTTTCATTGCATCCCAATTCTAGAAATATATTATTAAGGGACTGGATCCACTACTCAGATACCAATAGATTAATAGTCCCACTAAAATATGGGGGATTCTACTACATGAAACGGTCCAAAATAGGTGCATTATGGTTGTTCTTCATAACATGATTAAGCTTCCCTAATATGGTCATGATCTTCTCAACTCCAACAATAATTGTGTTGACTTTATCAAAAGGTAAATCCCTACATTTCCATGATTATTTATTTCTTTTATCCCATTGGTCATTATTTCTAAACAATGGCATACACTAAATTTGTTTATTTGTGATTTCGAACTAGAAAAACACTTAACATAAATTGAAAATTTATGTATAGCAAATCTAATAATCATAAACATGGTTTCTTTAGGGACATATTTACTTTTAAATCATTCATAATGGTCTGTAAGAAGAATGTGAATTATACTAAACATATCCCATGGGAGTGTCAAACTAGGTGCACAGTAAGGAATATTTTCGAGTACTAGGTTATGCTAAGTCATACTTGGAACACCTTGTCAGAGTTCTCACCCCTAGGTACATTTGTTCCATAACCGTGTCCAGTTGTAGTATCTAGACAGGGATTTATTTCTCCTAAGACCCACATAATATCTACCTTACAAGAATTATAGAATATTATCCCATTATTATCCTAAAATTCTATATTACGGTTATGTTCCCTAAACTCGGTTTTCAAAATATAGTACCCAATATTTCTACTAAACTTCTTCTGATACCAACTGTAACAACCCCGACTGCAGTATCTCAAAGTTATTGTTCGTTTTATTGCAATGGAATATATAAAAGAGATCACATCACTAAGGATTGATCATTTTAGCAGTATTGAATAACTATATTTATAAATGGTTCCATTATTACATTATAAATTAAACATAGTACATAGAGAAAGAAAATAAATTGCTTCTTTTAACTTATTCAATGATTTCTTCTACACAACCTGGGGAAAGAAAAAAATAAAAGGGTTAGATCAAAAACTCATTAATTTTTATATGAAACAATTGTAAGTGAATTAAAATAAATAAGGAATAGACATTATGTCAAGTTATATAATATAAATAACACATTCCATCAATAAACTAAGAATGAAAATGCATCAATAGATTTTTTCATAGTGAAAATATCATAAAAATTAATAAATGAATACTAAATGAAGAAGATGATTATTTATTAGACATCATGTATCTGAAACATGAACCATTATACCATTAAGATAGTTTAATTATTTAGGTAAAACCCCATCTAATTCTGCTTGGAAACAAACAAAAAGGGTTTATTGCCAACTATTTTGACTCATGAGGCCTATTGATGAATCTCAGGGCTATCTGTAACTTGGCCCCACCCATCACTAAAATACCAAATCATAATTTATAAATAGATTTATTTCAAAAACAATATTCCTTAACATAATATCCATATTGAGTAAAACATAATGATTTATAAATATTTCAACAATCAAAGTAAAAAACTATGTAAAATGGTATATGGATTAGACAATAATCATATCCATAATGAAAGAAAATATAGATATTTAAGAGGAATATAATTTCAAATAAAATATAATCTCATAGGGTTCATAGATAAACAACCAAAAAATTATTAGGTGCACAATTCCATGTAAGTCTCAATGAAATTGTAATTGAGATGAAGTCCCTTACCTTATGTTTGAATATTCCATACACTTGATCTTAATGTCCTAAAAATCATATTAAATACATTAATTAATTAAGTTATAACCATTTATACATGTATTTAATTTATTATAATTTTATTAAGTTCATGTATGGGTGTTCTTGATGAGTTATAAGATACAATTTTATCATTCGATAGATTTTGTTTCCTTGGTTTTCATGACCGGTTTAATTGTATACATATATGAAAAAATCATGTAAAATGGGAATAGTTTCCCAAATTGAAATTATATGTTATTAATGAACTTATAAAGTATTAAATTTTTATTAAATTATTTTTTTTATATGGTATGAGGATGAATCATTCGTGATAATAGTTTATATTATTTTGGTATTTTTTTCAATCATCACAAACTAGTTTTGCTTTATTAATTAATATTATTCATATATACTAGTTCCATAACATCAAATAAACTTTAATACATATAATATGATCTTTTTTAACCATAAAAATAGTTTTATTATCATCTGTAATGGTGGAATTTAAAAACAAAAAAAAACATCATCCACAATGGTGGTAAATTGGCACCTCATGGTTGATGTTTTGCCCGAATGTCCCTAAGGCCTTCATTTTTATTGATTTTTGATAAACACCCTTTCAAGGGATGAGGGGGAACCTTTACAAGGCCCTTAGGATCAGAGATTAAAAGGCTCGTATGCTTAGGAGATTACATGACTCGAAGGTCTTAGAGAAATCAACTAGACTATCTATAAGGAACTGCCCCTCCCTAGCATCTGCATCATGATAGTAGCTCTCCACCTTCACATGGTCGTCTAGCTAGGCTTCCCGTGCAAGCACAGGCTAGTCCCAATTTCATATCCATACCCACTCATTCTAAAAAATCCATTTGGCTCTTCTCTATTGAGTGCACCTGCTTTGAATCCTCTTCTGGGGCTGCTCCTTTTTTATAGTGTGTCTGGGGAAACTGCATGTGGCCCGAAGTCTTTGAGGTGGCTCGAAAGCCCTACTGACCCAAAGGCATGGGTGGTCCTAAAGCCTTAAGGACTCCAATCCCAAATCGGTGGCCCATGGTGAATAGTTCTAGCTGCTACAGTACTGAACAGTACCATCTACAGTGCCTGCTACAGTACCTGTACAATGTACAGTCCTGCTACAGTACCTGTACAATGTACAGCTCTGCTACAGTACCACACAGTGCACAGTAATGCTACAGTACTTACTACAGTGCTGCTATAGTACTGCTACAGTACCCTTGAAAATATGCCCCTACTTGGTTTTGAACCTGGGTCTTGTGGATGAACTTAAGGATACCTCACCAACTGGGCTGAGCCTCATGTGCGGTTGATATTTTCATTTTTAGAATAAAAGAAAGATGAGAAGATAATTGATGGTGCATTTTCCATTGACATAATAAATTTATAGTATATATATAAGATATTGGAGTTATCATTCATGTTTTTACATAGTATGTGGGGTAAGGATAATAAAATAAAATAAAATAAAATAAAATGAAAGGGTAGGATTAATGGTTTTACCTCTTGAATTTTTCTCCTTGATAACCTCCTTAAGGGATTTGGGTTTGGTCATGTATTTATAAAAAAGTATCTTAGACTTGGGGGAGATACTTTTTAATAGGATTGGGTAGAAATTGGGCAATATTAAAATATTTTTTTGAGTGAGGAGAAGAGGTGCTGAGAGATGGTATTTATAGTAGAGAAGCGGAGTGTTTTTTGATTAATCTATTCATTATTTTATTATTTTGGGTCAAGACAATCAATAATGATGATTATTGTGACTAAATAAAGTAACTAGTGCATATTATTTTGAACTAATGGTTCTTAAATCATAAATACATCATCTATTACTCAATAATTCATGTATTTAGCCTATATTGTGAATTACACTATTTCACTATTCACTAAAAATTCAACTCCTTTTGAAAAAACTCAAAAAATTACCCTAACCATTTTTCAATGTCTAGAATTAAAAAATGAACTCCATTTTATGAAAATAATTTTCTAAACATGAGAAATTTAATTTTAAATTAAAACCATCATTTACTCAAAAAAATACCAATTTTAAAATCATAACTGATTTTATAACATTAAGGTTTCATTAATTTATCTTATAATAGTAAGACAAAAAAATATTAATTTATGATTCTATTTTATGAAAATAAATATTCATTTAAATAATTATATTAATTAAAAAAATTGATTAAACATTTATGTTTTTTTAAAAATACCAACATTTAATTTATCATTTTCAAAATACTTATTTACTTATACTATGATATAATTATATCATGTTTTCATGTATTTTATGGATAAATTTTATTTATACTTTCATAGGTGAGGTTACTATTATGTTGGTTGAATTATAGTTCCTAAGGGTCACATTACTTTTCCAAATTTCAAGTAACTATTTTATTGGAATATGTTATTTAATTTCTAGAAAAAACCTCTTATTTCATTCATTATTCATTTATAGATTATTCTTTTTGTTCTATATGTGATTTTATAAGATTTATACTATATGAAATGATTTTCTATGCAATGTAAGATATCAAATGAATTGAATTTACTTAATAGGAAACATACCATAAAATCAGGGGGTGTTATACAAGGAGGTGACATGTGAAGGATAGACTTTTATTTCTAAGGTTTGAAATCAATATCATGATGGTGTACGAGGAACCCAAGAAACTTCCCCAATGTTACCCTGGAATAATATTTCAAGGGATTCATCATTAGGATATGTTTTCATAGATTACTAAAGATGGTTTCTAGGTACTCTAGGTAGGCATAACATTATTGGGACTAAACCACTAGATCATCAACATAAAATTTGACAAAATTCCCTAGGAAGGGTTTGAAGATGTGATGCATGGCACGTTGGTATGTGGAACCAACATTATTCAAGCCAAAGGGAATTACCTGATATTAGAGTACTCCCTAGGGGGATCTAAAGGTGTTTTCTTATTTATCTTCTAGGTCCATATGAATTTTATTGTACCCTAAATAGCCATCTATGAACGACTGGTATTGATAACTAGTTATTGGATCAATTATGATTTTTATGATTGGAACCGAGAAGTCATATTTTAGAAAATATCAATTTAGATAATTTAATTGGATGCGGAATCTGATTTTCCCATTTTTATTCTTCACAAAGTAAATGTTGTCTAGATAGTTTGGATATTTTACCTCTTGAATGAATTCATCCTTGATGAGTTTTTCCACTTTATCCTCAATTTTGGTGGCATGAGTCAGGTGTATCCTCCTGGATGTCTTCTTGTATCCCTGATGGTCTTTTGGAAACCCCAAGTGATGGGTGGCCACATGGGGTCATGTCCTTGCATATCTGTGTAATTCTAGGTGAATAAATCCTAGTGTTTCTTCATGAAGGAAGTATACACCTCCTATTCTTTGAAAGTTGTGTATACATTAATCAAATTGGTTTATGGATCTTCTTATATTCCTAGATTTATCTACTAGAACTCATCAACTGTGGTGGATACACCTTCCTCAAGTGTGGGAGGGGCATCCCTAAGGTATTCCCCCACTTCTTCTTATTCAAGATTTTCTTCTTCCATATCTGTTATGGAGGTAATGATGAATCAAGTTTCTCGGAGTTAGGGGAGGATTTTACATTTGGACACCTAAAGGATGAATTGACCATATCAGGCTCGCTTTCTGGTATGAGGCCATTTTGGAGCTCTGAAGTGGGGATGGCATAATAAGAGTGAGCAACATCATTTTTTCCCATTTACATTATAACTTCTTTCAACCCACCTAATGAAACATGGGTCTTTTGAAGCTAGAAGAATGTGTTGAATTTCTTTTTCATCTAGTCTTTCATTATTTCTCAAAGAGTTGAAAACTTCTCCAATGCTATCAGGCTCATCTATCATGATTGATTTCACTGAAGTCGCATAATTTTCACCCATATTTGGACCCACCTCTTCAATTTATTTTATGGGGAGAATGTACTCTTTAGTGATCTATTTGAAAGTATTGGATAGAACCATCTCTATCCCATTTGGTTCATTTATCTAAGTGACATTATCTACCATGGACTATTTCTATCCCTTATGTTACAATCTTGTATCAACGTATTGTGACTCATAGGATTTTAATGTGGCTTTTTCATAATGAAAAGTACCAATTTGACCATTGATAAAATATTTGAGGAATTGGTGGTATGAAGAGGGGATATTCATGTGCTGATGTAACCATGGTATTCCCAGTATAACATTGATTTTCATATTCGGTCTAAAAACCATTAATTCTAAGTTAGACACAAGATCCATTAACTGAGTCTTAAGTTTTATTTTTCTGAGAGGATTTTTCTCAGTCTTTTCCTAATCCTATAACATTAGGGAAGAGAGGGACAAGTGAGATTCACTAAAACCTAGTTAGAAAAGTTTTTGATTTGAGATATGGTTGACTCCTAATCCATTTTAATAAAGGATCATCAAATATCAATGTCATTTATCATGCCATATATATAAGGGTCTAATGTGTCCCTATATGATGACTTCCTCAACCTGTTATTTGAAAGAGATAATTGTGCGACATTATGAGGGATCATTATTTGTATGATACACATTAGTAGAAAAAATCTCGACATCAAATTCATGATGACTCGACAAGGCCTTGATGAGTGTTTCTTGGATATATTTTGATATAATTAGAGCATCTAGGATTGACAACCTAATTAGCACCAAGGCCAATTCCTTCAAAAAGTCATACATATATGAAAATTTCTATGTTTCCCATCATTGGGAGGTTCTTTTGTAGGTTATTTAGGATTGTAAGTACCTGACCCTTGGAATATGGGATGAAGTTTCTTTTACTCTTGGTGGATTATGCTGGCTAGGTCTGCCTACATGTCGAGGTTGATTAGGTGATGATGTATCCTCTAACTGATCTCCAAAGATAATCATCTCATGGAAGGCCCTTTTATGTATGAGGGAAAATCCTTGATCATATTGAGATCTCTAGAGATCTCTCCCATGATTTTTTTTCCATGTAGATAGTTCAATAAGGGGCATGTTTAAAGTAGTTACTCATGGCACGACCATGTCTTCTCCTGTATCCTTGACTCTGATAGCATCTTACCCCAGTTCCCCAATAACATTTAGGGAACTCAGGTTCTTAATCACACTCATAATCTTAGAAGGTATCCATTAATTATATAACATTAATGGAAATGAAGATCAACTTATCTTCTGATAGAGATTCCTTCTGTTAGATGTACCCTTGTTGTATCATTTGGAGGGGTGGTGTCCATGATTTTGAAATTATTTTCATGAAGTTTACTAAAGTCAGAGTTTAATTTTTACTTGACATAGTATCATATTCATGTGATCCCTTCTTACTCTTTTAGAAATTTTTTGGAAGACTGGATTTCATATGACTAAGTTGTCAATAGAATCGGCTGTGTTGTAGAAAAAAACGACCAGAGGCATAATCGACTAGTGAAACTATGCTTGAAGTATAACATGAGTTTGGATTATCATTTTTTTAACCATCCATTCACTGAACTTATATGTACCTTTACTATTAACCTTTTTTCATTCATTTTCTTTCTCTAGATCGGTGGTAGAGACACACACCACTAGGGAAAGAAAATTTTTCAACTTCACTAGCCCAGAGTCATCCATATTTTGCAGGATTTATTTGAAAAAAAAAACACATAAGGTTGTTTTTTCACAGTACCTGATAGAAGGGGAAATAATTTTGGATATCTTTTTCCCATATTTATTTGGATTCCTAGTCTTATACAACATGATCACATTGTTTTCTAATAATGATATGAAATATTTGAGGACTAATCATTTCAAAAAGAATATACATTTTTTCATCTCTTCAAACATTTTTTGCCTCTGGTCTCTTTTATAATCCTAATGAGGTCAACGTTTTTGCTGATGCTCGTGAGTCAGAGCTATATGATATGGTGTAGGATTGGGAGTGGGAGCAGGTACAAGGGCCTGCTTAATTATAAAAGAGTCAGCCTTTTCATTTTGTATTCTATTTCCTTAAGATGATGGAACTACTCGAGACTTATCTTTGGTTTCCATGATGGAGTCTTCCACTCTTTGAGTGATCATATAATGGTCTTAAAACCCTCTTTATATTTAATAGGAATAAATGGTCTGCAAAAATAATTATGAATTAGTTGGGGACTTTTTCATTTAAAAAAGAATAGACCTTTTTTTCATCACCTAATTTTTTTTTCACCTCTGATCTCTTTGATCATCCTGGTGAGTTCAGCACTATTTTTGATGCTTAGGAGGAAAATATAAATGATATGGGGGAGGATTTGGAGTGGGAGTGAGTATAGGGGCCTGCTTAATTGTAAAAATGGCAGCCTCTAATTTTTATGTTCTCTTTACTTGATTTGATGGAACTAATCAAGACATAGCTTTGGTTTCCTTCATATACTCTTCCACTCTTTGAGTGATTGCAGTGAGGTCCCAAAACCCCCTATATATTTCATAGGAATAAGTGGTGTGCACAATTTTCTATGAAGATTATCTATATAGATGGGCAATAAGTCATTTTGAGGGAATTCTATATTTAAGCAGTATGTCAATATTTTCCAATGAGAAATAAAATCCAAGACACTTTCATTCCCCCTCAATTTACAATTTTAGATATCAAGGACTATTAGATTCTGTAGTTTCCAGTTGAACAGGATGAGAAACTTCTGACGGATGTTTTCCCACCCAGTAATTGACCGACCCTAAAATCTTGTGTACCATATAAAGGATGGCCCCTTTAGTGATTACATGAAAAACCATATTTTTATTTACACCTATTCTTCAGGGTCCCTGTCATGGGATCATAGTGAGAGATGAAATGCATCAAATGATACTTCAAGTCTCCCGAGCCATTAAAAATGGGAAATTTCATATTCTCAAAGTTTAGCGGGGGAGGAGTGAAATATACCAATTTAGAGTAAGAATTATTTTCTATTCATATCATTTCACTCCATTCCTCCATGGATTCCAATTTATCCATGAGTGACTTGAGAGAATTCGTGATTCTAGGGGGAATGTCTGGCTGATCCGGAACTTGAATAGGTTCAACGGCCGATAGGTCCATCTATGGTGGCATTGCTAGTATCTTCTATAGGTATATTTTAGGGGTTGTCCTATAAGGATATGTCTAGTACTGGTTTGGTTATTCACCCAATGGAGGTAATATATTTATGGTTCATATCCCACATTGATTGGATACTCTAGATCCACTTCATTTATTGTGTAAAACCCTCTTTATTGAAGTTCTCCATTTGGGAGTGTGATTTGGGGATATTCTTATAGATTATATCCAATAGGAAGTCTTCCTCAATGTAGCTCTACATTGAGTCTCCTCAATAATTTCAATACATATTCTTGTTGAGAAAATCATTCCTCAAGAAAATGAGGTTGAACCTCTCTGAGAGGGATGTGAGGAACAATCTAACCCTTACCCTTTTCTTTATTATATGAATTTTAGGAGGTAATGATGGATTGTTTGAGGTAATTCCCATATTTAGGTAATTTTGTTGGTTTTGGGTATGTACACCTCCTTTTTTTATTTGGTGTGGACCACATTATGAGCCATAAATTCCTCCTTAGACTCCTCTTCTGTGTTGGCCTCATGTTTTTTTGGGTTTCTAGGGATGGTATTGATGAAAATAACTAATGTTTAATCCATGGTAGGCATTCTATTAGTGTATTTGTGGAAAGTCCTTTTTCCATGCTCTTCATGAGGTATTTTCCTCTCCTTCACTAGTTCTATGAGGGATATTTATTGGATGGTAATTTGAATGCAATCACAAAAAATTTCATTCATTTTTGTTCCTAGTGAGGGTATTGGATCATGGGATTGGTTGAACTAGGAGAATCCATGTTTTGGTATTACCCCTAATCAGTATAATACTGATTTACACTGAGGAGGATGTTGTATAGGTTTAAAATCCCCCATACCTGAGGGATGGGGTTGTTTCTATTCTAATTTCCCAACTCTTTAAGCCTAATTTGATGACCACGGAGGTTTGGTTAAAAACCCCCCATCCATGTGGGCTGGGGTTTCTACTTAACTGTTGTGGATGCTACTTTCGTGGATACACTCTGGATTTTATGGTGTCTTTCCAAATATGGGTTGGGTGCATCATTTGGTATGCACCTGAATCACCCACTTCTGAAGTCTGTTTCACTATTTAGGACATCTATTCTATCTGAAGGCTGAATTCTCCCAAATTTAAGGTTTACTCGATTTTTTTAGATGATTGGTGTAAATTCTCTCAATATCCTGCTCTTTTTTGGCCCAACGTTAGCGGGATCTGGTTGGGTAATTCTTTTTTTGTACATATCGTCGGTCGTGGATAGGATTTTTATGTGAAAGAATACATGAAGATATAACATTTCATGATACCAATTTGGCCAGGATTTCCTGGTTAGAGAGCACATTGAAAGGTAATTCTCCATGTGCACCCAATATTTTGATATAAACAACCAATGGGGCACCTATGATCAGTTATTTCAAGCTTTTTAATGTGCTGAGGAATGTGTGTTGAAAGGATCCTTGATGTTTCTTTTGATTTCTTATAGTTATGAGACCTTCCAAGTCAATTTTTCATTGCATCCCTTCTATTACCTTTATGTGATTTTGATACTCATCATAGGGTAATAATTTTTCTCTTAAGTGATGAATATTTTTCCATATATTTAGGTGGATTTTTTGCACACAATCTTCTGAAAATGCCTCTGGAATTATGTATTGATGGGTGGCTAAAGTCTAGAAAATAACTGGTATGTCATACTTAGCTAGTTTTTTCCCATGTTTAGCATGTCTTCTTCATCTTTCTCCATATATTCCTCTACCTGGTCTGACCAAAGTGTATTATTTCCTGATATTTATCATGAACAATGGTACTGGTAGGGACTTCCTCTATTATATTGTAAGGTAGGCAATCCAATGGAGGTTCGTAAAATGATCATTGCCTTGGACAGTCTTCTGGTTGAGAAATAATTTCACTTTCCAATGGAAAGGCATCAGATATGACTGCTCTTGGTTTCCCAAGTGCCTTGCGGTAGGAGGGATTTATAATTAGTACATTGTTAAGGGGAGGATCCTCTTTTTGATGTGGAACACTACTACAAGGATAACTTTCACAACAAATGCCATCATGTGGAGGAAAACTATGGTAGATTATTTCATAGGTAGACCCTATAGACCCTTTATCTTATGGACATGTGGAGGTATGTAGTGACTCTCATTAGGAAATAGTATCTTGAGGTCGATCTGATTATGGTTATAAAGAAATTATCCATGGTTAATTGTATGAGTATAACCTTCTAAATTACTATTATTGTCCCCACAATTTGGAAACATGAGGTTATGATCTTTAGAAACCATAGATAATCATATGAGGGATTCAATAAATACAACATTTAGTATAACAGGATTATAGAATGGATATTTTTTTCTAGTTGTCTCTGGTGATGTTTCTTTTTTATGCAATCTTACGAGTGACTGGGGATACTTGCTGGGGGAAGTGATTTTCATTGGAATGGTTTGTTCCTGTAGTGGAGTGGCCATTAGGACAGGCTGATTACCACTGATTGGAATGAATGGATGTTCCCAATTCAGTTTTTTTAATATCATAAGGGATTTTTCCTCACAACCCTCCTGGATAGGACTGGAGGTGTGTGTCTACTAAGGGGGAACATTCTATAGAGCCACCCCATTTGTGAGGATGGAGTTTTGGGTCCATCCCTCTATCACTACTTTCCTCATTGTTAGGATTTCCTAGAAAGTCTATAGGGTGTGGGAATAGATTTCTATCTTCCCTTTCACCAATTTTAGGATATTATTGGTGAATTCAATGACTAAAATATGTACATGATCCCATTTCATATCAAGAGTAGGGATGTGTTACTACTTCTATCATCCCTTTCATTATAGTGGATATTGATGGTAGTTGTGTGTGGGGGTAGAGAGTTGGGTCTTCTCCCTATTTTTCATTGGTATTTTCTAACTGACTTCTTCGAGTGCTTCCAAATGAAATTTCTGGCAGGTTTGATGAATGTAGGTAGGTGTGTGCTGCTACTTATGAATTGTCATTGTTTTTGGTTGTTGGGTTTCTTTGAATGCTTTTAGATGATTCTTCTATCATGCCTTATTTGTGTATGTGGGTGTATATTCCTCTGTATAGTTTTTTGTTCTATCTAAAAAATGAGATTCCTTGAGTTCTACAAAGCGAGTCTGATGGCTAGCTTAATTAAGGTGGGTGGGTGTATGTTCTCAATCAAATTATTTTCACCAAGTTGGGTTGGTGGGTTCTTATTAGGGGTAATAGGTGTGAACCTACCCCATGTTGACTGGTTTCTGCCCCTATTGGGTCATCTTTCACACTTGGGTCTGAATAACCTGGGATGGATGGCTGAGGATCCACCCTCATCATGTTAAGGGTTCACTACCGCATGGAATTGGTAGTGGAGACTATTGGGAGGATCCATTTAGAAGGACCCCTATGTCTTATGGATGTGGCTATATATGGCCTCGGGATCCACCTCCTAGAAATATGGGAGATAATAGTTGTAGTGTTCCAGGGATAAACTCCCAAAATGGTTTAAGATAGCGATTTGTGTCGCCTACTTATGTACCATTGGATTCCACAGGTTGCGTGATCGGTGGAGCTTCATGTGCTATAGGACTTATTAGACAGCCTCTAGGGATGGGATAGTACCATGCTGATGATATTCCTAGACCAATGTGTTTGAGACACAAAATTGAAGATGTTGGGTTGGTGACGACATCCATTTCATGGATGAAGACCCAGATTAAACAGTAGTCGGGGTGTACACTTGTGGAAGTTGGAAGGATTCTATTGAATCGAAGGGAGTTTTAATATAAAGTTCATGAATAAACACAAACAAGAAAACCCCTTCAAAGAAACATATCATTTGAATGAAAACATGAATTATTTATTGTATTTCTTATCACTCTTTCTTTTTTAGAGTGAAATGGGATTGACAGGTGGGTGAAACTATCATCTTGGTTAAGGTTTTACATCGGGTTTACCATTTTTTGTTTCTGATTAAAACGTATCACCTGTTGGTTGATTTTAGGGAGTTGCATTTAGTGGAATAATACAAATCTAGTTTATTGTTTTTTATTAGTTTCCAATGGATTTATTCATGGAAACATAAACATATAATGGTTTCATATCCATGAGGGGCCTACTTTCCAAAGGCAGGCGCTCATGGGAGATTTTTTTCAATGATGCTTAAGAACTCACATTGTTCAAGAGGATGGGATGTAAAACCCATCACATATTTTTAGGGGGGCTTATTGTGAACTTTGAGACTCTCTTATAGATTTAAGATATGTTCATGAATCCTTCATTAATTTACAAGTATGACGTGGACCACCCTTGAATTAACAATAAATTATTTGCATGTATAGAATTTAGAATCATATGTTTAAATATAAGGTTCTTCATCAATGGAGATATATGTTTTTATCTAAGGTTCTCCATTAATTTTGTCCTCTTATATAGTGAATAGAGATGATTTGGTTGTTATCATGATGATGTTGGTTTTATAGACACCCAGTGGATCCCTCTATAGGGTATTTTCATCTAGGGAGATAAGAGCTATTTTGGTATTGGGATCAAACTCATGAGATGGGATTCCTATGTATCCTCATGAAAGGAATAAAAATCCACATGGTTTGGTTCAACTTAACAGGGCATATCATACCTTTTAAGGTCATGTGATGAGGACCAAATTGTGTAGTTTAACATCATACGACAAGGAAGTCTAGGCGAAAAGAATCCAGTAAAAGTTTGGTGTGAGACTTATTCTAAAGCGGCCCAAGGAACTTAGAAGGGATATGGAATCCCAAATTGAATGAGACTATACTAGGAATGTTAACCATAGATAATAGTCTTAATATGGGGTGTTGGTTTTGGACATCATGTAGGCTTCCTACATATTCCATTTGAATGGGAATCAAAGACCATGTAGTTTGGTTGTTTTCCTCATAGGGGAGTATATCCCTTTGAGAGGATTAGGTTGGGGATTATTTATAAAAAAATCCCAATAAAACATTCCATGAGGAATGTCTAGACTCATGGTGATTTGTAACCTTATTTGAGGATTACACCTAAATAGGAGTCCTATGGATAACTAGGGTGATGTTGTTGAGGATTATTCTGAAAGAGAAATCCTAAAGGGTTGATCTAGGGTCTTTCTTCTGAAGAGGAAGCCCATGTTGGTGAAAGGTTAGGGATTATACCAAGTAGGAGGCCCATATTTGGTTGGTACTTAAACATGGAATGATTCCCATGTTGGTGAAAGGTTGGGGGTTATACCAAGTAGGAGGCCCATATTTGGTTGGGTCTTACACTTGGAATAATTCCTATGTTGCAGAAAGGTTGGGGCTTATACCAAGTAGGATCCCCATATTTGGTTGGGACTTACACTTAGAATGATTCTTGTTTTGGTGAAATGTTGGGGCTTATACCAAGTAGGAGGCCCATATTTGGTTGGTAATTACACTTGTAATGATGCCTATATTGGTGAAATTATGGGTTTATGCCAAGTAGGAGGCTCATATTTGGTTGGGAATTACACATGGAATGATTCCCATGTTTATTGAAAGGTTTGGGGGATCATGTGGAAGTCATGACCACCGCCAACCTCTAAGCCATGTGATTCATGCTTGATGCGAGAAAAAATAGTAAGAAGATGATTTGAGAAACCACACAATGTGATTTCCCCTAAGGTTGGATACCTGGCATTGAGGACCATATCCTATGGAGGAACTCTAAAGAAAGATGAAAGTAATATCTGAAGGAATATTCTCTGTCAAAACATGAATCTTACTGTCTGGATGTCATAATTGTGGCTATCCCCTAAGCTCACAGAATTTATGATGATTGATTCTTGAATGTGAGAAATAATAGGAAGTGGAATATTTTGTAAACCACACACTTCTCATTCTTTGCTGGTGGAAGAGGACGTGGTGACTCGAGAAGAAAAAGGGGCATGGATGTATTTGTTTCCTCTCCCGTTGTGTATCCATAATAGTTAGGTATGACTACTAGTATGGAAAGTCCCTCGAGGTGAAGAAGATCAAGAGTGAAACCTATCATAAGAAAGGTTGGGGGATTACTGTAACACCCCAAGCTTCCACGGTATGTTTCCCTTTAAATAATGTAATAGCTTGCACTGTATGCAACTTCGAGATTCTAACACATCGCGACCGATCAAACTAGCTGTTATGAATAGTAATACCCACTTTTTTAAATTTTATAAATTTTATCTTTCAAAATGTACTTTATTTTTTGATTCAGAATATTTAAATTAGCATAGGGTGAATTTTTGGTATTTTTCTGAAAACATTCAATTTTTGATGAATAGTGAAAAACACCGAGTTATAGTTTAAAACCGAATTTTTATTTAAATAATTAAGTATTTTATTTAAATTTATTTTAGGTCAAAATAGATACATAATACCTATATATGTTCAATGTAATTCATTGGAGTCATTTTGCAAAAATATTAGAAATATAAAATTTTATTGAACTTTTCACCGTCTTTTACCCACCTCCTAGGAGCATTTGCAAATTTACATAAAACTTGATTTTACCGCTTCTGTGAGTTGAATTTAGAAAATCCGAGAGGCGTGGTTAATATCAAGGAGTAAAATGTGGTTCAATAAGATAAAAATATTTTTTTTGTGAATAGTAACTTTTAACTTTTATTTACCACGGTTAAAAATAAATAGGGTAATTAAAGGTAAAAATGATATTATTATTACCCTAACACATGTCATAATTCTATTGTATAAGAATAATTCAATAAAACGAAACCTTAAGAATAAAATATGAACCTATTTGTTCCACTTGGATTAGATTAGGACATTTATTATTATTTAATTCAAAGAAGAGTTAAAAGAGTTAAAATCAACTTTTAATAACTAAAACATTTTTAATATAGAGTTACACATAAGATAAATTAAACTATAAATATTAATTATAAAGCTAAAAATATTTCCTACATAATGGTATTTTATTTATATTTTTTAGACTTTAAATAATTTAATTTATTTATGACACAATGATGATGCAGTAATTACCTAATTAATGAAATATTAAAATAATTGATATTATAAATATCGAAATAAATGTAATTTGAGACTTTTAATGAATTCCACTAATTTTCTAGGTTACTATGACACATTAGGGTTAGTTAGAGAAAAAAATCAAAGTAATAATGCTGTTATGAATTTAGAAAAAACAAAATACCAAATAGTGTCAAAATTGACATAAAAGAGTTTTAAAAAAATATATTATATTATTAATTGATATTATATTACTAAAAATATAAGGTTCAGACAAAAGACTTATATAATAATAGGTGTATCATTAATGAACCACTTGGGGTTCTCTTCAAAGTATATAGTAAGTTTATTAATGATATAATATAAAAACACAAAAAGACGTGGTAAATGTCAAACTATTTAACTAAGAGTTAAATCTAAAAGATAAGGTTAATATAGTGACCCAAACTTGTCTAAAACATATCGGTTGAGTGTTTTTAGACCCATCCCCACCTTAGACTTTAAATAATACACTTTTGAGCCATTATAAACCGAAATTTATTTTATTATAAAATAATATTTCAAGATTTTCTTAAGGTTCCCCTCACCCCTCTTATAAAAGGGCACTCCCCCTTCCCTCAAATTCACACCTTCAAAGCATTTTTTTCTCGGCCAAAATCTGACAAAATACCCTCTCAACTATCCTAAATTCATCCTAGAGGCCTTAATTTGTCATAAATCCAACCTAAGGATCCATTTTGATCAAATCAAAAGGAATAACCCGAAGAAGAGGTAAATATTCCATCACCTCTTTCAAGTTCCTTTCTTCCTCCACTTCCTCTTTCTTTGTTGTTTCAATTCTAAAATAATAAATCCAGTGTCTTCTATACACTGTGATGATATTATAATTATGGTACAACCATATTCATTATTCTATCTATCCTTTGAATGACATGTCATCATGCGTGCATACATATGGCTTACCGTCTCCACGTCGTGGTGTAATTGTTATTCAATACATTATTATTTGGATGGGTATAATGATGATGTGTAATTGATGTAAATAATAAATATAACATGATAATTATTCTGTATATATGATATACCATCCAATTATATATTATTTTAATATCAAAATAATGATATTGACGCTCGTGCATACGTACGAATTATCGTCTCCACGAACGTGATGAGATTCATTCCCCATCGTAATCCATTCAAGAATAATTTTCATTAGATGATTAAAAATAATGTTTAAAGATTTAATATAATTCTGAATATGAATAATATACATCTTATTCATAACAAACACTACTAACTAAAAAAATCATATAAAGGAAAACAAATCTGTTAACACCCAAAACGACGATAATACTAAAATATTATTAACAATGCAATATTAAAATATCATATATGATATCATATTAATGTATATGATTCTTGTATAATTTAATAACAATTATTTCACCATTATATAGGAGGTTAACCTACCATCAACCAAGGAAAAGTACCAAGTAAGGGGTTTCTTATCTCACTTTTAATTCCTTGAGATTTCCATTGTTCGCCACTTATTTATTGCATGTGGTGTATTGTGTACTACTATATGATATATATTATCATGATTATGCTTATATTCATGTAATTATTTGATTCATTTGGTGGTTATTAACTTTTGGGCACATGAATATATTGATTACAACATGGTAAAGAGTTCTCATCTCACTTACTATTCCTGTGAGATTCATGCCATATTGGCATTATTTCCTTTTGTGTGGTGTATGTACAGCCCAATGATTGTATTATTTGTGTAATATAATTTAATTTATAGGTATTTACATATTCATTTTATGATCCTTATTTCATGGGATTTATGTTTCGTAATTTACCAAATTGGTAAGGGAATTTCAAATTTCAATTTCTACTCATTCGGTTTTACGCATACTTCATTGATTATTTTACTCCAAAATTATGTATGGAATCAGTATTTATTATTTATGTAGTAATTTACACTACCCTTTATGTGGATATAATTTTGATACACATAATCACTCCATTGATAAATTCTCATGTCATCGATATGAGCTTGATAAGGGTAATTTTAACTCGATCTCTGTTTATGGAGTTAAACATCCAACTCATTGGTGTTGTTTTTACAAAAATATGTGTGAATGTCCTCTTATTGGTTTAAATTGAGTATCCACTCATATTGAGTGTATTTATATTTTCACACGTAATTATGTCATTGATTAAACCTTAACCTAAGGATATGGTCTTTATAAGATATTTCATCTCAATTTACATTTCATTGAGACTTATTTATTGTTATACACCAATTCACTTTTATATGGTGTATATAATGTACATTGACATAGCATATCATGAATCCCTTTATTCTCATGATATTATAAAGTTTTTATTACCTCAATTATTTTTATTCAAGTGTCTCTCTTTTGGTTAGGAACTCTAACTAAAATATCATTTTAAATGTTTTAATGATTTATTATTATAAATATTTCTAATTAATGTCCATGTTTTAAAAATGGTTTTAAGGATTTATTTATATAGACATTAATGTTTTAAAATTAAAATTCCTTTTAAAAGTTTCAAAGTGGTATGGGATACTTTGATTCAAAAATCTATTTTTAAATGGCTTCTTGACAAATAGTGTGACTTTTTAATGTTTTCAAAAAAAGAGAGGGATATTTCTCTCAAATAGTTTTGATGATTATTTTCATCTATGTAAATATCCTTAATTATTATCAATTGAGGTTAATATGTTACAATACAATCTTCCATATTGTATTGAATAAGTTATGTTTGACTGTGGATGTGCTATTTTTATACCATTCATGGTTTGTGGATAAAGTGTTGACATTTCGTATGCTAGTTTTAATATGAATTTTTATGTTATGTTTCAAACTTTTCATATGAGTAATGCATTGGACTTATTAAGTGATGGGTAGAGCCCTATATAGCTCCTTGATGCATAGATAGCTCTCATGAAACTAGTTTCCTGGCACAAGGCCTTGACAAAATATTATTTATAGTCTTGGCACGAGGCCTTGACTATGTAGTTATGATGTCTGGCATTAACATTCCATCATTATGAAAGTGGCTATTGATATTGCATGTGATTATTCTACTAGTAGAATATCCATGCAAGTAAGTAAATTGCATTATTTTGATTTATATTTTCCATATTTTGATGAAGTTTATGTTGGGAAGGATTGTGTTTTAGTTCTATACATTACCTTAAATGTTTATGCTTATTTATGAAAATTTCCGCTATATTTTTATCCTTACTAAGCATCTGAGATCACCCCTTTCTATGTTTTATTTTTTCCAGTATGTGAAGAAGTATATTATGACTGATCTGCAGGGATAGACTATGGGATCTCATTATTGTCTATGGAAACAATGTTGTTGTATTTTTCCATTTTATGATGTAATGTAAACCTTATGAATGTATCTAGTACTTCCAAGGCTACTAAACTAATCTGTCTTTCAAGACATGATCTTTTGTGATCATGACAATGATACATAATAATGCACTGACTCTGGGCTTCTAGGGTCGAGGCGTTACAGTTGGTATCAGAGGAAGTTTAGTACAAACCTTGGATACTATATTTAGATAAACTCTGATTAGAGCACATATCCCTAAGATAGACTTTGAGGATTAGTATAGAATAACTTTCTAAAAGTTTGGCATTGTAGAGATTTTGTGAGTTTTCCCAGAAATACATCCATGTCTGGATATGAGCAGGTAGAGGCGGCTCTGGTACAGATGTACCTAGGGGCAAAACCTGAAAACACCGCTTTGAGCTGGACTCGAACGGGAACTGGAACATGACAACAGGCCTTGTTGCACTCTTAGTTACGACACTCTTGGGAGATATGCTTAGGATAATTTACATTTTCTTTACATACTGATTTGAAGGATTTTAATATAATATGAGAATAAATGACCTTGGTTAATCCTAAGGTGTTTCAAATTGAAAATATGTTGTCATGATATTCTATATAATATTTTATGATTATTGTTACTCACACATTACTTTCTGGTTTTAGTCAATGGCTGGATTCCAAGGAATTCATAGTATCTTTGAGCATGATGTACAAGGTGGGAATAGTGGTGGAAATGAGCAACAAAATGGAATGTTGATAGGCGTAAAAGATATCATGTTCATGCCAAATCAGTTTTCCAAAAATATGATCAACAACATATATATTAACCAACTCTCGGACTCAACAAAGAAGAGAAAGTTGATGAATGAAAAGAGCTCCAGCAGTGGAGACCATGGAGAAAAGAATCCTCAATTTCCATCATGCAGGAAATGTGGAAGGAGACACCCAGGAAAGTGTCTCAATGGAACAAATAAATGATTTACGTGTGGGAAATAAGGAAATAAAGTAAAGAAATGCCGAGGAAAAATGAAGAGTACTATGGAAGAAAACAGAAATGGTCCCAAGAATCCATTTATAGTCATTTGCCATAAATGTAGGGGACCTAGCCATTACCCAAGTGAATTACTTATTTTGTAGGATATTTTCTTGGTCAAAGAAGAAGTTATGTGTAAATAAATGGTTGGAGAAATGTTTAAAAGTATCAGTGCTCCTTGTTGATGGGATTACTTTGGAATAATTTTCTCTTGTATTTGTAACCCTGCAGTTTGTCATGTGAAAATGATATTTGAGGAAGAATTATCTTTTCTCTTGTGCATAGAGTTATAAATAACCATTTGGTTTTATATGATCATTGGGTTTGAGGCAATTACAAGTTATTATATTTTGGAATGAAAATGCAAAGTATGAGATAAAATTTGTGATTAAATTATGTTATGGTTATTTTGAGGAATTTATCTCATTTTAGTAATGTTATAAAATATAGTTTTTAAAAAAGGACAACACGCAGACCGTGTGACAACCCATCATGTCGGACAAAGCTGTGGGAATCGAACCCACAACCAGAGTGTGATTGGGATTTATCGCCTACCACTGAACTACGTGAAGTCCCTAGTTAGTGTGACTAATTATTTTTAGTTAAATGATTTTATTGATCAATAATAAGTTGATTTGGGATCTTATGTATTATCAAATTAATACCCTTAGTATAGGAAAATGATTTGGTGATTAAGTGATAAATGTTATTTTGGAAGATGTTCTCTCTGTTAGGAACACTATATGCCTAAGGAAAATAGAATACTATGGGATTTCATTTGAAAAGTAATGGTGGATTTTTATATTTGTTTTTATTATGGATTTATAGTGATTGGGTTATTTATGGAAATGATTAACCTATAATAGAGAATATGTGATTAGGTTGATTACTTTTAAGTATGTGACTTTAAGAGTAGTCGATTTCATTTGGAGATACAATTTAACGTGGAAGACTACATAACCAAATTCTTCTAAGTTTTGGGTTTCAATATTAGTTTGGATTATATTGAAGGATTTTAAGGACAATTGTTTATTGAATGTTTTTTATTTAACTTTGGGGTATTGTTGGTTTAATTTTAGAAATTAAGATTAATGTTTCTTTATCTAAAGGAATGTCCTTTTGGGTGGTCATATAATCTTGTACTAACCATTTTGGTTTTGATTAATCTCTAAAGATAAGATAAATATATAGTTTATCCTTTGTGGATCATGTGATTCTCTAGAAGTTGATTCTAGCTCTTTCGGTGTGACCAAGTCATCTTGAATACTCATCATTTGAAAAAAAAAGAGTTAGTGGTAGAAATTTATTAAAGAATGAAACTCTACTTAAAAATTAAGTATATCTCTTTATGTTCTTAGTCAATATCATAAATAAATTCCTCATCTTTATGAAATGTAACTTAAAACAAAAAAAAACATTGTCCGTTTACTTTTCCTACAGGGAAACTAATGATCGTTTGTCCCATCACAAGTTTGTGGTTTTCTTGTTGTTAACTTTAACCTGATCATGTTTTCTATCCCTCTCCATTAGAACATGACACTTAGTTTATCTTCCATATCCATGTTTTCCTACATGGAATCCTAGTATGGGTTATCTTGGGTGACCTTTGTACTTCTCTTTCTTTCTTTTAAAGTGATAGTTTTATTAACTATTTTTCTGATGTGGGACTTTTAATTATGTTCCCAAGCCCAATTTTAAAAATTGAGAGGAATAAATTTCTAAAAGGGGGGGGGGAATGTAACACCCAAAGATTTCACGGTACATTTCCCTTTGAATAATGTAATAGCTTGCATTTTACGCAACTTCGAGATTCTAACACACCGCGACCAATCAAACTAGCCGTTATGAATAGTAATACCCACTTTTTAAAATTTTATAAATTTTATATTTAAAAATGGACTTCATTTTTGGATTCAGAATATAGAAATTAGCTTAGGGTGAATTTTTGGTATTTTTCTAAAAACTTTCAATTTTTGATGAATAGTGAAAAATACTGAGTTATGGTTTAAAACCGAATTTGTATTTAAATAATTAATTATTTTATTTAAATTTATTTTAGGTCAAAATAGATACATAATACTTATATATGTTCAATGTAATTCATTGGATTCATTTTGTAATAATATTAGATATATAAAATTTTATTGAACTTTTCACCGTCTTTTACCCACCTCCTATGAGCATTTGAAAATTTACATAAAACTTAATTTTACCACTTCTGTGAGTTGAATTTAGAAAATCCGAGAGACATCGTTAATATCAAGGAGTAAAATTCGGTTCAATAAGAGAAAAATAATTTTTGGTAAATAGTAAATTTTAACTTTTATTTACCACGGTTAAAAGTAAATAGGGTAATTAAAGGTAAAAATGATATTATTATTACCCTAACACATGTCCTAATTCTATTGTATAAGTATAATTAGACCAAAAACAACCTTATGTATAAAATATTAACCACTTTGGTCCACTTGGATTAGATTAGGACATTTATTATTATTTAATTCAAAGAAGAGTTAAAAGAGTTAAAATCAAAGTTTAATAACTAAAACATTTTTAATATAGGGTTACACATAAGATAAATTCGACTATAAATATTTATTATAAAGATAAAAATATTTAATACATTATTTTATTTCATTTATATTTTTTAGACTTTAAATAATTTAATTTATTTATGACACAATGATGATGCAGTAATTACCTAATTAATGAAATATTAAAATAATTGATATTATAAATATCCAAATAAATGTAATTTGAGCCTTTTAATGAATTCCACTAATTTTCTAGGTTAATATGACACATTAGGGTTGGTTAGATGAATTTTTTTCGAAGTAATAATGCTGTTATGAATTTAGAAAAAAACAAAATACCAAATAGTGTCAAAAATGACATAAAAGAGTTTTTAAAACAAATATTATATTATTAATTGATATTCTATTCCTAAAAATATAAGGTTCAGCCAAAATACTTATATAATGATAGGTGTATCATTAATGAACCACTTGGGGTTCGCATGGAAGTATATAGTAATTTTATTAATCATATAATATAAAAATACAAAGAGATGTGGTAAATGTCAAACTATTTAACTAAGAGTTAAATCTAAAAGATAATGTTAATGTAGTAACCCAAACCTGTCTAAAACCTTTTAGTTGAGTGGTTTCGACCCATCCCCACCTTAGCCTTTAAATAATTCACTTTTGAGCCATTAAAAACCAAAAAATATGTTTTTATAAAATAATATTTCTAGCTTTTCCTAAGGTGTCCATCACCCCGCTTATAAAAGGGCACTCCCCCTTCCCTCAAATTCACACCTTCAAAACCTTTTGTCTCGGACAACATCTACCCAAATACCCTCTAAATTGTCCTCCCTTCATCCTAGAGGCCTTACTTTAGTCATAAAGCCAACCTAAGGATCCTTTTTGATCAAATCAAAAGGAAGAACCCGAAGAAGAGGTAAATATTTCATCACCTCATTCAAGTTCCTTTCTTCTTCCACTTCCTCTTTCTTTGTTGTTTCCATTATAAAATAATAACTCCAGTGTCTTATATATACTGTGATGTTATTATAATTATGGTACAACCATATTCATTATTCTATCCATCCTTTGAATGACGTGTCTCCATACATGCGTGTGTACGGCTTACCGTCTCCACGTCGTGGTGTAATTGTTATTCAATACATTATTATTTGGATGGGTATAATAATGATGTGAAATTGATGTAAATAATAAATATAACATAATAATTATTCTGTATATATGATATAACATCCAATTATATATTATTTTAATATCAAAATAATGATATTGTCGCTCGTACGTACGTACGAATTACCGTCTCCACGAACGCGATGAGATTCATTCCCCATCATAATCCATTCAAGGATAATTTTCATTAGATGATTAAAAATAATGTTTAAAGACTTAATATAATTCTGAATATGAATAACATTCATCTTATTCATAATAAACACTACTTACGAAACAAATCATATAAAGGAAAACGGATCAGTTAACACTCGAAACGATGATAATGCTAAAATATTATTAAGAAAGCAATATTAAAATATCATATATGATATCATATTAATGTATATGATTATCTTATAATTTAATAACAATTATTTCACCATTATACAGGATGTTAACCTACCATCGACCAAGGAAAAGTACAAAGTAAGGGGTTTCTTATCTCACTTTTAATTCCGTGAGATTTCCATTGTTCGCCACTTATTTATTGCATGTGGTGTATTGTGTACTAACATTTGATATATATTATCATGATTCTCCTTATATTCATGTAATTATGTTATTCATTTGGTGGTTATTAACTTTCGGTCACGTGACTAGATTGATTACAACATGGTAAGGATTTTCATCTCACTTACTATTCCCGTGAGATTCGTGTTATATTGCCACTATTTTCTTTTGTGTGGTGTATGTACAGCCCAATGATTGTATTCTTTGTGTAATATACTTTAATTTATGGGTATTTACATCTTCATTTTATGATCCTTCTTTCATGGGATGTATGTTTCATAAGTTACCAAATTGGTAAGGGAATTTCAAATTTCAATTTCCACTCATTCGGTTTTGCACATACTTCATTGATTATTTTACTCCAAGATAATGTGTGGAATCACTATTTATTCTTTATGTAGTAATTTCCACTACCCTTTTTGTGGATATAGTTTTGATACACATAATCACTCCATTGATAAATTCTCAAGTCATCGATATGAGCTTGATAAGGGTAATTTTAACTCAATCTCCGTTTATTGAGTTAAACATCCAATTCATTGGTGTTGTTTTTAAAAGAATATGTGTGAATGTCATATTATTGGTTTACACTGAATATCCAATCATATTGAGTGTATTTATATTTTCACACATAATTATGTTATTGATTTATCCTTAACCTAAGGATAAGGCCATTATAAGAGATTTCATCTCAATTTACATTTTATTGAGACTTCTTTGTTGTTATACACAAATTCACTTTTATATGGTGTATATAATGTACATTGACATAGTATATCATGAATCTATTTATTCTCGTGATATTATAAAGTTTTGATTACCTCAATTATTTTTATTCAAGTGTCTCTCTTTTGGTTAGGAACTCTACCTAAAATATCATTTTAAATGTTTTAAAGATTCATTATTCTAAATATTTCTCATTAATGTCCATGTTTTAAAAATGGTTTTAAAGATTTATTTATATATACATTAATGTTTTAAAATTAAAATTCCTTTTAAAAGTTTCAAAGTGGTATGGGACACTTTGATTCAAAAATCTATTTTTAAATGGCTTCTTGACAAATAGTGTGACTTTTAAATGTTTTCAAGAAAAAAGGGGATATTTCTCTCAAATAGTTTTGATGATTGTTTTCATCTATGTCAATATCCTTCATTATTCTCGATTGAGGTTAATCTGTTACAATAAAATCTTCTATATTTTATTGAATGAGTTATGTTTGATTGTGGATGTACTATTTTTATACCATTCATGGTTTGTGGATAAAGTATTGGAATTTTGTATGCTAGTTTCAAAACGAATGTTTATGTTATGTTTCAAACTTTTCATATGAGGAATGCATTAGACTTAGTAAGTGGCGGGTGGACCCCGCTATAGCTCCTTGATGCATTGGTAGGTCTCATGAGACAAACTAGTGTCTTGGCACAAGGCCTTGACAAAATCTTATTTGTAGTCTTGGCACGAGGCCTTGACTATGTGGTTATGATGTCTGGCATTATGCATTCCATCATTATGAAAGTGGCTATTGATATTGCATGTGATTATTAGAATAGTAGAATATCCATACGAGTAAGTAAATGGAATTATTTTGATTTATATTTTCCTTATTATGATGAATTTTATGTTGAAAAGGCTTTTGTTTTAGTTCTATACATTGCCTTAAATGTTTATACTTATTTATGAAAGTTTTTGCTATATTGTTATCCTTACTAAGCATATGAGCTTACCCCTTTCTATGTTTTATTTTTCCCAGGATGCGAAGAAGTATATGATGACTGACCTACAGGGATAGACAATGGGATCTCAGTGTTGTCTATGGAAACAATGTTGTTGTAGTTTTCCATTTTATGATGTAATGTAAACCTTATGAATGTATCTAGTACTTCCAAGACTACTAAACTAGTCTGTCTTTCGAGACTTGATCTTTTGTGATCATGTCAATGATACGTAATAATGCACCGACTTTGGGCTTTTGGGATCGGGGCGTTACAACTACCCCAAGAGGGATACCCTGAAATTGGTTCTGTGGCGGAATAGGAGGATGTCATTCCATATCAAAAGGAAATGCAAGCGTAGTCCTCTCCCTCCAAACCTAGAACTAGAGGCTCCATGTTTTGGATACGACTAGGTAAGTACATGGTATAAACCCTTAGTACTAAAGACCGATAGTTCCCAAACATCATCCCTAGGGTCAGGGTTCCTCATTACTGTGGGAATACAATTCCACATGAACCCTGAGGACCCTAACCATCAGGTTGGACAAGTGTGGGAAACCTCTCACCATAGGAATGATAATACAAATGGGAGATACACTTTTGTGACCCTATTCATTATATTTCATGTATGGAGGCTTTGGAGGAGGTTTTAAAATTTTCCCCCTTAGGTGAGGGGTCCAAAGGAAGAGGATCTATTCCATTTGTGTCTTGGAAGAGGTCTCAAAGGTGGGATCACACGGGTCCTGTCAAAGAGGTAAGAGTTTCCTCGTATAGGTCCTTAGAAGAACTGCAAGTTTATAGCATCCCTAGACTGATTAGCCACCCGAATAGTGCTATCGGGATGGGTTTTGGTGTGATCGGAGGTTGTCACGACCCTCAAAATATTATTTATAAACCTAAACTAGTATAGTAGTGAAGGGTCGAACCCAAGGGAAGGAAGGTGATCTATTTTAACGTTCATTGAAACCCCCACTGTTGTCAGTAGTCAGGAAACATTTTTTACTTTTTATTTTTTTATTTTTTGTACTATTATATTAATACAGTATGACAAACTAAATTTAAACAAAGTAAACTAGCTAAGAAAAAGAAATTGGTAAGAAACAGTGAAGTAAGATACAGAAGAACAAGGTACAGACAACTATTTGGGGAAATACTAACACTACTGATTGAAATGATAACTTCTTTGCAAGTTGTTATTAAGTTCACAACCTCGAAATTTTTTTGACCACTCTCCCTCGCCAGGAAAATAATCACACAAACAGTGATTCTGGATGTTCGCCACAACCAGAAACACCATACTTTAAAGTAGTTTGAAAAAAATGCTATTAGAATTTAATCTCGCCAACCAATTCCAATAGTTCTGGAAGTAGACTTTCTTGAAAAGAACCCATGATATTTCTCTCCAAGAGATCATGGAGTTTTAAAATTTATAAAAAGAGGTGTGGAACAATTAAAAGTTTAGATCTGGAACTAATATCGCCAACCAATTCTAGATCTTGAAGGAAAATAATTGCAAAGAATTCGAGCAATATGAACCAGCAATTAATAGTTTCATCAAGCACTAATAACTACACATAATTCATCGCAGAAAACAAAGTTTAACTATTTCAATTACAGAAAAATTGAAAGAAAATAGAATGGAGAAGATTTCCCCCTCTAATTCTCCCAAAATGTTGCTATGTTCTGCTCCTCCTGGTGTCTCCTAGCTTCGTTCCTATGTTTGGTGTGTCTCCCGGAGTGTCTACTCTCAAATTTGGTGTGTTTGTGGAAGGAGAACGAGAGTCTCCAAAATTTTGTGGTCGCCCTGCCTTTAAAATATCATCCATCATCTGCTGCACGTCACCGCACGTTTCCACCAAAATAGGTCAGCTCTTCGATATACACCGCAAACATGCGTTTTTTCATGAATGACCTGTCATTTTAGAATCTCTCATGTAACCAACTCCGCTTGAGTTAGTTAAGTGTATTTGGATGAGATTCCATATTCGATGTGAACCTGAATAGATAAAACATAAAAACAAATAAATAAATCAATATTAAATGCTAACTAAAATAAAAAAAAATGTTTAATTAATGTAGGACTAATTGTTGTTTTTTTACTTTAGATTAATAATTATTATATATTAATTTAGTTATTATAATTTAAATTGATAATTTTTTGTTTTATTTTATTTTTATAATAATTATTATTATTATTTTATATTTTTGTTTAATTATTATATATTTTTTAAACTTAAGTTTTATTTTTATTTTTCTTTTATTTATTTTTTATTAATCCTTTCTTTTATTCATTTCCTTCTCCCCCCAAATCACGACACACAGCAGGGGGAGAGTCTTCTTCTCCAAAGAAATCTCACGGCAGCCCAAGCTCCTACAGATCCATGGCATCGCAGGCTTCAACCGGGTTTTCCTGCAGCGGCGCGGTACAGCAGGTCTCGGGGGTTCGCAGTTGGGCCAGGAAAGTCGGCGCCTCCTTCAGACCTTCATTTGGTGGCGCGACCGATCCCTTCCAGGCGTGGGGTTGCTCTTCCTCAGCGGCACGACTTCGGATCTCAGCGGGGTGACCAGCGGTGCATCACAACAACAGGTCTGCTTGGGATTCTATTTCGCATGGTTAACAGTGGTGGTGAGCAGCTCTCTAGGTCGAGGGTTCTGCGGATCTGGGATTTCCAGCAACAGTGGGACGAATCTCCACTTCCATAGATTTGCGGTTCTGAATTCTCCTGATAGTGCGAAGCATTTCAAATCGAGGGTTGCTAGATTTGTAAGAAGGGAATTCAAATCTGTTATTGGCTTCTTGTTCATGTTGATTAATTCAAATCTGGTACGATTCTATGTATGTAATGCTTAGATTGTGTGCGTGGAGGAAACATCATCATTGATAAGAATGGAGGTGCGAGGGATTTGTAGCGGCGTCGGAAGCTGAAGCAGGAGAAGAATTGGCTATCGGAGTGATGCTGAACGAGTTGGTATGTTGAAATGGTGAGACCGGAGCGACATCGGTGGGAGAAAAGATGAAGGAAACGGTGTCTACGGCTTGACTATGGGCAGGGGTTTGGTTTCATAAAAAGAGATGGTGGGATGAAGCGGTGGTGCAGCAAGAGATGAAACTGGTGGCATAGCAGAGGGGTGAAACCGGTGGCGCCGTGAATGAAGGAACCAGTGAGACAACAGAAAGAATTTGATGGTGGCACCGCAAAAGAGATCGTTTGAGGAATTAACTATGTCACCGGTACACTTCAAAACAAAGAAAAAATTAAAATAGATTAAAAACTAAAATTAAGAATAAACAAAATAATTAATGTTAAGTAAGAATTAACTAATATAATTGAAAACTAAGGAACTAATAAACTAAAATACATTTATTAAACAAATAAAACACAAATTAATCAATACAAACGTCAAATTATAAAACTTAAATTAAAGCAAATTAAACACTTAAATTAAGAATCATTAAGGTTAATATAATAAGTATGTGAATTTAAATTAAACAATTATACATCAAAATTAATTAATTTTTAATAAATTGAATTAGAAGTATTAAAATTAAGCAATGTGACTGAATTTAAATGATAAAGTTACTAAAAGTTAAAAAGTTAAAGTCGAAATATTAAAAGTTTATGTAATGAATTAATTAATTAAATGAAAATATTTAGGTTAATTGATTAAATATTAAGAATGTCAAATTTTAATAAAGCAGTTATACTTTTAAACTAAAAAATAATTTATAAAACTTATTAAATTAAATCAAGTCATTTATTAATTACTTTAATTACTAAAAACACGCAATTAATTATAAAAAATTGATTAATTAACAAATTTAATATAAAAATACAAAAGTGTGATTATTTAATAAAAAGTGTAAAATTAAATCATTAAATCATTAAAAATTAAGTAGTGACAAAACAATGTAAAATATGGTCATATCAAATTCCCCCACACTTAAAAATTGTTTGTCCTCAAACAATCCCATGTTTTATTATCATTGAGAAACATAAAAATGTTTTATGAACCAGTTCAATATGTAACATGTCCAGCAATTTGAAACAAAGGACAAAAACATGTCAATAGGCTTTATAAAATGAATTGTTCAAATGCATCTTGCATAGAACAAATACTCAAAGGGTAATCTTGAAAACTATGAATCATCAAGCAATGAAAATGCCATGCCTCATATGTGGTACGACTTAGTGACTCATTTCAATCCAAACTCAAGTTATAATTCCAAGAGTGACAAGAGGTAAAATTTATGTGAAATTAAAAACTTAACAAGAAGAACTTTGTACTTTTACTCATCACCTAGGTTCCATAAATAAATATTTTTTTGAATATACTTATTGATAATACCTAAATGATCCCCATATAAACAATTTTCCCCTTCTTCATATGGTGTTCATCATTCCCCTCACCTTAATAAACTCGTTTTTTGACACCAGACACTTTATTTAATTTTTTCCAAACCATGTGTCATGTGCTAAGCACTATGCAATGCACTTATTCAAGGTGTAAAGAGGGATTATAGTTAACAGAAACACACCGAGCATCTAGGGTCTTAGAGATTCACTGTGGGTTTCCAGATGCCCAAACTACTCCGGTTTTAAAATATCTTTATGAAAACCATTTACATTGTCTCATTAAAGTGATTACTTTAATAACTAAAAGAGAAATGAGTCCCCTAGAAAAATGATCAAACTTCCAATTCCAAGGGCTATGATCATAATTCCACTAATAGGTTACCCATATCACTCTAAAAAATTGTCCCTAAACCAAATTTCCATTAAATCACTAAGTTTACTCACTCAGCAATCATCCACCCACATTAATTTTAAAATCAAAGTAGTTCTAAACTACTTATCAAGCATCATCCTTTGGAAAGGCCCAATTGGGCACAGTGTATAGCCAAAAATTATGATAGAATTTTGAAAAAAATTAACCATTTTTTATAAAAAGATTGATGTTGTAGTGAGAATTGATGAGCATACAATTAAGCACAGTTTAGCACAGTCAAGAATTGACCCCTCCCCCACACTTAAAACCCAACATTATCCCCAAAGTTGACTTCCAAATATGGAGAAGAACAATTTGATAGTTTGAGTTCAAAAATATTTTTCAATTTAATAGATTGATAACATGTTAAAAGGGTCTCAATAAAGTTCAAAAATATTGTTTTCCACAAAGACTAATTTATAGAAAATTCTAAAACTAGTAAATGAATTATAATTTAAGTCCAGTGACACAGAGTTTCAAGAATGTTCAAATAGTTGCATGAATCTTGTGGGTTCAGAGTGAATTGGGTGTAGCAATTTGAGAAATTATGAATCAAATGAATGTTCAATATACCAGAAAAATGCATGTTAACACCCCTTAGCTAAGCAGTTTCAAGGAAAAACACAACAACCAGCAAGCATGTATCCCCCCACACTTAGTTTAAAGCAGTGGAATGATTTTAACAAGTGAAATTCAATTTTTAAGCAAGGAGGAACATACAGAATTATTTATTCAACATAGTGACATGCAGCAAAAACTTTTAGTATGCAAGACATGAAACAGAATTTCCAGCAAATATGTAGCATAATTTCTTATATAAGTAGAATTTTTAAGGTAACAGTCATTGTCTCACCGATAGTAATTACTAGGACTTCCAATAAATTTTATTAAAGTGAAAAAGGAGCAGAAAAATTAATGCAAACTAAAGAAAAGTGTGCTTCCCTAAATCGAAGATTATCATTAAAGCTTCAGCAAGGAAATTTCACTCCCTTGTGACACAACAGTAGTATCCTAAAAACACAGAGCATGTAAAACAAAAAAAAATATCCATTAGAGACAGAGCATGCATGAGAAGAAAAAAAGAAGCAATTTATTCTGTCAAACAAGGAAAGGAACAAGAGTGAAAACAAAATGGAAACCATGGGTTGACTCCCATAAAGAACTGAATTTTAGGTCTTCAATTAGACTTTATTTAATTACAACTGTTGTTTCATTAAAAACAAAAGAAAGACCATGGGTTTCCTCCCATGCAGTGCTAGTTTTATAGTCCCCAGCCGAACTCACCTAGAACTAACTGTAGTCACTAGGTGGATGTGGTTTCCTTAATAGGAACCACCACATGTTTTTGGCCCATTTTTTTAACAGAAAGATGAATTATGTGGGCTCCAAATCTAAAGAAAACAAAAACCAAACTCTCATAAGCTGTAAAAATTTCTAAGTAGCACCCTTTAACAGTTATGTTCATGATGCTGTCAACTTCCATATTTTTTCAAATTTGACAAAATTAAGATTTTTAGGTAGAGACATCAATGAATTGGATGCTTCAAAGGATGTGACATTGTCATCACAGCTATCTTTGTCACCCTTAAGATTAACAGATTCAAATTCAAGGGTGCGTGTGGGTGAATAATGAATACTAGGTTCAAGAAATGATTCAATAGAGTGTTGAACAGAATCATGAACATTGGAACTCAAGGATAAATTCCCCTCTAAACTACTATCAGTATCTTTAAGATCTTTTTCACCCGACTCAGTTGAGGATTGAAGTGACAGACAAGGAAGTGGATTTATTAGACCAGCAGCATATTCAAGTTTAATAATGTTGTAAATCTTTTCCAAAATTTCCTCATTATTTAAAATATAATTAACATCAACTGCTTTAGAAAAATCAATTCTTCTTGAATCCAGTGTGTGTTCAACCTTTAATTCTAGTTCAAGTTCAAAAGGATCACTTTCTAAAACAATGTCTGTAGTGTGTTCCAGAAATTCCAAGTTAGGGGGAATAATGTTCAATTCAGATTCAATAAATTGAAATTTCATATTGTTCAAATTCAAATAGTTTTCCCCATGAACGACAACACTACTTTCCATTTCAGTACACACAGTTTCAGAAAAGTGACTACTTTGTAAACAAGGTAGTGAAATCTCATCAATAAACTTTTCCTCAAAACACACTACCTCAACTTCTAAATCCAACAACATTTTAGAAATTATTGGGTTTACAGTTTCAAAACAATGAAGAGTGGTTTTCAATTCTTGTTTAAAAATTTCAGATTCCATGTTATAAAGTTTAAAGTTCTCTTCTAGAGGGTTTTCCATTTATAGTTTAGGTTGAGTATTCACAAAGTCAGAAAAATTGAGTGAAGAGTTTTTAAAATTCAACTTTTCATTCTCAAATATCTCTTCTACCCGAGTGACTTCGTTCTCAAAATTTATGAAACAATGAGTCTTTTCAAAAGTAGGGATCATGAAAAGAATCGGGAAATCCTTTTCAATATGTTTTAAACCAGTTTCAAAATTGTCCAAATCAACTCCATTAAAGTTCTTTATTGAATTTTCAATGTTGTGTTCTTTGTTTAATGAGTTGGTTATTTCAAGATTTGGTTCAACAGTTTCAATTTATTCAAAGTAAATGGTTTGTTGCCGAGTTTATGTTCACTTTCTTCAACAATTTGATTTTCAAATCTTTTATAAATACTTTCCTTTTCATTCACTTCAAATTCTTTTTGTTCCTTGAACTTTTGTTGTAACTCTAAGAGCATGTTTTCTAATATTTTTAGTCTTTTATATTTCTCTTGAGTGTAGTTAACTTGAATTTCACGGTTCTTGTATAACAAAGTATTCCAAAGTTCCACCCTGACATCCAATTTAGAATCAATTAAGTCAATTTTATCTAGGGTTTCTGGACTGAGCAAAAAAATATTCATTTTCTTCAATGTAATCAATCTGTTGTGGCTGGTTATAGACACACTACCAGGCAATGTGCCTATAACTGCCGCAACATACAAAAAATGGCTCAAGTTTCTGATTCGATTCCTTATAATGTTCCATTTTTTAAATGTTCGTATTAAAACTCACACAATCAAAAAGAACATGCATAATTTTAGAAAACATCTCAAGCAACAAATGTTAACAGATTTGTTTAAAGAAGATTTTTTGGTTTATTTTTTATATGTGTTTTTTTATTAGAACCCTAGACTCTCAGCGCATGCCTTCCCCGGAAATAGTGCCAAATTTTGGTGTGACTGGAGGTCGTCATGGCCCTCAAAATAATATTTATAAACCTAAACTAGTATAGTAGTGAAGGGTCAAATCGAAGGGAAAGAAGGTGAGATATTCTAAGGTTTGTTGAAACCCCCACTGTTGTCAGCAGTGGGGAAACATTTTTTACTTTTTACTTTTTTATTTTTTGTACTAAGATATTAAGACAGTATGAAAGACTGAATTTAAACAAAGTAAACTATCTAAGAAAAAGAAATTGGTAAACAACAGTGAAGGAAGATACAGAGGAACAAGGTACAGACAACTGTTTGGGGAAATACTAACACTACTTGTTGAAACAATAACTTCTTTGCAAGTTGTTATTAAGTTCACAACCTCGAAAAAGTTTTGATCACTCTCTCTCGATAGGAAAATAATCACACTGACATTGATTCTGGATGTTCGCCACAACCAGAAACACCATACTATAAAGGAGTTTAAAAAAATGCTATTGGAATTTAATCTCACCAACCAATTCCAACAGTTCTGAAATTAAACTTTCTTGAAAGGAATCCATGATCTTTCTCGCCAAGAGATCATGGAGTTTTAAAATTGAGAAAAAGAGGTGTGAAGCAATTAAAAGTTTGGATTCGGAACTAATCTTGCCAACCAATTCCAGATCTTGAAGGAAAATAATTGCAAAGAAGCAGAGCAGCATGAACCAGCAATTAATAGTTACCCCAATCACTAACAACTACACAAAATTCATCATAGAAAACAAAGCTTAACTATTTAAATTACATTTTTTTAAAGAAAATAGAATGGAGAATAGTTCCCCCTCTAATTCTACCAAAATGATTCTCTGTTCTGCTCCTCCTGGTGACTCCAAGCTTCGTTCCTCTATTTGGTGTGTCTTCCGGAGAGTCTACTCTCGAATTTGGTGTGTTCATGGAAGGAGAATGAGAGTCTCCAAAATTTTGATGCTGATCTACCTTTAAAATATCATCTGTCATCTGCTGCATTTCACCACACATTTCCACCGAAATGGGTTGGTTCTTCGATATGCACCACAAACATGGGTTTTTTCGTGAATGACCCGTCGTTTTAGAATCTCTCATGTAACTAAATCCACTTGAGTTTGTTAAGTGTATTTGGATGGGATTCCATATTCTATGTGAACCTGCATAGATATAACATAAAAATAAATAAATAAATCAATATTAAATGCTAACTAAAAAAAACAAATGTTTAATTAATGTAAGACTAATTGCTGTTTTTTTAGTTTAGATTAATAATTATTATATATTAATTTAGTTATTATAATTTAAATTGATAATTATTATTTATTTATTTATAATAATAATAATAATTATTTTATATGTTGGTTTAATTATTATATTTTTTTAAACTTAAGTTTTATTTTTATTTATTTTTTATTAATTATTTCTTTTATTCATTTCCTTCTCCCCCCAAATCCCATCACATAGTAGGGGGAGAGTCTTCTTCCCCAGAAAAATCCCGCGGTGGTCCAAGCTCCTATAGATCAATGCCAACGCCGACTTCAACCAGGTTCTCCTACATCAGCGCGGTACAACAAGTCTCAGGGGTTCGCTGTTGCGCCAGGAAGGCCAGCTCCTCCTTCAGACCTTCATTTGGTGACACGACCAATCCCTTCTAGGCATGGGGTTTCTCTTCCCCAGCAAACCATGACTTTGCCTCTAATCTCCCTCAGTGGTACGACTTCAGATCTTAGCGGGGTGACCAGCGGTGCATCACAATAGGAAGTCTGCTCGGGGTTCTATTTCTCATGGTTAATAGTGGTGATGAGCAGCTCTCTAGTTCGAGGGTTCCAAGACTCTGGGATTTTCAGCAAGAGCAGGATGAAGCTCCACTTCCATAGATTTGTGGTTCTGAATTCTCATGATAGTGTGAAGCGTTTCAAATTGAGGGTTGCTAGATCTGTAAGAATGGAATTCAAATCTATTATTGGATTCTTCTTCATGTTGATTAATTAAAATCTGTGTCTGCGCATATGCTTCATAGATTTTGTGTGTAGAGGAAAGATCATCATTTATAAGAATGGAGGTGCAAGGGATTTGCAGCAGCGTCCGAAGCTGAAGCAGGAGAAGAATGGGCTGTCAGAGTGATGCTGAACGAGTTGGTGTGTTGCAACGGTGATACCAGCGCGACATCAATGGGAGAAAGGATGAAGGAAACGGTGCCTATGGCTTGACGGTGGTAGGGGATTGGTTGCATAAAAAGAGATGGTGGGATGATCCAGTAGTGCAGCAAGAGGTGAAACCAGTGGAAAAGCAGAGGGGTAAAACCGGTGGCACCGTGAATGAAGGAACCCATGGGACAACAGAAATAATTTGATGGTGGCACCGTAAAAGAGACAGTGTGAGGAGTTAACTGTGTCGCCGATACACTAGAAAATAAATAAAAATTAAAAATAGATTAAAACTAAAATTAAAACTAAACAAAATAATTAATTTAAAGTAAAAATTAACTAAAATAATTGTAAACTAAGGAACTAATAAACTAAAATACATTTATTAAACAAATAAAACTTAAATTAATTAATAAAAACATCAAATTATAAAACTTAAATTAAAGAAAAATAAACACATAAATTAAGAATAATTAAGGATAATATAATAATCAAGTGAATTTAAATTAAACAATTATATATCAAAATTAATTAATCATTAATAAATTGAATTAGAAGTATTAAAATTAAGCAATGTGAATGAATTTAAATGATAAAGTTGTTAAAAGTTAAAAATATAAAGTCAAAATATTAAAAGATGACGTAATGAATTAATTAATTAAATGAAAATATTTAGGTTAATTGACTAAATAATAAGAATGTAAAATTTTAATAATGCAGTTATACTTTTAAACTAAAAAATAATATATAAAACTTATTAAATTAAAGAAAGCCATTTATTAATTACTTTAATTACTAAAAACGCACAATTAATAATAAAAAAAATTAATTAATTAACAAATTTAATATAAAAATACAAAAGTATGATTATTTAATAAAAATTGTAAAAATAAAAAATTAAATCATAATAAATTAACTAAAAATATGTGAAAAAACTATGTAAAATAAAGCCAAATCGGGTTCCACTGGCCTTATACACACCTCCCCAAACACCAAAGGCTGTCGACTAGTAATGAGGGTGTAAACAGGTATAGTGAGCAGGATATACCCTCTGGTAATGATCATATACTGTTTTTGAGTAATAATGTACAAGACATGAAAAGGAATGAAAGACTCTGTAGACTAAAACTAGACCCAAAAATAGGAAGCATAATCAATATATAATAGCAAAATTAAATAATTAATAGAAGTAATGGAATAAATAAAACATGCCAGCATACCACTTGTAGAACTATAACAAAATAATCAGGAAACCATAATAGGTTATACATATCAATATAAAAAATAAGGTTTTTCAATGGCTAACCAGTACAAGTCATAGATATATATAATGATGATACAGGAAAGAAACTAGAAACTCCAAATTGGAATGACCTCAAGGTCCCATTCCAATCTCCATGCAAGCAGCTACTAAGATCCATCTCATAAGGCTGATCCATTACCTAAACATAAATTCATAAAGTATACACATGTCTTGAAGAACCCATGTAGGGTATGAGATGAATTAGGGTACCACCCAATGGTGCGTACTAAGAATGTGTGTTTAATAACGCATGATATAATAAATAAACAAAGCAGATCAATGCATTTGAAATGAAACAGAAAACTTCTATGGTTCTCGACAACCACCAAGAAGTGTCACCTACATCAACCAATGCTAGAATCTCAGAAGTGAAGAGAATCCTTGGACCATATCCCAAGGCACACCTGATGTCATATCCCAGGTGAACCCTCAGATTCCCCCTCCATTAAGTAATCATGGCACCTTGTGCCTCCTGAAACCTTATGTCTCAACAAGTATCGATGTCTGAAGGCACACCCAATAAATACAATCCAGTCCCTTAGACCCCTACTCGAAATCACACATCAGCTCAAAGCCTAATAATCGGAGGTACAACGATACTTATCCTCAAATAATATTTAGGCCCACATCATCAATCATGGTGAGCCTCAGCCTGCAACCAATAGCCTCATCATTATTAACCAAAGTCTACTCACCTTTCACTTGTATTTCTATAGAAATAACCCCCAATACAAATCCTAATCCACTCTACGAGGGCCTCTACCCACATGAGTAGTTAAAACCACCTCACCATAGAGTCAAATTTTGTTCACATGACTCAATTCAGTGCTTGAACCCTCACGGGTGAGCATAAATCACTAAATAAACATCCTAAACCATGTTGCTCAAGTCTGATGGCCCTGAAATCCAGTATCATGGGTCATGACTAACCTGAAAGCCTCACCGCCTCAAACAACATCCTCGATACCCAATCATGTGGTCAACCCACTCAAGCAATCTGATCTATGCCCAACCAGATGATCAACATCACCTCAATCTGATGGCCTAGCCACCTGATTAGCCACTATATGAGGATAATATTCATTGTTAATATATATAATATTCATGTTCTTTATTATTCATAAACATCATTTTAGTGCATTTTACACTTTGAACATCGTTTCACATTATGATTGTAATACCTTCTTAAAATGCACTATTATGTGGTACATTTTTGAACATCATTTGAAGTACCCAATGATTCATATGATTATACATATTTTAATTTGATATTTTTGTAAATTTATCTACACTCCAATATGAACATTTTTCATTCAGGGATCAATGGAGAATTCATGGAAGAAGATGGGGATATTTTGTGATGAAAGGAAGCGATTCTAGAGAAGGCATATTGGACACCATCCCACTGATGAGACTGTGAGGTCCAACATACAGGCCCAATTAATCCCAAATTTCGTGGTATAATATAAGACATGTATAGTAACAAATCACTCTTCAGGAGATAATGCTAATTCGGCCTCCATGATGGTAATTTAGGCGGCCCAATTTAGAGATAAAATTCTGGGCCAGATTCTGTGGCCCAGAAAAACATCCCACCAATTAAACCATATCTCGAAAAACATAACTCCTTTTAGGATGAAATTTTAGAGGAGGTTAGTAGACATCTGGGGATCAATTTTATTATTCTATGGCCCACTCTGATTCGGCCACCTAGAAGGTCATAAAAGCGCGCCTGTTCGGTGGATGAAGGCTGGCTGCCACCTCGGGTCAAATGTGGAAAAGTCTAAGTTCCACAAGCTTTCCACCACTCTAGGCCTACCATAATCAATTGGGATGCTTTGTAATGTTGGAGGCTCTACCCAAGGCTTCCAAAATGCCTATTTAAGGTAGTGGTGGTGGAGGAGTTGAGAATCTTTGAGCTTGTTTTCATCTTAAAGTTATGCTGCTAATTTCTCTTTGTAATGTTCTTCCTTCACATGTAAGTTGTTTTAATTCATCCTTGTTTCTTAATAAAAGTTCTTCTTCTCTTATTATTCTATTCTTCTCCTTATCACTTTGATACCGTTGGTTCAAGGTGTGAACTTGTTCATACCAAACCTTGTGAGATTATCACACAACGGTGGAGTGATTGTTATTTTATTGCGTTTTTTTTACTTCTCCATTTCCTCCCTCATGAGTCTACTTTCCGCTTCCATTGAAACCATAGAATCAATGGAGGGCTAAACCACTTATGGGTTGATCCAAGGGAGTAGAAATGGGCTGTATTGGATGTTATTTATCACCTCATTAATGTATAATCACTTCTTTAATTGAGATTTTTATTTGATGGTTTTTAAACTCCATCATCCTTGTTGAATTTAAGGCCACACACTTCAAGTGCTAGTACGAACCTTTACCTTGAAGTGCTCAAAACATTGATCCTTCAAGTGTATAGGTGATTAGTATTAAAGGGTGTAGGCATTAAACTAGTAAGTGATGATGTTGTTTTATCTCCTTAAATGAACCCATCTCAAATATAAGAAATTGAAATCATTAAAAAGGAAATACGTCCAATCCACCCTGAGCGATAACCTAGGATCAACCCATTCTTTTAAATTGAATTCACTTAAATATATTAGATATCTTTAAAACCCATCCAAAATCAATCCAAGTTGGCCACTTCATAGCCGAAAACAGTCCATAGAATGTACGTGTCTATAGGTTTCTTCTTAGGTCTCTGTGGATTCGATAACCCAAACTAAACTACAAGACCGTCTTACCTTCTTCTATTGGGTAAATTTGAGTGAGAATCAAATTTTGGCACCGTTGCCGGGGACCCAAGTAAGTCATCTAAACACCCATTCTATTATCCCACATTTCTTCTTTTCTCATCCAAATTCTCTTATCATGTCCCTTTCTCGTTTTTTTTTCTTTTGGCGCATGTCCGCCTACACCCGCGGACAATCAAACTGTCTAGTTAGGGTGGATAGTCCTGGGGTTGGGGAGTCAAGTACACCAAGGGAACTCATTCCATTAGATCCTAATATTCCTAATACTCTAGATTCCAAAATTGAGCCAATTTCAATGGAAGGTCTTCAAGGAAACCAACTCATAAACCCGGGTGGGAACCAAAATGGAAACCCAAATGAGGCAGCCCCAAACTTGGGGAATGCAATTGATCAAACCATGAATGACTACCTCACACCTTCTTGGAACAATGCCCCCTCATGCATTAGACACAATTCCCTAGGAGATGCCAACTACATATTTAAACCCCATGTCCTAAACCACCTTCCCACATTTCGTGGAATGGAGTCCGAGATGCCCTACCTTCACATTAAGGAGTTCAATGACATTGTAGAAACCATGTGTCCCCCACATCAAATAGAATCAGCTAAGATGAGGCTATTTCCTTTTTATTTAAAGGATCGAGCTAAAAATTGTCTAAACAATTTTAGACCATCATCCATCAACTCTTGGTACCAACTGCAAAGAGAATTCTACAAAAAATACTTTCCCCACCATAAAACAATTTCACTTAAAAAGAGTATCCAAAATTTTTTTGAAAAAGAGGGAGAGTCATTCTATGAAACATGGGAGAGGTTCAAAGACACTCTAAACATGGTTACACACCATGGTTTTTCTATTCCTGAACAAGTGAGAATTTTCTATGAAGGGTTGGGTCTGGGGAACAAACAATTCATTGACATGATCTGTAATGGAACCTTTAAAAAAAAGCCCCAAATGATGCTTACGAGTATCTAGAAAGCCTTTCTGAACAAAACCAAACATGGGGAACTTCACCTTATTCTAAAAAGCCACAAAGAACTACAGGAATTCATACACTTAGAGAAGAGGAAAGCCTTAGGGCTAAACTCGCAGCACTCTCTAGGAAGGTTGAAGAGATAGACCTTAGGAAAGTCCATGAAATCCAAACTGTAGACCTTGTTTGTACAATTTGTGACAAACATGACCATAAGATAGACCACTTCCCAACTATTCCATCCATAAAGTATGTTCTTTTAGGAGGACCTGGAATAGAAGTAAATGCTTTGAACTTTCAAAAGCCTCAATACCAAAACAACTTCAACCCAAGGAATAATGACCACCCAGGCTTCCGCTGGAAAGATAACAAAAAACCTAGCCAACCATAGGGACAAAACCCTTACCCCCATCAGAACTACCAAACTCATAACCAGTTCCAAACCCAACCTATCCAATACCAACAGCCACCGGTCCATTTTCAACAAACCATCCCACCTCCAAAATATCCCCCTGGGATAAACCAACTTACTTAAGCACCCACCCAAACTGTTCCACAAAGCCTACTAGAACAACTGTGCAAACATATGGAGAGGATGAACTCGGTGGTATCTTCCCTAAAACAAGAACTTCAAACCATCAAAACTGGAAAGGCACCCATGCCTACTCAGGCGGTGCCATCCTCAACTTCAAGGGGAGAGTCAAGTTGTGCTCAAACAACTCATGAACAATTAAAGGCTATGACTGTTTTAAGAAGTGGGAAATCAATTGAGAAACCTGAACAACTAATTCAGAACCCACCTGAAGATTCAAACTTGGATAAAAATTCAAATTAACCACAAGATCAAACTGATGAAACTGATAACATTTTCAAGGAAACAACTCTTCAACAAATAACCCCACAACCTACACCATTTCCTCAACGCATGAGGGGGAAAACCAAGCCTGAACTGAGTGAAACGTTGAGAGAAATATTTTCACAAGTCAAGTTGAACATACACCTTCTCGATGCAATCCAAACCATACCTGCCTACTCAAAGTACCTTAAGGACTTGTGCACTTTTAAAAGAAAATTTTCACATAAAAACCAAGTCCTTTTGGTTGCTAATGTGAGTACCACCATTCAAGGGACCATTCATCCTAAGTTGAAAGACCCAGGTTGCCCTTACATCAATGTTGAACTAAGAGAAAGCAAAGTTGTCAAGGCCTTGTGTGATCTAGGTGCTAGTATCAATCTCATCCCCTATGCCGTGTACTGCCAGTTAGGCCTAGAAGAACTCCAACCCACATCTGTCACACTTCAACTTGCTGATCATAGCATTAGGGTTCCAAAGGGGATTTTAAAGGATGTTCTAGTAAAGGTTGAAAACTTCATCTACCCTGCTGATTTCATTGTCCTTGACAACCATCCAAACTTAGGAAATAAGGAACAAACCCCAATCATCCTTGGTCGTACTTTCCTTGTAACAATCGAATCTGTTATCCGAGTCCAAAATGGGAAAATGACCATCACCTTTGGGAACATGAGTCTAGACTTGAACATCTATAATGTAAGCTCACAAATAGGGGATTACGAGGAAATTCATGAAGTAAACATGTTAGGAAGCATTGATAATGAATCCATGGAACATCAAGGAATATTTGATGAAGGTTTAAGTCAGGATGAGATTGATTTCCTTTGTTCATATGAAGGAAGTTTGTCTCCTCGGCTTGAATCATTTTCAAATTGCTCTTATGATGAAGTCTTAGGTCCAACAATCAGTGAAACCTTTTATCAAACCACTTTCATAGAGACCACTCCAACTTTCTTCCCTAAATCTGATCAAGCCAACCCAGTAGCTGAAACTTCTACATGTGGGGAATCAATCCTATCTGAAACTCTAAAAAAAGAAATTGAAATTGATCCAATGTCCCAATCTTCTATTGAAATTCTGAACCAACCTGATCTTGAATTGAAGGAACTTCCCGCTACACTCAAGTATTCTTTCTTAGGGGACAATCAAACACATCCTATTGTCATTTATTCTTCTCTTGAAGCCAATCATGAAAGGATGCTTCTAGATGTCCTTAGGAAGCATAAGAAAGCCATTGGTTGGACCCTTTCTGATATTCCTGGGATTAGCCCACTTGTTGGGACTCATAGGATTGTTCTGGAATCTGATTCAAAGCCATGTCGTCAACCTCAACAGTGACTCAATCCTAATATCATGGAGGTAGTAAGAAAAGAACTCCTGAAATTGCTAAAAGCTGGTATCATATATCCCATAACTGAGAGTGAATGGGTGAGCCCAATCCAAGTGGTTCCAAAAAAGCTGGAATCACAGTGATAACCAATGAGGATGGAGAGATTCTTCCAACAAGGGTGAGTAGTGGATGGAGGTTCTGCATTGACTATAGGAAGCTAAACTCATTCACCAAGAAGGACCATTTTCCCTTACCATTCATTGACCAAGTCCTTGAGAGAGTGGAAGGTCATGACTTCTATTGTTTCTTAGATGGGTACTCAGGGTACAATCAAATTGAGGTCTCCCTAGAGGATCAAGGGAAGACTACATTCACATGTCCTTTCGGTACATTTGCCTTCAAATGCATGCCCTTCGGGTTATGCAATGCCCCTGGAACATTCCAACGGTGCATGATGGGAATCTTCTTAGACATGGTAGGGGATTTTCTAGAGGTCTTCATGGATGACTTCTCTATGTTTGGGGATACATTTGAGGGATGTATGAGGAATGTAGAGTGAGTCTTGTCAAGATGTGAAGAAAAGAATCTAGTCCTAAACTGGAAAAAATGCCATTTTATGGTTAAAGAGGGACTAGTTTTAGGCCATCTGGTCTCAGGTAGGGGGATTGAAGTTGATAAAGCCAAGGTTGACATCATTCATCACCTTCCATCACCCAAAACTATCAAGGAAGTAAGGTATTTCTTAGGACATACTGGTTTCTATAGAAGATTCATCAAGGACTTTAGTTCAATATCCCATCCCCTTTGTGCTCTCCTAGTAAAGGATGCTCCATTTTTTTTGGACAAAAAGCTATGAGGGTTCATTCTCAACCCTCAAATCCTCTCTCACCTCTCCTCCCATTATAAAATCTCCAAATTGGAACCTTCCTTTTGAACTTATGTGTGATGCCAGTGACTTTTTTGTAGGAGTTGTGTTAGGACAACGTTGTGATAAAACTCCTTATGTCATTGCTTATGCAAGAAAATACTCAAATGATGCCCAAATCAACTACACCAATACTGAAAAGGAGTTACTTGCTATTGTGTTTGCTTTAGAGAAGTTTAGGTCCTACCTCTTAGGATCCCCCATCACTATGTTCACTGACCATTCTGCACTAAAATACCTCTTCCAAAAACAAGATGCCAAGGCTAGACTGATTAGGTGGGTCCTTATCTTACAATAATTTGACCTCACAATCAAGGATAAAAAGGGAGTTGAAAATGTTGTAGCTTATCACCTCTCTAGGATGGAATTCAAATACAACTCAAATCACCTTTCTGTGTCTGATTCGTTTCCTGATGAACACCTATACTCTATGAGTGACTGCCCTTGGTATGCTGACATAACAAATTTCTTAGTGACAGGAGTCATTCCAAAATTCTTAGGGACTAAAGCTCGAAGGAAATTTCTTTATGATGTTAGCCACTATGTGTTTGATGATCCATACCTCTATAAGTTTTGTCCTGACCAAGTCATTAGGAGGTGTGTTTCAGAATCTGAAAAAGAGTCCATCCTTAAATTCTGTCACAGTGAGGCATGTGGAGGTCACTTTTCTTCTAAGAAAACATCTTCTAAGATTCTTCAATGTGGTCTTTTCTAGCCCACCCTCTCAAGGGACTCCTACACATTTTGTCAAAGTTGTCCTAGGTGTTAACAAGTAGGGTCCATCACAAAAAGGAATCAAATGCCACTCACTCCCATCTTAGTGGTTGAAATATTTGACTGTTGTGGAATTGACTTCATGGGTCCCTTCCCAAACTCTCGGGGATACCTCTACATACTCTTAGCTGTTGATTATGTCTCAAAATGGGTTGAGGCCATTCCCAATAAGTCCAATGATCATCAAGTTGTGATTCAATTTCTGAAAGAGAACATATTTTCAAGATTTGGAATTCCTAGGGCTATAATCAGTGATTGAGGAACCCATTTCTGCAACCGCCCATTCTCTTCACTCATGTCTAAGTATGGTATTTATCATAAAGTTTCCACTGCATACCATCCTCAAACCAATGGTCAAGCTGAGTTAGTGAATAGGGAGATTAAGCAAATTCTTGAAAAAACTGTCAACCCCTCTAGGAAAGATTGGTCTAAGAAAATCTTAGATGCTCTTTAGTCCTATAGAACCGCATATAAAACCATTTTAGGAATGTCCCCATATAGGTTGGTTTATGGAAAAGCATGCCATTTGCCAGTGGAGATTGAACATAAGGCCTTTTGGGAAATTAAGAAAATAGATTATGATCTCTCATTGGCCGAAAAAAAGGAAATTAGATCTCAATGAATTGGAGGAACTAAGGATGGAGGCTTATGAAAATTCAAGGATCAATAAAGATAGAGTTCAAGCCTACCAATCTAAGAATATCAAGGTCAAACATTTTGAACCGGGAAAACTTGTGCTCTTGTATAGTTCAAAACTTCATTTACATCCGGGAAAGTTAAGGTCTAGATGGTCAGGACCTTTCATAGTGCATCATTTATTCCCCCATGGGGCAGTAGAGATTCAAGATCCCACAAGTGGTTACATTTTCAAGGTCAATGGTCAAAGGTTAAAAACATTCATTGAATCATTCAATAAACAGGAAATAGAGGTTGAGTTAACTGAGCCGAACTATGAACAAGGAAAAAATTGATAGATTTAGGGTCCATGTTAGGCTAACGATGTTAAACAAAGCGCTGCATGTGAGGCAACCCATGGTTTTCAAGTTTCCTATAATTTTTTTGTTTTAACAAACTTTATATTTTAAATAGGATTAATTAATCATTTTTATATTAAAAAAAGACTATTAACCTGTTCTTCTATTATGAGTATGGATGGGTATAAAAGGGGAGCATCGTATTCATCCATGTCACGCGGTGTGATCCCTGAGTAATACCTTACCCAGAAAATTAAAAGAGGACAATGTATCATTAGTTTGATTTTAAAAAAACAACAGAAAAACAAGAAAAACCATAAAAATGATGATACTTGGAATTAAATAAGTCGTTGTGTTGTTTGTTTTGTCTGGTTTGTTCTTCTTTTTGTTTAGGTACTATTTTGGGTGATACATGCTCAATCAAGGAGGTGCCTATATCCCCCAAGAGATCAAAAGACTAATTTGGAGCAGCAAGAACTTCAACTTCAACCACCAGGTGATTTCATTCCATGATCCTCAGTTTCAATTTCCTTTTTGAACTTCTATTATCTGCCTCTACTCCTTCTAAATTTTCATTTCTTCAAACACTGGGGACAATGTTGTTTTAAGTTGGGGGGGAGATAAAATAAAAAAAATGATTTTGTGTCAAAAAAAATGAATGATTTGAAAAAAAAAAGTGTAAATGGAAGGAAAAATTCCTTTAACTTTGAACATGGTAATAGAAATTGCACAATTTGAAACTGAATATCAAATAATTTAGCATGCCCTGATTCTGATTTTAATCCTTGTATAATTTCATGAGCATAGATTTTGGAAAGTGTGGCTGTCCAATGTGATATTTCATCATTTATATTTTCATCCAAATAAAAAAAAGATCACAATGCACGTCCCTTGGATAGTGGGGTATTAGTTTGAGTTCATGGGGTCCCCTAAATAAATAACATAGGTTTGGTGATCATTTTAGTTTAATATTAGTATTCAAAAAAAAATATTAAAAAAAAATTGCGCGTAGAGCAATGAAATGACCTAATGCGTGGCTTTCGGCACTTGGGGATCGTGACTCCATAGTTTTCTAGCCCAGAGTTAGTAATTTTATCTCTATTTTTGGTAATTTGAATTTGTTTTTGACTAAGTTAACTCGAGATGATGCCCGAGTATGTGGGATTCACTTGGTGCCCTAAGGTCTTTGAGCCTGGGAGTCATCGGCAAAGTCTCGCTACAGGGGTTGAATCTTTTGAGTGCAACTTCAATTACCATGGTAAAATTGCAAAAACAAAAAAAAACAAAAAAAAAAAAATACAAAAAAATAAGAATACTCATCTTAATATTGAAATGTGATTCCACCTAGAGCTTCCGTAATTTCCCCCTTGAATAAAGATGAACCCCCATGTCTATTGTGATGCACAACACATCCTCATACTTAATTGATATTGGATGAAATATGACAATGAATTTGAACAAAGGAATGGGTTTGGGATTGGGATCTGCTTATGAAACTATATTGTATTAAAATATTTTGATGGGTTTCATGATTTTTTGGTATAAGGTTTTTTGGTGATCATTGTGTATTAAAATGTTTTTGGAAAAGGGAATTCAAATTTCATATTGTTGAGATATATTTTGCTCGGGACTAGCAAAACTCAAGTTGGGGGGTGTGATTAGCCACTATATGAGGATAATATTCATTGTTAATATATATAATATTCTTGTTATTTATTATTCATAAACACCATTTTAGTGCATTTTACACTTTGAACATCATTTCACATTATGATTGTAATACCTTATTAAAATGTACTATTATGTGGTACATTTTTGAACATCATTTGAAGTACCAAATGATTCATCTGATTATACATATTTTAATTTGATATTTTTTTAAATTTATCTACACTCCAATATGAACATGTTTCATTCAGGGATCAATGGAGAATTCATGGAAGAAGATGGGGATATTTTGTGATGAAAGGAAGCGATTCTAGAGAAGGCAGATTGGACACCAGCCCACTGATGAGATTGTGGGGCCCAACATACAGGCCCAATTAATCCCAAATTTCGTGTGATGCTAGAAGCCATGTATATAAACAAATCACTCTTCAGGAGATAATGCTAATTCAGCATCCATGGTGGTCATTTAGGTGGCCCAAGTTAGAGATAAAATTCTAGGCCAGATTCTGCGGCCCAGAAAAACATCCCACCAATTAAACCATATCTCGAAAACCATAACTCATTTTGGGCTGAAATTTTACAGGAGGTTAGGAGATATCTGGGGATCAATTGTATTATTCTATGGCCCACTCTTATTCGGCCATATAGAAGGTCATAGAAGCGCGTCTGTTCGGTGGATGAAGGCTGGCTGCCACCTCGAGTCAAATGTGGAAAAGTCTAAGTTCCACAAGCTTTCCACCACCCTAGGCCAACCAAAATCAATTGTGATGCTTTGTACTGTTGGAGGCTGGACCCAAGGCTTCCAAAATGAATATTTAAGGCAGTGGTGGTGGAGGATTTGAGAATATTTGAGCTTGTTTTCATCTTAATGTTATGCTGCCAATTTCTCTTTGTAATGTTCTTCCTTCACATGTAAGTTGTTTTAATTCATCCTTGTTTCTTAATAAAAGTTCTTCTTATCTTATTATTATGTTCTACTACTTTTCACTTTGATACCGTTGGTTCAAGGTGTGAACTTGTTCATACCAAACCTTGCGAGATTATCACACAACGGTGGAGTGATTGTTATTTTATTGCGTTTTTTTTACTTCTTTATTTCCTCCCTCATGAGTCTACTTTCCGCTTCCATTGAAACCATAGAATCAATGGAGGGCTAACCCACTTATGGGTTGATACAAGGGAGTATCAAGGGGCTGGATTGGATGTTATTTATCACCTCATTAATGTATAATCACTTCTTTAATTGAGATTTTTATTTGATGGTTTTTAAACTCCATCGTCCTTGTTGAATTTAAGGCCACACACTTCAAGTGCTAATACGAACCTTTACCTTGAAGTGCTCAAAACTTTGATCCTTCAAGTGTATATGTGATTAGTATTAAAGGGTGTAGGCATTAAACCAGTAAGTGATGATGTTTTTTTATCTCCTTAAATGAACCCATCTAAAATATAAGAAATTGAAATCATTAAAAAGGAAATACGTCCAATCCACCCTGAGCGATAACCTAGGATCAAACCATTCTTTTAAATTGAATTCACTTAAATCTATTAGATATCTTTCAAACCCATCCAAAATAAATCCAAGTTGGCTACTTCATAGCCTAAAATAGCCCATATAATGTACCTGTCTATAGGTTTCTTCTTAGGTCTCTGTAGATTCGATAACCCAAGCTAAACTACAAGGACCGTCTTACCTTCTTCTCATGGGTAAATTTGAGCGAGAATCACCACCTCAAATCATCCCATTCCAAGCACATCATAACCCTTGGGTATCATCTCATGAAATTATCTTATCAAAATCACACGCACACACACACACACACATATTTAGGAACCAATTTAAATAGAAATCAATTCAATATATAGTTGAATTTAACATCTCAAATGACATATATAAATATTAAACAAACAATATGAATTGGATAAATCAAATTCATATAATTAATCCAATCTAAAAGAAGAACCAATTCAATGTAATTGAATCACACAATTTAAATTAAAATAAAAAATTAAATTTATACCATAAACACACCCCATCATAACCACCAAAGTGGTCGACAACCTTTAACCCGACCTTGAACCTATGAAAAAGTCTAGGGAATTCCTAGATGCATCCCATATGGTCGAAAAATCAATTTAATATAAAGCATGGGGAGTCTCTCCTAATTTCCCAAAGGAACGCTAAATGATGCACCACCCAAATGTCCACAAAAGCATAAATCAAGACATGCACCACCTACCACGGACCCATAGATGTAGGCACATCCAATATTGATCTACAATTAAAATCCAATTGGAATAGATATTAGTTTCCATCAAGCAACCTAGAAATAGTTCAAAATAGCTCAAATGGATTTAACGCTCCATGAGGTGAAAAAAAGAGGAAAGGAATCAAGGGTGTGGAAGCCTTACTGGTATGGTTATATTATATCCAATAGATTAAAGAATAGATGACCGAGGAGGAATATGGATTAGAATCTATGGGAGGAGGAAAAGGGAGGGTTTTCCCTTGTTGTAAATGGCCAAGAAGAAGAAAGAGGGGAAAAATAGAAATAAATAAAATTAGAAAAAGGTAAAAAAATGTAATTTTTCCTCATTTACTGGGACGCATGGTTTACCAACATGTTTTTTCAAACCGTGTGATAATCGTGCGAGCTACAGTGCATAGTGGAAGTACTTGTGTGGTCTATCGCACGGTTTTCACTTACCATATGCAAACCATGTAGTATCACTCTAAAAATTCTACAGAAAATCTCACACGATCGTGCACCCTCGACACACATTTTACCAAAACTGTGTGGTAGTTCAAAAACATGATGCATGGTTAGCTAGATGGTGCATCATGATTTAACCTGAACCATTCGCCCTTTCCATACAACCCAAAACAATCCATTTTCCCTCTGACACTCCCAAAACCAAAAATAAATCACCTGAGGTACTCTCCAAGCCTCTAGACTAACCCAAAACCTTCATAAAAAGCTAATGGAACTCTCATAATTGAGTTCTGATCAATAAAACAAAAAGTAACATAGCCACTAATTGAAATGTTCAAATAGAGAATGGTTTTTCAACCCTACTCAAAAACTCCAGATGTTACAATATATTCACCTTAACATAGCTCGTCTCCAATCTATAAAATTATGCACAAAGATGGTACTAAACATACCCTTCCCGTTAGAAATAAAATAGGACTACCCTGGTCTCAAGGGTATAGGTTAATTCACCTCAAGGGGGATCCCCACCTTAGGAATTGCCTAACCTGGTCTCAATCGACACAAAAATCAAGACCGTCAAAGGTCTATCATCCTATATCTGGACCCATGGTTCTCTCATGATACATAATCACTCCCATACCTCACCAAGTGCTCCTGTTCCATACATGAAACCCCTTCACATCCCACACCGCATCCGTTTTCCACCTCGAGACCATGTCAAAAATGGCACTATGATGTCTCGAAACTCAATAGATGATCAAATCAATCCTGGTGCCTCACACCTCAATCAAGTATTTCACCGTCATGGTGCCCAAATTCCTTACACATTAACTAACTCGCATCCTCGATGTCTCGATGCCAAAGAACCTTAGAAATTCACATCCATCGATGCTCATGATGCCAAGGACCCCATAATTACGCATCCATTAATGCCCAATTTCAAAAATTGGTGCCTCTCACCTCATATATATATATATATATATATATATGGCATATAATATGATTCCAACCTACTAAATAGAATCTTTTCTGTCCATATACATAGCTCATGTACTCATTGAACTAAAATAAACATGCCTCAACATGACATGAAAAAAGAAAAAAAAGAAATCATGAACACACCCATGGCATACCTCTGAATTTTGTTGGATCACCATCTCGCTAAGCCCATGGCAGGTCCACGGTGTGAACCTAGCCTAAAGTATGAATACCTAAAGTCTGAAATGCCTACAGTGCTACTCTATCCACCATACAATAACCCCACTTATGGGTCTCACTATCTGTGACACGACCACCGTGTGAATCTAAAGATTGTCTACCCTCACCTAGTACTAATCCTGAACCAATATCATAAGCTTGTTTCAACCCCTAAACTATCTCGTCGGTTTAACTAGAAGGTATCTTGAAGAACCTCTTGAGATGTATAATATATCCACATGCTCGAAACTCCTTTGTAGGCCACTCAAATTGATTCTGAACATGTCTTGACTACCAAAACTGAAAGAAAACTGTAGAAGATCCACTGTGAGGTGGTCTACTTGAGTCCTTGGCCTAACTTCCCTATTGGAACTCCTCTCGAGTTCGATTCCTACCATCTAAAGTGTCTCCACTGAAATCACCTAAATTCACTGCCCTAATCAATTAAGACCTATCCGTCAGGTTTTCCTTGGATATGAGAACCTAGTTCACTACCTCAAATAATGATTCCAATCTAAAAATGATTACTTACACCTGAATGGCATGCTGAAAGTGACTCACCCTGGATATGCCATCGCTCACCATGTCAGGTGCAAAATGAGACAACTCATTGAACATTATTGCATAGTCCATGATGGACATAGCTCCCTACTAAAGGCTTAGGAACTCCCGAGCCCTTTTTTCCCTCAGTGTATCTTGGAAAAAGTTATCAAAGAATCTGGCCTAGAAATCCATCAAGGACAAACCCTTATGTTGACCGGCCTGAACCTATACATCCCACTAGTTTTTAGCTGGTCCTTTGAGCATGTATCTTATAGCTTGGACCTCCACTGTGGATGTGTCTCAAGTTTATCAAATATAATTTTCATTCTCTAAATCTAGTTCTTAGCCTCCTGTAGACCACCCTCACCCTGAAAAAGTAGTGGGTGATGCGACTGGAAGTCCATCGTTAGATACACCATCAATGACTCTGCTCCCTGAGCACCACTATCGATACCCTAGAGAACCTGTTCTAGAATTATTCAGATATGCTCATCAAGACACAAGCCAAATGAAGTAAGATCAGGAAGCTTCCCCACCTACACTGGATATTATGACTAAGCCTGAGCCTATCCTTGAGCTTTTACTGCTCTACCTGACACTCAGAGTTCTGAACCTACTCGTGCTCATATGGCTCTATTCCATCACCCGCCTGATACTCCATCTAATCCATCCATGAGGAACCCACTGAATTCCATAAATGGTTAGATAGTTAACATATATAACATATATTTATATAAAGAAAATAGGGATAGTAGTAAAAGGTATTGCACTCTCACTACCCTTACTCCCCCCTTCCACAACCATGCCACATGGAATCCCAGCCTCATGGCCCCTTTACCCACCCTCAATAGAGACAAGTATCATATAATCCTTGGGCCATTCCCATTATGACAACCATCATTGCCTCAAACCGATAACCAAGTCACCCAATCCTAGTGATCAAAATCACCTCAACAATACTACCTTCCTACTCGTATAAGAGACAAACCCATTTCATATCACATTAAATTTTATATATATACACACATGGAATATCACATTGAATATATGAAGAAAATCCAATCATGGAATTTCATATTTTCACATGGAAATTTCTATTTATCACATGGGGCAAAAACTTTATAATGCATACGTGAAATTATAATATTTAAATCCCCTAAAATTTGCCTATAAAAGCCAAACAAGAAAGCATCACAATCGCACCTTTCCATACCAGGATAAGGTCCAAGATCTCTATTACCTCACCCGGTTAAGGGTCACACATCACAACTAATAACATCACATTACAAGTGATCCACTGAGGTGGGAATCATGTAAAATGTAATATAGAAAAACAATTCCCACCCCTAGAAACTAAGTCTGTCACTCATACATGGGGCGGAAGTTACCCAAGTAGAAGTTATAAACCTAGTTACAAAATCACCTAATCTTTATCCTACCATAACTGAAATAGTAGTACCAAGAAAATAGGTAAAAGAAACTCTTCGAATACCACTTGTAGCATCCCTGACCCAATTAGCCACCCGAATAGTGCTTTCGAGCCGGGTTCCATAGGCCTTAGGCACGCCACCCCAAATGCCAAAGGTTACAGACTAGCATTGAGGGTGTAAACATGTATATTGGGGAGGATATTTCTTTTGGGAATGATCATATACTAGGTCCGAGTAATAATGTACATAACATGAAATAGAATGAAAGACTCAGTAGACTTGAACTAGACCCACAAAATATAATTATAGTTAATTTACAGTAGAGAAAGAAAATAATAAACAAAAACAATGGAATAAATAAAACATGTCAGCATACCACTTTTAGAACTAAAAAAATAAGAATGAAACAATAATAGGTCATATATATCAATATAAAAAATAAGTTCTCACCATGGCCGAATAGTACAAGTCATAAATATATAGCATACTTATACAGGAAAGAAACTAAAACAGAAAATCCAACTTATCCTAACCTCAAGGTCTCATTCCAATATCCATGTAAACAGCTACTAAGACCCAACACCTGAGGATGATCCTTTACCTGAACATAAATTCATAAAGTTTACATGCATCTTGAAGGACCCGTTTAGGGTGTGAGATGAATCTCAATAGGGTACAACCCCACGATGTGTACCCAGAATATGTTTTTAAGAGGACGTGATATAATAAATAAACAAAGAAGCTCATTGTATTTGAAATAAAACAAAAAAAATCCACGGTGCTTGAAAACCACCAATAACTTTCACCTACTTCAGCCAATACCAAAATCTCATAAGTGAAGAGGATCCTTGGCCCATATCCCAAGGCACCCCTAAGGTCATATCTCAGGTGAAACCTCAAGTTCTACATCCATCAAGTAATCTCAGCACCTTGTGCCTCCTCACAACTTTTGTCTCTACAAGTACTAACATCCGAAAGGCAGGCCCAAGCAATACAATCTAATCCCTCTGACCCCTACTCAAAAGCACATGTCGGTACAAAACTCGATAACCAGAGGCACATTGATACTTGTCCCCAAATAATATACAGTCCCATTACCTCAATCATAGTGACCCTCATCCCCCAACTGATAGTCTCATCACTATCAATTTAAGCCTCCTCACCTTCCATGTGGCTTTGTACTACAAGTACCCCCCAAAAAATCCTAATATTCTATACAGGGGCCTCAACCAACATTAGTGGTCAAAACCACCTCATCACAGAGTCAACATGTGTGAACATGACTCAATTTGGCACTTCAACCATCATGAGTGAGTGAAAATCACCAAATAAATAACCTAAACCATATCAATCGAAACTACTTTCCCATGTTACTATGTCATTCAAATATGATGGCCATGATATCCAGTATCATAGACCATGCCCAACCTAACTTCCTTACCACCCCAAATGACGTCCTCGACACCCAATCCTATGGTCAAACTACTCAATCAATCGAGGCCAAGCCCTACCATATGATCAATATCACCTCAATCTGATGGTCTAGACACCTAAAATCATCTGGGGTCAAGCCCATCACAACCCCATGGGTATAAACTCATGAAATTTTCTTATCAAAATCATATATATATATATATATATTTAAGGTCCAATTTAAATACCAAGAAATTCAATATTGTTGAATTGCACATCTCATATTATATTAACAACTCTTAACCAACATATATGAATTATCTAACTCAAATTCATATAGTAAATCCAATATAAAAGAACAAACAATTAAATTTAATTGAATTGAATAATTTCAAATTAAAAAAACAATTTAGGCCAAAAACACACCCTGGTATAACCCCCAAAGTGGTTGACGGCCTCTCACCCGTCCTCAAACCTATGAAAAAGGCTAGTTAATACCTAGAGGCATCCCATATGGTCAAATGATCAATTTAATATGAATCATGGAGGGGTATCATTCAATTTCCCAAAGGCATGCTAAAAGATACACCACCTAAACATTTTCAAAAACATAAATCAAGACATGAAATACCTACCTTGGACCTGTATATATAGGAATGTCCGGTATCGATCTCCAATTTGAAATTGATTGGCATAGATCTGATTTTCTGTCAAGCACCCTAAAAATAGGTTGAAACATCTCAAATGGATTTATAACTTCACGAGGAAAAAACAGAGAAGGGAAGGAAGAATGGGTGTGGAAAGCTTTACTGGTGCTGTTCTATTTCCTCTAATGGATCAAAGAATGGATGATCTAGGAGGAAGATGGATAAAAATCCATTGGAGGAGGAAGAGGTAGGGTTATCCCTTACTTTACGCAGCCAAGAAGGAGAAAGAGGGGAAACTAACGATAAAAAATAAAAAAAATAGAAAATGGGAAAATTGTAATTTTTCCTCATTTGCTGTGATTCATGGTTTAGCCACACGGTTTTCCAAACTTTGTAGTAACCATGCAAGATACAGTGAATAGGTATTGTCTAAGTGGAAGTACTCGTGCGATTTACTGTACAGTTTTCAATTATTGTACGTAAACCATGAGGTAACTATAAAAAAATTCTGCAAACGAGCCCGCACAGTCATATAGCCACCACACGGTTTACAAAAACAATTCAATAGTTCAAAAAGGTGTTGCACTATTATCTAGAAGGTGTCGAATGGTTTAACATAACTGCAACCCAAAATAGAACATTTGGCCTTTGACGCTCCTAAGATTGAACCAAGATCACCCTAGGCGCTCTCCAAGCCTCTAGACTAACCCAAAACCATCATATAAAGATGGTGGAAATCTTGGAACTGAGTTATGATCTATGAAACAAAAAATTATCACAACTACTAATTGTAAATTTCAAATTAGAAGTGGTTTTTTTAACCCAAATAAAAAATATGGGATGTTACAAAGTGCTTCACATAGGGGTTATATGCCTATGTGAGCTTAGTATTCCTTGGTAAATGGACCGCCAGAGTAACAACACATGGGTGAGGCTTTATCCTAGGCAACACATGTCTTCTCAGTTGTCCCCAGATGGGTCTCACGTAGGTCCATAGTAAGGGAAGGGGCCTCAAGTAGGTGGTTATCTACTCAGGGAGAAGGGTTACTCATGTATTTTTTCTTTTATTTCAGATTCAAAAGGGACTTTTATCTCACTTATCCCATTTAATTATCTCTTCTCGTAGGTTTTGGAGAGTCGTCAGAGGAATTTTCAGGCCTAGACGAAGGGGCTGCGCAGCCATAGCTTGGCGGCTTCTTCCAATTTTCTAATGGTGCAAATAAGGATCCCTAGGGTCCTATTTATAGGAAAATAGGGGACCCTTTTCAAAGTAGATTTCCCACACAGGTCTCAGTTGTAGGTTCTTGGCCTCAGTACCCTACACAAGGGTGGCCTGCCATTTAGTGCTGCACAGGGTGGGTAGCGTGAGCCTCCTTTGTGTAGGGGTGTATACAGCCGAGGTTGGGTAAATGCCTTTGATTATTTTTGGGGATTTTAACCTATTTAATGTGCTTACGGTTCCCTTCATAATATTTTTATCCCCTTGAAAAAATGGAGTGTCAACAATAATATATTTAATATATTATGTTTTTAATTGGAAAATTTTATTTATTTAATTTTAATATTATTTTAGTTAGTATTATTTACTCATTTTGTAATATTTTTTATTTTTTATTCCTTTTGAATTTATTCTTTTTCTAATATTTATTTATTCATATTTATTTACTATGTTTTAATATTTTTAATATGTATTCATATTCATTTCAATATATATTCATATTTTTTTGAATAATTTTTATAATTAATAAAACTTATACATTTTTTCAATATTTTAAAAGTCTACTCATTTTTAATTATTCAATTTCACTCATTTTTAAAATTAATGAATTTAAGAATCTATATTCATCAATAATGTTAAAAATATATTTGTAAATAAATATAAATAAATAAATAAATATTTATAAATTTATATATATGATATTTATAAAATTATATATTTTAATTATAAATAAATAAATATAATTGTTTTCAAAAAAATATTTATATAATTATAAATAATTAATTATATATTTAAATAATTATAAAATTATAATGAATATATTTACGATATTTATATTTATATTTATATTTACTTATTAAATATATATATACTTATATAAATATATATAATGACATAAATATATTTATAATTATAAATATATTTAAAAATATATTTATTTAAAAATATATTTATTTAAAAATATATTTATTAATGTATATTTATTATATTTATAATTAGAAAATAATATATAATTTTCTAATAAAATTATTTATGTAATTATAAATAAATAATTATGTTTAAATAATTATAAAATTATAATAATTATATTTACATAATGAATATTTTTAATATATTTATACTCGAAGCGGTGTGAATCATGGGTTGAAGCCCATGATTTTGGAATTTATTAAGAAAAACTAATCAGAAAGAACAACGATGATGGAAATAAAATTCAATGAAAGTCCACTACCACAAATAAGACTCAAAACAAGTGAGTAAAGGCCATCTTGTGATCTGAGAGATGTCACCAACCCTTCTTCTCAAATGAATGCCCCTCTCCTAGTTTTATGATTTTACTATGTTTTTTTATCATCATCCTGGTGATCATCTATTGGGAAAGAGTCCACATGATTAAATGTCATGCTGAAACCCTTTCGGGATAAAATATTAGATCTTCTCTTTGTAGTAACATCCTCAGTTCTAGATGGTTTTCTGCCAACCCAAGGCCATCCATGAATGCTACTAAACTCTTCAAGAAAAACATCCATGCTTGGGGATCTCTCTAAAATCTCTAGTAAGTTGATTAGTTTCCCCCTTAACTTGAACTGATCCAAGGGAGACACACACTTATCTTTTTCATCTTGCACTCCCTTACCATCCATTCCAACATAACTCCAATTCCCCTTAAAATTGGGTGTATCCACCAAAATAATAGGACATGATCTTAGAACTTGTGAAGAAACAGAATAGCGTCTATTTTTTTGAGATAGCAAAAACATATTATCCTTAATTTTTCTATTATACAACCTTTTCTCTTGTTGAAAATCCTTATCAACCACATTTTTTACATTTTTCTCATCCTATCTTGCAAAATCCTTAGCAATATCACCAGTGGTTGAGTTACCTTCAATCTACCCTTCCTCCTAAAATACTAAATCCACTTAGGATCCTTGAGTTAGAGGTGCATGGGAGAATTCCATGGGACTCAAATCAAAACTCAAAACAAATTGTGGATTGGCCCACAATTTAACTTTCGGTGATCCCTGTGTCCTATCAATGTCATTGTTTCCTTCAACCAAGCCATGTACAAGGGCATCCAAGAATGAAGATCCAAGATAGAGATTAATCCTCTCATCAACCCAGCCCTTGACCATCACACCAAATCATGATGAGGTCAGCACAGTAGAGGAAACAAGGGTTGGACCATCTTGTCTTTGCTCAAAAGTAGACCTAGAAGTTACTTCCATGCCCCAACCCTCAGTAACTAGAAGATTACCAAAATCTTGGACAGTCTTCTCCTACCTAGAATTATCATCCTTCCACCTACATTGATCTGACTCTTGGACTCCTGTAAGGTAGATAGAGTATAACATTCCATAATAACATTTGAATTCTCATGTCCAATAATTATGCAATCAAATCCGATGGGTAGCATCCTTTCATAAAAAAATTAAGGTTAACATTATCTTAAGGAGTAGAGAGTAAGAACATATCAATTATAGTATTTATCATATCAAACTCAATGAGAACCCCTGAAATGTATCTAAAACAGGCTAATTCAGTAGAGGAATCCATTTTAATTAGTATTATTATGCAAGAGGCATTGTAAAATAAAATTTCAAGATGCCACAGAACCCAGATTAACCCAAAAATCCAGAACCAGAACTATGCACATGCTTCCTTATAATAATTTAAATTGAATTTAAGATTCTGGTCATGAATCCTTAGAGTGTGAGGCTTTAAGTTAACCAATCCATTGTTCCAAGCCTTCCCCTATAAATCAGTTGAAGTGAACTAGATATGAAAAAAGTTGCAACCCAGGGATACATAATTCTAGTCACTAAAACCCCAAAATAACCATAGATGATCAATAAGGTCAGGGAACTTCCATGGATTCATTTCTTTAGAGAGTAAAATTCAAGCAATAAATGAGTGCTAACAAATTCAAATTCATTTAGAGATAGAGTCATCAGATGCTGAGACATGCATGATAATCATATTATTAATCATGCACCGGGGAGGGAACTCCTTCATGGAGGTAAAAAAACCTCATAAAATACCTAACTCCATCAGAAACCCCCGGAAATCCTCCACAACATCCTAAGCATAAACCATATTCAGATCCGCAGGGGCTTTCCCCTTCTTCGGAGGACCAATAAATACATCATGAGGATAAAAGTAGCAGTCAAGATCAATAGCCTTTATGCACGAGAATACATCTATATTACTTCCTATCAAGAGTTCCCAATCTGATTCCATCTTTAATATATTTATATTTATATTTATATATATTTTCTAAATATATATATATATATATAATTATATAAATGTATATGATGATATAAATATATTTATAATTAAATACAAATATTTATAAATATATATATTTATAATTATAATTGAAAATATATTTATTTATAATTATAATTATAATTATATAATTATATTTATAAATACATATATTTTTTAATATATTTATAATTATATACATTTATAATTATATATTTATAATTAAATACATCCATTTTTTTAATTATATTAGCTATATTATTAAAATTAATTATATAGGCCTTTATCAGTGCTTGTTTAGAACTAATAAAGTGGTATTTTATCAGTTATTATTATTTTATCACTGATAAAACCCCTCTTTAACAACGATTTTTTGGGAAGCACTGAAACAATATTCCCATATCTTTTAAAAAGAACCCTAACTAAACTGATTTTCATCGCACCGTTCAAGCTCTCACAGAATTCCATATTTTCTGCCACTCCCTATAGATATTATCTCAGATGAATCAACTCTCAAATCTACGGTATTATTTTTCCTCCACCTCTCTCATTTATCAGGGAAATTGATCATCTCTCTTCACACTATAAACTCAATCGTGGTTTGAACTAAACTCCAAGAATTCCAAGGATCTCTTCTTCTATCTTTGGCACGATAACACTAGGGTGATTATCCCTCAAAATATGATTTTATTGGAACAAAATGGGTCATATTATGAGGTCACTCCTTCACCTCGCATGAAAAATGGATAATTCACATCCTGCTAGTTGAGATGTTTTGGTTTATCTGTGTTGGATATTATGAGTTGGCCATGTTGGCCATGTCAAGCGAGCTGCACTGATAGGTCTAAGCAAGCCGACTATCTTATAAATAGGGGTGGTTCCCTTATAACTAGAAATTGGACAATCCAAAATTATCTCTCTTTATCTTTTCATAGGTTTTATTCTTAATTATTTTAATTTATTAGATACCCCTTATTATTATTTAGTGTTTCCATTAATGGTTATAATTGAAAATCTAATTGATTTATACCTTTACTAATATATTTTGACATTTTATTTATTTATTTGATGATATTCATTATGATTGATTGATTTATTAATTAATATTTTTAATTATTTATCTATATGCATATATTTAATGAATAATTTTTTAATAATTTTTTAAAATAAATTTGAAATTTAAACCTCTACATGAAAGTGTTTTTCCAAAAAAATAAAAAATGAGATTATCAAGATTTAAAACAAAATGGAAAATTTTAATGATTCCTTTGAATTTTTTTGATATCAATGAATTTATTTTTCACTATATCATGAAAGTTTTATGATAGACTTGATGTTTTGAAATTTTCTTTGTAATAAAAAAAATACATTTCACTATTTTAGCCTTTCTAAATGTGATACTATTGGGTTAAATTGGTATTTATAAAAATGATTTTGGAAACATGAGGTTTTAAATAGAATAAATTAAAAATTATTTTATTTTTCTCTCTATATGATATTCTAGAAAGTTCATTGTATTATATAAATTCATTATATTATTTTCATTCATATTTTGAACATGACATATGTTGATTTAACTATCATTGAACAACATTATAACCTTGATAAACATTTTAGCTATACTCGTAGCCTAATTTGTGAGGTTTTGATAGTCCATTTTATAGTTTATTTGTATCATTTATAATAATATTTCATGTAATTAGCTTGAATGGGGTTGTTATCAGTATTTAGTATATATTTTATGGTTTCTTTCTAATTTTATTAGTTTCATCATATTTTTATACTTTTATTTAAAGTATCATTAACTTGATAATAACATGTATCATTTCAAAAAAAATATTGGAGTTGACTTAATTTTATTTCATTTAATTTTGTTTCTAAGAATCTACATATTGAAAGTATGCATCTTGAATAAAGGTTTTTCATTTTAAAAAATAAGTATTGGAATGAAAAATTATTTTTTTTTCATTTTATTTATTATAATGATGAATGTTTTAATTATAATAATTAGGTAAGGATCTTTATTATATTTTTCTAAATATTTTAATTGGTTTTTAGTTTTAATGAGTTTGAGTTTGTAAGGATGATGGTTTTTCTTAGGGATGTGTTTTAGAATAGAGTATTTATATTCCAAAAATATATCCAATAAAATATAAGGAAAAGGTGCTTGGGTATACACTAAAGTGTTTTTTATGTATGTGAATTACTTTAAGAATGTTGAATTCCTAATTTTTCTATTAATGTGTTTTGAACCTATTATAATTGAAATGTTTAAGTTATTATCATGCTTTTTTGTTTTAAAAGTTTTTAATATTTTAATTAATGTATATTTATAATTTTCATGTATATATCTAAAATTTATGATTTACATGTACAATGTTTTTGAAAACTATTAATTTTTAGTATAAAGGATACTTAAATTATTTATTAAATGATTCTTATTGTGTAATTAAATGTTTTGAAGAAAAAGTTTAAGTTTGTTGTTGCTTGAGTTAAATTATAAATTGGATTTTTAAAGTGAGGAATAATAATTATTATTGAATAAAGTCTCATTTGTGTATATTAAACTGATTATTATTTTAATATACACAAAAAGTTTTATCTAATGAGATATTTTAATGGTTGTGATGTTTTTATAATTTAAATTTTTTGCTGCATTTCTTTTTTTGTGAAGTTTTATTAGAAATAAAAAGTTTTTAAGGATTTTGAAGCTAAATATTTCTTTTTATATTTGGTTTCAAAGGTTTTATTGGAATTAAATGAGATTACTTATATTTTAAGAAAAAACGGGATTATTATTGACCCGTTTTAGGTGTAATTTCTTGTTTGGGTGAGTAGATATTTTAAAATACAATTTATGAAATTATAATTTTAAACTCCTTTTATTTTGGGTTAATATAATTGGTTTTTTATTTTTTTGGTTATATGAAAATGGTTTTAGTTATTATTTCATTCATTATGAAAGTTTTTGGTTTGGTAATGATTTCTATTAGGTATGATGAAGCTTTGTGTTAGAATGTTCTTAGGTTATTGAATTTAGTATGGAATTGCTTATATTAAACTAGTTAAATGATGTTTGAGTAGTATAGATTGGTTCAAGTGTAATATGGATTTAAAGTATATAATTTAGGTTTGGACCATGTGTAATATGATTTAATAGGAATATTGGTTATGGGTTTGATTTATTTTTCTTATCAATTATGAAATTGGCATATTTAGTTGTTGAATTTCTATGAAATTTAAGATTTTTTATAAAGAAAAAAGTGATATAATGAGTAAAAATCATTTAAACATGTTTAAAGGAGCTAAATCAGACCTCTAATAAGTGGGTTTTGGTGTGTAAAGTGTCTTGGGAAATTTTAATGTTATAGTTATTAAATACAAGAATTAACTGGGTATTTACAGTAGATACATGGGTTTCTTGAAAAAAATCATGGTTAGTTGAAATTATTTATTTTGATTTATCATTATACACAATATTATTATTATTTGGATATATTATTTATCATTAGTAATGGTTTGAGTTTCATAGATAAAAAGTTCTAATTTAAAACACACTTATCTCCAACACATACATGATTAGAAAATAGTGGAAGAATTTTATAAAGTTCATTATAATCTCCCTTAACCATACATGTGGTATATATTTTATTAGGAATGAGAATACTATTTTGGATATACCTGTGAAGGTTTTGACTACTAGATGTGGGAGATAGCTTATAGTTATTCATGTCATTGTTATAGGTGGAAACAAAATGTTTTGAATCTTAATGATGTGAAATCCATGCTAACTGATTTTTGTTAGAATGTTTATTAATGGAAAATAGTTTTTGTTTTTTAAAGTAAATTGAATAGAGGTTTTGGATATTGTATCATATATGAAATATACCTAATATTGATAAATCCACCATTTTTAAAATAGGGGTTCATCGGTGGGTTATAGTACAAATATATTTGTTAGTATTCCTATAATACATAGTCTAGAATAATCTATAGAAAAAGAGAGTAACATGGAATCCAACTTCACTTATTTCATCAATAACAGCTTCATCCATTCATTTTATGAAATTCCAAGCTTCGTGAACCTATTTCAAAATCAGGTGATTACATGAACTTGTATGTTCCAAGGAAAGATATTTTTACTCTAATTTAGAAAGCCATATCATAATTAAATGACAATAAATAATAAGAATTTCCATGGGAAGTCTCTCATCTAATAATAAATAAACTATGTTTACCAATATATTTGTTACTAACTTTTTTTCCCACATAATATCAAATCAAGAACCTAGACCAACAACCAAATGTTTACCCTAGTTTGTTTCTTTTCATTTCACCCCTGTGTAAAATGATAACTTGTCATGAATAATAACTGATAACATTAAAATGATGGGTTCATCTTATTAGAATTATCTAAAACTTTCTCCTTTTTTTATAAATATCTTATGTGTATTTATTTAGTTTTTATATAAAATAAATATTTTATGATCCTAATAGGATGACAATGAATCAAAAATTGATGTATGCTAATTTTATAACAAAAGAGTATGAATATGGATTTAAAGAGATCATTAGAGGATGAACACGAACCTTATCAAATCCTTTGTCCATGATTTCATTTTTTTTATTCAAGACAAATTATTCTGGAATAGTTAAAATAAAAAATTATTTGTCATGAAATAGATCATAGATATAAATTTTGGACAAAACGTGGGTAAAAACTAAACATTCACTCCGATTGGGATGATACTATGGTTTGTGGATAATTTTATATGAATACTGGTGTAAATGATGATGGATATCATATGGGATAAATGACAATGGAAATTAAAGATGACCTTCGTGATTTTACAAAGTTTTTTGAGAAGTTAAAAAACTATACTAAGAGACCATTGTATACTAGTTTTACTAAAGACACAACATTGTCAATTGTATTAAAGTTATATAGTTTGAAAGTTGGTAGCAGATGGGATGACACCATCTTTACATAACTACTTGGTCTCCTGAACAATATGCTACCAGAAGAAAATGAACTTCCTTGTTGAACATATGATGCTAAATGAATTCTATATTCAATGGGAATGATATCTAAATATATACATGATTGTATAAATTTTGAAATATTATTTTGAATGAAACATGAATCACTCATAAAATTCCCTAAGTGTGATGTGAATTGACACAAGAAAGATGAATTAAGTACTTTCAAAGTTGTATGGTTCTTTCATATCATTCCACGTTTTAGAAGGCTATATAGATATTAAAAAAACATGAGTCAATTGGCATATTATATAGATATAATAATTAAAGATAGGAAACTACATTATCCAACACACTCCCCTTAGGGGAAGAAAATTTGTTATTATTATCATGAATTTGGAAATGATATGAGAAATTTATGTCTTGAATTATCTACAGATGGAATAAATCCTTTTGGTTTACAGATTAGTACTCACAGTACATGTCCAATTATCTTGGTAAATTATAACTTTCTTCAATGGTCATACATGAAGCGCAAATACATTATATTTTCTATGCTTAAATCTAAACCAAACAAACTCAGTAATGATATTGATTTCAATTTGGATATATTGATCAAATATTTGAAATTGATATGGGATACAAGTGTTCAAATATATTATGCTCATGGAAGTGAATAATTCACATTAAGGGTCATTTTGTATGGGATGATAAATTACATTCCTGATTATGGAAATTTTTAGATATAACATTAAAGGAATGTTGGGGTGTCCCATTTGTGAAGAGTTTACACGCTCAGTTTTGTTGAAGCATTCCTCAAAATCTTTTTTTTGGACAATAGAAATTTTTACCTCGATGACATAAATACTGATATTAGATTTCATCATTCGATGGGAATACCGAATAAGGTGAAACACTATCTCCACTAATAGTTTATATTTTTTTTAATTAAGTAAATTATATCAAAACTTTTTTTCAGTAAATCATTTTCAAAAATCCACCACTAAAAATATGGCTTTTATCAGCACTAAAAATGGCCATTAATAGCGCTAGAAAAAGCGCTATTAATTCCGGCAAAGATAAAGGGGGGTCCCCTTTATCAGCTCCCCAAAAAGCGCTGATAAAGACCCCTTTTATCAGTGCTAAAAAAAAGCGATGATAAAAGGGGTCTTTTATCAGCGCTAAAATGAAGAGATGATAAAAGGGACTTTTATCAGTGCTTTATTTTTAGCACTGATAAAATACCCCTTTTATCAGCGCTTTTTTTAGGGCTGATAAAAATAAAAAAAATAAAAAATAAAATAAAAAAATACCGCCAATCTCGGGAGGGGGGTCTTTTTACAACACTTGAGCCCCCATTTATCAGTGCTTTCCCCGCACCCTCCAGCCCCCGCACGCACCACCTAAACCCTTTATCAGCGCTAACCCCTCTAAATCAGCCTTGCGCACGCACCCCTGCCTGCACCCAGATTTGATCTCGATACCTCCCCCCAGCGCACCTAAAGACTTTTCCACTCCCCTATATTGATTTGTTCTCTTGTTTATGATATATCTATTTATTTATATATATATATATATTTAGTTATATTTATTCGTATAGTAATATATATTTATATTAATATATATATATATATAGTTATATTAATATATATATTTATAGTTATATTAATATATATATATATATAGTTAAATTAATATATATATATATATAGTTATATTAATATATATATATAGTTATATTAATATATAGTTATATAAATATTCATATATTGGTATTTTAAATAAAATGGATATTATTTATTATTTAGATAAAGATAATATATTTTATATGTAAATATGTTTAATTATTTATTTAAAAAAATTTAATTTTTAGGCGTGAATATATAAAAAATGTGTACATATAGTTATATATTTGATTATAAATAACAGTGCATTATAAAAAACAATAAAAATTTAAAGACATAATATCAATATTAATGTAATACCTTGGAATAAATTCAGTCCCCACCAAAAAAAGCCAATAATACCCCCTTAAACGAGGCTGAAAATTCAAAAAATGTTAAAAAATCGGGGTACCCCGATGAAAAACTCAGTTTTGGATGCCTTCTGAGCCTCTTTTGGCCTAAAAAAAACGATTGACCAGCCCCCCCCCCCCCCCAATTATGGCGACGTAGAGCTCGTCGCATGCTTTGATTTGATATGTGATAGTATAGAGACCCGAAGCTTGATGTACATGGACATTACATTACTTTAGCGAAATACTTAATACATAACAAAAACAGACACACAAGGATCGTAATAGTTTAGTGTCTTTGGAAACTAGGAATATAATCTTCTAATCGTGGTGAAAGATCTTCAACATCTCCCATAAAGATCTTCCACTTTTTGTTTCCTTACCTAAAACCTTTCTTTTAATCCTGGGGGAAAATAAAACATAAAAAGGGTGAGCTCAAATGTTCAGTAAGGGTGAGCATGGATAAAATAAAACATACCATATACTTTTGAACTTAAAAACGTGAACATAATGTTTAAACATCAAAATCTTGAGCAACGACATAAAACATGGAAGTACATAAGGCATAGATCATAATGGAACATAAATCATGATAAAATAGTATGGGAATAAAACATGTAATTGTGGCATCCATTAAGCACATGTAATGATTTCCATAGTAGCCAAGGCATTGCTTCCAAGACCATCTTAGTGGACGAAGTCCCTTCTGAATCGAGTTCACTCCTCGTTCCAGTCCTGTAATACTGAACAAGATTAACTTACCATTCTAGCCATGTCTATCTCATGAGATATAAATATTTACCCAATGAATTGGAGGGAGATATAGGTCCCACCCATCTCATATTGAAATCATTCTTACTTGTGCCACAAAATAAACATACATCATTCATAATAACCCAATAAATAAAATGGGTTTCATAAACATCATCCCATCATCACATAATCCATATAAAAGAAATGGATGTCATTTCATAATAAGAAAAGTGAAACCATGTAAATCATAGAGACATTATACTTGAAACATACACATATGAAATAATTTCATCTTAGATGAAAAATGGTTTTGATAAAACACTTGAAATGAATTCTTGAGGAAAATATCCCTTCTTCTTCAAAATCATTTTCTTTTCACAAAATGTCATGCAATTTTAAAATAAAAGGATTTTGTTGAAAATAGTCATGAAATATTTTGGAGGAAGCTTCATTAAAATAAGGCTTTATAAAACCATAAAAATCCTTTCATGCCGTATTCTTTAAAAAAAACATTCTTCTCGTACTTTTTTCGGAAAAGTCAAAAAGTACCTCGTACGAAAAACGACAAAAGATTCCTTTCATATCTTTTACTAAAAACTCAAAGAAGGGTAAAATTGGATTTAAAAAATTTTAGGTGGATGGAAATAATATTACATATTTAGTAAACATGGATGTGGATGATAAAATACACCCCAATAAATACTTACGTATAAGCAATCTCGGATAAAAATGAGATTGTGATATTTTCCCTTACCTTGGGTCCGATATGCTTCGTGTGGATCCGAACCTCCTATATAATTATTTAAATAATGTCATTGACTTATTACAGAATCATATTCATAGTTATTATATCATATATGGTTCACTTATGAATTTATATTACCCATTCTTTTGTAAATTCATGTTAAAGTAGCATTTTGGGTAAAATCGTTTCATTTGTCGTTCGTGTTTTAACTTGTAATTATTCATATGATTACTTAGATCATGATTACTTACATCCATAATGTAAAAAATGATTTATATATAATATATATTCATAATATACATATATATAATGGATCGATAAATGGAAAGAAATACACCATTCATGGAGACGGTAGGCCGTACGTACGCATGGACGCTGTTTTCGTTTCCTTATTATATTGAATGGAAATAAGTAGATGACATAAATATATATATACATAAATCCAGTAGCATTATTATTTCATATATTTCATGATTACTTATTATATATACTTTATAATCATTCTTGAATGGTTAATCATGGAAGACGAATCTCATCGCGTTCGTGGAGACGGTAGTCCGTACGTACGCACGAGCGATGATATCATTATCATGATAATGGAATTGTATTGGAGTGTATGTATACTATTTCAGAATCAATATCACTTTATAATAATCATATATATTCATTACTTTCACCATTATACCCATCCAAGTAAGGTGGTGGTGAAAAATAGATTACACTACGGCGTGGAGACGGTATTCCGTACGTACGCACGCGCGGTGATTTCATTTTCCGTAGGATGGATAGATGGTGAAATATGGTTGTTTCATACTTATAATAAAATATCAGTATATTATTGATACTGATGTTATTACTTGATAATGAAACAACTGAAGAAGAAGAAGTGGAAGAAGAAATAAAGTTGAAAGAATCGGTAACGGACATTAACTCTTCTTTGAAGTGCCTCTTTGAGACCTCCTCTTAGGGCACTAAAATTGGTCTTTTAAGAAGACCAGGACCTCTAGGATGTTTCTAGGGAAGTTTAGAAGAGATTTTTTCAGGGTTTGGCCGAGCTTGATGGCTCAAAGTGGTGTGAGGAAGAGAGGGAAGAGGTGCCCTTTTATAAGGGAGGAGAGGGGCACCTTTTGAATAACTAAAAATATTATTTTATTATAAAGTCATATTCGGTTTTTAATAGCTCAAAATTGAGTTATTTCGAAGCTAAGGTGGGTATGGGTCTAAAAAATCTCATCCAATAGAATTTATACAAGTTTAGGTTTCTATTTTAACCTTATCATTTAGATTTAACTTTAAGTTAAATAATTTTTCTTTTACCGTCTCTTCTTGTTTTCTTACACTATAAGGTTAATAAACTTACTATAACAAGCCAAAATAACCCCAAGTTGTTTATTATTAATATATATAACCTTATATAAGTCATTTGGCCGAACCTTATATTTTTAGGAATAAAATAAAAATTAATAATATAATATTTGTTTTAAAAACTATTTTATGTCAATTTTGACACTATTTGGTAATTGATTTTTTTGAAAATAATAACAGAATGATTTGTTCAAAAAACGTTAACTAAATAAATACTAACATGTCATATTAACCTAGAAAATTAGTGGAATTCATAAAAATTCTCAAATTACATTTATTTGGGTATTTATAACATCAATTATGTCAATATTTCATTAATAAGATAATTACTGCATCATCTTTGTGTCATAAATAAATTAAATTATTTAATGTATAAAAATTATAAATAAAATACTATTACGTAGTAAATAGTTTTAGATTTTTAATTAATATTTATAGTCGAATTTATCTTATGTATAACCCTATATTAAAAATGATTTACTTATTAAACTTTGATTTGAACTATTTTAACCCTTCTTTAAATAAATTAATATTAAATGTCCTAATCTAATCCAAGTGGGCCTAAATGGTCATATCTTATTCCTAAGGTTGTTTTTAGTAGAATTACACTTATCCAATAGAATTAGTACATGTGTTAGGGTAATAATAATATCATTTTTACCCTTAATTATCCTATTTACTTTTGACCATGGTAAATAAAAGTAAAAAGTTACTATTTACCAAAAAATATTTTCATCTCATTAAACCACATTTTAGTCTTGATATTAACCGTGTTTCTCGAATTTTTGAAATTCCACTCACAGAAGCGGTAAAATTAAGTTTTATGAAAAATTCAATTTTTTAACTACCACTTAGTGGTTTCACTATTCATCAAAAAATGAAAGTTTCCAGAAAAATACAAAAAACTAGGCCTAAGCTATATTTGATATTATGAATTAAAAAATGATGTCTATTTTACCAAATTCAAAACATATCATTTGCATTAATTAATTGAAAAATTAATTCTCGTCGTCAAAACAAATAGCGTGTTTTCAAGAGATAATATCTATCAAAAGATTGACACTTGTTTATGTCTGGTTTAAATGTTAAATTACATCCAATGATCAACATTGTATTAAATGGTAAAAATATATTCTAAATATACATTAAAACCACTAAAATTAATAATTTATCACAATTAATTATTTCTATTAAAAAAGTTGTTTTTAATTAAAATTTAGTAATTTTCACTATTCATCAGAATATGAAAGTTATCCGAAAAGTACCAAAATTTCACCCTAAGCTAAATTAGATATTCTAAATCCAAAAATGAAGTCCATTTTGAAAGATAAAATTTATAAAATTTCAAAAAGTGGGTTTTACTATTCATAACAGCTAGTTCATAATAATATTATAATAATATCTCGTTTAGTGAAAACTCAGTATTGCGTACTACACACGCTATCGTGGAAGGTCGCGATTGCGTGTAATGCAAGCCAAGTAAGGGATGAATGTAGTTAAAGATCCTTTTGGTGTAGCATACAACAAAAGACATCAATAAAATTAAAAAGAATATTTTTCATAAAATCTTGGGGTGTTACATTCTACCCCCCTTAAAATTAATTTCGCCCTCGAAATTCGTCGGAGTTATAAATGGTTTACTACTCGAAAGTTTATTTAATAGAAACCCACATCGTAAAAAGGAATACCAAAACTTGTCTTTAAAAACTAAAGTATGAAACGTAACGGTTACCCAAATTAACTAATCACTGGGTTTCTACATAGGAGAACATAGGTGAAAATATGGATATGGAAGGGAAATCTAACCGTCATGTTCTGATGGAGAGTGGTAGAGAACATGGCTATGAAAAAGACAAAAATCAAAAAGCCATAAATTTGTGATGATCTAGGGTACCATCTGATTCATCAGATATAAGGGCACTAGGACAACATTTTTGGTTTTCAAGATCATTTCCCTAAAGTTGAAGAATTTGAATTAGAATAAATACTTTATTTTGGTACAATCTCACTGTTGTTCGTGACTTGAACAATTTCCACTTCATCTCTTAAAGAAATGAAGTTGAATTTTTTATTCGTGAAGTGTTAGCATATCATGTGATAGAATGAAGGGTCATTCCATCTGTCTCAAACAAAAGGTTAGCAAAAGTTATTAAATATACATAAGTCGATCTATAGTGAGATTAATCATATATGGTTCCTAAAATGGACTTATACTTCATATATCATACTGCTTAATATAATAAAACTAGTTTATACTAAACAGGGACTTCCTGTAGGCCAGTGGTAGGTGATAAAGGCCAGTCACACTTCGGTTGTGGGTTTGATTCCCACAGCCTTGTCCGACGTGATGGGCTGTCACCCGTCCTGCAGTTTGTCCTTTTTCTAAAACTACATTACTATAACATCCAAAACTACATTACTATAACATCCCATTAATAATATCGAAAAAAGTTCTATCCTTAAAAAATACTATCTTATGTCCAACATAATCCATTCCAATCTTTATCTAAAATACTTCGGTCCAAACTCATAGTATAAAGAAAAAGATTACTTGAAATGTCATCAACCAACCATCATTTATCCCCCATTATCTTGTTGTTCACATTCCCATCACGTGAATACCTTAATCATGTATTCTCTTGAAAAATTAATACACATTGAACCTTAGTGAAAACATGAATAATGTCAAAAGTTAACTCTTTCCACATACCAAAATCCAAAAATTCTATATACTCAAACCATGATATAACCTTCTCCTTATATCAGTCATGAGCTCATGAATACTGTCAAACATTTCATTTTATTCTTATCCCTTCATTATGCGCATATCATCTTCTTTCCAAAAATATCTCAATCACTTTCCATGGTTACCGGTACCATAAAATTATTGAAAACCACAATAGACCAATACATAAATATTCCAATATTCCAAAATACTATATACAACATTATTTTGGAATCCCATTACATAAACACTTAATAATTCCACCACATCGTTGTCATATTCAACATTTCCAATAGTGATCGCATGTGACTTCCCTTTTTCCTTTTCCTTAAGTGGTTGCTCATGTTGATAATCACTAACCCTTGGATTAGGGCATTTATTAGCATAATGCCCCATTTCCTTGCACTTGAAGCATTGAAGTGTTGTTGGTGAGTTCTATGTAGTCTTTTCTTTATTCACATCATTAGCAACCCTTTTTCCATTACTTCGACACTCAGCTGCTCGATGACCTTCTTTTCCACACTTAAAACATTCTCTAGTCCCTTTAAGACAATCTCCACCATGCTTTTTTCCACACTTTGAGCATAAGGAAACATTCATTTTATTTTCACCATTATTCTGAGATTTCTCCTTGAACTCCATCTTTCGTTTCTTGTCAAAATGATGAGATGGATATGTAACACCAACTTCCATTTCAACCTTGATAGCACAACGCACAATATATTCATAGCTACTGAAGTCTCTTATAGCTAATTCCCTTCGAAGACTTGGTTTTTAGCCACTGAAGAATCGATCAACTTTACTTTATGGTTGGATGATAAAGCCAGATGCATACCTTGCAAGCCTTGTAAAATTCGCTTCGTATATACCAACAGATTCATCATCCTTTAGCTTTAGTTCAAGAAACTCCTTCTCCATCTTTGTATGAAGAATAAGAGGGAAGTACTTATTGAAAAATAAGTTCTTTAACTCATCTCATTCCATGGACTCAACTTCATCTCTTGGCCTCGTATTCTTGATAAGATTCCACCATTTATCAACTTCACCTTCCAAACGATATACTGCAAAGATGACTTTATCATGTTCATAACATTGATTAACTGAAAATATCTTTTCAGTGGTACTGATCCATTGTTCAGCAACAAGTGGATTGGAAAACCCACTGAAAGAAGGTGGACGTTGCCTCATGAAGGACTCAATAGAATATTGTTCCCTTCTCTGCTCATTTGGAAGTCCAGAATGGTTCATAGCTTGTGTAAGTATAACAATTAGATTTTTCACTCCATCTCCCATAACATTGGTTTGTGCAGGAGTACAGTCATTGCATTTTCCATTACATTGATCAACACGGTTCCTTCGGGTTCCATCCATCGTATAAAACCCAAAAAGAATAGTGTGAGAGGAAAAAATCATGCTATGGAAAACAACATAATAAAGGGGGAGTACCTTCAATATCTAACATCTTAGGTTTAATTCTAAGATCGTTAGAACAATTATAGGACTATAAACTATACTTATACTTAACCTTAGGGACATCCCTAGACATACCTTAGAAATATCTCTAGGGATCTCACTAAAGTTCTCGCATCCTAGTTTCCAAAGGTTGACTAAACCTTTCCTCTGATACCAACTGTAGATACCCGAAGCATGATGTACATGGAAATTACATTACTTTAGCAGAATACTTAATACATAACAAAAACAGACACACAAGGATCGTAATAGTTTAGTGTCTTTGGAAACTAGGAATATAATCTTCTAATCATGGTGAAAGATCTTCAACATCTCCCATAAAGATCTTCCACTTTTTGTTTCCTTACCTAAAACCTTTCTTTTAATCCTGGGGGAAAATAAAACATAAAAATGGTGAGCTCAAATGCTTAGTAAGGGTGAGCATGGATAAAATAAAACATACCATATACATTTGAACTTAAAAATGTGAACATAATGTTTAAACATCAAAATATGGAGCAACGACATAAAACATGGAAGTACATAAGACATAGATCATAATGGAACATAAATCATGATAAAATATCATGGGAATAAAACATGTAATTGTGGAATCCATTAGAACATGTAATGATTTCCATAGTAGCCAATGCATTGCTGCCAAGACCATATTAGTGGACGAAGTCCCTTTCTGAATCGAGTTCACTCCTCGTACCAGTCCTGTAATACTGAACCAAATTAACTTATCGTTGCATCCATGTCTATCTCATGAGATATAAATATTTACCCAATGCATTGGAGGGAGATATAGGTCCCACCCATCTCATATTGAAATCATTCTTACTTGTTCCACAAAATAAACATACATCATTCATAATAACCCAATAAATAAAATGGGTTTCATAAACATCATCCCGTCATCACATAATCCATATAAAAGAAATGGATCTCATTTCATAATAAGAAAAGTGAAACAATGTAAATCATAGAGACATTATACTTGAAACATACACATATGAAATAATTTTATCTTAGATGAAAAATGGTTTTGATAAAACACTTGAAATGAATTCTTGAGGAAAATATCCCTTCTTCTTCAAATTTATTTTCTTTTCAAAAAATGTCATGCAATTTTAAAAGAAAAGGATTTTGTTGAAAATAGTCATGAAATATTTTATAGGAAGCTTCATGAAAATAAGGCTTTATAAAACCGTAAAAATCATTTCATGCAATATTCTTTAAAAAAAACATTCTTCTCGTACTTTTGTCGGAAAAGTCAAAAAGTACCTTGTACAAAAAACGACAAAAGATTCCTTTCATATCTTTTACTAAAAACTCAACAAAGGGTAAAATTGGATTTAAAAAATTGTAGTTGGATGGAAATAATATTACATATTGAGTAAAAAAGGACGTGGTTGATAAAATACACCCCAGTAAATACTTACGTATAAGCAATCTCGGATAAAAATGAGATTGTGATATTTTCCCTTACCTTGGGTCCGATATGCTTCGTATGGATCCGAACCTCTTGTATAATGATTTAAATAATGTAATTGACTTATTAAAGAATCGTATTCATTGTTATTATATCATATATGGTTCACTTATGACTTTATATTACCTGTTCTTTTGTAAATTCATGTTAAAGTAGCGTTTTGGGTAAAATCGTTTCATTTGTCATTCGTGTTTTAACTTGTAATTATTCATATGATTACTTAGATCATGATTAATTACATCCAGAATGTAAAACATGATTTATATAGAATATATATTTATAATATACATATATATATATATATAATGGATCGACAAATTTAAAGAAATACACCGTTCATGGAGACGGTAGGCCGTACGTACGCATGAACACTGTTTTCGTTTCCTTATTGTATTGAATGGAAATAAGTAGATGAAATAAATATATATATACATTAATCAAGTAGCATTATTATGTCATATATTTCATGATTACTTATTATATATACTGTATAATCATTCTTGAATGGTTAATCATGGAAAACGAATATCATCGCGTTCGTGGAGACAGTAGTCCGTACGTACGCACGAGCGATGATATCATTCTCATGATCATGGAATTGTATTGGAGTGTATGTATACTATTTCAGAATCAATATCAATTTACAATAATCATATATATTCATTACTTTCACCATTATACCCATCCAAGTAAGGTGGTGGTGGAAAATAGATTACACTACGGCATGGAGACGGTATTCCGTACGTACGCACGCACGATGATTTAGTTTTCCGTATGATGGATAGATGGTGAAATATGGTTGTTTCATACTTATAATAACATATAAGTATATTATTGATACTGATGTTATTACTTGATAATGAAATAACTAAAGAAGAAGAAGTGGAAGAAGAAATAAAGTTGAAAGAATCGGTAACAGACATTACCTCTTCTTTGAAGCGCCTCTTTGAGACCTCCTCTTAGGGCACTAAAATTGGTCTTTTAAGAAGAAAAAGACCTATAGGATGTTTATAGGGAAGTGGAGAAGAGAATTTTTCAGGGGTTGGCCGATCTTGAAGGCTCAAAGTGGTGTGAGGAAGAGAGGGAGGAGGTGCCCTTTTATAAGGGAGGAGAGGGGCACCATTGGAATAACTAAATATATTATTTTATTATAAAGTCATATTTGTTTTTTAATAGCTCCAAATTGAGTTATTTAGAAGCTAATGTGGGTATGGGTCTAAATCCTCTAATCCAATAGAATTTAGACAAATTTAGGTTTCTATTTTAACCTTATCATTTAGATTTAACTTTAAGTTAAATAATTGTTCTTTTACAGTGTCTTCTTATTTTATTACACTATATGGTTAATAAACATACTATAAAAAGACAAAAAAACCCCAAGTTGTTTATTATTAATATATATAACCTTATCTAAGTCATTTGGCCGAACCTTATATTTTTATGAATAAAATAAAAATTAATAATATAATATTTGTTTTAAAAACTATTTTATGTCAATTTTGACACTATTTGGTAATTGATTTTTGTGAAAATAATAACAGAATTATTTGTTCGAAAAAAGTTAACTAAATCAATACTAACATGTCATATTAACCTATAAAATTAGTTAAATTCATAAAAAGTCTCAAATTACATTTATTTGGGTATTTATAACATCAATTATGTCAATATTTCATTAATAAGATAATTACTGCATCATCTTTGTTTCATAAATAAATTAAATTATTTAATGTATAAAAATTATAAATAAAATACCATTATGTAGGAAATCGTTTTATCTTTATAATAAATATTTATAGTCGAATTTATCTTATGTATAACCCTATATTAAAAATGATTTACTTATTAAACTTTGATTTTAACTATTTTAACCCTTCTTTAAATAAATTAATATTAAATATCCTAATCTAATCCAAGTGGGCCTAAATGGTCATATTTTATTCCTAAGGTTTTTTTTGGTCTAATTAAAATTATCCAATAGAATTAGGACATGTGTTACGGTAATAATAATATCATTTTTACCCTTAATTATCCTATTTACTTTTAACCGTGGTAAATAAAAGTAAAAAGTTACTATTCACCAAAAACTATTTTCATCTCATTAAACCACATTTTAGTCCTTGATATTAACCGTGTCTCTTGGATTTTCGAAATTCCACTCACAGAAGCGGTAAAATTATGTTTTATGAAAAATTTAATTTTTTAACTACCACTTAGTGGTTTCACTATTCATCAAAAAATGAAAGTTTCTAGAAAAATACCAAAAATTAGGCCTAAGATATATTTGATATTATGAAATAAAAAATGATGTCTATTTTACCAAATTAAAAACATATCAGTTGCATTAATTAATTTAAAATTTAATTCTCGTCGTCAAAACAAATAGCGTGTTTTTAAGAGATAATAACTATCAAAAGATTGACACTTGTTTATGTCTAGTTTAAATGTGAAATTACATCCAATGAACAACATTGTATTAAATGGTAAAAATATATTCTAAATATACTTTAAAACCGCTAAAATTAATAATTTATCACTATTAATTATTTCGATTAAAAAAGTTGTTTTTAATTAAAATTTAGCAATTTTCAATATTCATCAGAATATGAAAGTTATCCGAAAAGTACCAAAATTTCACCCTAAGATAAATTTGATATTCCGAATCCAAAAATGAAGTCCATTTTGAAAGATAAAATTTATAAAATTTCAAAAGGTGGGCATTACTATTCATAACGGCTTGTTAATAATAATATTATAATAATATCTCGTTTAGTAAAAACTCGGTATTGTGTACTACACACGCTATCGTGGAAGGTCGCGATTGCATTTAATGCAAGCCAAGTAAGGGATGCGTGTAGTGCAAGCTCCGTTTGGTGTAGCGTACAACACAAGACATCAATAAAATTAAAAAGAATATTTTTCATAAAATCTCGGGGTGTTACAGATAGAGCTCAAACGGACACCCAGATCAAAAGTTATGGCCGTTTGAAGTTTGAGTTGTGTTTTCAACATATTTTGGATCTTTTTTTAATTTTTTTAATTTTTTTAGTCTTCAAATTGTTATTAAATGACTATTACCCCATAATAATTAGCAAATTATTAATTAAAAATATTTTTTTAATTTTTTTATTAGCCATTTTTACTAAATATCTTATATATTAAGTATAATAAGTGTAAATATATATTTATATTTATCTAAAATATATTTAAAATTTATATATTATATTTACATCAATATAACAATATTGATATAATTATATATTAATATATTATTTTTAATTAATTTTTTTTGAAGTCGAACCCTTTATCAGCGCTTTTAAAAAAAGTGCTCATAAAAGCCCCCCTTTATCAGTGCTACTAAAAAAAGCACTGATAAAGGGGGCCCCTTTACCAGTGCTAAAAAAACCACTGATAAAGGGGTAGCCTTTATCAGCGCTAAAAAAAAGCGCTGATAAAGGGGTACTTTTATCAGCGCTTTTTTTAGGGCTAATAAATCCCCCCCCTTTATCAGCACTTTTTCGTTAGATCTGATAAAGGGGTGGCACTTGCCTTGCCCAGTTTTGTGGTAGTTATATCCTTACAAAATTATGTTGCAAAAAGAGATCAATTTTAATTGAATTACCATACTAGAATTCTTTGTATGTTATAAATTTTATTGATTTATAGAATTTAGAAAAAAATTGTATATGATACCGTTATTATAAAATTACTAAATGTTCCAAGAGAAATAAAATATGGAATCAAGGCTAGGTTGGACATGATTAACATGGCGATAAGGGAAGATTTGGCACTAGTGAAGGGTAAAAGTCTGAATTTTCTTCCTTTAGAAACTAACACTCTATCCTAACAAGAAAAAATTAAATTTTTTATTTTTTAATGGTGTAAAAGTTGCATAGGTGTATTCATAAAATATCAAGAATTTTATATCAATTACTAATTTGTATTTACATGGAATAAAATCACATGACTTCCATGTTTTGATATACTATTTGATGCCCATCACTTTATGTTGCATTATGCCTAAAAATGTATAACATACATTAACTAAAACCTTTTCTTTTCCAAATCCATATGCAATAAAGTTATAGAACTGGTGAAGTTTTCAATCATGAATAAGGAGGTTTCAATCATATTATTTCAATCATAGATTTTCTTCCCACAAAAATTATTTGATATAATAGTCCATCTAATAGTTCAAATGGTTAGATTGGCTTAGCTATGTGGTCCTACCCATTACATAGGTATGTACCCCATTGAATGGTATATGATGATTTTGAAAGGGTATGTCCTAAATCAAAGCCTACATAAATGTTTTATTAGAAAACAATATATAGTTGAATAAGCTATTGAATTTTGTACTGATTACTTATCATATGTTGGTAGCATCAGTCTACCAAATTCTCATAACAAAAGACACCTTATGGGTGACATGATTTTTGGAAGATATATTGTTAAAATTACCATCATAGAGAAATGCAAATCTAACCATTAAAATTTTCATAATAGTGAAGATATTGATCCATACATTGAATCTCATAAATCAATTCTTAGACATTTTAATTCATCAATGGATGAAGGGTGTATATAAAATAAACAAAATTAATAATTTATCAGATGGTTCCAAGATCATATTTATAAGGATTTATCTATAAATATTAATTAAATTACCAAATGAATTTGATGTCTATCCATGGAAAAAATGAAAATGTTATATCTTACACTAGTTTTGTAATAATGGTTTTAAATTCTATAAAAAAGAATATGATGACCACAGTATGATAAAAAAAATTAAGTTATGATTGTGGCATAATCAATACAGATATCATGTTATAAGGATTGAAATCCAATTTATGTGAATATTTCCTATATCAGTATCATTAAATAGATAAAAAATTTATATTATACATAACTTCAAGTTCCAATTTTCTATTGCAAATGGGTTTACAAAAGGATTATCATTAAATTTGATAAAATGGGCTTCGTGAAGGTAAATTTTAGTGTAGAAGGGTAGAAGGATGAGTAATTCATAATGGCATCACAAGTAGTATTGATATTATATGTCTCGAATCCAATAAATAAGAATTCATCAATTATCTAATTGGAAACTAAAACAACTATAGGGTTAGATGAAAATTCAATCGATTATGGCCCTTTCATCGTGAGATCAAAATTATTTTATGGTCTTCCTTATATAGAAAATGTATTTTATGTTAGATGATACCATAAATAGGGGATTTAGTTTCTCAAAATAAAATCCAAATACCTTCAACCTTTAATGAATTGAAAGATTGTTCAATGATCAGGTTAAATTGTTTTTTAATATACTAATTTTTTCCTCATAATATTACATTTTCTCTACTATATTGACATAATCTAAATTAAATGTTTGACTGATCATGCATAGAATGACTTATACACATGATAATGTTACAAATCATGGGTAAGAATAGGAAGTTGATACTAAAACTGTAGAACTATATGGGGATCGACAACATGTTGATGAAAAAAATAAGAATTATGTAGCATCATTATGTTGACTAAAATTATCGAGGAAAAAATCAAGGGTATAAAATTTGAGGTTGGCTGGAATCAACGCGGCCAACCTGTTGATTCTAAATAGTCAATGTTTATTAGTTATGTTGTGGTTACAATGAGAATGAATGTACTAATTGATATAGATTTATAGTGTCATTCCAGGGTTGTAATGAAGGAAAACCTTTGGGAAGATATTAAGGTAATGTTACGATATACATTCTCTATTTTACATAAAAATTATATAATTAAATATTGATTTACATTTCATTATTCCTTATAGATTTCATTTATTTTATATTATTTTGAAATGTAATATTTCTTAATAGACACTAGAAAATCCCATATCGGATTTTGGAAACTTCTTACTAAGTTTCATCTTAGGGATTGTGAGGGGAATGTAAAGACCCACCCACCAGTTACTTATACAGACATTATAAAGTAGGAAACATGGAATTATTTCATTATTCCTTTAAATGAGAAATAATTACATGTGTATTGTAGTCAATAATAAATTATTTTAAATTTTTTATTTTATCCAATTTGATTCAAAAAATAATAATTTATGAAACAAAAAAGGAGTGATGAAAATATACAACATGCATCAAAACTGATGTACCCCTATCACAATGCAAGGATAGGGTAATATTCACTAGAGAATAAAATAGTATATAAATTAAATAAAAAATAAACAAATTATGTTATTTAAAACAAAATATCTTCTTTTGTTTATATATATATATATATATATTTATGAATCAAAATTTGAATCCACTTTCATCCTACGTCATGTGCTATGGAATGAGGCTCGCATAAATAAAGAGGGTAAACGATTTGATGAAAACATTAAAGAAGAATGATAAACATGTTTAATTATAACATAATAGTAATTATTTATTATTTATAATATTATTCCATAAAAATATCTATTTATGTTCACATGTGTTTTATATGTTTTAGATACATGAATCATCAGTAAATGTACCTAAAGAAAACTACTCTGTTAGGACCAAAAGGGGCCTAGATACCCTGAGAGGGGGGGGGGGGGGGGGTGAATCAGGGTATGTATATTCTATTTCAAAATTATTCTTGCCCCACTGGATCTTGACCTCTATATTATAAGGACCACTTTGTTTGCTCTTATGTGTTTATGTTGATCACTTGTTTTTATATTTATCTGATGGTTATGTTTTAGATGCAATGCAGGGAAGCAACCAGGCATACACATATATTTTTACTTGGTTCACCCTCATTGGGCTACATCCAAGGAGCATACACCGACAATGTGCCGATGTACCAAATCCACTATAATCACACTACTGTTTACAAGGTTCGGGCTAGATCACTTCTATACCCAGGCTCACTGCCTTTACAAGGTTTAGGGTCAGCTCACTACTTTCCCAAGGGTCACTCCCTTAGTCTCTCTCTCTGGCTTACTGTCAGTGGAGAGGGTCTGCTTCCTCCTCTTCCTTTTCTCACTGCTCTGGAAAGAAACCACTCATAGTTTATAGACTTGTAGGTCTCTTCATTTTCATGAATAAATGCATCCTCAACTATTGATAAATGCTCTGTTGAAGTACAAATTTCATCCACTGATGAATACCTCTTTACCACAGATGTTCTAGGAAATTTATAACTTTCACAAAACCCTAGGGTTACTTGTGTTCCCCTTTAACTAGTGCACAACCTCTGCCTTAGTTGCGGAAAAACCAACTTGCGCGCCACACTAGCACGCCAAAACTTGCGCTCCACACAGCTTGTGTGGAACACTTGTGTGGTACACTTGCGCAACACACTTTCCCTGCACACTTTCATGCTCCACTTGTACGCACATTGATCTTGCGCGTCACTCCCACTTGTGCGATCAGAGCTCATATTTTCTCTAAGTGTTGAGATCGTTGAGAAATGAGGATAGTATCCATCTATTTATAGGAATTTTGAGGACTTGCGTGCCATGCTTACATGCCACACTTACGCGCCACACTTACGCACCACACTTGCATGCCACTTTAGAATGTGCACGCCTCTTTCTTTCCTTTTTCATATTTTCATATGATGATCTTGAAATATGACTTGCGCGCCATACTTGCGCGACATACTTGTGCGCCACATTAGAACTTGCACGCCATACTTGGGTTCCACTTTTGGACTTGTGTGCTACTTTTCCTTTGCCAAATTTTTGAGGTTCTGAATTCAAAAAATTCATGGCATACAACAATATAAACCTCCTTAACATAAGATAACAACTCCCTTTTCCAAAAAAACTTTTCCCCATTCTCCAGAAAAACCCCCTTTTTCAACAGTATGAATCATTGAGACTCACTTTCTCAACAAACACAACATGGAGTCCTGCATTTTCAACAAACACAATCATCTAAAAAATGCTTCAATGATACCTTGAGGGGTTTTTGCCCAAAAATACCCCCCTTTGGGTTTGTTGAAAACTATTCTCAAAAAAATTCTCCATTCTTTGATACCTCATTAAGGCTTCATTCATCTTCAGCCACCATTCACCTCTTGTGATACACATAGTGATCAAAGATTTACTAAACACATACTCTAAGCCCACATGAGCAATGCTCAGCGTGATAAACAAGAGTATCATGAAAAGTTAATCTATGAGTCACTTCATTTCCGACACCACTGTGGAAACTGACCTGATACCAATTGAAATTTTCATACCAACCTGATACCGACCACACTTCTGCTTTTATCATGATCCTCAGCTATTGTGATATCTATTCTTTGATCAATCACGTCTAGAATCTTTTGATTTAATTTTTCCCCTATCTCATTTCCCCCTATCTCACTGATCCACATGTCAGCTTCTCCCCATGTCTTTACTAAGACATTTTCTCCCCCTTAAACAATCACATTTTCTCATGTTTTCTCCCATTTGACAATTAACCCAAAGGGCACTCCTTTTCAATATACAGTAGGGTAAAAACACATATCAGAACATAAGGAAAAAACACACCATACCTCAGGGAGAGGGGATTCCACATACACACTCTTTTAAGTGCGGGGAGTCGACTGGACTCCCAGAGCCAGTCGATGCCTCTCAAAAGCTTCTTTGGGTAAGGCCTTTGTCAGAATATCTACAAATTGTAGTTCTATAGGCACATAATCCAACTTCACAATTCCTTTCTCAATATTCTCCTTGATAAAATGATACTTTATCTCAATGTTCTTTGTCCTTGAGTGATGGACGGTATTTTTGCTGAGATTTATAGCACTTGATTTATCGCACTGGATACCAATCAGAGACTTTAATTCAATGCACATATCATCAAGCTGCTGCTTTATCCACAATAACTGTGTGCATGCTTGAGTGGCCGCAATATACTAAGATTATACGGTTCTCAATGAAATGTAATCTTGCTTCTTGCTCAGCCAAGAAATACATAGTCCACCAAGATAGAATGCAACTCCTGACGTTGATTTCCTATCATCCGCTAAACCGACCCAATATACATCAGTATATCCCAATAATTGTGACTGAGATTTGTCACTATATATCAGGCTGAAATCCACCATGACCTTGATATAAAGAAGTATTATTTTTACTGAAATCATGTCGCTTTCCTTGGGATTACTCTAATATCTCGCTACTTGGAATGTGGCGAATACAATGTTAGGCCTTGTCGTAGTTAAGTACAATAGACATCCAATGATTTTCCTATATTATGTGATATTAACTACCTTTACATTCTCATCTTTGGATAGTTTCATCCAGGTAGCAACCAGAGTCTTTATCTCCTTGGAATTTTTCCTTCCAAATCTTCTCAGAACCTCCTTGGCATATTTAGATTGAGAAATGAATGTTCCATGCTCTCGGTACTTGTTTCAGTCCATATAAAGCCTTATTTAACTGAAAAACCCTGTTATCATCCTCATGAATGAGAAAACTATCTGGATGCTCAATATACACTCCTTTCTCCAAAACCCCATTCAAGAATTATGATTTTACATCGTTCTAGAACACTTTGAATTTCTGTTGCACTGTAATGGCTAGGAATAATCTGATTGTCTCCAGCCTTGAAACTGGTGCAAAGGTCTCATCAACATCTATTCCCTCTATTTGGGGAGTATTATTTTCACACTAGTCATGTTTTGTTTCAAATCACTATTCCATATTCATTCATCTTGTTGCGATAAACCCATTTAGTCTCGATGACATCTTTATCTGCTGGCCTCGAAACAATCTCCCATGTCTGATTCTTTTATAAATCAGCATTACCACTTCTGCTCCACCCGTGTTTCTTACCTCCTCATCACTTTCATTATCATATTGCTCACTGTTTCATTATTCAGTGGCATCATTTCTTTCAACTAATTTTCTGAGCTTCGTGTTGAAACATTTTGGATATTCTTTCGCAGCTTCTTGGTATCCTGAAAAGAGTCAGCTGATACCATAATGTTAGAATGAAATAGATAATCATGAGATGCATGATTATTTATGCTTCTTCATCAATATGTATTCCTTCTATAGACAACACCTAAGCTGATTCATCCAATTATTTATTTGATGGATCTTTCATCTAGTTTTGTTATTGAATGCTCCCCCTATGTTATGCAACACTTCCTGTAGTTATACCCACTGTTTATACCCATAACCATTCTTCTCCACCTGCATAATTTATACCAATATGAAACTCGACATTGAGCCATTAACAAACTCTCTAAGCCTACTGAGTTAGAACTCGGTGTAGAAAACAAGAGATAAAGTTAATAACACAATAAATTCTTATTGTGCTCTGTTACTCCCTTTCTTCATCAACTATGGTACCTGATTTAAGTCAATTGGAACTCTGAATCATACCACTTTTCCACCATACATCTTTAGATGACACTTCCCCTTGGATCGTATCTCCCTAAAACCTGAAACACATGAATCATCAGTTAAAAAAATTTATATACATAGGGAGAGGGGGTCTTCTAGAATCCTCAAGATGAGGATAGTGTTTTATCTTGATAGGTCAACCCTTTTATTATTTCTTGCAGATAATAACACTCCTTCTTTGCTTCTTCTAGCTACCTAGCCAACATCAACTGTGCTAGCTACATGACTAAGTATTCATTACCCACATGTTGAGTCTTTCTCTAATATGTAGATTCTGATGGCCTGGACTTTCTTACCATTTGGGGTTTAAAACCACTAGCACACATTTACTTCTTTGATGTTTCACCAAAATTCCATTTCACTTGATTCATTCTCTAGGTAGGAATCTATATACTTTTCATCTTCCCTTTCTTCTTCCACCATTGCAGGGGTCTTTCTCTTTCCTCCACTTCTCGCTGCGGAACACGACATGCGAATTTTTCAATGCATTCTTTGTTCATCTTTCTTTTATCAGATATTTGAGTCACCGCACTATTTTGCACTGGTGGTGAATTCTTCACTGAACGTGCATTATTCTTTCTCATAACTGGAGTATATCTCCCCTTAATCTTCCAGGTTTGTTCACATTCTCTCCATAAGGGTTGTTTTGAGTGTGACAGAGAAGGTGATTAATACACCTTTTGTTTATCTCCTTGTGATTCCCCTGAGGTAGTAAACCTGTTTTTCAATCCACCACATTCTCTTCTAGTGAAGTATTTCTCATTATACACCACTGGAGTCATGAATCTCCTCTTGAGTTCCTTTTTCTTTCCTGCTTTCTTCTTGCTGCAATGTCTTGCTAAATGCCCATAATCAGAACATATAAAACATTTTCTATCAAAGGCATACCTCATTTCAACAATTATCTATCGATATGTTGATGAAAATTGAATTCTTTATCTTACATTAAACTCATGAGCTTCCTGACACATACTCATGGTGTTTCCCATTCTTCCACCGTAATAGAATCTAATAAATTATTTCTTCTGAGAGACTCTTTTTTCTGATTTCTCATAACACTTCTTCTTATTCTCAGATTTAGAAAAGTATATATTTTCACATCCTGAAATGTATTCATGGGCCTCTGAACAGAATCTTGATATATGACCATGATTCCCACAAAAATACCACATGCTATCATTACTTCCTGTAAAATCCTTTTAAGGTCTATATCCTGCACCTACATGGTTTTTTTACCATTTTTGGAAATATTCACGGCTCTCTTTTTATCATGCATGGAAGGGGATTCATCAAATCCAATACCAATTTTTCCTAAACTGTACGGTCTTTGAGATGAGAAAATATGTTGTTGTTTTTCCTCCGAAATCTCATTATTTCTTTTCATTTTATCATCACCTGCCGAAGGAAAATCGAATAGTAAGTGCAGTGCATCCTTCAACTTGGGTTTTCCTTGGTCTTTTGATATCTCCATTTAATTCTTGGATGAGTCTATCTCTTCATCCAATTATTGAATCTTCTTATATCTTGATTCAAGTTGATCATTGAGTTTTTTTATGATATTCTTCCTGCTACTCATCTCAACTTCCAGTTCTCATGTGAGCTTTTATACCTTGTCACTTTTCTCCTTCACTTTCAATTTTTCTTCTTCAATAGAATCAGAACAACATGCATTATCTTATTATAGCCTTTTATTCTTATGAACTAGTTCAGATAGCTGTGTATCAAGATCATCATTTCTGGATTTCAAATTTTAAAGCTCATCTGATTTCAGATTGTTTCCCTTGACATCATCTCTTGATTTTTCTACCTTTGCAGGTATCTTTCGCAGTTCTTCATCTTGAGAATAATTATTCTCCCTTAGATCAATAGCTATGTAAATAAGCCTTTGATTCAAATATTTTAGCTTTTTGATCTCATTTTTCAGTGCTTGGATCTGAATATATTTAGATTTAATTTCATCAGTGAATTTCTGATCCAATTCCTTCTCTTTGTGGACAACTTCCACTTTTCAACTTCTGGGCACTTGTCATGTCAGGTTATTCACTCATTCCTTTAGCATCATTGAATGAGTAAGTATTTCCACTATATGATTCATCATAACCATTCTTCTATTCACTACATGATTCATTTAACTGAATCACACTCTTTCCATTGACACTTACACACTGAGGAATTTCAAAAGGCTTCTGCTTCTTCTTTAAAGTTCTTCCCTTTTTCATGGCGCACCAAGATATGAACAGATCGAATCTTTAACCACACTAACCACACAAATTGACTAACCCAAGTTAGATCAAACAAGTCTTATAAAAGAAACATATCCCTCTAATACCAATTGTTAGGACCAAAAGGGGCCTAGATACCCTGAGGGGGGTGGGGGGTGAGTCAAGGTATGGATATTCTATTTCAAAATTATTCTTTCCCCACTGGATCTTGACCTCTATATTATAACGGTCACTTTGTTTGATCTTATGTGTTTATGTTGATCACTTATTTTTATCTTTATCTGATGGTTATACTTTAAATGCAATATAGGGAAGTAACTAGGAAAACACGGATATTTTTACTTGGTTCACCCTCACTGGCCTACATCCAAGGAGCATACACCGAAAATGTTCTGATGTACCAAATCTACAATAAGCACACTACTATTTACAAGGTTCGGGCTAGATCACTTCTATGCCTAGACTCACTGCCTTTACAAGGTTTAGGGTAAGCTCACTGATCTCTCTCTCTGGATCACTATCGGTGGAGAGGATCACCTTCTTCCTCTTCCTTTTATCACTGCTCTAGAAGGAAACCACTCACATTTTATAGAACTGTAGGTCTATTCATTTTCATGAATACATGAATCCTCAACTATTGATAGATGCACTGTTGAAGTCCAAATTTCATCCACTGATGAATACTGCTTTACCACAGATGTTCTAGGAAATTTCTAACTTTCACACAACCCTAGGGTGACTTGTGTGCCCCTTTAACTAGTGCACAACCTATGTCTTCATTTCGGAAAAACCAACTTGCGTGCCACACTAGCGTGCCACATAGCTTGCACGAAACACTTGCACGATACACTTGCGCGGTACACTTGAGCAACACACTTGCCCCACACAATTATGTGCCCCACTTGCACGCACACTAATCTTGAACTTCACTCCCACTTGCATGATCAGAGCTCGTATTTTCTCTAAGTTTTTATCTCATTGATAAATGAGGAGAGTATCCATCTATTTATAGGCATTTTGAGGACTTGCGCGCCAGACTTGCGCGCCACACTAGCGCACCACTTTAGAACTTTCACGCCTCTTTCTTTCCTTTGTAATATTTTAATATGATGATCTTGAAATATTACTTGTGCACCATACTTGCATGTCATACTTGTGCGACATACTTGTGCACCACTTTAGGACTTGCGCGCCATACTTGCGCGCCACTTTTGGACTTGTGCGCCACTTTTCCTTTGACAAAATTTTGAGGTTCTGAATTCAAAAAATTCCTGGCGTACAACATTAGAAACTTCCTTAACACTAGGGCACATCTCCCTTTTCCAAAAACACTTTTCTCCATTATCCAGGAAAACCCCCTTTGTTAATAGTTTGATTCATTAAGACTTTCTTTGTCAACAAACACAACATGGAGTCCTGCATTGTCAACAAACACAATCATCTAAAAAATGCTTCAATGATACCTTGAGGGATCTTTTCCCAACATACTCTTAGTAGAATTGAACCGGTTGGAACAATGTGGTTGCATTAGAGGTGTAGGTTTTGGAGTGTCTCTTAAAAATATTTTTATATGAACAAAATAAGATACATATTAGATAATAAAAGTATTAATGGATAAAATAGATGCTTTTTAGGATATTATTTTCCAAACTAGTTTGGTATACCCATGTATGAAAAAAGGATCAAAGTGCACTGACGGTGGAATAAAGATCAACACATCAACAACCAAATGTCCCCCACTACCTTTGAGGCTAGTAATTACCCTCAAACACATACCTTATACAATGTAATCCATATTTTAATTACTATTTCTCCTAAAAATGAATCAAACAAACATCTTCCGATAAAATTATATTTCTAAAATTCTACAGCGTAAAGTTGTATGTTATTTTTATATATAAACACCCATGAACCACCTTTTTGTGAGGTATGGTGTATAATATCTCGGGGGACATCCTATATAATAAGAAACTCCCAAAATATAACATGAGATTTGGTATTTACATATCCCAAGAGGAAAACATTGTGTTTCTTATTCCACTTCATGGTCTTGATATTACAAAGGTTAATGATTCTATTTTAAATTTCATAGGATGGCCATATAATATTATAAAGATATATGAGGTAGGCCCTTAAAAAAAATTTTCCAGTGAAAAACCTATAAAAATTGATGAAAAAAATTCTGAAGTGAGGTATGGTATTATAAATTGATGAAATGTTGAGGAAACATAATCTTATATTAATACAATCTAGTGAATCGACCAAAGAAAGAAAAGGACCTTCTGGGAGTAACTTCACCCCACAAGTTCTAATACAAAATGTATTATCATTAAAAATTCATCCAGACACCACATTCAAGGATGGAGATGTTTCCTGCATTCAATATGAATAATAAATATTTGGATCTATCATTGTAGACATGGTTAGTCTTGAGATTATAAATGATATTCTCATGTTTGAATGGTTAGGATTCTCAGTTTTCAATACATATATAAGGTGAATTTTCATAATATTTCTTTCCAAAAAAATGATATAGTATGTTCATTAAAGTTAATAACTATTTACATTTTCTATAGTATTTTATATTACTACTATATAAATAGAAAACCCTATAAAACACGATTTGGATTCATTAATCCTGGTATGATTTCTATGGATGAAATTTCTTTGGATTTGAAAGAAATTAATAAGAATAAAATTGATATAAGTGAGGTTTTTTAAAAGAAAATAAAAAATTAAAGACTTTTTTGATACCTACAATGTGGGGGTAAAACTCTGAAATCTAATCATTGAAAATATATTTTTAATTTTTTCAATAATTATTTCTTTTTGTTTTTTAGGAAGTATTATATGCTGATCAAAATCAATTTAAATATCCCAAATATTTATCTTTTGGATACAATTTATGGATTTCCATCTAACTGACCACACATTCGTGAAATTTTAATGCAATACAATCAACATTTCATAGATAAACTTCAAATTATATGTTTCAGTTTGTATTTTAATTAGAATTTTTTTATGATAGGGTGATCTGTAAACATAGACTAAATCATACTATGTGTTTGGTGATTGAAAATAAGTATCCTATGAATTAATTCAAATAGAAATATATTAGCATATATTTATAAAGATTTAACTATGAAAACATATTACAAAGCAATTTAAGTATTATTTTTTAAATGTTTATAAAGCGTCTGAAGAAAGATAACCACAACGATTATTGATATTATGTTTTCAAATTTATGAAAGATATTATATAACATCAAAATAATAGAATCCTTGATCAGTTAATTTCTAATGGTAATTATAATTCTATTAAAAAAATTTCTTCATCTTTTGTTTTCTAGTATTTTCTTGATACTACCAATATTTCAAAAAATCTATATACTCAAAAGAATAAATAATTTTTTTACAGATGAGTGGGAAATAGACATGGTGTCATAATATTTTCTGGTATCAAATTTATGTGATTACCTACTTTTTTTGTGATCCATTATGGGCTATGATCTTATATATACACTTGGTATATGAATCATTAGTATCAAAATGCTTATATATTATTTTTGATATTTTTCTCAAGGAGAATTATAATAGAGGAAATTTATTTTTTATATATATTAATGGGCAGAATACATGGTGTTAGAATGTATAAAAAAATCATGAATAAGTGACTTCCTACTACTTATTTATTTAATTTTCTCATCATTTTATCTATTTTTTAGTTAATTTCCTTACCATTTTTATTTGATACTTATTTTTTTTTTAAATTTACACATTAGTTCAAAACACACATTATATGATCAAAAATGAGAAATTAAATTTAGATTATTTTAATACTTTAATAAAATGATCCATATTTAATTTTTTATATGTATGATTTGACCTCACATAAATCCGACACCCGATGTGTTTTGTATGACTTGAAGTGTGTTTTTATATAAAAAGTGTCATTTTAGTTTAAAATATGTGTCACATCACCAAAAATGACAAAACAATCTTATATTATTTTCAAAATTTTATGCAATGACCCATAATTAATTTGTTATGTGTAAAAATTATCAAACTAATGCCTGATGTGGTCAGTATTATTTGAAGTGCTTTCTTTCAATATAAAAGTGTCATTTTAGTTTAAAACACACATCACGTGATAAACACTGATAAAACAAGTTCATATTGTTTTAAAACTTTATGAAAAAAATCCATAATAGATTTTTCATGTGAAGGGATTGACTATACACCAATATGGCACACGATGTGGTTGGTATGACTCAGTGTGTGTGATTTCAATGTAAGTGTCATTTTAGTTTAAAACACATGTTACATCACCAAAACCAATAAAACGAGCTCAATTTGTTTTTTTGTACTTTAGAAAAATGATCCATAATTCATTTATGATGTGTATGGATTGACTACAAATCAATACAACACCCGATGTGGTTGGTATGACTCTAAGTACGTGTTTTCAATATAAAAGTGTCATTTTAGTTTATTACGCATGTAAAGTTCCAAAAATAGGGAAAATGAGCTCAGATTGTTTTCAAACTTTATGAAAACCATCCTTGATTTATTTATGATATGTAGGAGTTGAATGTAAAACAATATAATATATGATGTGGTCGGTATGACTCAAAGCATCTATTTTTAATATAAGTGTTATTTTTGTTCAAAACATGTATCAAAAAGAAAAAATGAATAAAAAGATATTAGATTGTTTTCAAACTTCAGGAAAATGATCCATAATTCGTCTATTATGTGTAGGAATCGACCTCATGTCAATCCAACATATTATGTGGTCAGTATGACTTGAAGTGCATGTTTTCAATATTAAAGTGTCATTTCCGTTTAAAAAATGAAACATATAAACAAAATCAAGAAAACAAGCTTGTATTATTTTCAAAATTTAGGATAGTGATCCATAATTCACTTTTTACTTGTATGAATCGACCATACATCATTTCAACCGAAGATGTAGTCGATATGAGTCAAACTGTATGTTATCAATATAGAAGAGTCATTTTAGTTTAAAACATGTATCACAAATACAAAATCGAGACAAAGAACTCAGATTATTCTCAAACATTATTAAAATTATTTATAATATATTTATGATATATAGGATTTTACTGCACAAAAATCCAAAAAATTATGTGATTAGTATGACTCAAATTGTGTGTTCTCAATATAAGTTTTATTTTAGTTAAAAACAAACCTCACGTATCCATGACTGAGAAATTGATCTTGTATTTTTTTTAAATTTTTTGAAAATGATACATATTTCATTTTTGACATGTAGGAATCAACCACACTTAAATCTGATAGACAATGTGGTCGGTATGAATTGAACTGGATGTTTTCAATATAAAAGTGTCATTTTAGTTTAAAATATACATCACATAGAAAAAATCCAGAAAACAAGCCCATATTATTTTCAAATTATAATAAAATGGTCCATAATATATTATTGATGTGTATGAATCAACCACACATCAATTCAATGCATGATGTGGTTGGTATGACTCACTATGTGTGTTTTCAATATTAGTGTCATTTTAGTTTACAACATGCCTCACATATCCAAAAATAAGGAAATGGGATCGTATTGTTTTCAAAAATTTGGAAAACTATTTTTAATAGATTTATAACCTATAAGATTCAACCGCACATCAATCTAACACATGATATGGTTATTATGACTCAAACTGTTTGTTTTCAATATAAGTGTCACTTTAGATTAAAACATTCCTCACATAGCCAAACCTGATAAAAATGGATAAAATTGATTTAAATCTTTATAAAAAACCCATAATTAATTTTTTATGTATATTAATTGACCACACATTAATCTGACATGTGATGTGGTTAGTATGACTCAAAGTGCATGTTTTCAATATAAGTGTCATTTTAGTTTAAAAGGTTCCTCACACAACCAAAACCAATCAAACAAGTTCATATTGTTTTAAAACATTAGGATAATGATCCATAATTTATTTTTGATGTGTATTAATTAGACTCATTTCAATCTAACACATGATGTGGTTGGTATGACTTAAAGTGCATGTTTTCAATATAAGTGTCTTTTTAGTTTAAAAAATGTATCACGTAGCCAAAACTGAGAAAATGAGATCGTATAGTTTTATAACTTTACAAAAATGATACATAATATAATTATTATGTGTAGTAATTTACCACACATCAATCTGACCAAATATTAACTAATAATATCATTAATATATAGAGTAATTAACACAATAATTTCGCATATATCGATTATATATAATTAAAATTAAATTTTTTATATTTTTTAATTTAATGTTACAAAAATAAAAATTTATTTTATTATTGGGATACAATTTTTTGTAGATTTTTATCATTATAAAGAGTCTTATTATTTGGATTTTGTATATGGGTAGTAATTTTTTGGTTAATTATAAATATGATGTTAATGTAAATTTTTAATTGAAATTATAGTGAAATGTGTTATTTGTATTCCAAACTAGTTTATTAAATATTTATATTTTATTTTATATATTATTATTGGGTTTTATATTAAATGGATCTTGTATGGATGTTTTAGGGCCACAACTGAAATATCCTTTATCATCACTAGATGAAACGCTGATAAAGGGTCCCTTTATGAGTGCTTTATCTAGTGATGATAAAGGTACCCTTTATTAGTGATTCCAAAAATCACTGATAAAAGGATCCTTTATTGGTGTTTTTTGGAACCGCTCATGAAGACCAAGGCCTTTTAATATCTCTTAGGGTTTCATTCCATTTAATCACTGGCAAAGATCATTTTTAGTGACGTTAAAAGCGTATTTTGTAGTAGTAGTTGTACGTATGCACAAGCAATGTTTTTTCATCATATATTGGAACATAGATTGAAAATGGTTGATATATACTCATAATAATATCTCAATATATTTATGATACTATATTTATTATAACTATTACTCCACCTGTGAAAATGCACGAGACTATTAAATTTTCTTTTAAATCTTCTGGTTCTGCATCATTAAAAAAAATTGTAATGTCGTTATAATGTTTAGAATAAAATGATGATAATGAAGTGAATGGGGTGCCCGTGAGGGAAATAAAGTTAATACTAATTGTTATGGAGATTAAACATGATGGAATGGAAGAGTTGATAAGAGACATAAATGAAACGGAAGGTGGAGGTAAAGGCGAAGTTGGAGGAAAGAGGTGAGATTGTGATAAATGGTGGAAGGCATCCTAGAGAGAGTTTAAAGGTTTATGGATTTTGAAAAGAGATAATGGGCTTGAGAAGATGTTGGGGTGAGGATTAGTAGGAATCATGATTTCGTTCGGTGTGGTTTCTTTGAAATCTATTATAGTTGGGAGTTCATATTTTAACCTATCATCATCATAAATAAATTTCAATTTATGATGAAAATATTATAACACACCCTTGATTTAATTTCATAAGAAATTTTAACATTATTTGAATGTATATATAACACACCCTCTGAGTTTTATTTTTTATAGCCTTAACTCTGTACATGTAAATGGTGCTTTCATGTTTTTATTGTTTGTATTTTTATTTAATTGTCAAGGAGTTGAACATAATAAAGTTGTGCAATATTATGATCAGAGTACATATAATATATATTCGAAAACAAAATAATATTTCTACTATTCATGTAATTTTTGAAAAATATAAGGAAAAAAATGAAATCTATATTAAATATACAGTAATGGAACTTGTAATAAAAAATATGAATGGAATACGATTCACTTACCCAACAATAAAGAAGATTCTTGGAATCCAATACATGCATCCCAGCTACTACTTAGTGTTGAAGCCTTATATACTTGAGAGTTCATAGTCTTTCTCATGATATTGGACTAGAGAAATCTTCCATTCAAAAAAATGTTAATAAATAACCCAAGAATATAGAAGAAACATGATTAAATCAGTGTTTAATGAATAATTTACCTTGTTAAAGTTCAGATCATTTGAATAAATCTGTCCATCTAGTGTGATATAATTTAGACTGCTGCATTCATTATATGTTTGAAAATATAGAGGGGATAATCTAATTAATAAAACCTAAGATTATAATACAAGTATGACTAATACTGTAAGAATAAAGTGGATTTAGCGCCACAGTAATCCAATTCCCTCATATAAAGCATTTACTGATGAACATAAAAAATTATCCACTGGTCAAAATAAAAACAACATCAACTGCTAAAATAGAGTACAAGATCCACTATTCAGAAACATATATCAGAATTGATATAGTGTAAAACTATAGTTCTGTTCATAGTTATGTAATATGAATAAACAACATTAAATAGCCTCCCAGTACTTCCATGATCCGTCGATGCAGAGTAATAGCACTTCACCAAGTTTTTAGATAGTTATATTGCTCCCTACAATAGGTAATTATACTTTAGTGTAAGAAAATGGCACATATTAGTATGAAAAAAAATAGCTAACATCCATAAAGGTCATAGTATGCTGATTTTCAACCCCAAACCTGAATGTATATGTCACATTATAATGTTTTTTTTTGTAGTTGGAAAAAATCATGACCATCAGTTTATAATGTTATTTAATTAAGAAAGAAAAGAAACCCAAGACCATAAACATTCTGCTACATCACAGTGCAAGGATGTTGGAAGTATACAAACTTAACATAATTAAATTAATTAAACAACACAGACTTTATTAAACATCAAATTTTTTGCTTCAAAAAAAAAACTAACAGAGCAAGGTCCTTAAATCACACCTCTTTCCCAGATGCAACCTTAACACAATGAAGAGACATCACACAAAATGTGTATATTTTCTAATATGAAATAGGAAAGTTGAAACTTACCGATTTTCCAATAGGCCTCCATTACCTTGGAAATTCATGGAAAATAGTCAGTCTAGTTTGTTAGATTTTTTGTTTCTGTTATCCATTATATGAAGATGATGTTCATTGGCATTAGTTGGCGTGGATTCTATAGAAAATGATTCATTTCCTTCGACCGCATCTTCAGTATCGAAGTCAGTTAGTAGATTTTTCTACGTGAAGATATCATTATAACGAATGAGTAGCAGTCAACACTTATAAGAAACACCAATGAAGCAACAATATAATATTTAACAGTTGGCGTATCAGAAAAATAGTTGTAGTGTATTTGTAATAAAATTTAAAAATAAAACAAAATGAAGGGAAAACCAGTATTGTTTACAATATTTACACACTGAGAGTAACAGAAAATGAAGATAGAGAAACTATACCTGAGTTGAACATACAATTTTACTTGTTGTATCAAATCCAGCATCACTGTTGCAGCTGACTACTGAATATGAAATATAGTGATGTTCCTAAAACAGATGAGTGAAATGAATTTTATAGGTATGTGGTGACTTGTTTGAAACTAAAATGAATTCTAAATAAGGAATAATAAAATAATATGTCTTATTAACGTTAATGAGAATGTTGTAATATGAAATTCGTAAGGCTTGGAATTAAAATTTAGGGGAGGAATTACTCTATTTACCTGACTGTCTGCAAAACTTTGATGATAGGTGGTGATATAATTTTCATTATCACTGATGAAGAGAACTGTGTAAGTGTTCAGTTCTGAAGAATGTTTTCAATTCTGAATGTTGTAATTTGTGACATCTACTGCCATTAAATTTTTTTTTGAAAATTTTTAGCTCTGGGGGAAATCCAAACTCATCCTGGTCCTATTATGTAATGAAACAGAACTGTGAGTTAAAAAATAACATCAAATACATGAAGAAGATAAAATAGTTCAAGAATATTACTTGAATTAGAGAATCTCTCAACTGAGAAGCTGTTTTGCTTATGAATTGCATGACGTGCTTGTCGAAGAGAATGACATATAGTGAGTATTTCTCATCTATCACCAGTATTTGAACTCTAAACCTGTTGTATTTATAGTTTTTAGAAGTCCAGAGGTTGTATCAGTACTATAAAATTCATATAGTAAGCCTATACCCAAGTAATATTTATCAATTATTAAACACATTAAATGAATACATTGTATTAATGAAGCATGGTTGTTTTTTACAATTCTGGCACCAAATATACCCATCCGTAGATTAAACTTTTTTCATGCAAGAGTTTCATGATTCAAAATACCAGTTATGAGTGCTTTGAAGTTTAAATATTGTAGTAGAAATCAAACACTTTTTCGGTTATGAGACAATATTTAATCTTAATATATTCATGAAAGTAAGTCTTACATGTAGTAGTATTGTAGATGACATTTTAAAATAAAAAAATCAGGATATTTTACTTACCTTCAGAAGATTTTTTACATCAGAAATTATTTTTTTGTTATTCCAATAAGGAAATGTTGTAACAAAACTATTTGAAATTGTTGATGGAGGACTTTCTAATTGCAAATGACTGATGATCCCAGATCCATTAAATGAAAAAAATGCAGCATTTAAGATAACATTTTATGTAGTTGTCAATTATTTTGTTGGTGTGTGTAGAAATAATAGCTGAAAAAAATAAAAGTTATAAATTTACCTACCTCTGAAGTTGTGGACTACTGGGATGTCCAAATTCAGAAGTATTTTTGAATCATTTATTGAAGTGATGATAATAACAGATTCTGGAACATATTGAAGAGCATAAGAAGAATTATAAGTGTATAGTTGTAAACAAAACAATCAAAGTCTAGAACATTTAGTAGAGCAGAACTTTAATTTACAAACATTATAGTTTGCGATAAGTCATAACTGAATTTCACCTAGTCGAACATTATAGTTTTCATATATAATTAACCAATGTCACCTATTGGAATATATTAGGTACTGGGTATATATAGTTTGATAACATTTAAGTTCTCAATTAGATATTAAAAATTAAAGTGATGTTAATGCAATATGATAGAACATGTTGAATATCGTAAGCATAAATCCAATTGACCTACTCAACATTATAGTTTGTATTATTTAAGATATTTTAATGTGTATCTAGATATTTTAAAACTCAATCGCTTTGCCCCAACTAGCTGCAAGATCAGTATTTTAGAGGAGTTGTTGTTTTTTTCCAAGTACTCGGACATTATGCTGCTAAACTCCCCCCACAAGCTACAGTTCATTCGCAAGCCTCTACAAGAAATCATAGTAGTTGTGTTGGTAATTGCAATATCCTATTTTAATTATTGTGAGAAGTAAAAGATGCATACCTGTCATTCTATAAAAAAATTTGAATCTTCTGATTGGAAGTACTAATGGACTGTATAGGATATGATTATCGTAAATGTCCAATAATTTCTATAACAGGAAAAACTAGTGTAAAACTAATATTTTTTATGAGAGTAGTATCCCCTAATAGTGTGTGAATAACACAGTAATTGAGGAAATTATAAAGTATACTATGTCATATCTGTATTTGTGGACGATATTTTTTAAAAACATGTAGCAAATATACATTTGAAATTTGTAAGTTTCCTTATAAATAGAGTTGTAATGAAATGTACCTATTAAATGTTGTTCAGGAACGACTTTGTTAACAATTTCAGAAAAAGAAGTGAAGTCAAAGCTGAATAGTGGAAGTTGGACATCGGTTGGTCGAACATATGTTGTTGTTGTGAAAAACAGTCGGCAAACATGTCTTTCCCCCAAGTAGTTACCTTGATTAGGATCAATTTGGAAGTTTTGTATGATGTATCATAGGGCTTTGCACAGTAGTGGTTTGTACTTGGTGATTAGATGGCGGTTAGTAATTGTACACTGAATTTTAGTCTCCTGCATCATTAATTTACAAAGTAAACATTTAAAAATCATATTATAGATATAATTTACCTAAAATAATGTCATGAAATATAAGTACATAGTATTAGCATTATGAAAACAGTATAGAAAGTGTAACTTCTAGAGAAGATAAACTCACTTCATCATCATAGAGAATCAGATCAATAGAAGCAACTTCGGAGTTGGGTGATGAATTACACCACAGATTCAATACATGGACTTGTATCTTTAATGTTTCATCAGCATCAATAGTAATATCTTTCAAAATACACGTTCTTCGTGAAATTTTTTGGTTTTTGTATGAATTCAATTAGTATACATATATAATATAGTAAGAAACAACATAAGTAATCTATTTATATATATGTGTAATTGATAAAAGAAATAAAATATAAATATATTTAATGACAAGATACCTAAGAAATGTTATCAAAAATTTCTTTATAGAAAATGTTTTATGTACAGTCATAGGTTAGATTATCTCTATCATCAAGAACAATTTTCAAACCTCTTGGTGATGTCACTCTAGATACAAAAACATAAAGTTGTCCATGAGAGAACACATGCTTGTGAAGATAAAAACAAACAGATGATAGAGATTGACCTTGAATCTTATTAATAGTAATTGCATAATAAATAGTCAAAGGATATTGTCTTTTTTGTAGTTTGAAAGGCCATCTGTCGTTACTGTGTGTCATATTAATTCTTGGGATGAATGCCAGAAACCCAGATTGACTACCAGTTAAAATTTCAACTCCGATGACATGGTCACCGAAGTGGGTAACAATAAGACTAGTACCATTGCATAACCCCACTGATTGATCTACATTTCTAAGAAACATAATTGGTAATTCGATATTAAAAGTAATTTTTTGTGTAGGAAGTCTAGAGACATTGATATCATTCAACACGTCAGTTCTATATATGTTCTCAGGCTGATCAGTATCAAAACTGTCATTGCAAATAGAATTAGAACTGAAGTAATATTTTCCTTCTGATGTACTAAGAGTTAACATGTAGTCATTAACTTCTTGAACAATGTCATGGGTTGGTGCTAATATAGAACGACCTTTCAAATATGATACATCTCCATATTTATTGTTGAAATCTGGGTAAGAAAATTCAATAGATGCTGCCAATGCCGATTTATTTGTTCTCAGAAGGTATGTTGATGGGATATGAATACACCCATCCCCATCATTGAGCTCACCAACATGTCCCTCCCTAATATCCAAAATCCACTATGAATATCGCTGCACCTCATCAGAACATACATTTGAATATGTAGAATGCAACCTCATGTTTTGGGTCAATGTTAAAACCTGACAGTGTTTCCATAGATATGATGACCTTATACTTGAAAATACAATGTCACTTCTATCACCACCAGGGATTATTGGAAGTATTTTTCTGAAATCTCTACCTAGGACAACTAGTAAACCGCCAAATGTTAAATTAGAAGAATTTTCATTCTTTACTGAAAGTATATCTCGTAATGTATGATCAAGAGATTCAAAACAGTTTTTATGAAGCATTGGAGCCTCATACCAGATAATCAATTTTGTTGATTGTAGTAGTTATGCAATATCACTCCCTTGCTGAATATTGCATACAGAGTGATCATTTGTAGATATCGTAATATGAAATTTTGAATGGGTTGTCCTCCCACCTGGTAGGAGCAATGGTTCTATTCCACTGGAAGCAACTGTAAGAACAATTTTTCCTTCTGACCTTAGTAAACATGTTAAGACTCTCCAGATAAAAGTCTTACCCATACCTCCAAATCCATGAAAGAAAAAAAATCCCCCAGTAGTAGAACACAATGCAGACATAATTCTCTCGATAACTTGTTTTTGTTCAACATTAATCATATTGTGCAATGATGAGTAATCATTAAGAAGTTTTTCCCTATTATAATTGAGCTCTTCTGCAATCAACTGATTAGGTTGAGCAGCTAATGAGTAATCTGGAACGGGCATTGGAGGATAACATTGTAGAGATTTACCATTGTTGTGGAGAGTGTTGTCTATTTCAATAAAACCTAACATTTGTATTTGATGATCCATTATTTTCAAGTTTGCAGGAGAGGGAAATACTATTATAAAGCAATATACTAACATAGATATGTATTGAAAAATATGGTAAGTTGTTTGTAACTTGTATTTTCAGGAGTTGTTGTTGGGAATATATAATATCATCAGTTATAATCCTCCAGGTTTCAAGCCAAAAAAGGTCAGGTCAGGAAATGGTATTTGAGAACAACATTCCAGCAAATAGTCTTCGCAAAGAGTGTCCCATTGCCCAAGCAGAGACATCTTTTAATGCTTGAATAAACTCATTATCATCAGCTAATAGTCCCATTGTTGAATAGGTTTGTCTGAATATACTATAAGTAATGTTGTTCACCGTTCTAATATAATTTTATGAAGTTGAACCTCTAACCTTTGTAAGTAGAATCCACAAGTAATAGAGTTCTCCAGAAGATGGCAGCACATAGTACAGTCTGCCAATACTGAATCCCTATTTGTGTGGGTACCATTTTTTTTCACGGTAGAGGTAGACAAATCTTGTTGGGAATTCTGCATATGTTAGACTTCTGCCTTCTAGGTATAATATATTTGCTTCAAATCAAGATGTGAACATGGTATTATAAATGTTGCTATTATTTAAGATGTCTTTAATATTGTCACAATCTGCATATGTCACACTGTTTTGTCCGGGTAAATGAAACTACATTCTATCAACTGGAGGATATCTAAAATGAATGTCATAAGAAAAGATCCTCCAAGAAGCTTCACAAGGTGAGATGTATCGGCAGTCATAGTACATTTTAATCTCATCGACATTGTTACCAGATAGATGATTGTTGTTGTCGTAGAGTGCCATGGTGACACAATCATGTCCTTTTATTATATATTTAAAAAGGTATTTGATAGAGGATGACTGATTGCAAATTTCAATATTCATATGAGATTTATATTTTAGAAGTAGAACTAGGTTGTATGGCATAAAAAACTAATTGTCTAATGCTATTTCATTTTTGACAACTGTACATCCATAATTACTTCTCTAATATACAAAATAACCATCTTCATCCATTGTGGTATGTTCAACAAATTTCTTTGGATAATATTTTGAGCATTTTTTCATTCCACATACAAGGTGAGCGACAATTTTCATCACCACAAGGCCCATGAATCATAAAATTTGCAACTGCTTCATGAAGTTTTGGGGATGTTACTTTATTTGGAATTTCAGCCATAACAATTTTATTAATGTCTGTTGGAGTGACAACATTTTCATCCTGACTAAGAAATAATAGAATGTGCACATGCGGGAGTCCTCTCTTCTGAAACTCCACAGTACAAACAACTACATTAGAAAATACAGGACATATGAGAAAACATGTGGAAGAAATGTGTAATTTTATGGTAGATATTTTCATAAAAATAGTATATATTATTTGCAAAGAAGTTTCGTACCTTCTCAAGACTTTCTGAAAAAACTTCCTTCTTGTAAGTATTTCATGAGTTGTCCCACCTTAATATTGGATATTCACGAAAGAATGTGAGGATAGTCTGATGTGCGAAGATTGTGTAACTTAACAAATCTCAAAACTTTAGGCCACATGGGATTGCATGTAAATGTTAAAAAAATATTTGGATACCCCACCCAATTACAGATTGACATAGCATCTTGGTAATTCTGAATCATATATCTCGGACCGCCTGTAAATGTGGAAGGTAAAATGATACTCTTCCCACATAAAGATCCATCTCAGTCACCTCTAAGGAAAGCATCTTGAAAACCATTGTATAGTTCTTCCCTCAAATTCTTTTGATTGAAGAAAATAAAAGAAAGTCTTTGAGACTCAATCATTGTATATGCATCTACAATAAATTATTGAAGCAGCCTCCTATAATGAAGTAGACAAGATGAATCATTATAACAGAATTGAAGGTGAAATGAGAAATGTTCTCTCATTATTACTTTACTACATTTTTCACTTTGATTGAATGGTGTCACACGATGGGATATGCTATCGATATATCCATCCTATCCTCCTCTAAAAAACAACGGATATTGTAGAGGTAGTTATAGTGGGTGAATCTAATCTATGAGTTGTAATTTTCCACTTTTACTTTGAATGATGATATCTCTATGATGATTTAGATCTTCAATGTCACCAATAATCAGCATTCTGATCTTAGATGTAGTTGGTAAGTTGTATCTTTGTGCATCGCTTCCTTGTCTTCTAAGTAGTCGAAACTTTAAATTTTTAGTGCCATTACTCTCAATAACATCCCTAGCTGTTCTGAATTAATGTGATAAAGAATTTATTTCATGGAACATTTATTGTAGTTTCTGAACAACACTTAATTGTATAATAGAGTTTTTAATCCTGTCGTCGAAGCTGCATATGATAGTATTAAGAAGTTATAATCAGAAGACATAAAAAATGAGACTTTACCAGTTAATATAGTAGTCACCTGATGGCCCATATTCTGTTGTGAGATTCATTTGTAGTATCATATACATATAGCTGAGTAAACTTTGGTGGTTGTCTATCAGGGGGACATAAAATTCCAATATGATGGTAGTTTTTTCCATTTAATCTAAAAACATGTAGAGACCCTCCACAGTTCACAGATTTGTCTACTTTGCCGCCCAATTATGTGAATGCAAACATTGAATTGTAAATGTGAATGTGGTCTTGGAATGTTTTTTAATGAGTAGAGGTTGTATTGAAAACTAAAGTCATAAGGTATTCTAGACAAGCAGGCAGCTGCTGTAAAGTAATTTTCCCTAGCGAGCAACATAAAGAAAATCGTGGGATATGTCTGTGGCTATATTTTTTACTCCTCACTTCATACCAGAAAGTTGAACCGCAGTACTCACAAATGTTTAAAGGGTCTCTACAATATGAATATTCTGTAGGAGAAAAGTGTAAGTATATTTCATATTAATGGGAATATAAATAGCATACTAATTCAAATGTGTACACATACAAGGTAGTAATTTGAATAATACTTAAATGTAAATAAACTGTTTTTTGAGGACTTAGAAGTTGTTGTGATATATCTGCAACATTCGACTTGAAGTTAATTGTTATTATTTTCAAATTAATAATAGAAAAAATACAATGAAAAAATTGTTTGTTGAAAATATAATGTAAACTATGACAGACCTCTGAAGTTAATAGCAAGAGATGTGTCAAAGTTTGTTGAAGTAGTACTTTCTGTCGTTGTCTGATTCATTGTTTTCAGTTACTCGGGCGGATGTGTAGTACCTACATGACTCCGTCATTAGAAAAAACACATTGGTTAAATTGTTACTAAATATTTTAATTTGAGTGTTACTTAAATCTAAATATCTTGTCTGTTTAGGACTTTGTAGTTGAAGTGATTTTTCCACAACATTGGACTTCTATTTATTTGTTATTAATGTAAAATTAATAATGGAAAACATACAATGAAATAGTTTTTTGTCGAAAATATAATGTAAAATTCGACAGACCTCTATATTTTATAGCAGGAGCTATGTCATAGTTTTTTGAATTAGTATTTTCTGCGGTCATATGATTCATGGTTTGTTGTTTATAGGCGAGTTGTGTAGTACGTACATGCTTGCGTTGTTAGAACAACACCATTGGTTACATTGTTATTAAATATTATAAATTGTCAAAATATAAAGACATAGAGATGAAAAACCTGAAACGGTAGTTGGACTGTAGTACACGCCCGTGGATGGAAGAGGAATGTGGTTTCTGATATCAGTATAAGTTGTATTGTTCATTATTGAAGGTAGATGTGTATAAATCAATATTGCACTGACACAGAAAATATCATGTAGTGAACTGAATTGTCCTTAATTTGACGAGGAGGCATTAGATGAATCTGTAAGAGTACATTCATTTGTATTCGTACCTTGTTAGAGTATTTTTGGGTCATGAATTTGCTTAATAGAAATTCAAAATATTGTACATTTGTTGAAACAAAGTTCATTGACAACATTCTTACAGAATGAAAGACTGTGTTGTATCATGGTATTTGGTCGTTGCTTTTTTTGTTTGATCCACTATATATTGTTGACAGATCCGAACATTCTTGAGGGACTGTTTAATAGGAAGATGAAAAGTCTTAGCAAGATAAGATTGTGTATTTTGTAGTACGAAATCAATGTATTTAAATTGGAGATAGTAAATCAAAATTACTGTTGATGCATATAGGTGATAATGGAATGCATCTTCATAATACTATTTTATTAGCTGGTGTGACAACTTCAGCTATAAAACATTGTCCCCTATTTAGTTTTACCTGAATAGTCATAATAATTTTGGAAGATATATTGTCAGGCAACTAGATTCTATAGTAAAGTGGTATGATATTTTGATTTGAAATATGATAACCAAAGAAAAAGTAATGTACTTGGTAAATTGAACCAACAATTACTGGGTATTGGTGAAAAAGGAAAACGGAATCCCCGTTGCGTGCCAACTATTGGTGTTACAGGTTCAGTTGGATTAATGTTTTTAGTAGACAATCTGCCTGTGGAATTGCAATCATCATAAACTTAGAAGTTGATTGATGAGAAATAATGAAACAATATTAGGACTGCTGGGAAAGTAGAAGACAACCTGATTGTCTTTGTTTCCGTAGTAGTCATCTTTGAAGTTGTGCATCTCTGTATCTCGACGGGGATTGCATATTTATATCATGTATCTTTTTATTTGATTGTAAAGGAATAGAACAGAACCATAAAAACAGGCAATCCAACATTGTGATCATATTGTCAACAATATATATTTTAAAGACAATTGTGCTTTAGAATGTGCATATAGTCACAATTATAGGACTGTATGTCTAAATGGTACATAAGACAGTTACATACTGGAAGCAGTCAAATAGAAGTTGTGATATTTCTCAGCAGATGATGATAAATGGGCGATAAAATAAAACATGGCTACTTGGATGTAGTATTATGAACAAATTATTGAGAGTATACCTACTGAAGACAAATAATAATTATAATCTTCATAAAGATACTACTATATTTAGCTGTCTAGATACATGTTTACATACAAGTTTAGATAAATGATGAAAACATATAATACTATCACTATTGAATGAGGATAAAGTAGAATGAAATTGTGTAATCCTTTGTGAACCTGAAAAAATGTGATGATGAACTAAAGTTACATGCATGACACTTGAGTATGAAAACATACATGTTACAGAACCTTACAGCTACTGCCTGGTAACCAAGGAAGAAAGATTTGAAACCCATTAGTTCCAACACCGTTTGTTCTAGGTTCCAAAACCCTAGTTTGCGGATTCCCATAGATGCAGGAAGTGAGATGAGAAGATATGATCACAGATCTAAAATTAAGCACAATAGAATTTTGTTATTTTCAAACATTACATGAAAAAACAGAAAGCTAAATATTAACCCAAAGTAATAAGTGAAATGATATGAGAAATTTAGAATTAAGGAGTTATGTTTTGGTATAGGTAATTAATCTCGTACCTAAACTACGAAGCTGATGCGGAAGGGAATAGGAGATGCAATGCATAGTCAGAGTAAGCAAGCCAAGAAGAAATAATCACAAACCTGAACTACAAAGTAGATGTGGGATGGAATATGGGTTATGATCCATAGTCGGAGGTGGTGTGATGATAATAAATGACATCATACCTTATGTTTGAAGTAGATGTAGAATTAAAGAGGGTTTGTGATGATTGAAAAAATCCAGAAATATATATGCATGGAAAATAGGGAAATAATTACATATAAAGTAAAAGACAAACCCCTGAAAAGAAAAAAAGGAAAAATAGTGTTAAAATAGTGTTAATTTTGTTATTTTAAACAAAAAAATACAAAAAATCAATCCATACTTCATCCTTCATAATCATTTTATTCTAAAAATATAAACACCTCCAAACAACTGGTTTCCAACAGAATACCTGTTTATATAAAGAAAAACTCTGAAAAGAAGAATATTTATGTAGGAATGCTTTATATGACAACATTTAAAATAATTAAATGCAGTAAGGTCACATGAAACATGTTCATTTAGGATGACTTTCCCATGTTACTTGGGTTATTATAGTTGAAATACTTATGGGAATATTTGTAATAAGTGATGCTTCTATCTTTGGACTACATGTTGGAGTCACGACAAGTCCTCTAAAGATAGTAATGATTCATTACTGTGTTTAGAATTCTCTTTTTCAATTTCATCTACCACATGCAGGGTATAAGATGCTTACAATTCTTTCTTATGTGAACGTAACAAATATAAATAGATAACATTCAGCTAGGAGCATTTAATGACCAAAATATTTCCAAGTTCCTCCTTCAATATTCATTCTAGGCTTAAGTTTTTTGCAACAATATAAATATACTTTTTGAGAAGAACAAATTTATTTTTTCTTTGTTCTTACGAAAATAAAACTTGATGATTACTTATCCAACACAAACCAATTAGCATTTTCTATCTTGGAAGATTAGAACATTGTTGGTATATGTGAAAATGGCATGCATGCTCCTCTTTGAGTGCATCCTGTGGGCGTTAGACATTCAATTGGAGTAATATTTTGAAGAGATCATTATCTTATGATAGTGTAAATATTGTAAATATGTAAGCAAGTTGAATGATAAATAAAGGGACACTTTAAGGTGTGCATAATACAAATAATATAACCTGTTTTTTGGTATCACCTGAGTAGTCTTCTTTGAATCTTCACCTATTTACATGTCGAAGGTGATTTCATGTTTGTATTGTGTAAATTTATATATAATTGTCAAGAAAGTGAACATAATAATATACTGAAAAGTGTTACATATAATCTATCATATAAACCATTGTAATTAACATATAATGCATGTAATCAATGATAGTTATAGTGATCTCAATGAAATATATATTTAATTATAACAATGATAGTGGAAGAATTACATATTGAATGGAATAGTATACAATTATTGGACTATGCAATAGAATTCTATATGTTGAGGAAATCAATAGAAACTCTCCTAAGAATGAATGTTGAAGAATGAATGGTCGAAACGTATGTATGGTAGGGGAGTTGGAGTATCAAAACTGTATAAATATAGAAAAATAGTCTCATTAAATCTAGTTTAACTGCAAATAGAGGATGATGGACAGAAGGGTGTAAATTTCATCAACATTAAGAGTAAATACCTACTATGAAACTTTAGATATGTAAGATTTCTGAATAACCTATCGTTGATTGGAAGGTATTCCTGAAGAACTTGGCGGGCCTTGTCCGTAGTAGTGGATGGGGATGCCGAAAGGGGAACGAATTTTTCTAGGGGAACCAAAAGAGAAGGAGACTGTAGTGTTGAGTTTGTCATATTTCTGAGACTGATTGTAGGAAGGAGTCGTCCATCACCTAAAACCTGAGACTTATGGTATAAACATGTGAATAAGGAGGCCATATATTTACCAGCTTCCCGAAGCAACGATGCAGGAGTTGAATATCACATGGAAGCTGACAAAGGTGTTTGATGGGGTAGGAAATGTTGCACGAAGATGAAGCTATAGTCGTAGCACATGTCGAAGAATTCTAAATTTTGAGATAACCATAAAATGGTAGTAGTGCGAGTAGAAGTTGTTGGCCAAAGAAGATGAAGGAATCAGAGGCGACGAAGCTGGTATTCTGATTTAGTGGAAACCCTTGGTCGCCGATATGGAAACCTAGAGCGTAGGTTTTGAAACTGTAGAAATTGAAGAGGAATGTTGTGATGGGGAGAGAAGGTATGGTGAAGGATTAATGGGAGAGGGATATGAGAAAGTAGAGGGATTAGATGTGAGAGTGACACGTGACTGGAAAAAAGATTTATTTGGTATGTATATATATAGGATAGAAAAAACACATTAATAGGAAGTAGAAGAAGAAATATACTTTAAAGAGTTGATAAATATGATTACCTCTACTTTGATAGACTTCCTTTAGATCTCCTCTTATAGAACTTAGGGATGGTATTTTAGTAAGAATATAACCTATAAAACTTTTATAATGATTTTTATAAGAGAAATGGGTTGGAGATAGTTTTTCTAGGTTGCTCAAAGTGGTGTATTAAAAAGAGAGAAGTGGTGTCCATTTATATGTGAAGGGAGGGACATTCCTGGAATTTCATATTAATTTAATATAAATAATTTTAAAAAAATGGATCAAATTTTATATAATTCTAATATAATATGAGTATGATTCTAAATCCTCTCATATAATAAAATTTGGACAAGTTTTGGTTATAAATTCACACTTATCTTTTAGTTTTAACCCCCCATTCACCCTTTTGATAATTACTGCAATATTAAAGTTTTCCACACTTTTAGGGACAATAATATTACCATACGAGGAAAAAAGAACCCTAAATGGACCATGATTGATTTTCTAAACCATATCCAATTCACTTTGCCAAAGATCTTATTTTTATGAATTTTAAATCATATAATAAAATATTATTTATTATAAAATATAATTAATTTCATTTTTGACACGATTTATTTAACATGAATTTAAAAACATCAATAAAAATATATAATTTTTATATAATACTTTCACACATCCCTAACTTGAAATTTGTATCTATAAAATTAGTGGAACACTATAATGCATCTAATTTATATTACTTTTAATATTTCTAAAATCATTTAATATATTTTTCTATTAATTAAATATATAATATGTCGTTGTTGTGTATGAATTTAAGCTAATTATTAAATCACTAAAAATTTAAAATAAATTATTATGAGAAAACCAATAAATAAATATTTAAAATAAACATTCATAATTGGACAAAAAATTAACCCTTTTACAAAATATGTTAGATATTAAAAGGACGAGAATGAAATTTTTGAATTTATCATCTACTTAACTATTATAAAGGCAAAAATCAAAGGTAAATAGAAAAAAAATCATATTATAATTTTTTGGATGATTATAAATTAAATGTAATCATACAATTAAATAATGGTAAGTCTTGGATATATCTTTAACACCTTATCATGTTATTTTTAATCTTAATTTCCATATTTACTCTTTATTGAGGTGATAAATTTTACTATTGTTTCTACTCATAATGACTAAAAATAAAAGGAAAATATTTACCAACTTTTGACCTATTGATTCTAAATGATTATTAGTTTTTTTAAATTAAATTAATATATATTTCTTAAAATAATTTAAAAATAATCCTATAAAATGCAATAAAAAATGGTTTTCCAGAAACAATACGTTTTTAAGACTAAAAATAGACTTATATGAAAATTATATAAAATTATTATCCAAATGTAAATTAAATAGATATTATATCACTTCAATACCAAATTAAAAATATAATGAATTTTTTTAATAACTTTATTTAATGAAAATAAAAGATAGTTCTACAATAATATGTATTTTCACTATTCACATAAAAATAAATCTTTCTAGAAAAATCCTAAAGATTCAACCTAATATAATATTAAAATTTTGATTTAAAAATGATATATTTTTTATAAATTCAATTTCTAAAATTGTAATAAATTAATTATAATATTCATATATAACATGAAACAAATAAATTTTAAAAATAAGACATATGGATTAACTCAAAATTAAGTATTTATTTCCTAACAGTTAATCAATAAATATAAATTAAATAAAACATTTATACATAATTTTCATAATATAGTTATTAATTTCATACCTCTAGTTTTAACAGCTAAGTTTTAACTTTCTTTTTTAAATAATAATATTTTAATAGTATACTATGGTTCTTTTAAATACGTTGTTGTATGTAACATAGGATATCAAATTTATTTAAATAGAAATATATTTTAAAATATCTGGGTGATAAATTCTAACCCCTTAAATAAAATTTCCCTCAAAATTTTATTTCATTCATCAAAGGTTTAACCTTTTTTGAAAACTCACATCGTACCGAGGGTTGATAAAACTTCTTTTGAAAAGGGGAAGTGGGAAACATAAAGTTAACCTAAAATTTCTCATATTTAGGTTCTTAGATAAGGATAACATTGGGGGTAAAGTTTAAATATAGACATGGGGGATAAATATAATGTCTAAGGAATAATAGTGAGTGAAATGTAACAAGTTCATGATAATGTTAACAACTAAAAAACTATAAATCAGTGGGGTGAAAAGGTTATCGATTCATCAGAAATGAAGGTAAAAGGATAATGTTATTATTCCAAGATCCTTTTCCAAAATTTTAGGTATTATATTAATATCAAGATAGAGAACTTGATAAAATTTACTTACTGGATTTATTTCCATTTCTTAAGAATGATTTCATCCTTTAGTTATTATTCTCTCAATTTCACTACATCTCTTATTGTAAGAAATGGATATTCAAGATGATTTTTTTTGTTCTGGAGAACTGAAATTAACATTTAACTATTTATTGGATCTATAAAATAATGAAAATTAATTCCTTCTAAATATTTAACAAAAATAAAAAATTTAGCAAAATTTATCCAATATGGATAAATATAATACATTAATCTCTAAAACATCATAAATAACCCCCAAAGTTCAACTTAACCCATTCCATAAACATTTAACCTTAATAATAGTCCAAAATATATCTGACCAAATTCAAAACCCAAAAATATGAAATATTATTTCAAACATATATACTCATACAACTTAAAGTAGCTCAAAATTCCACATACCAAACATGTGGATTCCTTGATCACATATTCTATAAAAACATACCAATACTCTGAATAACCATAAAACCTCAATGAAAACATAACTGATTCAAAAAAGCAATTTTATCCTTATTCTTTAAATAAAATCATAGATTAACTAATATATTCCATGAATCTAAAAAATCGATAATCACCATCATAAATTACTTTTTCATCAAGTCACTAATCATTTTCAAGGTCACCAATACTATACAATTTATTTCTTCTATTTAAATATTATATTTATCCCAAATAGAAATTATTAACTCAACATCAAGAAAATATTAAGGGTTATATTTACATTATTCATGTATTATTCAAAAATATCACCTTACCACTATATTTCTTTTCTCGGTTATTGGTAACATTCAACATATTCTTTCACATCCTTAAAGAAAAACCATTTCATAATAATACTCATATGTTTCATATGTATTATAATAAAAATTTCATTGATAAAAAAATATTATAACATAATTATTGAATCCTAATACATAAACAATTCAATCATTCCACATTAGCCATATTAATTACATAAGATCTGTCATCTCCCCTTTGTTTCTTTTGTGATAATTTCCCTTAAATCTTGGCATATTGGATTAAATAATTCCTCGCCTCTTTATAGATGAATAATTAGATAGTTGTGGTTTCTTTATTTAACTTACATTAGAAATAATTATGATCAGTTTCTCTGTACTTGAAACAAACTCATGTTCCCATGAATAAAGTACTTGAATGTTTCTTTCCACAATTATCCCATATAGGATGTTCCATCCTTTCCTTATTTTACTTCACCTTGTTAGTTTTTCCTTTATGTTTAATAATCTTATTCTTCCCTTTATTTTATTTCAAAATATATGGCTTGGAGAATTATTTTTCCATCCACATGGAACTTGATTCCATATAATTATATGATCAAATTTTTTGAGAAACTAGTTCCATTTAGAGGATTAGATTAATCCCATAAAATAAATGATCAATATTAATTTATTAATTGTGTATATAGTCTATCACATGCCTTGATAATATTGTAAAGTTTTCTTCATACTCAACAGAACTTTCCTCTTGTTTCTGTATTATATTGAGTAATTTCCTTTCCATATCAACTTATTTCTCAAGAGGAAATTATTTATCAAAAAATATTTCATTCCATTCATTCTATTTTAACAACATCTTTATTTTTTTGGATCAATGAACACCATTGAAAAATATCTCCTTTCAAACAATAAAATATAAAAATAACCTTTTCCCATTAATTATTTCACAAATATAGAAATATATTTTCAAGGGACATAATCCATTTTTTAGTTACTAATTGATTAGTAGTTCTATTAAACTATGGATATGTTTATCACATGAAGTTGTCCAATATAGGTGAATCATGTTATGTAAAAATAGGCTATACTATATGGTAAAAGATACTTTTCATAACCTGAGTTAGCTACCCTAATATATCAATGATATTCTCTATTCCAACCCGAGCTGAATTGGCTTGATTAGTATGGAAATCTATACATTTACTACATGTGTTGACTCCCTTTCTTCCTTTAGCTTCCATAACTAAAAAATAAAACACACCAAGTTATCTAATTATCATCATGAATTTTGATCTATAAAATAAAAATACCTATAATGGTAAAAGTTCCAAAATACTATAAGGTATTATCATAATTCTCATGTTAGCTATGTTTATTTAAAATATAGTTTACCAGGTTTCTACCAAACTTCCTCTGATACCAAATATAAATACCATAACTCTAGAAACACTTATTTAGTGCCTAATTTATTATATTTTTATAATATACAAATGTTCCCATCCCAAAGTACCGATTAGTTTATTAGTCTTGAAGAACTAGATACATACATTATTCCTATATTACAATAGAAATATAAAATCAATAGCTTAAGAAACACTCTTATATCCTTGATATTATTCTTAATATCCTTCTTAATACCCTAGGGAAAAGAAATAAAAATAAAGAGTGATCACAATTGATCAGTAAGATTTACATACAACAGAAGTTATCATGTATAAATAAGGTATAATCAATATGGAAAGGTAAATAACTTAAACACATTCCATTTATTCAATAACTTGCATATTAAATGAATCCATGTATAATATAAATTTAAAAGTATAATGGATAATAATAACTAAATTCTCAATTAAGGAAATCCATAATGTTAGAATTCCAAATCTCAGACATCATGATATCTCCACCATTAAAGACTTGTGCTAAGATAGTTTAAAATATGGATATGCATAAACCAAAAACTGGATTAATAATTTTGGAAAACTAATTTGTCACATGAGACCAGTTGAAGCATCGATGATCTATATAATTCTGGAACCCATCTATAAATACATATTCAATACATTACTTATATATTTAATTATCCTTTAACTATATAAAAAATATGACTTTTCAATAAATGTCTATATTGAGGGAATAATTTGAAATATCAATAATTTCCCAGTCAATTAAATAAATTTCAATGTAAAACAATATATATAAAAATGGTACATGTTTTAGGAAACAATAATATTAACGATACATTGAATTTGAATATTTAAAATAAATTTAATGTTGAATAATCACAAGAATGTGAATGTTTCAAGAGAAATTTAATAACCCAAAAATTATTAATAGGTAAAATGTGGTGATCAATTCAATAGAAATTTAAATTTTATAATAAAATAAATTCTTTAAATAAATAGAATAAATTTGAAGGGTAACATTGAAAATAATTTCTAATAAATATTTTTCTTTTTAGAACCATTAAAATCATGTAGAATAATATAAAGAGCATAAAATGGTTTTGGAATTATGAAAATTAATTAACATTGTATAATTTAAAAAGAAAATATTCCTTTTGAATTTTTATAAAGAAAATACAAAATAACCCATTTTGGTAAAAAAAATTTAAATATTCATTTAAAACCTTTAAAAAAAGTCAAGGAAAATATAAAATTTCTATAAAATCGTTTTATTATATATAAATGACTTTTTTAATTTTTTTTTTGAAAAATATGGACATGGAAGAAAAATATACCCGATCAAAAATAGAAATAAGATAATATTTAATTTGAAACATTTATTTGATTGATTTAAGTTCCTAATAGAGTAAAAGTTTGAAGAAACTATAAAAACCCCTTAAAAATTAAAATAATAATAAAATTTATTGAGTTTTTGAAGGAGATATTATAAGATTCATTCTATGAGAATATAAGCAATCTCAAAATAAAATGAGATTGTAAAATAAATAATTACCTCTTTGGAAACTTTTGTACTGTAATCCCCTTGATAGAGTAAACATTAATTAGAACTTTAATCACCATGAATAAATATGTTAAATATATCAAATAGCTAGTATATACACAGAATAAAAGTAAATAGGCACATAATATAAAATATGTCTCAATGGAGTTGAAATTGAGATGAAATCTCATAAATAGTTTGCATCATTGGAGTGAAAATTTATTCATTAAAGTGATAATGTGTAAAAATGTAAATAAAAAAAATTAAATTGGAAATAAAACATAATAAAAGAATATTTCACTTCACATATAATCATGGAATAATATATTCAATTAAGTAGTAGTATAACCCAATGAATGAAAATGGAGTTGAGAAACCCTTTACCTAAAGTTTGACTTGTCTCATAAGTGATTTAAATATCTGATATAGCTAATTTAGATTTAATATACTTATATACCATAACCATATACATATCTATACTATCATATATTATCTATTTATAACATTTTATCACCCATTTGTTAATAATATTTTATTACTATCGTTATTTTGGGTGTTAACTACATCGTTTTTCATATATGTTTTGATTTGTTAGTTTTAGTCCTTTCATATTGATCATGGTTACATAATATATATAATTTTTTATGGTATAAATATAATATATATTAAATATATAGATATTTATAACCATTTACAAATGTTAGAGATAGAAAAATGAATTACACCATTCATGGAGATGATAGACGGTATGTATTCATGGATGATGTTTTTACTATTCGATGGGTGGAATGACAGAAAGGTAAATAATACTTAAACTTTATAGGAAAATTTTTATTTCACATATATATATAAATATTGATTAAATATATAATTATTACCATCTATGTAAAGTGAAATGAAAAACATATCACATCGCTTTGTGGAGGTGGTAGTGCACATGTATGCATGAGCGACCTTATCATTTTCTAACTGATAAGAAGGTATGAAGGTTGATATGATATTATAATTTCAGAAAATATTAATGAAAAAATATAATATAGATTCATTAGTCTTATCTTTATGAAAATCTAAGTAAAGTGGTGGTGAAATAAAATTACACCATTACGTGGAGACGGTAGGTCGTCCGTATGCACAAGCGATGTATTTCTCTTCATAGAATGGAAAAGAGATGGAATTTTTTTGTACCATAATAATGAGAACATATATTCATATTTATGATGATATATTTATTATTTTAGTGTTATTACAACACATTAAGAGTAATTATAAGAAAAAATAAACTTGAAAGAGTCGGCAAAGGCGATTACCTCTTCTTTGGTAGACTTCCTTTCGATCTCCAATTATAGGACTTAGGGTTGGTCTTTTGGGAAGAATAGAACCTCAATAACTTGGATAATGATTTTGAGAATATAATGGGTATATTTCTATTGATATATATTTCTCAATTTGAAGTATTTAAAGGTGGTAATGTGTGACTTTTTATAAGTGAGGAGAGGAGAATTCTTAGAATCTATTGGAGTATTAAATTAATATAAATAATGTTTCATGGAAAAATGGAATTTTTTTATATAATTAGAATATAATATTAGTATGAGTTGTAATTTTCTAATCCAATAAAATTTTGACAAGGTTTGATTATTTTTCACCCTCATATTTTAGTTTTACCCCCTAATTTACCCTTTTGACAGTTACCGCAATATTAAAATTTTCTATCATTTTAGGGTCAATAATGTTACCATAAGAGGAAAAACAACCCATAAATGGACCAAAAATTATGTTTTAAACCAAATTTAATTCACATTGACAAATATAGTAATTTATTAATTTTAAATTATTTAATAAAATATTATTTATTATAAAATATCATTAATGTCATTTTTGAAGCTATTTATTTAATTTCACTTTAAATACATAAATATAAATATTTATTTCAAATATAATCATTAAACACATACCTAAAATGTAATATTGATCTATAAAATTAATGAAATACTAAAATTAATATAATTTATATTATTTTTATTATTTCTAAAATCATTTATTATATCTTTCTATTAATTGAATATATGTTGTGTCGATGTTGCGTAAGAATTTAAGCTAATTATTCAATAACTAAAAATTTAAAATAAATTACCATGAGAAAAAAAATCAAGAAATATTTCATATAAACATTTATAATAAAAAAATTGTTTTTATTCATGTTACCAAATATTACAGATATTAAAAGAAAGAGAATGACATTTTTGACTTTATCCTATACATAATATTATAAAGGTCAAAATCAAAGTTAAATGGAACAAAAATGTCATATTATCAAATTTTGGATGATTATGGAAGATATATACTCATAAAATTAAATAAATAAAAGTGTTTGATATATTTTTAATGTCTTGTCATATTATTTTTAACCTTAATTACCCAATTTACTCTTTATTGAGGTGATACATTTTACCACTATTTCTATTCATAATGATCAAAATTAAAAGGAACCTATTTAAAAAAAATTAACCTCATAATTTCAAATATTTAATTAATTTTATCAAATTAAATTCCTATAATTTTCATAAATTAATATAAAAAACCCACAAAATGCAATGAAAAATGACTTTCCATAAAAATAAGTTTTAATGCCAAAAAATAGACTTATATAAAAATTATATTAAATAATTATATTTATTTAGATAAAATGGATCTTATATCACATTAATACCAAATCAAAATAGAATGGGAAATTTTAAATTACATTATTTAAATAAAGGATATGATATTTTTACAAAAATATGAATTTTAACTATTCACTGAAAAATAGATCTTTTTAGAAAAATCCCAAAAAATAAATATACACTAATATTTAAATTTTTATTTAAAAAATTATGTACTTTTTATGAAATTAAATTTCTAAAAGTTTAAGAAATAAATTATAATATTCCTACATAAAATGCAATAAAAATCATTTTTGAGGAAAATATGTGGATATACTCAAAATTAAGTATTTATTTCTTACGAGTTAATAAACACATTAAAATTAAATAAAATATTTATACATATTTGTTATAATTTGTTAATTCTTATTGATATTTCCAATTTTAATGGATATGTTATAATGGTCATGTTTAAATAATGATATTTTAATAATACATCATTGTTATTTTAAACTCAATGTTGTGTATAATGAAAGCTATCAAATTTATTTAAAGATAAATATATTCTAAAATATTAGAGTGTTAATATTATTAATCTCACATAATATTAATTCAAAATTTCCAAAATATAATTTTGATTAACTCTGAAAATCCAAAGGTTGTAAAAGTTTTTTGTGTTTGTGAGAAAATGTTCAGGTGGATACTTATAAACAAATAGATGAATAAAAATTATACGTATGAGTAAATTTGAAACTTAAAGGGTTTCATAAGAGTAATTTAACATTCATGTATGATTTATCTAGATTGAATATATGATTAATGTTATAAATAATGATTATAAGTTTGTATTTTTTATCAATTGTTTTCGCTTGGTTTTAGTAATTTGAGTTATATAAATATGGAGTTCTGTCAGGTTGGTTTAACAATGAAGGAAGAGATAAAAATGAAAAAGTTATTTCATAGGATTAAATTAAAGATACATAAGAGTAACATCTAGAGTTTCATTCCACAATTGGTACCGTTATACTATAATATCTGATATGGAAGATTAACAATGGAAACTTTCGAAGAGTGGGGACAAGGCCACTCAATAATGCCTAAATATTGATATTTTTTTCCCAATATTGTCTTTATATAGAAGAGTAATTGTTCCATATGTCAAGATACCAAACAAAAAAAAACTTTTATTAAAAAAAATAACTCTACAAAAGATTAAATCATGCAAGAACACATATGGTTTCACGATGAATATATGATTTCTTATGTGAACTTATGTATTTAGAATTGAAAAATTACTAGAATATGATTTATAAATAAATCACAATATAATGGAATGTTTGTGAAAATTTGAATCAGTTTTGGTTGATGAAGAATTGAACATCACATCATGATGATGATTATCAAGCCACAAATAGTCTAGACATTTTTGTAAACCTACTGACAATCAAACCAATCATGTCAAAATGAATATTTTCAGAAAGTGATATATAGAGAAATATGAAATTTTATGCATATTGATGAATTGGAACTAGTAAAAATATTTATGGTTTTGGTATGACCATGAACTATATAAATTTATTTCACCGGTGGATATTTACCAAGAGATGATTAAATTGATGAATTTGAAGCATAGGATGTTTGAAGTGGTTTTGTTTTTGAATTTTAATTTAAATTTAAATAATGACTTGGATTTAAAGAGACGAGTTTTGTTATAAAATAAGAAGAGAAAAGAACACTCAAATATTTAGGATAGTATAATTAAAGAGATAATATTTAATATTAAGATAAAATATAGGTTGTAAGATTGATTTATTTATTGATTTAATATCATTATAAAACATTTTTGAGAAGAATTATTTTTATTAAAGTTTCTGATTATCAGGAAGAACAATATAGAGAATCATAGAGAACACCCTTCATGGTGTGGTCATTTCATTTTTTGGTTTTATTTATAAGAACATTATCTGTGTCATAATTCTTATCATTATATCCCTCGTAGAAATTAGTTATTGGAAGATAGTAATAAGTCATGGACCTTGCATGAGAAGTGTGCTTTTCCTAAAGATTGTGATCACCAACTAGTGATTTAGTGATTATTTGGTATATCAACACATCGTTGATATGTGATCCTTAGATATAGCCCAATGTGGTTTAACCAAGTAAAATATTGTTTTTTGTGAATCTTTCATTTATATAGTTTGTTTTTTTGGTTTCATGATTGGTGTAATAGGTACCAATTTCATTTACAAACATGAATATAAGATCCCTTAATTATTAAGACAAGAAGAACTTTTCTAATACCCTAATCCCCCCTCTTAGGGTCTATATTGGGACCTTGAGTTGAAACAAGTGGTATAAAATCCACTAGTTAATTCTAAATGAATCTATAAAGTGAAATATATTTTCATAGAGAATATTGTGAATGAAAATTAAGTACAACAAATTTGTACCTACAATTATCTGGCATTGAATAATAGGATGATATCAAAATTTTTTCTATAGGGATTAATTTATTCTCAATAAGTTTCATATAATACAATTTAATGATTCCATAGAACTTTTAATGACTAAAGTTGATAGGAAATTATTGAATATTCATATTGAGTCACAATGTGATTTTTCTGGGGAAATATAAAATCAAATCTAAATGAAGGTGGTGAGTTGTACATAGAAGAAAGGTATAAAATAAAAAATCACTAATATTTATTAAGGTTATAGAAAAGTAAAAGTGGTTAAGATATGAGTTATTTAATGTATATTTAATAAACTAAAGATGAGCTCAAGTGAAAATATTAATGGTTTCTTAAATATCATTATTAATGTCTTTGGATTTATCCATGGACTTGGTGATGAGATAAAATATGCTAACATTGTGAAGAAGATTATACAGATATTTCAACTAATATATAATCCAAACGTTTCATCTCTTTAAGAAGTAAATAAAGGGTAATTATCTCTCAATGATATATATTGAAATATTATTTCATATTAAATTCAAGTGAATATAAAAATGTATTTTGAATTTTTTTTAAAGTAAATGAAATTTAAATAAACTAAGAATCTTGAAATTGAAATGTCATAAATGAAGAAGAGTATGTAAGTGATGAGTGTTTATCACTTGTGGTGAGAAAATATAAGAGTGGTAAGGGAATATTTTAATGTAATATCACCTTAGTTTACATTCAATGGAGAAATGTTAGATGAATTGTTGCAAGGTGTAAGAAAGATTTTATGTATAGGATAGTGGGATTTAACTCTCACAAAAAAGGGGAAAATTTTCTTCAATAATGAAATTAAATTCTGTAAGTGCAACTTGAAATAAATTTAAAAAAAAGGTCGATATGTAAGGGGGAAGATAACGTTGAATAAGATCATTTATAATGTGTGAAAACTAATTTTATATTGGAAACCGAATATGTTATGATGTCATCAGTGGAGAAACCAAAAACTAAAGATGAAGAGAATGATAAAATAGAGGGATTTATTGATCTCAAGGTAAATTTGGAAGGATCTATTGAGGAAATATACATATAAAGAAAGTATATGGGAATATTAGAGGTTTGTTAAAATAATAATTAAGTTATTTTGATGATCTTGAAGAATAAATTGGTCGAGTGGAGAAAGTTATGGTGGAACATGAAAATGATCAAGTGAAACCTAAAGAATAGGTAAACTACAAGTAAAATATTGATAAGAATTCTAAAATAATAGGTAATATTAATATGTATATAAAATATAAAAAAAGAAGATTTAAATTCTTGTAGAGGATGAGGTATATTTTAAGAATAATATTTAGAGAAAATGATATTAGTTTATTAAAATAAGAAGGCTAAATTTGAAATATTCTTAGTTTAAGAACTAAATGGAAGAGAAAAATAAGTAACAAGAGGTGTTTAGTACTCAAATACCCAATTTCATGGGTAAATGTGGACTTTAATTCAATGAATAAAATCAATAACTAATATACAAAATTTGAAGATAAAATGAAAGTAGAAAATAAGATAAAGTTCTCAATCATCCTGATATAATCAATAATAATGAAGTTAGTCAAAGGTTAAGAATATATGGAGATATGGAAGTAATAAAAAATAAATTCCTTCTATTAATATTATTTTAGTTATTCTAAATTCCATCATAAATTCATTATTTATAGGAAAAGAATAAGTAGGAATTATTTTTATGGAAGTCATACAAGGATGGATTCAAGAACATCCAACAAAATTCCTTTGGGAAATAAATTTCATCCACTAGAGTAAGAAGTGTATGACTTGGTCTATTATGTTAGAGAGAATGAGAATGGATTGGAATATATATTAACTCATACTAAGATATCTTGGAATGAAAATAATTGGAATATGAAAAGCTATATTTTTTTAATTCCCTTAAAGGAAACAAATAATAGCACTAAGTGGATTCTTTATTGTGGGTGTTCATACCACATGATAGGTAACATTAATCTTATTAATAATATGAATGGAAAAGTTTATGTAAATGATATATTTGTAGGTAATGGAGCTTTTAAGATGAAAGAACTGGTAAAAATAATTTATCTAGAGATGAGTTCAAAAATAATGCAGTGTTCTATGCATATTTCCTATGATTTTTTTAATTAGATTCAGTTATATGACTTAGAATTGAAAGTTACATTCAACTTAAAATGTTGAAACATTATGGTAAAGGATATAAATTTACTAGTGCATGGATGGATAATTAATGGGAATTTTTGTAAGATGCACAGGAAATAGAGACCATATCTCTTCATAGTTGAAGAGGAAAATAATATATGGCATCAGAGTCTTGGTCACATCCCGTAAAAATGTTTATAAAATCTATTTAAATAAAAGTAATTAGTGGATATTTCTATTTTTAATAGGAAATTATAAAATTTTGTAATATATGATTAATAATAAAGATGGTGAGAAACCCATATAATCAATTGAATAATTGATCATAAAACTATTGGATTTAGTCTACACTAGCATATGAGGTGAAATTAGTTGAGTTTAAACTTAAGGTGAAAAATATTTTAGCTTATTTGTTCACAACTATGATAGGATGGGATATATCATGTATCTTTTTACCAGATAAAGATATTTTTGAATGGTCAATTGGAGGGGAGAATTTACCTATATATAAAATTTTATGATTATTTTAGAGTTACAATAATTAAGAAATATAAAATAAAAATATGAACATAAGAATTTTTATAGTGGTTCAGATCAAAGTAATCCTATTTCTACACTTCACACTCCCAATTTGAGAGTATGATACCCTTTATGAAGTGAGACAACTTTTCAAGGTGAGTCACCAACCATTAAAACTCACTTTTTCACACCTGTATTCATTACCCAAATAACCCGAAAATGTTCACCTTGAATGCATAACCTAAAGACCAACCTTTTTCTATATAGAGGCACCACCCGAATAGTCCAAACTTTTTCAACCTGGAGTAATAACACAACATACCTTTAAATGGGTATTATAACCCAACATTCATAATTTTGAATGAAATAGGAGTAACTATCTCTAAAAAATAGAGAAAGGGATTGGAAATATATATCACCATATAAACCAGTTTTGATAATGAAGTTGTGATAGTCTAAGAGTTGTTACATTTTTTCTCCTTTCTAGTTTAGAATTTTATGATAGAGTTGATCCAAAAATATCATATATAATGAGTATAAATTTCTTGTGTACAACACTCAAAATTCATGTAGGTGTTATCCACTGGTTCTATCGAACTCTTTTTATATATTTTCATCACTCACAGACACTAGAAAAATGTTATCTCCATGTATATCAACTTCAAAAATATCAGTCATTGAAATTTTTCATTTCCCAATAATCTAAAAAAATTATCTTTCAAAGATAATGAACTACTTCATTGTTGGAAGAAACTTGAATAATTATTCTAAAATAAAATAGATATATAGGAAAATTCATTACTGTAAATCAACTAATAATAAATACACCCTTTAAATATGAAACTGAATCAATTGTAGTTATCCTTAATAAATTATTATAGTTCTAAGATAATAATTATCAATAGTTTGAAAGAAATACCAATCAAATTAAAATTTTTGAATTTACTTTGGTAAATATGTTGCATAAATACTAAAACACAGCCTTTTCCTTCCTGATTTTAATTTAATTTTTCATAAAAAACATAAAATATAATTTTCATGGAATAAAATAATTAATAAGTTATTATGGAATCAATAAATAAATGAATATAAGTAACAATAATATTAAGTGGATCAAAATACAAAAAACAATAAGAAAAAAATGATTTTTTTTGATTTTTTTAAAAAAATAATTATTTAATTATAAGACTCTTGATATTGTATAAGGATTTTAGTTCATAAGAATTAATGTTATATGAAATCAATACTCCATAGGACTTGAAATAATTTAATGGCACATATCTCATAAGAATTTTATTATTATTTATAACTTTAGATTGAGGAAAATTTCATGTTTCCATAAGACTTCATAATCTTATAAGACTTCATATCATAAAAAACATTAACATAGAGAAATTTTTATTTTTATATGTATATATCTATGATTTCTATAACTTCATCATCCTAGAATAATAATTTTGATATCTTGTAAGAATTTATAATTTGAAAAAATATACTAAATAATACTTTCAAATAAGTATAATATTTTTCTTTTAACTTCATAAGACTTTTAAAATAGTTCATAAGACTTTAGGAAGTTCCATATGACTTTGTAAATTTCTTAAGTATATGAGTCATTCCTCAAACCATAATGATATGGATTTTTCTCCAAAATTATTTCCTAAGAAACATGAAAAACAAGAAGACTAATTAGATAAACATTAATCATTGAATAAACAAAATCATCATCATTCAACATCATTATTTTATTTCTATAAGAAGTGTAAGCTCTAATAAAATCTATCCCTTATTATTTTTATAACTCTTTTTAGAGGGAATAAAATAAGATTTTTTTCATTATCCAAACAAAAATAAAATAAGTGTAAAGGATCCACTCAAAAATTTACCCATTTTATATAATTATAAAACCATGAAAAAATCTCCCCCTTTTTGTAATAATCAAAAAGGTTAAATTAATTTTCAAAATACTCTCCCTTTTGTAAATAAAAGATATATTTTTTTAAACTAAAATAAAAAAATAAAAAATTTACCTTTTAAAATAATAAAAAAACATTTTTTGATAAATATATCCCCCAATATTAAACACTAAATTGCATTAGATACTACTCAGTATACTTAGAATAAAATGATAGATCTAAAAGTTTAGCATATGCCAACACTACTATGAAAAAATAGAAATAGGCATAAACCTATAACTATGGACATGGTGGTCCCTGAATATAGACATACTATATCCAAGGGTAAAACATCCCAATGTATATAGTATATTGATATCCATGGTCCACCCATCCCATGTCTATAGTATGTTGTGAGAATAAAAAAACCATGATAATGTGAGCAGTAATAGAGAAAATGGATAGAAATATACCATGTATCCATAAGCATTATGTTATTATGGATATTTACTTTGAACCAATACCTTATAGCCACAGGTACTAAATTCTCATGGCTATAGCCTACAAACCAAGTCCATATATCCATGATATTTAAATGATCATGGTTATAGCCTTTAAAAAAATTCTTTATAGCCACTGACTTTAAATTCCCATGGTCATATGCAACAAAATGATACCCTATAATGGTGATCTCTAAATTCCCATTTTTATAAGCTTATAATTAAAATTTTATATGTTTTTTTGTGTGAATGTATTTTTACATCTATAAACCATATTTTTATTATAGTATAGTGAAATATGTTGTTGGAAAATCCTTGTGAATACCGGGTTTGAATCATGGCCCTGTATTTATTTTTCATATCATTTAATATATATTTATATATATATATATAATGATTTATACATTTAAATAATCTATATTGTATATCGGATAGTAAATACATATTTGTTAATGATGTAGAGACTCCGGTTTGAAATAAGCTATCATTTTATTTTGTAGGCCCACATATATATATATATATATATATAGTGATAGATTTATGCATATATATAAATATAATGACATGAAGTAGAGTGGAATAGGTGTGTAGTGAATATAATGAGGTTCGCAGGATCACAACCCAGTGCTAAATTTTATTTCAAAAAACATATATAGAGAAAATTCGTAAAAAATGGAAATTGTTTGGTCCAGGTGGACCATATGGCCATGGGCCCCATGCCCATGGCTATAGGACTTTCATGGACTAGGATCTACATCAAACCAATTATATCCACGGGATTTATTCATGGCTATAGCCTCAATACTGTATCTGCCAATTTTATTTCCAAGGCTTTAACCTATATCCATAGGCAAGGCCCATGGTTATAGCCTATTTTTTTACTTGTGTAAAAATAATAAATAAGACATGCTAATTAATTTAATATAATTATTGGATTTCAACATGATTTAAGAATATTTTCTCCCCTTAAATTCATGAATTCAAAAAATAAATATCAACTGAAACAATTGTAAATAAATATAGTAAAGTAAGGAGATAGATAATAAAATTTATAATACTCCCACTTAATATCATCTTATCTTCCTTAACAAATATAATATTCAAAACTATGTAATCATATTGCATCACTATTGTATGAAGACTTTAATAATTTTTTGTATAAAACATTGATAACTCCTCCTATGAAACACTCAAAAAAGATACAAGGTGCTACAAAATATGTTATTATATTTGGGGAATCATCAAATGATTTGAAATAAATTAAATATTAACAGGAATTGATTAAATTATAGGTAAAATATAGAATAAAAATATATTTCATGCTGACTGGCCACAAAAATTGATTTATAAAAATTCATTTCAAATTTTCATTTTAAACATTCATCATACTAAGTTTATACTTTAATTTATAAAATATAGTTAAATCCAAAGGTTTTCTAAAAATATTAGTTAATTGATCATTAGTTGAAACATATTATAAACTGAATTCCTCTTTTTGGACATGATCTATAATAATATTATATCCTTTTTTGATTTTATAAGTCCTAGAAAGTTGCAAGGGATTCTTAGAAATATAAGTAGTAGATGAGTTATCACATATAAAGTGAAACTTATAAAAATAAATTAATATTTTCTTAATCTATAAAGAATTAACCCAAAAACTTTTAGCAGTTATATATTATACATTAGTTGTAGATAAAGCAACCGAATGTAATTTTCTTGAAATCCAAAAAACTAAACTCTAACCAGGAAAGTGAAGCATACTACTAATACTTTTATATCAATTTTACATACAAAAAAATCATAATTTTTTTTTACTTTTAAATTTGAAAATTTATCTTCTAAGCTAAAATTAACCAATTTGTAAATAAACTTTAACATATTTAATAATTCTTTTTAAAAACTTCAAGTGACTCTTCTTAGGGTCAGCTTGAAAGATCACATATAAGTAAACACTAAATATTAAATCTAGTCTAGAAGAAGTTATGTCGCACCCCAACACTTATAATTATTTTACTTTATTATTTTCTTGGATTTGAATAATTTTTTTTGGGTTTAGGTTGAGTTTCGGTTTAAATTTTTTAGTTTTTATTGAAAAACTCATGTTTTGGGTTTGGCGGCATCTAGCACACGGGAAGAGCATGGTTTGGAAACCGTGAAGCTTCACCCATGCAACCATGTGGCCTGACCATATTTGAAAAATAAAATAAGACATAAAATCATTGATAATATTATTAATTAATATTATTTTTAATAATGTTATAATATTATTATTGTTTTTATAAATGATATAATTATTTATGAACATTAATTTTAAAATCATTATTATTAAAATTATTATCATTATTATTATTAAAAAGAAATGAATTTTTTTATTATTTTTACTTTTATTTTTAACAATATGATATTATTATTTTTAGTAGTATTATTATTATAATTGTTATTATTATTAAGTTAGGTTAACGTTTTTAGTGGTTTTTTTCTCTCCTCCCTCTCTTCTCACTATCTCTCCCCTACACAAACTTTCCCCCTCCATCTTGATTAGCGTTGCAAGCCCCCTGGAAACCCTTCTTTGATGACCCCTTCTCACCAATGCACTCTCCTTATGTAGGCCCCCTCCTACTCAGCGTAACACCTAGAAGCGCGAACCCCTCCTATTTAGCACACCACCCAGTGACACATCCCCCTTCTTCTCAGTGTGCATAGCCCCGACTGGCCCTCCTCCAGTCGTGGTCCCCTCATGCTCAGCACGCACAGCCCTAGCGACCCTCTACGGGCGACACCTTCCCCTTTCCAGTTCATTTCCCCTCCTTTGGTATACCATTATCCTTAATCCATTTTATTATTTTTCCATCATTTTTTGGGGTTTTATTCATTGAGGATTTATCTTGGTTTGTTTAGGGTATTAGAGCTCGCATGGAGTGAATTCAGGTTTACATAGTCATCACGCCATATTTTTGAGGTATGTTTCCACTTACACATACCTTTTTAATTTAAGATTCATTTTTTCTTTCTATTTGTACCTTATTTACATTCTGAATATTATTATATAATCCTTGGTTAAATTGTTTGATATGATAAATAGTTGTTTATGCCCAGTTTTGTGATAAATAGAATTGTTTTGTTAAAAATGTGCACACCATATGTTTATTAAAATTATATGTTAGATTTTTCTTGTAGTTTGTGATATTTAAAACAAGTTTTAGCAATATAAATCAATTCTTGGCATGAAATTTGTTTTTTACACATTGTTGAGTGTTAAATATGAGGTGTTTTGTTAAATAGTGCATGCCTATTGTGTGAATAACTGGCCGGTTTGACTTTATGTTCTAAATATGATATAAAATATTTTTTTTTTAAATTTATAAATGTAGTATTAGCATGAAAAATAATATTTTGGGTTCCTTATGTGGTTTCTCAAGTGTTTTTGGTTTTTATAAGGAAATGAGTATCAGTTTTTAAGGTGTTTGGTATGTGTCACTGGTAAATGGACCATATGGAATTTTTATAAAAATGGTTTAAGCCTTGAAGGTGTATTTTGAATATTTTAAGTAGATTTAATAAATGTTTTGATGTATAAAATGGGGTGTTTACACCCCTTCCTAAAAAGTGTATTTTGTGTGTTGGTAAATGTTGGTTTTGTAAAAAGTTTAAAGGCCCATTTAGAAGCCTATAAAAATGGTGAAAATGTTTTATTATAAAGAACTCCATGGAATGGCTCTCATGCCTTATTATGTTTAATGGGTGGGATATCCTCATTGTGTGATCCTCATGAACCATTATTGGAGGTCCTCCATATGGAATCCTTATGTTCTATTAATTCTATGGAATGCTAGTCAATTCATGGGATGGCTTGGGGTGATTCCTGTTGTTGTTAATTTTCTATATATATATATATATACTTGTGATTGTATGCTCGGATATAATTGGTTGTCTCACCCCTATTATACATGAGACATGGAAACCTTGCATACTGAGTGAATTTTCTAAGAATGATTGTTGCACTAGTAGTTGCGTACTAACCAATGGCCTATAGTAGGTGGATATGTATTTGGGTTTATTAATATGATATTTTCCCTCGATCTATCTTGAGTTAGGGCGGCTGAGCATATTGAGTGTTTTTGATTTCATTGTATAGGGCATGATACTAGGGATGGGGTCACTTGAATTTGTATCTTTTAGATTAATCTTGATCTCCTGGGTTCACATATGTCTGTTAGCTTTAGTCACTTACAGTGATGTCAAGATATTTGTATGATTACTTCTATTGCCCCTATTATGTGATTACTTTGGTACCTTCTTGTGTAGTGTTTTATTGGAAAGTTATGTGTTGATTTTAATAAGGATTTTGGAAATTATTTTCAAAGAAAAGAGTTTTATCATTTTTTGTGAAGATTAAAAATATAGACACACTTTCCCCTTGAAAATGATAATGTCTCACTAATGGTATGATCTTGGTTTTGGAAATAAAAAAGGGCTAATGGGCCATACTTTGTTTTTAGATAAAATTTGTGGAAAATAATACTATTATATATTTTAGCTTAAACTTAAGATATATGTTTCTTTTATTTTAAAGGAACTACATTGGGAAATAGAGTATTGGTATAACCTAATGAGTTTTAATATTCATGCCTATAGTTTTATTCTATTTTAGTCCTTGTGCATGTTTTATCTTGGGTTCATTCACCTTAGGCGATGGTTGATCATTGAGTTGGAGAATAACCCGTGGTGTCAAATTTAGTTAGTGGTTATTTAGTTTAGTTAGGCTAGTTATGTAGTTCAGTTTTATTTTCAATTTCCTAGTTAAATGATATTCAGTTCAGTTTCATTCATATTTTAAACTGCATGTGAAACTTGGTGCTATTTACTTTCTATTTAATTATTCGATGAAATTTTCCTCTTTTTGAATTATATTGATTCCCTTAGAGCTTGTCTTCAGCCTAGGAGGATCGGGAACACCTCTCAGGCCTTTCCGCAGATCGTCTTGAGTGATTGGTTTAGGGTCAACCCAAGTTAGTTTGTGAAAAAATGGTATTATAGAAGGTTTAATCTTATGTAACCTTGATTCTTAGAGTGAGCTTTACTATTTGGGGTGTCAAGGTAGATGGAGTAGAATTTTTGGGACTCAAGGGATTGGTGCATGAATAGTTTCATGAACTCTTGGTCATTTTGATCCTCAATTTTCTATGGTAAGTCTGGTTTTGTTAGTCTTATTTCTTTTTAGGGAATATTTTGTGACTGGGATACAACAAGGGGAGTTGGTATCATAGTTCCTGTGAGCTCTCAGATCCTGGAAAGCCATGCAGAGCTTGGGGCATAGTCCTAAAAGGCTCTTTGTGTTGGTTATGTGTTTGGAATACGGATTCCAAGTATATGGTGAAGTCACCCATCAACACTAGTTCTATTTTTGAGTTGTTTTGAATACACTTTGAGTTCTAGAGATTTTTGTGAAAAAGTGTTTTAATAGAATGGTTGGATTTTGAAAAGTTGAAAATGAATTTTCATGATTTACCCTAAGATAGGTTTTGTAAAGTTGGGTTATTTTGAAAAGTGTGGCTTGTTAAAAAGTTTTTGAATCGAATAAATTGATTATGAACGGTTGGTGTTTCTCAAAAATGGGATTTTTGTAAATTGAAATGGGTTTTTATCTTGATGGATAGCGAATTATGAAATGAGACATTGGTGAATTTCTAAACATGAAAAATGGTTGTTTTGGAAAATGAAGTTGTTTAGGGAATACCAATGGAAAGTGGTCAACCCACCAATCTTGTTTCAAATTAAATATGTTTTAAAAAGGAATGTTTTGATACTATAATGGATTGTTTTCCTGTATTCAAATCTTATCACCTATGTGGTGTTTTATATTGAGGATTTTATTTAGCCTTAATTTGGTTCTTGAATTCTTTATTTCCACTAGTTGTCCCCATGGAGTTTCGATGGGTGATCGTAGTGTGGTTGATCAACCTAAGGATTTTATACTGGAGTTATGGAATCTAGATCCACCTCTCTTTTATGGACAATCATACCTTTCCGTAGAGAAAGATTGGATGCGAAAGATTATAAGGAAATTTGGACACATTGAGTTTCCCAAATCGTTGAAGGTTAATTTTGAAACGTTTATGCTTGAAGGTTCATTGTGGATGTGGTGGATGTCTGTGTCTCAGAACAAGCCCTGTGAAGATATTATTTGGGAGTTTTTCAAGGATTTTTTCATTCATTAGTATTTCGATGAGAAAGAATGGGTGAAAAAGAGGATTGATATGGGTTGTTTTCAATAGGGTGATGGATCAGTCCAGGAGTATTTCCATCAATTTTTAGATCTAGTCCCTTATGATCTAGGGTATGACACAAATTATTCCATGAAGGATCAACGTTTTGAGGTTGGGCTTCATCCCGACATGCATTCAAAGGTGTCTGAACTCAATCAAACTTTGTTTATTGATGTGGTAAGGAAATATTTTTACATTAAATTTGTGATGGTGGGAGTGGACACAGTAGTCCTCCCACCATAAATCCATAGGACTAGTGGGTAGATTTATGATAAGGAGATGAGGAAGTTATTGAAAATGATGGAGAAGGTCATGGAATAAAAATGACTCGGGATTTTTCATCAACCACTTCAAATAAAGAGAACCTTGTGTGTTATCAGTGTGGAAATCCAAACCACAAAAATCTGTCATGTACAAATTCTCTAAAGCCTTATCAGGCCTATGGATTTTTGGTTCACTAGCAATGATTCTATCAGGGTGTTTTTAGAAAGCACCATGAATGCAATCCTCAGAAGTGATGAGTTGTTGGAGAGTTGTTTGAAATTTATTTTAGTAATTTTCCTTCCAATGTAAGGAATATTTGGTCATTGTTCTTGTACTGATGGTATTTTGTTTTAAATTTAAGGTATGATTGTGAGTCTTCTTATGAATTTTCGTTTTTAATGAATGTGTGGTTTCATTTCTAGAATTATTTTCTTTCAATTTTTATCTAAATGTGTGATGCATGTACCAGTTTGGGAGTAATAGCTCCAGAACGTGAGGTTGTAGATTCTTTATACATCGGGGCTCTAGCCAAAGACCTTGAAGTGAATCTGTCATGTATTTAAGAAACCTAGAGGTTTAGGGAGTCTGGTTAAGTTTGTGCCTCTACCATTGTAGTGAGGTAGTTCTAGTGTTTCCATTATAGTTTCTCTGCCATAGAAAATTCCCTCTAGTTGTAAGAGCGTGGTGGACATATCCCCTACGCTATGTTTATAATGTGTCATATAGTATGTGATTTCTTGATCAATATCCATGTGTGGGCCTCCATTTTGAATTGGGTGTGGTCTTGGATTTTATCTATCCTTATGTAAGAAGTAGTGAGTGGTTGTTGGTTGTGGTTGAAGTGTTTCAAATATTATGTCCCTTCCCTCCCCTCCCCTTATGGTGGGGTTTTTGGCCTGTGTAAGAAATTTTATCTCATTTCTTATCCCTTTAATTCACAAGTGGGTAGTTTAAATGTTCTTGTTTCTTTCCTCTTATCCTTGGTTGATATGCCTATGTGGGAAGGGGATAGTTTGGGGATCAAGTTAAATTCTTGTTTGGTCGTTTTTTGTTGGTTCTTAATGGTGGGGAGACCACAATGGGTCTCATTGAGTTTTCTCTTAAGACGTCATTGGAGGCCAGTTGAATTCTAATGGTGGGGAGTCTGTTTAGGCCTCCCCTCTACTAGTGATCTATTTTAGGAAATGAGGTTAAGTTATGTTGGTGGTCGGTGAAATTTCCTTCGATTAAGAGGTTATATCAAGTTGATATGGAATCTTTAGCTATTGATCAATTGGCTAGAAAGTACTGTGGATTTTTTGGGGAAGAAAGCATTATGGTGGGGAGAATTTTCATACCCCAACCCTTATAATTATATTATTTTATTATTTTCTTGGATTTGAATAATTTTTTTGGGGTTCAGGTTGAGTCCCAGTTTAAATTTTTGAGTTTTTATTGAAAAATGTGTGTTTTGGGTTTGGCGGCATCTGGTGCACGGGTAGAGCACAATTTAGAGATCATGCAACTTTTCCCAAGAAACCATGCAACCTACCCATATTTGAAAAGTAAAATAATAATTAAAATAATTGATAATATTATTAATGATGATGATGATGATTATTATTGTTGTTGTTGTTGTTGTTTTTGCTGTTGACCCCTACTAACCAGTTCCCTCTCCTTCCAGTGGCCCCCTCCTGTCCGACACACCACCCAACGATGTGGACCCATCCTGCCCGATGCACCACCCAATGGTGTGGCCTCCTCTTACCCAGTGCACCACCCAATAGTGCATCCCCCTTATGCCTGGAACTCACAGCCCCAAACAACCCTCCCCCGGTCACGACCCCCTCCTCAGCGCACACAGCCCTAGTCCCCTCATGCTCAGCGTGCACAATCCCACTAACCCTCTTCCAATGATTCCTCCACTTTCTAGTGTGTTTCCCCCTCATTATACTATTCTCCTTAATTTATTTTATTATTGTTTTTTCCTTCATTTTGAAAGGTGTTTTCTTTATTTAGGGTTTATCTTGGTAGGTTTAGGGTATTAGAACCTGCATGGAACAAATTCAGATTTGTGTTGTCATTACACCATGGTTTTGAAGTAGGTTTCCCATTCCACATACCTTTACAATTTAATATTCATGGTTTCATTCTATTTACACCTTATTTACATTCTTAATATTATTATACAATTCTTGGTTAAATTGTTTGATATGTAAAATAGCTGTTTATGCTCGGTTTTGTGATAAATAGCATTGTTTTGTTAAAAATGTTCACACAGCATGTTTAATAAAATTCTTTGTTAGCTTTCACATAGATTTTTTGATATTTAAAAGAAGTTTTAGTAATTTAAATCAATTAATGGCATGAAATTTGTGTTTTACACCTTTTTGAGTGTTAAATAGGAATTGTTTTGTTAAATAGTACATGCCTATTGCGTGAATAACTGCTCGGTTAGATTTTATGTGATAAATTTGATATTTTTTTTGAATTTATAGATGTAGTGGTAGAGTGAAAAATAATATTTTTAGTTCCTTATGTGGTTTCTCAAGTATTTTTGGTTTTTATAAGAAAATGGGTATCAGTTTTTAAGGCGGTTGGCATGTTTCATCGGTAAATGGCATATTTGAAATTTTTATAAAAATTATTTTATCCTTGAATGTTTAATTTGAATGTTTTGAGGAGATTATGTAAAGGTTTTGATACAGAAATTGGGTTGTTTACACCCCTTTATAAAAAGTGGATTTTGTGTGTGGGTAAATGTTAGTTTTGTAAAAAGTTTAAAGGCTCGTTTGGAAGCTTGTGAAAATGGTGAAAATGTTCTATGATGAAGACCTCTGTGGAATGACTCTCATGTTGTGTTATATTTAATGGGTGGGATATCTTCATTGTGGAATCCTCATGACCCATTATTGGAGGTCCTCCACATGGACTCCTTATGTTCTATTCATTCTATGGCATGTGAGTCGATTCTTGGGATGGATCAGGGTGATGTCAGTTGTTGTTCATTTGCTATATATATATATATACTAGTGATTGGATGCTTGTTTGGAATTGGTTGGATCACCCCCATTATACATGAGACATGAGAACCTAGCATAGTAAGATAATTTTCTAATAATTATTGTTGCACTTGTAGTTGACATACTAACCAATGGCTCATAGTAGGTGGATATGTATTTGGGTTTATTATTATGGAATTTTCCCTCAGTCTAACTTGAGTTAGGGTGGCTGATTATATTGAGAGTTTTTGATTTCATCACGTGTGGAATGCTATCGGGGATAGGGTTACATTTATTATTATCTTCGAGATTATTCTTGATATCCTGAGCTCACCTATGTTTATTAGCTGTAGTTACTTGGAGTCATGTTGAGATACTTGTATGATTACTTTTATTCCCCCTATTGTGTGATTATTGTGGTACATTCTTGTGTAGTGTTTTTTTGGAAAGTGATGTGTTGATTTTAATAAGTATTTTGGAAATTGTTTTCAAAGAAAAGTGTTTGATCATATTTTTTATAGATTGAAAATATAGACACACTTTACCCTTGAAAATTATAATGTATCACTAATTTTATGATCTTGGTTTTGGAAATAAAAAGGGGCAATGGGTCTTACTTTGTTTTTAAGTAAAATGTGTTTAAAATAATACTTTTATATATTGTAGTTTAAACTTTAGATTGATGTTTCTTTTATTTTAAATGAAGTTCATTGGTAAATAGAAGATCAGGCTAGCCTGTTGAGTTTTAATACTCATTCCTATAGATTTGTTTCTGTTTTATTCCTTGTTCTGGTTTAAGTTTGGGTTTATTCTCCTTTGTTGGTGATTAATCTTTGAGTTGTAGAGTGACCCATGGGGTCACATGGAGTTATTGGTTATTTAGTTTGGTTAGTCCCATTGTTTAGTTTAGTTGTATTTTCAGTTTCCTATTTAAATGATATTTAGTTCAGTTTCATTCATATTTTTAACTGCATGTGCAACTTATTGATGTTTAGTTTCTATTTTATTATTGGAATAAATTGTTCCCTTCTTATATTCTATGATTCCATTGGTGATTTTTTCCATCCCTAGAGGATCGGGAATGCCTCTCTAGTTTTGTTGCGGATCAGATCGAGTGACCAGTTCAGGGTCGACCTGGGTTGATTCGTGATAAGTTAAATAGGATAAACTACCAATCATTCATATAAAATTTTTATTATCTAATCATTTTCTAACTTTATCATAATTTAATTTACAATTAGTACTCATACAATTATTTTAACTTTTAATGGAATGAGTTATAAATATTTAAATAATTCCTTAGAATATTTATATTAATTAAGAAAAATTCCATCATTCCATTGAAATATACGAAGTCCTATAAATAATTTTAATTCTCCCATAAGACTCATGTAAATTTCACAAGTCATTAAATTTAAAAATTATTTATAAATCATTATACTTAAAGATCCAAAAATAATGTTATCAATATAAATTTAAACAATAAATTAATCTTATTTACACTTCTTAGAAAATAAAGTGGGATCTACCTTTACTTTTAAAAAACCTTTTTTAAAAATAAATTTACATAATCTCTCATTCCATGCTCAAGGGGATAGTTTAAGACCATAAATATCTTTTCAATGTTTTAAAATAAGTTTAGATTTTGTTTTATGTTCAAAACATAGGGATTGTTTTACATATACTTCTTTTGAAATTACACCATTAAGAAAAAAAATTAACAATAATTTTATATAATTTAAAATCATAATGAGTAACATAATATAATAAAATTTTAATATATTATAATATATATACTGGTGCCAAAGTCTCATTATAATATTTAAATTATTCTTGATAATAAACTTGTGCATCTAATCTCTCTTTGTTCATTATAATCTAACTAGATTCATCAAGTTTTCTTCTAAATATACATTGAGTAACAATATCTTTTTTATCTTAAGAAGGTTCAACCAAAGTCGAAACATTATTTCTAGAAAATTAATTTAGTTATTATTTCATATCTAATATATAGGTATATTCATTTAAATCTTTATAAATATTATTAGAAATAAAATTATTTTGAGAACAAAAATTCCTCAATGAATTTATATTTTTAAATATAGACTCAACATGTCCAAAAACCCCATCTATTGGATTATCCTTGTGTATTTTACAATATATTTTATGTGGGATATTCTCCCCCTCTAGTGAAAAAAAATCATTTTTTCATTTTCATCTTCTCAAAAATTAAAATCTCTAAAATACTTTTAAATATGATCTAAATCAGTATTATTTTCTCTTAAAGTATTATTATTAAATTTGACATGAATAGACTCTTCAACAACCATGTTTATTTTGTTATGAAATCTATAAGCTTTGAAAACATTGGAATATCCTAAAAATATTCCTTTACTACATTTAGCATAAAATTTATTGAATGAATCTTTGGTATTATGAATTAAAATTTTATAATTAAAAAGTTTAAAATATTCAAATTTAGGTTTCCTTAGCTTCCATATTTCATAATTTATTTTATTTATTACAGGTTCTAGATGAATTATATTATAAACATAACAAGATATATTCGCATATTTTTAATGTAAGTATTTAGATGTATTAAATTCATTTAACTGAGTCCTACTCATTTCTTGTAAAGAATTATTTTTCATTCAACCACACCATTTTTTGGGGTATTGTAGGGGTTTAAAAGTAATGTATATAACTATTTTATTCAAAAAACATTTAAAATTTAATATTTACAAACTCTTCTCCTATATAAATTATAATTGATAGAATTATATATATTTTCAGAATTTTAAAATGTTTAAAATAATCAATAAACATACATATCTTCTCTTATTTATGTCTAAGAAAACAAATCCATATAAATATACTAAATTCATCTACAATAAAAAAAATATTTCTTACCACACATACATACTATTTTATAGGTTTAAATAAGTCAAGATGAATGATTTGTTAAGGTATAAACGTTTTTACTTCTTCAGTAATTCTAAAACTCTCTCTATGTTGTTTACCTTTCATGAAATATTCACAAACATGATTGTAGTCTATTTTTAGCATAAGAAACTGTAAAACTTGAAAGATTGTATAGAAACCTAAAATTAATATGATCAAGCATCATATGGAATAAAATATTTTTTAACTATAAATTATTCAAAAACGTAACATTTTTATCAGTTAGTTTAAAAAAATCAATTGACTATATGTTTAATTTTTGATTAAAAAAAAGAAAAATTAATTTTATTTATAAACAATACACATGTCATTTTGAAACATAACAAATATACCATAATTACATAAATAATAATTACTTATCAGATTATGTTTCAAACCATCAAAATATTACAAGTTTTAAATAAGAATAGATTTAAAAATACCAACTTCTATTAATCCTTTTACCATTCCTTTTATGTTGTTTCCAAAATTCTTATTAACTTCTTCAAATTTATTGAATGATAAAAAATTTTATATGGTTCCTATTTTTCAAAAGAGATTATATGATATAGTTCCTTCAAAGTTTAACGTTTGTATTTAAATTTCCATTTTAAAATATGAATAGATTCATTGGTGATTAAATATAGATTTACGCTCATCGGTAAACTTGAGAAGGGACACCCTAAAGTCTCTAAAACCTCAAAATTAATTGAGGAAACTATATTTTTAGGTTTTTCAATCATTGTGACTGAAAGTAAGTACTTGGTTTTATGTTTTGATTATAAATATTCTTATTATCAATTTTGGATTAAATGTCATTGGGAATTATTTGGTTTTAGGTTGGAATTATTGAATTGGATCCTTATTTTCCACCCTTCTTTTTATTCACTATTTATCTTGATCTGGGTTTCCTTTCCCAAGCTTCTAATTCACCTTTTCATTGATACAATTATGTTGTTTTTAAGAATAGTTTTGGGTATTCTTACCCAAGATTCCGATTCACATTATTTTTCTCAAATTTTTATTGAACTTGATGTTTCTATGCATTTTACAACATTATTTAGATTGAAAATAATTTGAAATGCTTCACCCAGGTGGTGATATGTGAAATGATTTAACTATATTATGGTATTTTTAACCATATGGGATATAATTCAAGGCATTTTAATTCAATGTACCATGGTTGAACCATTTGTGGGGTGTTTCAAGAATACTAACCCTCTATGTACCAGACATAGAATATTAAAAATTCTATTTGTTTCACTAAGAAGGAGAAAGTTAAAATTCCCTTATTCAGTGAAGGGATGAAAGATTAAAGAATTTATCAATCCAGCTAGTCTGAAATAGATATACTTATTAGATGAAAGACTTTCCTGATTGTTTTATCTTTTTTAATGTTGGTATTTGTAGTTAGAAAAATTTGTGTGAAACATTGTATTCTGTATGGAAGACCTCAACATATCCTATTGTTCCACAAAAAAATTCTGGAAAAACGTTCCATAAGGGGAAGTCTATGGATATAAATTTACAACCTATCATATAATTTTTCAACAAAAAGAATATTTTACTTCAGAAGATATAGTATATCTTGTGACAATTTAAAAAGAAGGTATACATGATAAATTTTATAGGATGGTTTTTCCCAAATAAACCTTTGATATTAATGGGTTGAATGATAGAGATTAGTTGGTGGTTCTCCAAGTCACACCCCACACCTCAATGTTAGAAACTAACCAAACTTCAATGATATTTGTTTATCTAGAAAACAACCTAGAATATATAAAGGTAAATAGTCTGGTCAAGTATAAGAATCCCAGACACACAAAATTTCTCATTCTCAGATTCATACCTCAAATCAAAGGGGGTCTCCTAACTTTATTCATGAAACACTTTTAGTATGTAATAACATGTCTAGAAACTCTTCAAATACTGGTGGTTCTAGTAAAAAAAGGTTAACATCAAGGTATGGGAGAAATATCTATTGTAAATAAGGAGAATTCTCTTGTGGATTTCAAGAACTAGCATGCTATGTTGTAAATTTAAATCAGTCATTATGAATGTTAGTAACAAATAAGAGATTCATACTAGATATTTTATGTAAATTAAGGGATTAGTGGAAACATATTTTATAAATATGAAATTATGATCCCTGTTATATGATTTTAAATTGTTTAATTCTAGGTCTCAGTCCAAATGTAAGGGTTCCCTCTAACCCATTATTGGTTTTTTGTATTTTTGAATTTTAGGAATTTGGGGATGTATCAGTTGAAAAGTTTATACATAACCTGAAAAACCAATTTTAAAATATACTAAAAATGGATTTAAAATGACAGAACAATTTTGGAATCTGTAAAAATTTGTATCTAATTGATTTAGACAAAATTTTATTAACAACCCAAATAGATTTTAAAAAAGTATTTATAGGTTGTCTTAAAGAAAACAATTTAAAATGAATGTTTTTTATGACCAACAGACTATGTAAATCTTAATGAACATCCAGTTTAATAATAATCTTTTATAACACATCTAGAAAATATAACTATAAAGAAACTTTAGTAATTTTAATGAATAAGTTCTTATATATTTTGGGTAGATTTTTATCATATCCATGTCCATCCTTATTTCTATTTACTTTTTTCATATTTTTCATTTTATCATATCTTTTTATAATTTGAAAAAAATTGTAATGATTGTACTTTAATATTTAAATTTAAATTCCAATCCTTTAATTTTACTTTTAATAAATATCAAAGCCATTCCAAAAGTCCATGAAATTATTTTCTTTAGCTTTATTTTTTTTAGAAACAAAATCTCTATAATTTTTGATTTTGAAGTTTATAATTTTTTTGTATCACATAGAGGGGGGAGATAAATCAATAATATCTTTTTATTTTTAATATTTACTCTCTTTTAAATTAAACTATATGGCTAGTTAAGGTCATTAACCATACTCAAGTAATTATCCATAGGCTTACCTTGTATATTGTTGATATAAATAAAGAACATCACACAAGAACTTATAAGGTTCAACCAAAAATACCTACTATTTATTGTGATTGGATGGAAACTCCAATAATATATTCCCCATGATATTAACAATTTTTTACATCTCTTAGGACCGTTGTATTATAATAAAAACATATTTTCACTTTTTTGCAACTCCTGAGCCTTGTAGGAGAGTCTACATCTTTACAATGATCACTATAATGAATGATTCTAAATAAAATACCTTTTTATTATGATCTTGGTTTCTATAGAACCAATTGATATGAAATTAATCCATTAGTATATAGGATCTGGTTCTATCATGTAGACCTTCAAGAACTTTAGAATCAAATAATGTTAATATACATTATTGGTCACAAAATTCTATCTAGATCTTGAATGATTTGGATTATTATCTTCCTTTTGAATACTCAGGAAATAGGGCTTCTCTTCAGAAAAAGGATATCATTGTATTCATACTCATATTTTCTCTTCTTTGATATAGTAGTATATATTAGTCTCTTAAAAAACTCTCACATGAGATTTGTGTGATATATTAATTTTTATTTTTAATTTATTATTCACTTCTTGAATCATATATTCACCAACGATGATATCATAAATAATTTTAAATTCCATAATTAAATTTTGGACACTCCTTGATCACTAATAGTAAAAAAATATATCCATTTACAATAATACAGAGACATTCCTAATTTATTTTCTTTATTCAAACTCTTTTTATTTCCCATTAAAATCATTATTTTGAATTTATTTAAGACTCGAGTTTTATATAATCTTCATAGGATATAGAATATTTCAAATATTAATTCCCATGAAATATGATGGTTAAAGTTATTTTTAAAACCCTCCATGTAAATATTAGCATAATAAATTTTTATGTGGAACTCTTGTTTGCAAAATGGTTGTAACATCTCAACCTCGATACCACTAACTGTTTCCTTAAAATAGTTCACCACATGACCTCAAGCTCACCTCCCCATACATTAAAGACCACAAAATAATACTAATTATTTGATAACTATACTATATATACCTATAATTTTCATATATTAATATTAAATATATATGAATATTCAATAAATTACACTAACACATGCTTGAGGGTCGTAATAGTTTACGAGATTTGGAAATATGGAACCCAATCTTCGTAATTTGGTGAAAGGTCTTCAATTTATCCCAAAAAGATCAGCCCCCTTTAGCAATCTTACAAAACATACCCTAATTAAGCCTTTATTCATAACCTAGGGAAAGGAAACATAACAAATTGTGAGCTAAAATGATCATTAAGGGTAAACAAGGGAGATAAGTAAGAATAACATGAACATAGTGGCATGAGAACATGATCATAACATATAAAAACCATACCCTTCATATCAAAGAACATAATATTGAGTCATGTAATAAATATTGTATTTTAATAAGATATGAATCATAATTGGATCAAAAAACATGATCCATGAGATCATAACATTGGCATAAGACATAAAAGTATGGCATGAACATGAGCATAGGGAATCATTTCTGTAGTATTCAAGGATCACTACAAAAACTTATCAAGTAATTCCATGGGTGGATACACCTTATGGGTAGGACACACCACCATCCCTAGTGGAATCCCTTTCCTTATAGAGGAATGGTTTCACTCCCCAAACCATCACGGTAGTCAAGGTTCACTCCTAGGACCATCATAGTGGAAAAAGTCCCTTACTAAAATGAGTTCACTCCTCATTACTATCATTTCTATGTCACTATATATACATTTTCCTAATTCATTATAGGGATATATAGGTCCCACCCATATTTTCTTATAACATAACCACTATCCTTGGTTATAACATAACCACCGTGCTTGGTTATAATGTAACCACCATCACATAATTAAAATCATACATATTTATGCCACAGGATAAAAAAACATTCATCATATCTGAACTCATTAAATGAAATGGGTTTCATAAACATTTCATCATAACATAACTTGTATAAAATAAATAAGTTTCATGATCATTTACTCATTTCATCAATGAATAACACATGGAAAAATATGTGGGTTTCATAATCATTTTATTTTTCTATAACCTATTGAAGATAAAAAAGTTTCATAAAAATCATGTCATAATAAAAATAAAACATTCAAAGTAAGAATAAGAATGGTATCCTTGGATCATATTCCTATTAAATTATAAGTAACATCAAATGACGTTATCTTAGATAGAAAATTATTTTGAAAGATAAATCAATTGAAACATTTCTTGAAGAAAATAACCTTTCTATGAAAATATGTTTTTAAAAAAACTTTATAAAATATTTTTTAGATTTTTTTCTTTGATAATAAACTTGAAAACTTATAAATTAATCTTAAAAAATCATTTAAAACATTTCTTAAGTAAAATAACCTTTCAAATTTAAAAATATTTTTTAAAACACAAATCATTTTTAAAATATATTTCTTTAAAAATAACCTTGAAAATATATAAAGAAATCTTAAAATAAAATAATGGTCATGATGATGGTAAGTTTTTTTTATTCCATACATGTTAGAACAAATATTTTTTTTAAACATTTTTGGTAAAAGACAAAGAAACATTGTTTGGAAAATGACATGAATATTCATTTTAAAAAAAGTTTATAAAAAAATTCCAACATGGTTAAAAATGTGTTTTAAAAATCATATTATAATAATAAAACTTTTTTGAAAACATTTTTTTAAATCATGTTTTTTAAAGAAAATGGTTTTCCGACCTAAAAGATAATTAAATTTGGGTTTTCTTAAAAACATTTTCTCAGTTATTTTAATCACTAAAGAGTGAGAAATGGTACTATTACATAAAAATATTTTGGATAACTAAATTAAATAAAATTCATGATTTTCATGAGATATTGATTAAAATATTTTATCATCAAAAACATATTCATAAAAAATCCTGATAAATGATGGGATTGCAACATAAAATCATTTACACATTGGTAACTTTAAATAAAAAGACCCATGAATGAATAAAATAAAATGGAACATAAAATATTATGTGGATACATAAATTCATTATATTACATTTTAAATGGTTTTTATATACATCTCATGAAATAATATAGGTGCATAACACAACATTCGTCTCAAAGAAGGAAAATTGAGACAAAAAAACCCCTTACAGATTTGGTAACCTTTGAACCATAATCCCAATTAAAGAGATATCATCAAGTGGAAATTTAAATCCACAAATTTAAGGGTTATAATCACAAAATAAATTCGTGGTTATTATATTACCCATATAAAAGAAACATGTGGGGAATATGGCATGTGTCTGACCGAAAAATAAAAGTGAGGTGGAAATCACATGCCTTAAGTGTTGATTTCCATCATACAATTTAGAATATCATATATAATAAAAATAATTTTATTATAAATATATTATAGAATAATAGTTACACATATCATATAAAATATTATTTCCTTATGTCCTTTTATTACCCATTTATTAACAATTCCATGTTAAAGTCACGTTTCGGGTAATAATAGATCTGTTTTTTGTATATGTTTTGATATGTAATTTTTGGTCCTATTAAATTTATCATGATTTAATAATTTTAAGAATATTAACCATTATATAAATATCATATATATTCTGTATATATTTATATAAATTCACCCATAAAATTTAGTGACAGAAAGGAAATGCACTCTTCATGGAGATGGTAGGTCGTATGTGCGCATGAACGTTATTTCCATTTTCTCGTTGAATTGAAAGAAAGAAATTTAAATGATATATTACAATTATATAATAATTTTTATTTCATATATATCTCATATTTTCATTAAAATCAACTTTAATACCTTCCATGTATAGCGTGAATGAATCACATCACTTCACGAGGCTGTAGTTTGTCATACCCACAAGCGACGTTATCGTATTCCCAAAAAATGGAAAGAATGAAGTTATGTGTTTTATAATACTTTAAAAAGCATAATAATATCATAAATATAATAAATAAATAATAAATCCATTATTATTTCAAACTGTGACAAGTGGTAATGAAAAAATGAATGACATTGTTTCACAAGGCGGTAGTCTACCGTACACATGAATGATAATTTTATAACCCTTTTGATGGAAGTGGAGATTTTTTTAGGTAATTATCTTAACATAAAAACATATTAGTATATGGAATATACTTAGGTTAATATATCATCATGGTATAATAATAATTTAATGAGGCAGAGGAATAAATAAAATGGAAACGCCCACTGATGAATGTTTCATATTCTTTGGGTATCCTCCTTTGGTTTGCACCAAAGCCTTCCTAATACGGATTTATGACCAAAATAAAGATTCTAGGATGCCATTATAGAATTTGGGAAGTTATTTGGGTAGGTATTGGTCAAACCAAAAGAGTTTTAAGGTGTAAATAAAAGAGGATAGGGGGTGGCCTTTTATAAGTGGTGAGTGGCACACTTATAATTGTTTGAAGAGATTCAATCATACCCACATTTTTATCATTCCAAAAGCCTAAAAATAGGCCATTATCTATAAAATAAGAGATAATTTGGAAACATGGCTATTAATGGGGTTTGAAAAAGTTATTAGGTCATTCTTTCCTTATCTTTTTTGTTTAAACCCACAATAAATCAATTTTTACCTTAACTACAATAAATAATTTTTACTAGTTTTATTATTCTTTTTGTTCAAAAAATTAATTTGAATTTATTATATAATATAAATTATTATTTTTCAAGATATGGAATCCAATATTTAAAGTTCCATTCAAATAATTGGAAAATATTAATTTAAAATTAATCCCGCAGACGCAATGAGAAATAGGGTTTTCAAAGAGAAAATGTTCAAAAGTTTACAAAGTTTTTATATATAATTTAAATATTAAATTTATTTAAATGACATAAATTGGATTAATATATATATATATATTTAACTAATTTTACTTTAAAACCAATTTAAAATATATTTTATCTTTATAAATAATTTAAACAAATAGAAATTTCTCAATTAAAATTCAATATTTTTCACTATTCAACAAAAAATTATTATTTTTAGAAAATTATCTAAAATTCACCTTAATATAATTTTGATATTTTTATTTCAAAAATAAACATTATTTTTTCAAATTATTTTTATATAAGTGGAAAAATTTAAATATAAAAACTCGTAGACACGATGAAAAAGTGGGTTTTCAAGAAGTGTATTTTTCAAGCACACAATGATTTTATATTAATTCTATGTGTAATAAAATTAATATATATTATAAAAATTAAATAGAAAAAAATCATAATTATGTAGTATTTTAATTACTTAAAATGGAGAAACATTATGCACTTTAAAATAGTTTTCAAAAAAACCCCTTTTAAGACATAAAATAAACGTATACTAAAACCCAATATAAAGTTTATTTAAAATTAATTAATTAGATTTAATAAAACTAAATAATAATTATTTTAATTTGAAACATAACAAGGAATTTAAAATACTTAATTTATTGAAAATAAATGATAGTTTTACAAAAATCATTATTTTTCACCGTTCACTGAAAAATCAATATTTTCTGGAAAATCCCAAAATTTTACCATGAGTTAATTCTGATATGATGATTTAAAACATGATTTTTTTTATAAAATAAATTTTCTAAAACATTTTTTCATAGTTTCTTGAAACGTGTATTCAAGTTTTAAGATTCACTTCTTCCAAGAGGTTTCCATTGGATTTATTTATGGAACCGAAAACTTCCAAAAATTATTTATCCAAAGGGGACCTACTTTCCAAAGGTAGTCATTTGTTAAGTTTGAACTTAAAGATACTTAAGAACTTTAATTGGTCGAGAGGATGGGAGGTTGGACTCATCACACTATTTTGGGGGGAATTATTGTCTACTCAGGGACACTCTTTTTAATTTAAGATATTTTTGTGAATCCTTATTAATTCACCAAGTATATCATATGTATCCCTTGGAATTTTCAATCACTTATTTAGCATGTGAAAGGTTTAAAATCATCTGTATGTATTCGAGGTTCTTCATTAATGGAGATATCTGTATGTATTTGAGGTTCTCCATCAATAGTATCCTCTCAAATACTACTTAGAGATTCTTTTAATCATCGTTATGATGATACTGGTTTTTAATCCACTCAATGGAGAACTCTGGAATTTATTATCATCCAGAGAGAAAATGGTTTGGTTTGATCTTCGGATTGTTCCTATAAAATGGGCTACCTACGAATCCTTGTAAAAGGAATCAGAACCCTCTTATTTTGGTGCCACTGAATGGGACTCATCATACCTTTTAATTTCATGTGATAAGGACCTAGCCATATAGTTTAATTTCATGTGGTATGGACATCTAAGCGGAAGGTACTTAGTCAAAACATAGTGTGGGACTTATGCTGAATCAGACCAAGGAACATGGAATGAATATGGGTTTCCAAGTAGGATCAGACCTTGTTGGGAATATGGCCCAAGGAGAACAAGATTGATTTAAGGTATTGGGTTTGAACCTCAAGGAGGCTTCCTACATATCCCACATAGATGAGAATCAAAGACCACGTAGTTCTATATGTCTCATAGGAAAGTATAGTCCTTTGAGAGAAATGAGTTTGGGTTTACTTCCTTAAAAGGATTCCTTGGTGATTTGAGGATTTAATTTGGGGCTTATTCCCAAGTAGGATGCTCAAATTAGGGGAATTAGGGTTGGATTCTTGAAGAATACATCCAGTGAGCTTGGGCCCTGAGATGGCTTCCTACATATCTCAATTATTGTGGGAATCAGAGTTCTTATAGTTTATTCATTATAAAAATTTTGTGACCATGAAAAATCTCTAAGCCCACATGAGTCATGCTATATGTGAGAAACAAGATAATGTCAATGATTCAACAAAAGCATCCACAATTTTCCTCTTCCGATGATGGAAGGGGGTGCACCTATAGTGGCAAGAGTGGACGAGGCCTGAGTTGAACCGAGAAGAGGGTCAGATGACAAACCTTCCCTCTATTCACTTTACATTAGACAAGGTTCCAGTGAAGGGAAGAAGGGATGAAGGTTAAGGGCTTACACCAGGATCACTTCCCATGGTGAAAAATAACAATGGGAGAGGGAAAGGGCAACAAATATCCCTGTTCCCACCTCCCCTCTAATCTTTGGCACCAAAGAAGAAATGAGTAGCAAAGATTCTACCTCCTGTAAGAAAAGAAAGGGGCTTATGCCAATATGGTTGCCCTAAAATTGATCCTGGTAAAGTAGGGAGACACCTCCTTTATTTTAAAGAAAAAGTAGTTATGAACCGTACCTTCCCCTACCAAATACCTGAGGTTCTGGGTCATCTCTTTGAGAAGGGAGAGGTCAAGACCCAAACCCTCCTCCAAACTGGGAGCTTCCCAACACCATTCCTGGGGGAAAGGTCCATGTGACTGTAGATATACAAACCTATAAACACTATATGAACCCTAACTCTCTTATAAAAAAAATGTGGGAACCCTCTGACTGTGGATATACAAGCCCAAATAGAAGACATTCTAATGTGTGTTTCCCAAATGATTGATAATTCAGAAGGTTTTAGTGGAGGTCTCAATAGAATCCCTTTCATAAAAGGTAGATAAGGAATAATAAACCTTTCCATGACTGGATTTAATGAAGGCTTGATGGCTTGTATACTGAAGAGAGTAAGTGAATCAAAGAGGGGCGCCCAAGTAGGTAAGGGTGCCCAAGTGGACTTGGGCGACCTAATATTCACTTAAGTGATGAACAACCTGTATGGTAATACTTGGACGAGACTTGGCTCCAACCTTCAGAAGTATTCAAAGGTAATCCCATAATTGGGGCACTCAAGTTCCTATGAAAGGAATAGGTGGAGCACAAGTATTTTTGACTGGGGGAGGTTGGGTGCTTTATGCATGCAATAGTTATGGTTTTCAAACACTAAAAGGACTTAAGTCAAATGATCCTCCCTTAAATACTTCTCTGAAGATGTTGAAGAACTACCTTGAATGTTTAAGGATACTTGGGCGAAGCACTAGGGAGACCAGAGTAGAAATTTGGCTTCTGGGAAATTCATTCGTCTAAATGAAGACCCCAATGGCCAATTTATAGGAAAAAATAAGACCTTGGGAAAAGGAGTTTGGTTGCGCAAGTAGGCTGGGACATTTTGTGGCACGCAAGTGGCTGTACACCGGATGGGTGGCACCCAATTATACTTGTACACGACCAGGTGATTTGGCTAGACTAGGGCGATACCTTGAGGACTTAGCCAAAATTATTTCTTCTTTCTCCTCTAGCATGGTGGTGCGTAGGTATTTGTGTACAACTACCTTGGGCACCACTTTAGGGACATAGACAAATTTATTGTTCCATACCGTGGGTGATAAGCTCCCTCTCCCCTACTTGGGATTAGTTTCGGGCTGCGGTCCTAGTCTTTTGGGTTGGTGCCTTCGCTACCGTCACTGACCCCCATGAAAAATGTGGAGTTGCACCGCAAACTTTTTGAGCCTGGTTGAGGTCATTTTGAGTCGCGACACTTGGAAATACATCTCCAATTGTGGAGAAGTGCATGCAACACATTTCATGGTGTCTAAAAACATTTATAAATTATTTATAATATTTTCTCATAAAAATAAATAATAATCATTTTTAAAGAAAACATATTTTTGATGAATTATAATTACTTTACCAAAAATTGAGTGATTGTTTACTAATCATTTATAACTAAATCTATATTGAGTAGAAAATTTATATGTATATCTCATAAATTAGTTAATAATATTCATACCCACCTATTTAATAGGTAGGTTATAATATTCATATTTAAAATAATATTATTTCATGGTTTGCTGAAGCTCGGCGTCATGTGTCATGCATGTTGTTGTTGTTGTGTATAATGAAATATAAACTCAGTGTTGCATATAATGAAATCTATACTTAGTATCTCATATAACACTAGATAAAATTAGTTTTGTGTTTAATGAAAAATATATAAGATATTAAATTTAATTGAAATAAACATTTCACAAAATCATGAGGTGTTACACGTGCACCATGCACTAGATGGCCACTTTCCCCCATTTTCATGTCCTGAACCCCAAGAACACTCTTTTTAACTCTCCTAATATCTGGATACATTTCATTGATCTTTTAAAAATATAATTTAAGAAAAATTTAATTGAAACATACCTTGTATAAAAGTTGGGATCTTAGAACATCCCCACCTTATAACAGATCTTCTTCAAGTTACCTTCTTTGGAATCACTAAGCCTTCAAGGAAAAAAGATATCATGCCACTGAGATGGCATATCGGCTTCCCATTCTAATGTTTCCTCTTGAATGTTACCATGTTACCACAATACTAAGAAAACTAGAATTCCATTACCCTATAAAACTTTCTCATTATGATCCACAATATGAATCATATGCTTCTTAAAGGACACATCAACCTCAAGCTCAATATCATCAGTTTCAATCACATAAGAAGGGCTGGGATAATACTTCCAAATCTATTAAACATGTAAAAAATAATTCACATTACCATACCTATATGAAAGAGTCAACTAGTATTCCACTGATCTAATCCTCTCCATAATATTAAATGGTCCCACATACTTGGGCACCAACTTACCCTATTTTTAAATTTGACGGTGATCCAATATCGGTGAAAAATTAAGGAAACAAAAACCAGTCATTATAAAAAATCGGTCTATAACCCCAATACACATATAAATTCTATCTGCTCTAAGTCATAAACATTCACTTCTAGATCAACTAAACATGCTCTGATGTCTCCTGTATGAGGCTCAATCCCAACAACCCTGATTCTCCCATTTACAACAAACATAATGGTGATATACATGGTATACCATAGAGAATCTGATATGGTTCCACATAAATAGTCTCTTGATAACATTTTTTATAGTCGAAATAAAAAAGCGCTAGGTGTTTCTACCATGTCCCACCAAAATCTAGGTTTCATGCTCCCAACATGTCTTCTAACACATGGATAGAACACTCTGGTTTCCCATACGTATGTGGGTGAAAATTGGTACTCAAAAACACCTAAGTACCATGAACCTTTTTTAATACATTCTATAAGCATGAGTTAAAACGTGTATCTCTATATAAAATGATTCTCGGAGGTACCTCGTGCAAACAAACTATCTCTAAATGATAAAATTCATCTAATTAGTCCACCGTAAAAGTATCTTGAATCAGTAAGAAGTGTGATGAATTTTTATAAAGATCCAGAATCACCAAAATCATGTAATTATTCTAATTATTCCTTGATAATCCCACCACAAAATCCATATTAACATCATCCCACTTACATTCCAAAATGGGTAACAACTGTAGAAAACCAGTGGGTCATTGATGCTCGGCCTTCACCTATTGATGAGTGTAGTATTATGTCACAAAACCTTCAATATATTTTCTCATACCTAGATACCAATATTTTCTACGAATATCATGGTAGATTTTGGTAAAACAATGGTGTATTTACCACTTTGAGGCATGAAAATCATGCATCAACTTTTCCCGTATACAAGTAGGCACAATAACGGAACCATGAACATTGATAATCTCATCACCATCAATGGTTTAGTCCAAATATAGCTCACCACCATTAAATCTATCCCTCAATGCTAAAAATTTTGGGTCCTTATAATATCTCCTCTATACCTCTCTTAGAATAGAGGGCTTAATGGTTAAATATATGAGGTTCATATGTTCTATAACACCATGAAATTATAAAGTAAGAACATTGTATTCGATAATATGCATGACACACAACACTGATATTATAAAGTAATAAAACACATCAATACCTTAAAATATATTACATATAGAGTTAGTTTAATTTTATTGATATATTACAATGCACGCAATACTGAGTTATCTTTCATTACATGCAACAATGATCTTCTCTGATATCTTACGTTGTACGCAAGACCGAGCATTACTAAATACTATTAATATTATTATTTAAAATGAAAATTTTCTTTTATACATTAAATTGGATGTCATAAATAGTATTAACAGACCTATTAAAATATATGGTTGAATTTATTAGTTACTAATTAATTACAAATGAAAATAAAAACCAATTGAATATAAAGGAAATGTTTTTATGGGGCAGAAGAATTTTACCTTAATAAATTAAATTAATTAATTTTATTGGATGATCTCAAAAAAATTAAAATGTATTAAAAGAAATGTTTTAACATTAAAAAAATATATTTTATTGTCATAAGATAAGAAAAAATCTAATTTTATGCATAAAAAGCTGTATTTTTTCAAATACAGTTTTGCTAGTTTTTAATGGTACTCATATTTTCAAACTAAATTTTTAAATTTTTATAAATTTTATTTGAAAAAATAAGTATTTTTTTTAAATTATAGTGTCAAAATTATATGAATCCTATTTTTGTTTATTTTTATGAGAAGTTTCATTTTTCAATGAATAGTGAAAATAATGAATTTTCATTGAAAACTGAATTTTCATCTAAATAATTTATAATGTTAAATTATATTTTATTTTGGATTTAAAGTTTCATTTGATAAATTATACATAAATTAATCCAATTTATGTTATTCAAATCATTTTATATTAAATTTTGATATAAAAACTTTGTGAACTTTTAAACATTTTCACTTTAAAACCACATTTTCCCGTCCTATCTACGGGGTTAATTTTAAATTAATTTATTTCAATTATGCTATTTGAATTTGAAAAAATGGTTTCCATATTTTTATTCATAATAATGTTTAATTTACATTAAGTTTAACTTAGTTTTTTACCAAAAATATTAGTGAAATCAATTAAAAATAATTATAGCGATTAAGGTAAAAATGAGCTTACTTGGTGGTTAAACATTAATCTTAAGGGAACAAATTACATAGAAACTTGTAAAAACCCCATGGGATGGAAATATTTATACAATATCCCATATTTTAGAAAAAAATTTATTATCAAAATAACATTATGTAAGTGAGGCCTCACAATAGTGTTTACTTGTTGTTATTTTCAGGAATGTCACTCCTCCTCCACTATAAAATGGTACTCACTACCCAAACTTAGACACACATATCAAGCCTTTTGGATCATAAAAAACCTTACCAAATAAACTTCCAACATATATAAGCTCATTATATAATCCTTTATTTGGAAATAAATCAAATAAGGTAAGGATTTTTCTATAAACCAAAAGGATTTACCCAAAGAAGATATATTGTTCATCAATGAGCACTTTTATTTTTTTTTATTTATACACCCCCTTAAATTATTCTTATATCATGATAATATAATAAAGAAAATTTATTAAATATAATGAGGTGTTTTTATTCTAAGATTATTACCTACATCTTCACACACTTCCATCAAATGGGATACACAATCATCGTTCGTGTGTACTGTGGACTACCGCCTCGCGAACCTATGTCATTCATTATTTAATTACCACCTTTAAAAGTTGGGAATAATGATATATTTATAGTTTAAATATAATATATATGATATTTATAATGTTATTATTCTTCTATAATTATTATATCATGCACTCCTTTATGATTTCTATTTTATGGGAATATGATAACATCATTCGTGTGTATGATGGACTACCACCTCGTGAAGTAATGTAATTCATTCACACTTTACATGGGATGTATTAAGTATGTTTTTAATAAAAATATGTGATATATAGAACATAAAAATGATATTGTAATAATAATTTACATATGTATGTCATTTACTTTTCTTTCTTCTAATATGACAAGAAAATGGAAGCAACGTTCATGCGTACATACAGCCTACCGTCTCCATGAATGGTGCATTCCATATCCTATAACTAAATTTTATGGATTACTCTATATTAATATATAAAGAATATATATGATAAAAATTCAAAACATACTTTAAAAACAAGACAATTAACACCCAAAACTACGAAAGTAATGAAAGATTATTAACAAACGGGATTGGGTTCACACTTACCCCTTTGAAAGTATTAGTTGAAAATACAAAAAATATGGATTGAGGATTAAAAAACAGGATATAATATGTTATAAAAGTATTATATATGAAATAATAAATATTAATATTATTCATATAATAGTTTATATCATGTTTAAAACAACTATAAATTAGGTTAAAGCAAGTACAACCAAAAGGAAATTGTGAGGTAAGGGATTCTCATCTCACTTATTCTTCTTTGAGGCATACACCATTTTCACCACTTATTTATTTTGTGTGGTGTAAATACTACCCATATTTTATTTTATTTCATGAATACATTTCTCTTCATTGTATTTAAATTTTCATTTGAAGTTATTTATTTAATGGGGCTCATAATTCAAAAGTTTCCCAAGTGGAAATGGATTTCATCTCAATTCACATCCCATTGAGACTTATTTGTTATTATGCACCAATTCACTTTTTTGTGTTGTATATGCTACCCCTTTAACCTATAATATCATGAATTATTAATTATTCATGGTATTTTAAAATTCATTTTGAATTAGTTCATCAAAATTTATTTAACTTAAAAATTACCAAGTGATAAATGTTATTGTCCAATATCACTTTATTTTGTTATTGTTAACGTTCTCTTGAACCAATCACTTTATTTTAATCATTTTTCATTTGAAATTAAATATTTATTCAATATACATATTATTATATTATGTATAATATTATTTCCTAAATAGTATTCCATTTTTAAATATGGTGTTTACTTTGAAATTTATTTGATCAACAGGGGAAATATTGATAAATATATATCTTTTATTCAATACGAATATTTGATGATAAGGCATATTGATTAATTAAATAGTTTATTTGATATATGAAGAATTATTTGGAACTAAAGTTATGAGTATTACCCATTATAATATACCTCCTCAACGCATCAGTAGATCTCATAAGATAAATTAAGTTGGCCAAATTAAACAAGTTTTTACCTATAGTATTAAATTATCATGTGAAATGTCTCCAAGGTAGAGGTATCATGATGACTTAGATCATGGAGTATAATAATTTAAGCACCACCTTAATTAAAAATTCATTTATTATTATCCATGTGATTTTTACTATGAAAAAATCTATGTATGCATTTCATTTTTATTCTATTGATTAAATAGAATGTGTTTTTAGTTATTTACCTTGATATATTGTTTATGCCTTATCAAGTTATTTAAATAGAATGTGTGTTCAGTTATTTACTTTACCATATTGATTATTCATTATTGATTCATGATATCTTCTACTGTACAAAACCTTTAATAATAATTTGAGCTCACCCTTTATTTTGTATCCTTTCCCCAGGTTATGAAGAAGATATCTGTGAATGAGTTTTAAAGGATGAAGTTTATTAGCTTTTGTTGTTTATTATTTTTTATTTATTATTCCCAATATAAAATGGGTATCATTTATGTAATATAGTTTCCAAAACTACTAAATTTTTTGGTCTTTTAGGATTTTATACCATATAATCATGCCAATGTAATAAAGTAATGAATCAGATTTGGGATTTTGGGGTCGAGGTTTATTATAGTTGGTATCAAAGTAAGTTTAGTATAAACCTTTGAAACTATATTTAAGAAAACATATATTAACAAATATAGATATATGATATAATTTGAGGATAATTATATAAGAACATCCCAAAGAAACCATGTTTATGATTATGATATTAGATACACATAAATTTTTTAGTTTATGGTAAGTATTTAACTAGTTTTGGAATTATACATTATGTTTCATAAGGATATGATCTTATCCAGTATAAGTCATTGTTTAGAAATGAAGCCTGGAAGGAAGAAGGGTATCAATACTCATGGACAATGTTGAGGTTTACCTACTGAGAAAGATGGTATAGCTAGTATTATAACTAAGAAAATTGTGGATATATTATGTAAACTAGATTAGGTTATGAAAAATAACCTTTCCTGGATGGAGCAACCTATACCACGATAAGACTCTATGTCTATAGATTTCTTAATGCGATTGAGAACCCCATAATTTAGTGGGACTATTGATCTAGTGGTATCTAATAAATTTTTTAAGTCCATGGAGAATATATTTATGGAATTAGGATGTCGTGAAAAGGAAAAGGATACACTTGTAGTGTATTGTCTCAATGGTGATGTTGATATGTGGTGATAATTAATCTAGAATACTATGAAGGAAGAGAAAAAATAAGTCATAGAATAAAAATATTTCAAGGAGACGTTCTTTGAAAAATATTTCCCTCATGATAAACAAACTAAGATGAAGGGTAAGTTCCTTAGTTTATAGAAAAAGAAAGAAAAAAGTGTTTCATAGTATGAATATTACTTTATAAGGTTATAAAGGTATACAATGGATTTCATATGCAACATGGAATACAATATTGACCCTTTCTTTGAAGGGATTAATCCAAATATCAAAATGAAACTAGTGTCTCAAACATTTTATTCATACGATGGAATAGTTTTATGTTCTATCAAGACAGAGAAAGAATTATCCAAGTCTTATGGATTAAAAGGGAAGAAATATAAGAAGAGGATATAAGACAAATTAATAGATAAATGAAATAAGGAAATAAAGTATTTTCCCACAGGCAATAAATGTGGACATAATCACCCAGGTGAATTCTTGAAATGATTGGAATTTTTCTATAATTGTGTAGTTAAAGGTCACCAAACTTTTTATTCTAAGGTAAATAAATAAATTTACAACATTCAATGCTTTAACTATAAGGATATGGGGAACTATAGAAATTAATGCCCCAATCATTAAGGGAATATACCTTAGAATAAGCTAAGTGATCAAGGTTATTCTTATGCTATTGATATAGCCGAAGCCAAATGATTAATATGATTATGAATTTTGATCCATTCAATATGTTGTAAAATTATTTTATTATTGATATTCTCATCATAAGAATTATGAAATGTATGAGTACTTTATTGCATTACTATTTCTTAGAGGATTTGAAATCATGTGTTGAATGTGACCAAGAAAAGTAGCAAGTTGAACTACATGGGAAAAGAATTATTGAGGGAAAGATAACCCTTAATATATTTCTAATACTGAGATAATGATGTTGTAATAAAGAGACGATTGATTTGGATAAAGTAAATTGGATAGTACTGACTACATTAGAACTAATTAATGGTTTCTTAAAAAAGTGTTTTATGCCGGCATTTATTGATTTTACAACATTTTTTTATTTAAGGAATATATACAATAATATATGTTTTATTTAATGAATAAGGAAGAATAGTAGTTTTAAATAAGTTTTTGTGGTGATTCAAGTTATTACCATGATTCAAGAGAATACATGATGAAGGCATTCACATGTTTGGTATATGATGATTTAGAGCTACTACATATTATTTGGATTAATGATATTTTCAAATTTAAAATTCAGTGACCTTTTAAAGTTTTTTATATTGATATGTTTTAAGGTAAAAAAGGTTAACCATTTATAAAATGGTTTGAGTTGATCTTTGGACAAGGTTTTAGAAATTAATGTATTACTTCTCCATATGATGAAACCTATGCTAAGAGATGAAGTATAATTAGTTCAAGGAAAAACCAATGCGTATTATTGTGTTTATGAAATATAAATATATCATGTAATTAAATTTCCTTATATTCTTAGAGAGTGAAATAAATCCTCAACTCTAGGAAAAAGGGTCTTGAAATTTTTTTGTCTTATCATCATCATTTTTGATGATATCAATTACCATTTTTACACCTCTAATTTATGGATTTATAGTTGTTAAATTTATCCTAAACATGTAATCTACCACTCTCTTTCAATATTCAAGTGTTATTTTTCTCCTATATGTCCATGTTTTCATTTCCCACCTATGTTCTATTATCTATAAACCTAGTTGTGTAATTATTCTATATGACTTTTTTACTTCTCTTTCTCTCTTATTAAGAGGATTTTTATTAACTCTTTTATGATGTAGATTTTTCAACATTGATATTTCCAAATTTCAAACCCTTGATTACCAAGATTATTTTTAAATTGTGAGGGCACAATTTATTTAAGGTGGATAAAATATAACACCATAAAATTATAAAATAAGAATATTGTATTTGATAGCATGTTTGAAAAAAACACTGAGTGTAGAAAGGAAGATAACACACCAATACATTAAAATATATTTCTTTTAGAATAAGTTTAATTTTATTTATAGATTTCAATTCAAGAAATATTTAGTTATCTTGTATTACACACAACAATGACTTCTCTTATAGCTTGTGTTACATGAAAACTTGTGTTTTATCGAATGCTATAAATATTATTATTTGAAAAGAAAATTATCTCCTAGATTTTAAATTTTCACATATTAATAGTATAAACTAACTTATGAAAGTATATGGTCAAATTAATTGGTTACCAATTAATCAGAAATGAAAATAAAAAACAATTTTATATAAAAGAAAATGTTTTTGTGCGCCAAAGAAATTTCACCTTAATGAATTAAATTATTTACTATTAGTAGATTTTCTCAATTAAATTTATATATATTCAATAAAAAATTACATTTATACAATATATTTTAAAGGTATAATATAATAAGAGATCCTATTTTACACATAAAAGTCTGTATTTTTCTAAAGACCGTTTTCCCGCCTTTTAATGGAATGCTTATTTTAAAACTAAATTTTTACACATTTGTGAATATTATTTGACACAATAGACTTAATCTTTCAAATATTAATTTCAAAATTATATTAGGATTAATTTTTTGTCTCTTTATGAGAAATTTTATTTTTTGATGAATAGTCAAAAATATTGAATTTTAATTGAAAAATGACTTTTCATCTAAATAATTTATAATGATAATTTATATAAAAAAAATTGGTTTCAAAGTAAAACTAGATCAATTACACATTTATTAATATAATTTATTTTTTTGGAATCATTTTTAATTTATTGGCCCAGACCTCTCCGGTCCATTCCTTTATAAAAATCATGTGTTTCTGGTGTTCTGGGAGGTCAAGGTGACTTATTTCTAACACTTTGCAAAATTTCCAGTTCTATGAACAGTTTCATCGGTAGGTCATCTATCGGTAGGTCATCTATCGGTAGGTCATCTATCAGTAGGTTGAACAATGTTTCTAGTATGGTAGTTCATCTATCAGTAGGTTATCTATCAGTAGGTTGAACAATATTTCCAGGATGGTAGATCATCTATCGGTAGGTCATCTATCTGTAAGTCATCTATCGGTAGGTGTATAGTGTTTCTAGATCAGTCAGTGAACAATGTTTCCAGCATCCTACAGTTTCCCCCTTTTACATTATCTTTGACGTAAAGAACATTCAAAACCTTATTTTAAGGGATTTAAGGCCAATTCAAATTCCATAATTCCTATATTATTTTTCATAAGGGTCTGGGTGACTTTACTTGGTCCAACTGCATAGTCTTGATAGATCTTCCTTTAATGGAAAATATAAACCATATCTAAACCACTATTCTATTTAGATTTTCAAAAGGCCAATCTGCATTCTGTCTTATTCTTCCTTCTTGTTTTCCTTAGTCCAGGATTCCCTAGACCATTCTTTCCCAAGGATTTGTGTGATTATGGTTTGGACCATGGATCGTGTTTTCCTTGGAGTTCTTCCTACTACATGTGCGCCACCTATTTTTGTGAAACCAGGAATTATCGATTCGTTTTCGATATAAGGTATGTTCTTCTTCTATTCTTATGGTTACCTTGATCTGTTTCCTCCCATTATCCATACCATGTTATGGAATGTGATATCCATGTTTTTAATAGACCTTTCTTGGGTGTTGGTTGATGTGGTTGTGTCGTGGAGTCCTTAGGTGGATGCAGTCGTTGTGGGAGGGGTGATCACAATATGTTATGTTGATTGTTCTCATGAAAAGAATTTCATAAACCTTTTGAGGTAGGGGATTCGAGGGTTCTATATTTTATTTTCATGAAATTGTAGAGTTATAATTGTTTAGCCCCTCGATCATAATATAATTGAGAAAATAAGTATTTAAACCAGATTAAATAATTGGTATTAATTTCCTTGCAATGTTTTTGCCTCGCGATTTCCAAGATATTGTAATATCTATGCCTTCCTTATTTAGTATTTTGTTCTTGATAGAAATTGGAAAAGAACATAAAGCCAGGATTAATTGTAGATTAATTGGAAAAAGATAAAGAGGCATGTTAATGAATCTGGTTATTGTTGTTGTGAATTTATGATAATCAAATGGATGCAGTTTTTCATGTTTAATTGAATCTATTAATTCCACGTGGAATAAAGAAAATTTTGTGTGTTAAAAGATAATACCTTGTAGGGTTCTGAGTTACCCACATTCTTTTAAAATCCAACATCCTTAGGCTTTGGAGCTATGAGTGCTCATTGTGTGTGAAGTTTAATGCCTTATTTAGGGATAAGAGCCTAGTTGTTATGTTATTTTTTTCTGATGCTTTTGTTGTGGTGTGTTCCTAGGATGGTAGAGCTTGGAAGGCTATTGTGTTATGTGGAGGCAGGGATGCCTAGTGTTGGTGGTGGAAGCATTTGGTTCCTGGAGTGGTTAGATGCATCAGTTTATGCATGTGGGTGTTGTGGAGGATACTAGGGATGATGAAACAGGTTGAATTTAGGCTTACCCATCGACATGGAAGTGGTTACTATTGAACCTATTGTTTATTTATTGGTTTTACTTTCCCCACGTCTTGAGGAAGCTGGTATTTCTTATCCTCCTTCCAAAATAGGTGAATACATGTGGGGTATTCTACATGCTTTCTATGATTATATTCTCAAGGGTGAATGGGTCTACACTCCTACTATATGTGGAAAATACTCGATGTGTAGTTCATCTACTCGCCCTGTTGAGCACCTTGTATTTGGTAGCTTAGAATGTTTTCCTATAATACCTAAAAATATGGAAATATGAAAGTGGTAATGTTGTTAATAAATGTATAAATTTTTAACCCATGGGGTTGGAGCTTCCTGAGATGTAATGCTGAGGTTGTGACTTTGAGAATTCATGGGCTCGGTTTGGTTATGCCTCAAGGGCATGGATCTTAGTTAGAATGATAATTAAATGCAATTTGGAAATGATAATGGTTAATTAATGGTTAAATAATTAATTAATGTAAATTAAAAATTATTAAAATGGATAAGATTACTTAATGCAGCTCTCTAAATCATTGTGTGCTTATAGGATATCTAGTCTTAACAGTGGCAGCTGAGAGTCTGAGATACGTTAGCTGCATTTGAGTTTGAGTCTAGGTTTCTCCAATAGCGTGGTTCTGAGCTATATTATACTCTGCAATTTTGTGTTTCTATATTCTACCCCACCATTTCGGTTAAGGAAACTGACACCCTAGGGATTCTGAACCCTGGGGGTGTTTTCCCCAACATCTCGGTGGGAGGATGGATGGTTGACTACCCCCTTTGGGCCAACTCTTTTCTCTTCATATTTACTTGTGGTGGTATGCATGGTGGTTAGTTTTCCTCTTATATGTTTATAGAGGGATGTAATGTCTTGTGGTTATTTCCCACACATATATCCTGGATATAGTTTCCTAATGGATACTATAGGTATGATGTGTATAGGTTGTGATGGCTTAAGGATCTACTCTGTGTATGGGATGTAATGGATTGAGGTATAAGATGTATGATATATTCTATACGAGCTATGTTGGATCCCAAAAAAATACCTAGTTACTTTTGGTTATGTGGATATGGTGTTTTGGGTTGTATGAGGCACATGTTGTAGTGCTTCAGCTAGGTGTCTTCAGGATAGACTTTTTTGGAGAGAGATGCTCAAGATGTGAAATATTGGAGAAAAGTGGGAAACTAGTGGGGAAGTGGTAGCAGGTTACCCTTGAAATTATTTATTATATCATATAATATTGTATGTGATACTTGGTAAGAGTATCCATGGTGAGGCTAAGAACTTAGTATACCTGTTTTGGTGATGAGTTAGTTTCACTTGTTGTTCACTTTGCTTTAGCATGCTTTCTTTACTTTTACATGAGGTGATTTTTGGAGGATCCTACTGAGTATACTTTTATACTCACCCTACGTTATATACTCTGTTTTTCAAGTCAAATGGTGTAGGTTAGAGATCAGGCTGATAACTACTAGCTTTTGGGTTTTGTAGGAGCTCTTTGGGCTTCGTGGTCTCTACCATTTTACATTATTTTGGTATTTGTAGTTTTCCCCTTTCAGTTTTTGTAGTTTTTCATGACATTACATATGTGTACTTGGTATTTATTTTATATTTTAGTTTGAGTAGGAGTTGGTTGGTTTCTGTCTTATCTCTCTCTTTTTCATGTTTCTCTTAAAGGAAATGCCTCCAATCTATCTGTTTGTTATACCCTCAGTGCTAGTCTCCAACCTGGGTCCTACTGGAGGTGGAAATCATGGGTCATTATCCATATTCTCACATTTCTGGCCCAGAAGGGGTACACTTTGTGTAGAGGGGGTCATGAAAGAGTGGCATTAGATGTCTTATTGAGGTATATGATAGAGTTTGGAGTTATTCATAGGCAAGGTTTCATGGGTCGGTAGGGAAATGGGGTTAGAAAAGATTAATAAGTGTTGTAAACATGGGATACCGGCTGATAGAAATGTATTTAGGGCCCCCTGTGATATGATGGATGGACCTTGAAGCTTACAATGGATACTAAATGAGGTGATACTAGTTTCAGGGTTGAGACCTATGAAAGTATCATGCATCATTCTTCTTTGCACTTGTGTTTTAATGGGTATACCTTCAGATAGGTTAACCTAAACGAATAAAAGAAAATAATTAATTAATGGTAAATCCATCCATATTCCATGTTTTGAAGCTCTAACTATTTATTATTTTTTTAGGTATGGATCTAGGTCAATGTCCTTGTCAAGTTTTCATAGAATATGTTTAGTAGGTTGTGCTAGTAGATCGTCGTAGGGTAGAGGTTGATGACGATAACACTTGGAGGAGGAAACTACAGGAGTTTTATTGCAAGAGTATGTAGAAGTATGAGGGATCCATTTTAGATGTAGTTACATAAGATTGGTTAGAGGATGTTGAGATAGTTTTCAGTTTGATATGTGCTTGGAAGGAGCACTGGGTATTGTTGGTTATGATGATGATGCGTGGAGTAGCGAGGCACTGGTGGTTTTTGTTCCTTAGAGATCATGAGGATTTTGCAGTCTCATGGTAGGAGTTTCAAGACCAGTTAGGTGTCAATTTTCATTCTTCAACCATGAAGTCATCCAGTAACTAGGAGATTCTTACCCATTAACAAGGGATCTCCAGTGTGTAAGAGTTTGGAATTCATCTTAGAAACCTTTGTGATATGATTCAGACCTATTTCCAGATGAGACTTCTAGGGTGAGGCATTTCTAGGAGGCTTTGTATCCAGAGCCCCGTTTATGATAAACACATATCTTAAAGTGTTGGTAAGAGTAGAGGTCATAAAAATGACATTATCCAAAACCATATCATCATGATAGGGGAGTCATCGGGCTTCCTCATGAAGTAGAGTTTTGGTCTGGGGTACCCATTATTTACGGGAGAAGAGTTTTTGTTTATCTATGGGTAGGTCCCATCCTTATATGTCTAGTTTCTCTAGGGGTAGTGGATCTCAGCCCTATGATAAGGGATCATGTTATTGTTTTTATTATGAAAGTTGATGTCATCAGTAGAAATAGTGCCAAACCTTTATGAAAATTCACCGTGTGTCAGGTGTTCCGCTTCAGGTTCCTCTGTTGAGGTAGTTTCAACAGAGGTAGTAGCAGCAGATTGCACTAGTTTTGGATCAGTATAGAGTAGATGGGGAAGTTAGGGGACAACCCCTAGATACTTATTTTCCTTGTTTAGAAATGTTTTTCCATGGAGGTGGTATCCATCAGGTCCAGGGAGGCTATTGAGCAGGACATGGTCAGCTTCATGCATTAGCATTTCCAGCACCTAGGGAGACAAACATCGTTTGAGGTACCATTTTCTTATTTTTTACTTGGGTGTATAACTTTTCTAATTTAGGAGAAACACACTCCTTCATATAACATTCCCTTATCTATGCCTTGGGTCTTGAGGTAAAGAGGCTTCCAGTTCCCTTGGCATCGAATACTCCATTTGGAGGTCACGCTGACTTGTTTGAAGTATGTAGAGATAGTGAGCTAGTGTTGGGGCCTTACTGCTCTCAAGGAGATTTCTTATGTTTACAGATACAACCATATGATTTCACAATTGGAATGGATTGGTTGTATTTATTACAGTCTATAATAGATTGCTTTAAGATTTATTTAGTGTTCTTCGATGCTGATGGAGATCCAGTAGTGTTTATTGGCGAGTGAGATAATCATATGGGTTAGAGTAGCATTCCTTCCTTTTCATCCTTGATGGATGAGTTGATGTTGAGTTCATTGGAGGTTCAACAGTCATTGTTTACCAGTTTTATTGAATATTACCCAGAGGTATTTCCAAAAGAGGTTGTAGTGTCACCCCCTCGATGAGAGATCGAGTTCAATATCGAGCTACTATCAGACGTCTCTAATATCTTGATGTCTCAGTATTGGACGATGTATTATGATTTGAGGGAGTTTCATATACAGCTCAATGGTCTATTTCAATGTGGTTTTTTTCATCTGAGTTTGTCTCTATCAGGTGCACTAGTTTTGTTTGTGAAGAAGGATGATGACATTTTGCGATTGTGTGTCGATTATCATCTCTTAAACAAAGTGACAATAAAGAATTGCTAACCCCTTCCAAAGATTGATGATTTATTCGATCAATTGAAGGTTTAAAGTTGGTTCTTGAATATTTACTTTTGGTTAGGATATCTTCAAATTCATTTGAAGGATGAGTATATCGTGAATACTACTTTCTATTGTCGTGATGGGCATTATGAGTTCTTAGTGATTCCTTTCGGTGTGATGAATGATCCATTTGATTTTAGGGCGTTTATGAACGTTGTCTTCCATGAGTTCATGGATATGTTTTTGGGGGTATTCATCGATGAAATCCATGTGTAATTTTCTTATGAGAAGTAGCATGAAGATCATCCACATGTCATTTTTGGATTTCTTCATCGATAGTAGTTTTTTGGGAAGTTTTCGAAGTGCGAGTTTTGGGCTCAAGAAGTACTTTTCTTAGGGCATGTTTTATCCCAATAGTGCATAGCTATGGATCCTAAAATATAGAAGTAGTTGTGTCTTGGGAATCCCCTAAGATAGCGTCAAAGGTGTGAAGTTTACTTGGTCTTGCAAGCTATTACAAGAGGTTCTTAGCCAATTTATCTTGGGTTGTGACTCCTCTGACAACATTGACCAGAAATGATCAGGCATTCATATGGACTAATCAGTGGCAGGTATATTTTGAGTATCTGAAGGATAATTTTATCAGTGCTCTGGTTCTTTGTCTACCAGTAGAAGGAGTTCAGTTTTAGGTTTTGTGTGATTCTTCACGTCTAGGGTTAGGTTATTTTTTGATGCAGCAGAGATCGACCATTGCTTATAGGTCTTGGATGTTGCATCCCCACAAATGTAACTATTCCACCCACGATCTCGAGCTGGTGAAAATGGTGTTTTATCTGAAGTTTTTGAGACATTACCTCACTGGTGAGCATTTTGTGGTCTTCACCGATCATAATATCTTGAGGTACATTTTCTCACAACATGACATGAACTTGTGACAACATAGGTTGATGGAGTTCTTACAGTATTACGACTTCAGAATCTTGTATACTTCTAGTAAGGGGAATTTTATGGCTGATGCATTGAGCAGGAATTCATCCAATGATGCAGTGTGCTAATCAACTGATTCTTGGAGGGTGATGTAAAACCTTTTGGAATTACATATGGATATGGGATAAGTTGGGAGCAGAGGTTGTATTTTTCAGATGATGGTGTATTTATATTTGGTACGGCTAGTGGTGGAGTCCTAATTGGGAGATCTTGGGGTAGAGGTCTTGAGAGACCAAATTATTTTTGGTGAGGCCCCGGATGTTTGGTCTAAGGATGAAAAACATCGAGTGTTGTTTCAGGAAAGACTTTTCATTCCTTTGGCGATGCGTGAGATGGTTTTCAGATAGTTCTATAGTTCTCCCATAGTGGTATATCCTATCATGATAAATATTTATTGATCTTTGAGGAGTTGGTTTTGGTGGCTTGGGTTGAAGCATGCAGTTGCAGAGTTTTTGTCTCGATGTTTGGTCTTCTAGAAAGTGAAGGTCGAGTAGTGTGTTCCCAATGGTTTATTCTAGTCAGTATATGTTCCTAAGTGGAAGTGTGAGGACATCTCGACGGACTTTATTACCAGTTTACCTTGATCTACAGGAGGCTATAACACTATATGGTTAGTAGTGGATCATTTTACAAAATCATTCCACTTCATAACAATCAATAATTCAATCTCTTTGGAGGGTTTTTCAAGGAAATATTTGGAGGAGGTGGTGAGACTGCACAGAGTCCTGAGGAAGATCATTTCCAATGAAGACCCTCATTTTACCTCCAGATTGTGGAGAGGTCTCCAGCATGCTTTTGGTTGTCAATTATGCATTAACACTACTTTTTATCCACATATGGGTTGTCAAAAAAAAGGAGCATCCAAACTCTAGAAGACATGTTGCGCTCTTTTGTCCTGGATTTTGGAGGTTCATGAATGAGGCACTTACCCATGGTAGATTTAAATTACAACAATATTTTTCACTCCACCATCAGTATGGAACCATTAGAATCCTTTTATGGACAACCTTTTAATACTCTACTGTCTTGGAATGGGGTTATAGAGTTATAAATTCTCAGGTTGGAACTGGTACAGAACATGATAGAGATGGTTCAGGTGATTTATGAGAGGATGAAGGAAGCATATTATCATTAGAAATCCTATGCCTATCATATGAGGATACCACTAGAGTTTGACATTGGGGATCATATGTTTCTTAAGGTGACTTCCCATCGTGTTTAGAGAAGGTTTGTTTGTGGGAGTAAGCTTTATCCCCGGTCTTTTGGGCCTTTATAAGTGCTGGTTCATGTTAGAGTTGAGGCATATCATATAGAACTTCCCCCACAGATGAGAAGAATACACGATGATTTTCACATGTCATAGATTTTTCGTAATCTTTATGATGACTCTCATGTCATCAATTGGGGAGAGATCTATGTCGATGATGATGCAACCTTCTAGGAGTGACATTTAGAGATCTTGTACTACAAGGAGAAGGTGTTACATAGGCATGATATCACATAGTTCTTATCTTTTGGTGGTATGGTGGCATGGAGGACATTACTTAGGAACGTAAGTCACAAATATGTGCCCAGTAACCTAATATTTTTAATCTTTATCTCTTCTCTTGTAACTTTGTTTGTTTTGTGGTTGTAGATATTTAATCTTTTTGATATGTCTTTCTCTTGTTTCTTGTTTTGGCTTGCTCTATTTTGAGAGGTTTCTCCCCTAGGAGAGTGGTTTATGAGTGGGTTGTAGTTTTCACATGGTTTTATATTGTTCCTTTGATGAAGCAGTTGATCTCCAGTGGTGGAGATATTCTTTAGAGGTATCTCGTGGGGTGGATGTTCTGACAACCCCATTTTTGTTTCCTCACTTGGTTGATTTTGGATTCTCGAATACAAGAATGTTTTGAGAGGTATATGATGTAATGTACCATCCCTATCCGGTCCATTACTTTATGAAAATATGGTGTTTGTGGTGTTCTGGGTGGTCAAGGTGACTAATTTCTAACACTTTGAAAAATTTTCAGTTCTGTGAATAGTGTTTCTAGTTCTGTAAACAGTGTCATAGGTATGTCATCTATTAGTAGGCCATCTATCAATAGGGTGAGCAGTGTGTCTTGGACGTTAGGTCATATATCGGTAGTTTGAATAGTGTTTCTAGGATGGTAGGTCATCAATTGGTAGGTTGAACAGTGTTTCCTGGTTAATAGGTCATCTATCGGTAGGTGTATAGTGTTTCCAGATCAGTCGGTGAACAATGTTTCCAGCATCCTACAATTTCCCCCCTTTTACATTTTCATTGACGTAAAACACATTCAAAACATTATTTTAAGGGATTTAAGGTCTATTAAAATCCTGTAACTCCTATATTATTTTTCCTAAGGGTTTGGGTGCCTTTCCTTGGTCAAACATACAGTCTTGATGGATCTTCCTTTAAGGGAAAATCTAAACCCTATCTAAACCACTGCTCTGTTTAGATTTTCAAAAGGTTAATATACATTTTGCCTTGTTATTCCATCTTGTTTCCCATGGTATGGGATTACCCAGACCTTTTTACCCACATATTTGTATGATTATGGTGTGGAACTTGGATTGCTTTTTCCTTGGAGTTCTTCCTGCTGCATGCGTACCCCCTGTTTTGGTGCAACCAAGAAGTGTCGATCTGCCTTCGATATAAGGTATGTTATTCCTCTATTCTTCTAGGTTCCTCAATTTGTTTCCTCCTATTATCATTTCCATGTTATGGAATGTTATCTCCATGTTTCTAATGCACCTTTCTTGGGTGATGGTTGATGTGGTTGTGTCGCGGCGTCCTCAGGTGGATGCAGTCATTGCAGGAGAGGTAATTGTTATCTATTATGTTGGTTGTTCTGGTGAAAAGAACATTTTAAACCTTTTTAGGTAGGGGATTCATGGGTTATCTATGTTATATAAATTTAATTGTAGAGTTATCATGGTTTATCCCCTAGATCATAGTGGAATTAACTTAATAAATATTTTAAATGGATTAAAGAATTTGTATCATTTGCATAGCGATGTTGTTGCCTCTTGATTTTATAGATAGTGTGATATCTATTATTTTATTTTTTATCATTTCGTTCTTGATGGAAATTAGTAAAGAAAATAAATTTGGTATTAATTTTAAATTAATTGGAGAAAGATAAAGAGGTATGTTAATGAATCTGGTTGTTGTTTTTGTCATTTGATGATAATCAAATGGATAGAGTTATGCATGTTTAATTGAATCAGTTAATTTAAGATGGAATAAAGAACCTATCGTGTGTTAAAATATAATGTCTTGTAGGGCTTAGAGTTACTCTCTTACTTGTAAAGTCCAATCTACTTTGGATTTGGAGTCGTGAGTGCTCATTGTGTGTGAAGTCTAAATGCCTTGTTTTGGACCAAGAGCCTTGTTGTTATATTATTTATTTCCCACTTTTTGTGTTGTGGAGTGCTACTAGTATGGATCAGATAGGAAGGTTGTTGTGTTATGTGGGGTCAAGGAGTCCCAGCGGTGGTGGGGGTAGTATTTGATGCATGGAGTTGTTATATTCATCAGGTTATGCATATGGGTGTCGGGGAGGACATCATGGATGATGGAAGGGGTTGAAGTTAGGCATACTCATAAACATGTAAATGGTTTCTATTGAACCTATTATTTTATATATATATTACTATCCCCTCTACTTGAGTCATCTCGTCTTTGTTACCCTATTTTTGAAAGAGGTAAATAAGAATAGGGTATGCCACATGATTTCCATGTTTAGCTTCTAGAGGATAGATGGGTCTACGCTCCTGCTATATGTGGAAAATACTCGATGGGAAGTTCATCTACTCACCATGTTGAGACAATTTTATTTTATATATTATAAATTTTTCCTATAATAAATGGAAATATGGAAATATTGAAGTGGTAATGTTGTTAATAAATGAATAAATGTTTAACCCATGGGTTTAGAGCTTTCAGGGATGTAATGTTGAGGTTTTGACTTTGAGAAGCTGCAACCTATGTTTGGTTATAACTCGAGTGCATGGATCTTGGTTGGAATAATAATTAAATGTAATGTGGAAATGATAATGGTTAATTAAAGGTTAGATAATTAATTAACATAAAGTGAAACTGATTGAAATGGATTAGATGAATTAATGTATATCTCTAAATGGTTGTGTTCTTATACGATATCCAGTCTGAGTAGTGGCATCCAGGAGTCTAAGATACATTAGTAGTAGTTGAGTATAAGAATAAGTTTTTCCCAAGTGTGGTTATAAGCTCTATTATATTCTTTATGTTTTGTGTTTCTATATGCTACCCCACCCTACCGGTTAGGGTGACTAACACCCTGGGGATTTTAAGCCCTAAGGGGTGTTTTCCCCAACATCATAGTTGGAGGATGGATGGATGACTGCCCCCTTTGGCCCAACTCTCTTATATTGGTTTTTACTTATGTTGGTATGCACAGTGGTTAGTTTTCTTCATAAATTAGTGTAGAGGAATATAATGGGTTGTGGTTATTTCCCACACATATATCCTGGATATAGTTTCTTAATGGATACTATAGGTATGATGTGTATAAGTTATGATGGCTTGAGGATCCTTACCCAGTTTATGGGACATAATGTCTTGAGGTATAATAAATGATGTATTATATAAGTTATATGAGATGTGTTGGATCCAATAATATACTATGTTACTTTTGGTTATGTGGACCTGGTGGTTTTTTTCACAAGGTTCATGTTGTAGTGCTTGGCCTAGATGTCTTCAGGCTATCCTTTTTAGAGAGAGATGCTCAAGATGTGCGATGTTGGAGCAAATCATAAAACTAGTGAGGAAGTGGTAGTGGGGTAACCCTGAAATTATTTATTATATTATATACTATTGTCTGTGATACTTGGAGAGAGTATCCATAGTGAGGCTGGGAACTTAGTATACATGTTTAGGTGATGAGTTGGTTTCACTTGTTGTTCACTATGCTTTAAAATGGTTTATTTACTTTTTCATGAGAGTATTAGAGTAGGATCATATTTATTATATTTTTATACTCACCCTACATTATATAATCTATTTTTCAAGTCACTTGGATTAGGATGGAGATCAGGATGGTTACTACTACCTTGGGGGTTTTTCAGGAGATTTTTGGGCTTCGTGGTCACTGTTGTTTTAATTTATTTTGGTACTTGTAGTTTTCCCCTTTTAGTTGTAGTATTTTTCATGAAATTAAATATGTGTAATTGGGATTTCTTTTATATTTTATTCTGATCAGGAGTTGGTGTCTATCTTATCTTTGTCTTCTTTATGTTTCTCTTAGAGGGTAATGCCTCCAATCTATGTGTTTTCTTTACCCTCAGATCTAGTTAATAACTTGGGGCCTACTAGAGGTGAGACTCAGGGGTCATTATATATATTCAAAAATTTAAATCTTAGGAGGTTTAAAATTTGTGTGTAGAGGGTTATGACATATAAATAAATTTTAGATATAAAAACATAATGAACTTTTTAATAGTTTCACTTTAAAAAATCAATTTCTCATTCTGTCTGTGGGGTTAATTTTAAATTAATTTATGCAAGTTATATGATTTGAGTTTTTAAAAATGGATTTCATATTTTGAATAATCATAGTTTATAATTTATAGTAATGTAAACCGAGTTTTTTATCCAAAATATTAGTGAAAATATTTAAAATTACTTACAGTGATTGAGGTAGAAATGATTTTACTTAGTGGTTAAAATTTTATATTAAGGTGTAAAATGGCCAATAAAATTTTCCAAAATACATTTTATGGAAATATTTCAGCCATATAATCTCTTTTATAAACATATTTTCATTATCTAAGTCACACGATGTAAGGTAGACCTCCCAATAGTGTTTACTTTTTGATATTTACAAGAATTCCACTCCTCCTCCACTATAAAAAGGCACTCACTACCCTCACTTCTATACACCTTTTAAGATGTTTTTCTTATAAAAACCTAAAAAACTAAATTCTAAAAATCCCTAACCTCATCCTAGAATCTGGTTTTGGACATAAATCAAACCAAGGAAGGATTTTGGTATAAACCAAAAGAAGATACCTGAAGAAGAGGTAATGTTCATCAATGAGAACTTCTATTTTACTTATTTCTCCACCCCCTTAAATTTTTATTATATCATGATTATATAATAAAAATAGTATATTAAATATAATTATATGTTGTTATTCTAGGATAAGTACCTACAAATCTACACACTTTCATCAAATGGTATATCTAATCATCATTCGTGTGTACTGCAGACTACCGCCTCACGGACAGATGTCGTTCGTTCTTCCATTACCACCTTTCAAGGATATAGTTATGTATTTATAGTTTATATATTCTATAAATTATATTTAAAATTTAATTATTCTTTTTAAATTATTATATCATATACACCTTCATGATTTCTATTTTGTTGGAATATGATAACATCATTCGTCTGTACGACGGACTACCATCTTTTGATGTGATGTGATTTGTTTACGCTTTACATGGTATATATTAAGGATAATTTTAATAAAATTATGTGATATATATGGAAAAAATTGATGCTATAATAATAATTTACATATATATCATTTACTTTTTTCCTTCTAATATGATAAGAAAATGGAAGCAGTGTTTATGCGTACGTATGACCTATCATCTCTATGGATAGTGTATTCCATTTCCTATCACTAAAATTTATGGATTAATATTTATAAATATATAATGAATATATATATATATATATATGATATTTTAATCATGTATTACATTATATATATCATTAAATCACGATCTATGTAAAATGAACAAAAAAACAACAATTCAAAACATACTCGAAAAAAGGCAATGAACACACTAAACAATGAAAATAATGAAATATTATTAATAAAAGGGTTATAATATGTTATAAAAGAATTATATATGATATCATAAAAATTAATATGGTTCTTTTATAAGTTTATAACATGTTTAAAACCACTATATAAGAGGTTAAATAAAGTATGACCAAGAGGAAAGAGCGATGTAAGGGATTCTTGTCTCACTTTTTCTTCCATGTGGCATATATCATTTCCCCACTTATTTATTTTTTGAGGTTTAAATACTACCCCTATTGTATTTTATATCATGAACAAATCTATATTAATTGTATTTAAATTTTCATTTGAATTTATTTCATTCCTTGGGCTTATAATTCAAAAGTTACCAAGTGGTAATGGATTTCATCTCAATTCACATCCCATTGAGACTTATTTGTTATTATACACCAATTCAATTTTATATAGTGTATATTATACCCCTTTGACATGTAATATCATTAATTATTCATTTTTCATGTTATTTTATGTTTAAATTTTAATTTTTTTATCCAAGGGGATTTGACATGAAAATTACCAAGTAATGGAATTTATTTCCAATATCACTTGATTTTTTTATTGTAAAATTTATCTTAAAACAATCACTTTATTGTAATAATTTTTCATTAGAAATTAGATTTATCATAAATATACATATTAATGTATGATTGATATTGTTATTTCCTAAACTTTATATCATTTTTACATATGTTGTTCACTTTGAATGTTATTTGATTAACATGGGAAATATTGTTAAATCTATATATTTTATTCAATACAGATATTTAATGATAAGGAATATTGTTTAATTAAAATTATTATTTAATATATGATTAATTCCTTAGAATTTAAGTGATGGGTGGGGCCAGATATAATATATCCCCTTGATGCATCAGTTGGTCTCATGAGAAAAATTAAGTTGGCGAAATTAGATGGGTTTCTACATGTAGTTTTAAACCGTATTCTGAAAGGTATAAATGGTAGAGGTACCATGATGCCTAAGAAAATGGAATAAAATAATTAAATTATTTCCTTTATTTAGAAGTTAGTTATTATTATCCATGATATTTTCACCATGAAATGATATGTTGATGAATTTCATTTTTAGTCTATTGATTAAATGGAATCTGTTTTCAGTTATTTACCTTGGCACATTGTTTATGAATTACCTAGTTATTTCAATTCCATGTGTGTTTAGTTATTTACCTCTCTATATTGATTATTCATCATTGATTCATAATAGATTCTTTTGTATTTAACCCTTATTAATCATTTTATAACACCCTTATTTTGTTTCCTTTCCCTAGGTTTTGAAGAAGATGTCTTTGAATGAGTTTTTAAGGGTATGGTTTATTAGATTTTTTTGTGTGATATGTTTTATTTTCTATTCAAAATGTTAAATGGTTATCATGTGTGTAATATAGTTTCCAAAATAGCTAAATTTTTTAGTCCTTCAGGATTTTATTCCTTGCAATCATTCCAATGTAATAAAGTAAGGTACCAACTTCAGGATTTTGGGGTCAGGGTTATTACACGTCCCTTACCCTCTGGGAAGTTGATGTGTATCTAAAAAAACAAGTCCATCATCTTCCACTCAGATCTTGAATCCTAAACTACCTAAGTCTTCATCTTCTATCTCAATGAATCCAAAATATTATTCCATTTTATCAACATGTACACTAGATCAAAATCGAAGGATTGCATATATTGAACCCATATCTATTGTAGAAGATTTAAATCACATAGGAAAAATATGTATTTGAGGGTCTTATAATCAGTAAAAATAGTAAACTTCTCAGCCTAAAATATATTTCTGCCAAAACTTTATGGCATATACCACTGAATCCAACTCAAGATCATATATAGGTAAGTTATTCTCATCTGAACTCAACTATCATTATTTTTATACCAAAAATTGTTCTTCCTACATCAAAACCCCCATTTACAATCCCAAATGCATCACAAAACAGATTATACTCTTCACCCAGTTCAGGTAATATCAAAACTGGTGTCATTGTCAAATGCCTCTTCAACTCCTAGAATGTGTTCTCACATGATCTAGACCATTCAAACTTCACACCCTTCATGGACAGTACTAACAGTAGCACTACCAAGCGAGAAAAGTATTTTATAAACCTTTGGTAGTAACCCACAAAACCCAAAAATATTTGAATATCAAAAAAATATTGGGTTCTGCTAAGATTTTTTTTAAACCTTCTCAAAGTATACTTACACACCATATTTTGAGATGATGTGACCTATGAAATGTACCTTATAGATCTAAAAATAACACACAGATAGCTTGGAATATATCTGATGATCTCTCAGTGTACTCAGGATGATGTCAATATATTTTTCATAATCATCATGAGTTTGGGAGTACACTAAGATATCATTAATGAAAACAACCAAAAATTGGTCAAAGTAAGGGTGAAATATTTAGTTAATAAAATCTATAAACACAACACGAGCATCAATTAGAATAAAAAACATCATAATTAACACACACTAACTATACCTTCTCCTAAAATCCATCTAACATATATCAAAAGTTCTTACTCTTAGCTGATGATGCCCTAATATCAATCAATCTTAGATAATACACAATCACCCTTCATTTGGTAAAAAATATAATCAATACATGGAAGAGGATATTGGTTATTTATAATCATCTGGTTCAACTTCTAATAATCGATAGACAAATGAAATTTCCCATTTTTCTTATTGGAAAACAAAACAGGATATCTCTAAGGTGACATACTTGAATGGATAAACCATTTATCCTCAAAATCCACCAACTAGCCTTATGATATTTGAACTCTATTGGTGTCATCCAATAAGTTGTAATAGAAACTGGCTCAACTCTTGGCATCAACTCAATCATGAAAATAACCTATCTCTTAGGTGAAAACCCTAAAATCCTTAGAAAACATGATCTAAAACTAATCCACTATAAAAATGAAGGAATCATACTCCACTCCCTCATCATTAAGCATAATTCTCTCCACACGGTCCATGAGTTAACCCAATCACTGAAAATTTGTCACTCCACAGCTTTCTTGAATATACTATTCCCCACAGTGAATATAAATTCCACCCTCAATAGATCTAAATGTTTCCATTCAAAGGTAAGGGTCGATATAATCTTGGTATATAAAAAATTATTATATCAATAATATCATCTCAAAACCTGACTTCCCAAGTATGAAAAAGTCCCAATGTATATGGTACCTAACAATATCATGGGAAAACTCCTTGATATCATATATACCCTCTGATCACACACCAAAAGGTAATTTTATCGGTATAAACTCAAACATATACTACACCACCAAACCAAACCCATTCAAAAACCTAATAGTTATAAATAATTGAGAAGCAAATATATCAAATAAAACACTAGAAATAATGGAAGTTATAAGAATTATACCTCATACAACCTATAACCCAACCTCAATACTAATGGGTGTAGGCTAAACTACATTCAATTGATATGTCCCTCTACCCTAAACTCATGTATGAGTTTTCTATGCTACACATACTTTTTGATATGGATTATCTTATCTTTATGTAACACATTATCCACCCTAATTTTTATATCTAGTGGAAATCCAATTGATTTACTGATACAGGGTAAATGATCCCCTGATGGCACTCTTTATCGACCAATGTCCTCCATCACTACCCATAGTCCAAGGGTTCCTACAGAATTTATACACATTATCCATCCTTCCATAATCCTATCACTCCACTATTGGTTGGGGGCACTAACCATGCATGTGACATGTCCTGACACACTGATAGCAGACCACCAGACCACTTCCCTGAGAGTTTGATCCACTCCCCCGGTTTTCAGTTCTACTACCAACTTGGAAAATGTTCTTATAATTATGATTCCTAAAATTAAAATATGAAACTCTAGACTATCTAGTAGGAATAATTTTTCCACCACAAAAATCCTCCTTCAAGTTCCCTTTATAAATGAGAAACTAATTCACTACCTCATCAAAAATCATTAAAAAAGATATTTATTTACGACTTAATATTTCACCTGAGTACATCCTAAAAATGTCTCACCACTACTTATAAATCCCCTAAAAATGCAAAAGAACAAATGATACAAGTTAGTGAAATGGTCATCATAATCCATCACTGGCATAGACCCCTAGGTCAACCATATAAAATCTGTAGCTATCTTCTATTTCAAGGCCTCTGGGTAAAAGAGTTCTAATAACTTCTCTTGGACTTACATTAATTCCACACATTTTGACTACTGATCTTGAGTTTGAATATCCTACCAGCACTTCATTGGTCTATGTAACATGTGAGTTCTCAAGAGAAGTCTCTAAGTGGTGCATAATCATATGGATAGACTCAATATAAAACTCATCCTCCTCAGGTCCACCCTACCTAGAAAATGTTAGAGGGTTTTGTAGATGAAACTCTCTCATCAGATCTGACATACTCAGTTCATCCCACCTAGGTTATCTCTCAGTAAACTACATAAAACGAGATAAGATCTCATATAACTTATCTTCCCTTATATTACCATAAACCGATGGGGTTGTTTTCCTACTACATTAGGTTCATTCTTGGTAATATCCTCTGCTATCTTAACTAGTAAACATCATCATGGGAGAATCTCTCTATAATTACAAACACACATTTCGGGGCACAAAACAATTTATTACATAGATATACATGTAAGAGGTCACAACTATACATGACAGGTTTCTTAGTGTATGCTATCCCAATGGATGAAAAAATAATACTATAACTAACCCTAACTATCCCTATCAAGGGATATGGCTAACTCTGGCTAAACTAACTTCCATACTTTACATGTCTTACATTTGACATTATTTTACCCCTTCCTCTTTACATATTTCAATTTAAATAGCATAACATTTTTTATTTAGGAATAATTTTAACCATTTAAATTTAAAATCCTTCAATTTATAAATATTTGAACCATCTTTATTAGGAATAATTTCTATAAAACTCCAAAATAAATAGAAAATAATTTTATTTTTGAAAATCTACATGTTGTTCTATGTGTACCTAATAATACATGTGTCATATAAATACCTAAGTTCCTAAAATGATATATTCACATAAAACTGCATGTTGTACCAGAATAAAGGTAAAACCTCATTATTAATAATATTAAATAAAAATTATATCACACATGGTGAAATAATTTTCAATTATAACAACAAAAATCAATAATATAAATCCCACCCTATACATGAGCTCATTACCAAGGCTTGACACATCCTAGTCTGCTATCCACCACTCCTAAATATGAAGGAAATAAATAATAAAATTCCTTTGATACCACTTTTGTAACATCCCATCTCGGGTACCACTGATCGGTTCCCTAAGACGATTGTACGCATGGCCTCAAGTGCACCTCCTCATACACCAGATACTACCAACATATAATGAAGGTCTAATGAAACACATTGTAAGACTATACCATCTTTATGAGAGTAAATTAACTATAGAAATCATAATAAACATAAACATTACATAATAATAAATAACTAAGAATCACATAATTAACTCCCAAAAATAAATAATCTAATGAAAATTCTTATAATAGGGCCCAATAACATGTCTGGTACCATCATCCATGCTTCATCCCTAGTCAACCATCTAACACACGGCCATTTTCCCTTATCAGAACCTGATAAAATGAATTCTACTAGGGTACCCAATGATATACCAAGCAAAGTGTGAGTAAAAATTAGTAGGACACCATAAAAAATTTCTATAGAAAAATGAAATTTAGCAATAGTGTATGAAGGAGTGTGGATAAACAAAATACAAAGAAATAATAAGAATAAGTTTTATAATTTAATAGTTTTCATTTATCCCTATAGGCACATAGGTTCCACAATAGTACCAACACACCAAACCTAATTGAGCCCATGCTTGGAGTGTGAATCATATATCACAGTGATCATATATAATTTTACAAGGATCATCAATCCATATTTTAAAAACAATGGATTGAAATGCCATGTATGGTCATCCCAAATAATGATGTGTAATTCCATTTACACACCATAAGAGATTGGATTATCTATCCAACATACAAACCATGAAATGAATCAGGTTTCTAGAGCATCATTACACCACATCCAAGGATAAGAGACCTTATTCTAACATCCCAACCATACCATGAATCACATTTTCCAAGGTTCAATATCAATGACCTTTTATCAAACAAAAACCACAAGGGTGTTCCTTTTCACTTTATCAAGATATATATGGTTCTTTATGTTAAATACATCTAACTAAATCTCTATAACTATCCCATTTTACTATCCATTCCTATCCACAACCCTTAAACATTCCATCAAACCATTTAACAACATGGAAATTACACTTTAACCATTTATCATTGTTACCCTTAATCATCACATAACAAAATTAACATTTCTAGGTTAATCCAAATGGTCCTTCAAACCATTTTATAATGCCAATTACAAATAAAAGTTTATTAATACAATAAACCCTCTAATTTTTCATTTAACAACTTAATTTCCATGCTCAAGGGAGTGGCACACACTAAGGATTATCTTAGTCCCGGTCTACTCATCATCATTGGACCCAAAGGGGTCCGTAAGAGGTCTAACACATCATTTATACATACAATTTAACATTATATAACAAAAACGTATTTTAATAGTGCTAAAACACAAAAACAAAAATATAATACACATAAATAATCATCCAAAATATGAGAAAATAACTTTTAGACTACCTGCCTCAAGATTGTAGAAAAAACTCACTCACCCTTGGCCCTTGATTCAAGTTAAAAAAATTACTAATTCAAAAGCTAAGAATTCTATATTAAAATTATGGTTTATGTGATTCGGGAGAAGTTAAAATGATCAATCATTTTTATTCTATAAAATAGAATAAATAGGACTCATATAATCACCTATATATTCGATTCACAACAAAAAATACTTCAAATGCCTAAAATCGTGGGAGAACCACCCATTTAGAGATTATGAAGATTTAGTTCATAACCCTTACCATTGGAGTAGAAATTGAGAAGAATTTTGGTGAAAATAATATAAATTGTTTGAGGGCAAAATGATAAATTTACCACTTTTAATTAGGCATGAGGTTTGGTCGCATGGTTTAAAAAATGTGTGCCAACCGTGTTGTTCCCTCAGTCCAAGAGGAAAGTGAGTTACACGATTTGTCTAGATACTTGAATAGTTTGAAAAATCATGTAGTAGCCATGTGGTTTCCTCAATTCAAGGGGATTAATCTACATAGTTTCCTAGGTCACCATGCATATTTTTTTAACCATGTACCTTCATCCTCTATGCCACATGGTTATGGAGCGTGGTTAATACTAATCATGCACCAACTGTGCACCGTACACTGGATGGAATATTTTCCATATTTTTTATATATTGAATCCCTAAGACACTCTCTAGATCTATCTTACTCTCAAGATAAATTTCATTTATTATTTAAAAAGATATTTTAACCAAATTTTAAATGAAACATACCTCATACAATGGTAGTGACCTTACAATGGTTCTCATCTCAACAACACTAGCTTCTCATTTGGTTATTTCTTCCTTCATATCTTCTTAAATCATGATCCATATATGATCATGATTTTTAATCCATGAATATATTCTTAAAAACATTTACTAATTTTTTCTCTCTATTATTCAAAAGTATTGATTCTAAAAATATCAATATTTTAGTTTTTTCCATTTAGTGTGACTTTAAATCAATACGATCAAGTCATATAATCTAAATTCATATGATCGTATCTTTCTCTAAAAGACTAATAATCATGCCTTATCCCTTCTACTACCTTAGATCTAAGATATACAGTCAACTCAAGAACTGATGATGAATTCATATAATCATCATCAAATTCATACACTCTATTGTGAAAGTCATATGCTCCTTCCTTTTTAATTTTCCTACCTCATATCAAAGTCATAAGATCATCTCAAATACTTACAATAAAGTCATAAAATCCAGGGAAGTCATGCACTAAAGACTTAATATCTAACTCAAAGATATATGATCACCCATGATGGCTTATAATGATGTATATTGGTAAAGTCATATAGTCAAGATAAAGTTATACGATTAGGGACTTTAGTATTTTTCTAGTTCAAGATCAAGTATTATATAATGATTTAAATAACTCCAATACTTCTTAAAACCTTCTCTAAACCATTATAAACTTACCAAAATACATCCAATATCAATATTTCATAAATATATTCTTCATTTATTTATCTCTTCCTACTTATATTTTTACATCTATAGATATATTCAATAGAAACTTATATAAGTTTTTCACAATACCTAGTAGTTATCCACACTTTCTATAGATAGTGAACTCATCTCCATAAACACTTATCATATTTACATAAATATCGGTTAAATAATCAACACATATAACATTTATATTTTGTATTTAATCTATATAAGATTCATGAATCTATCTTCATAAGAACTCCAAGTTATAGATTTATAAAAAACTATCTTTGTTTATGATCTTGGTTTCCTTATCAAGCTTGGCATATAATGACAACTCAACCATGTGAGTTATACTAGAATGAGTCCATACCAATATTTCAATCATAACCAATTATCTTTACCAAAAAACATATTTATGTATTGAAAACATATTTATGTATTGAAAATGAATACAATACAACACTAGGGGACTTAAATCCCCCACTTTGTATTTGTCTTCAAAACCGTCAAGCACTTCTCATGTCACTATATGTGCTTATTTATCTCCCCCTTTTTGAAAAAAATATTCAGGAAATATAATGGCGGGATACCTCATCTTAACTCGATTATTTTGAAATCATTTTCTTCTTCCTTTTTCTAGATCTAAATAATAGTATGTACTAATTCAGATTAGCATGCCACCACATGACATTCTTTGAAAATATCCTTTAGTTAAGAAACTCTATGTATACATAGTCTAACCTTTTGTATAAAACATGTGTGCATAACCAAGGTTTTAAATTTTTTCATAGAAACTAACCATCTGATATCATTCTCATATTCTCATCATAAAAATTAGGGGTTATATAAAAACATATTTTTTAACTAATAATTAGTCATATATATATTAACAAACACAGAAAAGTTCAACTAAAAGACATGTGGATCACCCTTTTCTCATATTTTAATCAACCAATACTCACAATTTATAAATATAATTGATACATTAAAAAAATAAGGGTTTTAAGTGTGATTGAGTAACTCATTCTTTATATTTTCTTGGGGTTTTTTGGAAATTCCATATTTATAAGATTAACATAGCTCATGATGTTTTTATAGATTCTTATCACCTTTTCTCCACCTCAAGGGATGCATATCCTTTCAATGTTAGTTATAAAACACCATGATTAATACATAAATTGTTATATAGAATGTACAACAATCAATATTATCCTTTAATTAACCACATGTTAATAAAATTAAAAAAATATTTTAGAGAATAAAGAGTTCCATTTTTGTTCCTCATAATTAACATTTATATTGATAGTTTCCTCTAAACCTAGGACACTCATTATTATGAAAGTCAAGACTTATTTTCTTGTCAACAATATTAACAGGTTGTTTAGTCATATTTTCCTTCAAAAATTCTCTGTGTGAAGAATTTTTATTCACCTAAAATGTCAAGGTAACTTCATTTCATTTTTCTTGCATGATACCTTTCATGTTTTCTTTTAGGGAAGGCATAGTTGTTATATAATATTTTGTTTTATGCCCACACTGACCACACTTTTCACAATTTTTTTTTGGAATTTCAAATTTTTATATGTAGACAACTTATCATCAATTCCAAATTATTTAGGTGTGTACATTTTATTCCTTTAGTTTTAACATCCATATTTGATTTCTCTATTTTTTCATCTTCAACTGGTCTATCCAGATATCTAAGCATCATTTCTTCACCTGATTAGTTATCTTACTTTTATCACATTCCTTTTTTACATCCTCAACTGATTATGATTTTCCAAATATTGACATATGAAAAATTTTACCTTCTTCTACATAGGGATATTATATAGGTAAGAGGAACAATAACTAGTAAAATTTTTGGGCCCTTTGACCACAACTATCATACATCACTTATAAATATTCAAATATTTTTTGAGTGGATAGATTTTGTGATGTTCTGGCCAAAGATTGTTTCATTTTAAATTAGCCCCCATTTTCCCACCAAATAACCCCCTTGGTTCCTTCCACCTCCCTGTAAATTAAATATTATACCTGAAAGAGTAGTCTTAGTGTCCATACCTTTCACAGCACCATAAAAAACCAATGAACATTGGTATTCCACTTTATGTATAAATATTCCCACATTTTTTATAGGTATATATTTCATTATATTGAGACTTATTTTTATTATGGGGAGTTGGTTTCCATGGAATGTTATTCCCTTAATTTTATGTGTAATATTTCCTACCATTTTTCTTATTACACTAAATAGATTCATGTTATCTATGGGATTTTTTATTCTCACCAACCTGATTCGATTCACCATTAACCTGAGTAGACTTGGTAAAGTATTCACTATTATTCTTTTCCTCATTTAGAGATGCATGAAAAATTTTTATGCCTTATTAAGTTCTTCCTCATTTTTACCGATTTCTATTTAAAATCACTCAAAATATTTTTAATATAATCTATCTTTGTTTTTTCCCTCTTGATCTCATCAATATATTTCACTCCTCATTTAGCATACTCTTTGTTCTCAGTATATAATTTCTTATTAAACTTTTATAGATGTATTTTTGTTTCTTTATTTGTCTATTATTATCAAGACATGTTTTAAACTTTCTTTAAATATACTATTATAGTTTTTTACTCTCTTATACATCATCACTTATTGATGAGACAAAACCTCTTTTAACCTAAGCAATAAAGTTGACTTCATTTCCTGAACTACTAAATGAATCTTCTTTCTCTTTATTACTCATAAGACTTCTTATTTTACTATTTAACTTATTTTTATTTTTCCTTTCATTATCATTTGAGAGTTCACATCCTCCTCATATGATTCTCAATCATTTTTATTCTTCTTTAGATAGTCATAGGAAAAGTTTCCACTTATATTGAAATTATAGAACCTCAGTTATTTATTACCATTTCCTTTCCAATTTTCTTTTCTGGATCTCTTTGAAATAAATAATACAATATTCTTAAAATATTAAAAACCATTCCCTTTATCAGAATCACTTTATTCTACAACCTCTTCTTCTTTGACTTTTCCTTTTCCTATAGTCAAAAAATACATCTCATCTCTTAAATTTTTTATAAAATTTGTTTCATTTCTCATGTCATATCCTATGTGAATATTATAAAGTTTATTTTGGGATATATCTGCTCTATTTTTAAAAGATGAAACCTTAAGATCAAATCTATATTGGAAATTTCTCATCAGCTTCTTTATAATGGCAAAATCTTCTATATTCTCACTAAATATTTGGATATGACTCAAAATATCGTTGAATATTGTAAAATAGCCTTAAATTTTCTCATCATCACCCATATTTATATATTCAAATCTTCTCCTTTAGAATCACCATTTGGATTCTCTAAATTTAATATTTCCTTCATAAGTATTTCTCAACTTGTTTAAAATTTTCATATCAGTTTTAAATCATATGAATTTTGTACAAAACTGTTTTAATAGATAATTAAAATTTTCATTTTTAACCTTACCATCATTCTCTATATTTGTCTTCTTATAAATTTCTACAGTATTTTCCTTAACAATTGGTGGAAATCCCACTATTGTTGTGTCTTGAACTTCCAGTCCAAATCATAGGAAGTAGGTTAGCATTATATTTCTCCAATTGTGATAGTTATTCTAATATAAAGTTGGAACAACACTATTATTAATATAATTTATATTATATATCTTTAACAAAATCTTGGATCACTGAAAGGGAAATTTTTCACTTATACCACTTAAAGTTACTAGATCTAGTTAGATCACTGAGAGTGGATGGGTGAATCAATGTTCCATTTTTATTTTTATGAGTTATTACCTTTTAACCCAACCTTTTTGACTTATTAAGGTCTTGAAAGACACTAAAGTAATTTTCTCACAACCTCACCTCATATGTAGTAGAAATAAATAAATAACAACACATAAGTATTTAAAAGGTTGGGACAGAAATACATATTCCTTAAAAAGATTGATTAGATACCCTAATCCCAGATTCCCCACTATATTCACAAGTATTTACACTCTGAGGATCGTCATAGTCCAATAAACATAGATTCATACTATTGTTTTTCCCTAATTATAGAAGATTATGCAACTTTACACAACTCACTACAATGAATGATCCAAAATGAAAATAACTCTTTATTACACTCAATGTTGATTTAACACCACTTGGGATGATCCTCCTTCATAAGAATACAAATTTTTTCTCTCTTTTATACCTTTAATAACATCAACAGGTAAAAATTTTAATCAACATTGTTATTCTTGAAACTCTCTCAGATCATGAACAATATATATCCTTCTATTTTTTCTGAATACTTGGGTATTAGAACTTATTCTTGAGATAAATATCTCACCAGCTTTACACTTATCTCCTCTCTTCTATTGAAAATGAATCTTGTTGAAGGATAAAATAAAAATATAGCAATGGGGGAAACTTACACAAGTGGGAGTGTTATCATAATAGAAATGAATCCAAAGACAAGAAATATGAATAAAACCATAGAAATTATTTAGAATAAAACTTTTACAAGTTTTATTTCAAGGGAAACTACTATAAAGGATTGGAATAAAGTAGGAAGAAAAGGGTTGGTCCACCAAGACCAACCACACTCCTTAGCTTGAAGATATCTAAGGTACCCCTATCCTTATGTATTTCAATGTTTATAACTATTTTTCTAAGTGGTGAAAGAATAAGGGGGAGATATGATCCATGGGATGATGGTAATGAAAGAAGAAATGTGTATGATCGGGAATATGTGTTGTATTAAAAGTAAATTAATTAAATAAGTGGAGTCAGATATATTTTATGTTTATATTAATAAAATGATTAAACAAAAAGATAAAATTTATCCAAGTCTAAAATATGACTAAATAAGTGGTATCAAGTAACCCCTTTGATGTTTTATGGTGAATCTAAATATTTCATACTGAAATGATGATGTATAAATTTTATAGTTCCTAATCTAGAAATAAAGTGGTGAAAAATACTTATCTATAATTTCTAGTGGTATCTAGTCAAATTTAGTGTTCAATGAGTGACATTGGGCCATACTTAAAGTGGTATCTAACCACTTAAAAGAGAGGATATCTTTAAGGAAGAAGTAATGGATTTCCATAAAACTCATGATTATTTTCTAATGTTTTAACAAATATGGTATCAATTGTTTAATTTTTAGGATAAAAATGATACTGATAAGGAAACTTCAACACTAACATGTGGTGTCCCTAAAATAATGAATGAGTATATAATTAATACTAAAATTAAGGGTTAATTATTGACTACCATTCAAAGGTTTTTAAGCCTCATCCAAATAAAGAGAATCCATGTGAAGAATGCAAAAACATGCATATCAAGTGGTATCACAGTTTTATCATAAAAAAGTGGTATTAGTTTATTTTATAAGTGGTATGAATCACACACTCAATCCTAAATAGTTTGTTTTATAATATGTTTTTGTGATATAGTTATTAATATCATAGGATGAGTTGAAGAAAGTAAAAAAACTAAAGATTCTAGAATTTATGGAGCTTAGTGGGTGACATGAATAGACTTGATATTATTGACTTAAACTATTGTTTCTTACACTTATCTCCAATTTTATAGGTTTATAGGATTTTTAAATGAATCAAATTACAAGTTTTAGATTCATATTATAGGTAAAAATAATTGGGTAATATTCAGTTGTATAAATAGAAATAAACTTTGAGAATAAAAATTATAAATCTTGAATTATTTGATTCAATAAGTGGTTTAGAGGATAGAGTATAAAACCGAGAATTAGTATGTCTAAACAGAAGTATCAATAAGTGGAATCCACAAGCAGTATAAAGACTATGATGAAAAAAATCAAGGGGTTATTTTTCATAATGGGTGTTTTATAAATTATAGATAAATCCAAAGGTTCAAAAGTTGAATCTATTTTTCAAAGTGATTATTTAAGGATGCAGTTGTTAAAATAATATTAAAGAGGCCTGTATTATAGGGGTTAGAATAAAAATAAATAAAAAATAGGTAGATAAAACTCCCTAGATTAGTAATTTGAGAGGTATAAAGAGTTAACTTTCCCCATTGGGACCTTTGTGGAAAATATAAAGAATATATGGAGTAGGTTTTGTATTAACAAAGTAAAGTGTAGCTAAGAAGATATCCTCCATGAATTTTAATGAATAATGGGGGGGGATAACTTTAATAAAAACATAGATAAAAGATAAGGGTATTAAGATTAAAGGTAAAAATAAGGATATATAAGACCCTTTTCATTTTATTTAAAAATTACAATAAAGGAGAATGCATCATAATATTTATGGGATTATTGTCAACAAAACCAAAAGGGGGATTTTTTAATGAGGTGGTTATGAGTTGTATTTTTTGACAATAAGTAAGTTGGTTGGATTTTTTGAAAAGTACAGGAAGAATAGAATGAGAAGATAACATGGTGACTTGGATAAGGGAATCAAAGATAAGATGGTTACAATGATCATGTATAAAAAATTCAGAAGTTATAAAGGATGTGTGAAAGTAGAATACATGGTATAAACAAGTTAATGGTAGTCATGTTGTATTTATAAATTATATTGTAGTGATATAGAAAGTATAAATAAAGAAAATAGATGTTCCAGAAGTGTAATTATCGATCGGAATAATTGTAATTATTTCACTGGAAGATAAAATTATAGAAGAACATAAGTTTGTGAATGGTTGGATTAATAGAAGTTTGTGTAAAATTTATATATACTAGAAGTGGAGAACTATGAAGTTGGACTGGTAGTGGTAGTATGGAAGGTGAATATTTGAATATTTAGAAGTTGGTAGATAGAAGATTGAATGTTAAGGTAAGCACTTTGGAAAATATTTTAGAACTTTTAGAATTATCTAATTCTCACCCTGTAATGGTAACTGGTTTTATTCATAAAAGTATCCAGTATTGAGAAGATATAAATGTGGTGAAGTTCTAGAAGAACCCTATGTTTTTAAAAAGTAACCTTTACATAATTCATGAAAAAATGAAATAGTCTGGAGTTGTTCCCTATCTTTTTATGATTCATTTCATATGAAAGTATTAATTATAAGTGGAACACCTCAATATTAAATAGTATATATTTTCATTCCTTCAAAACCTAATGTGTACAATTGCTTGTGACACACGTAACACTGAACCAAAAATAAACCAAAAAAAATATATTAGCCTTAAGATAAAGTCATGGAATTTGAGAGAAAAAATAGATGTACCTGAATTATAAAATATATGTATAAATAAAAATAAAGTTTATTATCAATGTTACATCATTGATAAATTAAATTATTGTATCTAAATAACTAATAAGACAAATTTATTCTTTAAAATGTACCTTTTTTAAAATTAACTTTTTATGTGTTTTTTAAAACTAAATAATTTATTGATAAAATATATTATTTATATTAATAATATATTAACACTAGTTTGAATATTAATTGATAAGAAATAAGAATAATAATAGTTAACATTAATTAAAAAATGTTATTTTCCTATGAAAATTGTTTCATAATATTTTTATGTTATTATTTAAAAGTTAAATTCTAAAATTTTAGAATTTGAATTTAATAAAATAAACTTAATTTTTAGATTCTTCGTATCAACATTATCTTAAAGTGAATTTTGGGTATATTTCTGAAATATTTTATTTTTAGATGAATAGTGAAAAATACAATTTTTACTAAAATAGTAACTTTTATGAATTTATCATTAAATAATCTGGACCTATAAGTTAATAATAAATTTTAATTGATCAAATATTTATTTAATTAGTAATACTATTTATTCTTAAATGACATTATGAATTTATAAAAACTATATTTAACATTTATGAACTCAAGTAATATTTTCCTATAAAATCTGTTTTTGTTCACTTATATAAAAAATATGTTTCCATAACTTATGTAAATTAAATAAAATAAAATAGATTTAATATTTTAGATCCAAATTATCATGTTATGTAATATCTTCAATTTAATTTTTTGTAATAAAAGTATGGTTACTAATATTGAAGTTAATAACTATGATAATGGGAAAATTGTTATTTTCTAAGAATTGTTCAATTAATATTGTGTAATTTTTTATCGAATAAAATAAATTAATATCTTATAAAAATTAACTTTAATATTATTTATAATAATATATTTAAATAAATTATCACACATTAAATTGTTAATCAATACTAAAATGATTAAGAACACTTCATGTTGAAAACAACATTTTTCTACAAAATAGTTTTTCTATATATAAAATGTTTTAATTTAAATTTAAATTTTATATTAATTAAAATTTGAATTAGATTAAATGAATAATAAATTTAGTTTAATCATACCCAAATTTGGTAATATTTTTTTTATATTTATATTAAAACATAAGTTACTTTGTTAAAAACTAGTTACCTGAGTAAAAACAAAAAAAAAAGTGAAAGAAAAAATATAAGAACAAATAACGTCCAACATGTTTAAAACATCTATGGAAATAATTGGTTGAGGATATCTCAAATATAATATTTATTTTTCCAATAAAACATTTTCATATATTTATTATATATATTTTTTAGAGTTATATTCATTGTAAAAATATTATACAATTTTTTGGGAAAAAGAAAAAAAGCTTTATTTCTAAACAAATTAGGTTTTATACATTATATGGTTTTATTTAAAATCATGATTTCCAAATTATATAATTTTAATTTTAAAAAATTAAATTCATTTTTTAATTCATCCTGTTAAAATTTTCTTTGTATTTTTTTAGAATAATCTGAAAAGATTAAATTTTCAACAAATAGTGGAAATAGTGATTTTATTGAAAATTATATATTTTTTTTGATTATTTAAAAAGTCAGATTCTATGTTTTTATTAGTTTTAAAATTTAATTAGTTTATTTTGATTATTAATAATCTAATTATGGTCTTTTTAATGAATTTTATACTTTAATTTAGTATAAAAACATTTTTATGCAGAAAAATTTAATTTTTTAAAAACTTTTTTTCATTGTGTTTTGTAAGCTTAATTTTAAATAAAAGTTTAATAATTTTGTGTTTTGAATCTTGAAAAATGGATTCCTTATTTGAAATAAGGGGTCCAAATTTGGTAAATAGTTCCCTTTTTATTTTTGGACATTATGAATAGTAACCTTATTAGTTTTTATTACCATTGTAAAGGGTAAATCGAGTAATTAAAGTTAAAAGTAAAATGAGAATGACTAAAAAATGACTATAAAAATTTTCAATTTTTTAGTATATTCAATATATAATCATAAAAAATTATAGTATAAGGCCTTTTATTTAGATATTATTGTTTTTATTCATAATATTTAAGTGAATATAAAGCCAAAAATGTAACGATATTGCTTTTAGTAACTATAATATTTTATCAGAGGGATAAACTAATGATATGTTCAGTTATAAATGTCCATTTAAAATATAAATTAATTTTTATCATGGTAATTTATTTTTAAATTTTAGTGAACAAATAATTACCTTAAAAGCTTACATAACACTGATGCAGTAATTATTAAATTAATATAAATATTAAATAAATGATTTAAAAATGTAAAAAACAATATGATTTGAATGAATAATTTTTTTAACTGTTTTTTAGATAAAAATTACAAATTATAATGATGTAAATGCATTGGATTTTAATTCCATTTTTCTTTTAGTTTTAAAAGTGATATTAAATTAATAGTTCCAAAATTGATATTAATGTTATTTTATAATAAATAATATATTATTAAATGATTTAAAATTTATAAAAATATTATATTCAATAAATTAAATGGGATATCATTTATTAAATAAACCATGTACCATTTTTGGACTATTTTTCATTTTATAGTAAATATATTAACCCCTTAAGAGTAAAAACCATTGATATCACTATAATTGTCAAAAGGGTTAATGAAGGGTAAAAAAGGATAAGGGTAAAAATGTAATCCAAACTTGTATAAATTTTATTTTATTTTAGAATTTTGACTCATCATGATATATTATCTTAATATTGTCAAATTGGAGTCATTTAGACATCAAAATTAATGTATATTAATTTAATAGTTTAATAAATTCCAAGAGTTCCCCTGCCCTCTCTTATAAAAGGGTAAAAATTATTCTCGTTTATTCACACTTAAAAAGAATTTTATTTCCTCCAAGACCTACCCAAATACCTTACTATAATACATTACCTAATTCTAGAGGTTCTATTTTATGCAGAATATCAACCTTAGAGGGCTTAAGGTATTAATGAATGTAGATTTTCCAAAGAGGTATAGTTTTTAACTATATGTTTTAGTTTTATTTATTCTTAAATCATGATAAAATAATAACAAAATTATATCAATATAATGATATATTATTATTTTTATGGAATAATTGATATTCATATCCACTTCCATCAAATGGGAAACTAAACTGTTATTCATGTGTACAACATACTACCGTCTTGCAAATCGATATAATTCATTTTCCATCACTAACTAACACCAACTAGTTATAATGATATAATTAATATTTATTTATGATATCTATGGAATATTTATTATTATAAAAATAAAATATACCATTTAATTTCTTACCCTTCCATTCACTGGAAAATGATAACGTCGTTCATGCGTATGTGTGGACTACCACCTCCACGAAGTGATGAGATTCTCTTTTCATCACCACATAACATAGATGATATATATAACTATTTTAAAAGAACCAAAATTTCGTTTATGTTATAATTATACTTTTTTAAATATAAAATGATACTTACCATCTTTCCATAATGATTGTTGAAAAATGGAAGTATTACTCATGCGTACGTATGGTCTACCATCTCCATGATTGTAAAATAATTCATTTTTCATGACCATTATAAATGATTGGTTTTTAAATTATAATTTATATATAAAAATAAAAATAATTTCATGTTTATTATTCTTTAGATGTTGAAATAATGATCACTTTAACCATATTCAACTTTCAAAATCCATTTTGGACTTATGAAACAAGTATCATTAATATGCCTGATATGAATTTAATTTATTAAATAATTAAATATATCATGGTAAGAGATAAAATAAAGTAATAATAAAAATGAATAATTTTTTTATATTAGTAAATAATTAACCTAATTTTATTATTCATTAAGATAAATAACGTATGTGATAAGTCAGACTCAGGGTAAAGTACTTAATTTAAAAAAATGATCTCATAAATTTTCATTTCCAATTATTTTTCTTCCATATAGGTTTTTTTTAAAAATTATTTTATGGATGTATTTATATGTAAATAGATGAATTATTAATTACATTTTATATATATTTTAAATTATTTTCCAAAGTAATAATTCTAACATTTTTACTTTCTTTAAAAAACATAAAAGGAATGTTCTATTTTAACATATATGAATACAACGAATTTCCCCACCGTTGTAACTATTATTTGATGTTTGTTTTCCTTTTTAATATTTCATATTTTATTCAAAGAAAAACTATTTTTCCCATTGTTCTAGGTTTTTTATTTTTGAAAATGGGTTTTACAGGAAATAAGGGATGGAGTTAACCGATTAGGTTTTACCAAAGAGATTATAATAATTTACCATAAAGGTTATTCTAGTTATAACCATGATAGTTATTTTATGTATAACCTTGAAGGTTATTCTAAGTGTAACTATGCATTTTTTCCCATTTTTTAGAGTGAAATGAAGGTGATGCCAGAAGTTCATATATTATTTATCTATTATTTATATTGATTTTTACAAAAAACATATTATTTTATAAGGTAAGATAATAAGATTATGTTTAAAGGAAATTACATACTACTTTTTAAAGATGTAAGGTATAACTTTGTGAAATTTTTTTTATGAGTTTTCATGACTTCAGGGAATTTTTTTTAGTTTTTTTCATTAATATTTGTTATGAATTTTTTATGAAAATATTTTTGAAAATAAGTTGATTTATTTGGTAAGAAAATGTTTATTTTGAACACAAAAGTTTATTTTGAAAAGGAAAATTTTTATAAGTATTCATGGACTAATGGTTTCTTTCTTTATTAGTATGTACCTTACTAAGATTTTTTTAATCACCTTTCATTTTAAAATGTTTTTCACATGGTTTAAGTATTATTAGGAACAAGTATGGGGTTAAGATCAAAATTTTTAAGAAATTTTTGGAAAATAAAACTTACTATATCTTAAAAGTTTCTTTATGGAAAAAATGGATACCATGTATAAGTGTTCCCTTTGTAATACATGGGTTTGTTATATAAGAGATATGATCTAAATCTCAAAAACTCTAAACCTAAAAGATATTTGGGAATGTAAAAAAGTGAATTCTAATTTAAAGTCACCCGAATATGTCATATATAAGGATGGGTCCTTACAATAGGTATCAGATCATGGTTTAAATAAATTTCGGGGTTAGGATAATGTTAATATAACACCCTTAAAAGATTTTAATTTTTTGTAAAGTTAGAATAATATATAATTTTAAAGATTATCATATTTATTTATCTAAACTATATCTATTCAAAATGGTTTTCCATAGAGGAAAAAAGAAATTTGAAGTATGAAGGCACAAAGGAGACTATATTCTTATAAATCATTAACCTGTAATATTTGGAATTAGAATAGAGTAATTTTCCATTGTGATATCTCAGTTGAAAAAGAATATAATGGTGGTGGTATCCATGGAAACAAAACAACCATATCTACCAAAGAGGAACATTTCAATAGTGGAACATGTTTTTAGAAAACAACCTTCAATATTTATTAGATATTCTTTCCTAGTGGTAACTGAAGGATAGATTAAACTCATATAAAATATATTTGATTTCATGGGATATTCAAATCATCAAATGGTAAGACTTTCTATTTACTATTTTTAAGGTGAAGTTGACCAGTGGTGGTAAATGATCAATAATATTAGGTAAAGATATGAGACTCATACCTTGGAATGGGATGAATTTAATAATATCTTCCTTGAGAAAGATTTTCCTAAAGTTATTAAACATAGAATAGAAAACAAATACTTATAGTTGAGGAAAAGAGAGGAAGGTTCAAAGTCAACTTATGAATAATTTTTCACCCAATAGGAAATGTACACACTAAATTTTATTTGTGATCTTGATATAAATATTAATTTATTTTACTCATGATTGATTCCAAAATATAAAACGAAACTAGATTCGTGAGAATTTAAAAGTTATGGTAAAATTTTTTCATGTTAAAATAAGGTGTAAATGGAGTTTGTTGATGAATGGGTATTTTATGATAAAAAATGGAAAACGATATCTATGTAGTAGGAATATGGGAAGAATCCATCAAATAAATCTAAATATAAGAAAATCAAGTTCCCATTTTGTAATAATTTTTATAAAAAGAACATTGGGGAATTCCTTATGAAATATGGTTCATATATGGTATGTTTGGTAATATGGATCATAATTATAGTGAAATATATCTTATTAGTAGTAAGAAAAATTCCAATAAATAGGTAGTGAAATGTTTTAAATGTAATGATATGGGTCATTATGAACATGAGTGTCCAAATAAGAACACGAATGATGGGAATAAATAGTACTATAAGCATAAGGGTGTGGTGAAATCCTTTATAACTACTTCAGTAGATGTTGGTCTGTCAAATAAAGTGGTCATAGGTACATTTCTTGTTTATTCAGATTATGTTGATGTCTTACATTATCATGGGTCTAAAAATCTTTCATTTCTAAGAAATTTTCTTGTAAATTAGAAATTCCACCTCTAGAAATGAAGCATGAACTTATGGTAAAAACACATGGGGAAGTATTAAGTTAAAAATAAATTGTAAGAATCTTCCTATCATTTTTAGTGGAAATACATTACTTTTAAATGTTTTTTATTTCCCTTGGTAGAGTTTGATATTATTTTGGGTATGGATTAGATCTCTGATTACCAAGCTAAGCTAGATTTGGGAGATAAATAAGTTTTTTTTCATAAATATATTTAGTTTGTATGCATGAATAAACCCATGCCTTTTATAACATATCAAGAATTTGAGAAACTATTAAAATATGGAAATAAAAGTTATCTTTCTCATATAGTTGAAAATAAAGAAATTATTTAAGTTAGTGATGTGTTGGTAGTAAAAGAATACCTTCATTCTTTTCATGAATAGTTTTTCAGTATTTTACCTGATCATAAATTTAAAATTACTATTGAAATAGTTATTGATGATAATCCAATTTTAAAACCCCTTATCAAATGACTCAATTAGAACTTATGGAATTGAAAAATAAGTTGAAATAGTTACTTGATAAAGGTTTTATTCATCCTAGAACACCACCATGGTGTGCTCCTATTTTTTTGTTAAATATAAATATGGATATATGAGGTTTTTTATTTATTATATACCTTTAAATAGTAGTATATTAAAAATAAGTATCAGTTTCATCGTATTGATGACTTGTTTGATCATCTCCAGGGAGTTCAATATTTTTCAAAGGTTGACCTAATGTATGGGTACCATCATATGAAGGTAATGGAGTACAAAATTTTGAAAATGGAATTTTGGACTAGATATAAGCATTATAAGTTTTTGGTTATTCCATTTGGGTTGAAAAATTCCCCAACTATATTTATAGATCGTATGAATAGTTTTTACCCTGATTTTTTGAAAAATTTTGTGGTTGTTATTATTGCCTATATTTTGGTTTATTAAAAAAATTATGAGGGATATGAAAAACATCTAGGAATTTTTCTACAACCCCTATAAGAAAGTAAATTATATGTAAAATTGTGAAAATGTGATTTTTGGTTACAATATATTAATTAATTGGACACAACATAAATAAATATGGAATAAAAATTTATCCCACTAAAACTAAAGTAGCTAATGAATGTTTAATACCTACAAATGTTACTTATATTCATATGTTTCTTAGATTATCATGATATTATCGATAGTTTTTTGAAAATTTTATATGGTTATTTAGCCCACTGAATAAGTTAACATGAAAATAATTTAAATTCATCTAGAAAAAATAATATAATGATTTTTTCTAGTTACTGAAAATAATATTGGTGAATGATCCAGTTTTGGATCTGCCCTCCAAAAATGATTTCTTTTTTATTTATAGTGATGCTTTATTAAAAAATAATTGTTTTTGTCCTGATATAAGATAATCAGGTAATTTATTATAATTCATGTCAATTAATACCACATAAGAATAATTATTATACACATGGCCTTGAACTGGAAGTTATAGTGTTTGGTTTAAAATTTTAGAGACATCATTTATATCGACCAAAGTGTAAAATATTTAATGATAATAAATTTTTTCAGTATATATTCCCTTAAAAGGAGTTGGACATGAGATAGATTATTTGGATGGAATTGATGATGGATTATGAATAAAAAATTCATTATCATCCTAGAAAATCAAACAAATTAGTTGATAATTTGATTTGGAAAAGTAATGATGCATTAACCATGCTATATTTAGAACATGACCCATTGGTTAATGATTTGATGAATGTTGGCCTTGAACTTGTGAATGCATGATCTTCCACTATTTTTTCAGGTTTTGAAACAATCATCTCTATAAAAAAGGATTAATAAATTTCATAAGGAATATGGTGAGTTACAGAAAAATTAAAATTGGTTAATAAGGGTAAGTTTCCAAAATTATACTTGACGAATATTTTTTTTGAGATTTGGAAAGATATTATGTCTACTTTGTAACTCTTAGTTGAAGAGATAATTATTAAGTGAATCTCATTGTTCCCCATTTCATATTTATCCTGACATCACTAAGATGTATTGAGACCCTTTTGAGTATTACTAGTGTGATAGTATTAAAATATATATTTCTAATTTTACCATGGAATTTTTGTCTTGTCAATAGTTTAAAGAAGAATGAAAATTTTCAGATAAAGCAATTTATCCTTATCTAGTATCCTAGTGGAAATAGTAAAATGTATCCATGGATTTTGTGGTGGAATTTACAAGTACATATTGAGGTAATGATTTGATTTGGGATATTATTGATTGATTAAATAAATCTTTACATTTCCTTCCTATTCGAGATACTATATCTTTAGATCAAATTTCTCAATTGTATCTTAAAGAGATAGTTTGGTAATATGGAGTTCCTCTCTTTATTTTATCTAACAGTGATCTCATGTTCACTTAAAATATTTTGAAAGTCCTTTAGAAGTCATGTGCGTGGAATTAAATTTCATTACAAACTTTCATCCTTAATCTGATGGATAGTTCAAGCGAATGATTCAGACCTTAGTATACATGATTTTTTCTTGTTCAATGCATTAACATGGAAGTTGGGATCAAATTATTTCTTTAGTTGAGTTTTCTTATACTAAAATTTTTCTTTCTAGTAAACATATGGAACCTTTTGAGTAATTATATGGAAATTAGTGTCAGAATTTGGAATTTTGGGTTGAAGTGGGGGAGAGAAGTTTGATGGGACCCTAATTGGTAAAGGAAATTATTGAGAAGGTGAAGATGATTTAGTAACATATTAGGATGACACAGAGAAGGTAGAAAATATCTATAGATAATAAGATGAAATATATTTATTTTGAGGTAAGTGGTCATGTTTTTCTTAAAGTATCTCTATGGAAACGTTTTATGTGTTTTGGTAAAAAAGTGATTTTAAGTCCACAGTTCATCAGCTATATAAAATCTTGGATAAATTTGGATAAATTTCTTACCTAGTGTCCTTTCCTTTGAGTTTATAATAGTCAAAAAACATTTTTTATGTTTCGATATTAATAAAATATGATCCAGATTCATCTTATGTTTTGAGCACTAAGGTAGTTTTTTAAGATAAACTTTCTTATAAGGAGTAGGCTATTAAGATTATTGACAATAGAGATAAATTATTTTATAAAAATTTAATTTATGAGGTTATGTTTTTTTGGAAAAACTATATGGTTGATGAAGAATCATGGGAATCTAGAGGTGTAAAGGGGGGAATAATGGGAGCGACTCCCCAAGATATTTTGTTAATGGTCTCCTTTCATACCCTATTTTCTCCAAATATTAAAAATATATCCACTTCAGTTTGATAGATCTGGAAATACAATATCTTCATGGTATCATTAGATCCAAAATGTGAATTCTCCTTTGGAAGGATCGTTCTCGAAGCACCGGAGAAAAAGGATCTACTCGAAGCTCATCTGAATCATGACCCTGAATAAAATCATAAAGGAACCTATTTTTTTAATTGATTAAATGATTAGATATACACAATGTGACCACATCGAAGTTCCCCTACATAAAAAATTAGAGGATGGAGGTTTCTTAGTAGATATTGATCTCGAATACCTATAGTAAAGGCTTAACATGCGTCAGTTTTCCATTTTTGGGTGCATTAATTATCTAAAAGGGGAAAAACCATAGTCTGTCTCTAATCTAAAACTTCAAATCTATTATTGTTGGGGATAATCAATTTGAAACTTTTTCTAATTACAAGAGGCTATTACCACATTATTCACCCATAAGGATTTAAACCTCATCTGGAAAACTAGAAATACTCAATTTTAACTTAGATTCCTTAGATTATTCAAGTGGGACCTTTCCATTAATCTCCTCACACATAATAATTCTATGAAATAAATATGGACTAGGTTGCATGGACTAAACTGGGTATTATGGAACCCAAATATTCTAAATGATATTACTTCTTGTATTGGTGTCCCCTTGAAGATTGATCAATATACATTAAATAAGGAACTGGGAATATATTCTAAGGTTATGGTAGAGTATAATTTAGACTAAAAAATTACCAGATGTTATTATCTTCAATGATAATGACTATAGAACATATGTTAAAGTGGAATACAGTAACAAAATTGCATTCTGTGAATTATGCAAGATAATTGTGCATTCAATTTCCAACTGTAGAGTGTTTCAAAAACAAGTTCAACCTCTTACTAAGAAGTAATTAAAGGAATTTAAATGAAATATAATTGGGAAAGGACCTATTTTTGATAATGTTGAACACTCCAAAAATAATAAAAATAAAATATGAGTTAAAAAGAAAGATATCCTTAATATCTTAAAGGATGGTGTTGTAAAGTGACGGGATAACTTGGTTAAGGAAGAAGAAAATAAATCTAAGTATGAATACATTGCTGATGAAATTCATAATACTGTTAGGGATATTGAAAATCATATCCAACAAGATGTATCAATTAAATACCAAGAGATTATAAATGGAATATCCCTTGATTTGGGAAATAATCTTCATACCATATCAACCTCCAATCTATTACATAATGAATCTGAGGATTCATAGAAGTTTGGGGATGAGGATAAATTATCTTAGGAAAAAAATATGGAGGTTGATATTGATTTTCAATCTCATTAGTTCAATTCTAAAGAAATATACCCCACTAAAGGAATTCAAGAGCATTTACATGACTCAACTATGCAATCTATCAAAGTTGATGTTTCTAGCACCTTTGAAGGATATAAAGAAATTTTTATGAAGGAAAATGATGTGATTTTACATATTTATAACACTATTGCTATTTGTTACATTATTATCCCCTTATTTGAAGAGGGTAACACCATGTTATAAAACTCACAGGATATAAACACTGAATCAAAGCCCCTATTTTTTATCAGCACTACTGGTGAAGAGAAAAAAGACTCCCATGGAGTCTAAGGTAGGTAAATATTACATTATAAATTCACCAAACTCTTCTATGACTAAGAAATATAAAGTCTCATCTTCTTATGGTGTAATGAATGCAAAACCAATAAGTAAATCAACAAGGTAGAAGAACTATAGATGTAAAAATAAGGGGGGTTACAACCCCAAATACAGGTTCAAATGAATATACTCTATTGGAAATGTCATTGTATAGGAAACTCTCACACCATTACCTCTTTAAAAAATATTTATTTATACTCATAAACCAAAAAAATCCATTTCATATCCTAAAATTAAATTTTCTTCAATATTTTCTGTTTTGGACCACTTCGGTTATGATTTTATTGGTGTTATAAATAACAATTATTCTATGGAATCTCTTTGTATCTTTGATCATTTATATATAAACAAGGTTAGTGTTGATAACACCGATGACCAAACCTTCACCTATGAAATGGCCTTTCAAAATTCACACATATTTTTCATTTTTCTTATGCCCAAAATAGGTGTCAAGATAAGAGACTCCTCTAGAAGAACTTATCATTTTTAAATAACACAATTCATTATCCTTGGATCATCATAAGATATTTTAATTCCATCCTTGGTCCTATTAAAAACATGACCCCATATAATTGTATTATTTATATTATGGAATTTAAATCTTCCATTAAAGAAAATGATTTAATTTAAATCAACCTTAATAGGAAAAATACACTTGGTATAGAAGACACTACAATTGGGTTATAGCTAGTAAGCTTGACATATCTTTTACTGATTATCAAGACCTTGATAAATAGGACACTATTTCTAGCATTAACCTTCCTAAAGTAATTTTATACCATCATCTGATTTTAATTAGTATCTATACCATAAATCTCAGGCCTATCCTTCCTTTTAGATTTAATAATGACTAGGATTTAGTTATTGAATATGGTAACATTGTTAAAGAAACCTGTAATTCTATGATTTTTGGTAATGATTCCTTCACTTGTATCATAAAACTAAAATTATTAAAAAAACATAAAGGCTGGTAAAAACAAAAAACCAACCAAATTGATAATTCAATTTCTTCTTTTGAATACAATCTCAATCAAATTCAAGTCGCCTCTACAGATTTTTATTTTTCTATTGACCCTCAATAAGAAGTTGATCTTTGTACTAAACTTAACTCATTAATTTCTATAAAATATAATCTTCTAAAATAGATCTTCAAAATAAAATGGATCAAATATGGTGATAGGAACACTAAATTCTATAATACTCTAGAAAGAACTAGGAAATATTTTAAGCGACTTACCTTTCTCGAATATAGGGATAATATAATTGATAATGAGTAAGGTCTATTAATATTTTATCTTAATTTAGAAATATGTTTAATGCTCATAACATAAACAAAGACTTATTATCTGATGTCATTCCTATCATGGTTAAAAATAACAACAACACCCTCTTGAAAATCATCCCCCTTGACCATGAGATTAAAGATTATGTATTTAGATTGAAGTCCGATACTACTCTTGGGCATGATGGCTTTTCTGAATCCTTTTTTCATTATTATTGGGATATCTTTAAAATTCATGTCTATAATATGGTTAAATAATTATTTTCCAATGGAATCTTCCCTCATCATCTTAATGTGAAATTACTAACTCTAATTCCTAAAGTGAAATATTCCTAAAAAATCCACCTTTTTAGGCCCATTTCTCTCATTAACACTCTCTATGAAAGTATCTCCAAACTCCTAGAAAATAGAATTTGTACATTAGCTAATAAAATAGTCTCTTGGAACCAGTTTAGATTCCTTAAAGGAAAAACCGTACAATATTAAATTTTCATAGCCTATGAATGCACAAATATTTTAAAGAAATATAATAGGGATGGAAGTAGTTCTATTAAAATTTACATTATAAAATATTTTGAAACTATGTATTGGAGTTTTATTTATAATTTCCTTATAAATTTTGGATTTAATGAAATATTTTTCAACAAAATCAAAACCCTCTTCTCCTCTTCTCACATATTTATTCTTGTTAATGGTTCTCTAAAAGATTACTTCAATTACAGTAAAGTTTTCAGATAGGGTGACCTCCTCTCTGTAATACTTTTTTACTATTGTAGAGGATTACTTAAGAATACTCCTCACACACTTGGTTAATCCGGGTAAATTAAATCCCATTATTACCTCCATAAATCTTACTGTTCCTTCTCATATCTTCTATACAGATGGCATCATCTTATTACTTTAAGGAGACAAGATAAATATCCAATATCTTAAATATTCCCTCTCTCACTATGATGAGGTCTCTAGTTAATCCATAAACTAGAATAAATATTTTATCTTATTTGGGAAAATATTTCTAGCTGCTAGATTAATGAACATCATAAACGATATAGGAATCAAATAGGGGTCCATCCCTTCCACTTATATTTGGGTCCCTTAATTTTGGGGAAATCCTAAAAGTATTTAATTTTCTAAAATAGTATACCAAAAAATAATCAACTCTCCTCTTGGAAAGGAAAATATTTATCTATGGATGGAAGAATTTGTCTTGTAAAATTTACCATTGTTTCTAAAATGGTTTATTCTCTGATGATTTATAAATATACCATTGGTCTACTAAAAAAGGTTCATTTCTATGTCAAAAAATTTGTTTGGAGTGGTAGCACACTAGAAGAAAATCTTGTCACTTTTCCATGGATTAATTTTTTTAATCCTATTTCTAATGGTAGTCTCATTATCAAGAATCTTATTTTATTCAATGATTCCCTTAAAGCTAGGATTTCTTGGAACCTTTTAAATAAAAATTCCATGGTTTCTAATTTCCATAGAGGTAGGTTTATTAATAAACTAAATAAAGGAAATTTTATTTACATGGACTCCTCTATCTGGATATCCATCAAACACTATTTTACTAAAATTATGCCCCACTCAAGATGGATGGTTAATATAGAATCTTCTTTGATTATTTGGTCAGATAAATGTAATAGATTACCTATTATCACTGTGGTTATCCCCATTCAATTACCTTCCAATAAAAATAATTTTATAAATGATCTCTTAAACTCCCTATATTTGGAATTACCTAATGATATTAGTACTACAATCAACAATTGTCATTATATTAACACAATGTATTTTTTAGTTTTGGAACCTGTAAAAAATGGAATTTTGGACACCAAAATATTTTTTAATCATAATTTAACTGGTGAAAATAATGAGTTTTCTTGGTTAAAAAACTTTGAAAAGCCTTGGATCAGACTAACCAAATTCACACTTATTTGGAGAATAGCCCACAATCGAATACCTATAGACAACTGTTTACAATTATTTTTTATTCAACTTTTCTCCAAAATGTTTTTGTTCAACCATCATAGAAGAGACACTAAAAACCTATTCTTATCTTGTGATACTACATTTTTTTATAGAAGTACATATTTGAAATTTTTATCTCATATAGCCAGATTTGGACTCTATCCGACTGCATTTCCAAACTTTCACTGCTGCAAAATTTTCTTAATAGATCGATCACCTATTTATGGTTGTTGTTGAGGAACTACTTCATGTTATCTGGTATGACAGAAACTCAGTTATTCATTATAATAATATCTCCATTTTTTTTCATCTCAAGTAAGGATTCTCGCTACGAATAAAGAAGTGGGATTGATTCAAACATGTCCCTAATATTACTCTATCATGGATTTTATTGTTCTTCATAGATTGGTAATTTAGGGGTGATACTGCTAGTCTAGGGGAATTTTTTAAGTCTTTTGAAAAGATCCCCTCTATGGATAGATGAAAATAAATGTGGATAGTTCCTCAAAAGGCAACATGGGTCCCTCGGATTATGGTGAAATATACAGATATCACATTGGAAAAATTATTGGTTGCTTCTATGGTACCTATTATATTGCCTCCTCATAAGAATTTGATATGTATAATGTCATTATTTCAGTTAATTGTGTTAAGAATAAATGATGAAGAAACATGTGGATCAAAAGAAAATACCCCACTATAGAGAAAGACCTCCAGTGCATCTTTCTTGGACCCTCATAGCTAGATGTATGGGATGACTTCATTATCTCTCCAGGATCAACCACATAGTCACTCAAGATTACCACGAGGTGAACTTGATGGTGGATGGTCTTTCCAAAAAAGGAGTCAACAATGACATCACATGGTTTGATAACCTTCCTACAAATATGACACCTTTGCATGAAAATATTGTAATAAAATTACCTCATTTGGAATCATGTAACTTTTTACCTTATTATATATTTTTTCTATGGTAACATTGACCAAGGTAGCACCATTTTAAAAAATATAAATCTAAAAATGTTATTAGGTAAAGAAATCCCCACTTGTTTAATAAGTAAATAAAATTGTGAGTATAAAACTTCTAAAAGGGAGAAGGACATAAAATACCTGGTAATATTTAAATAAAACATTTTAATATATTAATTATTTATACTCTAAATATTTATATTTATTATAATAATATTTGACAATTTTTCAGTCAAAAGGAAAAAGGTTTATTACTAACCAAATTGGGTTTTATACATCATATGGTTTGATTTAAAATAATTATTTCTAGATTATAGAATTTTAATTTTATAAAATAAAATTAATTTTTTAATTCATCATTTCAAAATTATCTTAGGATATTTTTTTAGAATTTTTTGAAAAGATTTATTTTTCAATGAATAGTGAAAATAATGATTTTATTAAAAAAATTATTTTACTTTCATTTATTTACAAAGTAAAATTATAATTTAGATTAGTTTTAAAATTTATTTATTTTTATTAATATTAATAATAATCTAATTATGTTCTATAAAATTAATTTTATACTTTAATTTGGTATTAAAACATTTTTATACAAAATATGCATTTTTAAAAAAACACTTTTTATCGCATTCTGTTAGTTTAATATTAAATTAAATTATTCTAATTGTATATTTTGAATATTGAAAAATGGATTCCACATTTAAAATTATAGGGTCTACATTTGGTAAATATTTTCATTTTATTTTTGGACATCATGAATAGTAACCTTAGTAATTTTTATTACCACAATAAAAAGTAAATCAAGTAATTAAAGTTCAAAATAAATTGATAAGGACTAAAAAATGACTCTAACACTTATATTAATTTTTTTTGGATGAGAATATCTCATCCATAAACATCCAAAATTATTTTATATTTCATTTTTTTTCCATTTAGACATGATTTTTTCCTTTTTAATATTTAAGTGAATATAAAGCTAAAAATGTCATACTCTTGCTTTTAATAACTATAATATTTTTAATATGGGAATAAACAAAGGATATGTTCATTTATAAATAATAATGTTAAATATAAATTATTATTTTATTATGGTAATTTTTTAATTCTTAATGAATAAATAATTACCTTAAAATCTTACACAATGCTAATGCAGTATTTATTTAATTAATAGAAAAATAATATAAGTGATTTTAAAAATGGTAAAAATAGTATTATTTTAATGAATATTTGGGTTCCAGAATTTTTTAAGATAACCACGACACATTATAAAGTTTTTATTTCATTTTATTCAAATTCCTTTATTATATTTTAGTTTTCAAAGCCAAATTAAATGAATAGTTTCAACATTAACATTAATGTTATTTTATAATAAATAATATTTGACTAAATGATTTAAAATTCCTAAAAATATAATTTTATTCCAATTTAATGATATAAGGTTAATTAAATCAACCATGGTCTATTTATGGTCTCTTTTTTCTTTTATAGTAACTATATTGACACTAATTGTAAAAAACATTAATATCATTGTAACTATTCAAAAGGTTAATGAAGGGTTAAAAAACATATAAGGGTAAATATGTGATCAAAACTTTCCAAAATTTGATTTAATTTTATTATGTAGATTAATACTCATATTATATTAAAATCTTATCAATTTGGGATCATTTTGACATCAAAATTTATTTATATTAATTTAATATTTTAAGAAATTCCAAGTGCCCCCCTCTCTTATGAAAGGTCTCCACTTCTTATCATTTATTCACACTTCAAAATAATTTTAGACAATAACTATCTAAATAAATTCCTATAATACCTTATCTCAATAGAGAGGTCTTTTTTTACACATAATACCAACCTTATAGGGCTTAAGGTATTAAGAAAAAGAGACTTTCCAAAGAAGAGGTATAGTTTTTAACTGCATGTTTTAGTTTTATTTATTCTTTAACCTACTTAAAATTTTCTACAACCATGATAAAAATAATAACACAAATATTATCCATATACTAATATATTATTATTTAAATTTTTTAACCTATATCCATCTTCTCTTCCATCAAATGGGAAATGAACCCATCGTTCGTGTGTACGGCAAACTACTGCCTTGTGAACCAATGTAATTTTTTTCCATAATAATCTCTAAAATAAGGTTATAATTATGGGATTAATATTTATATATGATACTAATAACATATTTATCATTCCAAAAAAATATTATATCATTTACTTTCTTACATTTCCATTCACTAAAAAATGATAATGTTGTGTGTGCATGCGTGTAGACTACCACCACCACGAAGTGATGTGAATGGTTTTTTCATCACCACATCACATGGATGATATATATATAAGTATTTTCAAATAACTAATATGGTTTTAATTATATTATTATAATTTTTTTAAGTTTAAATAACAATTTTCATATTTTCATAATGATTGATTAAAAATGGAAACACTACTCATCTATACATATGGCCTATGATCTCTATGATTGTAACATAGATCATTTTTCATGACCATATTTCATGATTAGTTTTAAAAGTATAATTTATGTATAAAAATTATAATTATTTCGTGATTATTTTTATATATATGATTTAATAATGACCTCGTTAACCATAGTCAACTTACTGAATCCATTTTGGACTTATGAAATAAATATTATCAAAACGTTTGACATGAATTTAATTGATTACAAAATTAAATATAACATGGTAAGAGATAAAATAAAAGTAATAATAAAATTTAAATGGGTTATTAATAAATTAAATAATTAACCAATGTTTATTATTTATTAATATAAATAATGTATGTGACAAGTCAGTCTCAAGGTAAGGGAATTTCTTTAAAAAATATTCTTTTAATGTTTCTTTTCTAACTATTTTTCTTACCTATCCATATTATTTAAAAATTATTTTATGGATGTATTTATATGGATATAAATTAATTATAAATGGAATTATATGTCTCTTTCAAAGGCTTTTCAAAGGTAATTATTTTAATGTTTTGAATTTCTTTACAAAAGATAAAAGGAATGTTCTATTTTATTGCATATAGTGACAATGAATTTTCTTACCACCGTAACTGTTATTTGATATTTGGATTCATTAATAAGATTTCATTTTTTGTTAAAATAAAAATTCTCTTTCCTTTTTTTTGGAATTATATTTTGGAAAAATGGGTTTTAAAGGAAAGGTATATATCAATATCTGAAAATAAATTTCTTATAGGTGGAAATAACATTTTACAGATGCAATATTTTATGTATTCTGTTATGGTTCTTGGTCATTGTTTATGATTATGGGTGGTTACATTATAAATATAATGAGGTTGATCCCATTATAGCTCTCTAATACATTGGGTAAAGATATGGAGTTAACCAATTTGGTTTCACCTAAGAGATTATGGGAATTTTTTGTGAACGTTATTCCAAGGGAAACCATGATGGATATTTTATGTGTAACCATGAAGCATAATCTGAGTGTAACCATGTAGGTTATTCCATTTATAAGAGTGATATGAAAATTATTCCTCATGTTCCTATATTATTTATCTATACTTGATATGTATTTTTATGAAAATCTTATGATTTCAAAAGTTAAGCTAAAGAGATTATGTTTAAAGAAAAGTACATGCTACTTTTTTATTGTGAAAAGTATAACTTTGTAAAATAAAAAAATTATGAGTTTTTCATGAAATAAATAAACCTTTATGAGTTTTATTTTTCCCTTAATATTTCTTATGAAATGTTTTGTGAAAATATTTGGGTAGATAAGTTTATTTCTTGCATAAGAAAATGTTTATTTTGAAAAGGAAAATTTTTATAAGTATTCATGGTTTAATGGTTTATTTATTTGTTTTTGTGTCCCTTAATGAGGTTTTTGTGCTCATATCAAGTTTTATAATTTTTTTCATAGGGTTTAAGGATTATTAGGGATAAGGATGATGTCAAGATCAAATTTCTGAAGATATTTCATGAAAATAAAACTTGTTATATCTAAAAATGTTTGTTTTATGGGAAAAATGGATACTAAGTATAAGTTTCCAATTTCTAATAAATGGGTTTGTTATAAATGAGTTATAACCTAAATGTAACACCTGAGGATTTTATGAAATATTTTTTTAATTAATTTACTTTTTTATATTTTTCATTTCACATGACATGGGAAATAGTTATGTGTGTGTGTGTGTGTTAAAACACAAATACAAATAGTCCTTTCACACGGAATATCGAATCAGTATATGTTACATGCAACCATGACTTGTAATATGTTACACACAACACCGACTTGAGATGGGTGCACCTAGATAGTGATCCAATGCATTGGATAAAGTTAAGTCTCATGAGATACGATGTGAAACAGGATTGACGGTTAGCCTTGACCCATGCTAAAATGGGAATCGAGATTGGCGGTTAGCCTTAACCCATACTAAAACGGGAAACAAGATTGGCAGTTATCCTTGACTAGTACTAAAGACATGTTTTATTATTCTGCCACATTTATATGATTCCATTTTTATATTATCCCATGCTTATAGGATATGATTTCATAAGTTCCATGCTTTGGATATCATTATGTTGTGACTCCTAATTCATTTTCTTAAGTTATATTCTTATGTTCTTTCCCTTAATGGGATTTTTAGCTCATCCTTTTATTCATTTGTTCCCCAGGGTACCCTATGTATATGTAAGGGCTCAAAAGAAGTTATTATATCTTTATGTGTATTAAATAAAGAAGTGTTTTCTCCCATGTTTTATGTTTTATGTACCTAGTATTCCAAGACACGAGACTTAACAATCCTTGGCTTGTACTATGATGTATAATTATGCTTAAAATCATGTAATGTTATATGTAAAAGGATAGGGTCACTACAGTTGGTATCAAAGGATGGTCTAGTTATTTTTGGAGATTAAGAATAGAGCACCTTAGTGAGAACCTTAAGGATGAGACTAAGTATAAAAAAACATTCCTGAATTTTGGTGAGTACTGAGTAAGTGGTTTATCAAGAAAATACATTCCTGTCTGGATACTAGTAGGTAGAGGCGGCTCTGGCACATATGTATCTAGGGGTAAAAACCTGAAAACACCACTTTGAGCAAGACTCGAACATGAACTGGTGCACGACAACAGTCCTTGTTGCACTCTTGGTTACAGCACTCTAGTGGATATACTTTCATAGATTCATGAGCTTAGTACAAACCATTATTAAGGGAAAAAAATCCCATAAGAATATAAGTTAAGAAATAGATCGAGGATAACCTATATTTAAACCAAAGGAATCACAATTTAGGGTATACTTCTTCTTTATAAGTTTATCCTTTTATTTTCAAAGTTTAATTTTTATGCTTAATAGCTAAGTATTAAATATGTATAATTATACATTATTTTTCTTAGTTAATGGAGGGAAATAGAAAACACATTCCAACAACCAATGTGATAGGCAATGTGAATATTTCCCTAATGATATGCCTGTTATGATGGGAGAGAGTGCTAAAAAATTCATGATAGTACTTTCTCAGCATCCTGAGATATGAATAATAACTTAAATCATGCGGAACTCCCTCCTCCTCCAAGGAAAGAGCAAGTTGTTTTAGAATATTTCATACTGAAAAGGCCTCCCATGTTCAACAGATCTTCTGATCCCCTCCTCTCAGAATAGTGGATTAACTCCATTAAAAAGATATTATCCATCCTCATGTTCTTGGAAGAAGAGAAATTTGTACTGGTAGTCTATCGTTTTGATGGGGAAGATGATCAGTGGTGGAAACTGATCAAGAATACAAAGTCCCAAAAGGAAATTGATTCCATGGATTGGGAGGAATTCAAGAGGATGTTTTTCAATAAATATTTTCCTCAAACCCTCTATCTCAAGATGGAAAGAGAGTTCCTCAGACTCAAGAAGAAGAAATATGATTCCATCAGGGCGTATGAAGAAAAAATATATAAGGATTTCATGATATGACTCTGCCTTTTTCATGAACACTGACAGAAAAGTGGATAACTTCTTTATCAAACTAAAGTTACGAAAAGCGTTGGCGATTCGAGACTTCTAAAGTTATGAGGATATTGTCTGTTGTGCCCACAAGGTTGAAATAGATATTGGAGACTCTCAGTGGTATCATGGTCCTAGTGAAAAGAATTATAAAATGGAGAACAACATGGGTGGTTCATCGAATAAATCCCATGATGGAAAGAAGCCTGAATTTTCCCCTTGTAAATGTTGTGGGAAGAAGTATCCTGGTAATTATTTGAAGGGAACCAAGAATTTATTCAAATGTGGAAAGTTTAGTCATCTGGCCAAGAACAACTGCCAGGATATGAATAATCCCAATAATGTATAAGAATAAAGGAAGGTTCAAATCAACACTTATCATGAATTATTGTGTTATAACTGCAAGGAGCATGGGCATTATGCGAACAATTTCCCTAATCCGAGGGTTGTTGGAGGAAATAAACAACAAACTCCAAGGAAACAAGGAAGGGATTATGCTATCACTACTGCTATGGTGGAGCTTTACAGTGATGTGGTGATAGGTATGCTAGTTATTCCTTCAAGAATAGAAGATGTACTATTTGATTCATGTTCTATGTATTCTTTCATATCTTGCAAATTTAGTATAGCTATTTAAACACCACCTCAAAATTAGGAGAAAAAGTTATATGTGAGAATATAGAATGGGGAAATTATTGCGTCCATGGTTTATAACTCCTCCTCAGTTAATGTTTGTGGACTAAACCTCCCATCATGTCTTTTCATACGTCCTTTAGTGGAGTTCAAGACTATATTGGGCATTGATTGACTATCTTTGTACAAGGACAACATCAATTGTCAAGAAAGGGAGATCACTCATCACATCTTGAAGAATCCTCTGATTCTTTACAAGTGTAAGGAGGAAGATGAATCTTCTTTAGAATCATCATCTTAAGTTTGGATATTGTTTCCTTATGAGCAAGCATATCTAGCTCAAATGATTGAGACAAAGGAGAGAATTATGCTTGAAGACATTCCCATCGTGAGGGATTACACTAAGGTATTCCCTGAAGAGTTTCCTAACTCATGATTGGGAGGTTGAGTTCTCAATTGAACTTATCCATGGATCTATGACTATATCAAATACACCTTACATAATGGCCACCATATAGCTAGAGGATCTGAACATGCAGTTATAAGAGAATCTGGAGAAGGGTTTTATATGCCCAAGTGCTTCACCGTGGGGGGCACTGGTCCTCTTAATCAAGAAAAGGGATGGATCAATGTGCCTCTTTATTGATTATTGTGAACTCAATAAAATCATGATAAATAACAAGTATCCCCTTCCATGGATAGATGAATTGTTTGATCAGCTTCGTGGGGATAGTTATTTCTTTAAGGAGGACCTTCAGTCGGGATATCACTAATTAAAGGTGAGGAAGAAAGATATTCCCAAGAATGACTTTTGAACAAGTTATATACACTATGAGTTCATAGTGATGTACTTCAGACTCACTAATTCTCCAAAAAATATCATGGATTTAATTAATATAGTCTTTAGATATTACCTCAAAAAATTTGTGGTAGTCTTTATTGATGATATTTTGATATACTCCAAGAGAAAGGAGGAACATGATGACCATTTGAATACTATGTTAAAGACTTTGAGAAGGGAAAAGTTGTAAGAAAATTATAGTAAATATGAGTTCTAGATAGAGGAAGTATCATTATTGGGGAATGTTATCACCAACAAAGGGATATCTGTAGACCCTTCCAAGATTAAGGAAATTGAAGAGTGGCCCAAGCCAACATCTGTAATGGAGATCCACAGATTTTTGGGTCTAATCAGGTATTATCGATGATTTGTGAAGAACTTTTCATGATTATCAAACCCAATGACAAATCTGACATGGAAGGGAGTAATGTTTTTCTAGACTCATGAATGTGAAGACTTTTTTAAGGAGTTGAAAAAGAGTCTTATCACTGCACCAGTACTCAGACTCCCAATAATTTGAGAACTTTTTGTGGTGTATAGTGATGCTTCAACGAAGGGATTAGGTTGTGTGCTAATAAAAAATGAGAAATTGATAGCCTACACCTCAAGGAAGCTAAAAATCCATGAGCAAAAATATCTAATGCATGATCTGGAGTTGGCGGTTATGATCCTTGCATTGAAAATATAACAACATTATCTCTATGGGGAAAAGTGTGAGATATATACTGATCACAAGAGTCTCAAATATAAATTCACACATAAAGAGCTTAATATGCACCAGTGAAGATGAATAGATCTCATCAAGGATTATGAATTCTCAATCCACTACCATCTCGATAAGGAAAATAAGGTGGTGGATTCTCTAAGTATAAAGTATCATACATCTATATCAATGATGAGAATTTAAAGGGATCTCATCTTCCTAGATTTGCAAAAAATGGACATGGAAATCATTAAGGGAGGAACATCATCAATCCTTTCTCAAATGATTTCTCAACCATCTCTCATGGAGAAAATAAAGGATGCTCAAATAAATGGTGTGGAAATTATGAAAATGGTAGAAGCAATTAGAAATGGGAAATCCTCAGAGTTCAAGATTGATGAGGAAGGAGTTGTAAGATTTGGGTCACGACTATGTGTACCATCTTATCAAGGGATGAAGAATGAGATTCTGAATGACGCACATAGCTCAACCTTCTCTATCCACCTAGGGAGCACAAAGATGTATCGAGATCTCTGAGAAAACTTTTTGTGGGACAATATGAAAAGGGATATTGTTGAATATACATCAAAGTTCCTGGTATGTCAACATAAGATGGCTGAGAGGCAAAAGTCTAAGGGGATGATGTAACAACTAACCATACCAATGTGGACGTGGGAGAACATTACCATGGACTTTGTCACTGGACTTCTAAGGACATCTAGAGGAAATAATGATATATGGGTTATTGTGGATCATCTTACAAAGACATATCACTTTATCTCAATTCGAGAGGACTTCTCATTGGATCGACTTGTACATATTTACATCAAAGAAGTGGTAAGGCTTCATGGAGTACCACTATCTATTGTATCCGATTATGATCCAAGATTCACCTCAAAGTTCTGTAAAAGTCTCCAACATTCTCTAAGCACTAAACTGAACTTTAGTGTGGCCTATCATCCTCAAACTGATGGCCAATTTGAGCAAACTATTCATAAAGTAGAAGATATGTTGAGAGAATGTTCTATGGACTTCAATGGAATATGGGACCAACATCTTACACTGGTTTAATTCTCCTACAACAAAGGTTTCCACTCAAGCATCTGAATGGAACCATATGAATCACTTTATGGGAAAAGGTGAAGAACACTAGGGTGTTGGGATGAAGTCAGTGAGCGTAAGATGCTATAACCTGAAATGGTCTAAGAAATGATGGAGAAGGTGAAAACTATTCAGCATTATATCAAGGCATCCCAAAGTCAACAGAAGAGTTATACAGATAACCATCGATGAGGCCTTGAGTTTAGTGTTAGAGACATGGTATTTCTATGCATATCTCCATGGAATAAGGTCATGATATTTTGGAATAAAGGAAAGCTAAGTCCTAGGTATATCGGCCCCTTCGAGATCCTTGATAGAGTCGGAGTTGTGGCCTATCGATTGGAACTTCCACCTACCATGTTGAAAGTATATGATTTCTTTCATGTATCCCTCTTAAGGAAGTATATACTATACCCTTCACATGTACTCTCTTCAGAGGTGGTACAGTTGGAGGATGATCTTTCCTATAAAAAGCAGCCAGTGAAGATCTTGGATCGTAAAGATAAAGTTCTATGTAACAAGACTACTCACTTGGTCAAAGTACTGTGGAAGAACCACAAGTATGAGTAGGAAACATGGGAACTAAAGGATGCAATGAAGGAGAACTACCTGCACTAGTTTATGGATTAGAATGTAAAATGAAATTTTAAGGGTGATATTTCACAAAGGGGGGAGAATGTAACGACCCAATGTTTTATAAATTGAAATTACTCTATTATAAAATATAATCACATGAAAGCACAACATAATGAACTACTAAGTTCTATGTGACCTTTAAACATAAGTTTGTCACTTTTGTGATTTGAAATGTAAAAATCTAACATACACAGTTGCGATCAGTAAGTTATTTGGAGTCCGATAAGAAAAACTTAATTTTTGGTGAATAGTAACCTACCCTTATAAAAAGTAACATACCCTTATTAATATTGATATACCCTAATGAATAGTAACCTTACCTATGATAGTATAAAGATATTATTCAAGTGAAAGTATGATGTACCTATATTTTAGAATAAGTACATGAATGTTTTAAAACTGAATTTTTAATAATAAATTATGAGTTTAATTAAATATTAAAATAATAATATTTAGAATTTTTTTGAAAAATGGATTTTATTTTTGGATTCTACACATTACAAAATGGTTAGGGTGAATTTTCTGGATTTTTGTAAAATACTCAGATTTGTAATGAATAGTAAAATACGACAATTTATGTTAAATGCTAAATAATGGATTTATGGAGTCATTCATAATGATCTACTGATGTAATCCCAATTGGTTTGAAGTCATGTGAATTTATTACTATTCTTGGTCATGTAATCATCACTATTTCTAGTCTTGAGGTAAATTAATAAACTAATTATTAAACAATTATGAAAACCCTCCTCTCCTCCACTATAAACCCCCCTCACTCCCTATTCTCTTCACTACTATCAAGACTTGTGCCTTGCCAATATTATGACCAAATCTCTCCCTAATCTCATCCCCCCTTCCAAAATCCCATATCCACTTCAAAATACCAAAACCACTCCATTTAATAGTTTCTCAAAGGAGATAAACTCAAGAGGTAAATTCCTCTTTCAAATTCTTTTATTTCTTTGAAGTTATTTTCTTTTTTTATTTCTTTCCTCACCTCACTTCACACAAAAAGTATGATAAATTCAGTAACATACATGTATTGGAATGTTTTTATTCTAATGGGATATTTCATTATCATCTCTCATTTCCCCATCTTTTATTTAGAAATGAAAACACCATTTGAGATGTGTTAATTTAGCACATTCAAGGACAAAAATTTATCAATTTTTATTATCATATTTGATTATGGTCATGAAACAATTTTTGTTATGGTTGAAATAGATTATTATATATATAATATATCCTATTTATGGTTCTATAATCCTTTTGTACAAATGGTATTATGTTATAAATCAAAACATGTTCTTTGTAATCAAACCCACTGATTAACCAAAATGATTATCACTAAGGATTTATATAATAACTCATCTTCACTCCCAATAACCGAATGAATTTTTCTAAACATGTAATCTTCTATATGTTCACTAATAAAATAAAACTTCAATTATTTAAAACCACTTTCATCTTTCATGTATATCCAAACATGAATATAAGCGAACTGGTCAATAAAAACCAAGTAAGCAAACGATCCCAAATAATGAAATTAAACCTTATAACCAATAAAAAAGGTCTTGAATGAACCAAAAAGGGTTATAATAAATCAATTACATATAGAATAGGTTCTGAAATTGTTAATTAATAAAGCTAATTTGTTTATTCAGGTCATTAATAACAAGTGTAGAACACCACCAGATTTAAGGTAAGGGATCCTCTCCATTTCTCTCTTAATCACGATTATCCTCTATACTATGCCTTTTTATGAGTAATAAAAAATGATGGGGTGTGTTTTATAACCTCCATTATACTTACTTAATGTTTTATAAGTGATTATAAACCTCTTCTCTCTCTCATAAAGACCTCTTAGGTACACCTAACACTATTTTGATAATATATAATGAAATCTACCTGAACCTCCTTTGTTCTTTCAGGTTTCCTTATCCTTATTTATATCAAAATTGAGTTATATTATCTATATATGTACATATTATAAATGTGTTTTAGTGGTAAAAATTTAATTTATGAAGACCCTTTCATCACTCTCTTTTGGGGATATACATGTTTTTAAAAAATATCATCCTTAGAACTTTCTGATAAGAAAACATGTTTTAAGGGAACTTCCCAAATTTTTACCCAATTTATAGTGCACTATATCATCTTTTTTAATCCACAGTTGTCTTTATAAAATCAGTATTTTTATTATTAAAACCTTATGGGTTAAATTCTATTTTTATATAAAATATTTTCCTCTTTTCTATTTTAAAAGCTCTATAGTATTTTCCTTAAAACCGCACAAAAAAGGTTTTTATGATAATGTTTCTCAAATACATTTATTATATATTTTAACTTACGTTTTATACCACTTACCATGTTATATTCCTATTTTACCTTATTAAATTACATTTATGTTCTAATCCCTTTATTTTATGGACACTTTCATGATACTCCCATTGGTTATGCTTTATGTCATGATTGTGGCACCCAATTCTTTCCATGGGTACCCTTATGTTTATGTATGGTTGATTAAGTATGATTATTTATGTGGAAATAATATTAAGGAAAAATTTGATATGGGTGCACCCAAATAGCGCTGCAATGCATTGGGTAAAGTTAAGTCTCATGAGATGAGATGTGAAACGGGATTGGCGGTTAGCCTTGACCTATACTAAAAAGGGAATCAGGATTGGTGGTTAGCCTTGACCCATACTAAAATGGGAAACGGGATTGGAGGTTAGCCTTGAACCATAATAAAGACATGTTTTATGATTCTTTCACATTTATATGATTCCATGTTTATATAATCCCATGATTATATGATATGATTTCATAAGTTCCATGCTTTGGATATCATTATGTCATGCCTACAAACTCATGTTCTTAAGCTGTATTCTTATGTTCATTCCCTTACTGGGATTTTTAGCTCATCCCTTTATTCATGTGTTCCCCAGGGCACCCTATACAGAAGTAAGGTCTCAAAATATGTTAGTATATCTTTATGGATATTAAATAAAGTAGTTCCCCTGATGTTTTATGTTTTATGTACCTAGTCTTCTAAGACACTAGACTTAAAAATCCTTGGTTTGTATTATGATGTAAAATTATTCTTAAAATCATGTAATGTTATGTGTAAAAGGCTAGGGTCACTACAGAAATGATGTAGGTTCTCACACTGAGGCCAAAACTTGTAAATATTGTGTGATTTACTTGATTTAATTGCTTTACTTTCTTTACTTTCATTAATTGCTTTACTATTATTGCATGCCTAAGTATTTACTAAAATTTGATAAGGAAATAAATCTTAAAAAGTTGTAGGATTTAATTTTCTAAAAGTTTTGAAACTTATAAAAAGTGAACAATGGATTCAACCCATCCTTCTCATTTTTTATTCAATCCTTTGGAACTTCACATTGAACCTTTAATAGTGTCATTCCATTATTGAATAATGATATATATACTAAAAATATCCCTTTTATTAACTTATAAAAGGGGACACTTCAACCCCTTAATTCCATGCCCATTTCTCCAAATTTTTTCCTTAAACTCTACCATTTTTCCCTCCTAGAAACCTATCTCAATTTAACAATCCCTTATTCAACATATGTTATCATAATCCCTTCATTCCCAAGGATACTTCCAAGATAATTCTCATGGTACCAATGTGAGTATTACTTACTCCTTACCTTTCCTACTTAATATTCATCTTCCAAACCCACCTAAAATATAGTAATATAATGACCTAGTATCATTTTTATACTAAAGTGTAATTATATTAATGTAACAACCATTATTTACTCCTTTCCATATACTTTAAAAACAAAGGAATATTAATCGTGCATGGTGAGGACTACCATCTCCATAAAGTAACATTTTTTTTATTTTTAATATTGATTTTCATTATTTATCAAAAAAACTTAAAATCATATTCAAAACGTTATAAAATATAAAATATATAATTATTTATCTATTAAAATTTTATTATGTCAAAATGAATAATTTCTTTACAATACACGCCCATCAAATTATTGTATGTTCATGTTTAGGTCAGTATAACTGCCTAATTAAACAATGATAAATAACCCTATCATGGATCGCTATGGGAACATAAATACTAATATTATTAGAAGTTAATAATAAAATAGTTATTGGTTTATGGTTATACAAATTTTATAGTAGTAATGTAACTTATTATTGAAATACCATCTTTCATTGCTAAATTTTCTAAAATAACCTGATACTAATCCAATTTTCACACAAATATAAGAAAATACTATATAGTAAATAAATATAATATGATAATAAAAGGTCTATATTAAATAAAATATAGATGAATAAGGTTCCTAAAAATGAATATAATAAAAATTATTTTATTATTTAGGAAGTTTGACACAAGTACATAATGAATCATGAACAAGGTTAGGGTTTCTTATCTCAATTTTCACCCCTTGAGGTATATTTCTTAATATACACCATGTTTTATTTAGAATTGTGTAAATACTAACCATTTAATATTTTGAATCATGATTCTATTTTATTTCATGATATTTAATTTTCTATTCTGTTTTTTGTCTCTCATTGAGTTTTGACTCAAAATTATAAAAGTTGTATGGTCTTGTTATCTATAATTACTTTCCATGATATTTTTTTGTATTATACACATAATTATGTTTATATAGTTTATATGATTCTTATTCAATTCATTACACCATATAATATATTTCATTCATGGAATTATAAGTCTAATTTAATTCCCTCTCTTATTCAAGGGGATTGATTTAAATGTTACGTAAGCTATAATGGTTTTCTCGATTAAAATTATTTATCATTGAGTCATATATTATTTACTTGATTATAATCTTATAATCCCATTTTATAATTAAATTTACTTTAATTTATGGTATTTTATCTTTTTTACTTATGAAATTTACTTATTTTCATCAATACCATCTTCCTTTATGAAATATGTTCTCAAATAAAAGTTTAATGTTGATAATAATAACTCTCGTTTTTCCAATGGATCTTTACCTCCATGTATATATTTTCCTTATCACTAAATTTATATTCTTTTTTGGGAACTCTAATATGGATTATTTTATATCATCCTCATAATTATATTTGAATATTTTAAAACAATAATTCTAATCCACTTTTTATGATCTGGGTTTTCAATATTGATATTTTAAAATATTTAAAAAGTATTGTCATCCTTTCAAAATAAAATGTTTTATCTTCCATTCAAAATTTTATCTAAAAAGAATTTATGTTTCTTTTTCAAGAATCAATTAGTTGGGATTTAGTAAAAAATAATGCTTTAGCATATCTTAAAAAAATTCCATCCTTTTTTCAAAAATAATTTTCAAAAGAAACTAGTGACTTTTCCACCTAGAATTTCTTTATAAAAATAAGAAAAATAGATTCTTTTTAAAACATTTTCACAAGAATTGTAAGAACCTAGATCTTCTTTTTAGGTATGTTTTTTCTCTTTTCTGGTGTTTTTGAGAAAAAGATGAGTTTCTGGAAATTTTTGAAGTACACATCGTGTACTTATATGTACATATCGTGTAATATTTTGCCACACATAGCCGTGTGCTATCTGTGTAACGGCCGAGCACATAGCCATGTGTGGTGACCTAGAGACTTCCTAATGCAGGGATCAGTATGTGCAAGTACACACTGTGTAATTCTAAAGTGCATGCCATGTACTTTTTTTTCATTAAATGGACTGGGGTCACGCCTATTTTTCAGAAGGGTCTTCTTCTTCACCTTCTTCGACCGAGAGCATCAGTACGATTTTGATCCTTCCCCAAGCCCCCAATCGAGAATCTTTTCTCCAAATAAAACTCTGTTGGTTGCATTGGAATCACATTAGTGAGTTCTTTCTTCTTCTTGAACCTTGTTTCCTAATTTCTCTTCTCTCTTTAGTTAGACTCGGTTGAACATTTTAGACGTTTTTGTAGATCTACCCAGTTCTAGGTCGATCCAGGGTATGAAACCTGAGTGTATAAATCATATAATGCTGAGGTAGGTGGTTTGTGCCTTTCCATAGATAATATTTGAGTTATATGTGCAAAAGTTCCCAATACCCTTTTTCGGGGTATTGTGGGTTTACTGATTTAACCCAGTTATTTACTACTATGATTTATATGCTTGAGTAGAAGTCAATTGAATGTGAATAGGGTTAATTTCTATGTTATGGATGTGTTTCCGATGCTTGTATTGTTTATAACCATTTGGTCTTGCTTAGCCTGTTAGGTTGCTTGCTTTCCATTCTTAGTGCTGATAGGATGGAGTGATCTTTTTATCTAACATGTTGTTATGCTGCAGACTGTTTATCCAAGTAGTTATTGAGGTATAATTTGGCCATTATATATCGTTGTGCTCGATTGAATTATACAGGGCTGTGGGAACCTGGTGTAGTAGAACATAGTGGTAATAGATGCTGAGGGCTTCACTAGAGTGTTTGTTTTACTATTATTATGCGAGACCATAGGGGGAATGAACATAAGTTCTTCCTCAGAGTGTCTGTATTTCCTCAATGTGGGTCATAGGGGGAATTAGATGTTGAGTTCTTCCTTAGAGCACCTTTTAGTTACCGATACGAGAGTATATGGGGAATTGATGGTGAGTGCTTCCTTAGAGAGTCTATACTGAGCTGAACCAGAGGGGTTAGACTGTGTGTACTTACCAGAGGGTTGCTTGTACTTGTTTGGTTGAACCCGAGGGGTTAGGCTATGAGTACTTCCTAGAGATTTACCTGTTTGGGATTATCTGCTTACTGGATATCTGATAATTGAATGCATTCGAAACTGTGGGATTTATTTACTTTTGAGTACTTCCTTGTTTACTGTTCATTTTGATTATAGCATACCATATATATTCACTGACTATTAGGAATAGATATTTGGGTGTTTGACTAATAGGATTTAGTCTCACACCCTGTTTGGGTCATGCTTTTGGTCTCAAACTGATTATATTGTTACAGGTATAGATAAGGGAAAGCACCCTTCTACTTCAGGTACATGATTGTTACGGATATGTGGAGCATGGGACCAAGCTGAGGATTGAGATGTTGTGGAGTTGTTTTCTACTTTTCTTTTGTATTTTGGTTTAGTACTGTATTACAACATTGTGATTTTTTGCATGCTTTCCTATACATATGTTTCATTCATCATTTATATATGTGTGATTCTACTATTTATTACTTTTGTTGTTTACCTATTTCATGTTTTACTTCTTCCACTAATACTATCTGTTTTACTTCTGTTGTGTTACTTTGCCAATGAGGGCATAGTTTCCCCACTATCACACCCAAGGACCTCACTTCTAGTTGGAAGCCTCTGGTATTTGGGTAAATGCGCTTGAGAGAATGTGACCAACCGAGTACGGGGCACCTCTGGGCAGCTTCCGGAGCCAAAACGTTACAAAGTGGTATCAGAAGAAATTATTTTCTTTTGACTTACTATTTGGATCCTATATCCAGGGATAGGAAGAAAAAGGTACTTGGTAATAATTTGTTCCAGGGATTAGCTAACCCGTGTATAGGGAAAATCTAATTTACCACATATATTGTAATTTTTCTGATTTTTCAATTTTTTAGTTGATTTGACTTCACCGTTGGGTGATTCACATGTTTTGGGTTATTATCATTGATATTATTAAGGTTCTATTTCTCTTGCAACCCGATGAGATGAGGGTATTCCATCTCATGCATCATATAGGCACTTTCTAGAGATCGCATGTCATGCATTATTTCCATGCCATCTAGGTTGCATTATAGATTTCATGTTGTTGTGGTAGATTTTGTGCTAGATATTCATGCTGTTCTGATAGATGTCTTGATAGAATACGTGCTTTTTATAGGGCATTGATTTGTGTAAGGTTTCGTTTAAAGGAACTCCAAAATTTTGTTCTTGAGGTGTTATGGGCCTTCATAAACTGGAATTTGGTGGATCATTTCTCTGTTATGTTTTTATATAACATGTATAAGATACCAAGATTTGATTCACGGGGAGGATGGGCCCTCACATATTAGAATTTGGCACTTTAATGTTCGTTTCAGTGTTTTATGGGCTTCTGGAGTAGTTTTTTAGGCTTACTGTCTGGAAAAACCCAAAATACACGGCATGTAATGATGAATACATGCCATGTGTCTTTCTATTCGGGAAGGAACTATTTTTCTTAAGTACATGTTGTGTAATATATGTAGACATTGTGTAGTCCCTAACTATGTCACTGACTATGTGGGCAGAGACACGGGGTTTTGAAATCTTTGGTGGGAAATGTCGTGCACCGGATGTACATGTCGTGTTGCATAGACCATGTGTCCACCCGTGTGACTAACAACACGGGTCGGTGAAGTTCATCTAGTACACATTGTGTCTAGCACTAACACGCAGTGTAGTCTTTTTCGAGGTGAACTTTGTAGTTTAGACGTGTAAAAGAACTCGGGAAGGGAAAGAGGATTCAAGTACATGCCGTGTGTATGGGGTGTTACCCAATCTGAGTTGGCAGAAGTACACTCCCATGTAAAGGCTTAAGGGAACACGCCATGTAGGCATTATACACGCTCTGTATCCATGTTTTGAAAAACTTGAATGCTTTATTTCTCTTGTTCCATTCTTACACTTATAAGTTTTATCCCTTGTTAATCTTGATCTAAGGTGTGCGCTTGACCTTGTAGAGTCACGAAACTAAGAAGTACTATGGTTGTCCGTTAGTTACAAGGAAGTGATCAGACACTAGATATGGCTGATCAGGGACCACCGATAGATCCTCTAGTTATGCCAGTCTTGGCACCAGCCGTCATTCCGGACACAGGTGATAAAGCATAGTTCCAAGAGGGATTTATGAGGTTTATGTAGACCTTCTGAGGAGTACCGCATCCCTCAACCTCTATTGAAGAACTAACATGGGTCTTTCAACAACATAATCCTCCCACTTTCATAGGGTAAGGAGGACCTTAGGCTGCAGAGTCATGGTTAGAGGTCATGCTTTCTATCTTCGAGCATCTGGGGATGACTCCAGAGAGGAGGGTGAAACTCGCTACATATATGCTTTAGGATTATTCTAAGATATGGTGGGATGTGATCTCACACGTGGGACATTAGTAGGTTATGGCATGGGATGAGTTCCAGCATGCCTTTTATGACTACTTATACCTAGAGACTTTGAGGGCTGATCGATCCCAAGATTTCATGAGTTTGGAGTAGGGTACTCTCTCAGTCAGGGAGTACTCTTCTCTTTTCACTGAGTTTCAGAACATCACGCCTATCCTAAGAGGTGATGAGTTATTCCTAGAAAATAAGTTTGAGGATGGTCTTAGGCATGACATCTGATCTCATGTGAACATCTTCAGGTTGACTTCCATCAATTATATATTCAACCAAGAACTGATCACAGAGCACAATTTGAGGGATTCTAGCGATGTGATCCAGGGCGGTTCGGCATCTGGAGTTGGTATCCCTCCTCCTAACAGCATGAAGCACCATAGGGAGTCTATGCGTGGGGATCCGAGGAGGAAAGACACATATTATGGTAGCTAGGTGGGGTGCTACCAATGTGGGAAAAGCAGTCATATGAGGACAGATTTCCCAAGAGACCTAGTAGAGTGCCGATCATGTAGCAAGATGGTCCATCTTTATTTTTTCTATCAGTTTTTCTCATCAGAAACTAGTGACAAGGGTTCTTCTATGAATCCTCATTCAGGAGAAGAACCACCATTTTCTCACCAATCTAGGAACTAGAGTTCTTCCGGCCATTCAGGCCGAGGTGTAGGTCATGGTCATGGTAGCTAGTCACCAGGATTTTAGTGACAACAGGGTGGATCAGCTCAGAGGGGTCAGGTAGGGTCTAAGGGCCACAGTGTAGGTCATACTTTTACTATGGAGAAGACCCAGCAGGATGAGGATCCTGGACCCTCTACAGTTCAAGGTATGATCCTAGTTGCCTCAATTTTAGCTTCTGCTCTTTTTGATATGGGGGCTTCCCATATCTTTATATTTTTTGTTATTGTAGAGATACATGGGCTCTATATTTTCTCTTCTGCTGATATATTGATGCTAGAAACTCCGTTGGGTACTAGAACAGCTAGTGTACATCAATGCAAAGAGTGCCCTATAGAGGTTGGTGGGTGTCACTTCTTATAATACCTCCATGTCCTAAAGATGACATGCTATGATGTCATTCTCAAAATGGACTGGTTAGTTCCCTTCCAGGCAGTTGTCGATTGTTATCTCCATAGGGTGAGTTTCACATCACTGGAGGGTAGATCGTTTCATCATAAGGTCAAATGGGATGTCCAGGAGAGCAGAGCGAGATCTGAGCATCATGGGTTAGGAGGAGTTATAGTCTAGATTTCTAGTCTTTATCTAGAGGACCAGGGGACTTCACAGATGGACTTTACTCCAGTGGTGGATCGTTTCAGGGACGTCTTTCTAGAGGACTTTTCAGGTTTTCCTCCAGAGTGATAGGTGGACTTTTTGATTGATCTTGTGCCAGGAGTGGAACCAGTTCTTATTCCTCCTTATATGATGGCTACACAAGAGTTACAGGAGCTCAAGAAGAAGTTGGAGGAGTTGCAGGCAAAGGGTTTCATCCAAACTAGTACTTCTCCTTGGGGTTAGCCTATCCTATTTGCAAAGAAGGTGGAAAATATCCTCAGACTTTGTGTGGATTATCATAAGTTGAACCAGTTGCTGGTCAAGAACCGATATCCCTTTCCAAGGATTGATAATCTCTTTGATCAACTTCGAGGAGCCCGGGTGTTCTCGAAGATTGATTTGTGATCTGGTTATCATCAGTTGCGCGTTAGACCATCAGATGTACCTCTTATAGCCTTTCAGAGCAAGGATGGCCTATACGAGTATATGGTTATGTCGTTCAGTCTCACGAATGCACCTGCAGTTTTCATGGAACTGATGAACTGAGTGTTCCATCCATACTTGGATTCTTTTGTGGTAGTCTTCATGGACGATATCTTGGTGTACTCTCACACTAGACACAACCATTCCACACATCTTGAGATCATTTTGATTACACTAAGAGAGAATCATTTATATACTAATCTCCCAAAATTCCACTTTTGGATGAACCATATTCAATTCTTGGGTCATGTTATCTCAGAGGTAGAAATATCGGTAGACCCAGAGAAAGTGAGAGCAGTAGTTTCATGAGAGCAGCCGAAGAATTTCTTTGAGGTACGAAGCTTTCTAGGGCAGGTTGGTTACTACAGAAGTTTTATACATGACTTTCATGCTTAGTAGTGCCACTTATGGGCCTGACTAAGAAGGGTGAAAAGTACTTGTGGTCAGATTCTTGTGAGTTATCCTTTCAGAAGATGAAAGGGAGGTTGACTTTAGCACTCATACTAGTATTTCTAGATCTAGGAAAAATCTATAATGTATACTGTGATGCATCAGGTATCAGGTTAGGAGCAGTGCTTATGCAGGGAGAAAGGGTTGTTGTGTATGGGTCTCGACAGTTGAGGCCTCATAAGAGGAACTACCTGATGCACGATCTCGAGATGGCAACAATTGTTCATGCTTTACCCTGTTGGAGACACTACCAATTTAGAGATCATTTTGTGGTTTTCACCGACCACAAAAGTCTCAAGTATATCTTCACTCAGCGTGACCTAAATTTGAGATAGTGAAGGTGGGTTCAGTACCTCCAGTCTTTTGAATTTTATCTTACCTACACGCCTGAGAAGGAAAATGTAGTGGATGATGCGTTGAGCAGGAGGACTCAGGTACATGAAGTTCAAGAGGCCAGTAGTGATTGGCAGCTTATGACCCTATTCTCTAAAATGAATTTGGAGGTACATGTCATATAGGGTTAGACGTTTCTATCTTATGTATCTATTACATCTACTCTTCTTGATCAAGTGAAAATGAGGAAACTATCAGTTTCTAAAGGCCTAGTCCCACGGGAGAGTGTTGCAGGAGAGGAACCTATTTCTAGATAGACAGTAGGCGAGGATGAGATCTTTCATTTTCATGGGAATGTATGGGTGCCAATATACATACACGAGGAGCTCATGAGGGACTTTCATTCATCAGTTTGGGTAGTTCATCCTGGTGACATGAATATGTATCATGATCTACACCGTCAGTTTTGGTGGCTAGGTATGAAGAGAGATGTTGCTGGGTTTGTCATGATATGTTCCACCTATCAGTTGGTGAAGGAGGAGTATCAACGATCATCATGTATTTTGCAGCAGTTACCCATTCCTGAGTGGAAATGGAACAATTTCACGATGGAATTTGTGGTGGGTTTACCGAGGTCACCTCTAGGGAATGATGCAGTATGGGTTGTCATTTCCAGACTCACGAAGGTTTCTCACTACTTGCTGATCAAGGAGACCTTAACTGTTGATGATCTTGGGAGGTTTCACATCTGAGAGATTGTGCATTTACATAAAGTTTCACATTCTATTATTTTAGAAAAAGATATACGTTTTACTTCTCAGGTCTTGCATGGATTACAGAAGGCCTTAGTTACACAGGTACTCCTGAGTACAGCTTACCATCCCTAGATAGATGGCATGTCTGAGCATACGATTCAGGTGCTTGAGGTCATTCTTCGAGCATAAATCCTAGATTTTTTGAGGTTCTTTGGAGATGTACTTACCTCTTTTGGAGTTTACCTAAAATAATAGTTTTCAATAAACTATTTAGATGGAACCTTATGAGGCTTTGTACGGTAGGCTATTCCGATCACCCTTGTGCTGGATGGAGGTAAGAGAGGCAGCTATGTTGAGACCTCTACTTTTCCTGGAGACCATAGAGCAGATAGAGTTGATTCGAAAGAGGATGTCTACTGCACAGTCACGACAGAAGTCTTATGATGATCAACATAGAAGACCTCTGGAGTTTGAGGTAGGAGATCAGATTTTCCTGTGTGTCACACCGAGGTTGGGACACATGAGGGTTAGGAGGCAGGGTAATATTTCACCAAGGTATGTCGGACCATTTAAGGTGTTGGAGAGAGTCAGGTCGGTTGCCTATCAGTTGCAGTTACATCAGAGGTACCGGGATATGCATGATGTCTTCCACGTTTCTCAGCTTCGACATTACTTCTCAGACTCATCTCAACATTTTTTACCCGAGGAGGTTGAGTTAGAGGTGGACGCCTCATTTGAGGAGCATCCTATCCATATTGTTTATCGAAGTATGAAAGTTCTCCATGGTTGGTCTATTTCTCTGGTATGAGTGCAATGGTATCATGGGCAAGTACAAGACAATACCTGGGAGAGGGAGGCCAATGTACGATCTCAATGTCCGGAGCTTTTCGAGGATTCTTCTTCTACGCCGCCTTACTGGGGAAATTCAGGGAAAAAATTCTTTAAGGGGGGAAGTTTGTAAGAACTTGAATCTTCTTTTCAGGCATGTTTTTTCTCTGTTCTGGTGTTTTTGAGAAAAAGAGGAGTTTTTGGAAATTTTTGAAGTACACGTCGTGTACTCTTTTTCCACACATAGCCGTGTGTTGTCCATGTAATGGATGAGCATATATCCATGTGTGGTGACCTAGAGACTGCCTAATGTGGGGACCGGTAAGGGAAAGTACACGCCGTGTACTTCTAAAGTGTATGGCATGTACTTTTTTTCATAAAATGGACCGGGGTCACATCTATTTGTTAGAAGACTCTTCTTCTTCACCTTCTTTGACTAAGAGTGTCCATACAACACCGATCCTTCCCCGAGCCCCCGATCGAGCATCCGTTCTCTGAATTGAACTCTGTCAGTTGTGTTAGAATCGCATTGGTGAGTTTTTTCTTATTCTTGAACCTCATTTTATGATTTCTCTTCTCTCTTGAGTTATACTTGGTTGAATGTTTTAGATGTTTTTGTAGATCTACCGCATTCTAGGTTAATCCAAGGGTCGAAGCTGGAGTATATCGATCATACAAAACTGAGGTAGGTGGTTTGTGCCTTTCCGTAGATAGTCTTTGAGTTATCTATGCAAAAGTGCCCAATATCCTTGTTTGGGGTATTGAGTGTTTACGTATTTAACCCAGTTATTTCCTGCTATGACTTATATGCTTGAGTAGAGGTCAATTGAATATGAATAGGGTTAATTTCCATGTTATGGATGTGTTGACCATGCTTTTATTTTTTATGACCATTTGGTCTTTCTTAGCCTGTTAGGTTGCTTTCTTTCCATTCCTATTGCTGATAGGATGGAATTATATTTTTATCTGACTTGCTGTTATATTGTAGATTATTTAGCCAATTAGTTCTTGAGGTATACTTTGGCTGTTATATATTGCTATGATCGATTGACTTACACAGGGCTATGGGAACATGGTGTTGTAGACCATAGGGGGAATAGATGTTGAGGGCCTCCTCAGAGTGTCTATTTTACTATTACGATGAGAGGTCATAGGGGGAATGGAAATAGGTGCTACCTCAGAGCGTATTTAGTTATTAGATGCAGGCCATAGGGGGAATTGGATGTTGAGTGCTTCACTAGAGCACCTTTTAATTACCGATACGAGACTATAGGGAGAATTGACAGTGAGTGCTTCCTCAAAGAGTACGTGCTAAGCTAAACCAGAGAGGTTAGACTATGTGTACTTCCCAGATGGTTACCTATTTTGGATTATCTGATTACTAGATATCTGATAATTGAATGCATTTGAAACTGTATGATTTGTTTACTTTTGAGTACTTCCTTGTTTACTGTTTATTTTTATTGTAGCCTGCCATATATATTTACTGACTATTAGGCATAAATATTTGGATGGTTTCCTACTAGGATTTAGTCTCACACCCGGTTTGGTTCATACTTTTGGGCCCAAAAATATTATATTGTTGTAGGTATATATAAGGGCAATCACCCTTCTACTTTAGGTACATGATTGCTATAGAGCTGGGGAGTATGGGACCAAGCCGAGGCTTGTGATTTTTTAGAGTTGTTTACTGCTTTTCTTTTGTACTTTGGTTTAGTACTGTATTCCAGCATTGTGATTTTTTTGGCTAATTTCCTAGACATATGTATCATGCATCATTTATATATGTGTTCTTTCATTGTTTATTACTTTTTCTATTTACCTATTGCATGTTTTACTACTTCTTTTATTACTATCTGTTCTACTTCTGCTATGTTACTCTGCCAATGAGGGCGTAGTTTCCCCACTATCACACCCAAGGCCCTCACTACTAGTTGGAAGCCTATGGTGTTTGGAGAAATGAGCTTGAGGCTATGTGACGAACTGGGTATGGGGCACCTCTAGGCGTCTTCCTAAATCGGGACGTTACAAGAATATATTTCCCATCATTTTGAAACTTTTTTCCCATGTTTCATTGTTTTATAAAGTAAATTATTTTTACATTATTATAGGATTTTTATTTGAAATGGTTTTAATGGAAAAGTTTCATTTTCATCATCCTTTTCAAAGTAAAATTACAATATTCTTAAAAAAAATTAGTACTTTTCAACTATCCATTGATTATTTACCTATGTTTTCACAAATGAGAAATGTCAAAACTCTATAAGAGGAATGATCCATCATTTACTTTATCATTCTAAATCATCATTTGTTATAGGCATTATTTTCCTTCAAATTTCTTACCTCTAGGAACACTCTATATTTCATTCCTTTGATTGAAGGGTGTTGACTGAGATTTCATACATTGATAGATTATCAAAATAATGAAAAAACATACTTATTATTCCAATGCAGATGTTTAATGATTAATCAAGAAATTTGATTTTGAATTTTTTAACCATCCACATTCTTTATATGAATAGATTATCTTCATTAATTGAATGGAAAATTATTGATATTTTGTATGTTTGTATCTCAATAATGATGTTTATTGAATCCTATATAAATTTTATTATGCATTGTATTGATATTTAAATCTTTCATATGTTGAATTAATTGAAATTAAAGAACTGAAAGGTGGGGATCAATATTATATATATAGCCCCTCGATGAATTTATTAGTCTCATGAGGAAAACATTTTTGGTATTTGGTGTATATCTACCCAATGAAAGCCTGATTTCTTGGTAGAAACAATGATTAAAATAATTTTGTATTGGTTTCAATATTTATGGAAAGAATAATATCTTAGAATTGGGTTTATTAATAATAGATTTCCAGAATTATGTATTTTATCACCATGAATTCAATTATTGTTATCCTTGTGATTGTTTATATTCTTATCTCATTCATAGATTTATTTAAAGCTCATGGGTTCAGTTATATGATCTTTTTTAACACTTTGTTTTTCCTTCCTTATTATTTATGTTATGATAAATTCTAATATACATTCTCCCTTAAAAAGTATTTGATCTCACCCTTATTGTATTTCCACTTCCCTAGGTTATAAGGAAAATTATTACATGTGATATATATCGAAGAGTACCATGTGTGTGTATTTTTGTGGGGGATGTTGAAGACTTATTATGGATTTATTATTTTCTCGTATAGTGAAAAAATGTCAACTTGATAAGAAATATATAAACTTTATTAGTTAGATTTTTTTCCTAACTCAATATAACTCTAAACCTAAAAGTTACTTAGAATTTAAGTGGATTAATACTTTTTAGTGATATTGTAATTATTGATTGTTAAAATTGTGTTCCTTTAATTCATTTCAAAGTTATTCAGTAAATAATTTTTTTATGAGAACCAGATTCTGAGAGTGTGGGTCTGGGGCATCATAGTTGGTATCAATGGAGGGTTTAGAGAACTTTAATGTCCATGATGTAAGTTAAGGATAATTTTAGGGTTTATAAACAATGTTTTATCACAATTTATTAGGTATAGATAACCCTTTAAGTTAGTTTAATTAATATTGAATATTTTTGAGATTGGGATAATAAATCCCTTGTGAAAACCTAAGGATTAATTCTAAAGGATAAGTCTAAGTGTAGTATAACATCTATAAGTTTTTGAAAAGTTGGTATTGTGTGTTTATAATAGAAATTATATCACTATATGGATACTAGAAAGTGGATACAGTTTTGGAATATATGTACCTATGGGTAATCACCTTGAAAACATCTAGTTTCACACTCATTCAATCTTCACTTTAGTGTACTATGAGTGTTCCAAAAACTACACACCTAGTTAGAAACTACTGAGGGATATTATTTGGTTAATAATTTTTTATTTATAAGAAATTATGAAGAATATATTATGTCAAGGAATTAGTATAGAAGGTAAGAGAGAACCCAACCTAAAGAAACCTATATTTAACTGAGAGTGATTTAGGGTGAACTGAAAGCTAAAGTAATTTTTTTTAAATTAATAAATTTTGAGTTTGAATTTTTCATTAAATTATCTTACAATAATTATCATATAATTTTCATCACTCATGATTAACTCCTTTTTATTTTAGTAATATCTAGATATTAAAGGAATAAAGTTATCAATGGATTACATAGATAATGTGAATATTTTCCCAACAATCATTCTAATAGGGACAAATCTTGATTAAGAAGCCTTGTGATTGTGAATAACTAGATATCATGAATTATGATTAATAATTTGAACATATTTGAAACAAAAAATACACCAAAGAGTATAAATATATAGTATCATGGAATTTTTGTTGATAGATATGATAATTAAAAAATATTCAACTTCCTACATGTCAGGAATATAGGGAAAACACAACAAGGCTTTCTTGAAGGGATTAGGAATTTTTGGTAAGTATGAAAATGAAGGTCATCAAGATCACAAGTTTAATGGAAAGAGAGAATATTAGAAAATTAATTTCTTACACTGCATGAAAAATGGGAACAACATAAATAAATGTATTTAACTAATGTATAATAGTGAAAATAGTCACCAAGAACCTCTTAACCCATGAGAATAAAGAAACACCAATTAAATTACTACTATTGAAGAGGATAATGATTCTTCACTCTATATTTTCCAATTTATTTTTTCATGTAAGTTTTCAAAAAATATTGGATATTGAGTTATAAATCAAAACAATCAATAGTATTATTATTATTATTATTATTATTAAGTCTTATTCAATGATTGTGGGAAGTTACTTCTTAGGGATCAAGTTTTGTCCCTTAATTTGATGTGGTATTATGAATGAATTATCTCTCTATAAAAAAGTGATCATATCAATTTTCATTACATTTCATAAATCAAACCATGATCATCTATCGATGTTTACAATGAACTTACTACAGAAATTAATGTTATCATATAGGTATTGATACCCAATTATAAGTTTCTTAGTATCTAAAATAGTATGTTTGGAATCTCATTATAAATTAAATTATGGATATTTTTTATTTTATGGATACACTCAAATGTTTTAATCAGAGACAAATAAGTAAAAAATTGAAGATGTAATTTATTTAATAGGGATAATGTAACACCCCAAGACTTAAGATTGTATATTTTATTTCCTTTTGAACCTAAGGTGTTAAATAAATAATGATGGATGAAACACTGAACTTAAAATTAACCACAGAACAATATATGAACATTAAAATATAGTCATAGAATTGGTAGGTAAAAATAAATGTAACTGAATTATAAAATATGTGTATAGATAAAAATAAATTTCATTATCAATCATAAGTCATTGATAAATTAGATCACTCTGGTTTTATAAATAATAAGACATATTTATGATTTAAATGTAACTTTCTTAAAATTTGTTTTTTATTAGATTTTTAAGAAACTAAATACTTTATGGATAAGATATATTATTTATATAAATACTATATTGACATAAATTTTATTAGTAATTTATATGAAATAAGAATAACAATAGTTAATATTTATTAAAAAAAGTTATTTTCCAATGAAAACAATTTTCATTATATTATTATGTTATTTTTTAAATTTAAATTCGAAAAATTTAGAATTTTAATTTGATAAAATAATTTTTTTTTTATATTTTTAATTTCAATATTATCTTATGATTTGTTTTTGAATTTTTCAAAAATAGTTGATTTTTAGGTGAATAATGAAAAATACCATTTTTTCCAAAATTGTAACTTTTATGACTTTATCATTATATAATAAAGACCTATAATTTAATAAAACTTTTTAATTTATCAAATATGGGTTTAATAAGTAATATTATACATTTTTATATTCCATTATTAATTTATAAAACCTATATTTAACATTTCTAAACATAATTAATATTTTGATCTAAAAACTATTTTTGTTTACTTATATTGAAAATCAGTTTTCATCACTTATGAAAATAAAATCCAAAAAAATGGATTTAATATTTTATATCAACATGAAAATATTATTAATAAGTTTAATTTCCTTTTTTACATAAAACTATGATTACTAATAATAAATCTAATGACCATGATAATAGTAAAACAATTATTTTCAAAGAATTATTTTATTAATATTGTGTCATTTTCATCTAATAAAATAAATAAATATCTTCTCAAGAGTAAATTTAACAAAATTTTTAAGGATATATATAAATTAATTATCATTCCTTCAATTTTTAATCTAAATAAGACTAAGAACACTTATTGGTGAAAACTACATTTTTCTACAATTAGCTTTTCTATATCTAAAATATTTTAATTTAAAATTTGATTTTATATTATATAAATATATAATTTAGGTTCATCAAACCCAAATTTTTTTAAGAGAGGTTATTTTATATTCTTATTAAAACATAAGTTAATTGGTTAAAAACTCATTACCCTAGTAAAAAATAAAAAAGGTAAAAGTTAAAATTTAAGAATTAATAATTTCCAACATGTTTAAAACATGTTTTTAAATAATTATTTGGGGTTATATCGATCCAATATCTCTCCAAAATCCATTATTTATCACCTTATAAACCATTTACCATTTAATATTCTCATTCCATTATGGAAAAATAATGGGGGTTCACAAAAGTGCCATTTTCTTCACTTATAAATGGGGACACTTCCACACCTTCATACATTACTCATTACCTAGAATTTATTCCTAAAAATATATCATATTTATCCTCATATAAACCTATCTAAATTTCATAATCCCCTGGTTAACATAAATTATCATAAGCCCTTTATTTCCATGGATAATTTCTAGAAAAATTTCATAGTGCCAAAGTGAGTATCACCTGCTCCTTACCTTTTCTTCTTAATCTTTCTCTTACAAACCCACCTTAAACATAGTAATATAATTACCATAGTATCATTATTATACTTATGTGTTATTTTATTAATGTAACAACTATAATTTATTCATTTACATCAACTTATAAAAACAAGGAAATGTTAATTATGCATTGCGCGGACTACCGCCTCTACGAAGTAACATTTTTATCAATTTTTATCTTGATTTTCATTATTTATTAAAATAACTAAAAATATAATTAAAAATTTAAATAATATATAAATAATATCATTATTATTAAATTATAATTATATTATTTCAAAATTAAAAATTTCTTAACCATACCTATAGAATTGTGGTATGTTCAGTTTTGGTTATATTTTACCACCCCATTGAACAATGCTATAAAACTCTATCATGGATGAATATAGGAACCTAAATACTAATATTATTATAATTTAATGATAAAATAATAATTATTTTATGATAATATAAAGTTTATATTAATTATTTAACTTACTATTAAAATATCATCTTCGATTGCTAAAATTATCGAAATAAGGTGACACTGATTAAATTTACACCAAACATAAGAGAAAACTATATAATAAATAAATATAATATGATCATAAATGGTACATATTAAATGAAATATATATGAATAATTTTATTAATAAGGTATTTAATAAACTTAATTTTATTATTCATGAAATTAGACACATGTGCAGAATGAATCTAGAATAAGGTGTGGATTTCTTGTCCCAATGTTTACCCCTTGAGACACATTTATTTTTATAAACTATGTTATCTTTATAATGGTGTAGCTATATAACCTTTAATATTTTGTATTATTATTCTCTTATATTTCAACATATTAAATTTTCTATTTCATGTTATATATCTCATGGGATTTAGACTCAAAAATTATAAAATTTGTAAGGGTTTGTTATCTCAAATTAATTTCCTTCAGATACATCTATATTATACACTAATTTTGTTTATATGGTTCATATGTTTCCTTTTTGATTCATTATGCCATGAAATATCATTAATTCATGGTATTATAATTTAAATTTTAAGATATCTATGATTCAATAGGTTTCAATTTAAATGTTACTCGTGTTGTACTTTTTTTCTTGACTCCAATTATTTCTCCTTAGGTTATAAATTATGTACATGATCATGATATTATAATCCCATTTCATCCTTAAAATTAATTTTTTCTATGATATTTTCTCTTTTTCCCTGGGGAATTTACTTTTTTTCATCGATATAATCTTCCTTGATGAACTACCTTCTTATATAAAATTTTTATTTTGGAAAGAATAACTCTCATTCTTTCCAATGGATATTTTCTTCAATGACCATATTTTCCTTCTCATAAAAGTTATACTATATTTTTGGGAACTATAATATAGATGATTTTAGGTCAACTGAACAATTATCTTTACTAATTTTAAAAAGGAAAATCTAATTCACTTTTTATGATGTGGGTTTTCAACAATGGTATTTCAAAATATTTAAAAAGTAATTCCATCCTTTCAATATCAAATGTTTTTTCTTACACTCCATATTTTCTCTATAAAACCTTTATTTATTTTTCAAGAAAACATTAGTGATTTTTTTCATAAAAATTAATTTTTTAATTGATCTTAAAATTTTTCTTTCTATCCTTTTTTAAAATGACTTTTAAGTGACTTTGTCCCCTTGAAATTATTTATAAAAATAAGACAAGAAGATTCATTTTAAAACATTTTCAAAAGAACATATTTACCATAATTTTTAAAATTATTTCCTATATTTTGTGAAGTTAAAAATTAAATCATTTTTTCATTATTATTTGAGTTTTATTTAAAAGTATTTTCATGGAAAAAGTTTCATTTTCATTATACTTTTTAAATTAAAATTATAAAATTATTATAAAAGTGTACTTAAACTACCCATTGATTCTTTACCAATGTTTTCAAAAATTAGAAATGTTAAAACTATAAAATATATAAGATTGATCATTTCCTTTTTCTTGAAAAATAATCCTCTATTTTAGGAATTATTTTACTTAAAAAAAATTTCCACTTTGGACACTCTATATTTCATTTTTTCTCATTAGAGGGTGTTCACCGAGATGTTATACATCAATTTATTAGGAAAATATTGAACATGTGTATACTTATTATTCAGATATGGATGATTATTGATGACTCAAGAAAGTTTATTATGTATTTTTTAACCATCCACATTCTTTCTCTGGATAGATTATATTCATTTATTGGCTGGATAATTATTGAAATTCTATATGTTAATATCTCAATATAGGTGTTTATTAAATCCTGAAGAATGTTTATTATGAATTATAATGACATTAAAACCTTTCATATGGTGAATTTATTGGAATTAAAGAAGTGGTGGGTTGGTATTGGTATTATATAGGCCCTAGATGCATCATTTGGTCTTATTAGATAAAAGGTTTGGGTATTTGGTGTATTCTTACCCAATGAAATCGTGATTTCTTTGTTGAAAACTTTATAGAGATAATGATTTCTTGGATACAACCTTGATAATAAGAATAATATCTTAGCCAAAGCCTTAATGGTAAAAGATTTACAGTATTATGCATTTCATCATTATGAATTCAATTATTTTTATCCATGTTATTTTGTATATTGTTATTTCATCCATTGATTTATTTCATGCTCATGTTTTCAGTTATATGACATTATTTGAATCTTATTTATTCATTCCATATTATTCATTATATTATATATTCTAGTAAGTTTTTCCCTTACAGAGCATTTGATATCATCCTTCTTGTGTTTTCATTTCCCCAGGTTATGAAGAAAATTATTACATGTGATATTTATAGAAGAGTATTGTGTGTGTATAGAATTTTGTGGATGATATTGAAGACTTGTTATGGATTAATTAGTTTATTATATAGTGGAAAAGTTTCCATTTAAGGAGAAAGACAAGGAAATTATTAGTTAAATTTTTTTCACAACTCTCTAAAACTATAAACCTAAAAGGACCTTTAAATGTATTTGACCCAATATTTATTAATGGTATTTTTATTATTGATGGTTAAAATTAGGTTTCTTTAATTCATTTGAAATTCGGTATATAAATAAAGTGTTTATGTTCACTTGATTCCAGGAGTGTGGGTATGGGGAATCACAATATGGGTCATCATCAATTTTATAAGATTAATTTTATAGGAAACAAATTAATCATAAAGGTCATAATATTTTATAAAAGTTAGCATAATCACTTAGTAATATTTGTTGTACTATGGTTGTGTAAAATGGAAAAGAAAGATTCTATAAGGGACATCAAGTAGATCCTATAAAAGTCATCATGAGGATTTCATAAGTGTCATCTAATTTCATAGGGTTCTATTGGAAATTTCATAAGGGTTATTCACTTTATCATATAGAATTTATAAGGATCATCATATTAAATTTTAAGGGTCATTATCTTTATAATTTTTTCTAATGAATCATATTGGAGTCAAAGAATAAGAATCATTTCCTAGTATTCTCCAATTAGAAATCAATTGAAACATTCATAAAGAAAGATGATTTAAAATTATAGGAGGAATATACTGTGATAATAATGGTGATTTAAATGAAATATTTGAGTAGGTTTGGTTCTTGAATATGTTTTCACTAAAACTCAAAGCTTTACACCATGTTTCTACATGCATGTAAATATTATAAATTATAATATAATATTAATAATTTATTCAAAATTTATTAATAAAACTTGTGGATTTTTTTAAGTATTAAATACCACAATATTGAAGGGTGACCCTGTGAGAGATAATCTGACGATTATGGGGTGTTTTTGAGAAATAAGTTCTCCATGAATTATGGGATTAATTCATGAGATTTAGTTGAAGAATAAAATAAATAAAAACCTAATAAAAGATATGATGGAAATATTATTAACATTATTCTAGGAATATTAAAGAAAATTTAAAAAGGAGAAATTCCATGTGTTGATTTCATGGACTTTACACTACTATAAGACCCATCTTTATCCATAGACTTATAGCCACAGTCAGGCTTGTATGTAACTATATGTGACTTATGGATATGAAAAATAAATGTATGTGGCTATAAGTAACATATATCCATAGGTAATAGTTCATGTGTCAACATTTTTACCCATGAAAACATGGGAAAGTTTTTTTCTATGGGAAGGGAATGGTAAAGAACCTATAGCCATGGTTCAGGCCTAACTATAGATATATGGTTCTGTTTGGGGGACTTATAGCCATAGTTGGGTCATATCGTGACTATAGGGTGCATGTGTTGGTACCTATATCCATGGTATAAGTTTAAACCCAAGAACAAATATATATATATATATATATATATATATATATATTCATTGATAGATTTTATCACTAATGACCAACGACTTTGGGTTAGAAGTGATGATTGGAACCCTACCCATGCAGGATTTGTCTGGTCGATTTGCAGAACCAAGCAAGTCTAAGCTAATACAGGCTAATTTAAAAATACATTCTAATATATATATATATATACATGCACCTCCCACCCCACCCCCACCCCCACACACATATATAGGTGCTAATGGGGGGAGAACAAGCCTTCTATGATTCTCATTTCTAAAAAATAAAGCTTAAAGATGTAGGCATTCTGAAAATAAATAAAAAAGGGAAGGGGATAATTTAAGACTGTGTGGAAAAGAATTAATCCCCCCCCCCAATAGTGTGGAGAAATTGTATTCAGTATAATTATAAAAAAAATGGGGCGGTTGAGCCACCCCTTGAGTGGAAGGAACACCCCCCCATTGTGGAGAGAGAAAATAATAATTCCTCAGGCACTAAAAATTAAAAATATAAATATATGTGGTGCCCCATGAGGGTATCCTTCCCCATAACCATAAAAAAGTCACCTCGGTGTACACGCACCACCAACTTGACACCCCTACTAGGTCGGCCGATTGAGTTCTATTTAACCTATCCGGCTATTTTTGGTATTTCCCCATAATCTGAAACCCCACTATAGGGGGTTTAAAATTTCCCAATATCTCTAATGGATATAAAAAAATTCTAAAATTATTTAAATAATATTTTATATTTAATTGAATAATTTTTGGGACCATGTGACATGTTTTTTGTGAATTAAAATTAAATTAAATTTATTTTAATTTTTGAAAAATAACTTTAAGATGAATTCATTGCAAATTTAATTTATTTACATGAGTTTAATGTGTATCGACTAATCATGATCCATAGACTGACCAATGGTTGCATGGTTTTATTTAATAATTTATTTATTGTAATGTGTTTCTTTCTAATAATTATTCATTAAATGGTGATATGCACATCACCTCATTCATTACAATTTCTATTAGGGCCCACACATCCATAATAAATATTATTTAGTTATATTATACATACTTGATATTCCCTTGCCTGTGTGTAATTATTATTGAATTATTATAAATATGAGATTTGATTCATTTCATACCAAGACATGTAAAGATATTGAATGGGACTTTGACACACTGTATGGGTGAGCGTTGTAGATCGAGTTACATGTATTGTGACTTAAGGAGTTATGTTAGGGTCTAGGTTGAACCATTATTAGATTGATAGATCAAAAATTAGTATCGACTCTTGATTGCATCATTTAATTTTATTTATTCATGGTTTATTATTTTATATATATTTATTTTTTACACATGGTCACGTAAAACAATAAGTGAGCATAAATAGATAAAATTAATATGTGTGGTGAATGTTTTTATATATATAGAATTGTAAATATGTGAGTATAACCCCATAGAATAAGAAAGTGTAAATATTAATGGATTAAATTATCCAAGAAAAACTAAAACACCTCAATGTAAATATTAATTCATAATTCCTTTCATCACTTAATTTTGAAGAAAATCGATTATATGAGATGCTCATTAACCCTATTTGAGGGTACCTCCAACTATTGGGGGTCTTATGTGAGAAGTGGGTCTAATTAACTAAATTTGGTTATAAATAAGTAGTTATAGCTAGGGTGTTTCAACTTTAGAGGCAAGTGTTTATAAATGAAAGTTTATCCTTTACTGGTTATGTGACTCCACCCAACAGATCAAGGGGACATGAGTTAATATGGTTGGCCTACAATAGGCCTACCTTGAGACACTTTGAGTAGTAGTGTAGCCATAAATATGACTGTGAGGGGATGTTTTAATGAACCTTTAAACTAGAATACTCATGTGACCAAGTATTCCAAGTCTAGTAGTTTATGGCTAATAGGATTTGATAAAATAGTGGGAGAAATTTAAGATTAATAAAATATTTAATGACTATAATAATTAGTAATCAAGATTAAAGTATTGATATGCTTATGTTTAATTTTGTAGAAAATGGAAAGTAATTCCACCAATAGATGTCGATAAATATAGAATAAATAAAATGTTCACAACTGTAAAAAAATTCAAGAGTGGTACAGGGACTTGTACATAGTATTACAATATGAAAATAAATTATATGTGTTGGAGTCCCCACTACCTGATCAACCCCCTCAGGAAGAAAGTAAGGATGAGAAGAATTCTTACGGGAGACTCATAAATGATGCATTTGATATTTATATCCTAATTCTATCATCAATTTCTAAAGAGTTGAAAATTAAATATGGGGACATTGATGGTCATACCATATTATCAAATCTCTAATAATTCTTCAAGGAGAAAGTGAAGCTTGAAATAAATGAGATTATGATCATAATGATCATGTATAGATTGAAAAATATAACTTAAGCTAGTATACATATAATAAATATGATATAGAACATTGATTGACTAGAAGAATTAGGATTCATGTCAAATCAATAATGTTTAGTTCATCTCATCCTCTTATCCTTACCACCCATTTTATCCAATTTCATTGAGATTTATCAAATAAATAGTATAGAGAGACCACTTCAATATATTTTAGGAATGTTTCTCTAAGAAAATGAGAATTTATATAAAGTTAAATATTTAATTATTATGGTGAAAAATAATAAATAAAAGGTTAAAAGTACAACTAAAAGTACACTGCTAAAATCAATTCACAACATCCTTATAAGGACCCAAAGATAAAGAGGAAGATCATTAAACATGAGGCTATATTCTTTGAATGTGGAAAGATAGGTCATTGGAAGAATAATTTTAATAAATTTAATAAAAAGTAAACACAGTCTTATATTTCAAGTATATTAAATATTAAATGTATATTTTATTTATACTCCTTAGGTATTAGATAAAATATTTCCTTGTCTATTTGTTTTTAAATACTGGAACCAAGGAAGTTAAGAAACATTTCTATAGCTCAAGGTGTGTTCTCCAAGAAGCTAAAAAGTATAATACCTACATCAGTAAATAAAAGCATGTGGTTCTTATTTCCAATTAAATGGTTCTTATGAAACTATAATTGTGTGTTGGATTCTACTAAGATATTTAGGAATGAATGTTGTTTATGGTATTTTATACAAAGCTAATAGTTTAGTAATACATGAATCATCAGTAATAAATCATGAATATAAAATGTAAAAATTACACCCATTTATGGATAGATGAATATTTTTTAAGTAAAATTATAAGTAATTATCAAGTATATACCTATTATGATATTTATACTTTTAGAGCTAATTACCTTAGTTAGTATCAACACACCTACTTATCAATTTTTAGATTGAGAAAGATTTAAAATGAAGGCTTGACACAAAGCTTCCAATATTAGTTTAGAAAAATATTATGAACTATTTCAAGTTAAAGATAGAGGTAAATTAATATACTTTATGATATTACTTTAACAGTTTGAAGGGATGTAATAGTGAATAATGGAATATACTTAAAAACTATTTTGAATCCTCTAGGTGATCTTGTCATAGTCCATATAAACAAAATATTCATTGATCATTAAAATGTAGAGTGTATTAATTCCTAAACTCGTATTTAATTATACACATCAAATATATGATTTTAGTATAAGGAGGATCAATGATGAGTTTTATTAGTCATTAAAAATATCTCATTTTATTTTTGATATATACTTCACAAATGGTGGTGTTAACCCATAACCATGTGTGAACTAGAATAAAAAATTGACATCATATAAGTTATAGTATGAAATAAATCAATTGTTTCATAATTCATGTGTTCTTGAAGTAAATTTTTTTAAGGCTATGTTAATAAACAAACATTCATTAAGAAATACACAAAATTTCATCACACATAACTATCCAATACTTGTTTGTGATATTATATAAATCTTTAAGATAAAAAAGTAATACTCAAAAGATATACTATATTTATATAAAAGTATGTGAATATATATTTGAGATAGTGGAAGAAATATTGGCTTAGGTTAATTAAAGGATGGATATGTGAAAATAGTTTTCATATGAACAACTTCCACATGATATTGTGGAATGAAAATGTTCCATAGGCACATAACTGTGTAGGAAATATACAACCAAAGTGATGTAGTTTTATTATCACCAGGTCAAGGTGATATATTATACAACTAGAGTAATGAATTTATATCTAAAAAGGAATTAGTAAATATTAATAATATTTTATTTTGAAAATTTTATAATAATTCATAAAAATTTATTTCATGTACAAAAATCAGTTTAGTATTTTGGTGATTTCCCTAATTGATATAAATTTATTGGTGGGTATTCAAGAGAAACTATAAATGGGTGGTGAATATGTCATACCAATAAGGATTTTTTGGATATACCAAGTATTTAGGATTAAATCCATTATAATTATACTTTTCATATCATCATTCAATGGTTATAGTCTTGAGCATTGGAAGTCAATACCACTTTTCATGGAAGGTGTCTATATGATGCAACCATAAAGGGTTATTGACACCATCAAATTACAATATGGAATGAATTATGTAAAGACAAATTTATGGATTAATGTATGAATTTTGATCATATAATATTTATTTAGTATAAAAAAATCCCATGTGTCTGAAATAGGTTAATGGGAATGCCATAGTTTTCCAAGTAAATGTGTTTTTAACATATGGAAAATAGTTATTTATAATACCATTAGTTAATATTGGGTTGAAATTAACTCCCCAAATATTGACTTAAAGTAGAAACCTATGATCTAGGGAACAATATATACTGAGGTAGATATGAGGTTTTTTTAGACCAAGTCAAAGTAAATACAATAACAAGTTTTTAAATACCATTTGTAATTATTCAAGAGATAATATTACTAATGTCACATGGAATAAATCTCTCCAAAGAGACATATATGAGAAATAGGAGGAGATCAAACTGGTGATTTGAACTCAAAAATATTTAGAAATTTATTGATGATATGTATTATGAAATGTACTATTTGAGATATCTAACAAGTACTTAAAAATTATAGGGTATATCTACCCAGTAATCAGAGAGAATGGAAAACTAGTTTTGAGAAGGAAAAATAGTCTTTCACAAGATCAATATGATCTAATATTTCAGTTTGGATTAGAAAATGAGAAATAGAAGCTCATTAAAAACATTGGTAGACATATATGAAAATATCAATCATGTTGCAACTTCTGATACAACTAAAGAGGCGCAAAATATGCAATTATGTTTTCCCATTCTTGGAATCATACCAAATGTACTAAAAAAGGTATAAAAATTATGATAGATGAAAAAAGGTTACACTCAAGGATATCATATCTTTAGAAGTTTTACTTAAGTAGGTTAAGTAATAGATAGTAGAAAAACCATGTAGGAAAATGTGGCAGACCTAATGAAAAAATCCATAACTGAACAAAAGCATGATCTTCTCATGTGAAATCTAATAGGTTGGTCGTTATCTAGTTAGATTTAGTATAAGTGGTAGTGTTATAAAATGTATTCCCTATACCCTACTTGAAATGTACATTTTTATTCCCAAATAATGTATACATAGAGTTATGCATGATGTACACTTACCATAATAGGGTTGATACTTCTTAATCCCCTGTTTACATGGTAATTTCCTTATATTATTTTCCTTATCAATATCATATAACAGTTACCAACTATAATGAGAACCTAAAGATACTATAATATTAATCTTAAACATATATTTTATGTTCTAGATATATCATACTGATTGGACATAGATGATGACTATCAGGTATTGGGGGCACATAAGCTTTGAGATTTCTTCTCATGAAGTTCACACTTGGTGATCTTATGTAAAGGAGATCATGAGGACTGGCCCACCAATAGAAACACCACACGTTTTAGGTGTTATTGGTTTTTCCAATTCAAGATCATGTTTATTGGTATTTATAATTGAGATAATTATCAATGTGTAACATTTGATCACATAGATTGATTCAAGATAAAACCAGTTTCATTTATGTTGTGGCGGAGTAGCTTTCATTAGGTGCATCATTGATCATATGGCATTGGTTGAATGTTCAAGAAAGATTTTGTCACTTCAGAAAGGATAATATACCTCAGGTATAGTTGACCAAGATAGTATTTCCTTTACTAAATTCATGGACATTGTGATTAAATGTAACTCTATCTAGTAAGGTCATGAAAAATTAAACCAATAAAGGATGATGACATGATGTGTGCATCCTACTTTCTAAGATATCACAAGACAAAGAGATTATATTACATGGTGTGTATTTGTATTAGGTTATCATTGTTATATATGAACATTATCTCCTTAGGGTCCCTGATGGGTTGCTAGATGCCTCTCTTAGCTTGTGAGTATCACTCACTACTATCAAGATAAGGGCCTAAAGGGTCACACACCAATCCTATTCAGAAGATTGGATAATTGTAGAGAATTATATTTTAGGACATAGTGGGAACTGTGGAGATGGTTAGGTATTGTCCAAGTTTATACAATCATAAAGGAAATAAATACAATCAATATTATTCATGTTTATAATAATAACCATTGAATTAATTTACTTATTATATTCAAAAAAAATTAGTGAATATAATTGAATAATATTTTTAAATGAATATTAAATATTAAATTTTTAATGTTCATTTAATATTTATGGGAGAGGAAAGTTGAGTTAATGACTCATATTTTATCACGTAATATATTTTAGGTGTTACAAGAATGTAATAAAATATCTATGAAAATTTCAACATGTTTTAAGTTTCATTTATGTTATTTTTGGTATGTTTAAAGTTTTAACTTCCATAAAGACCTAAATTCTATGTATGGAAGTTATAGCTTAAGTATTAAACATTTTTAAAACTAAAAACATGGGAGAGAATGGTTTTACTAAATTCTCCCTCCTCTCCCCCCTCTCTCAATTCTTAGAGAGAGAAAGAGAAGGGAAGATCAAGAATCGTTCCATTTAAGTCTAAGGATTGTTAGTTTTATTTTCTATGATCATGATGACATCAAAGAAAATTTGATTCTTCACACTGACACCTGGATTCCATTGGTTGATGATCAATAAGGCTTCCATAACATGTGTGGATGATTTAGAGGGTTTCAATTTTGGTTCCTTCAAGTGATGATCACCTCCAAAGAGTGAAATGTGTTTTCGATCGAAATCAGATAAGGTATGATTTTCATTTTTTTCTTAATTATTTTTCACACGATTCAAGGATGAATCTAGGCTGAGGTATAGTAGATTTGATGTTTCGACATAAATCTAAAGCTAAAAATTTTAAAATACTTTTTTCATGATTCCACAAAACATTGGGTTCCATCATGAATAATAAATAATAAATCATAAATCATAATCACTAAACAAATAAATAACAATTAATAAATAGAAAATTAAATAAATATTAATTAATTAATTAATTATTAATACAAAAATTTTAGAATTTTAAAAATATAAATAAATAATAAATAATAAATAATAAATAACAAATAATGAATATAAATAAATAAATAAATAAATCACAACAAATAAATTAATAAAAAATATTTTTTAAATATTTTTTAAATAAATAATAAATAAATATTAAAAAATAATAAAATAATTAATTATTAATTAATTAATAATAAATAATAAATAAATAAATAACAATTGATAATTAAGAATGAATTTAGTTTTCAAATAATTAAAAAGGAATAATAATAATTAATTAATAATTAGCAGTTAATAATTAATGAAAAATATAAAATATAAATAATAAATGATTATAAATAATAATTAATTATTAATTATTCAAAATTGATTACTTCTTATCATTAATTTAGTAGTGGTTTTTAAAAAACCACTCTTAAAAATTAAATTAATTAATTAAAAAAATTAAGGAAGATTTAATAAAAATTACCACTAAATTTAAATAAATGATTAAAAAACAAATTTGGCTGTAGTTTTTAAAAAAAACATTGTTAAATGATTTTTTTCTTGTAGTAAGGATCCTACGACAATAATCAAAGGTTCGTAGAACACATTTGGATCACCACTAGAGGAAATCCACCCTTGATTCCTCTAATGCAGTGACAGTGTGATATGAGGTATCCATCTAATCATCAACAATAAAGAAAGATATTCAACAAAATGTATTTATTTATTTAAATAAATTAATTATAAATTATATGTGAAAATATCCCCTCTTCTTGATTCTTTTGTTTCATTCAATTAATCTTCAATTTAATTTTATTGGCCATGACATTCTTCATCATGTACATTTTGGAATTATCATAAATTATGACAATAAAACAAGTTAGAAATTTCCCAATAGGTGATTTTGTTACACCCAGAACCTTTGAGTCATATCAAGTGATAACACAATGATTTATAATTATTTATTAATATTTGATTGATTATATGAAATTTTTATCAATTTTTCGCTTCAAGTTTATTAATTTATTAATTTAGAGTTTGATTAACATATTTTTGACATATTAATTTTCATCATTCAAGTTTCATATTATCTTAAATTGATTTAAAACATATTAAGAATGATCCAAGATGTCATCGAGAGGTGCTAAAGATCATGGATGGTAGACATTGATAAATAGTGTGTGACGGTAGTATACATTGTGTACCAAGGTTCATTGCATTGGGATTTTTCATAGAATATATGATGTACCAAGAAATTATTGACATAATGTTTTTCATTAAATTCATTAAATATACCATGTGATGAACATGCCATCTTGGAATATGCTTTGTTTAATTAGACAATGTATATTCGGCATACACATTGTGTAGTCTACATGGTTTTATGGTGAAATTCATGCTAATTATGTGGTCAAATACATGGAACACATCATGTGAGACTAAAATGATGTAACATAAAAAAGGATATATAACGTGTATCTTGTGTACATGCCATGTGACTCGTTAATATCTACATCCAAAGAACACATCGAGTCAACAATCAGATTTCATAGATAAACATCAAGTGGAACACATGACATGTGGCTTGTTACAAAACATCAAGTATCCCGGTTTAGATGCACGTTGAGTCCCTAGGATTATATATTAGATACATGGTAAGTGAAAAAAAAAGTTTCTTGCTCATTATTATATTCCATGTAGTCACCCAATAATGAAAAAAATTAAATAACATAAAGAATAATTAAGTGTATCATTAGAAACCTAATTACATTGTTATCAGTTGGTATGTTGACTATGTAATAAGGTTTTTAGAGTTAATAAATTCTCAATTAATTCCATGTATTTATCTATAAATTTTATTCAAGGTGTTTATTTTCTATGATGCATCAGGTGATGGGTATCTCCAAGACTCTTCGGATGGACATTAAGATAATGAAATTGATTGATTGATTGATTGATTTAACTAATTAAAGTTTTTTATATTAATAATAAATAATGAATTGAGTTGAATGATGGATAGAGTAATTTTTTCTGTTCTATTCATGTATGTGGATGACCATGAGCTTAGGCTGACCTATGTATGTGATTGGTTTATTTAATTTATTATTATTTCATGTTTTTTATAATAATTTATTAAATTAATTAATGGTATTTGTGTAATTACTCTCCACACATTATGTAAGTTTCTATATGCATGAAGGTGTTTTAAACTAATTCTTTGGTTCCCCTCACCTATCTATGAGTAAAATCTTATGTGATGGATGGAGCTCCTTGGTGAGTGGAGGCGGTCCAAGTTCTAAGTTGAGGAAAAACCAATATGGGAGGTATATAAGAGAATGATTCGAATGTTGTTAATTGAATATGGAATAGTTCCATGAGTTCTTCCTTAGGGTCTAGGATTGGTTTATCATCTACTGGATAAACCACCCATTATAAAATCATTTGGCCATTATACTTTATTTATCTTATTTATGTCAATTTCACGGTTAATTATTTATGGATTCTTAATCTTTAAATAAATTAATTAAAAAACATGAAATATGTAATTAAAATAAGTATTATAATATGTGTAAAAGTTATCTAGACATGGTTAATCACTTACATAAAATCCAGTTAATATTAACAAGAATATAATAAGATAAAAGGGATAATTTACATATAAAGATCCCAAATCCCTAAAATAAAATATTAAGTCGATATAGCCTTTCATTTCTTAATTTTGAATAAAACCAATAGATCATAGTGGTTGTTTTACCCTTTACTAGGACAATGCCTTTTAATAGGAATTTATAAAAAAGGTTTTGGTTTGACATAACCAATTTTACATCAAGGGGAGTAGCCTTCACTGGACATGATATAAATTTGGAGGAAAAGTGTTACCAAAAATCTCATCATAGGATTTTGGGATCGGGGATTCTACTCAACAGATCAAGGAGTTGTGAGTTAATGTAGTTGGAATACTATGCCTACTTAAATTCCATCAAGTAACTAGACAATCCATCACTTAGGTTATAATAAGGAACATATGGATCATTACCACTAGAATATTCATGTGATGGGTTATTATCAAACCAATAGTGAGGGCTATCGAGTTTCAATAAAATAGTGGGAGATTAATGAATTTAATATTTATTATCTAATTTAGTAATCTAGATTCAATATTGAAATTCTTATCTTATTTATTATAAAACTGGAAACCCACAAAAGTTTGTCTATAATACTATGATCCATATTATAGAAGGATAACCCTATCATATAATTGAATTTCTATGAAGGGTATAGGCACTTTTTCTTTATATGTCATGAATTAAAATTATATGTGTTGGAAAACAAAATTCTTGATATCTCTAATGCATTATTAATGTGTAAGCTTAGAGATTATATGCCATATAGGACTCATGTAGTCAATATGATTGGATACATAGAGTACCTAGACATTGTGTATTTTAATATCCCTAATGAGTTGTGAATATATCTTGATTTGTCCTCACTACCCAAGATAGTATCTAGTTTCATTTTGAATTATAACATGATAAATAGTGATAAGAATCTTTCAGAAATCCTTATTTTTATTCACTAAGTTGATAAATGCATGGGGCATGATAATCCAATAGTTCTTATAGTGAATAAGAAAAATTATGAATAGGTTAAATGGGACTAAGAATCGTTCCATGTTTAAGTATCTTTAGCACCATCCTTCTAATAAAAGAAAGATTCAAAGACAGGAGAAGGAAAAGAGATGCAATATGTTTGGAATGTAGAATGTTGGGCCACTGGGAGAAGAACTTCACTTATTTAACTAAGCAAGTGGAATCTTAAGTTCTATTCATTATCATGTCCAATAATTATATATCTACACATTGGTTATTAGATAAAACTTTTTGGGGCTCACATCTATTTCCAAATTTCGGAACCAAGTAGATTTCAAAATATTTCCAAAGGATAAGTGTATCTTTGAGCTGCCAATGGAGCATTTTTTACTGCCTTGTCAATAGGACATTACTACCTTCCATTTCCAACCAAGATAGTCTTAGTTTTAAAATATTTTTATTATGTACCAACTTTACCAAGAACATAATTTTTATCCTACCAAGATACATATGGTTTTATTTTTAATTTTGTAAATAATATTTTATTCTTTTATAAAAACATCATATTTTTTTCTATAATATATTTAAATAATGTTCTTTATGTATTAAATTACAAAAAAATGTTGGAAATTGATAACAAATCAGGTTTTCATGACTCATATCACACCCTACTGTGGAATCACTATCTTGGTCATGTAAATAATAACCTTCTGATAAATCTCTATCAAAATGGTTAATTGGACTCATTTGAGCTAAAACCATATAACAACCCAATGTTTTTCAATAGAAATTCCCTTCTAATAAGTATGTCATAAAATCACATGAAAACACAACATAATGAACTACTAAGTGCTAAGTGACATTTAAACATAAGTTCGTCACTTCTCTGTTTCGAATTTCCAAAATCCGGCATACACGGTTGTAATCAGTAAGTTATTTGGAGTTTGATAAGGAAAACTTAATTTTTGTTGAATAGTAACCTACCCTAATGAATAGTAACATACCCTTATGAATAGTGAAATGACCTAATGAATAGTAACCTCACCTATGGTGGTATAAAAAAATATTCAAGTTGGAAGTACGATATACCTATATTTTAGAATAAATTAATGAATGTTTTAAAACTGGTTTTTGATAATAAGTTATTATTTTAATTAAATATTAAAATAATAATATTTAGAAAATTATTTTTGAAAAATGGATTTCAAATTTTTATTCTACATTTTGAAAAATGGTTAGGGTGGATTTTTGAGATTTTTATGAAATACGTGATGAATAGTAAAATATGGTAATTTACCGTATATATACATTATAAGCTAAATAGATTATTCCTAGCATCATGGATGATGTCACCACCCATGGTTTGAATTCACATGACCCATTTACAATTCATGGTCATGGAATACTTACTATTCCTTGTCCTATGAAGAAATAATAAACTAATGATAATAATATTATGAAATCCCTCCTCTCCTCCACTATAAAAACCCACCTTCACTCCGTCTTCTCTCTACTCCTCTCAAGACTTGTGCCTTGCCATTATTCTACACAAATATCTCCCCAAGGTCCTACCCCACGTAAAAAATCTCTCAGACTCCTCAAAATACCAAAACCTCTCACCTTAAGAAGTTCTCAAAGGAGGAAGTCTCAAAAGGGAAATTCGTCTTCCCAATTTCTTCTTTTCTTTTAAGTTCTTTTCTTTTTTATTTCTTTACTCACCTCCCTTCACCATAATAGTATGATAAATCCAGTAACATACATGTAATATAATTTCTTCATGCTAGTGGTATATTTCATTATCTTCTATCCTTTCCCCATCCTTTTATTTGAAAAAATGAAAGCACTGTTTGAGATGTGCTAATTTAGCACATTCAAGGACAACGGTTTATCAATTTCTATTATTATATTTAATTATGGTCGTGAAACCATTTGTGTTATGGTTGAACCAAATTATTATATATTTATTTTATCCTATTTTTGGTTCTGTAATCCTTTGGTACAAATGGAATTAAGTTATAAAGCAAAACACATTCTTTGTAATCAAATCCCCCGATTAAAAAAAGGTTATCACTATGGTTATATATATATAATAATTCGGCTTCACTCTAAGTAACCTAATTAAAATTAAAACCATGTAATATCCTGGATATGAACTAAAGAATATAACTTCAACTCTGGACAACCACTTACATCTTTCATATAATCCAAACATGCATATAAGTGAACCGATTTTTTAAAGCCAAGTAAACAAACGAGCCCGAACAATGAAATTGAACCTTGTAACTAATAAAAAGGCTTTGAATGAACTAAATAGGGATTTAATAAATAAATTTAATATATAATAGGTTCTGGAATTATTAATTAATAAGACTAATTTTTTTATTCAGGTCGTTAATAACAAGTGGAGAAGACCAACGTATTTAAGGTAAGAGATCCTCCCCTTTTCACTCTTAATCAAGATTGTTCCCTATACTATGCATTTTTGTGTAATACCAAGTGTTGGGGTATGTTTATACACCTTCCCCATACTTCCCTAATGTTTTATAAGTGATGATAAACCCCATATCCTTCTAATCAGTCCCTCTTAGTTACACCTGATACCATGCCGATAAACCATAATGGATTCTACCCGAACTTCCTTTACTCCTTCAGGTTGCTCTATCTTTATTTTTACCAAAATGTAGTTGAATTTTATTTTTATATAGAACTAAAAAATTCTGTTTATATTCTCCAAACTCATGTTCCAAGATCCATCTCTCATTCTCTTTCGGGGATATACATGCTTTTAAGTGAATCTCTCTTCGATACTTCCCAATAAGCACACTCGTTTTAAAGGAACTTCCCGAACTTTTACCCAATTTAAAAGTGAACTATATCTTCTGTTTTAAGACACCATTATCTTTATAAATTCTCTATTTTTATTATGAAAACATTTTTGGTTCAATACTGGTTTTATATAAAATAATATCTTCTTTACTATTTTAAAAGCTCTATAGTATTTTCCTTAAAACTGTACAAAAATGTTTTAATGCTAATGTTTCTAAAATACATTTCTCATATGTTGTAAATTATGTTTGACACCACTTACCATGTTATATGCCTATTTTACCCTATGAACGTCCATTTATTTTCTAATTCTTTCCTTACATGGAAACTTTCATGATACTCCCATTGGTTATGATTTGTGTCATGATTGTGGTAACCAATTCTTTCCATGGGTACCCTTATGTTTATGTATGGTTAATTATGTATGATTGTATATGTGGTAAGAATATTTATGTGTCAAGAATATTCATGAAAATTTTGAGATGGGTGCACCCAGATAGCGCTCCAATGTATTGGGTAAGGTTAAGTCTCATGAGATGCGATGTGAAATGGGATTGGCAGTTAGCCTTGACCCATACTAAAATGGAAAATGTGATTGGCAGTTAGCCTTGAACCATAATAAAGATATGATTTTGGATTTTTCCACATTTATATGACCCCATGCTTATATTAAATGATTTTATAATTTTCATGCTTTGGATATCATTATGTCATGCCTCCTAACTCATGCGCTTGAGATGTATCCTTATGTTCATTCCCTTACTGGGCTTTTTAGCTCATCCCTGTGTTCATGTGTTCCCAAGGGTACCCTATGTAGATGTAGGGGTTCAAAGGAAGTTAGAAACTATTTATGGTGGTTAAATAAAGAAGTTTTTTTATCCCTATTTTTTATGTTATATGTACCTAGTCTTCCAAGACACTAGACTTAATGATCCTTGGCTTGTACTCTGATGATTAATTATGCTTAAAATCATGAAATGTTTTATGTAAAATGCTCAGGTCACTATAGTTGTTATCATAGGGAGGTTTAGTTATTTTTGGAGATTAGGAATAGAGCACCTTAGTGAGAACTTTAAGGACGAGACTAAGTATAAGAAGACAGTCCTAGATTTTGGTGAGTTTAGAGTAAGTGGTTTATCAAGAAAATACATCCCTATCTAGATACGAGCAGGTAGAGGTGGATCAGGAATAGATGTATCTAGGGGTAAAACCCAAAAACACCACTTTGAGCTAGAATTGAATGGGAACTAGTGAACAATAATGGGCCTTGTTGCACTCTTGGTTACGACACTCCTAGGGGATATACTTCGGTAGATTCATGAGCTTAGTACAAACCATTTTTAAGGGAAATAAATAATCCCATGAGAATATAAGTTAAGAAATAGATCGAGGATGACCTAGATATAAACCTAAGGAATCACAAGTCAGGGTATACTTCTTCTTTATAATTTCATACTTTTATGTTCAAAGTTTCCTTTTATTATCGATAGATAAGTATTTAAGACCTCTAATTGTATGTTATTTTTCTTCGTTAATGGCAGGAAATAGAATAACACATTCCAACATCCAATGTGATAGGCAATGTGATGATTGCCCTAATGAACTGTTTGATGTGATGAAAGCGGGTGCTCAAAAATTAGTGGCAGTACTTTCTCAGCTGGATTGAGTTATGAATAATAACTTGAATCAGGTGGAATGTCCTCATCCTCCAAGGAAAGAGAAAGTTTCCGTAGAATCCTTCATGCGGAAAAGGCCTCCCATGTTTAGCAGTTCTTCTGATCCCCTCCTTGCAAAACAATGGATTAACTACATTGAAAAGATTTTCTTTGTCCTCCAGTGCACGGAAGAAGAGAAAGTTGTACTGGCAGTCTATCATTTTGATGGGGAAGCTGATCAGTGGTGGAAACCAATCAAGAATACAAAGTCCCAAGAGGAAATTGATTCCATATAATGGGAGGAATTAAAGAGGATGTTTTTCAACAAATAATTTCATCCAACCCTCCATCTTAAGATAGAAAGAGAGTTCATTGGACTCAAGAAGGAAGATGAGTCCATCGGGGCGTATGGAGTGAACTTTACAAGGCTTGCAAGGTACGCCTCTGGCTTTCTCATTAACACTAAAATCAAGGTGGATCGATTCTTTAGCAGACTAAATCCAAGTCTATGAAAAGTGTTGGCGATTCGAGACTTTGATAGCTATGAGGAGATTGTCCGTTGTACCCTCAAAGTTGAAATGGAGATTGGAGACTCTCAGTGGTCTCATGGGCCTAGTGACAAGAAGCGGAAAATGGGGAACAACATGGGTGGTTGATTAGACACTAAATGAAGCTAATATTCATTGTTAATATATATAATATTAATGTGATTCATTATTCATAAACACTATTTTAGTGCATTTTACACTTTGAACATCATTTCACATTATGATTGTAATACCTTCTTAAAATGCACTATTATGTGGTACATTTTTAACATCATTTAAAGTACCCAATGATTCATCTGATTTTAAGGAATCTAATATTACATATTTTAATTTGATATTTTTGTAAATTGATCTAAACTTAAATATGAAAATGTTTAATTCATAGAGGATTATGGAGATATTTGGCAATGAAAGGAAGCAATTCTGGAGAAGGCAGATTGGACACCAGCCCACTGATGAGACTATGGGGCCCAACATAAAATCCCAGTTAATCCCAAATTTCGTGGGATGGTAGAAGAAATGTATAGGAACAAATAACTTTTCAGGATACAATGATAATTCGGCCTCCATGGTATCCATTTAGGCTGACCAAGTTAGACATAAAATTTTGGGCGAGATTCTGCGGCCCAGAAAAACATCCCACTAATATAATCATGTCTAGGAATCCAAAACTCAAAATGAGCCCACATTTTAAAGGCGGCTAGAAGACATCAGGAAATCCATTTTCTTATTCTATGGTAGATTCTGATTTGGTCATCTAGAAGGTCTTACAAGTGCGTCTGTTCGGTGAAGGAAATCTGGCTGCCACCTCGGGTCAAGGGTGGAAAAATCAATTCTCCCTTACTTTCCACCCACCTATGGCCTACCAAAATTAATTGAGGAGACTTGTACTATTGGAGGATCGAACCAAGGGCTCAAAAATTCCTATTTAAGGTAGTGGTGGTGAAGGAGTTTATAATCTTGGATGCTTTGTTCAATTGTAATGTTATGCTGCAATTTTGTTGTCTCAAATTTGTCTTTCACATGTAAGTTGTTCAATTCGCTTTAGTTTCTTAATAAAAGTTCTTCTTATACTCTTATTCTTTTATTCTTCATATCACTTTGATACCATTGGATCAAGTTGTTAATTTATTCACACCAAACCTTGTGAAATTATTCACACAACGGTGGAGTGATCATTTTATTTTTGTTGTTTTCTTTACTTCTCCATTTCCTCCCTCATGAGTCTACTTTCCGCTTCCATTGAAACCATGGGATCAATGTAGGGATAAAACACTTATGGGTTGATCCATGGGAGTAAAAAGGGGATAGATTGGATGTTATTTATCACCCCATTAATTCCTAATCACTTCTTTTAATTGAGATTTTTATATGATGATTTTTAAACTCCATCGTCCTTATTGAATTTAAGGCCACAAACTTCAAGTGCTAATAAGAACCTTTACCTTGAAGTGCTCAAAACTTTGATCCTTAAAGTGTATAGTGATTAGTATTATGGTGTGTAGGTATTAAACCAGTAAGTGAGGATGTTGTTTGATCTCCTTAAATGAACTCAACTCAAATATAAGAAATTGAAATCCTTGAAAAGGAAATACATACAATCCACCCCGAGTGATAACCTAGGATCAACTCATTATTTTAAATTGAATTCACTTAAATCTGTTATTTATCCTTTAAACCCATATAAAATCAACCCATGTTGGCCACTTTATAGCCAAAAACAGTCCATAGAATGTATGTGTCTATAGGTTTCTTCTTAGGTCTCCGAGGATTCGATAACCCAAGATAAACTACAAGGACTGTCCTACCTTCTTATCTTGGGTAAATTTGAGCGAGAATCAGTGGTTCATAAAACAAATCCCATGATGGAAAGAAGACTCACTTTCCCCTTTGTAAAAATTGTGGGAAGAAGCATCTTGGTGACTGTCTCATGGGAACCAAGAATTACTTCAAATGTGGAAAGTTTGGTCATCTAGCCCAGAATTGCCGAAGGGATATGAAAAATCCCGCTAATGTTGAGGAAGAAAGGAAGGTTCAGATCAACACTTAGCCTGCAGTGTAGTGCTAAAACTGTAAAGAGATTGGGCATTATGAAAACAATTTCCCTAAGCCGAGGGTTGTCGGAGGCAATTAGCAACAACCTCCAAGGAAATAAGGAAGGGCTTATGCTATCACTACTACTGAGGTGGAGGCAAAAAATGATGTGGTGATAGGTACACTAGTTATTCATTTAAGAATAGAGAACGTAATATTTGATTCTAGTTCTACGCATTCTTTAATATTTTGCAAGTTTAGTAGAACTATTCAAACACCACCTCAAAATTTGGAGGAAAAGTTATCTGTGAGAATAGCGAATGGGGAAATAGTTGCATCCATGGTTTATAAATCCTCCTTGGTTAACGTTTTTAGACTGAACCTCCCAGAAAATCTCGTCATACTTCCTTTAGGGGAGTTCGATGCTATCTAGGGAGAGTATTGACTATCTTTGTACAAGACCAACATCAACAGTGATGAAAGGGAGATCACTTTTCACATCCCAAAGCATCCTCCAATTCTTTACAAGTGTAAGGAGGAAGATGAGTCTCCTTTAAAATCTTTGTCTCAAGTTTTTATACTACTTACTTGTAAGAAATCATATCTAGATCAAATGATTGGGACAAAGGATAGAATCATTCTTGAAGACATTCCCATCATGAGTGATTACACTAATGTATTCCCCGAAAAGTTGTCTGGTCTTCCTCTTGACCGAGTGGTTGAGTTCTCAATTGAAATTATCCCTAGATCTCTACCAATCTCAAAGACACCTTACAGAATGTCCACCGTAGATCTTGAAGAGCTGAAGAAATAGTTACAGGAGAATATGTAGAAGGGTTTTATACTCCCGAGTGCTTCACCGCGGGGTGCTCCAGTCCCCTTCGTCAAGAAGAAGGATGGATCAATGTGCCTCTGCATTGATTATCATGATCTCAATAAAATCACTACAAAGAACTAGTATCCCCTTCCATGGATAGATGACTTGTTGGATCAGCTTCGTGGGGCTAGTTATTTCTCTAAGGTGGACCTTCAGTCGGGATATCACCAACTAAAGGTGAGGAAGGAAGATATTCCCAAGACTGCCTTTTGAACGAGGTATGGAAACTATGAGTTCATAGTGATGCCCTTCGGACTCACTAATGCTCCATCAATTTTCATTTATTTAATAAATAGAGTCTTTAGATATTACCTTGACAAATTTGTGGTGGTCTTTATTGATGATATTCTGATATACTCCAAGGGAAAGGAGAAACATGAGGAGCTTTTGGAAAATGTGTTAAAGACTTTGAAAAGGGAGAAGTTGTATGCAATGTACAGTAAATGTGAGTTCTGGATGGAGGAAGTATCATTATTGGGGCATTTTATCACTAGGAAAGGGATATCTATGGACCCTTCCAAGACGAAGTCAATTGAAGAGTGGTCGAGGCCAACTTCTGTAACGGAGGTCTGTAGTTTTTTGGGTCTAGATGGGTATTATCGATGATTTTTGAAGAAATTTTTATGATTGTCAAACCCAATAACTAAGTTAACACAGAAGGGAGTAAATTTTGTCTGGACACAGGAATGTGAAGACTATTTCAAGGAGTTGGAAAAGAGGCTTATCACTGCGCCGATATTCACACTCCCCTAAAGTGGAGAACTTTTTGTGGGGTATAGTGATGCTTCTAGGAAGGGATTAGGCTGTGTGATGATGCAAAATGATAAAGTGATAGCCTATGCCTCAAGGCAGCTAAAAATCCACAAGAAAAACTATCTAACGCATGATCTGGAGTTTGCAGTTGTGATCTTTACCTTGAAAATCTAGAAGCATTATCCCTATGGGGAAAAAAATGTGAGATATATACTAACCACAAGAGTCTCAAATATATATTCACATAGAAATATCTTAATATGCACTAGTAAATATGGATATATCTCATCAAGGATTATGACTACTCAATCTACTACCATCCCGGTAAGGCAAACAAGGTGGCAGATGCTCTAAGTAGAAAGGATCCTGCATCTTTATCAATAATGAGAATCGAAAAGGATCCAATCTTCTTAGATTTGAAAAGGATGTACATGGGAATAATTAAGGGAGGAACATCATCAATACTTTCTCAAATGATTGCTCAACCATCCCTCTTGGAGAAAATAAAGGATGCTCAAAGAAAGGATGTAGAAATTCAGAAAAGGGTGGAAGTCGTTAAAAATGGGAAATCATCCGATTTCAAAATTAATGAGTAAGGAGTTGTAAGATTTGGGACAAAATTATGTGTACCATCTAATCCAGAGATAAAGAAGGAGCTATTGAATGATTCACATAGCTCAACCTTCTCTATCCACCCAAAGAGCACAAAGATGTATCGAGATCTCTATGAAAACTTTTGGTGAGACAATATGAAAAGGGATATTGCCGAATATACATCAAAGTACCTAGCATGTCAGCAAGTGAAGGCTGAGAGAAAAAAGTCTAAGGGGATGATGCAACCACTACCCATACCATCATGTAATTGGGAGAACATTACCGTGGACTTTTTCACTGGACTTCCAAAGACAACTTGAGAAAACAATGCTATATAGGTCGTTGTGGATCGTCTTACAAAGACAGCTCACTTTATCGTAGTTCGAGAGGACTTATTATTTGATCAACTTGCACGGATTTACATCAAAGCAGTGGTAAGGCTACATGGAGTACCACTATCTATTGTATCCGATCGTGATCTGAGATTCACTTCAAAGTTTAAGAAAATTCTATAGCATGCTCTGAGCACTGAATTGAACTTCAGTACGACCTATCATCCTCAAACTGATGGCCAATCTGAGCGAACTATTCATACATTGGAAGACATGTTTAGATCATGTTCAAGGGAATTCAAAGGATGATGGTACCAACATCTTCCACTAGTTAAATTCTCCTACAACAATATTTTCCACTCGAGCATCTGAATAGCACCATATGAAGCCCTTTATGGGAAAAGGTGCAGAAAACCGGCATGTTGGGATGAAGTTGGTGATCGTAAGATACTAGGACCTGAAATGGTCGAAGAAATGGTGGAGAAGGTGAAAACCATTTAGCAGTATATCAATGCATCCCAAAGTTGATAGAAGAGTTATGCAGATAACCGTCGACGAGACCTGGAGTTCAAAGTTAGAGACATGGTATTTCTATATATATCTCTGTGGAAGACGTTTATGAGGTTTGGGAAGAAAGGGAAGTTAAGTCCCAGGTATATCGGCCCCTTTGAAATCCTTGATCGAGTCGGAGATGTGGCCCATCGACTAGAACTTCTACCTACCATGTCAAAAGTACATGATTTCTTTCATGTATCCATCTTAAGGAAGTATGTACCAGACCCTTCACATGTACTCTCTTCAGAGGTGGTACAGTTGGTGGATAATCTCTCTTATGAGGAGCAGCCAGTGAAGATCTTGGATCGTAGAGAAAAAAGTTCTACACAACAAGACTACTCATCTGGTCAAGGTACTATAGAGAAACCATAAGTACGAAGAGGAAACATGGGAAATGGAGGAAGCAATGAAGGAAAAGTACCCACACATGTTTTTGGATTAGAATGTAAAACGAAATGTCGAGGGTGAAATTTCATAAGGGGGGAAGAATGTAACGACTCAATGTTTTTCAATGGAAATTACCTTATCATAAGTATGTCATTAAATCACATGAAGACACAACATAATGAACTATTAAGTTATAAGTGACCTTTAAACATAAGTTTGTCACTTCTATGTTTGGAATTTCAAAAATCGAGCATACACGGTTGTAATCAGTAAGTTATTTGGAGTCTGATAAGGAAAACTTAATTTTTGGTGACTAGCAACCTACCCTAATGAATATTAACATACCCTTATGAATATTGATATTCCCTAATGAATATTAAACTCACCTATGTTGGTATAAAAATAATATTCAAGTTGGAAGTACGATATACCTATATTTTAGAATAAGTTAATGAATGTTTAAAACTGGTTTCTAATAATAAATTATTATTTTAATTAAATATTAAAATAATCATATTTAGAAAATTATTTTTGAAAAATGGACATCATTTTTGGATTTTACATGTCAAAAAATGGTTAGGGTGAATTTTTGAGATGTTTCTGAAATACTTGATGAATAGTAAAATACGGTAATTTACCGTATATATACATTTTAAGATAAATAGACTATTCCTAGCATCATGGCTGATGTCACCACCCATGGTTCGAATTCACATGACCCATTTACTATTATTGGTCATGGAATACTTACTATTCCTTGTCTTGTGAAGAAATAATAAATTAATGATTATAATATTATGAACTCCCTCCTCTCCTCCACTATAAAAAACCCCCTTCACTCCCTCTTCTCTCCACTCCTCTCAAGCCTTGTGCCTTGCCATTATTCTGCCCAAATATCTCACCAAGGTCCTCCCCCACGTCCAAAAGCTCTCAGACTCCTCAAAATATCAAAACCTCTCCTCTTAAGAGGTTCTCAAAGGAGGAAGTCTCAAGAGGTAAATTCCTCTTCCCAGTTTCTTCTTTTATTTTAAGTTCTTTTCTTTTTTATTTCTTTCCTCAGCTCCCTTCACAATAATATTATGATAAATACAGTAACATACATGTACTGTAATTTCTTCATGCTAGTGGTATATTTTATTATCTTCTCTCCTTTCCCCACCCTTTTATTTTAAAGAAATGAAAGCACCGTTTGAGATGTTCTAATTTAGCACATTGAAGGTCAACGGTTTATCAATTTCTATTATTATATTTAATTCTGGTCATGAAACCATTTGTTTTATGGTTGAAACAGATTATTATATATGTATTATATCCTATTTTTGGTCCTGTAATCCTTTTGTACAAATGGAATTAAGTTATAAAGCAAAACACATTCTTTGTAATCAAATCCTCCGATTAACAAAAAAGGTTATCGCTATGGTTATATATATATATATATATAATAATTCGAATTCACTCTAAGTAACCTAATTAAAATTAAAACCATGTAATGTTATGTATATGAACTAAAGAATATAACTACAATTCTGGACAACCACTTACATCTTGAATATAATCCAAACTTGAATATAAGTGAACCGGTCTTTTAAAGCCAAGTAAACAAATGAGCCCGAACAATGAAATTGAACCTTGTAACTAATAAAAAAGGCTTTGAATGAACTAAAAAGAGCTATAATAAATAAATTTAATATATAAGATGTTCTAGAATTATTATTTAATAATCCTAATTTGTGTATTAAGGTCGTTAATAACAAGTGGAGAACACCAACGTATTTAAGGTAAGGGATCCTCCCCTTTTCACTCTTAATCAAGATTGTTCTCTGTGATATTCCTTTTTGTGTAATACCAAGTGATGGGGTATGTTTATACACCTTCCCCAAACATCCCTAATGTTTTATAAGTGATGATAAACCCCTTATCCCTCTCATCAAGCCCTCTTAGTTACACCTGATACCATTTCGATAAACCATAATGGATTCTACCCGAACTTCCTTTACTCCTTTGGGTTGCTCTGTCTTTCTTTTTACCAAAATGTAGTTGTATTTTGTTTTTATGTTGAACTAAAAAAATCTATTTATATGCTCCAAACTCATGTTCTAAGATCCATCTCTCATTCTCTTTTGGTGATATACATGCTTTTAAGTGAATCTCTCTTCGATACTTCCCAATAATCACACTCGTTTTAAAGGAACTTCTCGAATTTTAACCCAATTTCAAGTGCACTCTATCTTCTTTTTTAATACACCATTATAATCTCCTAAGCTTGTGTGCGATATAAAATTACATAAATATGGAAGGGACAAATCATTGCATTACAATTCATTTTTCATCACCATATTAAATTGATTCATATTTTTATGGGTATAATATTTGTATATAAATTTTTTAATATAATACTAGTTATATTATTCTAGTATTATATATACTTTGTAAATTCTGTATTTTTATGATGAAAAACTTTTTGGTTAAATTATGGTTTTATATAAAATAATGTCTTCTTTACTATTTTAAAAGATATATAGTATTTTCTGTAAAACCGCACAAAAATGTTTTAATGCTAATGTTTCTAAAATACATTTATCATATGTTGTAAATTATGTTAGACCCTTCTTACCATGTTATATCCCTATTTTACCCTATTAATGTCCATGTATTTTCTAATTCTTTCCTTACATGGACACTTTCATGATATTCCCATTGGTTATGATTTATGTCATGATTGTGGTACCGAATTCTTTCCCTAGGTACCCCTATGTTTGTGTATGGTTGATTATGTATGATTGTATATGTGGTAAGAATATTTATGTGGAAATAATATTCATGAAAATGTTGAGATGGGTGTGCCCAGATAGTTCTCCAATGCATTGGGTAAGGCTAAGTCTCATTAGATGTGATGTGAAATGGGGTTGGTGGTTATCCTTGACCCATACTAAAATGGGAAACGGGATTGGCAGTTTTCCTTGACCCGTACTAAGGATATGATTTATTATTCTACCACATTTATATGATCTCATGCTTATATTAAATGATTTTATAAGTTTCATTCTTTGGATATCATCATGTTATGCCTCCTAACTCATGTGCTTGAGATGTATCCTTATTTTTATTCCCTTACTGGGCTTTTTAGCTCATCCCTTTGTTCATTTGTTCCCCAGGGTACCCTATGCATATGTAAGGGCTCAAAAGAAGTTGAAGCTATTTATGGAGATTAAATAAATAATTGTTTTTATCCCCATGTTTTATGTTATATGTACCTAGTCTTCCAAGACACTAGACTTAACGATCCTTGGCTTTTACTCTGATGATTTATTATGCTTAAAATCATGAAATGTTTTATGTAAAAGGCTCGGGTCGCTATAAACCACTTGATAGATCTCATGTTTTTTACAATGTAAAATGACCAAACCACTACTTAGTGGACAATGTGAAAGGGATGTAGAGCTTCTAGAATTGATACACAGTAACATGTGCAAACCATTTTTAGTATAATTTAGAGGTAAGTATTCTTACTTCATTACTTTTACTAAAGATTTAAGTATATATGGATATGTATACTTAATGATTTATAAGTCTAAATACTTTGAGAAATTCAAATAATTCAATAATGGATTAAAAAAACAACTTGGCATGAAGTTAAAGAAGCTCTAATATATTTTAGGTGTTGAATATATTAACCAAGAGTTTATCAACTTTTTACAAGGGTATGGGATTCTATATCAACTCACTTCGCGTTATACACCATATTGGAATGATGAAAACAAAATGAGGAAGTACCTTTCTTCACATAGTGAGGTTAATTATGAGTCATTCAAATCTTCCATTATCTTTTTTGGGATATGAATTATATGATGAAACACATATTCTAAACTAAGTTCCAACTAAATAGGAAAGTGGAATACTGTATGAATTAATGTATGGAAATAAATATGTGTCGTCACATACTCATTCATAGGGTTTTAAAGCATTTTTAAGACCATATTAGGAAAACAACTTTCACCCCAAGGTATGAAGTGTATATTTATAGGTAATCCCAATGAAACAAGGTGATACTATCTATACAACCCCTCAGATAAGAAGGTGGTCACCATAAGACAAGCCATGTTTCTTGATACAAATCATGTCCTCAAGAAGGATAGTTGGAGAGATATTAAATTTGATGAAGCTGATGATCAAGATACACAAGAGTTATTGCAGGAAAACATTCCATAGGTAACCATGGAATATGTTGTTCCTAAAGTAGAAGTACCATGAAAGATCACTATAGAGGTTAGAGAACCAAAAATATATGATTTTTTATTCACTGAGTATGGTGACACATTATTGGTTGGGAATAATGATCCAATTTCCTATAATGAGTAAATAGAGAGATCATAAGTAGAAAGATGGAAATAATCCATTAATTATGAAACAAATTCCATGTATTAGAACCAAGTATGGGTTCTAGTTGATCCCCCAGTTGATGTAAATCATGTTGGTTATAAATGGATATTCAAGATAAAACTAGAGATTAAAGTTAAAGTAAATACCATTAAAGAAAGGTTATTATATAAAGAGTTTAACAAAACATTTTTTCTAGTTTCCATGTTTAAATTCATTAGAATGCTACTTTTTATAACATTTTTTCATGACTATGAGATTTGGTAGATGAATTTCAAAATAGATTTCAAAAAATTAAAATTTTATAAAGATGTCTATATAACAAAAACTAAAGGCTTTGTGACACTAGAAAATTCCAATAATATTTTCAATTTAAATAAATCCATTTATGGACTGAAGAAAGTATCTAAGTCATTGAACATTCAGTTCCAAGAATATATAAAACATTTTTTATAAATAATGAATACAATCCATTTGTTTACAAGTGGTTTAGTGGGAGTGCATTCATATTCCAAGTAACATATTTTGATGATATATTACTTATTGAAAATGACATACCATTTTTATAGTTAATTAAGGATTAGTTGAACAATTGCTTCTCTCTGAAGGAACTAGGAAAAGTAGTCTACATTCTCTAGATTAATATCATTCACGATAGATATAAGAGGTTGTATGGACTATATCAAAGTATATATTGACTAGATAATAAAGATATTTAGTATTAAACAATCCAAGAGGGGATTGGTTTCAGTGTCACATAGTATACATATATCCAAGAAAACGTGTCCTCAAACACAATAGGAAAGATAGATAATGAGGAATATCTCATGTTATTATTTGATAGGATATATTATATATTTAATGTTATGTACTAGGATTTATGTTTCCTATTCTTTAATCATAGTACGTAGATATCAATCTGATCTAGGAAAGTAACAATGGTCTATTATTAAGGCTATAATTAAGTATTTGAGGTGTACTAAGGATATATTTATGGTATATAGATGAGATGAGGATTTAGTCATCAAAGGATATACTGATTCTAGTTTCCAAACATATCAAAAGGTTATAAAGTTGCAATCATGATATGTATTTGGTCTCAATAGTGGAATTGTAAGACGGAATATTTCCAGACATCTATTTATCATCGATTCTATAGTGGAATCTAAGTATATTTTGGATTATTCTATAGCCAAAAAAGTGGTTTGGATTCATAACTCCATCCAATATCTCTAATTATTTCCTAATATTAAATATATTATCACATTGTATTACGATAATACTACACTAGTGGCTGTCACAATGGATCCAAGATCACATCAAAGGATAAATAATGTACTCCAAAAGTATCACCTCTTGAGTCATTTTTCTCAAAGGGGTGAGGTTATGGTGAGTAGATATTTTTTAGATGAAAACATGGAATACCCCTTGACTAAAGCCTCATCTCAAAAAAAATCATGAATATCATGTAAGAGCTAGTGAACTGAAGGTTGTTATCAATTGGATCTAATACAAGTAGGGGTCTGTTGGAGTTGGTGCCTTGGAAGAAAATTCTATATACTTTATGGTTACTTATATTTTTTTTTGAATATTAATAAAGTTATTATCACATCATGATTTTTATTTGACATGACATAGTGTGTGATAATGTCCTAAGAATAATTGTTATATTAAAATGTTATAATAGTTCTCTATTATGATGAGAACCTAGGAGTTCCATGATAGTATTATTAAATATATGTTTGATAGAAGGATAATATCATTTAATAATACACAAATGATATAGGATATTAGGGGAAGATACTCATCAGCTTTTGAGATACTTTCTCATGGTATACACCCTTGGTTATCTTTATATCAGGGGATTTTGAGAAAATAAACTACCAATAGGAAATCCATATTTATTTGTGTCGTTGGATATTTCTATCTATGGGCGTGTGTAATGATCCTTAGACTTTAATATTATTATTAATAAATATTATGAGTCATGTACTTTGAGGTATTGACGAAAATAATGATGACATATTCTTATGGTGAGGTATGATACTTTGGGTGCACAACGAGTAATATTGCATTAATGAGTAATATGAGAGAGGTTTTTTTAGAATTTTTTATTTAATTAAAGTGATTTATTATACCCTTTAATATGAATTGAATGGCCTAATTAAGTCAATGGTCATGGTATTCGGATGAAATTCCAATTTCAAAAAGATAAATAAGGAGACATTGAACATACAGGTGTGTGACGCCATTATTAAACTTGCATGATTAGAGATGTCATGATAATGGGATTATATTACACAGTTTCCATTCATAGGATATTGTATCTAGTTACAACATTATCTTGTTTCTTTATAGGATCCTTCGTGTGTTTTTAGATATTAACCTTGAACTTTTGGCAGTGTAGCATAATGCCACTGAGAAAGGGGCCTAGAGGGTCACATATTAAGTGTATTTGGAACCTCACTTCAATTATATATGAATTGAACATGTTGGATAAATATTATTCTTATATATGGTTTAATAATTAGTCATGTTAGTTTGATAAAAAACATTTAGTCATAAATTATTTGATAGAATATATATATGAGATGAATATTTAATAAATATTTATTCACATAATAATTGTTTATTTACATAAATATATAACATTTATTTATTCTGGTTTATTCACAAGGTAATAAATAATTATTTACTTTATTACATGAATATTTAATAAATGTTTTTTCATTGGTTTTGTTAATTCAATATTTATTTATTTGTTGCTGAATAATTCAGTGATATTTATTTAATTAAATAAATAGCCATTATTCAATGTTTGATAAATATTGAGGAGGATTGTTGAAGTGATTTTAATATCCTAATGAATATTATCATATTAAATATTATTTTAATCAATATTAAATAATTTATTGAAGGAAAGTATATTTTATTATTCCAAATTTTATCACATGTCAAGTATATAATAATTATTCTGTTATTATTTTAACATGGGGTCTATTAGGGATTAAGAAAATAGTAAGGGACCTTATGCAATTATTATTTTTAACTCTAGATCTATTTAAACCCAGTTGTGAAATTTTATAAAACCCTATAAATTTTCAAATTGTTGTGCACAATGAGTTTTAGAGAAGATTCTATCAATCCCTAGAGTGAACTTCCCCTATAACGCTCTTAAGAATAGAGATAAATTCTTCTCCTCCACTAGAATGATTCATTATCACCTTTAATAATTTAGAGATGATCATCAGTAATCACTAAAATATTTTTAACCATTCATGCTAACACCATAAGGATTCTATAGTGGTGTTTAGAGGATCATGGAAAACATGTGGATCACCTTTAGAGGAAATCCACCTTTGATTTCTCTAAAAAATGATGGTATGCCAAGAGGTCTTCATCCAATCATTAACAATGAAGAAATAAATTCAACTTAAGTTATTTCTTTATATATATAAATTAATTATAAATTATATTTTAAAAGATCCTCTCTTCTTGGTTTTTATATTTGTTTCAATTAGTATTCAATTTAATTTCATTGGTATTGACATAATTTGTCATTTAGATCTAGAAATTATCATGGATTATGACAAAAAGCAGAGTTGGAAAACGGATAATAGGTGTTTCCACTCCAAAACCTTCAAGTGGTATCACAGTATTCATATATTAATTTATAATTTATTGATTGATTATAGTATATTGTTATCAATTTTCACTTATAGTTTATTTTTTATTTAAATTGAAGTTTAATTAACATGTTTTAGATAATTAATATGATTCGTTCAAGTTTATAAATTCTTAAATAGATGAATAAAAATTGGAGATTCCATAGGTAGGTTCTAAGGATTTTAGATAGTATATGTGAATACATGATGTGTGAACAAAGTATGCATTGTGTACCAAAGAGCATATCACATAGATGTATTGCGGGATACACAGCGCACTGAGGAATTAATGACATGTGGTTTTTCATTAGATGCATTAAATATACTTCATATTGACTTTTACATAGTTTATCATATTACAGGGTGTGTATCTAGCGTACATGTTGTGTAGTCTATATATTTTAGCGGTGAAATTTGTGCTAACCTTGTGCTCAAATATGTGGCACACACGGCATGAGACTAAAAATCTATAACATTAATTGGATACACATCATGTGACTGGCATACATTATATGTGACTCATTAATCTCTACATTAGAACAACATTTTGAGACAAGAGATGGGTTTTTATAGACACAAAGAAAGAGAAAAACATGAAAATTAACTCATTAGTATATACTATGTTCTATCTAAGATATACAGAAATTCCCAAGTCATCTATCCTAGATACATGGTAAGTGATAAACATGGTGTTTATCTCATTAGTACATGTCATGTAGTCACCCAGTAATAAAAATAATTAATTTACATAGATAATAATTAATTGCAACATGAATAACCTAATTACATTATTAGAAGTTAGTGTCTTGACTATTTAACAAGGTTTCAAAAGGTAATAAATTATTAATTAATCCCATGTAATTATCTGTAAAAAATTTTCAATCCATTTATTTCTATGATTCATTTAGTGATGGGTATCTCCAAAACTCTTTAAATAGACAATAAGTAAAAGGAATTAATTTATTGATTAATAATTAATTGAATTTATTCATTCATGTTTAGCTTAATAATAAATAAAAAATTTAAATTAATGCTATATAGTGTACTCTTTTATATTCCATGTATGTATGCGGATAACCATGAGCTTAGCTCGATCTGTGTTTGTTATTGGTTTATTTATTTAATTATTATTTCATGGTTTTTTTTATAATTAAATAAATTACATAATAGTCTACATGTAATTCCCCTCCTCTCATTATGTAAGGTTTTTCATGCCTATGTCTTATTTTATGTAAAATCCCTTAACCAATCCTTTGGTTCCCCTTACTTGTGTGCGAGTAAAAGCTTATATAAGGATAGATCTCCAAGGAAAGTAGAGGCAATTCAAGTTTGAAGTTGAGGAAAAACCTATCTATGATGTATACAGTAACATGGTTGGAATGATACAACTTGAACAAAGCATGGTTCTATGAATTTATTACCTAGGTTTAAGGGTTGGTTTATCATCTTCTGGATAAATGAACCATTAGAAAAGGTCATATTCATTGAAATTTATTTATTTTATTTTTATCAATTGCATGGTTAATTATTTATGGATACTTAATAATTAAATTAATTAATTAACAAGCATGAAATATGGAATTAAATTATAGATTATAATATGTATAAACTTTATTTATAAATGGTTAATCACTTAAGTAATGTTTGTTTAATATTAACAGGTATGTAATAAGATAAACCATGTAGTTTATATATAAATAACAAAAATACATAAAATAAAATATTTAGATGGTATATCCTTTCATTACCTAATTTAGAACAGAAAAAATGGATCTTATTGTTCAATCCATCCCTCAATGGGACACTACCATTTAACAGGGAGTTTAAAAGAAGGTTTTGGGTTGACTTAGAAAATTTTACATCAAGGGGAGTTTCCTTCACTCGACTTGATGAAAATTTTGAGGCAAAGTGTTTAGAAAATCCAATCACAGGATTCTAGAATTGTGGTGTCCAATCAAAATATCAAGGAGGTGTGAGTTAATGAAGTTAGTAAGTTATGCCTACTTAAATACCTTCATGTAACTAATCAATACTTCACTTGGGTTATGAGAAGGGACATATGGATCCTTTCCACTATAATATCCATGTGATAGTATATTTTAAAATGAATAGTGAGTTAAATTGGGTTTCAATAAAATAGTAGAAGATTAATAAATTTAATATTTATTATCTAATATTGTAATCCATATAATGTACTAAAAATGTTCTCTAATTTATTTTAGAAATGGTAACCCACATGAATTTGACTATATCACTGCAATCCATGTTATAAAAGGATAACTTACTCATCAACTCAAATTTCCAAGAATAATCTAGGCATCTATATGTTATACTACACTATGAATGGAAATTATATATTCTAGAAAACCTCATTCCTAAAGTACCTAGAAAAGATCCTAGTGAGAAAGAACTATCTCTCTACACTAAAGATTTTTTGATACCATATATTTTCAATGTTTCAGGTTATCATTCATTTCCCATAAGATTATAAACTAGTGTAAGGATATGGATGTGTATATCATTATGCCTCACCTTCATGATAATTATCAAGAGAAATATATTTTGGTTCTGGAAAAAGTAAAAATACTTATTATGACTATAGACAAATAGGATTGTTTCAAATTCAATGAATCATTAGTAATTTACTTTATGTGAATTTCATGACTGACAAAAACATTTATGAAGAATATTGAAAATTTTATTTTATAGAACCAAGAGAGTGGATCATTTCAAGTTAATTTATAATTGATTTAAAACACAAGAAATATCCCCTTTGTCTTGATATATTTCTTCATTGATGATATTGATCATTATAACATGATTAGTGTATCATCATTATGTAGTGAGTACTCAAATTAGAGCCACTTTTGTGGTGATCCACATGTGCTTCTTTAATCTCTGAATAATGCTGATGAAATGTTGATTACTAATGTGTTTGATTGATTATCTTGCATTGTTTTCTTTTATCACTTAAAGTTCCTTCAGGCATGAATGAATTTATCTTAATCTTATTGGTCTTGAAAGGAAGAGAGGAGGAGGAAGTTCTTGATATGAAATTTTTATGCATAATGATTAACCTTTCTCTTACTGATATTGCAGTCAATAAACAAACCTAGGGTTAGAGTTTAATTCTAATTAATTTTCTAAAGGCCCTAAAATATTAATTATTCCCCAATAATCCCTATATCAAGTAAATAATATCATTATTTTTATTTTACTTGTGACATGTGAAAACCTGTGCAATGAAAAATATTTATTTTATAGTCTATTAAATAAGTATTTTTCACCTAAAAAATCTGGTCCACATGTCCTCTTCAATGTTTATTGAATTATCTAATAAATATTTAAATATATACTATTCATTAAATAAATAAAATATTATATTCATTTTCTAGTGAATAAATATTTATTTAGTATTCACCTAACTAAATAAATTATTTATTTAATAAATAAATAATTATTTATTACTATGTAAATATTAAGAGATAAATCAATATTATATATTTTCATAATTATAAATTACATTTTGAATGAATATTTATTTAATATTTGTGATCATTTAATAAATCCTGAAAGAATATTACTTCTCAGTCTTGAGAATATTATTTATTCCAATTTTTAAATATAAATAATATTTAATTGATATCAAAGGAGAAATTTTATGTGTAATCCTCTAGGATTATTCCTCAGTGGCATTTAGAAGGCTTGCCTAAAGTTTAATATTACTGTATAGAAATGAGTAAATGCACCCACAGAGGAAGAAGATATGTCACAATGAAAAAAACACATATTAATACTCTATGTGTATTCTAGTCCATTTCTTGTGATATCTCATCAAGCAGTTTTCACACTCATTTCATCAACCTATGTGTGTGATACGCCTTTCTTTAACTATCTAAAATGCACTCATTAATATATCATGGATAAGGAATGTAATGTGATAGTTCAAATTTAATAAAAGGGTTGAAATATCATCTTCTATAAATATGGAAGGTAAAAAACCTTAAATTATTCATTAATAACATATCATTCTTGATGCACCTAATGTACCCAACTTCTCTATGATCATATGTTGTCATGTTTTATGAAAATAAATCAAAGTGTGTGAGTCATGAAATATATTAATAATAATATTCAAATATATGTACCATTACACATTCTTTTAGACAAGAATATCCAATGAAATATAAACATTTTAATTTCCTACAAGAATATCTATTATCAAAATCTCTCATCTTGAAGATTACAAAGTGTAAAATTAATGAGATGAAGTCTCTATTGAGTAACTCCTTGAACTAATTTATGTTTTGATAATTAAAAATATTTATTGGTTTTATTTCTTTTAAATATATTAAGACTTTTAATTATTTATTGATTAAATTATGTTTAAGTTTGAGTACATCATAATATTTCTTTGCTTCAAAAATATTTAGATTTCATGTTTTTAATGGTCATAACATGTTATATAAGTTTTATATAGTCTTAATAGGATAAAAAAAGTCATTTGGGACCTTAAAATATCATTTAGACATGTTTTTTACATATCCTTTTTATCAAAATTCACATATCCATCTTGAAATTCATTTATCCATTTTGAAATTCATGTAACTATTTTGAAATCCACGTAATCGATTTTCTAGTCTGTTACTCTCTGTTTTTTTCACTATAACTTTATATACTTAAATCCAAATTGATTGATTCCTTTTTTTAGAAATATAATAATATTATTTACATTTAATTATAATAAATTAACTTTTCAATTGACCTTTATCATGTCTTAAACTATGTTATAAGTTACTGTATGTTTTCTATCTAATTTATATAGTTTTCCAGAACCGTTTTTATAATATTTTTCAATCATAACATAATATATAGAGATATGATTAAGGTGATTCTTGATTATTTTACAATATAATTAAATTTTAAAAATATAATTAATTTTTACAAAAAACTGATTCTTCCATTTACTATGTTCGTTTTTTGTCTTGAATTATAAAAGTTGATCTATTTATAGATTTCAAAAATTTAGATACATGGGAAATTCACCTACATTTAATTGCATATGTTGATTTCACTTACATGAATCACCTATGTGAATAGCCTACATAAATCTCTTACATCTATTTTCTTACATAGAGGAAAATTATTATGTGGAAAACACTTATGTGAATGTGGTTATGCAGTTTAGTGAAATTTTGTAGGTCATTCTAAAATTTATAAATTCTCTCTATTTTACATATTGTTTCATATTTATATTTCCTCCATGTTTATTTTACATATTTAAATTGTTAAAATTAATTTATTAATTAATATTAATTATATAAAACCTATGTGAAGTTTTTTATATTATTTTAAACATATTTTTATGAATATCTTAGTTTTATGCCAGAAAATTATAGCTTGAAAATCATTAAAGAATTGTTTTTATTTTATGTTTTTTTCTTTGATTTTATTATTTATAAATTAATATTAGTTGATATTAAAAATAAAACTTTTTTAAATATATTTAATGCAATTTTATTTATTTTTTACATTCTCTACATGTTTAATTCTTGTTTTAAATGGAATGTTTTTGAATTTCATATTCCAAATTCAAACTTCCTATTTTGATGGGATATTTCATGGATTTATTATTATAGATACTATTTAAAAGATTTATTAGGTATTTAAAATTAGTTTGAATTATTATTTATTATTTTGAATATTTGATGTGAGTTGAGAAATTATTTTGCAACAATAAATTTCTCTCTTTCTCTTTCTCTCTCTGGTAATTCAGTGTATTTTTTTTTTAATTTTAAATGATTATAACCATTTGCATGAGATTTTTTCTAGTTGGTGTAGCTTTTCAGAATCAATATATGAGAATAAAATGACTTTTCAAGGAGACATACAATTATGAAATGACAATTTCATACGACTAAAAGTTATAAAAACTGTTTATACTCTATGAACCTTCAAGTGATCATCTAAACCATGTTTACTAACGTTGAACAGTCTCTCAAGGTCTGAACAAAAACTTAGTCAACTTCTACTTCCATGAAGAGACAATCAATTTAATAAAACACTCAAGAACCAATACTTATGCTTTTCTTTTTTTTTTATCTTTTTTGTCCTGATTTCTTGTGTTTGTGACTCTTATTCCCATATCTCACATGATTTCACTCTCTTTATGTTTTTTCATACAAAATAATTATCTATCTTTGAGTTGTGACTCTGGGATTCTAAAGTCAAGACTATTTATTTTTATGACTCATGTATCTAAAGTTAGTGTTGAAATAGGGTTTTGACTCCCCATACAAAATCCAGGTTTATTTTAATTATACTTTTAATAAAAAAAAGTAGGTTGTAATATGGTTATGATTCCCCTCCAAAAATCAAATTAGTAAATAATGTATCTCTCACCGAGTAGTGAGGTATAAGAGTAAACTAGGTCCAATTTAGATCAAACTACTATAAAAACATCCTTGTGTTATTTATTTTATTCCAATTATAATTAACTCTTTTAATTAACCTTTATAATTAACTTAAATCATTAATCAGTTCATTGAAGAAATTTTTGTTGGTCTATTCACACCCATCTAGCCAATCTATCATCTTTTTATCGGACCTAACAATTGGTATTATAGCATGGAACTTATTAAGGATAGATTAGATCTACTTTTTATTGTTAATAATGACAAAAAATTGGTATCGGAGCCTTTTCCTATTGGAATTTAGTTAATCCTTCTATAGAGTCTCTTGGTTATATTCTATTTTGTTAATTTTTTCCTAGAATTCTCTGTATAAGGACAAGATCTATAAGATGGTAGGAATTAATGAAAATAATGGATTGATTCCTCAAAATTCACCACACTTTTTATGTAAATGATTATGGTTGTTGGAAATATATTATGGAGGTATACCTCAAATAGCTAAGCATAGAACACTGATTGATTATGAAAAAACCTTACAGGCTACCAAAAGTTGACTCTGATACTTTTACTAGAAATGATTCTACTAGATATGTTTTAAATTACAAATTTTTGAATATTTTATATTTTTCTTTTAATAAAATTATTTTTAGTCATGTTTCTTCATGTAATATAGCTCATAATATCTAAAATATTCTACAAGTTTCTCACCTTATATCAGAGAAACTGATTATAACCAAACATGGAATTCTTCAAGCAGAGTACCAAGATTTCAAGATGGGTGAAGAAGAAATCATAAATCAAACATTCCATCGATTCATAAGAATTGTGAATTGAATGAATTCCCTTGGAGAAAATTTGTAGAACCCTTTACATATTTAAAGAGTCCAAAGAGATCTACCTAATTGGTGGAATTAAAAGAAGGTTGTGATAAATTAAAGTAATAATTTCTAATAGTACACATTGGATTAACTCGTCGAATCACTTCTTCAAAACAAACCTAAGATGAAGAATATTTTGGAAGAAGTTACTTTAAAGAATAAAGGAATTTCTTTCAAGTCACATATAAATATTATTTCTTACTCTTATGAATTTCAGGCATAAGAAAGTGAGAAATGAGTAATTATGAATATAATAAAAGGTATTTATAATTTGATGAAGTGAAATAAAAAAACTCAATAAGTGGCCTATTAAAGATCAAAATAATGATAAAAAAATAAAATAATGTCACTACATATAGATTGGATGTAACACGTTATGAATATATAAATAAGGGACATATCAAACCCAACTATCCAAAGTCGAATCAAGAAGGTATAGATAAACAAATAAACAATATAAGAAATAATTAAGAAATGTTTATCATATCGGATGGATTTTCACTGAAGAATACGATTCAATTGATGAATTTAGAAGCGAAAATGAATCAGCTAACCTATGTTTGATGGCGTAACAATATAAATGATGTTATTAATGATTCTAGTTTTAGTTATTATTCTGATAGTGATGGTTATAGTTTTTATGAGTTATATAAAGAAAATTAAAAACGTCAAAAAAATGTTTTAAGAGTTACAAAATTGTATAAAGAATTAAAATAAGAAAATAATAGGCTTATTAAGTAAAGTAATAAATTCAATAAGTAGAAGGATTATCTTTAGGAAAAAATAATAAATTCCATTTCATGTTCTAAAGGAAACATCTATAATTATCTTGAGTATGTTTATAAGGAAAATAATAATATTATAAAAGAATTTGTAAGATTAAAAAAGATGTTATCTACTTTTGTTCAAGTAAAGGAATAATATGAAAATATGGTATAAATGATGAAACCAAATAAAGATAAAATTGGTTTTTATTATAATAAATATATTCATAAGTTATACAAGACAACTTTTTCTTAAAGTTTTAATGGAAAGGTTTCTTATGTTATTTGATTTAAATGTTGTTTGCAAGGAAATGCTATGTAATTTTCTCTTATATATTATTAATATCTTTATTAAACCAAGAAATTTATTTAAAAATATTTCCTCGATATTACCTTATAATAAATGTTTTAAATCTATTTAGGTAGCAAATAATTCTATTGCTAACCCAGTTGGACCCAAAATAGCATGGGTACCAAAACAATTAAGCACTTTTTTGTGTAAGAAAAATTCCTTGGATGTCTCAAGAATTAAACAGGGTATATTGATAGTATTTTTTCCCAATACATGACTGATAACCAATAAAATTTCCTCTATAATACCAAATGTGATATAGGATTTTTCACTTTTTAAGATAACTCTTAAGGTAAGGTTTAGTGATTTGGTTAAGTATGTATTTATAATTTTGTTTTAATTTATAAATTTTAATATGTTAAAGGTATGAAACTTATATTAATAATTATATCACAATTATGTGATGTTGGTATGTATTTTAAATTTTAAGATAATAAAAGTTTAGATTTTATAAATGAAAATATTTTATTTTATACTAATAGAAAAGATAATATTTTTTCTATGAATTTCTCTGGTCTATCTAGTAAAAATGTGAAGTTTCTAAATACTATTGAAATGGATGATGTTCTTTGTCATAGAATTCCTAACCATGCACATTTTAGAAAGATAAAAAAATTATCCATGTAGGGACATGTTCTAGATTTAACCAAGTTAGATGTATGAAAAAAATTTATTTTTGATTCACGCTTAAAAGGTAATTGTTATAAATAATCTTTAAAATCTATCAATCATGTTTCTACTTCTATACTTGTTGAATTATTACATCTTGATTTATTTGGTCCAATGAAAATGGATAGTTAAGGTGGTAAGAAATATGTTTTTCTTATTTTTTATGATTTAAGTATATTTAAATGGTTTTATTTAATATATCAAAAGCATGAAACCTTAGATAGGTTTATTTATTTTTATAATCTAGTTTGAAATAAAAAAAAAGGTTGTTTAATTTTTTTCCTTTAGAAGTTATAATGGAAATGAATTTTTTAACTTTAATTTTGAAACATTTTGTGAAAATGTGGTTATTCTCATAACATTTCTCGTCCTATAACACTATAAAAAATGGTGTTGTAGACTAGAAAAATTGACTAATTCAAGAAATAGCTCAAAATATGCTTAATGTGTATAGTTTACCAAAATATTTTTTGGATGAATCTATTAATACTTCTTGTTATGTTTTGAAAAAAAAGTTATGTTATACCTTTTTTGAAGAAAACCCATTGTGGATTATATAATGCTAAAAAAGATAAAGTTGATTATTTTAAAGTTTTTGGTTTAAAAGTTTTTAATCTTGAATATGAAAGATAAATTAGATATATTTGATGATAAAAGTGTTGAATGTGTCTTTATTGGTTAAAATTATTATAGTAAAGTGTATAGAGTTTATAATAAGCATACCATGACTATTGAAGAATATATGTATATAAAAATTGTTGAATCATGTGATGTTCATAAATCTGTTTTTGAACATATTTAAGATGATTTTAGGGATTTAAATTTTGGTGAAGAAAAACCACTAGATAATGTATCTATTTAGGGGTAAAAATGTTTCTCAATCTGATACTAAATCATGGGGGGTTCATAAATATAATCCCATTAACAATGAAATTGGTAATTCAAGTTCTAGTATGAAATCCAAAAGATCTAATTTAAAATTATTTTCTAACTTTAATTTTTTTATCATGTTCCTACTAATGTTGTTGAAGCTTTAAACAGTCCAAATTTGTTTTATTTATATGAAATATGATCTTAATAAATTTGTTAGAAATAATTTTGGGTATTTAGTGGAATTTATTTAGGATAATAAATAAATTGTAACCAAATAGATCTTTAGAAACATGTTGAATGAATCTGGATAGATTTTCAAAAATAAATTTAGGCTTGTTTCCCAAGGATACTCTTAAGAAGAAGGTATAGACTTTGAAGATTAATTTTCACCAACTTCCAAGTAAAGTTATATTAGAATCTTATTATATTTTGATTGATCTCAAGGTTTTAAGTTATCTAAAATGGATGTTAAAAGTGATTTCTTAAATTGCGTTATAACTGAATAATTTTATGTTAATCAAACCTTTCGTTTTTGAAAATAAAAAAAATTATTAATCATGTGTTTAAATTATCTAAATATTTATATGGTATCAAACAAGAACTTCATGCTTGGTATGAGGGGATTTATTTTTTTTCTGTTGAATAATGGTTTCAAAAAGGTAATTTTTATCCTTAACTTTTTATTAAAATAATTTATAATGATATTTTAATTATGATAATTTATATTGGCAATATAGTTTTTGGTTCCTCTAGAATTTGTAATGATTTTTCTACTTTGATGTCATCTAAGTTTGACATGAGCTTAATGGGAGAATTAAAGTTCATTCATGGAATTCAAATTTCTCAAAGTATATATGGGATCTTTCTTAATCAATCTATGTATTCTAAAGAGTAGGTTAAAAGGTTTGGTCACAATTATTTTAAATCTATGAAAACTCCTATGAGTACCAATAGTAAATTAGACGTTGATGCTTCTAGTAAATCTATTAATATTAAATTTTATTGAGGAATGATAGGTATAATAATTTATTTAATGGAATATAGACTTAATATCATGTTTACTGTTTTTTTTATGTTCATGGTTTCAATATGATCCTAAATAGAATCATATTTAAGTTATGAAAAGAATAATTAGATATGTTAAAGGAATTTTTAACTCTGGTTTTTTATTCTAAATATAATTGTTCTGATTTAATATCATATTATAACTATGATTTTGGATGCTATGAATTTGATAAAAAATCACATTAGGTATTCATCATTTTCCTGGAAAAAGTTTATTTTCCTGGTGCTTTAAAAAAAGTATCTATTTCTCCATCTTCCACATAAGTTTATTATATATCTTCTTCTAGTTATTATGCTTAAACAATATGGACTAATAAAACTTTATCTGATTTTGGTATTTATATTTATAAATTTATTTTTTATTATGATAATACATCTTTAATTTATAAGTATAATAATCCATTAAAACATTTTAGAACAAATAATATTGATGTTAGATTTCATTTTATGAGATATCATGTGAACAAGTGAGATATTGTTTTAGATTTTATCCCCACTAAAAATCAGTTTTTGGATATCTTTATAGTTCCATTATACTTTACTCAATTTGAAAATATTAAATATGATATTTTCATATTTTAATCTTAATGGTTTTATGTTCTCATGTGTTTAGGGGAAGTTTGAATACATTTATATACTGAAATATTCAGATTTATATGAACTCTCTGAAATCTAGAATCTATTTTTCATATTACTATTTTTTAATTTATGTATATATTTACTTATTATATAAATATTTTAAAACCTCTCATACATCCCATATGGTGTCAAATTACTATTTAAATCTTTAGTTTACATAGAATATTATTTTGGTAAAAAATTTCTCATTATTTTTTCTCAAACAATTTTAAAAAAAAACTCACTAAATTTAATTCTATGTTTTAAGAGTTGATGAATTTACAATGTCTCATTGATACATGTTTTAAAATTTTAATGTTAAAAAAATGTATATATAAATTATATTTGTCTTTATGTTATTACCTTATAATATACAATCCATTTTTTCTATTTGAAACATTATATTTTAAATAATTTCAAAAGGGGGAGATGTTTTTGAAATTTTAATTGGTTTTTTAATTATCAAAAAGGGGGAGAATGTATAGTGTATCCTTGAACCACTTTATGTTTTAATAATTAAAATATTTATTTTTTTCATTTTCTTTAAATATCATAATACATTTAATTTTTTATTGATTAATGTATGTTTAACTTTGAGTATATCATAATATTTATTTTCTTAAAAAATATTTGGATTTCATGATTTGAATGGTTATAAGATGTTCTATAAGTTTAATATAGTTTTTCTAGGATAATTATGTCATTTTGGATCTTAAAATATAATTTATATTTTTTTAATGTTCCCAAATAGACTTTTTATCAAGATTCATATAGTCATTTTTAAATTTGTATACCCATTTGGAAATCTATGTAGTTGATTTTCCAGAATCAGTTACTCTCTGAATTTCGAACAAACTATGAGATAAAGAAATAAAAATTGAATGATTTATTTTTTATGGAAATATAGGTATATTATATTAATTTAATTATAAGAAATAAACTTTTTAATCAATATATATCATGTTAAAAATAAATTTACAAGTGATTATATGTTTTCTATCTGATTTATGTAGTTTTCTAGAAGTGTTTCCCTACTATTTTTTAATCATAACTTGAGATATAAAGATATGATCAAGGGGATTTTTTATTATTTAGAAATATAATGAAATTTTATAAATATAATTCTACTAGAACCAAATCTATTTATATAATTTAGTATTTTTTTGGTCTGAAATTATAAAATTCAATTTGTTTAAAATTTTCAAAAATTTGGATACATGAGCAATTCACCTATGTTGAATCCCCTACATAAATTTTCCATACATGAATCACCTATATTAATATCACACATGAATTGATTGTGTCTATTCACCAATGTAATGAAAAAATATTAAATGAAAAATACCTATATTAATTCAGCTGCACAATTTAGTGAAATTCTAAATGTTATTCTAAATTATCGAAATTTTCTTTGTTTTACATATTATTTGATATTTTTATTTTATTCATGTTTATTTTACATATTTAAATTATTATAATGAATTTATTAATTCATATTAATTATCTATAAACAATGAAGAGTTTTTTTAATTGTTTTAAACATCTTTTTATGAAGATCAAAGAGTGTTTTGTTTTCATGATTGAAACTTACAACATGAAACTTAAAAAATATTTTATTTTATGATGTTTTATTCAATTTTATTATTTTTAAATTCAAATTAGTTTATATTAAACACATTAAAACTTATTTTTATATCTTTAATATATTGTTATTAATTTTTGATATTATCTACATGTTTACTGCTTATTTTAATTGGAATGTTTTTGAATTTCATATTTCAAATTAAAAATTTATATTTTGATGATATGTTTCATTATCTTACTGTTATGGAGACTATTTAAATTATTTAATAGGTATTTTAAAAAAAATTAATTATTATTTATTATTTTGAATACTATATATGATTTTAGAGATTATTATGCAATGATAATTTTATCTCTCTCTCTCTCTAATAATTCAGTATTATTATTTTTTAATTTTAAATGTTTCTAACCATTTAAAAAAATTATCTAGTGTAAATTTGTAGAGTCTATAAATGGTAATCAAAGGAATTTTCTAAGAGACATATATAATTATGATAGGATGAGTTCATATAACTAAAAGTGATAAAATGTGTCCATAGTCTACCAAAATTCAAGTGATCTTATATGCTATATTTAATACTTCTAGATAGTGTCTCAAGGGCCAAAAAACTTATTTGACTTCTTATACCTTGAAGAGAGAATCAATTTGATCAAACACCCAAGAACCAATACTCATGCATCTCTGTTTATCTATCTTTTTTATCCTTATTTCTTGTATCTATAACACTTCTTCCTATAACTCACATGCTTTATCTTTTTCATTTTTCCTTTTTCATAAAAAAATTATTCGCTATCTTTGTGTTATGACTCCAAGATTCTAAATTCAAGATTGTTTGGGTTTTCACTCCCAATATCAAATTTCAGGGTTTTAATTAGGTTGTGACTCCCTATAAAAAAGTTCGGTGTATTTTTTTTATACTTAAACTATAAAAGGTATATTGTAATCAGTTTATGATTCCCCTTAAAAAATAAGTTTAGTGTAGAAAATATCTCTTACTCAGTATAGGGGTATAAGAGTATACTAGGTCCACTTTAGACCAAACTACTATAAAAAATATCATTGTGTTATTTATTTTATTATGATTCTAACTAACACTTTTAATTAACCTTTATAATTAATTTAAATCATTAATCAGTTCATTGAAGAAATTAAATTTTTGGTCTATTCACCCCCCCCCCTTTAGACCATCTGTCATCTTACTATCAGACCTAATAATCTCATTTACTTATAAGTACTCACACCTAATAGTCAAAATACTATGTTTCTTATAATATAATATAATCCTACCATATACAAATATTTAAGAATATCATCATGTAATTTTATGGTCGTAATTATAGTAGGGAATTGATATGAATTTTCAATGTGATAGATATTCTAGGACGTTATTAAATTAAATACATGAAAAAAAGAACAATATGTAATAATATTTTTTCATTTTATTTTTTGAATGTGTATGAAATATAAAGTACAAACAATTATTTTAGAAAACCAAGTCCAATAGATTTCAACTTATACTAGAGACAACTCTAATGACTTTCAATCTTCTAACTCTTAGATGATGGTTCAGTTTCTGATGAGTTAAGGATTTAGTTAAGGGTTCTTCCATGTTGTATTCCATGGAATCTATTCTCATTATGACATCACCTCTCTAAGAAAAAACCATCATTAGATGATATTTTTAAAGTATGAGCTTCATTTGATAATATGACCTTGTCTCCTTTGCAAGATCCACTATTGTAGTATTTTCATAATAGAGTGTGATAGGGTCTTTATTGTTAGGCACCACATCAAGATCTAGGATGAATTTTTTAGTCCAAACCGATTCTTTAGCTACCTCAAAAGCCTCAATGTACTCTGACACCACTACAGAATTAGTGGTCGTGGCTTACATTGATCTCTTCCATCTCACAACACATTTATTAAAAGTGAATATACATGCCGAATATGATTTTAAATTTTCATAATCAATTTTCAAACTAGAATTTGAATATCATTTGATGACTATATCCTCATATCCTATATAGAAAAGGAAAATATCCTAAGTACACCTCATACACTAAAGAATAGTCTTGATTAGCATTTAATGGTGGTCACTTAGGTCATCTTGATACCTTTATACCGCACTTAAAGCATATGGAACCTCTAGTATATTACATATAATATCATTCATGATTAAACCAATTTTTGATTCACATGGAGTCATATCCATCCTCTATTTTTACTCATGTGTATGGGGAGACATTTTCTTAGAGAGATTGATGTTATGTGACACTTGAAACAATATCCTCTTAGATTGTTCCATACTGAAGTTATTCAGTATATTTCTAATTTATGTACTTTGACTTAGTCCAATAAGCCTCTTATATCTATCATGATGGATCTTAATCCAAAGAATATATATTTCTTTACCTAGTCCTTCATGGAGAAGTGTGTGTTTAACTAGAACTTAACTGAATACAATACTGGTATTTTGTTTCCAAAAGTAGTATTTCATCAACATAAACTATTAGTAAAATGACCTCACTCCCACTAAACCACTTATAGACACAGGGCTAACATTCATTATTTATGAAACAAAATTATGTTATGTCTTCATCAAATAAAACATTCCATAACTTGGATGATTTTTTTAATCTATAAATGGTTTTTTGAGACTTTTAAACCTTTTTAAAATCCTTTAAAGTCACAAACCCTACTGGTTGGTTCATATAGAAATATTCTAGAAGGTTTCCATTAAAGAAAACTATTTTTACATCCATATTTAAAATCTCAATGTCATGGTAATATAATATGGAAATTATAATTCTAATCAATTTTAGCATAGAATCTAGTGAAAATGTTTCATCGTAGTCTAATCATTGATGTTCTTTGAACCATTTTTAAACTATTCATTCCTTACAAGTATTTACTTTTCCATCCATTTCCTATTTATTTTATAATATTTAGTTACAACCAATGATATTTACATCCCCTAGAGGATCTACCAAAACCCATACTTGGTTTTGGTTTATGGAATCCATATTATAATTCATATATTCTTTCTATTTGGTAGCTTCTAGTCCACTTACTACTTCTTTGTAGGTTACAAGATCATTATTATCAACTAAAAATGAGTCACCATCTTGATTACAATAAAACCATATCATTCATGTTCTCCAACCTCTCCCATACTCATATATAATACTTTTGTATCGATAACTTCCTTTTACACTAATCTTTATAGAATATTTCCTTGTGCTAAATCTTTTGTATCTTGAACCTCGAATTCATCAAATATTATATCTCTCCCACTATCTCTTTTAGAGATATGATACCTCTAAAGTAATATGGGACATCTATCAACCAAAACCCTCTTATTTGATTGTTCTTGTAGATATTATCCCTTTTTCATTAGGGTGTCATATAAAGATACACTTAGTTCCTTAGGGTGTAAGTTTGTTTGGAGAAATAACTTTAACAAGAACTTCAAAACCCCTCACTCATACATGTGAAAATATGGGTTTATTTCCATACCAAATTTTATATGGAATATTGTTTTCCACTTTAGGTGGAACTCAATTTAGAATGTGTGTTTTGGGTATAATGTATATCACCAAAAAGATAATGGAAGACTCGCATGACTCATCATTGATCTCACTATTTTTAATAGGGTGTGGTTTCTCCTTTCACTTACACCATTCCATTGTGGTGTATATGGAGGTTTCAGTTATGATCAAATACCAAACTCCCATAAATAATCAGTGAATTATTGATTAATATATTCTCCACCATGATCTGAGTATAGTTTCTTAATTTTCTTACTAATATATTTATTAGCTTAATTCTTATATTACTTGAATATATCAAAGGAATTTGACTTATATCTCATTAATTATACATATACATGTCTACTAAAGTTACTGGTAAAAGTTATGAAGTATGATTACCCACCTCTGGATTCAATTGTAAATAGTCCACACACATCAGTATGAACCAAATCAAGAATCTCTATGGCCCCTTCACCTTTTCCACTAAATGGGGAATTAATAATTTTTCCTTGAAAACCTACATGACATACACCAAGTGGTTTTAGTTTAAATGAATCTAAATATCCATCCTTTTGTAATATGGTTAAACACTTTTTTTACATGACCTAGTCAATGATGCTAAATTTTGGTGTGGTATGATTCATGTGAACTATTTTCATTGTTGACTGAAATTACTTGGTTCATGTAATCCAAAATGTAAGGATTGTTATTTAAATGTTCCTTTATATAATTTTTTTATATATAATATAATCAATACTTATTTTCAAATTTTAAAATAAATCCATCAGTATCAATTATGGAAAAAAATAATTTTTTAGTGGCTAGAGTCACATAAAATAAATCTTTCAAAACCAATATAATTCAAGTTGGAAACATGAGTTGGTAATATCTAATATCCACAATAGAAATTTTGACTTCGTTGGATACTCATAGATCAACCTCACCATGTGAAATCTTTTAGAATTTACCTGGTTCTGATATTTTAATACAGATGTGAGAACCACATATTGTATCTAATACCCAATTTGTAGAAAAAAGTAAATTTCGCATGATAACAAATAAACCTAAAGCCCCCCCCCCCCCCTTGATTGTTTGTCTAGGTAAATTTTTTATTCCAGTTTCCCTTCTTGAAACATGAAAAATATATAACATCCATTCCCTTACTTACCCTATGATCCTACTCTCCTTGAAAGGGTGTTGTTAAGAATCTTTTGACTCAGAGTTTGTCTCGAAGCACTTCTCCTAACCATTAATTTTATTCAACATTAGAATAAAAGTTTATTCATGCATTACATCCTTATCAATTTGGAGAGGTTGAGTGATAAGATCTTGGATATACTTCTCTAAGTTATTAATATTGAAATTTATAACAAAACTATAGAATCCCTGAGGGAGTGATGGAGGAATGAGGTTAGTGTGTGGTTCTTTAGGTAGTAAAAACTCTAGAATCTCTAGATGCTCATATAGCTAATGAATTTGAATACATGAGATATAGAGGGAGTAACTTATTTGTGTTTTCACATAAATAGAACTTTTTATATCTCAAATTATTCATGTTAGAATATCTCATGATAAAGATCATGGAGATATTAGATAAAGATATAGGAATCCATGTTCACATGTGACTTCATCATTTCACTAGATATGGATGAAAACATCAGACACTAAACAAATAATGTATCATTCAGGTGTTTCTCATAGACATTGAAATCCTCATCGCTCACATCCTTTTAAAGAAAAATAGGGATTTATTATTCAAGAAATTAAGACCCTCATTCATGGAACAACAATACTCATAGGCATCTAAATGATTCCTAAAAGTTACTACCTATTAAGAGATGATATTTCTTCATAATTGATGGTTAATATTGTCTATGGAAATATAATTATTATAATATGATATAAAAGTAGATTATTATAACTTTAATTGATTAAAAATTATATGAGATAAAATAATTTTAATTTTATTAAGTCTCCCATTATTTTATCAAGTTTTAAAATTCCTCACCATTTAACTCAAAAAATATAATCACTTGGATATTCTAGCGGAAAGGATCCATATTTACCTTATTAAAATCCAAATGGTGGATGAAAAAATTATAATAAAGTATTTAGTTAAGTGGCCTTGATACATTCAAATTGTAAATTCCTTAATCAGTTGAGTAGACTCCCCAATCCAGAAATCCTAACTCTGATTTACCCAACACTTGCCTCTAATTTTTTTGGATGGACTAAGGCCATTAAACCCAATATATATTTGGTTAAGTCAACCCAATATTTATGTTAAGACTTCATGATAATGTAAAGTTCCTCTTATGGAGGCCAAACTGACATTTTAATTTTGGATTTAACTTAATTCCGATAATTAAAGGTGCAATGACTTAATATTAACTTACGGTATTTTTTTATTATCCATAAATTTTCTTATTTTATCTTTTACATTCATTTTTAATATTAATTGGATTTTACTTAAGTGATTAAATATATATCGATAAAATATATATGTATGATCCTTTTATTTTAATTCCATATTTTCATATTAATCCATTTATTTAGGTGATCATGGTATTTCATCTATAAAATAAGTCATTCAAAAGAAAAAAAAATAGAATAAATAAAATATGGAATGATCATGATATTTAAGTAGTAGTTTGTTTATTGAGTGTAAAATAAATAAACCGATGACTCAAGGGAAAAAATACTTTGAGCTAATCTTGGATTGAGTTTATAGCATTCCATATATATCATATGTATATAATTATTTTTGTTTTTCCTTGGATATATCTTGAACCATCTCTATACTTTTGGGAAATTTATTATTACAATTATTTTACTTCACTTACAGATGAAGGGATCTAGAAATGTGGTTTAGAAAAAAGAAACGGTGTGAATGCTGGCCCATACGTAATAATAAGGGATGGTTGACTCACAAACAATCAATTAAATTTAAAAAAATAATTGAAAAAAATCATGCAATAATTAAATTAAAACAAACCTTACACATATACAGATTATTCTAAACTCGTGATCATCAACTAGTGCAATGAATATGCATTTAAAATAATTAGCTATCATTCATTTCAATTTATTCTTTTTTTAAGATAAATGTTTTTTAATTTATTAAATTAATTATCATATTAATAAATTAATTAAATTTATATTAATCTATATCCAATATATCCTTGAGATACCCATCTTTTGTGGTTTTAGGTAAATTAAATAAATAAATTTTATTTAAAATTTAATATAACAAGTACATAGTTTGTACTTAGAAGAAACTTGATTAGTACATATTCAAACTTCTCAATATATATTAATATATTATACAATATAATCATGCGAAATTTAGTATATATGTTTTATCATGTAATTTCATGGAATGTACACACATGGAACACATATTAATTAATGTTTTGTGTAATGATTTTAATGTGTGCGTAGTAGTCGATGTATTGTGAATATACATGGTCTTTAGTTCATATTTTATATAGAAGTTAATTATGAATTTAATATCATATAAAAAACATAATATGGAATGTATGAATAAAATAAATGACAAAATAAATACATAATGATGATGTTTATAGATTAATAAATTGATTTAAATTTTCTATATAAATTGGTTTGGGTACATGGAGTGTGCATCCAGCTACACACTATATTTCCTTCTTGGAGTATATCTGTGATACATTCCTAAGGACTAGGCATGTATTATTGTATAGATACATGTAGGGTACATTATGTTTATAGCTTGTACACATTTTGTATCCCTATTATTACATATCAATTTATCCTTATGCATCATGTAATTAATACTCGATGCATATTTTACTACATGTTCACCAAGAAAATATGTGGACTACATGGTGTGTAACCTAGTTACATGGTGTGTAGTCCCACATGTATTACACTATACGAGCTTGTACGACATATAGAGAATTTAATACATAGTTTTTCCTTCATTACAATATCTAGATAATTAATTCACACTATGTCCTAGTTGAGTAAACATGGATACACATCGTATACTCCAACTACATGTCATCCAATCCTGTGTTATCTAACCAAACTTCTCATTACATCTATATGGGGGTTTTTAGATATTATTCATTAATATTTAATCATATCTTGATTATATGAGTGATAAATGAAGGGATAAAGAAGATATCTCAATAATAGGATTCAAAAATTAATTCTATAAAATCAAAATTAACTTTAAATGTGTATAAAAATAAATAATAATTAAATTATTATAAATTTAATGTGACCACTCTGATACCATTTTTTGGTTCTAGATGTAGTGAAAATAAATTTTGGACCCATGGAAAACTTAAATTTTATTAGATTCTATGGATTATTTAAAATGTTCATGATGTGAATGTCATGACCAATGAATATTTTTTCAATAATTATTGAAAATTTATTTTTTCAAAACTGAGAGAGTGGATATTTTAATGTTAATTTATAAAAAATTTAAAACACGAGAAGTAATATAACATCATTCTTGAGATCACTATTAATTTATGGTGTTGATCATTCTAACTAGATTGGTGTATCATCATTGTATAGTGAGGACTCAAAGTAAATCCCCTCTTATGGTGATCCACACGTGCTCCTTTAATATTTGAAGAATACCGATAAAACATCAAGTGCTAGCATAATAAATTGATCATCATGAGTTATTCTATTTGATCACGGCACATACCTTTAGGCTTGAAGGTAATTCTTTTTTCTTCTTAGTCTTTAGAGGAAGAGTGGATGAGGGAGATCTTTGGAGTAAATTTTTGTGCATAAAGATTATCCTTTCTTTGATAGAAATTGTAGTCTATAAATAGACCTAGGGGTAGGGTTTTATTCCAATTAATTTCTCAAAGGCCCTAAACTATGAATTAATCCTCAATAAACCTTGTTCCATGTAATTATTATTATTATTATTATATTATTATTATTATTATTTTACCTGTGATGTGTGAAAACTCATGCAATAATAAATATTTATTTTATAGTCTGGTAAATAAATATTTATTACTAGAAAAAATCATGTCTTCTCATCCTCCTCAACATTTATTAAATTTTTGAATAAATATTTAAGTAAATATTATTCATTCAATAAATAAATAAATACTATATCATAATCTAGTGAATAAATATTTATTTAATATTAACATAACTAAATAGATAAATTAATATTTATTTATTTATTTATTTATTTATTTATCACTGTTTAAATATCAAGATATAAATATATGTTATATATTCATATAATTAAACAATTATCTTATTAATAAATATTTATTTAATATTTGATATCATTTAATAAAAATTGAATAAATATTAGTTCTCATTCTATAGAATAATATTTATTCCAATTGTTAAATATAAATAATATTTAACTGAGATCAGAGGAAACACTTTGTGTGTGACCCTCTAGGCATCTTACTCTATGGAATTAGGATCACTTGCCTAAATTCCATGATTAATTATCTAGAAATGGGTCAAGGCACCCATAGAAGAAGAAGATACATCGCAATGAAAAAAACCAAATAAAAAAATCACTGTATAATATAATCCCTTTTCCATAATATCTCATCAAGTAGGTTACACAATCTTGTCATCAATCTATGTGCTTTATACATCTCTCATTGATTATCTAAAATGAACCCATCAATACACCATGACCATGGAATTTAATATGATGGTTCTATTTCAATAAAAGGGATGAGATATCATCTTCTATAAATATGGAAGGGAAAATCCTTCCTCTATGTATTCATTAATATTATATCATTCATGACTCACTAGATAAACACAACATTATCATGATTATATGACATTATAGTTTATTGAAATTTATCAAGGTGCATGGGTCATGGCATGAATTAATAATAATCTTAAAATATAAATACCATTACACATGCTCATAAACAAAAATACCCAATGTCATATAAACTTTTGGATTTCCTATAGGAATATATTTTCTCTTAATCTCCCATATTAGAGATTACCAAGTGAAAATTTCATGAGATGAAGTTGCATCTGCATATATGTGAAAAAATATAATAGTAAACTTATTATGTATCCTGTCATAGAATTATATCTAACCATATAACAATATTTAATAATATCATCATAGAACTCCAAGGTTCTCATCATATGGGGTAACTGATATGAATTTTCAATGTGGAAAATACTCTAAAACATTACTACATTAAAGACACATAGAATAATGAAAAATATGTAATATGATATTTTTATTCGCTTATTTTAATATTCTTTCATTATAAATTAAAAAATGTTTGTTCTATAATACTTACTCTAATAAGTGAGACAAGGGTGATATGAGATCTCTAATGCACTATTCACATGAAATCTTATAGATTTGGAACTTGTTGGGCCTCATGTAGTCAAGACGATTGGATACATAGAGCTATTAGACATCTTGGGATTTAAGATCCCTGATGATATGCACACAAATCATATTTTATCCTCACCACCTAGTATATTATCAAGTTTAATTGTGAATTATAATGTGAGAAATAGTGAGAATAATCTTTTGTAACTCCTTACTTTGATTCACTAATTTTGATAAATACATGGTGAGTGAAAATTCGGTAGTCCTTATGGTGAATAAAAGAGGAAGAAAAAGGTAAATAAGTCCAAGAATCATTCTAATTTTGGGGATATTGAGCACTATCCTTCTATGAAAAGGATGATATAAAGACAAGAAAAGGAAAAAATAATCACTATTTTTTTCATGTGAAAATTTGGGCTACTAAAATAGAAACCACACTTAGTTAAAGTGAATTTGAGAATATCAAGGTGTGTTCATTATTGAGTAAAATATTTACATATTTACGCATTGGGTATTAGATATAGTTGTTAGTGATAACATCTATATCCAAGTGAAATAACTAAGTTTATTTTGAAATATTTCTAGGGGAGAAGTGGATCTTTAAGTAGTGAACAAGGCACATCTTACTTTCATGTAAGTAGAAGATTACCACCTTCCATAACTAAACAGGATGATCTTGGTTTTGAAATATTTTTATTATGTGTTATTTATTACCAAGAAAATAATTTTTATATCATTCATAGATATAGATGGTTTTATTTTTAAGTTTGGAAATAAGAGATAGCATATGTAATGATATTTTTTTATTTTAATAATGGTCTTTATGTATTAAATTATGAAAAACAAGTGTTGGAAATTGATAAAAAATAAAGTTTTAAAAACTCATATCACACTCAACTGTTGCATCACCATCTTGGTCATGTAATTGAGAAAAATATAATAAATCTCTATCAAGACGGTTACTCTAACTCCTTTGAGCTAAAACCACTTGAAAGGTTTCATACTTGTCTATAAAGAAAAATGGAAAATCCACCATTTTTGAACAAGGTGAAAGGGATATAGATCTTCTAGAATTGGTACACACTAACATGTGAAGGCCTTTCTTGGTAAAATATAAAGGTGGGTATTCTTACTTTATTTCTTTTACTGGTGATTTAATTAGATATGGATATGTCTACTTAATGAGGTATAAGTTTTAATATTTTGATAAATTCAAAGATTTCAAGAATTCACTAGATAATCAATTTAGTAAGAAGATAAATGTGATTCAATATGAATTAGGTGGTGAATATCTTAACAAAGATTTTATCAAATTTATATGAGAGTGTGATTTTATATCTCAACTCACTCCACATTATACACAATATTGGAACATTATAAGTTAAAGGAGGAATTGTACCTTTATTTACATGGTGATTTCAATAATGAGTTATGAAAACGACCCATTATCCTTTTAGGGATATGCATTACATGTTTTAGTACACATTCTAAGATGAGTACTAACTAAAGCAGTAAATAGAATACCATATGAATTAATATATGGAAAAAAATATGTGTTTTCACATACTCATGCATGGAGTTTCAAATCATTAATTTAGTCTATATTATAAAATAAACTAGGACCCTAGGTTATGAAGTGTGTCTTTATAGGATATCCTAGGGAAATATGGGGATACGATTTATAAAATCCCTTAGATTAGAAGGTTTTCATCTGAAGATAGTCCATATTTCAGAAGATGGATCACATCCTCAAGAAGGATAATGGGAGGGATATTTACTTTGATTAATTTGATACACAAGATACATAAGAGTTGGTATAGTAAAACATTCCATAGGTCCCCAAGTAAGTTGTTATTCCTAAAACATAAGTACTATGTAGGAGCACCAAAGAGGTAAGTGAACCAAAAAATATGGTTTTCTAGTCACCGAGGATAGTGAATAATTATTGGTTGAGAATAATGAAACCATTTACTATAATGATATAGTAGAGAGCTTAGAATCTATAAGATGAAAAAAAATATATGAAATATAAAATAGATTCCATGTATTATAACCAAGAATGGGTTCTAGCTGATCTACTAGTTTCTGTAAATCCTATTGGGTGAAAATGAGTATTCAAGAGAAAACTGAACATTAAAGGTAAATTAAATACCTATAAAGAAAGGATATTGGATAAATGTTTTAAATAGTATCAACATATTGACTATGATGTAACCGTTTTTCTAGTTTCCATGTTAAATACATTAGAATTCTGCTTGTTATATAATCTTTTCATGACTATGAGATTTGGAATATGGATATCAAAATAGATATCCATAATGTTGACCTTTAGGAAGATGTATATATGACACAAACTAGAGGGTTTTTTAATCTAGAAAATTATATTAATATTTTCAAGTTACATAGATCCATTTATGGATTGAATCATGTATCTAGGTTATAGAACTTTTTATTCAGTGAATCCATAAATTATTTTGGTTTCATAAAGAATAAATGTGAGCCATGTGTTTACAACTAGTTTATTGGAAGTATAGTCATATTCCTAGTAGTATATTTTGATTAAATATTAGTTATTGGAAATAAAATACTATACTTACAAGTAATTCTCTATAAAAGAACTAGGTGAAGTAGTGTACAATCTCAAAATAAAGATCATTCATGAAATATCCATTAATATTATTGGACTAATTCAAGGTACATATATTGACTAAGTAATAAATAGATTTAGTATAGAATAAACTAAGAGGGGAATGATTCCAATGCCATATGGTATACATCTTTCCAAGAAAATGTTCCCTCAGACACAATTGGAAAGGGAGATAATGAATAATATCTCATATGATTCTATGATAGGATTTATCATTTATGTCATGTTATGCACTTGGATTCACATTTCCAACACTTTGATCATGGTAAATAGATATTAGTCTGATCTAATAGAACAATATTGATTTGTTGTTAAGGCTATCCTTGAGTATCTGAGGCATACTAAGGATATATTATCGGTATATAGAGTAGACAATGAGCTAATCATTAGAGGATATACTAATTATAATTTACAAATAGATTATAATGATATTATGTTACAATCTTGATAAGTCCTCAATCTCAACAGATGAGCTATGAGCTAAAATATTTCAAAGTAGCCAGTTGTCGATGATTATATAGTAGAATCCAAGTATATTTTGGATTTTTATTCAACCAAAGAATCAATTTGGATTCACAACTTTATCCAAGATATAAATTTATTTCCTATAAGTAATGACATTATCACATTGTACTATGATAATAATGTAATGATGTCTCTCACAAACAAGCTAAGATCATATCAAATAACAAAGAACATACTTCACAAGTGTCTCTTTTTGAGGGATTTTTCTAAAAGGGGTGAGGTTGCGGTGAGTAGGGTTTTCATGAAGGAAAATTTGGTATACCCTTTTACTAATGCATTATATTATTATAATAATTAATATTATGTGAAAGCTATCTTTATGAAAGTTATTAGTAGTTAGATCTATAGAAATTATGAGTCTGTTGGAGTCAGTTCTCTAGAACCATCTTCTATATAATTTATAGTTATTTATATTCATTATTTTGAATATTAGTAAAGTTATTATCACATCATGATATTTTTTCCTCATGACATAGTTTGTGATAATTTCATAAGGGTAATTATCTCACTGAAAGGTCATTGCAGTTCCTCACTATGATGAGAACCTAGAAGAGCCACGATAATATTATTAAATATATGTCTTATAATCAGATAATATCATTTTATGGGAAATAAATTATATGTGCTATTAGGTGTGGATGATAATATGAATTTTATACACTTTCTTATAGTATATGCCCATGTAAATATTCAAAGTATGAGATTGTAATAACATAACCTGCCAGTAGAAAATCCATATTTATAGGTGTCATTGGGTATTCCTATTTACGGGTGTGTGTAATGATCCTTATAATTTAATATTATTATTAATTCATATTACGAGTCACATAATTTTATATATTGATGAAAACAGTTAAAATATATACTTGTGTTGAGGTTGGATACATTACATGTGTCATGAGTAATATTACATTAACAAATAATGAGAGAAGGGATTTTCCATTTCTTTTATTTAATGGAAGTTGATATCTCAGGCCCTTTCATAAGAATGGGACTTCTTAATTAATTTAATGGTCATGGTGTAATATTGGAAAGTTCAATTCCAAAAATATAAAGAAAGATACATCAAGCATATAGGCTGATGACACTAGTATACAACCTTCTTGATTAGAGATATCTTGATAGTGGGATTATATTACACAATATATTTTCATAGGAAATTTATGTTATTGAGACATTAAATTATTTCTATATTGGAGCCTTATCATGTTGTTATATTTTAACCTTAGAATTTATTAATTGTATCATAATGCCCCTGATAAAGGGTCTTGGAGGGTTCATGTTAGTTTGATCATAAATTTTTAGTCACTGGTTATTTTAGAAAATATATATGTGAGTTTAATATTTAATAAATATTTATTAACTGGGTAATTATATATTTAATTATAAAGATATATAATGTGTATTTATTCTGAATTATTAACAACGTAATAAATATTTTTTTATTTTTTTATTTGAATATTTAAAAATATTTATTCACTAGTTTTGTAAATATAATATTTATTTATTTATTGGTGAATAATGAAGTGATGTTTATTTAAATAATTAAATATTCATTTTTCAAGATCTTATAAATATTAAAAAGGATTAGAGGACTGATTTTAAAGGTCTATTTAATTTTCTCATATTAAATATTATTCGAATAAATACTAAATAATTTATTCAAGGAAATAATACTTATTGTATCCATGAGTTTAGCCCACGTTAGGTAAATAATAATAACTCTATTATTATTTTGACATGGGGTTTTTTGGGGATTAATAAAATAATAAGGGCCATTATGCAATTATTATTTTAACCCTAACTCTATTTCAACCAAGTTATAACATTTTTTGAAACCCTATCCATTTTCTAATCATTGTGTACAAAGAGTTCTATAGAGGATTTTATCACTCACTAAAGAGAACCTCCCCTTGAACTCTCTCAAGAATGGAGAACAATTGTCCTCCTCCACTAAAATGATTCCTTCTCACATTGAAGATTTAGTTTTGATTAAAAACAGTCACTGCAAGCATTAAAACCATCTGTGATAGAACCTATAGGATTCTACAGTGATGATCATAGGTTTACAGAACACATGTGAATCACTACTAGAAGGAATCCACGTTTTATTCCTCTAGCCCAATAATGATAAGACTAGTGGTATTAATCCAATCATCGACAATAAATAAATATTTTAAATGGAAGGTATTTATTTTTAAATTAAATTAATTATAAATTATATGTGAAAATATCCTCTCTTATAGGTTAAAGTGTTTTTATAAATTAATATTTGATTTAATTTCATTAATCTGGATGTTTTTCATCATGTATATCTCAGAATTATCATTGATTACTACAAAAAAATCTAAGTTGGAAACTTCCCAATAGGTGTTTCCACTTCACCAAGAACCTTCAGTATATCCTCAAGGTGTTTTAAGATATGATCAAATATTATTTAAGGATGTAATTTTTTTCATTAGGAACCATTCCTAGGGAATATTTGGGTTCTTCTATATCAACCATAATGATTTAGATCCACTAATTTTACACGTTTACCAATAGGATCACAAGATGTGTTCTCAAGTAGAATAATTTCCTCCTCTATTTTCAAGGTAGGATCATATTCATTAAAACTTTCCTCACCTAGATGTCAACGCACATCCTCTCGATCATCAAAGTACCTAAATAAATTATTTGGAACATAGATAGAGTATTCATTAAATTCCTTTGGGATACACAATTTTATGGTCATATCCATTGGGTTATTTGGATATGAATGTTCAAACCCCTTGAATAAGGTAACATTAACATGAAGATCCTTGATAGATCTACATTGGAAAAACTTGATTTGAATATCATCATTGGATGATCGTTGTGAGGAGTTTATATGAGAAAAAAATACGGTAATTCAACTAATTCTACCCAATCCATGAACCCTTCAACATCCCATATTTCGAAAAACCTATAGGGATACCTCAACACATTTATAGTCCACTCCTAATGGATAATTATGAGCGGAGATGTATTATTTGGGAAAGAAAAATAGGATGGGAGTATGTTATATTTTCTTAGTTATCCTATACCTAATCTAATATTCAGGATAGTGAAAGATCACCTAAGTTTTAGCAATTTTATTCTTGATGTTGACCAAAAGTGAATATTCAGATTTACTCATTTGGTAAAAGTGGATGAATATTTTATATTCAATTATATAGTGTCTAGGAATTTTAGTATGAAGGAATACCATAATCTTACTCTTTTGTGGTATATAGATGATCCTTAGGCTAAAGTTTATTGGATAGATTTATCCCTTCTAAAATTTGATTGCTTATCTGATGATTTTGTAATTTAGTGATTCGAATTGATAATGACATCCAACAAAATAGTATCCATGTTGCTTCAAAAAATTTATAATCTAGTAGTCCAAAAACAAAGTTGATAATCATTTATTCAATGAAGTGGAGTTGGATTATTTGGTGGACTCATGGGTTTCGACCCCAACATTTCTTCCCTTGACCATTTTTTGGATTTTTGGATCTATAATGTTGATCCTAAATCCAATGATGGGAAATTCCACAATGTTATTTTCTTAGATTCATGTTGGAATCTTTGGGAAACATGCAATATGTCCAGGCACCAGGTGATCAGCACTGGTGTAACCTACTTGAAGCTGAAAACACTATCCATGATTAAAAATATTTTTCCACTGATACAATTCAATGAATCCACCCCCCCACCATCTAGGATTTTACACTACATAAGAATCATATATAGAATAATATAGTCATCGTGTGTTAAGGTTGTTGGGTGTGTTGGAAACCCACCATATATGGTTTTAAGTTAAATTCATATGGATATTGTGAGAGCTGTATTACTTATAATAGGGGGATCACTCAAGTTAATCAATGTGGAAGCTACTAGAGATCAATATGAGTGGATTGAAAAGCAAGACCGCATATTTTTTAGATGATTAAACATGGAGATGATTAGAAATTATGAGTACATGAAATCTTGGGACTATCTATAAAGGCATTATGAAGAAATTATAGAGGTTGATCTAGACTACCAGGTTAGTTCCTTCCCATGGAAACTATTTAGGGTTGGAGATTACAATCTCCTTAGTCTTGTGTTTAATAAGTCAGTTGCATCCTTTGAAGTTTGATCTAATTTCTATGAGGGTTCTCACTACCCCCTTAAAAGTGTTGGGAAATAAAAAAATAATAATTTGGATGGATGGAGGGATCACTCAGGACTCCAAGGCTTCAGTTATCATAGACTAAAATGCTTTCTGTGGTAGTGGTAACCTACTTATAGTATAGGAAAGGGTGATGATTAGCATACTCTCCCTCTACAGGGACCTAATCATTGTAATATATTTTGTTAAAATGTATTCCATATTGATTTTCAAATTTATATCTGAGAAATTTATAACCCATCGTTCGGTCACCAATTTTTTTAGGGAATATAAGAGAATGATGTGTCAAGATTTAGGGATCTAGAAAACTTAGTGTTGGATTTAGTATTATATAACTATTTTTTATGATTTAGATTAAATGTATATTCAAATAATTAAAAATTAATAAAATATCCTATTAAATATTTTTTATTATTCTACATAACTTTAATATAGTAATAACCTATATTATATATTGCATTGAAAAGGTCATAATAGCTCCCCGTGATGATGAGAACTTTCAAATCATATGATTATATTCTTAAATATTGTCTTATAGTCGAATAAAATTATATTATAGGATGAATAATATATTTATTGTCAGGTGTGATTACTCATAAGTAGATGAGACTTTCTCTCATTCTCACTTGGTAATATTTTAGATAGAATATTATGAGAACGAAACCCTCTATTATGGATTCTTTATGTTAGCATGTTATTGGAATTTCCAATCTATGGTAATGTGTGATGATACTTAAACTTTAATATTACTATTAATACATGTCATGAGTCATGTAATTTGATTTACTAACCAAAACTATGATTCCATATGTTCATAATAAGTATGGTAAGTTAGGTGTATCATGAATGATATGATATTAATGAATAAGATGGGGAAGGATTTATCCCTTCCAAATTTATAAAATTTGATATCTTATTCCTTTTATTGAAATGGAATTTTCACATTAAATTCAATTTTCATGCTATAATAATGAGTTGATTTCATGTAGTCAAAGAAGAATGTATCAAGCATATAGATTGATTAAATGCATCTGTAAACTTTTTGATGATATATCATAATAAAGGGATTATATTGCACCATGAGAATTTATATGTGGTTTTTTTTCATTTTTACATATATTCTTCCTCTATGGTTTCCTTAACCCGTTTCTAAATATTAATCATGAACCATAGGAAATATCACCTAATGATAATGAGGAAAATACCTAGAGGGTCACAAGAAAGTTGTTTTATTTAATCTCACTTAAATATTATTTATATTTAACAATGGGAATTACAATTATTTTCTATGTTGAGGAGTAATATTTATTCAGGTTTTAATAATCGATCACAAATATTAAATAAATATTTATCCATAAGGTAATTATTTAATGACATGAATATATAATATTTATTTATCACTTATTATTCATAAAGTAATAAATAATTATTTATTAAATAAATATTTATTTACCAGTTTTTAAATAGAATATTTTATTTATTTAATGAATGAATAATATTTATTTAAATATTTATTATATAATTTAATACATGTTGAGGAGGACTAGTAGAGCATATTTTTATGGTGATAAATATTTATTTTTCAGACTATAAAATAAATATTTATTATTGTAAAATTTTTCATGCATCATAAGAAAAATGTTATTATTATTATTATTTACATGGAATTTGGGTTATTGGGTATTAATTCATATTTAAAGGAATTTGGAAATAAATTATAATTAAACCCTAACCCTATGCTAATTTATAGACTATTATGTCAATCAATGTAAGTGTAATCATTGTGCATAATAATTTTCTCTCAAGATCTCCCTCCTCTTTACTCTCAAGACCAAGAAAGTAATATAGATTCCTTCAAGCCTAAATTAACATGAAATATTCAAGGAAAACAACACAATATTATCAATTGACCACGCTATCACCCATTATTTTATCGATGTTGTTCGAATATTGAAGAATCATGTATGGATCACTAATAGAGGGGATTTATTTTGGGTCCTCATGATGTAATGGCAACACACCTATCGATTGAAAATTATCAACATCATCAGTAAAGAATGATCTCATGTTTGAGGTATTTTTTCTTCTTGTGTTTTTAAATTTATTATAAATTAACATAAAATTATACTCGCTCTTGGTTTCAAAAAAAATTATATGTCAATATTATTTAAAAAAACATTTATTGGTCATGGAATTCATGTCATGTGAAATATGCATGATCTATCGAATCTGAAAAAATATAAGTTTTCTATAGTCCTAGTAGATTCTTCCACTGCATTTGGAACCTATAAGTGACATCATATTGGTCATGTTAAATTTATAATATATTAATTATTGTTGATGGTTATATGCATTTAATGTTAGTTTTCATTTCATACAATTTTTTATTGAATGCATTCATCAAGATCTCTTCATCCTCTCTTTGTTTCCTACTCATATAATCCAAATATCATTAAATATTAATGTAGAATATATGAATAATCCATATATAATTTTTGAGAAGTCTAAATGAATGACATGGGATTACACATTATGTAGTTATAGTACATGTTGTGTATCCTAGTTCATTGCACCATTATGTAGTGTGAATTAATTAGTTGTGCCATGTAATAATGGATATTCATCACATTAAATGCTTCATGTGTTGACTAAGCTAGGCTGGCACATGGCATGTTGGACCACATGTCATGTAACCGGGTTATCCATCATGTAGTCCATGTGTTTTCATGGTGTAAAACACATAGTCAAATATGTGTTGAGTATTAATTATGTGATGCTGAAAGACTGAAATTAGTGTAACAATGATGTTACACAATGTGTAATTTTTATACATGTCATTAACCCCACACATATCCACATAGTAATATATTCCTAGTCCATAGGCATGTATCAGGAACATACAATGAGAATGATACATGGATGTAGTTGTATGTACACATTTTTTACCCAACTAGTTTATATATAAAATTTAAAATTAATTTATTACTCTATAAACATCATCATTATGTGTTCCATGTGTCACTTACTTGACTCGTACATGTTATATTCTAGATTTGATATGATATTAAATTTTTATTTAATTTCTTCATAAAATCCAATCGACATACCATGTATAGTCATAATACATCAACTAATATTCACACATTAAAATGATTACAAAATATATTAATTAACATGTTCTATGTGTTCCATTTAATTGGATCGTACATTCTATGTAATTACATGATAAATTTTATATGATAAATACCACATGAGTAAACTATATATGATCTTAATATATATTGAGTAGTTCGAGCAGGTACTCACCACGTTACTTATAAGTACAAGTTGTGTACTTATTATATTAAATTTTATATAAAACTAATTTATTTAATTTATTTAATTTATTTAAAATCAAAATGGATGGGTATATCCAAGATGGGTTGGATGGAGATTAAGATAAGTTGAATTAATTGATTAATCAAAATAATTAATTAGAATAATTATTTTTTTTCTTAATAAAATAATAAATTGAAATGAATTATATTTAGTTATTTTAAATGCATATTTTTTGTACAAGTGGATGATCATTAGCTTAAACCAACCTCTATTCACATGTAGAGTTTCATTAATTTGATTTTTTCTTAGATTTTTTGAAATTATTTTTATTAAATTTAATTAATGGTTTGTGATTCACCCCTCCCTCCTTATTATGTATGGGTCTAAATACTCATGATTTATTTTATTTAAACTCTCTCTTCTAGTTCCTTTAACCTATTTATGAAGTAAATGCATTGAAAGGATAGAAGTATTTGGGGCATAGAGTCGGTTTATGATGAATATAAGGTGAAAACCCTATTAGATACATAGGATAGATGTGAAATACATTAACTCGGGCCCATACTTTCTTAAGGATTTTTTCCCCTAGGGTTAATGGTTTGTTAATTTTATACTCAATAAAAAAACAACAATTTAAATCTCAAGATCATTCCATGATTTGTTTATTTTATTTATTCCTGATGCATGATTTATTTTATAGACATAAGAACATGATCACATAAATAAATGGATTAAATATTCCAAGATGGGATTAAAGTAAAATAATTATGCATAAATATTTTATCAAGGATATAGTTAATCAATTAAGTAAAATCCACTTAATATTAATAAGACATAGGCATAACAAAAAAAATACCTCAAGATAATAGCAAGTCTATACACCTTCCATTAATAGATTTAGAATGAAACCATATAACGAAGTGTTTTGATAACCCTTATCATAACAGTTACATTTATCATGGAGTTTTAATGATGGTTTTGAGTTGGATTAACTAAGTTGACAAAAAGAAAATTAGACCTTACTATACATGATGTATCTTGGAGGAAATTGTTGCTGAGATATGATTCAAGATATCAGGATTGGGGATTCCACTCAACACATCTAGGAACAACCATCCCAAAATTAGAAATAATTCCTACATAAATTCCTTTGAGTATTTGACTAGGCCCATGATTGGGTTATGAGAAGGTAAATATAGATCATATCCCTTAGCATTTCTATACAATAGATAATTCTTAAATAGTGAGGTTCATTGGGACTTGATAAAATAATGTAAAACAGAACAAATTATTATTATGTCTCACATAATTTGTAATCAAATATAGTAAAAATAATATACTTTTATATTATTTTAGAATAATGAAAATTTAATCAACTATATTATCCTTATAATCAATTATAGAGAAAGACTACCTCCTAATTGGAATTAACTTCAAAGAATGGTTCAGACACTTATGGGTAATGTTGTTCCATCAACATAAGTCTTATATGTTATAACCTTCAAAACCTGATTTATCTACTAAATAGGAAACTCCTAAGGAGTTATCTATCTATTAAAAACTCTAAAACAATGTGATAAATATTTAATTTTTAACATTTTAATCCATTTCTAGAGAACTCATGAAGTCAAATGAGAACATGGATTCATATAGCATGCTCCATCATCTTCATGATCTTTATCAAGGGTGAGAAAAATATTAATATTTTGAGATATATAAGGCTCTATTCACTATAAAAATTGGAGAAGGTAAACCAAATTTTCCTCACACAGTCAAACTCATTGGCTACATTAACCGTTTAGAGGTTCTAGGGTTTATGCTTCCTGAATAGATTCAACCTGATCTCATTATTTCATTACTCCATTAGATATTCTGCATTTTTTTGACAAATTCAATATAAAAAACATAGAGAAGTATCTCTCAAATATTCCCACTCTATTTTACCTAGTTAATAAGGATATGAAGTGATAAAATCGTAATATCTTTATGGTGAATAATAGGAAAGGTCAGGCGAAGAGCCCCAATACTAACTCAAAGTATAAAGATTCTTCACAACACTATTCCATGAAAAGAAGGGTCAAGGGAAAATAAATGTAATATAATTATATCTATTTCTAATGTGGAAATAAGGTCCACTATAATAAAAACTACACCCATGTAAAGAAGTAAGGGGAAGCTTCTGGTCAGTTTTTTATCAAGTGAAATCTATCATTTTCTAAACAATTGTGTATCAGATACAATGTGTGGTGCTCAAGTATTTATTCAAATATAGGAACCAATTATATTTTGGAATAATACCCAAGTTGAGGTATATCTATGATCAACGTACTTACTAGAATAATCGTGGTTTTGAAATATTTCTATTATGTTCCTTTAGTCACAAAAAAACATTATTTTTATGTCCAGACATGATACAAATGGATTTATTTTCAAATTTTGAAATAAGTATTAATTAATTTGAAAATAAATCATTTATTATGGTAAGGAATATTTGAATAATATTATTTAAATTTTTTATTTCATGAACCAATTAACAGAAATTAATAATGAAAATGTTTCTCATGACTCATACTACACCCAACTATGGCATCACCAACATGGTCATGTAAATGAAAAACGGTTGATTAGATTACACCAAGATTAATATTTAGATTCATTTGAACTAACACCACTTGGTTCATTTCATGCATGTTTACAAGGAAAAATGATCAAATCCTCACTTAGTGTAAATGGTGAAAGGGACACAGATATTCTTGAGTTATTTCATATCTAAGTTTGTAGACCATTTACTATTAAATCTAGTGGTGGATAATCATACTTCATGAATTTTACTAATAACTTTAGTAAATATAGATATTTCTACTTAACTAGGTATCAGTTATATTACTTTAAAAGATTCAAGGAATATAAGAATGGATTTGAGAACTATCTTGGTAAGGAGATGAAGAAACTCCACTCAAAATGTGGTGGAGAATATCTTAATCCAGTCTTCATTAATTATTTATGTTATTTTTGAATTCAATACCAACTCACTCAACCATATACACCATAATGGAACAGTGTAACTAAAAATAGGAATCACATCATGTTAGGAATTGCAGGATCAATGATGAGTCATATGAGTCTTCCATTATCCTTTTGGGGATACACATTAAAAATTGTGGTGTATATACTAAACCAAGTTCCAAATAAAGAGATAAATTATATTCTATATGAAATTTGGTATGGAAGTAAATATAGGCTATTTAATTTACATGTTTGGGTTTATGAAGAATTTTTTATGGCCTCTTCAGGTAATAAACATGCACCTCTAGGCACAAATTATACCTTTATAGGATATCCTAAGGAAACAAGGGAATATTACCTATATGAACTCTTAGAAAAATGGGTAATAGTGGATAGGCATTATATATTCCTTGGGAGGGATAACATCTCTAAAAGTAATAGTGGGATTAAGATAAACATAAATAAAGTTCAAGATCAAGATATATAATAGTTATCATGGGAATAGATTCCCTAAGTACCCATGTAATAGGAAGTTATATAGACACAAATATTTTTTTAAAAGTACAAGAGAGGTTATAGAACCTAAAATATATGGGTTTTTAGTCACTAATGATGGTGACTCATTATTAGATAATAATAATGATCTTGAAACCTACAAGGGAGAAAAAAGTGTCACAAAAGCTTACAAGTGGAAAGACTCTATGAATTATGAAATGTATTCCATGTACCAAAATTTCTTTTCAATATTGGTTAATCCTCTAGTGGATATAAAGATCATTACTTTCAAATGGGTATTCAAAAATAAACTAGACATGGATAAACAAGTCAATGCCTATAAGGCATGACTGGTTGTAAAAATTTTCAAATAGAATCAAGGAATAGACTATAATGAAACCATCTCTCTGGTTTATATGATATAATTGATTAAAATTATACTTATCATAACAATTTATCATGACTCTAAAATTTGGAAACTGGATTTCAAAATATATTTCCTTGAGAGGAACCTTTAGAAAGATTTCTATAAGACACAACCAAAAGGGTTTGTGACTCCAAAGGATGATAATAAGGTATTGAAGTTATATAGACCCATTAATGTATTAAAATAAGCATATAGGTCATGTGATATTTGGTTTGATGAAGCCATAACAGAATTTGGTATCATAAATAACGAATGTAATAATTGTGTCTATAAGAAGTTTAGTGAGAGAAAAGTTGTTTTTATAATAGTTTGTATTGATTTAATACTACTTATTAGAAATTAAATATCATTCTTATAATCTATTAAGTCCTGATTAGAAACTTTATTCTTTATTAAGAACTTATTTGAAGCATCATATATTCTTCGGACTAAGATCCATAGAGATAGATCCAAGATGATTCTTAGACTAAGTCAAAGTATGTACATTGACAGGATGCTGAAGAGATTTAGTATAGAACAATCCAAGATGGTATTATTGATAGTGTCACATAAAATTCATATTTCTAATAAAATATATCCTCATGTACATAATTAAAGATAAAGGATGTAAAGGATTCCATACGTGTCATCGATTGGGTCAATCATGTATGTTATGTTATGTTAAAGGATAGATGTCATATAATCCTTAAGTGTTTTTGGAAGATATCAAGTTAACTCAGGTGACTATAACTGGATGGTATTAAATACTATACTTAATTAACTATGTTTTAATAAGGATGTTTTCTTGGATTGTGGAAGATATGAGGAACTAGTCATTAAGGGATATGCATATTCTAGTTTATAAATAGATTAATTTGATCTTAAATTATAGCCATGGTGTATCTTCACTCTCAATAGTAGTGTTGTGATTTGGGTGAGATCAAATAAAGTCATGTCCACTAATTCTATAGTAGATTCTGAGTGCATTTTTTGAGTGTCTCCTTTTCATTGTCATCTTGATTTATTTTTGATAATTACTTAAACCATTAATTCTTTGTTTTCTAATAAATATTTTAAGTGTTTTAGATTTACTATGTCCCCATATTTATTTTATATATGAATAAATAGTGATTGGAATATTAAGTATTTTATTACATTGGAAAGATAATAAGTTTATATCCAATTCATATGACTATGAAGAAATATAATTCAATTTTTTTGATGGTGAAAATTTTCACCAAAACGGTTACAAGTTGTTCATGTGACATTATAGTATTCATCTTTTAGTCACCTCTGAATTTTGATGATATCTCAAGCTTCAGTGAATAAAATTCATGTTCATGTTTCACCTTTGTATAAATAAGGTATTTATCTAAACTTAATTAGTTTATAAGGAAGTATTAAAAGGTTGTTTTGGTACTCTAAAAAATTCCTGAAGTTAATGTAGAAGTTTAGAAACTCTATAGTGAATAGATTTAAAAACCTACTTTATTTAATTTACTAATATTTATATAGATATTGGAATCATTTGAACTAGGGTGGGTTGAAAATCCAAAAAAAAATATTTTTCATCATTTTACATTGAAGTCCAAAAAGGTCGTTTGGATGGTCAATAAATTGTTTGAATCTCTGTGATGATTTTTCAAAGTCGTAGTTTTTATATAATGTTATTGCTTCTATTTTTCAAAGTTATCGAGAGTTGTAGAAGTTAGAAAATTTTTATTCTTGATATATTAGAAATATCTTAATATTTTTTTAAATATAATTTTTCTAGAATGAATGCTGAATCTGCTATTAAAGGGCTTTAAAAATCATTAAAGTCTCTAAATATAAGTTTTCTAGTTTTCTGAAGGAATATTTGAACCCTACTTTTAAAATAATGAAACCCCACTTTTGCTACAAAAGTATGGTTCTTACACCCTAATTTTGAACCCTAATTTTGAGAAACCATACTTTTGATAAAAATGTATGGTTCATATTCCATTCATTTGAAATGAACCATGTGTTCATGAACCCTACTTTGTTGAATCATACATTATTGAACCCTGCTTTGTTGAACCGTAATTTTGAATGTATCCTACATTAATTTAACTGTCTTGTGTTATTATTCTGAAAAACTCAAACTCATCCTATTGTTCATCTCTTTACAAGCTAAAACACTGTATCCAATGAGATTAAACACACTACAAACTTTTACAATTAAAATACAGAAACATGACCTAATGTACACTGAGTTCTTAGAGTGTTGAATGGAACTTTGTGTTGCTACTCAAATTGATGTATAATACAATAGTTATCTTTATATGGATACAACACCTATTAAAATGATGATCAACTATATTCTACAAAAATGATGGATTGTTGTTGCATCAATCATGATGTCGCACACCAAAATTCATGATGAAAAAAAATCATTGTGATCTGCTGAAGATAGTATACACTAATTTTGATACTGTAAAATCATGGTTAAAACTTTTTTATTTTGCTGAAATGAACATAAATATATAATATAATTATTCTCCAAGTATATAAGTCATGTTACATGATAAACATAATATGTTCATGGTGTACCACATGAACATCACATGAAACTACAGGATGAAGATGCTAAAATATGATCTCATGTACACCTGCATACTAGATGTCGATCTGCATGTTAAATAAAGTAAGTGTTGTGACCTAATTTCTACATGTGTTATCATATAAGAAAAATACATGGGTATGTTATACGATCTTGATCAAGCTAAAGAATACCCTTGTCACACCATAGGATTTATCCTACTGAATATTGTCACTGCATAATGTCTCTAACTGGAGATAGTTTTTCAATGGAGAAACTCATATTTCTGCTACATGTTTGGATGGAATAAATATTTAAAATATTAAATATATAGTAATTAGAGTATGGAGTTTGTGTAGCCTATGGTTCTCTATTTTATATTATTCTTGGTATTTCAATATGCTACATTCTTACTTGGAAGTATTTTAGAAATTTATCAGTTGGATAAATTATAATAAATCCAAAGGATTATAGTTAAAGATATTTCAAATATTTTGATCGAGTATTTAGAGAAAAAAATGGGAGATTTTATTAAAACACCACTTTTTATAAAAGTCATAGGACACAAGGTTATTCAAATTCAAATATTTGAATTTACATTCAGATTGTGTTTCTAGTTTTTAAGAACTGTTTTGACTAGGTTTAAAGAGGTTTGAATGGATTTAAATGGGAGTTTTAAATCACTCAATGTTTCTATTATTCTCTAGAATTTATCAAAATATTTATTAAACTTATATTGAATGATTTTATTAGAGATTTATTCTATAAGAAGAAGCCAATAGTACTGCGAGATTATTGGAATATTTATTAAGGCTATTGAATCTATTTATTTTGTGTATTTGAAGGAAGAGGAATAATTATGTAACTACTATATATATATATATATAGAAATAAAATAAAATATATTATGTTAAAACTCTGATGAAAATAAAGTGCTGAAATATTTTCATTTTTCTTCTCACCATTTTTAATAAGATAGAATTAGACTTTATACATACTTATTATCTCATGGTGTAAAGAATAAGAAATCATGCAAAACATTATATAATCTATTTGCTAATGTTTAAACAAGAAGAATCATTCTCGACATTGAAGATTATTTTGTTGCTACTACTATGCATTATTAAAGATTATCTACATCTATCATTTCCTACTGCAACTATGAGTTAACCTATTTCACAAAAAAAACTTCATCTCATCTATTTTCTTTAGAGTATCAGCTGATCCGACTCAGACTTAGTGGAGTGTTAGTTTATCAGACTAATATTTGGATATTTAATTTCCATATAAAATTACTAAAAGGTCCTATAAAATCCTTGTAAGGTGTCAACTATATGTACTCAGTTGTATAGGTATTTGTATAAAAGTACCTACTAGTGAAAATCACCAAGCTCATAGAGTAAAATGTTAGTAGATTGTACTAAGGGATTTTTTTCCCCAAACCACTATACATCATTGTGTTCTTTTCCTTTATTTATTTATGGTACTCTCTCATCTTTAAGATATAAGGAAAGGATCACACCATTTCAAGAGGGATGTTTTAGTTTTGTCAAGATTTTTTAAAGGACACAATTAACCCTCTCTTCTGTCTTCGTCATAGCCATTCCAACACAACACATTTCAACTTTTGAGGTATCAAAAGAATCAGTTTGGATTTTTAACTTCATACAATATCTTGGCATGGTTCCAAGATATAAAGACCTAATCACACTCTATTGTGATAATGCCACAATTTTTTACAAAGGATCCAAGGTTATATCATTTCATGAAGCACATACTTTATAAATATCATATCTTGAGGGATTTTTCCTAGAGAGGTGATGTTATAATGAGTAGAGTTTCCTTGTAAAACAATGTGTAAGAGCCCTTGAATAAATACTTAATAAGAATAAACATGATAATCATGTGATATCTAGCAGAATAAAATTCATTAGAAGATGACTCTAGTCCAAGTGGGATTCTATTGGATTTAGTTTTATAAAACAATTTTTTTGTTTTAGGTTACATGTATATTCAAAGAATTGATTATTAGAAAAATTCTTATTATATGTTGTTTTTTGTTTTTTGTAACATTAATTTAATAATGACTTAGAGTATCTATCGAATTAAAAGGTTATAGTAGTTCCCTACTATGATGTGAACCTTGAAATTTTTTATGATACCCTTAAGTATTATTCTATAGTTGGATAACATTCTATGATGGGATGCATAGTATGTTCAAAGGTAAGTATGAGTACTCATAAGAGTATGACACTTTATTTTATGAAGTTTTCACTTAGCAATCTCCAAGATGGGAGATTATGAGAAAATAACCACCAGTATGAACTCCACATATTATCATGTCATTGGAATATCCTATATGCAATAATGTTTTATGATCCTTAGAATTTATGTATATTATTAATGCATGTCATAACTAATGTACTTTGATGTATTGACCAAAACTGAGTTTCCATATGTCCATGAGAAGTAGGTTATATTGGGTGCATCATGAATGATAAGTTATTAATGAGAAATTCAAGTAAGTATTTGTCCCTTCCATCTTTATGGTAGTTGATATCTTGACCCTTTGATTCAAATAAAATTTTAACATTAAATTCCATGACCATTGTGTAATGAAGAGTTCATTTCAGGTAGTAAAAGAAATATGTATCGAGCATATAGGTTGATGAAAAATATGTGAAACCTATTTGATTAGATATCATGATAATGGAATTATATTACCCCATAATTTGTATCTAGTTTTTTTCATTGTGACATATCTTCTTCTTTTATGGATTCCTTGACTCGTTTCTAGACAGTAATCTTTGACTTTAGGCAAGACTACCTAATGTAGTTGAGTAAAAGGCCTAAAGGGTCACACACAAAGTGTTTCCTTTGATCACTATTAAATATTATTTATATTTTACAATTGGAATAAATATTATTCTCTAGACTGAGAAGTAATATTTATTCAGGTTTCAAGAATCGATAACAAATATTAAATAAAAATTTATTTGCAAGATAATTATTTAATTTCACAAATATATAATATTTATTTATATTTATTATTCACACAGTAATAAATAATTATTTATTAAATAACTTATTTATTTATTTATAAAAATATTAAATAAATATTTATTCACCAAACTATGAATATAATATTTAGTTATTTTTTTATATAATAATATTTAATTAAATATTTATTTTAGAATTAAATAAATGATGATGATGACAAGCGAACCAAATTTTTTTAGTGATAAATATTTATTTTTCAGTCTATAAAATGAATATTTATTACTATGTTGGTTTTCTAAAGTCAAAAATAAAATAATAATAATATTATTATTATTATTTACATAACATGGGATTTATTTGGGATTAATTCATAGTTAAGGTTATTTAGGAAATTGATTAGAATTAAACCTTGTCCCTAGGTATATCTATAGACTACTCTATCAATCAGAGAAAATTTAATCATCATGAAAAACAATTTTCTCTCCATATATTCCTTATCCTCTTTCCTCTCAAGATTGATAAAGAAAGATAGATTAATTTAAGACTAAAGGAACGTGAATCAATCAAGGTGAACAACATAAGATGATCAATTGGTTATGCTAGAACCTGGATTTGTATTGATGTTATACAATGATTGAAGTAGAATGTGTGGATCACTACTAGAGGGGCTCTACTTTGGGTCCTTATGACACAATAAAGACACACCCATTGATTTTGTATGATCAAAATAATTAGTAAATAAATTTCTCATGTTAGTGGTATTCTTTCTTCTTATGTTTTTAAATAGATTATTAATTAACGTGAAAAATCACCCCTCTAGGTTCTAGAAAAAATTACTTGTCAATTTTCATCGGAAAAACATTTTTTGGTCATTGTATTTAGGTCATTTATATTGAAGATGATCTATTGAATATGATAAAATATGACTCTTTCATAGGTAAAATGGGTGCTTCTACTAAACTCCGACTTACACTTGTCTTGAAGGAAACATTACAACAAATTTTCTTGATTTAAGTTTCTACTCAACTCATGGTTTTATGGTTTATTCTCTCTTAGGATGTCTTCCTTATCCTATACTAATATTTTAATGGAAGATTATATTTTCCTTCATTATTATAAACCTTCATAATGTACTCTTTGGAGATTATCTCCTTTTATTCATATAAATTTAAATTTATTAGTGAGTGATGCTTAGATTTTATCTGAAAATGTGATTAACCTTGATGAAGATTTAATGTTTATTACCCTTGAAGTTAATTTTAGTTGATAATATTATAGGTATTTATATAAAAATTAATAATATATAAAATGATCGACAATCTAGAAGGTTCTAAAAATTAATTATTGGGGTATTTGTGTCATATTTTCCCATACTTATTTTTAAAGAATAAATTCTGGATTTAAGGGGGGATTGAAAGGTTCAATGATTTGAAATGTGAGAAGGTGTTTATTAATACATGATTTTTTATCAGAAAGTTAGGAAACTAATTGTTCACTCTTGTTTTTTATACTAATCATTGATCAATCAAACTTAGAGTTAAATAATTAATTACTCACAAGTGGTATCAACCTTTGTATTTATTTTTAATAAGGGGGGAGGGAAGAAGTTATTTGATGTCATATTGACTTGTATTTCTTTGTGGGTATTGAAAATAAATCCAAATAGGGAGATTTAATCTCCCAATTAACTATGATAAAGAAGTGTTTTATTTTTTTCAATACGTAATAATGTCAATATATATAGAGTAGATACTAGGAAGTTGTTTAATTGAATATATTTTAATTAATATAGAGAATATATGTTAAGGTTGAGGTTTCTTCTTAAAGTATTATTGTATAGAATTAGTTTAATATAATAATGAGTTAATTAAGATACATTGTTCTTGAACATAATTTTGAATGTGATAATTATAATATTCAAGACATAAAATTGGCTATGATAGAGATTGATGAGCGATTGAGTTATTGAGGATGAATGAAGCTAGATGTTATTTCTATTAAGAGTTTTTCTCTGTATTTTTTTCATATAGAAATCAATATGGTATGAAAGTGTCACTTGGATGATGATGACGATTGAGTAATCAATTTATATTGAGATTATACAAGTGTTTTATTTGTTGATAAATTCCTAAATAACTGTTAGTGAAAGGATTTCTAAGTTTTAAGAATAATTCAGTTTGTTAAGTTGGTGTATGTAACATTTAATTACTCAAGATGAATTCATATATGATGAAAAAATTTGGAAATTATTTGTAATATTTTTATAAAATTCTAATGATATCATAATGTTATTTGAGTTTTATTTTATTTTTTGTGATAACTATTTTATGGATAAGTCAATATATCTTTTAGAAATTGTGATTATATAATTTATGTTATGGAACCAGATGGTGGTAGTTTAGTGGTACCAAGGAATTCCATAATATTAGGTGGAAATGGTGATAATGAATGACTCTAGATGATGGAATTTTATAATAAGTGATTGGATTGTGTAAGGGTAGTTATGGATATTTAAAATAATATCCTAGTATTTCTAAAGGATATGAAAGATTATTTATAGAGTTGTGTAAGAGTGAAATAGATTTATTTCAATGTTCAATAAGGATCGAAATGTAGTTACTAATATTTTTCGTGGTTGAGACTAAGTTCAATTTTTATATTTCAAGTCTCAAAACCTCCCCATAGGTAAATTGGTAAATTTCCCTAGTAGATAACATTGAAGAAATTTTTCAATGGTTCTATTGATTCATGGATATGGTGTTTAACCCTAGGATAATCCAAAGTAAATTTTAAATCATTTTTTGGGTCTTAATAATAATATACTTAAGTAAAAATATATTATTTTTAGTTTATGCATGTGTGTTTTTATAGAATTGATTATATATATTAAATAGGGTCTCCTAATGGAAAATTAAGGTCATGGATACATCTTAAATGGGTATTTTATCCTAAGTGTGTTATAATTTTGGTTTGTATTATATTCCATGAGTCTGGGTCATTGCAGGTGGAGTATATTAATTAAATTGATTTAATTAAATACATTTATTAGATTAATTAAACATTTTAATTATGGAAATACCCTAGGGATATATATATATATATATATATATATTAAATCCTTGTTATTTTTACTCTCTATTAATGAGTCATTCATCATTGAAATGAATCCAAGAGAGAAGGATAGGGTGGAGATATGGGATTTTGGTAGTGGAATCATTGGATCAAAGGAATGAGTTCAGATCATCGATAACATAAATAAGTGGATCATGTGGATATAATGATAGATCAAAGTGGTAGTGATTCACCATTAAGGTAGGGATTTTTGATTTCTCATTTTCATTATTTTAATATTTATATGTTCAAATTAATATAATTGGTTTCCCCATTATTTGTGATCATATCTATGGATTAATGGTTTAATTTATTCTTCTCTAATTTTCATTGTGTTTTTTCATTTTTTGTTCTTAGATCCCCCCCACCTCATACCATGGAATTATTTAGGAAAGATGTACTGATCTCTAACTTTGTTCTTGATTGTGTGAGTTTGTTGGTGGATCGATGAAGAATGGGGATATGATAAAATTTTCCTATCTCTTATAATTATCCCTCTATAATGTCCCTCTATTTTCTCATTCCTTCCCTCTCGAGTGTATATTATAGGATATCAACATTAGTTGTGGTCGGCGATAGTGAGGGGTGGGGCAGTGATCAGCATTAGGGAGAAAGTACTGGGAATGGTAGATTGGTGAGAGAGGAGATGGTAGGGCATACTGGGGTGGGGTGGTGCATGCATAGTGGGCATGAAATTAGCATGGGTTCTACATTCCCAATATGGTGGGCCCACTCAACCCCAACGTGCCATGTGGCATGATTGGGGCCTTCTATGTGCCCCAATATAACCATGGGAGTTATTTTATAGGAAAAAATAACTAGGTGTCCAATTTGGGAAAATAAATAGTCTGTCATGAGTATTTTTTCATACAGATTTCATTATAGTGCTCCATTCAACCATTCAAGTATATTTTCAATATATGATAGGAATTTTTTAAATTTTTATCTATTGGACTAGCGATGCGATTTAGGCATGATAATCAAAGTGTTCTCATCTTATAAGTATGGTCAATATTCCCTCTATGAATACCTAGTCATGGGATCCTCATTATATGGTTGGTTTTATAAATAAGTTTGGTATTCCCGCAATATATCTGAGGCATAAGATCATTTATCTCATCCTATATGTGGAGTCAGTATTCCCTCCCCAGAAACTGGGGTTCATGATACTCTATATATGAGTCAGTTTATAACTAAGATCAGTTATCCCCCCCCACATACTCAGGGAATGGTATACTATATCTATGGAGTCATTATTACCCCTATATAAAGAGCTCGGATGGGGTGGGATCCTCCACTAGAGTTGGTATTCCCGCAAACTACATAGGGCATGGGATCCTCCACCACAACTCCTATGAGGTTTCATAGGTTGTTTGGAATTTTTAGTTCAAGTAATTGATTAGTGGTAGGGTATTGATTGCCCATATGTTTTAATACTCCCTCGATTAAAGAGTATTCTTCAATGAATATAATACTCCCCTTCATAAATTCTAGTGGTGGTGTGGTTGTTAAAAAAGTTAAGAAAATAAAATTATTTACAACTTGTGACTCTACAGAACCCCATGTGTTTTTATTGAGATTCATTTTATAGTTGTTTATTTTATTTAGGATTTATGGACCCTTTGGAATTCCGAGATAACTTGTTTTATCATGTGGAATGAATTTTAAGGATTGAAGATAAGATTATTGGGACCTTACCTGTATCTATGAGACTTCTAATTGTGGATAATATTTGGGTTATTATTCCTTATTATCCTTTGGTTACTTTCCTATACCAGAGTTCGAGTTAACCTATTAATATATATTTTCTTTATGGTTTTCAAGGAATCCTATAGAGTATATCTATAATCACCCATACATGATCCTTATGCTCACACATGTTGTGTATGTGTAGACTATGCACATATTCAGAGATGACCTTGGTAAACATAGAGCTAGTGTGGATTGTCTGGATCTTATGCCTGGTGATGTTTGGTGGTGCATAATGGAGCACAATGGTTTTTTATGGTCATAGTGACTATTGTGGGTAAAGATTATTTTTGTAGTACATGTTTTGAGGAGTATATTTCTATTATCTTATAAATGTTAGGACCATAGGCATGTCAGATGTAAATTTCCTTTTTATTTTTGTATATGTCATTATACCTATATTTTTTTATATGATTCATGGGTTATATATAGTTCAGTTATTTATATAGATTTTTTTTGGTGTTTATGATTATTTTATGCATTAGATAGTTTTTTATGTTTTAGGTTGATACATTTTGAGGCCTCCCATATTGTGTGATATGCCTACTTGGTGATAGTCACTAGCCCTTGGCCTATTTTAGGCAGTCTTAGGGTGGCACACTAGGTTTATTACTAGGCTGAGTGGGGAATAAGTGGGTTGTTTCATGTCACAGAAGTTAATTCAATGCATTTTTTGTACAATTTATGGTGGTCTTGATCAAGGGGAAGATCATATGCTAAGATCAAAAGGTGGTGTCACCTGATCAACCAGTTGGACTTATCTATTTATAGATTGGTGAGGTCACTTATTCAAAATCAAGTAATAGTTCTCTTCTTATTCCATTAATAATAAAGAGAAGTAGTGTTTCTCTCATGGAGTAAGACTAAGTTTGGACCATGTAAATTTCTTTATTTATTAATATTAGTATTGGTTTTGTTCTTCTTCAATGTATCTATTCTAGAAGATATAATGAGATCAGATAAATTCAAAGAGAGATGTTAAAGTGAAGTTCCCTTATCTGGGAATTGATATCAATTGTCACTTGTTTCAAAACTTCTAAACTTGTTTTGTAAGTGAGGTTATAGAAGGATGTTCTAGAATTAGTGGTTTTAACACAATAAATGGTATTAGATCATGGATAGGTAAATAAATTTTGGTGATTCACTTTTTATTTATCTTTTTCATTTCTATGTGAGTTAATTAATTTGAAATAAATGGAGTTTGAAGAAGGAAAGGCCAAGATTGAAAAATTCAACAAGTCATATTTTGGTTTCTAGAAGATATAGATTTAATATTATCTTTTTCAAAGAGATCTATAGGTTATGTTGAATGTTGTAAAACTGGAAGAAATGGAAAAAGATAAATGGTAAAGGCTAACCTAGAAATAACATTGGGTTATTTAGATGATTCTTTCCCAAAACATTACCTTCAACATCCATGAGGTGAATGAAACTGAAAAACTTATTTCAAGACTTATATACATGTATGATAAGTCTACCACAATGAAAAAAATTATAATGAGGATACTCTTCATTCTAAATATAATTGAAAAGGTAAGTCAGTGGAGGATCATTTCAATGAATTCAATTGCACCCAAAGCTAATTGGAATCCGTAGGTGTGAATTATAGAGGTCTGGTATGGGTATTAATTCTTATTTCATCCCTTATAGAATCATGATATTTTATTGTTACCATGGTGAGTAATTCAAGTGTTCAAACTAACTTAGAGTTTGAGTATGTTCATGATCTCATTATGAATGAAGATACTAAGAAAAATGAGGTCCAAGAAACAACCACAATAAATTTTAATGAGGAAGGTTGAGGGTAATCCACTCAATGGAAAATTTAGAAAAAGATTTTGGATAAATGGGAGAATATCCAATGGAAATTGGCGGATCTTAGACCTGTATGTTGTTATTTCAAGAAAAAGGGTCACCTAAAGAAAGACTACTAAAAAAGAGAGTTAATTACTAAAATTTTACTTTCATAATTTCTTCTAAAAACACCATATATAAGGAAATTACTTTGTTTCTGAGTGTATTCAATCCATTAAATTTATGTATCATTGATTTGGGGTCTTGATTTCACTCAATATCTAAGAGGGGGAGTATGTAGAAACTATGTATCTTGAAGATTCCTAAAGGTTCATCTTATGGATGATGAAACCATAGATATAGTTGGAAGGGGTATTGTGAACATATGAACCAAGTAAAAATATTTTTTAGAGTTAAAAGGGGATAAAAATATACTAGTATTATGGGAGAATATGATTTTAGTAGGTTACTTGGAGGGTGAATGTTTTTGCACACATTTTTTAAAAAAAGTATGGAAGATTACAAGGGTGTCCATAGATGTGTCCAAAGGAGTGAATGATGGAATGGTATACCTTACCAATAGTTAGAAAGTTTTAATACTTTCTGGAACAACAAGATATAGAATAAAGAAGTTGTGTCATGATTTTCTTGGGAATATTGGTAAGAAAGGGATAAAAATACATACTACTAAAGGAATACTAAAACCTAATCATATGGAGAATGGAACATGTGAATATTGTATACATGGAAAGCAGTGGAAGGTGGACTTTAATATAAAAGTTAAGACACTTACGAACTAAAATTTAGTGTTGGTACTTGTGGATGTATGGGTTATAACATTAGTTCATTATAATAGAGGGTTATTATACTATATTACCTTCATCGATGATGTGACATGAATGGTGTGCGTTTTATTTCTCAATCACAAGTCTCAAGTTATTTGAACCTTCATTCAATGGAGATACATGGTAGAAGAGGAGGTTAGTTTAATTATTAAGTTCTTAATGTTTGATAATAGTGGATAGTATGGAATAATAGTGTAAAACCCCAAGATTTTATGGTATGTTTTCTTTTTAAATAAATTCAATAGCTTGCATTGCATGCAACATTGAGTTTGAATGCACCACGATTTATTAACTTTACTGTTTAAATAGCTGTTATAAAGAGGATTAAAAACATTATGAAACTAATGTATATTCCATATAATTTTAACATTTATCTTATTTTTTTCCAAGAGAATTATATAAGAACAAATCCAATTTTATACATAAAAACTGTATTTTTTAAGGAGAATTTTACCACCTTTTAATGGCACACCAATTTTAAAAAAAATTGAAAATTTTATAAATTTTATTTTTCAAAATAGAATTCATTTTTGAATTTGGAATATCAAAATTATCTTAGGATGAATTTTTGGTATTTTTTTGAGAAGTTTCATTTTTTTATGAATAGTGAAAAATATTGCATTGTAGTTAAAAAAATAACTTTTCGTTTAAATAATTGTTATAATTTAATTTTTTTTAAAGTAAAAAATTGATCAATAATATATATAATAATATAATGTTGGTTATTTAAATCATTTTTATATTGAAATTAGATATAAAAACCTTTTGAACTTTTGAACATTTCCTTTTACACGCCTTCTCGTCGCATCTGTGCGATTAGTGCTAAACATAATTTAGAAACTTATGTGAATTGAATTTGTAAAAATAGACATAAAATATTGTAATAAGTATGATATATAAATTATAATAGGATCAAAGTAATTTTTGGATATTATGAATAATAACTTTAGTAAATTTTTATTTATCATGGTTATGGGTAAATTGGGTAATTAAAGGTAAAAATAATATTATAATATTATAAAATTACCCTAAAACTTGACCTAATTTAATTGTATAAATGTTTTTATACCAAAATAAAAATTAGGTTTAAATTATAACCTTTTTAATCCACTTAGGTAAGAATATGGCATTTATAATGTTTTATTTAAAGATAAGTTAAAAATATAATACTCAAGTTTTTTAATAAGTATTACATTATTAATACATGGTTATATAGAATATAAATTAGAAAATAAATATTAATTTTAAACATAATAAATTTATATTAATTATGATAATTTATTTAAAAAAATTATAGAAGAAATAATTTAATTAATTTCTTGCATAATAAGGATGCAGTGATTGTTTAATTAATGAAAATATCAGATAACGGATATTAAAAATATTAAAATAAATATAATTTGACATAAGTAATGGAATCCATGAATTTAATAGATAAATTATACATGTTATATATATTATAAGTTTTGGTTCAAAGTTATCATGTTTTTTTTATATTTAAAAAATAATAATGAATGGTATCAAAATTGACATAAATGATACTTTACAATAAATATTATTTTATTAAATGATATAAAAGTCATAAAAATCAAAAATTCAGAAAAATAAATATAATAGGTTTAAATATTTCATCCATTATCCATTTGGGGTTTTTTTTAAATTTTATATAACTATATTAACCCTAAATAGTAAAAAAACCAAGTTGTGACGGTAAGAGTTAAAGGGTTTAACTAAGGGATAAAGATAAAAGATAAGGTTAATATTGAGACCAAAACATGTATAAAAATAATTTTTTGGTATTATTTAGAACCATTATCATATTATATTATAAATAACTCACGTTGGAGCTATTTTAAATTGAAAATAAATTTATATTAATTTAATATTTTAAAGGATTCCAAGAGTTCTCCTCCCCTCTCTTATAAAAAGAAACCTTCTCCCTCACTTCATCACACCAAATTAAACCTTCTATCTTGACCAAAACCAGACCATTTATCCTCCAAAAATTATTATTTATGTTTTTTAGGTCCTGGTCTTCTAAAAATACCAACCCTGGTGTCTATAAGGGGAGATCCAAAGGAAGTCCACCGAAGAAGAGGTAATTATTTTACCAATTCATTTAAGATCGTTACTTATTCTACTTAATATTCCTATGTTGTTTTCATAATAAATTAATAAGTCTAGTATCATCTATATTATGATATTTTATTATGATTATGTGACAACCATATTCCTCATTTTATCCATCCTGCGAAAAACAATATCACCATGTGTGCGTACGTACGGCTTGTCGTCTCTACATTGTGGTGTAATTTTTTTTCATAACCACTTTATTTGGATGGGTATAATGATGAATATAATTGATTTAAATAATAAATATGATATTATATTGATTTTTTAAAATTAATATACCATCCAATTCCTTACCACTTTACCATTAATGGAAAGATATCGTCTCTCGTGCGTATGTACTGCCTACCGTCTCCACAACATGGTGTATTTCATTTTCTATATTTTTAATTTAATAATGACTCTAAAAATTTATTTAATGATTAAATATTATATTTATAACATTAATATAATTTTAGATATTTTTGATCTATATCCTATACAAAATAATAGAGAAATGCATGATAAAACATGCATATGAAAATGTAGCAATTAACACCTGAAACAAGGATAATAACATGATATTATCAAAAAATGGGTGATAAAATAATAAAATAATATCGTATATGATATCATAAATATGAATAAGGTTCTTATATAATTTAATAAAATTCTTAAAACCATTATAAAGGGGGTTAAAGCACGTTCTGCTAATGGAAGCGTAAGGTAAGGGAAATTCATCTCACTTTTTATTTTCGTGAGATACATGCCATATTCACCACTTGTTTCTTTTTTGTGATGTATATACTACCAATGAATTAATTTAATGAATATTATTATTAATATTATGTTATTTTAATATCCATATAATTTTTTTTCTTTCATGTGGTATATGACTTTACTAATTATAAAGTGCTCGGGGTTAATTTCACAATCTCATTTTTATTTTGGATTTTTTATACATAATTATCTATTGGGGAATATTTATCATCCATTTCCATGTTTCGTAAAAAACAAAAATATTTTTACAATTATACTGCAAAGGTTTAATTTCTTTTTCTACTCATGTTTAACTTTTTATAAAATGGTTTGAAAGGAATCTTTTACGGTTTTCCAAACAAGGTACTTTATGAATTTTTTGTCTAAAGGAACATTTTTTAACTTATATGGTGTGAACGTATTTTTATGTCATCATGATTCCTTAACATTTTTAATCTTCCCTTATTATATTACAGGTTTATTTTAAATGGAAATTTTTTATTTTAAAATTGCATGGATTTTAAATTATTTCAAAGTAAAAAATGGGTATTTCTATCAAAACATTTTTTATGATTTTAGTAGATTATTTTCATCCATCCTTTGTTGGATCTTATTCTTGACTAAGTTTGATATCTTATGAAACCTTCTACCATATTTTATTGAAGTTTTTATGATCATTTTAACTATATATGTACTATTTTATACCATTTATTATTTATGGTTTATGTATTCACATTTCCTATGATAGTTTCTCAATACAAATGTTTATGATGTTTATGTTTCATACTTTTCATATGAGGAATTAATTATACTTAGTAAGTGATGGGTGGGGCCCACTATAGACCCTTGATGCATTGGTAGGTCTCATGAGACAAACTATTTTGGATATTGGATGATTAATTACCCACTTATGTATGGTGTCTTGGCCAAATCCATGACAATATGTTTATGATGTCCATAATTATGCATTCCCTCATTATGATATTAGTTATTGATATTCCATGTGATTATTATAATAGTAGAATATCCATGATTATGTTTTCTAGAACATGTGATTATTTTATATGGTATTATTTATTCTTTCAATATTATGCTCAAGTATATGTTTTAATGTCTTTTGTTTTAGTTATACACCTTTCCTTAATTTTTATGCTTATTATTCATAATATATTCCATTGTATGCTTACCCTTATTGAGAATCTGAGATCACCCCTTTCTTATTTTTTATTCTTACTAGGATGCAAAGATGTGTGTTATAACTTATATGTAGGGTTAATTTAGGAGAATAATAATGTTCTCAAAGGATTTTATATGTTGTGTTTTATGTTTTAAGATGTAATGTAAGGTTCATGTATGTAATATGGATTCTAAGATTACTAAACTGGACGGTCCTTCAGGGTTCGAGTATTGTATCTATACCAATGTAATAAAGTAAGGTATTGACTCTAGGATATTGGGGTCGGGGTCGTTACAGTTGGTATTAGAGGAAGTTTAGTAGGAACATTAGAAACTAGATTTAGAAAACATTTATTAAGGAACATAACACTAAGATAGACTTTGAGGATAGGTATATAAGAATATCCACTAATTTTAGTAAGGTAGATTTTATGTGGGTCTTCCTTATAATAAATCTATGTCAGGATACTACAATTGGATGTGGTTCTAGCACATATGTACCTAGGGGTAACAACTCTAACAAGGCACATCGGTTTTGACTAGGCGTAACTTGATACATGACAACGGACCGTACTGCGCACCTAGTTTGACACTCCTGGGGGATATGCTTAGGATAATTCACATTTTATTTACAAACCATAATGAAGGATTAGAATATATGATGAAAATGAATAACTTAGGTTAAACCTAAGGTGTTTTATATTGAAAATAACGTGTTATGATATTTTATAAATGATTATATTTTTTTCTCACTATGACTATTATTACTCACACTATGCTTTCTGGTTTGATTCAATGGTTGGAACCTGAAGGGTTCATGTTATCATTGAACATGATGGAAAAGGTGGTGGTGATGAGAAATAAAATGGGATGTTAATAGGAGTGAAAGATATATTGTTCATGCCTAATCATTTTTATCAAAATATTATTAACAACATATACCTTAACTAAATCCCAAAATCAACAAAGAAGATAATGGTGGAGTTTTCTAAGAGATCTAGTAGTGGAGACCATGGAGAAAAGAAGGATAAATTTATATCATTTATGAAATGTGGAAAGAGACACCCAGGAAAATGTCTCAAAAGAACAGAGAAACGCTTTATGTTCATAAAATAAGGACATGAAGAAAATAATTTTCAATGAAAAATAAATAGTACAATATAAGGAAATAAAACGGATACTAAGAATCCATTTATAGTTTGTTTCCTTAAATGTGCAGAACCTAGAAATTACACTAGAAAATTCCATATTTTATAGGATAAACTCTAGACCAAGGAAGGACTTATGTGTAAATAAATGGATGATATAGTTATATATTTGTGTTATATTTAAAACCTTAGTAAAAAGGATATTTAGTCATTAACCATATTTTAAGAATGACCTTCATAATTATTTTGGAAGTTATCTTAATATAGTTTTAGAAAATGTAAAAATGGTAGGTTGGGTGACAACCCATCACGTCCAGCAAGGTTGCAATATTTGAACCCACAACTGAAGGGTGATAAGGGTACAACACCTACCACTAGCCTATGTGAAGTCTTAGTTAGCATGACATTTGTTTAGTTAGTTAAAATATCTAATGTATAAAGGTTATTTTGATTTTAGGGAAATTTTTTTATAAAATATATAACATTGGGATTGGAAAATGATTTGGTAGTAATTAATGTTATTTTGGAAGAAGTTCTCTATTTTGGGAATCCTATAAGATAAAGGTTAATTGAATGAATTGTATTTTGGTGTCAAATATGATTTTATTGTGTACTTATGGTGATTCAAGTTATTTATGGAAATGATTAGTAAAAATTTGATATTATGAGATTTTGGAAATTAAATTTTTGGTAAAAGACATTAAGAGTTATTATTGTTATTTGGAAGACTATATAATCAAATCCTTCTTATTTTTGGGTTTCAATATTAGTATATAATATTTTTTAGGAAGGATAGTTATTTACTGAATGATCTATGTTTTACTTTGGGGTTTTACTATTTAATTTTGGAGAATTATTTTTGGACAATTATATTATCTTATCACATTTTTTTTGGATAATGTATAAGGATAGTATGCATATATAGTTATACTTTTGTGGATTTTTCGATCCGTAGAAGTTTATTCGAAATATATAGGTAGGAAAACTTCATATTAAATATTCATCATTTGGAAAAAATATGAGTTTTTTGTGGAAATTTATTAAAGTTTGAAACTCTACTTGTTAATAAATTATGTTTCCTTATGTTCTTAGTCTATGAATTCTTCAACTCTAGGTAAAGGTTCTTGAAACCAAAATTTTTCTCCTATTACCTTTTTTTCTAATGAATCAAATGGTCCCTTAGATCATTAAAGATTTATATCTTTGTGATTATTAAATTTATCATAACCTTTTCCTCTATCACTCTATATCATAACTTTATGGTTATATTTCTCTTCCATGTCCATGTTTTTCTATTTGTAACCCCAGTATAGTGACCTTTTTACTTCTATTTCTTTATTTTAAATTAGAGATCTCATTAACCCTATTTTTTATGCGAGTTTCCCCAAAAAGGAATTTTGAAGTATCAAACTTTGATTTCCAAAGTGAAATTTCAAATTTAGAGGATGGAATTTTTGGAGGAGGGAAGAATGTAACACCCTAATATTTTATGGTACTTTTTTCTTTTTAAATAAATTCTATATCTTGCATTGCACGCAACACTGAGTTTGAGCACACCATGATCTATTAACCTAGTCATTTAAATAGCATTTATGAATAGTATTAACTGCATTACTATACTTATGTATATTCCATATAATATTAACATTTATATTATGTGTTTCCTAGATAATTATATAAGAACAAATTTGATTTCATGCATATAAACTATATTTTTTAAGGGGAATTTTGCCACCTTTTAAAAGCACGCCTATTTTAAAACTAAAGTTTGGAAATTTTATAAATTTTATTCTTCAAAATAGAATTCATTTTTTAATTTTTAATATAAAAATTAACTTAGGATTTTTTTTTATTTTCTTTATATGTTACATTTTTTGATGAATAGTGAAAAATACTATATTGTAGTTAAAAAACTAATTTTTTGTTTAAATAATTATTATACTTTAAATTTGTTTTTAAAGTCACAATAGATCAATAATACATATATTATTATTGAAATAATTTTTATATTTAAATTTTATATAAAAAACTTATTGAACTTATTGAATGTTTCCTTTTACCCATCTTCTCACCACATCTTCGGGATTAGTGTTAAACTTAATTTAGCCACTTCTATTAATTGAATTTTGAAAAAAAAATATACATAGTTTTAATTAGTATTATATATAAATTATAATAGGATCTACTTAATTTTTTGATATTATTAATAGTAACTTAAGTAAATTTTTATTTACCATAGTTAAGGGTAAATCAGGTAATTAAAGGTAAAAATAATATTATAAAATTATAAAATTACCTAAATACTTATCCTAATTTCATTGTATAAGTGGGTTTAGAACAAAATTAATTTTAGGATGAAATTATAACCTTTTTAATCCACTTTTATAATAAAATGACATTTATAATATTTTATTTAAAGATAAGTTAAAATGACATACTCCTATTTTTTAATAAGTATTACCCTTTTAATACATGGTTATACAGAATATAAATTTGAATATAAATATTAATTTGAAATATAATAAATTTATATCCGTCATGATAATTTATTTTTAATTTTTAGATAATAAATAATTTAATTAATATCTTTTATAATAATAATGCAGTAATAGTTTAATTAATGGAAATTTCAAATAAAAGATAATAAAAATATGAAAATAATTAAAATTTGATCTAATTAATGACATATAAGAATTTATATAGAACTTATACATGTTATTAATATATTATAGGTGATGATTCTAAGTTATCATGTTGTTATGATATTTAAAAAAAACAAATATTGAATAGTATCAAAATTGACATAAATGATACTTTAAAATAAATAATCTTCTATTAAATCATATAAAATTCATAAAATTATAAAATTATTCCAATAAATAGAATAAGTTTAATGATTTCATAAATGATCCATTTGAGGTTCTTTTGGAATTTTATAGTAACTATATTAACCCTAAAGAGTAAAAAATGAAGTTGTCATGATAAGAGTTAAAGGGTTTAACTAAGGGTTAAATTCAACAGATGAGGTTAATATTCTGACTTAAACATGTATAAAAATTATTAGTTGAGATTATTTTGACACATACTCATCTTATATTCTAAATAAATCACTTTTAATCAATTTTAAATCGAAAATAAATGTATATTAATAAAATATTTTAAAGGATTCCAAGAGTGCCCCTCCCCTCTCTTATAAAAAGGCGCCTCCTACCTCACTTCATCACACTACATTGAGCCTTCTATATTTACAAAACCCTACACATTTCTCTTAAAAACTTTATTATTTAAGTTTTGGATGTCCTTGTATTCTAGAAATACCAACCCTATTGTTCGTGGGGGGAGATCCAAAGGAAGACCACCGAAGAAGAGGTAATTATTTTACCAATTCATTTAAGTTCATTACTTTTTATACTTTATATTCCTATGTTTTTTACATAATAAAGTAATAAATACAGTATAATATATATTATGAGATGTTATTATGATTGTTTTACAACCATATTTCTCCTTTTATCTATCATGTGAAAAATAATATCACCATGTGTGTGTATGTATGGCTTACCGTCTCCACATTGCGGTGTAAGTTTTTTTTCATATACACTTTATTTGAATGGGTATAATGATGAATATAATGGATATAAATAATAAATATGACATTATATTGATACTTTAAAATTAATATACCATCTAATTCCTTACCACTTTACTATTAAGGTAATGATAACATCGCTCGTGTGTATGTACAGCCTACCATCTCCATAACGCAATGTGATAATTTTATATGTTTTATTCATATTCTATACAAAATAACTTAGACATTCATGAAAAAACATGCATATGAAAATGAAGCAATTAACACCCAAAACAAGGGTAATAACACAATATTATTAACAACTGGGTGATAAAATAATATAATAAGATCATATATGATATCATAAATATGAATAAGTTTATGATATAAGTTAATAAAGTGCTTAAAACAATTATACAATAGAATAAATAACGTTCAAGTGAAGGAAGTGTATGGTAAGGGAAATGCATCTCACTTTTTATTTCTATGAGATATATGCCATATTCTCTACTTGTTTCTTTTATGTGGTGTGTATACTTCCCATGAATTAATTTTATAACTATTATTATTAATATTATGGTAATTTAATATCTATATAAGTTTGTTTCTTTCATGTGGCATACGCTTCAACTGATTATAAAGTGATAAGGGTTAATTTCACAATCTTATTTTTATTCGGGATTGTTTATATTTAAGTATCTACTGGGGAATATTTATCATTCATGTCCATGTTTCTTAAAACAAAATCCAAAATATTTTTACAATTATCATACAAATGTTTAATATATTTTTTTACCCATGTTTTACTTTTTATAAAATAGTTTGAAATAAATATTTTTTCATTTTCCAAATGAGGTACTTTATGACTTTTTCGATGGAAGTTTTGTTTTTTAACTTATGCAGAATGAGAAGATATTCCATCCATCATTAAGCCTTAACATTTTTAAGATTACCTTACAATATTAAAATGTTATTTTCAAATTAAATTTTTTCTTTTAATAATTTTTTGGCTTTTAAATTATTTCAATGTAAAAAAGGGGTGTTTCGCTCAAGAAATTTTTAATTATTTCATTAGATTATTTTCATCTATCCTTTATTGGATATTATGATTTATTAATTTTGATCTCTTATGATAAATTTTAACATATTTTATTTAAGGTTTTATTATAATTTTGATTATGTATGTGTTGTTTTTATACCATTCATGGTTTATGGTTAAAGTATTCACATTTCATATGCTAGTTTATTAATATGAAAGTTTATGATGTTTATGTTTCACATTTTTTATATAAGGAATGAATTGTATTTAGTATGTGATGGTAGGGGCCTCATAAATCCCCTCGATGCATCAGTAGGTCTCATGAAACAAACTACTTTGGGTATTGGTTGATGTCTTACTCGTTTATATATTGTGTCTTTCCTGAAGGCTTAACCATATGTTTATGATGTCTAGAATTATGAATTCCCTCATTATGAGATTATTTATTGATATTATTTGTGATTATTTGACTAATAAAATATCAACGATTATGTTTTATAGCTCATGTGATTATTTTATATAGTATTATTTATTATTTCCATATTATACTCAAGACTATGTTTGAATGGCTTGTGATTTAGTTATACACCTTACCTTAATGTTTATGCTTATTATTCATAACAGCTTCCATTGTACGCATAGCCTTGTTAAGCATCTAATATCCCCCCTTTCTTATGTTTTATTATTCCTATTATTCCAAGATGTGTATTATGACTGATATTAAGTGTTAAACTAATAGAATAATGACATTCTCAAAGGATTTTCTATGTTTTATTTTATGTTTTAAAGTGTAATGATAGTTCATGTATGAAATCTATATTACAAGACTGTTAAACTAATCGGCCATTTGGGATTTGAGTATTGTATCTATTCTAATGTAATAAATTAAGGAACTTACTCTAGGCTACTCGGTTTGGGGTCATTACATAGATAATTCTGGTGGTTGTTTTGGAAGAAAGGATTTCATTTCAATAATACAATTCCTAAAACACAAAAAAAATAGTGTGAAGAGAAAATGAACTTGATACAGAATGAGATATATCATATCATGAGGCTAAATTATAATGTCAAGCAGGAAATTTTTTGTAGATGTAGTCAACTATGTATCATACCTCATGAATTAGATTCCTTCTAAACCACTAGGGCATGAGCTTCAAGAAGGTCCCTGGATCGTAATATTGGTCAATATATCTCACCTCAAATTCTTTGGTTGCATATTTTATTTCCATTTTGATTTCATGGAAATGGAAAAGTTATAAGAAAATTCCTAAGCATGTTTCTTTATAGGTTATTGTGGGAAAGTATTTGGATTTTAACTATGGGATAATGATCTCTATAATTTCATTAAAATATTGAATGTTCACTTCAATGAAAGGATTTTATAGATAGATTGAGACCTAGAGGAAGATGTATCTAAGAACAAAGAATCATTAGAGAATAACAAGTTTGATCCAAATATAATTCTATAAGTTTTAGATAGTTTAGGAATCACTTGAGTTTTGGAAACATTTAACTATCTGAAAGGAGAAATTTTTATGGATGTCTAATTTCAAGGGTGTTTTATATATAGATATATCAAAAGGATAAAGGACTACGAAAGCTTAGGGAATAATTCCAAAACAAGAATATCTAGAAATATTTCAACCCTAGGAGTTGAGGCAGTCTACCAGAGTCAGAAGACTGATTAAAATGTTCAAATATGGTTTGAATTATTTACTTCTTATGGATATTTGAGAGCTAGAGATCCCAAAAGAAACAAAAATTCTCACTAACTTGAGAAAGTGGGAGTTATAAAAGCAATTAATTTCTATAAGTCCTACGGTCCATGTAATAGTTATGCCTATGGGCCTTGTAAGGGTTCCACCTCACCCCTTGAAAGGTGGATTATCAAAATCAATAAAAAAATTAAGGCCTTTGAGCCATTGGATGGATGGGAGTTAGAAATGAAGGAGAAGATATAATACTTACGTGTTTTTAAAACATGTGTTCTAATGGAACTTTATGTTGTAAAAATATCATTGAAAAATAAATAATATTATCAATATAAGGAAAAAATAAGATAGTAGGAAATGGTATGAGGTGAGGTTATTTGTGAAATGATTTCAATAAATTGAAGGAGTGTATTTTATTGAAATATTTTCTCCAAATTTTAAGCATAGAAAAAGTCTATATAGTTCTTAGAACAGTTGAAAGTGAAGGCCTACATCTTGAATAATTTGATGTGAAAATGGATTTCTTTCATAGAGATCTATTAGAATAAATATTCATGGAATAACCAAAATTATTCAAGTAATTAAAAATTAATCTAGTGTGTAAGATCAAATTGAGTTTGTATGGGATAAACCAAGAACCAAAATAATAGAATTGAAAGTTTGATTCCTTTATGGTAGAATAGAATTTCAATTAGTGAAATGTGAATCGCTGTTGTTACCAGAAGGTGTTTGATGTTGGAAACATCAACATACTTCTCCTATATGTGTATGATATTATTATTTTAGGTATTAATTTATATAATATTAAAGAGATAAAGGTATATTTTTCTTATAGTTTTGAGATTAAGGGCCTCAGGGATGCTAGAAATAATATTGGGGATAAGGATCAATAGGGATTAGAATCATGATAAACTGATGTTGTTCTGTTCAAAATAAATTTAGAAGATATAGTAAATATAATTCCCCAGCCTTAAACCTTACTTAATCTTGAGTTACTTCAAGAATACACGTTGAGGATCTTTTTAGGTTTAGAGTTTTAGAGAATTAGATCATAAAACATGCATTACATCCCACATTTAAAAAAAAGTGGTTACAATAAAAGATAGTATTCATTTTTCCCATCAACAGAAACATATTTAAAATAAAACATGGATTCTTTAATGACACTTCCTTGACACTATCATCATATCATGTACCTTTCCCTTGACCTGTGATAAACATTTCAAAAACATGGGATGAGCATAAAAAGCTCAGTAAGGGATATAAAAATATGTAAAGGAAACATGAGTACATGTATACATAATAATAAATGAAATCATACTTTACTCATAAAACATAATCACTTTAACATACCTCATAAAATCATGAATAAATCATAGAAATCATAAGACATAAAGGTAACTTGAGGCATTCATAACATTCTTACGTAGGGATTAACCCTCTTGGTTACGTTTGGAATACCCATCACAGTATATTCCCTAAATCTCTTTGGAGAAACCTTAAAGTTTAACCCCTTCGCGTTACCCAATGCATTGTAGAGCTATATCGGTCTCACCCGCCCTTAGTTTATCACGGAACCACCCATCTTCATAATAATTCCCAAGAACCATAACAGAATCGTATCACGTAAAACATACATAAAGGAAACATAACATTTCCACATTTCAATCACAAGATATCAATACAACACATTGATATAATAAAAACATTATGAAAACCATTTTCAATACCAAAATAAAAGAAAATTAAAACATGGTATTTATTTTTCATTTAACAAAAAGGTATGGCTTGTAGAGGAAGCCGAAACTCAAATAATGGTCACGACGGCGGAGAATTCGTTGTCGTCGCATATGTACGACAAAAACATTACCTTTTGTCATTTAGTAAAACACTTCATATAAAAATATTCCTTTTGGATAAACGTAAAAGTCAAAGGGGTTTATACACCATATAAAAGAAAGTTGTGTATAAAACATAATATGCCTCAATGAAAGGAGATTGAGACGAAGTCCCATACCTCGGGTCTGACTTGACTCGATAATTCTTTAATGTCCTGAATAATAAACTTGAGTTAATTTCTACTTGCTTAAGAACATTTTTCAATTTCATTATTCTTTTTATATCTCTTATTACCAGGTCATGAACACTATGTAATTATTTAAGTTAATAGAGGTCGTTTTAACGATCATTGGTACTTGAGTCAAAAATATGCTCTTTATAATTACAAGTTGTTCATGTATCCATTATATACAGAGTTATACTCATGATTTAGATATCATATATATCATATATATCTAGTATATACATGAATTTATAATATTACAAAACATTTAGAGGTAATAAATGAAATGCACTGTTCATGGAGACGGTAAGTTGTACGTACGCATGAACGCTACTTCCATTTCTATTTCATATTTAATGGAATTAAAACATAATGATACATAATAGTATTAAAATTACACTATTTTATCATATATAATATCATTCAATCTATCCTTTATACGTACCACATATGGTATTAATGAGTCAAATCACTTTGAGGGGGCGGTGGTCCGCACTTCCTAAAATGAAGATATCACATTTACCCATAATGGAAACCAAAAAGGTATGCCATAAATGAAAAATACAGAAGATTAAGTAAAACATAAACATATTATATATCATATATAAATATATTGACATCTTAATGGCCATATTTGAAGGTTTTATATGAGTGTTGAACAATCATCGTTTCGTGAGGCAGAAATTCACCATCCACAGAAAAGAGTATGTTCTTTAACCATTAGATGTATGTGTGTGTAAGTGTAGCTCTAATACTTATTATAAAAACATCCTATTATATTAAATATACTGGTGTTGTTACAAAATAAAGGAATAAAAAGATTTTATAGGGTCAGAGAAGCAAAATAAAACATAAGAACACAAGAGAAAACACTACCTTTAAAATGGGTAACTCTTTTTTATTTGAGCTCAAAGGCTTCCTTGGGAAGACTTCTTACCAAAGTGAGGCTTCTAGGAGTAATAGAGGGATGTGGAGAGACAAAATGACCAGGGTTTGGCCAATAAAAAGGCTTGAGAGGTGTGGGTAAGGAGGTAGAGGTGGGGGCCTTTTATAAGAGGAGAGGAGGGGCACTCTTGGAAATTTATAAAAGGTTACTTTATTATAAAATGATTTTCGGATTTAAAAGGTCCCAAAATTATATATTTAGAGGATAAGGTGATAAAATTTATAAATCCACCCATCCAATAGGTTTTTTACATGTTTAGGTCCTAGATTTTACATTATCTTTTCATTTTTTTAAATCGTTAAATAATGAGGTAATTGCTGCATCATCATGGTATCATAAATAATTTAATTTATTTAATGTCTAAAAATTATAAAACAAATATCATGATGTAGGAAATCTTTTTATATTTATAATGAATATTTATAGTCAAAAATATGAATTGTATAACCCTATTTAAAAATTGGTTTAGTAAAACAACTCATGTTTGTGACATTTTTATTTTAACTTTAAATAAAAAAGGTATTAGTGTCATTTTCCTACCAAAGTGGATCTATGGGGTCCCCAAGTTGACCCATGGATTTTCATGGTCGTCCATGACACATCCAATAAGGGTAGGACATGTTTCTAGGTCATTTCATATTATTAAAAATTTATTTTTACCTTAAATTACACTAATTACCTCTAATCGCGATTAAAAACTTAAAAGTTACTATGCACCAAAAAATTATTTTAATCCCATTGAACCACATTTTACTTCTTAATGACAACCATTTATGTCATATTTTTGAAATTCAAAACACAGAGGTGGTAAAATTTCATTTAAACGGAAAATCAGTTTTTATAAGTACCACTTAGAGGTTTCACTATTCATCAAAAATTGAAGTTTTTTAGAATAATACCAAAACTTCACCCTAAGCTATATTTGATATTCCAAATTCAAAAATTATGTCCATTTTAGAAAATTCAAAAAATATAAGTTACATTAATTAATTTAATAATTAATTCCCGTTGTCATAGCAAATAGCGTGTTTTATGAAACAATAAGTATCAAAAGATTGACACTAGTTTAAGTCCAACTTCAAAGTGAAATTAATTCCAATGACCACTATTGGATTAAATGGTAAAAATATATTCTAATTGCACTTTAAAACCAATTAAAAATATAATCTAATCATATAAATAAATTTGATTAAAAAGAGGTCTTGAATTAAAATACAACATTTTTCACTATTCATTAAAAAATGAACTATATCGGAAAAATACCAAAAATTCACACAAAGTAAATTTTGATGTCCCGATTCTAAAGAATAATTTTATTTGGTCCAATAGAATATATAATAGTGACCAAAACTATATTTATAGACTATTCACCATCAAAAGGCGATAAGTCGACCTTTAGTGAATGTTAGAGTATATATGCCTAAAATTGAATTCTTTTCATATTTTAAGACTTTATCTTTTATTGGATAAATGTAAAAAAATTTAACAAACATATATAATCATATTTTAGTTATTTCCATTCATTCTCGCCAATAAAACGTCTACGTTTTAACTACCATTTAAAATAATATTATTTTATTACTAGTGTGCAACGTAAGATTTCAAAGAAACTCTTTGTTGCGTATCGGGTACGCTATCGAACATAGAAACCCCTTTAAAGTAAAATTAATATTTAATTCGTAAATATTAATAAAAATGAAAATGCTTTATTCTTTATTTACCTGGGATGTTACATCCTTCCCCCCTTTTGGGAATTGCGCCCTCACAATTTTATTCACTTGTCAAAATAAGTGGGGGTATTTATCCCTCATAGAATTTTTAGATTCTCATGTCGCCTCTTCAACCATATGGTTTTTCCACAAAAACTTTACCTGGTGAATTACCTTATTCTGCAACACTTGCTCTCTATGGTCAAGAATCTGGACTAATTGTTCTTCATAAGAGAGATTCTCTTCCAACTAAACTACCTCTGGGCTCAAAACATGAGATGGATCTGGCATGTACTTCATCAACATCAAAACATGAAAAACATTGTGTACCTGAGATAAACTTGGAGGTAAAGCCACTCGATAAGCAACTGATCCAACTTTCTCTAGAATTTCATATGGTCCAATGAACCTTGGACTCAGCTTTCCTTTCTTACCAAATTGCATCACACTTTTCCATGGTGAAACTTTGAGAAAAACATGATCACCTACCTCAAAAGATAGATCCTTCCTCCGGTTATCCGCATAACTCTTCTGCCTGCTTTGAGATGTTCTCATGTGTTTTTGAATCAACTTAAATTTTTCTTCCATCTCTTCTACCAATTCTGGTCCCATCAGCTTCCTTTCACCCACTTCATCCTAAAAAGCTAGAGTTCGACACCGTTTACCATATAATTTTTCAAATGGTGTCATCTGTATACAGGAATGAAAACTGTTATTATATGAAAATTCAACCAAAGAAAGATGTTGGTCCTAAGGATAATCCATCGAACAAGCACGTAGAATATCCTCTAATGTCTGAATTGTTTGTTCTGACTTCCCATCTGATTGAGGATGAAAAGTTGTACTAAAATTTAATTCAGTACCCAACGACTTCTGAAGGCCTTTCCAAAAGTTAGAAGTGAACCTGGGATCACGGTCAGATACAATGGATAGAGGAACTCCATGTAACTTGACTATCTCTTTAAGATACAAACGGGAGAGTTGATCTATGGAAAAAGTATCTCGTATAGGAAGGAAATGAGCAGATTTAGTCAAGCGATCAAAAATAACCCAGATTTCATTATTACCTCGAGATGTCTTCGGTAATCCCACAACAAAGTCTATGAATATATTTTCCCATTTCCACTCTGGCACTGGTAAAGGCTGAAGCATCCCTTTTGGTAACTTCCGCTCTGCTTTAATCTGTTGACAAGTCAAACACTTTATAGTAAAATCAGCAATATCCCTTTTCATTCTGTCCCACCAGTAATACTCCTGAAGATCACTATACATCTTAGTACTGCTAGGATGAACTAAAAACGGAGAACTATGTGCTTCACATAACAAATATCTCTTCAACTATTAATCACACGGAACACACAATCTCTTCCCAAATCTCAAAACAAAATCATTATTAATATTGAATTCAGGCAACTTACCCTTCTGAACCAGCTCTACCTTTTTCTGCAACTCGCTGTCTTGCTTCTGTGCTTGCTTAATTCTGTCTGATAGAGAAGATTTCACTGATACCTGAAATAAAACAGAAGGACATCCTGCACCAACAACTTATATGCCAAAGTTCATCAAATCCTTAACCAAAGGATCACATTCCAAATGTAACATTTCTAATGAAGCATTACTTTTTCGACTCCAAGCATCAGCCACTTTATTTTCTTTTCCCGGATGGAAATTAATTGTACAATAATAATCATTGATTAAATCTAGCCATCTCCTATGTCTCATGTTCAATTCTTTCTGGGTGAATATATACTTTAAACTTTTGTGATCAGTATATATTTCACACTTTAATCCATAAAAATGATGCCTCCAAATTTTTAAAGAGAAAACAACAGCTGCTAATTCCAAATCATGTGTAGGGTAATTTACCTCATGAGTTTTCAACTGTCGTGAAGAATAAGCAATTACCTGATCATTCTGCATTAAGACGCAACCAAGTCCTTTCAATGAAGCATCACTGTAGATAAAAAACTCTCCATTCCTGGAAGGTAGTTCCAAAACTGGAGCATTCACTAATCTTCTTTTCAGTTCCTGAAAACAATCATCACATTCTTTTATCCAGATAAACTTAACACCCTTCCGAGTTAGCTTAGTCATTGGACTAGATAACCGGGAAAAATTTCTAACAAACCTTCGGTAATATCCTTCCAAACCAAGGAATCTACGAATCTTAGTTATATTTGTGGGTCTTGGACATTCTTCCACAACCTTTGTTTTTGTAGGATCAACATTTATCCCATCTTTAGAAACAATATGACAAAGAAAAGAAATTTGTTGCAACCAAAACTCACACTTGCTGAATTTCCCATACAATTTCTTTTCTTTTAAGGTTTGCAAGTAGGTTCTTTCCACAGATAAGGATTGGAAGATTCTTATAAATTCTTTTTGCCTCAACATTTCCCCTAGGTGTTTTTACCACAAGTTCAGGAGTCATTTCTTGAGATGGTATTCCCATTTTAATAGAAAATTTTTCAGAGATGAAAGAATGTGTAGACCCCGAATCAAACAACACACTAGCATAATCTAAAAAAACAAACAAAGTACCTAATAAAACTTCATTTGATGGCCCAACATCTGCTGAAGTAGCTGCAAATGATTTCACCACCCCTTTCTGCTTGTAGTCTAACTGCTTCCCATCACCCGAGCTCTTTGTCGGACACTAGTTTTCATAGTGACCCATCTCATTGCACTTAAAACATTTCACTAACTGTAAATCAAATTTGGTATTACCATCACCCTGATCTTCTTTAGTGCAATCACAAGCCTTATGTCCCATCTTACCACATCAGTAGCACTTTCCAGAATTCATAAGACATTCCCAAGCATGCCTTTTACCACATTTTTCACAAACTGGAAACTCAGTTTCTTACCATCAGGCCTTTTTGAAGAATTCTTTCCTTTCTCCTTCCACCTCAGTCTCTTCTTCTGTTGGTTTTTATAGAACACTTGATCATCGGAAAACTCCATTTCCACCTTCTCAGCACATCGAACAAGCTTTTCATAACTTTTGAAATCATGAGAATCCAATTCCCTTCGATATTTTGGCTTCAATCCTAAGTAAAAACGATTGATTTTACTATCAAGGTCTCAGATAAAATTTGGAGCATACCTTGCCAATCGAGTGAACCTATCTTCATAGGCAGCCACTGAGTCTTCCTATTGCCTCAATTCCAAGAACTGTTTTTCCATCCTAAGTCGAACAGCCTTAGGAAAATACTTTTCAAGAAACATACCTTTGAATTCATCCTAGTCGAGAGCATCAATCTCATCAGCATCCTTGATATTTTTAACCATTGGCCACCACTGATCTGCTTCACCCTCCAAACAGTAAATAGAAAGACTAACCTTTTGATTGTCTGAACACCCCATGACATCGAAAATCTTTTCTAGTGCTTTAATCCACCCTTCAGCTAGCACAGGGTCAGATGATCCTCTAAATGATGGGGGATATTGCCTCATGAAATGGTCCACCACTGACATGTTCCTCTGCAGTTGATCTGGATGATCTCGTGCATGGATACTACCACCATTTATCGCTTGAGTCAACTGCGCCATTACTGCAACAAACTGTTCAGTTCCAATTCCGACCATCTCAGGATGCTGATTCGGAAGGTTATTTCCTTCTGTATGCCTTCCTAGCACTGCTTCCCAGTTTCCTATGCGGAAAACCATTCTGAACAAACATGTCTTAAATGAAGCAACATGGTAATCTTCAAATTCTATATCATTTCAATTTGGCCATAAAAAAATATTTTTGGATAATAAATTAATAGAATTCTAACTCCTAAAGTTATCTAAACCGACCTCTGATACCAACTATAAGGCCCCAGCCTTAAACCTTACATAATCTTGAGTTACTTCAAGAATACACGTTGAGGATATTTTCAGGTTTAGAGTTTTAGAGAATTAGATCATAAAACATGCATTACATCCCACATTTAAACAAAGTGGTTACAATAAAAGATAGTATTAATTTTTCCCATCAACGGAAACATATTTAAAATAAAACATGGATTTTTTCTTGACACTTCCTTAACACTATCATCATATCATGTACCTTTCCCTTGACTGGTGAAAAACATTTCAAAAACTTGGGATGAGCATAAAAATCTCAGTAAGGGATATAAATATATGGAAAGGAAACATGAGTACATGTATACATAAGAACCAATGAAAATCATACTTTACTCATAAAACATAAGCACTTTAACATACCTCATCAAATCATGAATAAATCATAGAAATCATAAGACATAAAGGTAACTTGAGGAATTCATAACATTCTTATGTAGGGAGTAACCCTCTTGGTTACGTTTGGAATACCCATCACAGTATATTCCCTAAATCTATTCGGAGAAACCTTAATGTTTAAGCCCTTCGCGTTACCCAATGCATTGGATAGATATATCGGGCTCACCCGCCCTTAGTTTATCACGAAACCACCCGTCTTCATAATAATTCCCAAGAACCATAACATAATTGTATCACATAAAACATACATAAAGAAAACATAACATTTCCACATTTCAATCACAAGATATCAACACAACACATTGATATAATAAAAACATTGTGAAAACCATTTTCAATACCAAAATAAAAGAAAATTAAAACATGGTATTTATTTTTCATTTAAAAAAAAGGTATGGCTTGTAGAGGAATCTGAAACTCAAATAATGGTCACGGTGGCAGAGAAGTCATTGTCGCCGCATACGTATGACAAAAACATTCCCTTTTGTCATTTAGTAAAATGATTCATATAAAAATATTCCTTTTGGATAATCATAAAAGTCAAAGGGGTTTATACACCGTATAAAAGAAAGTTGTGTATAAAACAAAATATGCCTTAATGAAAAGAGATTGAGACGAAGTCCCATACCTCAGGTCCGACTTGACTCGATCGTTCTTTAATATCCTGAATAATAAACTTGAGTTAATTTCTACTTGCTTAAGAACCTTTTTATTTCATGTGGTATATGACTCTACTAATTATAAAGTGCTCAGGGTTTATTTCACAATCTCATTTTTATTTTGGATTTTTTATACATAATTATCTATTGAGGAATATTTATCATCCATTTCCATGTTTCGTAAAAAACAAAAATATTTTTACAATTATACTACAAAGGTTTAATTTCTTTTTTTACTCATGTTTAACTTTTTATAAAATGGTTTGAAAGGAATCTTTTACGGTTTTCCAAACAAGGTACTTTATGAATTTTTTGTCTAAAGGAACATTTTTTTAACTTATACGGTGTGAAAGTATTTTTATGTCATCATGATTCCTTAACATTTTTAATCTTCTCTTATAATATTACAGGTTTATTTTAAATGGAAATTTTTTATTTTAAAATTGCATGGATTTTAAATGATTTCAAAGTAAAAAATGGGTATTTCTATCAAAACATTTTTTATGATTTTAGTAGATTATTTTCATCCATCCTTTGTTGGATCTTATTCTTGACTAAGTTTGATATCTTATGATACCTTCTACTATATTTTATTGAAGGTTTTATGATCATTTTAACTGTATATGTACTATTTTATACCATTTATTATTTATGGTTTATGTATTCACATTTCCTATGCTAGTTTCTCAATACAAATGTTTACGATGTTTATGTTTCATACTTTTCATATGAGGAATTAATTATACTTAGTAAGTGATGGGTGGGGCCCACTATAGCCCCTTGATTCATTGGTAGGTCACATGAGACAAACTATTTTGGATATTGGATGATTAATTACCCACTTATGTATGGTTTCTTGGCCAAATCCATGACAATATGTTTATGATGTCCATAATTATGCATTCCCTCATTATGATATTAGTTATTGATATTTCATGTGATTATTATACTAGTAGAATATCCATGTTTATGTTTTCTAGAACATGTGATTATTTTATATGGTATTATTTATTCTTTCAATATTATTCTCAAGTATATGTTTTAATGTCTTTTGTTTTAGTTATACACCTTTCCTTAATATTTATGCTTATTATTCATAATATATTCCATTGTATGCTTACCCTTATTGAGAATCTGAGATCACCCCTTTCTTACTTTTTATTCTTACTAGGATGAAAAGATGTGTGTTATAACTTATATGTAGGGTTAATTTAGGAGAATAATAATGTTCTCAAAGGATTTTATATGTTGTATTTTATGTTTTAAAGTGTAATGTAAGGTTCATGTATGTAATATGGATTCTAAGACTACTAAACTGGACGGTCCTTCAGGGTTCGAGTATTGTATCTATACCAATGTAATAAAGTAAGGTATTGACTCTAGGATATTGGGGTCGGGGTCGTTACAGTTGGTATCAGAGGAAGTTTAGTAGGAACATTAGAAACTAGATTTAGAAAACATTTATTAAGGAACATAACACTAAGATAGACTTTGAGGATAGGTATATAAGAATATCCACTAATTTTAGTAAGGTACATTTTATGTGGGTCTTCCTTATAATAAATCTATGTCAGGATACTACAATTGGATGTGGTTCTAGCACATATGTACCTAGGGGTAACAACTCTAACAAGGCACATCGGTTTTGACTAGGCGTAACTTGATACATGACAACGGACCGTACTGCGCACCTAGTTTGACACTCCTGGGGGATATGCTTAGGATAATTCACATTTTATTTACAAACCATTATGAAGGATTAGAATATATGATGAAAATGAATAACTTAGGTTAAACCTAAGGTGTTTTATATTAAAAATAACGTGTCATGATATTTTATAAATGATTATATTTTTTTTCTCACTATGACTATTATTACTCACACTATGCTTTCTGGTTTGATTCAATGGTTGGAACCTGAAGGATTCATGTTATCATTGAACATGGTGGAAAAGGTGGTGGTGATGAGAAATAAAATGGGATGTTAATAGAAGTGAAAGATATATTGTTCATGCCTAATAATTTTTATCAAAATATTATTAACAACATATACCTTAACTAAATCCCAAAATCAACAAAGAAGATAATGGTGGAGTTTTCTAAGAGATCTTGTAGTGGAGACCATGGAGAAAAGAAGGATAAATTTATATCATTTATGAAATATGGAAAGAGACACCCAAGAAAATTTTTCAAAAGAACAAAGAAACGCTTTATGTTCATAAAATAAGGACATGAAGAAAATAATTTTCAATGAAAAATAAATAGTACAATATAAGGAAATAAAACTGATACTAAGAATCCATTTATAGTTTGTTGCCTTAAATGTGCGGAACCTAGAAATTACACTAGAAAATTCCATATTTTATAGGATAAACTCTAGACCAAGGAAGGACTTATGTGTAAATAAATGGATGATATAGTTATATATTTGTGTTGCATTTAAAACCTTAGTAAAAAGGATATTTAGTCATTAACCATATTTTAAGAATGACCTTCATAATTATTTTGGAAGTTATCTTAATATAGTTTTAGAAAAAGTAAAAATGGTAGGTTGGGTGACAACCCATCACGTCCAGCAAGGCTGCAATATTTGAACCCACAACTGAAGGGTGATAAGGGTACAACGCCTACCACTAGCCTATGTGAAGTCTTAGTTAGCATGACATTTGTTTAGTTAGTTAAAATATCTAATGTATAAAGGTTATTTTGATTTTAGGGAAATTGTTTTATAAAATATATAACATTGGGATTGGAAAATGATTTGGTAGTAATTAATGTTATTTTGGAAGAATTTCTCTATTTTGGGAATCCTATAAGATAAAGGTTAATTGAATGAATTGTATTTTGGGTTCAAATATGATTTTATTGTGTACTTATGGTGATTCAAGTTATTTATGGAAATGATTAGTAAAAATTTGATATTATGAGATTTTGGAAATTAAATTTTTGGTAAAAGACATTAAGAGTTATTATTGTTATTTGGAAGACTATATAATCAAATCCTTCTGACTTTTGGGTTTCAATCTTAGTATATAATATATTTTAGGAAGGATAGTTATTTACTGAATGATCTATGTTTTACTTTGGGGTTTTACTATTTAATTTTGGAGAATTATTTTTGGACAATTATCTTATCTTATCCTAAACATTTTTGTTTTGGATAATGTATAAGGATAGTATGCATATATAGTTATACTTTTGTGGATTTTTCGATCCGTAGAAGTTTATTCAAAATATATAGGTAGGAAAACTTCATATTAAATATTCATCATTTGGAAAAAAAATATGAGTTTTTTGTAGAAATATATTAAAGTTTGAAACTCTACTTGTTAATAAATTATGTTTCCTTATGTTCTTATTCTATGAATTCTTCAACTCTAGGTAAAGGTTCTTGAAACCAAAAGTTTTCTCCTATTACCTTTTTTTCTGATGAATCAAATGGTCCCTTAGATCATTAAAGATTTATATCTTTGTGATTATTAAATTTATTATAACCTTTTCCTCTATCACTCTATATCAGAACTTTATGGTTATATTTCTCTTCCATGTCCATGTTTTTCTATTTGTAACCCCAGTATAGTGACCTTTTTACTTCCATTTCTTTATTTTAAATTAGAGATCTCATTAACCCTATTTTTTATGTGAGTTTCCCCAAAAAGGAATTTTGAAGTATCAAACTTTGATTTCCAAAGTGAAATTTCAAATTTAGAGGATGGAATTTTTGGAGGAGGGAAGAATGTAACACCCTAATATTTTATGGTACTTTTTTCTTTTTAAACAAATTCAATATCTTGCATTGCACGCAACACTGAGTTTGAGCACACCATGATCTATTAACCTAGTTATTTAAATAGTATTTATGAATAGTATTAACTGCATTACTATACTTATGTATATTCCATATAATATTAACATTTATATTATGTGTTTTCTAGATAATTATATAAGAACAAATTTGATTTCATGCATATAAACTATATTTTTTAAGGGGAATTTTACCACCTTTTAAAAGCACGCCTATTTTAAAACTAAAGTTTATAAATTTTATAAATTTTATTCTTTAAAATAGAATTCATTTTTTAATTTTTAATATAAAAATTAACTTAGGATTTTTTTTTTAATTTTCTTTATATGTTACATTTTTTGATGAATAGTGAAAAATACTACATTGTAGTTAAAAAACTAATTTTTTGTTTAAATAATTATTATACTTTAAATTTGTTTTTAAAGTCACAATAGATCAATAATACATATATTATTATTGAAATAATTTTTATATTTAAATTTTATATAAAAAACTTATTGAACTTATTGAATGTTTCTGTTTACCCATCTTCTCACCACATCTTCGGGATTAGTGTTAAACTTAATTTAGCCACTTCTATTAATTGAATTTTGAAAAAAAAATATACATAGTTTTAATTAGTATTATATATAAATTATAATAGGATCTACTTAATTTTTTGATATTATTAATAGTAACTTAAGTAAATTTTTATTTACCATAGTTAAGGGTAAATCGGGTAATTAAAGGTAAAAATAATATTATAAAATTATAAAATTACCTAAATACTTATCCTAATTTCATTGTATAAGTGGGTTTAGAACAAAATTAATTTTAGGATGAAATTATAACCTTTTTAATCCACTTTTGTAATAAAATGACATTTATAATATTTTATTTAAAGATAAGTTAAAATGACATACTCCTATTTTTTAATAAGTATTACACTTTTAATACATGGTTATATAGAATATAAATTTGAATATAAATATTAATTTGAAATATAATATATTTATATCCATCATGATAATTTATTTTTAATTTTTGGAGAATAAATAATTTAATTAATGGATTTTATAATAATAATGCAGTAATAGTTTAATTAATGGAAATTTCAAATAAATGATAATAAAAATATGAAAATAATTATAATTTGATCTAATTAATGACATATAAGAATTTATATAGAACTTATACATGTTATTAATATATTATAGGTGATGATTCTAAGTTATCATGTTGTTATGATATTTTAAAAAAAACAAATATTGAATAGTATCAAAATTGACATAAATGATACTTTAAAATAAATAATCTTCTATTAAATCATATAAAATTCATAAAATTATAAAATTATTCCAATAACTAGAATAATTTTAATGATTTCATAAATGATCCATTTGAGGTTCTTTTGGAATTTTATAGTAACTATATTAACCCTAAAGAGTAAAAAATGAAGTTGTCATGATAAGAGTTAAAGGGTTTAACTAAGGGTTAAATTCAACATATGAGGTTAATATTCTGACTTAAACATGTATAAAAATTATTAGTTGAGATTATTTTGACACATACTCATCTTATATTCTAAATAAATCACTTTTAATCAATTTTAAATCGAAAATAAATGTATATTAATAAAATATTTTAAAGGATTCCAAGAGTGCCCCTCCCCTCTCTTATAAAAAGGCGCCTCCTACCTCACTTCATCACACTACATTGAGCCTTCTATATTTACAAAACCCTACACATTTCTCTTAAAAACTTTATTATTTAAGTTCTGGATGTCCTTGTATTCTAGAAATACCAACCCTATTGTTCGTGGGGGGAGATCCAAAGGAAGACCACCGAAGAAGAGGTAATTATTTTACCAATTTATTTAAGTTCATTACTTTTTATACTTTATATTCCTATGTTTTTTACATAATAAAGTAATAAATACAGTATAATATATATTATGAGATGTTATTATGATTGTTTTACAACCATATTTCTCCTTTTATCTATCATGTGAAAAATAATATCACCATGTGTGTGTATGTATGGCTTACCGTCTCCATATTGTGGTGTAAGTTTTTTTTTCATATCCACTTTATTTGAATGGGTATAATGATGAATATAATGGATATAAATAATAAATATGACATTATATTGATACTTTAAAATTAATATACCATCTAATTCCGTACCACTTTACTATTAAGGTAATGATAACATCGCTCGTGTGTATGTACAGCCTACCATCTCCATAACGCAATGTGATAATTTTATATGTTTTATTCATATTCTATACAAAATAACTTAGACATTCATGAAAAAACATGCATATGAAAATGAAGCAATTAACACCCAAAACAAGGGTAATAACACAATATTATTAACAACTGGGTGATAAAATAATATAATAAGATCATATATGATATCATAAATATGAATAAGTTTATTATATATGTTAATAAAGTGCTTAAAACCATTATACAATAGAATAAATAACGTTCAAATGAAGGAAGTGTATGGTAAGGGAAATGCATCTCACTTTTTATTTCTATGAGATATATGCCATATTCTCTACTTGTTTCTTTTATGTGGTGTGTATACTTCCCATGAATTAATTTTATAACTATTATTATTAATATTATGGTAATTTAATATCTATATAAGTTTCTTTATTTCATGTGGCATATGCTTCAACCGATTATAAAGTGATAAGGGTTAATTTCACAATCTTATTTTTATTCGGGATTGTTTATATTTAAGTATCTACTGGGGAATATTTATCATTCATGTCCATGTTTCTTAAAACAAAATCCAAAATATTTTTACAATTATCATACAAATGTTTAATATATTTTTTTACCCATGTTTTACTTTTTATAAAATAGTTTGAAATAAATATTTTTTCATTTTCCAAATGAGGTACTTTATGAATTTTTCGATGGAAGTTTTGTTTTTTAACTTATGCAGAATGAGAAGATATTCCATCCATCATTAAGCCTTAACATTTTTAAGATTATCTTACAATATTAAAATGTTATTTTCAAATTAAATTTTTTCTTTTATAATTTTTTGGCTTTTAAATTATTTCAATGTAAAAAAGGGGTGTTTATCTCAAGAAATTTTTAATTATTTCATTAGATTATTTTCATCTATCCTTTATTGGATATTATGATTTATTAATTTTGATCTCTTATGATAAAATTTACCATATTTTATTTAAGGTTTTATTATAATTTTGATTATGTATGTGTTGTTTTTATACCATTCATGGTTTATGGTTAAAGTATTCACATTTCATGTGCTAGTTTATTAATATGAAAGTTTATGATGTTTATGTTTCACATTTTTTATATAAGGAATGAATTGTATTTAGTATGTGATGGTAGGGGAATCATAAATCCCCTTGATTCATCAGTAGGTCTCATGAAACAAACTACTTTGGGTATTGGTTGATGTCTTACTCGTTTATGTATTGTGTCTTTCCTGAAGGCTTAACCATATGTTTATGATGTCTAGAATTATGAATTCCCTCATTATGAGATTATTTATTGATATTATTTGTGATTATTTGACTAATAAAATATCAACGATTATGTTTTATATCTCATGTGATTATTTTATATAGTATTATTTATTATTTCCATATTATACTCAAGACTATGTTTGAATGGATTGTGATTTAGTTATACACCTTACCTTAATGTTTATGCTTATTATTCATAACAGCTTCCATTGTACGCATAGCCTTGTTAATCATCTGATATCCCCCCTTTCTTATGTTTTATTATTCCTATTATTCCAAGATGTGTATTATGACTGATATGAAGTGTTAAACTAATAGAATAATGACATTCTCAAAGGATTTTCTATGTTTTATTTTATGTTTTAAAGTGTGATGATAGTTCATGTATGAAATCTATATTACAAGACTGTTAAACTAATCGACCATTTGGGATTTGAGTATTGTATCTATTCTAATGTAATAAATTAAGGAACTTACTCTAGGCTACTAGGTTTGGGGTCATTACATAGATAATTCTGGTGGTTGTTTTGGAAGAAAGGATTTCATTTCAATAATACAATTCCTAAAACACAAAAAAAAATAGTGTGAAGAGAAAATGAACTTGATACAAAATGAGATATATCATATCATGAGGCTAAATTATAATGTCAAGCAGGAAATTTTTTGTATATGTAGTCAACTATGTATCATACCTCATGAATTAGATTCCTTCTAAACCACTAGGGCATGAGCTTCAAGAAGGTCCCTGGATCGTAATATTGGTCAATATATCTCACCTCAAATTCTTTGGTTGCATATTTTATTTCCATTTTGATTTCATGGAAATGGAAAAGTTATAAGAAAATTACTAAGCATGTTTCTTTATAGGTTATTGTGGGAAAGTATTTGGATTTTAACTATGGGATAATGATCTCTATAATTTCATTAAAATATTGAATGTTCACTTCAATGAAAGGATTTTATAGATAGATTGAGACCTAGAGGAAGATGTATCTAAGAACAAAGAATCATTAGAGAATAACAAGGTTGATCCAAATATAATTCTAGAAGTTTTAGATAGTTTAGGAATCACTTGAGTTTTGGAAACATTTAACTATCTGAAAGGAGAAATTTTTATGGATGTCTAATTTCAAGGGTGTTTTATATATAGATATATCAAAAGGATAAAGGACTACGAAAGCTTAGGGAATAATTCCAAAACAAGAATATCTAGAAATATTTCAACCCTAGGAGTTGAGGCAGTCTACCAGAGTCAGAATACTGATTAAAATGTTCAAATATGGTTTGAATTATTTACTTCTTATGGATATTTGAGAGCTAGAGATCCCAAAAGAAACAAAAATTCTCACTAACTTGAGAAAGTGGGAGTTATAAAAGCAATGAATTTCTATAAGTCCTACGGTCCATGTAATAGTTATGCCTATGGGCCTTGTAAGGGTTCCACCTCACCCCTTTAAAGGTGGATTATCAAAATCAATAAAAAAAATTAAGGCCTTCGAGCCATTGGATGGATGGGAGTTAAAAATGAAGGAGAAGATATAATACTTACGTGTTTTTAAAACATGTGTTCTAATGGAACTTTATGTTGTAAAAATATCATTGAAAAATAAATAATATTATCAATATAAGGAAAAAATAAGATAGTAGGAAATGGTATGAGGTGAGGTTATTTGTGAAATGATTTCAATAAATTGAAGGAGTGTATTTTATTGAAATATTTTCTCCAAATTTTAAGCATAGAAAAAGTCTATATAGTTCTTAGAACAGTTGAAAGTGAAGTCCTGCATCTTGAATAATTTGATGTGAAAATGGATTTCTTTCATAGAGATCTATTAGAATAAATATTCATGGAATAACCAAAAGTATTCAAGTAATTAAAAATTAATCTAGTGTTTAAGATCAAATTGAGTTTGTATGGGATAAACCAAGAACCAAAATAATAGAATTGAAAGTTTGATTCCTTTATGGTAGAATAGAATTTCAATTAGTGAAATGTGAATCGCTGTTGTTACCAGAAGGTGTTTGTTGTTGGAAACATCAACATACTTCTCCTATATGTGTATGATATTATTTTTTTAGGTCTTAATTTAGATAATATTAAAGAGATAAAGGTATATTTTTCTTATAGTTTTGAGATTAAGGGCCTCAGGGATGCTAGAAATAATATTGGGGATAAGGATCAATAGGGATTAGAATCATGATAAACTGATGTTGTTCTGTTCAAAATAAATTTAGAATATAGAGTAAATATAAGTCCCCAGCCTTAAACCTTACTTAATCTTGAGTTACTTCAAGAATACACGTTGAGGATCTTTTCAGGTTTAGAGTTTTAGAGAATTAGATCATAAAACATGCATTACATCCCACATTTAAAAAAAGTGGTTACAATAAAAGATAGTATTCATTTTTCCCATCAACAGAAACATATTTAAAATAAAACATGGATTCTTTAATGACACTTCCTTGACACTATCATCATATCATGTACTTTTCCCTTGACCTGTGAAAAACATTTCAAAAACATGGGATGAGCATAAAAATCTCAGTAAGGGATATAAAAATATGTAAAGGAAACATGAGTACATGTATACATAATAATAAATGAAATCATAATTTACTCATAAAACATAAGCACTTTAACATACCTCATAAAATCATGAATAAATCATAGAAATCATAAGTCATAAAGGTAACTTGAGGCATTCATAACATTCTTACGTAGGGATTAACCCTCTTGGTTACGTTTGGAATACCCATCACAGTATATTCCCTAAATCTCTTTGGAGAAACCTTAAATTTTAACCCCTTCGCGTTACCCAATGCATTAGAGAGCTATATTGGGCTCACCCGCCCTTAGTTTATCACGGAACCACCCGTCTTCATAATAATTCCCAAGAACCATAACAGAATCGTATCACGTAAAACATACATAAAGGAAACATAACATTTCCACATTTCAATCACAAGATATCAATACAACACATTGATATAATAAAAACATTATGAAAACCATTTTCAATACCAAAATAAAAGAAAATTAAAACATGGTATTTATTTTTCATTTAAAAAAAAGGTATGGCTTGTAGAGGAAGCCGAAACTCAAATAATGGTCACGGCGGAGGAGAAGTCGTTGTCGTCGCATATGTACGACAAAAACATTACCTTTTGTCATTTAGTAAAACACTTCATATAAAAATATTCCTTTTGGATAAACATAAAAGTCAAAGGGGTTTATACACCATATAAATTAAAGTTGTGTATAAAACATAATATGCCTCAATGAAAAGAGATTGAGACGAAGTCCCATACCTCGGGTCTGACTTGACTCGATCGTTCTTTAATGTCCTGAATAATAAACTTGAGTTAATTTCTACTTGCTTAAGAACATTTTTCAATTTCATTATTCTTTTTATATCTCTTATTACCATGTCATGAACACTATGTAATTATTTAAATTAATAGAGGTCGTTTTAACGATCATTGGTACTTGAGTCAAAAATATGCTCTTTATAATTACAAGTTGTTTATGTATCAATTATATCCAGAGTTATACTCATGATTTAGATATCATATATATCATATATATCTAGTATATACATTCATTTATAATATTACGTAACATTTAGAGGTAAGAAATGAAATGCACTGTTCATGGAGACGGTAAGCCGTACGTACGCATGAACGCTACTTCCATTTCTATTTCATATTTAATGGAATTAAAACATAATGATACATAATAGTATTAAAATTACACTATTGTATCATATATAATATCATTCAATATATCCTTTATACGTACCACATATGATATTAACGAGTCAAATCACTTTGAGGGGGCGGTGGTCCGCACTTCCTAAAATGAAGATATCACATTTACCCATAATGGAAACAATAAAGGTATGCCATAAATGAAAAATACAGAGGATTAAGTAAAACATAAACATATTATATATCATATATAAATATATTGACATCTTAATGGCCACCTTTGAAGGTGTTATATGAGTGTTGAACAATCATCGTTTTGTGAGGCAGAAATTCACCATCCACGGAAAAGAGTATGTTCTTTAACCATTAGATGTAGGTGTGTGTAAGTGTAGCTCTAATACTTGTTATAACAACATCCTATTATATTAAATATACTAGTGTTGTTACAAAATAAAGGAATAAAAAGAGTTTATAGGGTCGGAGAAGCAAAAGAAAACATAAGAACACAAGAGAAAACACTACCTTTAAAATGGGTAACTCTTTTTTATTTGAGCTCAAAGGCTTCCTTGGAAAGACTTATTCCCAAAGTGAGGCTTCTAGGAGTAAGAGAGGGATGTGGAGAGACAAAATGACCAGGGTTTGGCCAAGAAAAAGGCTTGAGAGGTGTGGGTAAGGAGGTAGAGGTGGGGGCCTTTTATAAGAGGAGAGGAGGGGCACTCTTGGAAATTTATAAAAGGTTACTTTATTATAAAATGCTTTTCGGATTTAAAAGGTCCCAAAATTATATATTTAGAGTCTAAGGTGATAACAGTTCTAAATCCACCCATACAATAGGTTTTTTACATGTTTAGGTCCTAGATTTTACATTATCTTTTCATTTTTTTAAATCGTTAAATAATGAGGTAATTGCTGCATCATCATGGTATCATAAATAATTTAATTTATTTAATGTCTAAAAATTATAAAACAAATATCATGATGTAGGAAATTTTTTTATCTTTCTAATGAATATTTATAGTCAAAAATATGAATTGTATAACCCTATTTAAAAATTGGTTTAGTAAAACAACTCATGTTTGTGACATTTTTATTTTAACTTTAAATAAAAAAGGTATTAGTGTCATTTTCCTACCAAAGTGGCTCTATAGGGTCCCCAAGTTGACCCATGTATTTTCATGGTCGTCCATGACACATCCTATAAGGGTAGGACATGTGTCTAGGTCATTTCATATTATTAAAACATTATTTTTACCTTAAATTACACTAATTACCTCTAATCGCGATTAAAAACTTAAAAGTTACTATTCACCAAAAAATTATTTTAATCCCATTGAACCACATTTTACTTATTAATGACAACCATTTATGTCAGATTTTTGAAATTCAAAACACATAGGTGGTAAAATTTCATTTAAACGGAAAATCAGTTTTTATAAGTACCACTTAGAGGTTTCACTATTCATCAAAAATTGAAGTTTTTTAGAATAATACCAAAACTTCACCCTAAGCTATATTTGATATTCCAAATTCAAAAATTATGTCCATTTTATAAAATTCAAAAAATATAAGTTACATTAATTAATTTAATAATTAATTCCCATTGTCATAGCAAATAGCGTGTTTTTATGAAACAATAAGTATCAAAAGATTGACACTAGTTTAAGTCCAATTTCAAAGTGAAATTAATTACAATGACCACTATTGGATTAAATGGTAAAAATATATTCTAATTTCACTTTAAAACAAATTGAAAATATAATCTAATCATATAAACAAATTAGATTAAAAAGAGGTCTTGAATTAAAATACAACATTTTTCACTATTCATTAAAAAATGAACTATATCGGAAAAATACCAAAAATTCACACAAAGTAAATTTTGATGTCCCGATTCTAAAGAATAATTTTATTTGGTCCAATAGAATGTATAATAGTGACCAAAACTATATTTATAGACGATTCACCATCAAAAGGCGATAAGTCGACCTTTAGTGAATGTAAGAGTATATATGCCTAAAATTGAATTCTTTTCATATTTTAAGACTTTATCTTTTATTGGATAAATGTAAAAAAAATTAACAAACATATATAATCATATTTTAGTTATTTCCATTCATTCCCACCAATACAACGTCTACGTGTTAACTACCATTTAAAATAATATTATTTTATTACTAGTGTGCAACGTAATATTTCAAAGAAACTATTTGTTGCGTATCGGGTACGCTATCGAACATAGAAACCCCTTTAAAGTAAAATTAATATTTAATTCGTAAATATTAATAAAAATGAAAATGCTTTATTCTATATTTACCTGGGATGTTACATCCTTCCCCCCTTTTGGGAATTGCTTCCTCGCAATTTTATTCACTTATCAAAATAAGTGGGGGTATTTATCCCTCATAGAATTTTCAGATTCTCATGTCGCCTCTTCAACCATATGGTTTTTCCACAAAAACTTTACCTGGTGAATTACCTTATTCCGCAACACTTTCTCTCTATGGTCAAGAATCTGGACTAATTATTCTTCATAAGAGAGATTCTCTTCCAACTGAACTACCTCTGGGCTCAAAACATGAGATGGATCTGGCATGTACTTCATCAACATCAAAACATGAAAAACATTGTGTACCTGAGATAAAATTGGAGGTAAAGCCACTCGATAAGCAATTGATCCAACTTTCTCTAGAATTTCATATGGTCCAATGAACCTTGGACTCATCTTTCCTTTCTTACCAAATTGGATCACACTTTTCCATGGTAAAACTTTGAGAAAAACATGATCACCTACCTCAAAAGATAGATCCTTCCTCCGGTTATCCGCATAAATCTTCTACCTGCTCTGAGATGTTCTCATGTGTTTCTGAATCAACTTAACTTTTTCTACCATCTCTTCTACCAATTCCGGTCCCATCAGCTTCCTTTCACCCACTTCATCCTAAAAATCTAGAGTTCGACACCGTTTACCATATAATTTTTCAAATGGTGTCATCTGTATACTGGAATGAAAACTATTATTATATGAAAATTCAACCAAATAAAGATGTTGGTCCCAAGGATAATCCATCGAACAAGCATGTAGAATATCCTCTAATGTCTGAATTGTTCGTTCTGACTTCCCATCTGATTGATGATGAAAAGTTGTACTAAAATTTAATTCAGTACCCAACGACTTCTGAAGGCCTTTCCAAAAGTTATAAGTGAACCTGGGATCACGGTCAGATACAATGGAGAGAAGAACTCCATGTAACTTGACTATCTCTTTAAGATACAAACGGGAAAGTTGATCTATGGAAAAAGTATATCGTATAGGAAGGAAATGAGCAGATTTATTTAAGCGATCAAAAATAACCCAGATTTCATTATTACTTCGAGATGTCTTCGATAATCCCACAACAAAGTCCATGGATATATTTTCCCATTTCCACTCTGGCACTGGTAAAGGCTGAAGCATCGCTTTTGGTAACTACCACTCTGCTTTAACCTGTTGACAAGTCAAACACTTTACAGTAAAATCAGCAATATCCCATTTCATTCCGTCCCACCAGTAATACTCCTGAAGATCACTATACATCTTAGTACTGCCTGGATGAACTGAAAACGGAGAAATATGTGCTTCACATAACAAATATCTCTTCAACTATTAATCACGCGGAACACACAATCTCTTCCAAAATCTCAAAACAAAATCATTATCAATATTGAATTCAGGAAACCTACCCTTCTGAACCAGCTCTACCTTTTTCTGCAACTCATTGTCTTGCTTCTGTGCTTGCTTAATTCTGTCTGATAGAGAAGATTTCACTGATACCTGAAATAAAACAGAAGGACATCCTACACCAACAACTTCTATGCCAAAGTTCATCAAATCCTTAACCAAAGGATCACGTTCCAAACGTAACATTTCTAATGAAGCATTACTTTTTCGACTCAAAGCATCAGCCACTTTATTTTCTTTTCCCGGATGGAAATGAGTTGTACAATAATAATCTTTGATTAAATCTAGCCATCTCCTCTGTCTCATGTTCAATTCTTTCTGAGTGAATATATACTTTAAACTTTTGTGATCAGTATATATTTCACACTTTACTCCATAAAAATGATGCCTCCAAATTTTTAAAGAGAAAACAACAGCAGCTAATTCCAAATCATGTGTAGGGTAATTTACCTCATGAGTTTTCAACTGTCGTGAAGCATAAGCAATTACCTGATCATTCTGCATTAAGATCCAACCAAGTCCTTTCAATGAATCATCACTATAGATAAAAAACTCTCCATTCCTGGAAGGTAGTTCCAAAACTGGGGCATTCACCAATCTTCTTTTCAGTTCCTGAAAACAATCATCACATTCTTTTGTCCAGATAAACTTAACACCCTTCCGAGTTAGCTTAGTCATTGGACTAGATAACCGGGAAAAAATTCTAACAAACCTTCGGTAATATCCTTCCAAACCAAGGAATCTACGAATCTCAGTTATATTTGTGGGTCTTGGGCATTCTTCCACAACCTTTGTTTTTGCAGGATCAACATTTATCCCATCTTTAGAAACAATATGACAAAGGAAATAAATTTGTTGCAATCAAAACTCACACTTGTTGAATTTCCCATACAATTTATTTTCTTTTAAGGTTTGCAAGTAGGTTCTTTCCACAGATAAGGATTGGAAGATTCTTATAAATTCTTTTTGCCTCAACATTTCCCCTAGGTGTTTTTACCACAAGTTTAGGAGTCATTTCTGGAGATGGTATTCCCATTTTAATAGAAAATTTTTCAGAGATGAAAGAATGTGTAGACCCCAAATCAAACAACACACTAGAATAATCTGAAAAAACAAACAAAGTACCTAATAAAACTTCATTTGATGGCCCGACATCTGCTGAAGTAGCTGCAAATGATTTCACCACCCCTTTCTGCTTGTAGTCTAACTGCTTCCCATCACTCGAGCTCTTTGTCGGACACTCGTTTGCATAGTGACCCATCTCATTGCACTTAAAACATTTCACTAACTGTAAATCAAATTTGGTCTTACCATCACCCTAATCTTTTTTAGTGAAATCACAAGCCTTATCTCCCATCTTACCACATCAGTAGCACTTTCCAGAATTCATAAGACATTCCCAAGCATGCCTTTTACCACATTTATCACAAACTGGAAACTCAGTTTTCTTACCATCAGACCTTTTTGAAGAATTCTTTCCTTTCTCCTGCCACCTCAGTCTCTTCTTATGTTGGTTGTTATAGAACACTTGATCATCGGAAAACTCCATTTCCACCTTCTCAGCACATCGAACAAGCTTTTCATAACTTTTGAACTCATGAGAAGCCAATTCCCTTCGATATTTTGGCTTCAATCCTGAGTAAAAATGATTGATTTTACTATCAAGGTCTCGGATAAAATTTGGAGCATACCTTGCCAATCGAGTGAACTTATCTTCATAGGCAGCCACTGAGTCTTCCTATTGCCTCAATTCCAAGAACTGTTTTTCCATCCTAAGTCGAACATCCTTAGGAAAATACTTCTCAAGAAACATACCTTTGAATTCATCATAGTCGAGAGCATGAATCTCATCAGCATCCTTGATATTTTTAACCATTGGCCACCACTGATCTGCTTCACCCTCCAAATAGTAAATATCAAGACTAACCTTTTGATTGTCTGAACACCCCACGACATTGAAAATCTTTTCCAGTGATTTAATCCACCCTTCAGCTAGCACATGGTCAGATGATCCTCTAAATGATGGGGGAAATTGCCTCATGAAATGGTCTACCACTGACATGTTCCTCTGCAGTTGATCTGGATGATCTCATGCATGGATACCACCACCATTTATCGCTTGAGTAAACTGTGCCATTACTGCAACAAACTGTTCAGTTCCAATTCCAACCATCTCAGGATGCTGATTCGGAAGGTTATTTCCTTCTGTATGCCTTCCTAGCACTACTTCCCAGTTTCCTATGCAGAAAACCATTCTGAACAAACATGTCTTAGATGAAGCAACATGGTAATCTTCAAATTCTATATCATTTCAATTTGACCATAAAAAAAATATTTTTGGATAATAAATTAATAGAATTCTAACTCCTAAAGTTATCTAAACCGACCTCTGATACCAACTATAAGGCCCCAGCCTTAAACCTTACTTAATCTTGAGTTACTTCAAGAATACACATTGAGGATCTTTTCAGGTTTAGAGTTTTAGAGAATTAGATCATAAAACATGCATTATATCCCACATTTAAACAAAGTGGTTACAATAAAAGATAGTATTAATTTTTCCCATCAACGGAAACATATTTAAAATAAAACATGGATTTTTTCTTGATACTTCCTTAACACTATCATCATATCATGTACCTTTCCCTTGACCGGTGAAAAACATTTCAAAAACTTGGGATGAGCATAAAAAGCTCAGTAAGGGATATAAATATATGGAAAGGAAACATGAGTACATGTATACATAAGAACCAATGAAATCATACTTTACTCATAAAACATAAGCACTTTAACATACCTCATCAATTCATGAATAAATCATAGAAATCATAAGACATAAAGGTAACTTGAGGCATTCATAACATTCTTATGTAGGGAGTAACCCTCTTGGTTACGTTTGGAATACCCATCACAGTATATTCCCTAAATCTATTCGGAGAAACATTAACGTTTAACCCCTTCGTGTTACCCAATGCATTGGATAGATATATCGAGCTCACCCGCCCTTAGTTTATCACGGAACCACCCGTCTTCATAATAATGCCCAAGAACCATAACATAATTGTATAACATAAAACATACATAAAGGAAACATAACATTTCCACATTTCAATCACAAGATATCAACACAACACATTGATATAATAAAAACATTGTGAAAACCATTTTCAATACCAAAATAAAAGAAAATTAAAACATGGTATTTATTTTTCATTTAAAAAAATGTATGGCTTGTAGAGGAATCCGAAACTCAAATAATGGTCACAGCGGCAGAGAAGTCATTGTCGCCGCATACGTATGACAAAAACATTCCCTTTTGTCATTTAGTAAAATGATTCATATAAAAATATTCCTTTTGGATAAGCATAAAAGTCAAAGGGGTTTATACACCGTATAAAAGAAAATTGTGTATAAAACATAATATGCCTTAATGAAAAGAGATTGAGACGAAGTCCCATACCTCAGGTCCGACTTGACTCGATCGTTCTTTAATATCCTGAATAATAAACTTGAGTTAATTTCTACTTGCTTAAGAACCTTTTTCAAGTTCATTATTCCTTTCATATCTCTTACTACCATGTCATGAACACTATGTAATTATTTATGTTAATAATGGTCGTTTTAACGATCATTGGTATTTGAGTCAAAAATATGCTCTTTATAATTACAAGTTGTTCATGTATCCATTATATCCAGAGTTATAATCATGATTTAGATATCATATATATCTAGTATATACATGCATTTATAATATTACATAACATTTAGAGGTAAGAAATTAAATTCACCGTTCATGGAGACGGTAAGTCGTACGTACTCATGAACGCTACTTCCATTTCTATTTCATATTTAATGGAATTAAAACATAATGATACATAATAGTATTATAATTCCAGTATTTTATCATATATAATATCATTCAATCTATCCTCTTTACATACCACATATGGTATTAACAAATCAAATCACTTTGAGGGAGCGGTAGTCCGCACTTCCTAAAATGAAGATATCGCGTTTACCCATAATGGAAACCATAAAGGTATGTCATAAATGAAAAATACAGAAGCTTAAGTAAAACATAAACATATTATATATCATATATAAATATAGTGACATATTAATGGCCACCTTTGAAGGTGTTATATGAGTTTTGAACAATCATCGTTTCGTGAGGCAGAAATTCGCCATCCACAGAAACAGTATGTTCTTTAACCATTAGATGTAGGTGTGTGTAAGTGTAGCTCTAATAATTCTTATAAAAACATCCTAGTATATTAAATATACTAGTGTTTTTACAAAATAAAGGAATAAAAAGAGTTTAGAGGGTTGGAGAAGCAAAATAAAACATAAGAACACAAGAGAAAACACTACCTTTAAAATGGTAAATCTTATTGATTTGAGCTCAAAGGCTTCCTTGGGAAGACTTCTGCCCAAAGTGAGGATTCTAGGAGTAATATAGAGATGTGGAGAGACAAAATGATCAGGGTTTGGCCGAGCCAAAGGCTTTAGAGGTGTGGGTAATGAGGTAGAGGTGGGGGCCTTTTATAAGAGGAGAGGAGGGGCACTCTTGGAAAGTTATAAAAGGTTACTTTATTATAAAATGCTTTTCAGATTTAAAAGGTCCCAAAATTATATATTTCAAGGATAAGGTTATAAGAGTTTGAAATCCACCAATCCAGTAGGTTTTTGACAAATGTAGGTCTTAGATTTTATATTATCTTTTCATTTTTTTTAAATCGTTAAATAATGAGGTAATCGCTGAATCATCATGGTATCATAAATAATTTATTTTATTTAATGTATAAAAATTATAAAAAAAATATCATGATGTTGGAAATATTTTTATCTTTATAATGAATTTTTATAGTAAAAAATATGACTTTTATAACCCCGTTTAAAAATTTTTTTAGTAAAACAACTCATGTTTGTGACATTTTTATTTTAACTTTAAATAAAAAAGGTATTAATGTAATTTTCCTACCAAAGTGGCTCCATGGGGTCCCCAAGTTGATCCATGGATTTTCTTGGTCAGACATGACACATCCAATAAGGGTAGGACATGTTTATAGGTCATTTCATATTATTAAAACATTATTTTTACCTTAAATTACACTAATTACCTTTAATTGCGATTAAAAACTTAAAAGTTAATATTCACGAAAAAATTATTTTAATCCCATTGAACCAAATTTTACTTCTTAATGACAACCATGTATGTTGGATTCTTTAAATTCAAAACACAGAGGTGGTAAAATTTTATTTAAACGGAAAATCAGTTTTTATAAGTACCACTTAGAGGTTTCACTATTCATCAAAAATTGAAGTTTTTTAGAAAAATACCAAAACTTCACCCTAAGCTATATTTGATATTCCAAATTCCAAAATTATGTCCATTTTACAAAATTCAAAACATATAAGTTACATTAATTAATTTAATAATTAATTCCCGCTGTCAGAGCAAATAGCGTGTTTTTATGAAACAATAAGTATCAAAAGATTGACACTAGTTTAAGTCCAATTTTGAAGTGAAATTAATTCCAACGACCACTATTGGATTAAATTGTAAAAATATATTCTAATTGAAATTTAAAACCAATTAAAAAGATAATATAATCATATAAATAAATTAGATTAAAAAGAGGTTTTGAATTAAAATACAACATGTTTCACTATTCATTAAAAAATGAACTTTATCGGAAAAATACCAAAAATTCACACAAAGTAAATTTTGATGTCCCGATTCTAAAGAAGAATTTTATTTGGTCCAATATAATGTATAAGAGTGACCAAAACTATATTTATAGATGGTTCTCCATCAAAAGGTGATAAGTCGACCTTTAGTGAATGTTAGAGTATATATGCCTAAAATTGAATTCTTTTCATATTTTAAGCCTTTATCTTTTATTGGATAAATTTAAAAACATTTAACAAACATATATAATCATATTTTAGTTATTTCCATTCATTCCTGCCAATACAACGACTACATGTTAACTACCATTTAAAATAATATTATTTTATTACTAGTGTGCAACGTAAGATTTCAAAGAAACTCTTTGTTGCGTATTGGGTACGCTATCGAACATAGCAACCCCTTTAAAGTAAAATTAATATTTAATTCGTAAATATTAATAAAAATGAAAATTCTTTATTCTTTATTTACCTGGGATGTTACAGTAAAGGTTCAAAATTCTTAGATCTAAACCTTTCTTTACCCCATAAGATGGAAGTTTCAAACTATCCAAAGATAAATCATCATGAATATAAAACCAGTTTAAGTACATGATAAATTTTCCAGATAAATCAAGTATTGGAAGCTTGATATATTCTATGGTTTGTACAAGGCTGTAAATTTCTCAAGTAGTGGGAGTAATTAAAAGTTTATGGAAAATATAAGAAGAAGCACTAGGAATCACTAAAGTGAACACTCAATTATATCAAATGTTTTGAAGGACTATACCTATGTTTCAAAATAAATGATCTATTACAAGGTTATATTGATGTATAATTTGGAGGATATGTATACACACATTAAAGTACCACTATATGTATATTTACCTACAGAGAAAATTATATAAGTTGGATGTCAATAATAAAACTAGTAGTTGTACTATCTAACATGTGAGTGAATTATGTTGTAAAAATGGAATTAGAGAAATAGATCATATTTTTTAAGGGTTTTTTAGAGGAACTTAGTAGGAATCAATAGAAAAAAATGTTATTTTTTTATATTCATAGTGTAATCCATCTTGAAAATAATATAGTGTTTCACTCATGAATAAAGCACATTTATTTGAAGTATCACTTTATCTATAAGCTAGTGAAATATGAATTACTAGAGCTACATAAGATATGTAGAAGTTGGGATATGGAATATATAATGAAAAGGTTCATAGTCTGGTAAATTATGGGGCATTTTCATGCCTCAGTGGGGCTTGGATGATCAACATTAAATAAGTTGGATTAATTTAAACTTTCTTTGGGAGAAAATAAGTATGGAATTTCTTAAGTGATCTAAAGGCTTAGTGCATCCAAGAAAAAAAATCTCAAGTAGGATATTACTAGGTTTTCTATGATAAATGTTTTATAGATAAGTGAATATATCTTATAAAATGAGTGATTATATAAATTTAATTATAAAACCAGATGGTGGTATTTTAGTGATGCTAAGGAATCCTAGATTTCTAAGGTTAAAGTAGTGATGATTATTGACTCCAGGTGATGGAATGTTGGAATAATTGGTTGGATTGCATAAGTGTAACTTTGATGATGTGTAAAAATAACATGATATTTCCCGAGGTTCTATATGATTATTTGTAAGGTTGTGTAAGAGTAAAATAATTTTCTTCCATTTTCACTAAGGATCAAAATTTGATGCAATGAATTTTCTGGGAAATTTTTGATGTCCTTGATCAAGTAGAAGGTTATCTGTGAAGATATAATGGAGTGGCATTGGATCAACCATCTAGACTTATCTATTTATATATGGGTGGGTTTACTTTTTTAAAATCATTTAACATTTATCTTCTTCAATTTATTAATAAATTTAAATATATATTCTCCCTTATAGTAGGACTAAGTCTAAACTATGTAAATTTCCTTGTTTTTTCTTTGTGTTGGTGTGAGTTTTTTTCTTTCATCGTGTGTGTGTTCTGGAAGATATGTTGGGATCAAAGTGATTCATCATGATTAGGTGGTGTGTAATTACCTTTTATAGATATTTATATGAGGTTTCTTCTATTTCAGAACATTTGGTCATACTCTGCAAGTGATATTTTGGAAAGTCATTCCAAAATTTTCCAATTCCGGCACAACATTTTTTAAATGATTTAAGGTGAATAAATAAGTTTAAGGAATATTTTATATGGTTATATATTGTTTGGATATGGATATTGAATTACGTACAACTAATTATGAGTAAAAATTTAATTCTACTTTCTATATATGATTAAATTAAAGATCTTGAAGCTCATGTAACATTAACTTATAAGCTCAGGAAGTTGTGTATGATTAACTTTAAAATTTTAAAGGTTGTGAAATTGTTTTGAGTTTGTGAGAAAAATATGAAGTATCTATATATAAAAAAATATAAAAATTTGAATTCAATGTATGAGTAACTCTAAAATATCAAAGGTTATGTAAGAGTAATCTAACTTTAATGTATGATTAATCTAGAGTTCATATAAGATTAGTTTGAAGGTTTCAATGGTCATATAAGAGTAACTCTTATCTTGTGTGAGAATAAGTATAAGTAAAGAAATAATTTTATGATTAATTTGGTTCTCACGTAAGGTTTTTCAAAGTGTTTTAAATATCATGTATGATTAATCAAATAATTTTAAAACTGATTATTCACATTCAAAATGTGGGGTATTTTGATTTAAATTCAAGGATGATTTTTCAATGAAATTTGAATTATAAAATTTAATGATATTTTTTAGGGCCCTTGAATGAGATTTAGGGAGATTTTAATCAGGATATTTATTTCCATATTTTGAGGATTAAAGCTTGTGGTTTTCTCTGATACCTTTTTTACCAATTTCAAAATAAAAAATATTGCACTACTATTTTCAAGGGAGTTTATAAATTTGAATATGGAAGAATTATCCATATAATAATGTTGAGTTTTAATAAATAGGATATGATTTCATGAAATTATAAGATAATATGGAGGAATATTGAGAGAGATCGATGTAAAAATTGGTGTTCCTAAATATCATTTGAATATCAAAATGCATGAAAAAGAGAAGTTGTTTATATTTATATATAAGGAGGATCACAACTGTGATGAATAATTCTATGTATATTTTGATATTTATATTTTGTTTATTCTAAAAGAAGGAATCATTCACTATTGTTGATTATTCTAAGGATCAATTGTTGGCGTGTGAGTAGTCAAGAGTCAAATGGCTCCACAAAGGTGATCAGACTATGGGTTTTTTCTTGCCTATATCAAAGATAAGAGTCCTATCATTGGAACAAATATTATGTTGTATAATGGAACTTATATTTATGATAAATGAGTGTTCATAGGTATGGTAGAATCCTATTTTAAATTAATTCTTTAAGGTCCCAACCCATGCATGAAAGGTAGGTATTCGAAGGGTTGTGGTATTTTCTTGATATAGTTCCTCATGTGATTTCTTCTTCTGACAACGCTTTCTTTGAATCCAAATCTAAATAAAAGAAGATATATGAGGCGATGAATGGCCTTAACTCGAAGAGTGTGTTGGGCCTAGATGGTGTTGGGACCACTTTTGTGTATGAAGTTGTATTTTTTGTCAATAGCTATCAATACTAGTCAAAATGAAGAAGGAGCTCCAAAGTTTAATGACAACGTTAATGAAGGGTTATTGAAGTGATCGATGCAATGATCCTAAGTTCAAAGAACTTGTGTCAAAGGTGACACATTATTTACAATAATGAATATGGTTGAAGTTTCATCAATGTGAGGATGATTGAAGTGCTTTGGATGTCATGTTCCAAACGGAATAGAAGAGGAGGAAAATAGAAAGGGTACATTGGCTTGGCATTTGAATATGGCCATACATAGTGGTTTAAGATGAAGAGGAAAGGAGAAAGTATGTATTTTCTTAGCCATTTAAATCAGATGATTCTTTTCTGATTTGTATTTCACAAATATCATAAGTTAGGAGAACTTATGATTAAAACCTTATTAAGGAAAGGGAGAGCAGTGGTGCTTTTAGTTATATACAGTTTTGATTGGAATGAAAGATGATGGTGGACGACAGGGAAGTTATTGTTGGATCTGAATCTACGGATTACACACAAGAGGGGGGGTGAATTGTGTCTTTTCAAAATTATTACAATCTCTTCAATTTAGACAAATTCTGTCCACTATGCTTTTGCACGATTAAATATGCAGCGGAAAAAGTAAAAGCATGAACACACGGATGTATAGTGGTTCGGGGAACAGAAGGCCCCTAGTCCACTCCACCAATGCTCAAATCCACGAGCTTGGCGATTTTCACTATCTGGTCCTCGTTTCCACAGACCTGTCCACAACTGAGTACAGGCAGTTGACACCTTTACAAGATTCAGGCAAACACAGCCTTCCTGGTTCAAACACGAACCCACACAGCTTAGAACGAGAAGCTGATCACTCAAAAATAAAAAGGGTTTCGATAAAGAAAACACTTCTCCAGTTGTTCTTCACAATTGCAACAGAATGCAATTGACAGTAGATAGATCGTTGTCTTCAGAAAATAAAGATCTATAATCAAAACAGTTCTGAGTCGATCCAGTTGCAATAGATATTACCAGAAACTTCACAACTTCAGCAGCAATAGATTCACAACAGATAGTCGATGTATAACACGTGAATCTGCTATCAAGATCTTCCTTCGGTAATAAAGGTTTTACACTTCTTCTCGATCACCAGAAAAGAACGCCTTTACACAGTCTCTGTTTCTTGCTCGTTAAAAGATCAATTTATCTATTTCACACACTTTCCTGTGTATATATATATCCGAAGTTTCCAAGATAGAACATATATATTCAAATCTGAGAAAATCTTCCGCATAAATAGATCCATGAAAATCTCCTTTAGATTTGCGATATTAAAAAGAAATAACAGAGCCGTTGTAACTCCCCTGAAGAATCGGCACAAAAAGCTTCGTTTAAATCAATCATTAATCCGTTGTAAATCGTCTTTGATTCAGTCAAAGTCGTACTTAAGAATCAGCTCGAAATCCGCCTAATAATCCGCTTGTTTGACCAATGCAAAAGGAAATATCGTCTGTCAAAAATATACCGACGCCAAACGTAGGGTTGATGACGTGGCTCCAAACATAGGGTTCACAACGTAAGGTTCAGAACGTAAGGTTGAACATACATACTTTCTCTTCAGCATTCAAACGTAGGGTTGATCATCCATACTTTGTCTTGCTTCAACTCTCCAAAGAACGTACGGTTGATTATAAAAGTAAGGTTGATGATCCATACTTTTGAGAAACAAACTCAACACTGAAAACTAACGTACGGTTTCTCTTCCATACTTGTCCAACAACGAAAACGTAAGGTTCCTTCCAAACGTAATGTTCTTCTTCAATACTTTTCAACAACGTAAGATTCATTAACCATACGTTTCAAAATAACGTAAGGTTCCTTAACCATACGTTTCTTTTAACATAAAAAGTAAACTTTTCATCCATACGTTACGTTCATCAATGTAGGGTATGAACAGTGATTCCAGTACGCGCTAAAATTGATCTCGCGCTACAGTGATTCCAGAACACGCTAAAATTGATCTCGCGCTACAGTGATTCCAGAACACGCTAAAATTGATCTCGGAATAAATGAAGTATGAAATCTCGTTATATGAAATAAATAAATAAAATAAATTCCTGCAAAATACTCAACGAAATAATTAGTAAATAATTAAGGGTATTTGTGAGCATCAAAATCATCATAAAGAGACAGAGTATTATTTAAAATAATCTCCCCCTTAAAAAACATTATTTTGAATTGTTTGAAAACAATACATTGCTCAACAATCTCCCCCTTTTTGATGATCACAAAACCCATAAAATAATAGAACTAATTTAATTGCAATCTTTAAAATTTTAGAATTCTGAAAGGATTAAAACAATATTTAACTATAATAAAATTTCTCCCCCATAAAAATAAATTTTCAGCTATCCAAATTTCTTCATAGGAAACAAATGAATTTAAATGTTGTGTTTATCCAAATTCTCCCCCTTTTTGTGATATCAAAAAGAATGAAAAAATTACGGATTTGAACACATTCAATATTGCACTGAATTATAAGTAAATGCTATAATTAACTGTGTATGAATAAGTGAATTTTTTGTACTGGATAACTTAATCATAAATCAATAAACAACAAAACAACAAGAAGTAAGAAAAGAATTTTCATTCACAAGCTGTTATATATATAAACGATTGTGATATACAGAGGAATCAAGGTTCATGGATAAGACAGGGAGAAAAAGGTGTCTATCTCCTTTGAATCGCGGTCTTGATCTCTGTAAACTGTTCTCTGAGCCTCTTCATCATCCCATCTCCTAACTTGATGATAAGATCTCTGTTCTCTTGAGTCATATGAATATCTTCAATCAAATTAACTCTGAAAAACTCATGCATTCTTTCTTCTTTTTCAACAAAAAGAGACAGCTTTTCTGATAACTGATTCAAAATAATCCTAATCGGTTGCTCTCCAGATGTCAACTGATCCACTAAAAATTTCTGATTATCTAGCAAAACTGACAAAGGGGCACTATTACACTGAAGATCGTGTAATCTGTCACTCATATTGCTTAGTGCTCCTGTAATTTCTTGAAATCTCCGAATCAAATCAGGTGAAGAGCCTGATCCACTCACAGCACTGTTTGCAACAGACTCAAATTTATTCTCCATGTAAATCTTCAACTCAGACAAATCATCTTTCTTTACCATCTCTGATTTTAACTGATCAACAGCATGCAACATATCAGTCTTAAACAAATCTACTTCCTGTCTTGAAACAGTACATTCTTTCAGCTTCTGAAACTTCAACTGCTCTAAGTTCAGAGAATTTCTGAGACTAACATTCTCAGATTCTAACTGAGAGATACGCTTGTACAACTCAACAACTTCTTCTTTTCTCGAATCAGGGGCACCCTGTGCTCTATTCTCATGTCCAGAAATAGGTTGATGAGGCAGGGCAAGTGGTAAAGAATTTGCATCTGACTGTTCTTTGTCCTTGTCCTGACAAGGTTGATCCACTGAACTAGCTTTTGAAGCTTGAAACTCTTCCACTGAAAAATCTTCCTGAAGTACTTCTGTATTAGCTTCAGAAGTATGTTCATCACGAACAGTAGTCCCTCTGACTTCTACTGAATGGTCAAGAACAATATTTTCTTGTAAATCTTGAGGTCGGGCCACTTCTTCACCAGGCACTGCCTCCATAAGTTGTTCTTGTGGAATTACTTTTTCAACAGCCACAGCAGCAGATTGAGGTTCTTTTTGGATTTCCGGTTGAGCTACTGGTTCCTCTATCGGTGCAGTCTGCTCCACAACAGCTTCTCTCACAAATGAATAAGAAATTACCGGTTCAAAGGATTTCAAGGCAGGAGAGATAATTTCATCATCAATTGACCTCTTCCTTCTAGATTGAAGTCCTTCTTGACTTCTCTCTTCCTCAACTTCCTCCATCTCAAAGCGAATTCTCCTTGCCACTGTACTAACCCTTGATTCTGCTTGTCCCTCCTTGGACTTAGTCGGTTGAGCCTGAGCACTCTCCGAGTCTTCCTCAGCTCCAACAGGTAAGAGTTTTCCTTTAATTGTGCTCCAGAAGTATCCTACTTTCCTCAAAGTTCCAGCATTAAAAACATTACTATGGTGACATTTCACCCCAGCATCTACCAATCTGATCATTCCTCTTTTAAACAAAAACAAAGAAATGAACCTTCCATAAGGGAAAAAGGTCATTCTTGCTTCACTCTGACAGCAGTAATTCAAATATCTTATCATAAACCGAGGAAAATTAAACTTAATATCACACATCAGAAGATACATTATGTACATGTCAGGGTATAGGATTTTCTCCATCTCAGCCATCCTTGGTGCTAAACCAGTCTGAACAAATTTTACCAAGATTTTCTGATCGGGCTCCAAATCTTTAATAAACATTTTCTTTATCACTCTGGTTCCAAACAGAAAAGACATAATGTCTTCAGACTTATGTACAGAATCTCCAATATTCCGTAAATCGAAATGAAAAACTCCTTCATGAGGGCAGTTAAGAATTTGACTTATCTCTACAGATGATATGGAAAAGTCCTTATCCTCTATTTGAGCCAATAAACTATCCTCCGTATCTCCAAGGCTAAACTGAACAGTTCTAAAGAAATGCCTCATTTCTGCCTCATATAGAAACTCAGAGTTTTCACTATTAAAAGCTTGCTCAAGGTTTTGAAACGACAACGCTTGCTTCAACAGTAAATTAGTTTCAAACAGACATTCTAAATCTATGACTTTACCTTGCAGTATTTTCCGACCAACTACTTTAGGTTTCTTTGCAGCACTGCTCTCAGCTTCATCTGGACGCTTAGTCTTTGCCATTTCAACAACGATTTCTGAAGGTTCGTAAGTTTAGGGTTTGAAGATTCAGAAAAGGGTTTTGGAGCAGATGTGCGGTTTTAGGTTTTCGAAAGGGTTTTCGAAAAAGGTGAAACAGTTTAGAAGGTGAAACGGTTCTGACATCCTTGATTCCCGTGTAATCACTAATCATTACTTTTATTTAAAATAAAATAAAATTACTTATAGCGGGAAACAAAAATTAAGCAGAATTCGAAAACAGAATAAGATTAAAAAAAACTATTTAAAATTAAATAAACCTAACTCCCCCTTAATAAATTCAAACCTTGCCGTGGGAAGTGGTTTAGTAAAAATATCTGCTAATTGATTTTCTGTATTTACAAATTCTAAAAATATATCCTTTTTAAACACATGATCTCTTAAAAAGTGATGTCTTATATCAATGTGCTTAGTTCTAGAATGACTAATAGGATTTTTTGAAATATTAATTGCACTAGTATTATCACATAAAATAGGTGTATTATTGAAATTTAATCCAAAGTCCATAAGAGTGTTTTTCATCCACAACACCTGTGCACAGCAACTACCTGCAGACACATATTCTGCCTCGGCTGTTGACAGGGCAACTGAGTGTTGTTTCTTACTAGACCATGATACTAAAGACTTTCCTAAAAAGTGACATGTTCCTGAAGTACTCTTCCTATCTAATCTACAGCTTCCAAAGTCAGCATCTGAATATGAAATTAAATTAAAATCAGAGGTTTTTGGATAAAGCAGAGATTGATAAATAGTACCTTTTAAATATCTAAAAATTCGTTTAACAGCAGTTAAGTGGGATTCTTTGGGATTTGATTGAAATCGAGCACAAAGACATACTGAATACATTATATCTGGTCTACTAGCAGTAAGATATAACAAACTACCAATCATACCTCTATATAACTTGTTGTCCACTGATTTTCCAGTTTCATCCAAATCAAGTTTTATATTAGTACACATAGGAGTTGTAAATGTCTTGCTGTTTTCAAGTCCAAATTTCTTAAGTAAATCAGTAATGTATTTGCATTGATTTAAAACATTTCCAAAATCTTTTTGAAATATTTGAAGACCCAAAAAGAAATTTAATTCTCCCATCATACTCATTTCAAATTCTTTTTGCATTAATTCTGAAAATTCATGACAAAGAATTTTATTGGTTGATCCAAAAATTACATCATCAACATAAATTTGAACCAACAAAACATTATTTTTCACAGTTTTCTTGAAGAGTGTTGGATCTTCTAGTCCAACAGTAAAATCATTTTTCAAAAGAAAAGAACTTAGTCTTTCATACCAAGCTCTAGGTGCTTGTTTAAGGCCATAAAGAGCTTTAGTAAGTTTGAAAACAGAATCTGGTTTTTGAGAATTTTCAAAACCAGGAGGTTGCTCAACATAAACTTCCTCCATTAAATAACCATTTAAAAAGGCAGATTTAACATCCATCTGAAATAATTTAAAATTCATATAAGATGCATAGGCTAAAAGGATTCTAATGGCTTCTAACCTGGCTACAGGTGCAAAGGTCTCATCATAATCTATTCCTTCTTCTTGATTATATCCTTTAGCTACTAATCTTGCTTTATTTCTAGTTATTATCCCTTGATCATCCTGTTTATTCCTAAAGACCCATTTAGTTCCTATTACTGGATAATCATGTGGTCTTTCAACTAATTCCCAAACCTTATTTCTCTTGAACTGGTTCAATTCATCCTGCATTGCTATTACCCACCTCTCATCATCTAAGGCTTCTTCTATGGTCTTAGGTTCTTGTTGGGATAGGAAAGCAGAGAATTCAACTATGTTTCCAAAGTTTCTTCTAGTTTGAATACCAGTCTCTAAGTCACCTATCACAGATTCTAAAGGGTGATTATTTAAGGTTCTAGACTGTCTAGGCATTATATTCAAAGGTTCTTCAGTGTCATGTTCTTCTGAACTGGACTGAATTTCTTTTATATCATTTTCAAAATCATTCTTTAAATTCTCAAGTCTCATGTTTTCATTAGAATCAGGTTCATCTATTTGTTCTATCCTTTTCTCAAAAGGATCAGATTCATCAAATTTCACATGAACTGATTCTTCAACAATCCTTGACTTTTTATTATAGACTCTATAAGCTTTGGAGGTTGCAGAATATCCTAAGAAAATACCTTTATCAGATTTTGGATCAAATTTACCAAGATTATCTTTGATATTCAAGATGTAAACCTTGCATCCAAAAACTTTAAAGTAATTTACTTTAGGTTTTCTGTTATTCCATAGTTCATAGGGTGTCTTTTTCAAAATAGGTCTTATTAAAATTCTATTCATTATATAACAAGCTGTATTAACAGCTTCTGCCCAGAAATATATAGGTAGGCTATATTCATTTAACATAGTTCTAGCCATTTATTGAATAGTTCTATTTCTTCTTTCTACAATCCCATTTTGTTGAGGTGTTCTTGGAGCAGAGAAGGTGTGTTTAATACACATGTTTGAGCAAAAGGAATTAAATTCCTGGTTCTCAAATTCTCCACCATGATCACTTCTCAATGAGATTATATTAAAACCTTTTTCATTTTGAATAGATTTACAAAAACCTTCAAATAAACTAAAAGCTTCACTTTTAAATTTCAAAAAGAAAATCCAAGTAAATCTAGAATAATCATCAACTAATACATAAACATATAGTTTACCAGCTAAACTTGCTACTCTTGAAGGTCCAAACAAATCCATATGGATAAGTTATAGAGGTTTAGTTGTAGCAACTTTATTAATAGATTTGAATGATGATTTGTGTTGCTTGCCAAGCTGACATGCATCACAGAATCTGTCATTTTCAAATTTGAGACTAGGCAAATCAGAAACTAGATGTTTCTTAGATAATTTATGTAAAGCATATATATTGCAATGACCAAGTCTTCTATGCCAGATCCAGGATTCACTTATATTAGCAGTTAAGCAGTTTACTTGTTGTTTACACAAGGAATACAAATCCAAAGTATAAACATTATCAGTTCTGGGTGCTCTAAACTTAAACAGTTTATCTTTAGAAACAGTACAACTATTGTTAGTAAAATCAACAGTGTATCCATCATCACAGAGTTGAGAGATACTTATCAGATTGTGTTTTAACCCTTGTACATAAAGTACTTTGTTGATTGAGACTGTCTCTGGATCTCCAACTGTTCCAATACCAATAATCTTTCCTTTGGCATTGTCACCAAAGGTGACAAGTACTCCTTCCTTTCGAGTAAGAGAAGAGAAATTAGCTGAAGTTCCACTCATGTGTCTTGAGCAGCCACTGTCCATATACCATATTTCTTTCTTTCTTTGGTGACCTGCTACCTGCAAAGACATTTAAACAAATTGCTTTGGTACCCATATTTTGTTGGGTCCAGGAGTGTTAGCAAGCAGTGATCTGGGTATCCAGATTTGCTTTGTTTTCTTAAAATTGATTGAATCATATAGATCATTGGAAATATAATCTTTCTTAATTCCACATATTTGAGGTTTTCTTAGAAAACAGTTTTTAGCTATATGACCTTTTGTTCCACAGTAGTTACAAATAACCTGTTTAGTGCTAGGAACAAAATAATTTTTGTATAACTTAGGTTTTTCTCCTTTACTTCCAATTCCAAACCTTTCCTTTTTAATTACAGTTTTTCCAAGTATCTCATTTAAGATGTTTTATCCTTTCGTAAAAACTAAAGCAGCCTTTTTATAAGATTCTACTTCATCCTGTAGAGTTTTTATTTTTGATTCAAAATTAATTTTATTTGAGTCAGCAGAGTTGTATTTGTCAATTAATTCCTTATGTTGTTTTAGCAAAGTATTTCTCTCATCTGAAATAGCTTTATGCAAGTTCTTTATAGATTTATATTTTTTAAATAATGAGTCATACCTTTCTTCAAGCATATTGCAGTAAGCTGCAAGTTTTTTATTTGAGAAGCTTGTTTCAGAGTTTGATTCATTATTTGAGTCAGAGGAGTAGTATGAGTGTACCTCATCAGTTTCAGCCATGAAACACATATTTGCTTTTAAATTGGCTTCCTCCTTCTCTGAGCTTGATTCAGAAGAATTACTTGAGTCTTCAGAAATACTCCAAGTAGCTTTCATAGCTTTCTTGTCTTTCTGCTCATAATCATCTCTTTTGAAGAATTTCTTCTTCTTTGCATCTTTCAATTTTGGGCAATCTGGTCTGATATGTCCCATCTTTTTGCATTCATAACATCTCACTTCCTTGCTATCATTTTTGAAGGATTTCTTGAAGTCTTTCTTCTTACTATAGAACTTTCTGAATTTTCTAGCTAGCTGAGCCAGTTCTTCATCCGAATTTGAAGAATCAGAGCTTTCTGATTTAGCACTTACTTCTCTGTTCTTCATCTTTCTATCCTTTTGTTGAGAAGTCACTTTCAAAGCAGTATTTTCCCTTTTTTTGTAGACTTTATGCTCATTTACCTCATCTTGCATTTCAGCTTCGTACATCATCAATGTACCAATCAGTTCTCTCATAGTTAGATCTTTAACAGAAGTTGATTGTCTGATTGCTGCAGAGATTCCATTCCATCGAGTAGGAAGTACTCTCAGTACCTTCAACGCTTGATCAGCCTGCTTGATTGGTTCTCCTAGAGCTGTTATATTATTGACAATTTCTGTCAATCTTCCATTCATCTGAGTGATGCTCTCTCCTTCAATCATTCTGAAAGTATCGAATTTTAACTTAGCAGTTGCATATCTCATCTGTCTTACATTATCTGTTCCTTCATAAGCAATAGCTATTGTTTGCCACATTTCATATGCAGTCGGGCATTGAGATACTCTGTTAAATTCATCTGGTCCTAGACCACAGATGATTGCATTCATAGATTTTGAATTTATGTCATACTCAGCCTCTGTAGCAGCACTCCATGTATCGGGATTTTCAGGAATTTCATAGGGAGTCAGAATCTTTGAATAGACTTTGTAACCAAGATTTTTCAGATAAATAATCATACGTGATTTCCAGCAGCCATAATTATCTCCATTAAAGTAAGGTGCTCTGACCATTGACATTCCCTCTCTCATATCAGCCATGATACACTATGTATAATCTTTAAATACTTCTAGCTTGATAAGACTTTAAAAAATAAGAAGCTCCTCCTCTGATACCAATTGTTGGATCTGAATCTACGGATTACACACAAGAGGGGGGGTGAATTGTGTCTTTTCAAAATTATTACAATCTCTTCAATTTAGACAAATTCTGTCCACTATGCTTTTGCACGATTAAATATGCAGCGGAAAAAGTAAAAGCATGAACACACGGATGTATAGTGGTTCGGGGAACAGAAGGCCCCTAGTCCACTCCACCAACACTCAAATCCACGAGCTTGGCGATTTTCACTATCTGGTCCTCGTTTCCACAGACCTGTCCACAACTGAGTACAGGCAGTTGACACCTTTACAAGATTCAGGCAAACACAGCCTTCCTGGTTCAAACACGAACCCACACAGCTTAGAACGAGAAGCTGATCACTCAAAAATAAAAAGGGTTTCGATAAAGAAAACACTTCTCCAGTTGTTCTTCACAATTGCAACAGAATGCAATTGACAGTAGATAGATCGTTGTCTTCAGAAAATAAAGATCTGTAATCAAAACAGTTCTGAGTCGATCCAGTTGCAATAGATATTACCAGAAACTTCACAACTTCAGCAGCAATAGATTCACAACAGATAGTCGATGTAGAACACGTGAATCTGCTATCAAGATCTTCCTTCGGTAATAAAGGTTTTACACTTCTTCTCGATCACCAGAAAAGAACGCCTTTACATAGTCTCTGTTTCTTGCTCGTTAAAAGATCAATTTATCTATTTCACACACTTTCCTGTGTATATATATATCCGAAGTTTCCAAGATAGAACATATATATTCAAATCTGAGAAAATCTTCCGCATAAATAGATCCATGAAAATCTCCTTTAGATTCGCGATATTAAAAAGAAATAACAGAGCCGTTGTAACTCCCCTGAAGAATCGGCACAAAAAGCTCCGTTTAAATCAATCATTAATCCGTTGTAAATCGTCTTTGATTCAGTCAAAGTCGTACTTAAGAATCAGCTCAAAATCCGCCTAATAATCCGCTTGTTTGACCAATGAAAAAGGAAATATCGTCTGTCAAAAATATCCCGACGCCAAACGTAGGGTTGATGACGTGGCTCCAAACGTAGGGTTCACAACGTAAGGTTCAGAACGTAAGGTTGAACATACATACTTTCTCTTCAGCATTCAAACGTAGGGTTGATCATCCATACTTTGTCTTGCTTCAACTCTCCAAAGAACGTACGGTTGATTATAAAAGTAAGGTTGATGATCCATACTTTTGAGAAACAAACTCAACACTGAAAACTAACGTACGGTTTCTCTTCCATACTTGTCCAACAACGAAAACGTAAGGTTCCTTCCAAACGTAATGTTCTTCTTCAATACTTTTCAACAACGTAAGATTCATTAACCATACATTTCAAAATAACGTAAGGTTCCTTAACCATATGTTTCTTTTAACATAAAAAGTAAACTTTTCATCCATACGTTACGTTCATCAACGTAGGGTATGAACAGTGATTCCAGTACGCGCTAAAATTGATCTCGCGCTACAGTGATTCCAGAACACGGTAAAATTGATCTCGCGCTACAGTGATTCCAGAACACGCTAAAATTGATCTCGGAATAAATGAAGTATGAAATCTCGTTATATGAAATAAATAAATAAAATAAATTCCTGCAAAATACTCAACGAAATAATTAGTAAATAATTAAGGGTATTTGTGAGCATCAAAATCATCATAAAGAGACAGAGTATTATTTAAAATAATCTCCCCCTTAAAAAAACATTATTTTGAATTGTTTGAAAACAATACATTGCTCAACAGTTATTGTACTTTCTAGGGAAACTCTGATGATGCTAAAGCTGATCTATCAATGGATATATATCACGATAGTGGATTTCATGATGAAAATATAAAAGTTGTTCAAGAAGTCACATCATATAGAAGAAGAATGAAGGTTATGGCCAAAGCATATCTTGAAGGTGGCACTGTTTTCCAGTGTTTCCCTAAATTTTGGGCCTGGAAAATCAGAGAAGGAGACATCGGTTTTTAGAAAATGAAGGTGATCGAAAAATCAGATTTGTACATGAAATATTGTTCATACGCGCAATATTGTCTTGGATTTTTATGTGCAAGCGGAGTTCCAAGATCAGCACAAGAAAATATGGCAAAGGCATAGACTGTGCGAAAAAATTGGGCAGAGTGTGTGAAAAATAAGTTGTTAAAAATATTGTTTTTGTGTGCAATATAGAATACTGTGTGGAATTTTGCGCACAATTGGTGTATCGTGGTTATAAATTAAAAAAATGAAACAAGGAATGAAGTGTGAAAAAAATTCTATTATTTTCAAAAAAAGATAATGTTGCACATAAAAGGTCTGTGCATCGTGGAAAGGTTTTTTTATGCAAGGGTCGTTGATGCCTATAAATAAAAGGTGACCCCCTTGTATTCAGTATGATAAAAACTTGATAAATACAAAGCTCTAGTGCATGAAAAAGTGGATTTGGGCGTAAAAATAAAGTTGTGCATAAAAAGGACGGGTTGCGCATAAAAATTAGGTTGTGAGTAAAAAGGAAGTTGCGCATAAAATTTTACGTGCCAAAAGTGAATTTTTTCATGCAAGAAAAGATAATTATGTGAAATATACCCAAAAGGTTGCGAGAAAAATTTGAGGTCCCACAATCCTTCAACAAGTGTTATTCACTCTTTAAGTGTCTTGTAGAGAAGGAGAACCGCACTCTCTGTATGAAGAAGAAACCACAAACAAGAGACTGGTTTTCTCAAACCCTCATTGTGTTTCATGAAGGAAATATTGTGAGTACACAAAAGTTGAATGCTCACCCTTGTAGTGCTTCACAAAGAGAGATCCATGAATCATACCTAGTTCTGTGAAGAATAATCGTGTGTCCTCTGTATGAAGAAGAAGAACTGTAGAGTTCCCTACTTTCATGATAGTAAACACTCTTTGGTTTTATGATTTATACACGCTTTTTCAGGGGTGTTTTTGTTTGTTTGAAGAAGAACCAGACATTCAACTAAACTCACATTAGCACAATGGAAGAAGGAAGTATACCAATACAATCATGTGTTGGTATTGATAATTGAAATAAAGATATTAAGACATTATAGTACTATTTCATATTATATTGTGTCCAAGAGAAAGAAGTGAAGAAGAAGAAGAATAGAGTATGCCCAACCGAAGGCTGGTAATTATTCAGGGAGGTTTAATTTAGATGATGCTAAGTGATCCAATCCTCAGTGTTTTAATAATCACATTAGTGTATGTGATTCTAGCTAAAGATAGAAGAATTATTAGTGCAATCAGTTGTTTCAATAAGAAGAAGAAAGAATAAGAACTAGTGCAATTGGTTTTTGCGCTAGATAAGAAGAGAAAGAAAGAAGATAATTGCTTGCCAACTAATTTTCAAGTAATCAAGTGAAGAGCACTAAAATAAATTAATATCATAACCTACCTTTTTATGAAGTAATAATACTATCTCCACAAACATTATAAAGAACCAGCTAGAGGCTGAAAGTTGGACTAGGATATCACTAGTCTAGGGAAGAGGATTATTTCCCACCCCCCTCCAAAGTGTAGGGACTCACACTAGGTAGAGTATTGTTTTCTTATCCACTCCATTGTAACAACATATCATATTATAGTGGAGAATCCATGAACTCGTAATTTTAATTCATGGTAAGAATGTAGCTTCTCTTATTGAGTGGTGAACCTTGTAAAAATATCATGTGCATATTTTTACTACTTTCTATTATTGCATGTGATAGGGAAAAGAGAATAAGAGAACCAAGATCCTAACAGGTCAAGAGGTATATGGATAAAAAAATTGGAATTGGTATAAAAAGTCCCCAACACTGATTCACCCCCCCCCCCCCTCAATGTTAGGTATATCCCAAACGGGTCCTCTCAATTGGTATCAGAGGGACAAGTTCACCTCTATTGGATTCTCTACAGTGAAGCTATTCTCTTTTGAAAACATGATTTCATTTCCTAATTCCACAATGAAGATCAGGTTTTGTAAATATTTAGTTATCTCTGAGCAGAAAGATATATCCACTAGGACAATGATGAACAAGAAAAAGAAGGATAAGAGAAAGTTGAAGAAGAAGTCCCTCTTATCTAAAGAATATGAAGCATATGGTTATCTATATCTAGATGACATTGAAGACACACCAAACTTGGAAATTTATGAGAAGGTGGATCAAGTCCCCACCAAGAATATAGACAACCTTCCTACCTCAACTGATCAAGAGGTATGTGTTAGTACATTTTGAAATTGTTCTCATGATGAAAATGCTAGCACAAGTGGTGATGATCAATCTACAACATCTCAAGAAATATTAGTTGATAGATTAACAATGATTCTGCATGGTATTCCTGAAGAATGTACATCCCTAGTTTATAGATTATTTCAATGCATGCAATAAAATATCACTCAGCTGGAAGAAGAAACTGATGTTTTGGTGAAAGGCTTACAAGTAAAAATTGTTGAATGTTTAAATATTTCCAAACAGGTTAGATCCATTGAAGAAACAAAGAGGGTATTTGAAGTAAGTTCTTCAAAGTGACTCAAATATGTTAAAGAAAAATAGGGTTTCAACAAGACTCTAGAATAGAAGATCCATGCACTTGGAGATGATCTGGAAAAGATCAATGAAGTCAAGGAGGTATATTTGGAAGAGGACTCTGAGAAAATCAAAGAACTTTACTCTTTGTTAAAAAACAATGTAAATATGCATGAAGATGAAGTTGAAATATTAAATAAGTCTTGTGAAGAGAATATGACTATGATTGAATACTAGGAACTCATCCTCAATATGAGATTTCTATAATTGGAAGCTGAGTTTACCAATCTTGAGAAGACATGTATTGAGTCTCCACAAAAGAAGGAAACAATTGCTTCAAGTACTCAATTATCACTGGAGGATTCTACTATAAAAATACCTCCAATACGTGATAATAAGATTATGGCTTCACACATTGATCTATCACAAGCAACTGAGAAAGTAAAGGTACCATCCATACCAACTTGTTCTAATGTTTCTAAAATTTATTCTACAAAAATTTTAGGTTGGAAGAAAAATTCTAAACAAGTATGGATGAAGAATAATAAGAAGAAACATACCACCATGGCTATAGTGTATAGGGGAAAGAGTGTGGAAGATATATCCCCATAGAAATTACAACAATTCAAGAAGAAGAATCAGAAACCTTATAAAGAAGTTGTCAAGAAGTCAAGGTTTGTTGGTCAATGCTGGTGTTGTAATCTATTTGGGCATTGTGCACTGGATTGTTGGTTCAATCCATTAAATGTAAAAGCACAGAGAAAGACCATATCAAGGGGGAGAAATCCATAGAATAATAAGAAACATCCACATATCCAAAAGCATATGTATACTGCAAATAGATTTGGAATGTTAGATAACATCTATGATATATGCAATAGGAGTGGTCACATGAATGGTGCATGTTCATTTCAACAAGTACCCAACGTTGATAAGAAAATAATATCATAGGATATGGCTAATAAAGAAGAAGAATTTGTGGGAAGTAGTCATAAGAATGTTGGAAAATAAAACACTCCCAAGAAGACTCTAAGGAGGAAAGTTAAGAAAACCTTGGATTCTAAATCCAATAATGTGAATGAAAGTTAATCCAAAAGAACTAGTAATAAGGATGACACTCAGAAGATGCCTTGTAGAAGATCCAATATTGATGGATCAAGTCCTAATGACATATTGGTAGTTTGGACAAAATATTTGGAAAGAATGAGGAAAATGGAATATGCATATGCCAAGGCTAGTGCTAAAAACAAAAGGAAGATTCTATATAAAGGAAAAGAAATTCTGTGTGTGAGGTGAAACAAGGATGGTCACACTGTTATATAATTATTTGAATTTACTCCATCCCAACAAGAATTATTCAAGAAGATTAATGTTGCACCAGGATATTCTAGTGCTTTGAAAGCCATTTAATAAAGAAGACAACAAACAAAGAGATGGAAGAAATAGTAAGGTCTACACAATCAAAGTCAGCATTGAAGATCAGTTGTGAAAGTGTGAATAATGGAGCATCTGGGTTGAGAAAATAATCTCAACCATGTTGTTCACATTGATGGAGAAATGAGGGTCCACCTTATTCCCTTAAATATTTGTGTATTGTATTTTTTCTTATCATACAGGGAATTGAAGGTGAAGAAAGATATTAGGGGGAGAAACTAAGATGTAGTGATGACCGTTGTTCCCTTAAGGGGGAGACACATGAAGAAATTTCCAGAGTAACTATCTCAATCATTATTAATATTAGTTGGAATAAAACTTCAATAATTTGAAGATTTTCTGAAGATCATGTCATTGGAAAAGGTATATTATTTCTTAATCTCTCATCCTTGGTTACTCAAAATGAAGATCATTCTAGAAAGGGGGAGTAACTAAATTACTTAGTGACATAAGAAGAATGTATTATTTCTCATCTCATGAGGTATCGTGATTTAGTTGATAATGGACATCTCTGTCATCTAAATCGAATCCTCTTGTTTTCTACATCGAGTATTGCTCAATTGGACTTAGAGTGAAATGATTGATGACACATTTCTGAAGTATGAAATGATACCCTCTCTGGCATGAACTTTTTATTTATTGTCAATAAGGGGGAGATATGTGAAATGAAAGTTCAAAATTGAAAGGTGGAGAAAAAGAAAGGTAAAGGGGAGAGATAGGATTCACATTTTGACATTAACACATTCATTTGACAGAACATTGAAGTAATGCCAACAAATAAAAGGGGGATATTGTTGGGACAACTTTTTTGTATGAATTTGTATTTGTTGTAAACATCTACCAATACTAGTAAAAATTAAAAAGGATCTCCAAAGTTTAATGAAAAAGTTAATGTAGGATTATTGAAGTGATCGATGCACTGATCCTGAGTTCAAATAACTTGTGTCAAAGGTGACACATTTTTTACAACAATGAAGATAGATGAAGTGTCATTAATGTGAGGATGATTGAAGTGCTTTGGAAGTTATGTTCCAAATGGAATAGAAGATGAGGAAATGATAAAGGGTATATTGGCTTGGCATTTAAAGATGGCCATGCATGGTGGTTTAAGATGAAGAGGAAAAGAGAAAGCATGCATGTTCTTAGATTTCTAAATCAGATAATGCTCTGATGATTTGTATTTCAAAAGTATCATAAGTTATAAGAACTTATGATGAAATTATTATGAAGTAAAGGGGAAGTAAAGGTGATTCCAATCATATACAGTTTTTATTGGAACGAAATATGTTGGTGGAAGATAGGGAAGTTATAGTACTTTCCATGGAAAATCAGATGATGCTAAAGCTGGTCTATTGAAGGATATATATCACGATAGTGGAGTTCATGATGAAATTTAAAAAGTTGTTGAAGAAGACTCATCATAGAGAATAATCATGAAGTTTACGGTCGAAGCATATATTGAAGGTGGCACTGTTTTCCAGTGTTTCCCTAAATTTTGGGCCTGAAAAACAGGAGATAGAGACATCGGTTCTTGGAAAAGGAAGGTGAAATAAAAATAAGGTTTGTGTGTGAAATATTGTTTATACATGCAATATTGGCTTGGATTTTTGTTCACAAGCGAAGTTCTAAGACCGGAACAGAAAAATATGGCAAAGTCATGGAATGCGCAAAAAAATTGGGCATAGTGCATGAAAAAGAAGTTGTGCGAAAGATTGTTTTTTCACGCAATATGGAATACGGTGTGGAATTTTTCACAGAATTGGCGTAGCATGATTATAAAGTAAAAAAAATGAAAAATACATGAAGTGCATGAAACATTATATGGTTTTCATGAAAAGATGATTTTTCACGTAAAAGTTTTGCACGCCATGGAATATTGTGCGCAATTGGTGTATCATGATTAGAAACTCAAAAAATAACAAAGACATGAAGTGCGCAAAAAATTAAATGGTTTGCATGAAAATATGATGTTATGCGTAAAAGGTTTTCATGCCATGGAAAGGTTTTTTTGTGCAAGGTTCAGTGATACCTATAAATAATAGGTGACCCCCTTGTATTCAGTAGGCTTAACACTTGAGAAATCCTAAGCTCTGGTGCACAAAAAAGTGGATTTGCGTGTAAAAATAAGGTTGTGCGTAAAAATGATTGTTTTTGTGTAAAAATTAGGCTGTGTGTAAAAATTAGGTTGCGCGTAAAAAGGAATTTGAGCGTAAAATTTTACGTGCCAAAAGTGAATTTCTGCTCGCAAGAAAAGAAAATTATGTTCAATACACCCAAAAGGTTGCATGAAAGATTTGAGGTCCCACAAGACTTCAACAAGTGTTATGCACTCTTGAAGTGTCTTATAAATAAGGATAATCGCACCCTCTATGCGAAGAAGAAACCACAAACAAGCGACTGGTTTTCTCAAACCCTTGTTGTGTTTCGTGAAGCAGATCATGTGAGTACACAGCCAGTGAATACTCACCCTTGTAGTGCTTCACGAAGAGAGATCCATGAATCATCCCTGGTTTTTTAAGAAGAATCACACATCCTCTACGTGAAGAAGAAGACCCATGGAGTTCTCTACTTTCACAATAGTGAACACTCTCTGGTTACACAATTTATACACACTGTTTGAAGGGGTGTTATTATTTATTTAAAGAAGAACCAGACGTGCAACTAAACTCACATCTGTACAAAGGAAGAAAGAAGTACAATGATAAACTCATGTGTTGGTATTGAGAATTGAATAAAGATATTAATACACTACAGTAATATTTTATATTATACTGTGTCAAAGAAGAAGAAGAGAAGAAGAAGAAGAACAGAGTATGCCCAACCGAAGGCTGATAATTATTCAGGGTAGTTTAATTTTAATGATGCAAAGTGAGCTGATCCTCTGTGTTTGAATAATCACTTTAGTGTATGTCATCCTAGTTAAATAGAGAAGAACTTTTAGTGCGGTTAGTTGTTGCACTAAAAAGAAGAAATAAGAAGAACTAGTGCATTTTGTTTTTTCACTAGAGAAGAAGAGAAAGAAATAAGATAATTTCTTGCCAATTGATTTGAAAGTAATCAAGTGAAGATCACTGAAATAGATCATGATCAGACCCTACCTTTTGAAGAAGGAATAAGACTATCTCCATAGGCATTATAAAGAACCAGCTAGAGGCTGTAAGTTGGACTGGGCTATCACTAGTCTAGGGAAGAGTATTTTTTCCCACCCCCCTCCAAAGTGTAGGGACTCACACTAGCTAGAGGATTGTTTTCATAGCCACTCTATTGTAACAGCATATCACATTATAGTGTAGAATCCTTGCACTAGTCATTCCCATGCATAGAAAGGACGTAGCTGCTCTTATTGAGTGGTGGACCTTATAAAAATATCGTATGTGTATTTTTACTACTTTTTATTATTTCATGTGATAGGGAAAAGAGAATAAGAGAATCAAGATACTAACAGGTCAAGAGGTATAGGGATAAAAAGTTGTAATTTGTTTATAAAGTCCCCAACATTGATTCACCCCCCCACCCTCAATGTTAGGTATATCCCAAACTAGTTCTCTTATATGTATTCTTGAGATACTTTTATAGGTCTTATTGGAATCTCATTAGTAGGGATATATTGAATATAGTTCAGGACTTCTTTAGGGGTGGATGCCTCCCTCATGTGGCATGCACTACCACCCTGGTGTTGATTCCCAAGATCAAGTGTCCCTCATCCCTCCAGCATTACTATACAATCAGTATGTGTAATTACCCATACAAGGTGGTTACCAGTGTGATAAAAATAAGAATCTATACACATCTCCCCCAATGGATATCTAATGAGCAACATGGGTTTTTTAAGGGGGACTACTCAAGGTGTGATTACTATGGATCAAGAAGTGATTAGTGATATCAACCAAAAGGTCATAGGCTTAAAAATTGTAATTAAGCTAGATATAGACAAATTTTATGACAAATTAGAATGGAATTTTATCAATAAGGTGTTGGATAGAATGGGATTTTCTTCTTGGGCCTATGATCTTATGTTCAGGTGTTTTAACTCCTCTTGGTTCTCAATTTCTTTCTTGTGGAAAAATTGAAATTTTTTCAAATTTATCCATGGGATAGGACAAGGTGACCCTCTATCCATAGCCATATTCATTATCACCCAATATTTCCTCAACTACCTTATCAAAAAGAGTATACTATGGGGGTGTGCTTCCTTACCGATTTAGTATGAAATCATGTACCATCTATCACCTCATGTTTGAATATAACACCATAATAATTGTAAATTCCAACAAGATATCATTCTATGGTGTCAATAAATTTCTTAAAGACAATTTCAAATAGAGTAGATAGATTATAAATTTATCCAAAACTAGCTTATATATTTCTAGCATGTGCTCAGATATAAGGATATACTCCCTAAATAATGTTATTTACATGCATAGAATAGTTTTTTCTATGGAATAACTTGGTGAATCCATTTCTTTGAACATGCCTTACATACATCACTTTGATAAAAAAATTCATAGGATCACTAAGATAATTTTGAATTGGAAAATTCATTACCTATCCTTTGGTGGAACAATTAATCTGGTGAATAATTTTCTATCATCTATTCCAATATATTTTATTTCTACTACTAGGGTAATGAAGGATGTCATCTCTCACGTTGACAAAATTCTAGCATTGTTAATCTGGTACACCCATTCAGAAGGCTTGAATCAGTAGGCCTCCTTGGGAATAATGGCCAGGACTGCGAGGGAGGGAAACATAAACATGAAAAATCTTCCATGCATGCTTCAATGAATGCATAAGAAGTTGGAATGGGAAGTCCTTTAGAAATGGACTCTTTTGGGTAGGCTCATGGAATGGAGATATAGTGGTGATAGGGTCATGGTGAGAGGCAGCTCAAATTCCCTATGTTCTATCTTTCACCTTCATTTCTCGACACTTAAAATCCATAATCAAAGGATTGTGGGAAGGGGAGATATATTGTTTTGGAATTTCAACTAGGTTATATCTAAGCTTAGGTTCCCTAGATGGCTTGTTCCAAATATAACCTTCAAGTATACATGCATGCACCAAAACTTCATCAACACCATTTCATACAAGAAACAATGGGATATTTTCAACCTCATTGAGATAAAAAAATAAACTAGACGAGTGTGTTTTTATGGGATCATCATCCATTTAATTATTGGTGAAGAATTTCAGAAGGGTGATAGTGCCCCCAACTATGAGGATAGCTAGTGTGAGGTTTTGTGGTGCAAGGAGACTCATGTGAAGTATAATTTTCTCTTATAGAGAATTAGAAATTATGCATTTCAAACTAATTAAAATATAAAACATACAGGAATCACTCTTATGTCTAGGTGGTCATGATATAGGGAGAGAAGGAAGGAGAGCCTGGAAAATCTATATTTAGAAGGATCCAAAGCTCATACAGTTTAAAATTCATTTAGAGATTCCATGGGTATCTCATCCCAGGATGTATAGGGATCCAATTTTGTGGAATACTGGTTCCAGGGAGTGGGGACAGTGGGGAGAAGAGGAAATATCAATCGATAGTCCTTATAGTAGGCTATTGGTACATCTAGAAGGTGTGAAACACTACTTGGGTTGACATAAGTATGTGAACGGGAAGTGATATTATTATTAGAACCAGAAACCTTCTGGTTGATTTGAGCATCCTCTTCAAAAACAAGGATAAAGCTCTTACCCTAAAATCAATCCTATCTAGAAGTACCTTTATTCACTCTTCTATGAATTCCAAATAGGTTCGCTGGGTTCATTGGTATCCCCCTATTTTTGGTTATAAACTCAACATGGATGGCTCATTTTTTATGGGTATCATGAGGGGAGAAGGTGTGGTCCAAGATCCTTGGGGCTATCATTTTTTCATTTACAACATATTTTTGAAGTGTTTATTACCTTCCGAAAGCGGAAATGGTGATGAAAACAGGACTCCTCTTATGTAGGTAGAAGAATATTAATATGTTGGAAGTTGAAACGGATTCCATAACTTTGTACAATTCTCTACATGGCTCAGGTACCACCCCTTGGTTGATTTCCAATATTATTAGATGGTGTAGGGGTATTGTTAACAACCAGATGAGTTTTTTTCACACCTGATGAGAGGGTAACAAAGTTGTAGACTTCCTTACTTCAATATTGGGCCACATAGTATATATCTCTTGATTTCCTAACATGATATCTCTACCTCCTGAGGGGTGAACCTTGTGAAATCAGATGCTTGTATGCTTCATTGTTTTAGGCCACCCAAATTCTCTAGTTTCCTTTGTTCCATGTTTCCATTTTACCTCTTTCTTTCTGTATAGACCTGCACTTTTTTTAAAATAAAAATATAATGATGATGATGATGATGATAAAACATTAGTGTTTAAAATAAAAAAAATAAACTTCACTGTGAAATTTTTAAACAATATGATTTGATAAAACAATATTTTTATTCTTAGTAATGTGGTTAATTCAATAGATAACTAATTTTTTTATAAATTATAAATTAAAAATTAAAAAATATGTAAATACAAATTAAAATAAGGTTTTCCTCTTCAAAATATTTATCAAATGCATCATATTCATGATATATATTTTATATGTTGTAAAAAATGATAAATTACTTCATAATATTTCCTTGGTCAAGTAAGAAAAACAAACTGAGTTGATAAAATTTGATTGTATTCATTTAATGATACATGAAATTTTTAAATAAAAGATGCATAATTTTAAAAATTGTAGTATTACATGTATAATCTGAAAATTAGAAATAGTGTTTTAATAAATTAATCTTTCCTTTACAATAATAATTGAAATTTATTCTTTTGGTGGTGATAACAAGTTTAAATAGGATTAGTTCTGATCCATATTAAGAATATATTTATTATCTTATATTGATTTATATTTTAAATAAATAAATAATATTTAGTTTTTTTATTCCATCCATGAAAAAAATACCTAATTAAAAATTCTATAAGAGAATTTGAAATTGATTTTATGAATTCAATTTCAAAATCGAATATAGATTAAATTTCATTCTATATTGTGAAAAAATTGTTTCAAAATTAAATTTTTTATATCTTTTATAAAACTTCATCTTAAATTTTATAATCAATTTTTAATAAAATATATTTATTATATAAATATTATTTAAATTTTTTTAAAATATAAAAAAACTGAAAAAATTTATTTATTGATTGTTAAATAATTATTTTGTGATGTATTCCATACTCCTAAATAAAATATAAAAATAAATTTTTTTGAATCTAATTTTTTATTTTGTGTTCCTCTAAATCCTACATATAGGGAATTTATTTCAATAATTAAAATAATTAGATGAGGGATAATAAGAAAAAAAAATATTTTAACCTAAGTTTTTATTTTTTTTAACAATATTATTATGTTCATTTATCTAGTTTGGTGGATTTTTATTTAATCATTTAAATAACATTTTATTATGAATCTAGGATGAAGAATAAAATAAACAACATAATTAAGACATCTTAAAAAACATTATAATGTATTACACATAGAAATTTAATAGTAAAATCTATGGCACTTTAAATATGTGTAAATTTTTTTTGATAAATATAATTTCCCAAAAACCTTATTTTTATTTAAAACATATTTACTTTTTATTTTGAAACAACAAGATAATTTCATTTAATGACATTACAAAATATTTTTTAGTGTTTGAATTGTTTATTTATGATTGAGAAAACATTAAAAAAATTATCTATTTATACTATATAAAATTTTGTATGTGGATTGAAAATATCATTCATATCATTTTGAAATTCAAAATGATCATTTTTTAATCAAATAATCATAACCTTATGCTCATAATGATCAAATGGAACCATACAAGTAGTTGTATACTTATCTTTTTCATTTATTATAATTTTATAAAAAAATAGATTTCATAATAGTTTTTTAAAATAATTTTACATCATAAATTCTATCTATTAAATATTTTTTATTTGGTGTATGATAATAAATACATTATAAAAATTTATTAAGAGGTTTATAATTTATCACTAATCTTAGAGCTCTTATTTCTATTTGTGTTTGATTAAAAACATAAAAAATAAATAAAGTCCATGTATATTTAATTTTTTTAATAATACCCTTATATAATAATATTTTAATTTATTTTTTATAATATTATAACAATTCATGATTCATTTTTATGGGTTTATCCTCTTTTGGAATTTTATTTTTTTTAAAAACTTTAATATATGGTAATTTAACTGAATGTTTTATCCTTTCTCAAAAATAATGCGGTAAATTTAAAAAAAAATCAATACATTTTTGGAATATTATTATCTATCCTTAATTTTTTTTGATCTTAATTATTCTTCAATATTATTAAATTGTACTTTCTTTTATAGTTATTGTTACAACCATAGGTTGTTTAGTTGGATTTTTTGTCAATATTTTGTTAAGATGATTTTTTTGGGCTTGTTGCTTATGTAACATTAGGTGAAAGTTACATGAAGTGCCTTGAATATTTTGGAATAAGTATAGAGATATTATTATAGGATTTTTTAAGTTATAGTGGTCACATTGAGATAACCATTTTTACATCGCAAATGAATTTGCGATCTAAAAGTGAAAAAGGAAATTCTACATAAGAGTAAAATGGGGACTTCATATGAATGGTTTATTCAAAGAATACGAACATCATGCTTCGAAGATAGTTTGAGTATATATAAGTAAATATATATACTAAAATTAGTTTCATGGTGACATAGAAATCTGTGTTGTGATGAAATCTGAACAGATTTGAGTGATTTTGGAGTTAAAGTGCTCACATCATGGCAGGTATGTCACACAACACCAGGTGAAGGGTTCTCACAATGAATACCCACGATGAAAATTATACAAGGCTATAAATATTGAATCTAGAAGCTTACACACCACAAATATAATATCCCAAGACATGATCTGTTGAATCTAGTGCTAAAACTTTCTATATATTCATTTTTTTATTAAAAGACAAAGATAATATACATCACATGAAAAATATACAGTCCAATGATCTTTTTAGTTTAAATATTTTTAGTATTATTAAATTATAATACATATTAGAATTTGTTAAAAATTATACAATATTTTATCTAAATTCACCCAATCTATACTTTTAATTTATATCATTCACCATTACCTTTTACTCCTTACTATACTTGTGAAAAACATTTAATTTCATGATATGAGCACAAAATTTCTCAGTAATAAGTTTTATAACTAGAGATAAAATCCTTTAAATTTTTACTAAATATTAATTTAGGGTTTTAAAAATCCAAAATTGGGGATTCTTGTTAAAAAAATTAAATTAATATTTTGATAACATAATATCCTTTGAGAACATAAAAACCTTTGAAATATATATTGATTTCTACTTTGAAAACTTTAAAACATTACTTTTGAAAAATAATATATATTTTTGGAAAAATAATTATACTCATCAAACTTTTAATAAAACCATGATTCCACTATGAACATTGAAAAAAACATCACTTTAGGACAAATTCCTCTTGAGGTTGTGGGTTTACTGCCCATTCCTATTCATTATGTTCAATACCTAAGTGCCAAAATTTATATAAAAATATTTTTTAAAAATATTTTCTTTCTCATTATAAATCTATTAAAAAAATTTAAAAAAATTCATATATATGGAATTCATTTTCAAAGAGTAAAATAATTACATAGATATTAGAATTTACCATAACTTCCTTTAAAGGAGAAAAATATATACTTTCTTAAAGATTAGATATAATATAAACATTCTTAGAAAACACTTATATATAATTCTTGTAAATTAAACAAATATTTTCTTAACACATATGGAATTATAATGATTAATATAGTTCATGGAAATCCAATAATCATGAATAATATTTATATAAATAAGATCACATTTTATATATAAAATGATAAAAGTTATCACTTTAAAATCAACCTTGAATTAAGAAAATAAAATTCTATTTTTTAAAACATGTATAATTTTAAAATGTAAATTTTTAAGAAGGAATGGAATTAAAATCCTTAAAAACATAATCTTCTTCAAATAGGGTTTAATGAAAATATATTTCCCATTCAACAAGTGTTCTGGTTAAAAATAAGTGAAATTGGAATAAAAATGTTTCCTTTACTTAGGGTATTGGAAACCATTAAATAATTTCTTCTTCAAATTAAATTTTCCTCAAAATAAAATGGATTTAAAAAGAAATAGAAATTTAATAAAAAAATTATTCCCTTACCTAATAATAGGAATAACCCTAGGACTACTCTTATAGATTCCCTTCTTCAGACCTTCTCACTTTTTCACTCTTACTTGATATTAGAAAAATATCAGGGTTTTTAAATTTCACTTTATATAATGTGTAATCCCAAAGGAAAGTCCCTTTAAATATCTAACCCATTACTATATATTTATCTTTAAATAATAGATAAAGGTTCTAGTATACCCTTTGTAGATTTGATGAAATCTTATCTTACATTGATTTTATACTAAAAATTTAATTTCTATTAGTATCTACTTGTACACAACCACAAAAATGATATTCCATGTCACTTAAAATGATTAAAATTATATTAAAATCAAAATGTGAATCTCCTAGGGGGGTAAATCTCTTGTTGGATTGTGGAGCATGATAAAAACTATTACTGATCAAGTGGATAAAAATAGATTTAATTTTGATTTTTAAATTTATATATATAAATGGAAATTGTTCCTACTCTTGAATCAAGATATATCAAAGTATATTATCTCCCATGATCATAAGCTAGAGATCTCTTTATATAAATATATTGATAGATAATACATATATATATACATCATCGCTGCAACTAGTGTAACCCAAGGAAGAAGATAAAAAACCTATGAATATAATCTTAGTAGTATAATATCTTCCATAATTAATCAGTTGTCTTGATATAAAATATACTATTTTATATGTATACCCATATCTCCAATGATGTCCCTATAATATCATCACCAAAAAAGATAAGCATTGGGTTTCCAATTATATATATATATATAAGACAAATGAATATTGAAAATAGATTTTATATTATGATAAAAACGAATGTGACATTTCTATCACTGATGTCAGAAGTAACTTCTTCAAATATTTCTACTTCCAATGTTAACTCTGTGAAAGCTAAGGCTAAATGAAGAAGATGAAAATTTGAAACTCTATTATGACCTGGAAACATCTTCATGTGAAGATCCAAATGGTTTTATATTAATTATTTAGTTATGTGTAACATGGAATCTACTTTAACACATCTTAAATTTGAATAGAAAAGAGGAAGAAAGCATCGGGGACACTGCGTTTAGTACATGAGGAAGGAGATGATACTCTGATTGATGGAAAGTTCATATGAAACTGATCAGACAATGATGATATAAACATATGTTTCTTTAAGCATATCTATAGTGCCTTCATTCTTTGATCCAATATAAGATATTTTCTTGGTTGATCACTCCATTATATATTTCCACATTCCATCTTTGTCCCAATATGAGCATCCTGATGTCTACTCCTAGAACCACACTACACCCACTGCCTCAAACTGTCATTCTCATCTACATGGTGGCTCCAACACCTTGTGTGCCTCTATGTGCATGCCTAACTATCTATATAGGAACTCATACATGCCTCCATGTGATCTTCTTGGGTTGGATCTCCCTTGTGGTTGAGATTTATCACATAGTAAGGTTGATATAGATTTCCCTTGTCGCTTATATGGTTGGCCATTTTTTTTCTATGTAGATTTTTTAAAATCATTTAAAAGGAATAATGCTTACTATATATAAAATAAATATTATATTTAATTAATATAATCTTTCTATAATTATTTTATACATATATGTACACATTAAAATATTTCATTTCAAATATATATTTACTTTATTCTTATCATAATTTAATTCAAATAGCATTTTATCTAACATAATCTTTACCTTACTTACCTTTTAATATACGAGCATCAAAATGATATCTTAATAACCATGGTTTTTTATATTAAACAAATTTTACTTCATTGTTTATTAAATTATTTTATTCATCCTCTTAATTATCAAACATCGTAATTTCATAATTATAACATTTTGGTCCTAAATTATTATAAAATTTGTTAAAAAAGAATTATTAAATATATATTTACAAAATAAAAATGTTAACTTATAAAAGAACTATATATTTAGTATTTATAACTATATTATTTAATTATAAGTAAATTTTTAAAGAGTTTCATTGTAATTTATTTATTTACTTTCTTTTATTAAAACTTGGTATGTTATATTCTACCTCCTTAAATAAATTACATCCTCACAATTTTAGTTATCTAAATAACCTTTTAACTTTATAATTAAATTTATATCAAGTGGGTTTTTTCTTTTTTTTAAATAGCTTAGAGTTTGATAAAGATAATTTTCATAATAAATTTTATAGTAAATTAGTTATTGAGAAACTTTTTTTCTTAAATACATGTTAATGAATCCAAACCCCAAAATAATGAAACCTTAGATAATTTATAGGATTCCTTCCTTGAAAATGAAGGCTCTTCTAAAATAACTTTCATCTAATATACCTTCGATTCCATAAAAATATAATATGAAAATCTTCAAAAAAAAGGTTTCTAACTTCTAAATTATCCTCAAACAATATCATCATAATCTCCAAAGTTTTTTAAATTGTTCCTCTGACACCAACTCTAACAACCCAAGACCCGCACTCCTGGATTTGGTGCTAAAACATGTTTTATAGTATTCCTTTAATTTTTATAAAAAGATAAATATAATAATAATCTCTTGAAAAATATATAGTTTGAGGATATTTTCATTTTAAAGATTTATAGGATTAAGAAGACTTAATACATATCAAAGTTTATGAAAAATTATAAAATCTTTAATCTGGATTTACTCGAGCTATAATTTTAATCGAGATCATTCACCGTGACCTTATACTCCTTACTATACCGATGAAAAAAATTTAAAAACATGTGATGGTCACAAAATTGCTTATTGTGGGGTTTTAAAACTAGAGATAAACCCTTATAACTTTTTCCTAAACATTAATTTATGGTTTTCAAAATCCAAAATAGGGGATTATTTTTAAATCATTTTTAAATACATATTTTGATAACATAATATCCTTTTAGAACATAAAATCCTTCAAAATAAATCATTATTTATCCTTTGAAAACATCAAAACATTACTTTGGAGAAATAATATTTTTTTGGAATAATAATAATACTCAGTAATCTTGAAAGAAAAACATGCGGCCACTTGATATACTGAAAATCTAAACATCATATTAGGAAAAATCCCCCTTCAGTTTGTGGTTTAACACCTAATTCCTCTTCATTATGTTTAATACCCAAGTTCCAAATTCTATATAAAAACATTTTTTCTAAATATTGTCTTTCTCATTATATATCCATTAAAAACATTTCAAAAAGTTCTTATATAAGTAATTTATTTTTAAAGAAGAAAATGATTACTTATATATTAGATTTTACCACTATTTCTTATAAAGGAGAAAAATACATACTTTCATAAATATTACAGATAATCTAAAATTCTTAGGTAACTCTTATAAATATTTCTTGTAAAATAAAAAAAATATTTTCATAACACATGTATAATGTTGGTGACAGCTATAGTTCATGGTTGTACCTAAAATTATGAATAAAATTTATAAAATAAGACCAAATTTTATATATAAAATTATAAAATTTATCACCTTAAAATTAACCTTGAATTCAGAAAACAAAAGTTCATTTTTCAAAAAATATATAATTTTAAAATATGAATTTTTTATAAATAATTGAATTATAATCCTTAGAAATATAACCCTTTGTAAAGAGGTTTTAATAAAAAAATCCATAATAATAAGGGTTTTGGTTAAAAATAAATATATGTTTAATAAAACAAATTATTGTACTTAGGGTTTTGTAAACCACAGTACAAGAGTTTGTTAAAAACAAATTTCCCTTAAATGAAAATGGGTTTCAAAAATAATAGGAATTTAATAAAATTCCTTTTATTACCTTTACTAATAATAAGAAAAATCCTAGGAATTATTTTATATCTTCCTTTCTTCATACCTTCTCACTTTCTCATTCTTACTTGATACTAGAAAAATATAATGGTTTCTAAACAGCACTTTAGATAGTGTGTAAACCCAATGAAAAGCCTCTTTAAATATCAAACCCTTTACTATGTATTTATGTCTAAATAATAGGAAAAGGTTCTAGTATATCTACTGTAGACTTTATGAAATATCATTTTTTATCATTTTTTATATTAAAAATGTAATTTCTATTATTATCTAATTGTACACAGCCACACAAACGATATACCAGATCACTATAAACATTTAAAATTCCATAAAACTCCAAATGAAAAGCTTCATGGGGTTTGATCTCTTTATGGATTGTTGATAAAGATGATAATTATTATAGAATATGCAGATAAATAAATCATTAATTTTGATTATTACAGTTATATATATAAATAGAAATCATTCCTACTCTTAAATTAAGAGATCTCAAAGTCAATTAACCCCCATGATTATAAGTTGAATTCCCATTTTTTAAAATATATTGATGGATAATATATATATATATATATATATATACTCACCTCATCTCCACAACTGGTGTAACTCAAGGAGGAATATGACAAACCTTTGAATCAAAATAGAGTTATAGATGATCATCCTTTGATTAATCGATTATCTTGATATAAAATATAACATTTTATAAGTATACCCATATCTATAATGACAAACCTGAAAACTCCCAACCCAAAAATATGGAAAGTGGTTTTTAAATTTATATATATATATATGATATAGATAGATATTGAAAGTATTTTTTATCTTATGATAAAAATGAAGAGGGTGTTTTCGTCACTGATGTCAGATGTAACTTTGTCAAATATTTCTAACTATGATGATAACTCTATGAAATCTAAGGCTGAAGTAAGAAGTTAAAGTTTGAAATGCTATTATAACATACAAAATTCTTCATGTAAAGATCCAAATGGTTTCATATACATTATTTGGTTATGAATTGAACATGGACACTAATTTACAAAATAATATAGTAGCATTTAGAATAAGAAGAAAGTGTTGAGGTTGCTAGGTTTAGCGTGTTAGGAAGGATATAATGGTTGGGTTGACTGGATAGATTAGATGAAAATGATCATATGGTGACAATATAAATGAATGTTTTTTTAGGTGGAACTATAGTTTCTTTATTATCTGATACCACATCAGAGATATTCTTGGTCAAGCACACCCTTATATTTTTTCACATTACATCATTGGCTCGATGTGAGTAGCCCATGGTCCACTTTTTAAACCACATTGCACCCATCGCCACATGTTGTTGTTCCAACTATAATAGAGACTTCAACACCCTCTATAAACACACTCATGCATGATTTTACACCTTCATGTGCACATATGTTTGATTATGAAGGCACTCTCCCATACCTTCATGCAATCCACTTGGGTTGGCTCTCCCTTATAGTTGATATTTCTCTCACAGTAAGGTTGATAGAGATGGACCTTGTGGCTTGGTTGGTTAGACATTTTTTATACTAAGTAGTTTTTTTAATTCATTTATAAGGAAGAACAGTCATTATATCTAAAATACATGTTTCATTTAGTTAATATACTATTTATGGAATTATTTTATACACTTATGTACACATTAAAAAACTTAAAATATATATTTAATTTAATCTTCTCATAATTAAATTCACTTAGATTTTATTTAACATAATGTCTACTTTACTTAACATTGTAGTATACTAGCATCAAAATGATATCTTACTAACCATATTTTTTATATTTAATAAATATTAATTAATTTTTTATTAAATTATAATATTAATCCTATTAATTATTAAACATCGCGATTTCATAAATATAACATTTTGGTTAGAAATTAGTATAAATTTTGTTACTCAAAAATTATTAAATATATCTTTACAAGAAAAAATCATTAACTTATAAAAATCAACTATAATTTTTGAATTTTTAACTCTGTTATTTAATTATTAGAAACATTTTAAAGAGTTTCATTATTATTTATTTATTCACTCTCTTTTATTAAAACTTGGAATGTTACAGTGAAGACATAGGGTACACCATGACTTATCTAGAAGTTGAGAGAAGTTTTAGAAAACCACTAAATCGCATCAAAAATAATAATGAAGTGCCATGAGGTATGGTTCATATATAATTTTAATAGGAATAATAATATGGAAATCTCTTATAGGTTTGGTGGTTAATTAAATAAATAAAATTTATAAATTCAAATTCAAGGGTGAAAATATGATGTAGGAAGATCAAAAGTCTATATTATAGTCTAAGAAAGTTGTAAGTTAATTTATGTTTGAATTTAGAATTTAAAATTAAAACATTATCTATATTAAGATAGTGTTGTTGTGAACGATGAAAAAAAAAGAAACATGTAGAGAATTTAAGGGTGGATTTTTAAAGATAAGAGATAAAAGAGTATGATTGCATATATGGATTAAAGAAGAGAAGTGTGTGAGACTATATTACATTTAAAATTGATAATGGAATCAAATTGTGTTATATATAAAATTAAATATATAGAATTTAAAACTGGTGCATCATGGAGAACACCCTTTGTTGCTTTGTGATGTGTATCATATTGAAATCTTTTGAGATCAACTCATGTTTCAATTATATATTTTTATCCCTCTTGAAAATAGAGTGTGGAAGATTGGAATAGCTCGTAAACCTCGATATAGTAGTGATCTATTCCTAAAGTTTTAATGCTCATACTAGTGAAGTAGTTTTTAATCAGGCATATCCAAACATTATTCATATATTCTCCTTGGTGTATAATTTTATAGGTGAACCAAGTAATAATAGTGTGTTTGTGATCTTTATTTTTATACATTTTATTGTGATTAAAAAAATAGATTCGAGATTTATTTGATAATGAAAAGAAAAGAACCAATTAGTTAAAAAATGAAAATTGAATTTCAATGGACCATAATTAGCTCCCTCTTAGGGTGTTTAGTAGAACCACAGGGAACAAAAAGTAGTATTAGAGAAAAAATTTATTCCTTAAATCTATTGGAAGAAATCATATCATTAATGAAAAAGGTGTACCCTTGTTTGATGGTTGAAACGATCATATATGAATGAATATAATGATATCGCATTTATAATCTCTTGGAATGTATGTTTATACAATGGTTATACATAGAATTTAATTTAGTGATCCTATTGGTATATTAAAGACTAAACTAGATAAGAAAATAGTGAATGATGATGCTAAGGCATATAGTGATTTATCAAGAGCATTTTCTATTAAAATTTATATGAATGTATTTAGATATACTATGGTTAAAGGTATTTAGGATAAACTCACTAATATATTTTAAGGTAACACCAAAGTTAAGGAGGTAAAGTTTTAGGTCTTATAGAATAGATTTGATAATCTGAACTTGAGTTCTGATGAAAACATAGATGGTTTCTTTAACCGTGTTATAGAATTTTTGGATATGTACAATGAATTAATGAAGAATTAAAAGACTTTAATATCATGAATAATATCATCATAATATCACCGATATGTACAATCTAAAATTGTAACACCCCAAAATTTTAAAATATGAAAATCATATCTGATAGCATGTATGACATGAAACACCAAGCATAGAAAGGAATATAGCATCCTGAGACTTTATGATATATTTACTATTTTTCAAAAAAAACAATACATTTTATATGTTCCAATGCATGAAAAACTAAGTTTATCTTGTGTTACATTCAATAATGAGTTTCTTTGATATCTTGTGTTACACACAAGACCGAGTTTTACTGAACAACAATATACTATTAATATTATTATTAAATATAATAGTTATCACCTAGATGTTGGAATGGTGGGTATGAATAGATTAAATAAATTATAAAAATATATATTTTACACACACTTATTTTCTATCTATTCATTATAAATAAAATAATAATAATTTATAATAAATAAATAAAATTCTGAAAAAAAAAAAATTTCTAAAAGGCAGATTAATCGTGATTTGCACACATAATTTATAATTAATTTTTACAAATTTTATAAAATTTATATTAAAAATAAACTTCATTTTTTAAATTAAAATATCTAAATTATCTTATGGTGATTTTTTTATTTTTCTAAGAAGTTTTTTTTGATTAATAGTGAAAAATACTGGATTTTAATTGAAAACTTTTTTTTTCAAATTATTTATAAAGTTAAATTTTATTTTTAATTTGTTTTAAAGTAAAATTAGTTCAATTATATATCAATTAATCCAAATTAGTTCATTTTAATCCATTTCATATTGAATTTAGATATAAAAAACTTTGTAAACTTTTGAACATTTTCACTTTAAAACCCTATTTTCTCATCACGTCTACAGGATTAATTTTAAATTTAATTGTTTCCACTTATGTGAATTGAATTTATAAAAATTTATTCCATATTTTTAATGATAATAATTTATAATTTATAATAAGGTAAACTTAATTTTTTACCCAAATTAATAGTGAATGTAGAAAAAATTAATTATCGTGGTTAAGGTAAAAATTGATTTTTCGGGGTTAAACTAAACATATAAGTGTATAAATGACCTATAAACATGCCAAAAAACTATTGGGTGGACATATTTTGACCATTAAACCTATAAGGTTAGATAATAGTCCATTTTGGACCCTTTTTCTATATGAAAAATATGGTAACACTAAATTCATTTTAAAATTACCAAGTGTGCCCTCTCCCCCAATTATAAAAGGTCACCCCCTCTCCTCTCTTCTGTACACCTTCAAGCCTTTTTATTTTGGCCAATACTTAAACAAATAACTTCCAAAATTTCATAACCTAATACTATAATCCTTATTTTTGGTATAAATAAAATCTAGGAAGGCTTTAGTTTAAACCTAATGAGGATACCTAAAGAAGAGGTAATTCTATTCAACAAGTGTCTTTATTTTACTTCTTTATCCACCTCTTTCAATTTTTATTATTACATTATTATATAATAACCTAAATATATTACATATACTAGGATTTTATTTAGAATAATTTTATGACCTAAAAACATATCCACTTCCATAAAATGGGTTACAAAATCATCATTCGTGTGTACAACGGACAACTGCCTCGTAAACCAATGTCATTCGTTTTTTCATTTCAACCTCTCAAGGTTGGGTATGATGATGGATATAAGGTATATATATAATATTTATAACATATTTATACCATTGGAGTCACTATATCATATATATATACCTTCCACTCTATAGAAGATAGGATAAAGTCATTCGTGTGTACGGCGGACTACCGCCTCGCGAATCGATTTGATTTGTATTTCACAAACACTTCACATGGAAGGTGATAAAGATATATTTAATGATTATAATTGATATAAATAACATAATTATGATATTAATGAAATATTTATCATTCTTTAAAGATAATATATTTCATTTTTTTATTTCATTTTCACTCACATAAGGATTATAACATCATTCGTGTATATGTGGACTACCACATTCACAAAGAGATATGACTCTATTTTCATCACCACACCACATGGATGATATTTATAAGTATATAATATGGTATTATTTATATTATTATCATTATTTAAAGGTAAAATATTACTTAAAACCTTTCTATAATTATCAGGGAAAAATTGAAATTTTACTCATGCGTATGTACGGTCTACCGTCTTAATGATCATAACGTACTTCATTTGGCATAATCTTCATTCGTGATTGGTTTTAAAAGTAAAAAAATTATACAAATATTATAATTTTATCATGATTATTATTATTTATGAGATATAACTATATAATATACACGTGAATCAGATCAATGATGATAAAACACACATTAAAAAACAAGACAATTAAAACCCAAAATAATGAAAATAATAAAATATTATTAATGAATGGGTAATAAGATGTTATAAAAGGATTTTATATGATATTATACATATTAATATAGTCATATTAAAAGTTAATAACATTTTTAGAATCAATATATAGGAGGATAAGTCAATTTCAACCAAAAGGAAGCATGTGGTAAGGGATTTCTAAACTCGATTTCCACTCATTGGGTTAAACTTATACTTCATTGATTATATCATGCTAAGATTATGTATTTAATTAATATTGATTAAATTATGTTTCATTTACACTTTCTTATGTGTATTTTTAGTCTATACAAATAATATATTCATTTATTAATTCTCACATCAATGTTATGATCATTTTATGGGTTTCTTTCACAATCTCATTCTAAAAAAGATTGTTTATTCTTGAAAATCTGTTAAAGGAAATTACTTGAAAATTTCCTAAAAAACCCATTTAATTTTATTATTATATAGTTATTTATGATATTTTCAAGTAATACTACCATTTTCACTCTTTTATACTTAAAATGTTTCATAAAATGTTTTTAAAAAAATCTGGCTTCATTTATCTCTTTAGTCAAAAATGTGTTTTCTTCAAAAAGCATTTTTTCTAAAAATGATTTTAAAAATGTTTTTAAACTTTTAAAATTGATTTATCAAATAAATTTTCACCCATTTTAAATATTTATAAAAACATTTAAAAGGAATTTTATATCATTTTCAAACAATTCTTGTTTGACTTTTACTTAAAATTTGAAAAGAATATTCTTATCATTTTCTAAACAAGGCACATTCCTAACCATTTTATAATGAAAAATGAATTTTCTTTTTACTTTTATAGAATTTAAAAAATTACCCACCTTCATGACCATAATTTTTTTAATCTTCCTATATAATATTATAAGGATCTTTTTAAAGAATATGTTTTTAAAAGTGATTTTCAATAATAAATGATTTTAAAAAAAATAAAATTGAAAAATATATTTTCATCAGGAATGTTTTTAAATATATTTTTATAGTATTTATATTTATAAATGAAAATAAAACTTAATTATTACTCTAATGGGTATATGTTAATACCATACTTATTCTTCCTCTATATGGTTCATGATCATTTTGATAAAGGAAATTATTGGCATTCACTTCCTTGATTCATTTTTGTAGTCATTAACTTTTCCTCAAATTATTCAATTTTATATGAAAATTATATTTCCCCTAAATTTCAATATTATTTATCATGGATATTTTTATTTCCTAAACCATATACCATTTTTACATACGGTGTTTAATTTGACAGTTATTTGATTAACTAGGTAAATATTTATAAATCGGTATCCTCTACTTAATATGGATATTTGATAATGAACATTGTTTATAAAATAAATTGATTGTTAGATATATGTGTAATTATTTGTATAGGTATGAAATTGGTGGGGCTCAGTTATAGATATCCCCTCGATGAATCAGTAGTCTTATGGGATAAATCAGTTAGCTAGCCTTAGTTAAGTGGGTTTTTACCCAGTATGTATTAAATTGTCTTATGAAAGGTCTTAATTGTAAAGGTATCATGTACCTAGAAAATATGGCATCTAATGATTAAGAATTTTCTTTATTCAGTATTTAGTTATTACTATCCATGATATTTTCACTATAACATTATCTCTAGATTCATTTCAATATTAGTTAGTGATTAAACGGATTTTGTTTTATGTTATTCACCTTAACATATTGATTATGCCTTATCTATTCATATAGTGAAAATTTTAAATGGAATGTATGTTCAGTTATTTACCTTTCCATATTTTTTATGCTTATTGATTCATGATTTCTTCCATTGTACTTAACTTTTACTGAGCATTTCATGTCACCCTTTTTTTTCCTTTCCCCAAGATTCTATAAAGTTTACTCTAACTGATATACAAGGATATACTGAACAGAATAAATTTATTCTCAAAAAATAATTATGCTTTAATTTTTGTATTTAAATGAAATGTAAAAATAATGTATGTATCTTGTTTACCAAGTCCGGTAAATGATTAATTCCTTTCGTATTTGATTCCTTGTATCTATGCCAATGTAATGGTATCATGCACTATCTCTAGGATACTGGGGTCAGGGTCACTACAGTTGGTATCAAAGGGAGGTTTAGTAATAGACTTGGAAATTAGATTTAGGAAAACATATATTAAGGAACATAACCCTATGATATACATTGAGGATAAGTATAGAATAACATCTTAAAGTTTGGGTAAGGTATGCATTATGTGGTTTTTCCTAGAAATTCATCCCTGTCTAAATATTATAAGTGGATGTGGTGCTATAATATATGTTCCTAGGGGTAATTATTATGAAAAGGGAACATTAATCTTGACTCGATCATTACCTAGTATATAAAAACATGTCTTATCATGCACTTGTTTTGACAATCCTGGGGGATATGATTAGGATAATTCACATTTTATTTATAAACCATTATAAAGTATTTTAATAGATAATTATAAATGAATGACCTAGGTTAAAAATAAGGTGTATTATATTGAAAATAAGGTGTCATGATTTAGACATCCTATAATGATTATATGGTTTTCCCACTATGATTATTGTTTCTCACACTATGCTTTTTGGTTTTAGTCAATGGTTTGAACCCAAAGTAATCATGTTAACATTAAACATAAGGAAAAATATGGTGAAAATGAGAAAACAAATTGGATGTTTATATGATTAAAATATATCATGTTTATTCCTAATTAAGTTTCCCAAAATATGATTAACCAAATATACCTTAACCAACTCTCAGACTCACCAAATAAGAGAAGTATGTATGTTTCTAAGAACTCTAGTGGTGGAGACCATGAAGGAAAGAAGGATCTATTTAAATCATGTCATATATATGGAAATAGAAACCCATTAAAGTGTCTCAAATGATCAGGAAAATTATTTATTTGTAGAAAAGGACATAAAGAAAATAATTTTTGAGTAAAAATGAAGAGTATGATGGAAGGAAATAAAAATCATCCTAAGGATCAATTTATAGTTCATTATCTTAAATGTGGGGAGGTTAGGAATTATTCAAATCAATTCCATTATCTAAAGGTTAACCCCTTGACCAAGTAAGGACCTATGTTGAAATAAAATGGATGAATTATTTATGTATTGGGATTCAAGAATTAAATTTTTTTATCAATGGTATTTTAGTTATAAGAATTATGAAACATCTAAGTATTGTGTTAAATTTTATAATTCCATGTGTATTCATTAATATAATAGTTATGGATACCATCATGGTTTGTGAAGTTTAAGATTGATTATAAGTTCAAAATCTTAAACACCCCTTTAAAAAAATTGTGTGGAAGGAATTCCATAAGGTTAAGGATATTTTGGAAGAAATTTATGGCAATGAAACCAATTGGTTTAGTACATGTTTTAGTGGAAAATGTATTTAAGGATAATGCCTTTAGATTTTATAGACATAATATTTAAGGTATTGATAACCTTTAGGGTTAAAATAATAGTATTCTAGGTGACAACCCATCATGTTTAGCAAGGATGTAGGACTTGAACCCTCCTCCAATGGCCCTAAGGCCTTCATTTTTTTATTGATTTTTAATAATACACCTTTCAAGGGGTGAGGGGGAACCCTTACAAGGCCCGTATGTGTAAGTATTACATGGTCTATAGGCCTTAGAGGAATTCATTTCTCGTAGGCTTCAAACATTACATACAACCAAGACTAACTACTTGGAACTTCTCCTCCCCAGCATCTTCATCATGAAGTCATCTCTCCACCTTCGCATGGTTGTTTGGCTAGGTATTCACGTACATTCATAGTCTTGTCCTGATGGCAGGTTCCATACCATCTCATTCTTGCAATCTGTTTAGCTTTTGCTGTGGTGAAAGCTCCTTCCTCATCCTCCTTGTAGAGCTTGTTCCTTATAGGTTGTCTAGTTTGCATCTGCTTTTAAAGGTGGCCCGAAGGCCTTGAGGTGGACCTAAGGCCTTACTGACCTGAATGCATGGGTGGCATGAAGGCCTTAAAGGACTCAGGGACCAAAACAGTGGCTTGAAGGCCTTAATAGGGGCATATTCCTGGCTGCTATAGTGCCAAATAGTTATTGCTATAGTTCAAACAGGTGAAAAACACTAGGTATAACTTATTTGAACAAGGAGAATCATGAGAGACTATTTTCCACCAAAGGAAGAGAAATAGTCAAGAGAAACATTTCCCCCTAGGCATAAGGAGGCTCAGTTTACAGAAAAACAATAATAAAATAATTATATACTAATTTCTAATAAAATGGAAGATCTCATTTTATATGTTTTTTCCAGTGTTGTGGAAAGTATGGATATAGATACTTTACTTGTTGGTGTAATATGTCACTTCTAGGAAAATGGAAATAACCAAGGGGGGGGGTTGTGATCAAATGAGAATAAAAACTCATAGAATGGAAGTTGTAACCATACCTACACCAAATCTATCTAATCAAAACATATTTAGGTGTATACAAGAAGTATGTGGTAGATGTGTAAAATAAAGTCACAAATATAGGGAGTGGATGACTATATTACCAAGAGATATTCTCTATGTGGTAAAAAGGATGAAAATTTATGAAGTTAAAAAGGAGGAGTCAGGTGATATAAGGACTTATGAGAAGATATGTTAGAATCCCAAAGAATCTAAGTAAGTTAAGAAATAATGCCTAGTGATCTAGCCTGCCTAGTTAGATTTGTCCAAGAAAATGTATAAAGAAGATATGGATTCTAAAGTTAAATGAAAAAAAATGGTTACACATGATGAAGTTTTCATTCATGAGAATATTTCCACAAATAAGGATTAAAAGGTGGAATAAAATCATGATGAATGTGTGGAAAATCTAGGAGTTATCTTAGATATTGTATTTCAATATTACCATCTCAAGAAGGGTTTTAGATTAATCATATATAATCACAATTCAAAGAAGTTACCCTAGTTACTAAGGTGGTGAAAACCACTTCACATAAAGAAACTGTTCAATGGAAAGAGTTGAGTAAGCAATCTATTGAGGCTGAAAATAGTAAAATAAATACAAATAAATCTTCCCATTATGAGTTTAGAAGAAAATAGATGTCTAGAGTGAGAGGAAACTCTCAACCTAAGTATTTATTCTAAGGAACAAATAAGTTCCATACTTATTCCCTATTATATGTATTTATTTGTACTAACATGTAGGGAATTGGTGGAGAGGTGTAGTGTTTTCACTACAAGATAGAAAATAATGTTGGTTTTGTGATGTTTTAAATACCGTGAAATATGATGAATGAGTAAATCCTTTTAGGGGGAGAAAAAATAAATATGGGGTTGTTAATACATCATAATTTTTGTGAATCTATAAATTTTAGAAAATCTGGACAACCCTATAAAATCTAGAGTATGATATATAAGAATCAAACTTACAACCCTTTTTTATTATTTTGTTCAACATATTTATGAAGGGGGTGTTGGTTGATTAAAATATGAGACAAAAGGCGAGTTTTATGATTTTTACTTTAATTTTTTAATGTGTTTGTTAAGAATTTTACAAGATACAATATGTTTTCTTAATGAATATTTATGATCATCCCATAGAATGAGATTTTGATAATTATATAACATGATTAGTTGTTTATGGATAGCATTGATGGCCTTAGTTAACTGTATCTTGTTTCCTACACCAAGTTAACCAAAGTATACTTATAGTGGACTAACCAAAGTCTCTTGTCTAAGAAAATACATATGATTTCATCCTTCCCTCATCAGTAGATTAAGTTATTCTTTGAAAAATAAGAATAGGATAACTTGAAAAAAATGAGGTGATAATACCCCCATTGAATCTTTTAATTTGATTTTCAATATGGGGTAGAAAGAGTAACACACATATTGACATAATTTTTTGGAGTTATTAACAACAATTACAAAGGAGGATATTTTTGTGCCCAAATGGTATAGTTGTATTTTTTGTCAATATTTCAATATGTGTTTTGGTGAAAGTGATGGTGATACTTATGAATTCAGGATTTGGAATTGTGTTTCATAATTGATAATATATCAAAGTCCATAAGATAAGTGAATTTATGTAATTTTTTATGGAAAAGAGAGGTTGAGATTTGAAACTTTACAAAGACAGACCTACAAATGTGATGATTGATGGGTTGTTCCTTAAATAAATCAAGTACAAGTATTTATGTAATAACGTGTACACCATAAACCCATATTTGGTAGTTATATTAAATTATTAATAGATAATATAAGAGTTTATATAGTATCCAATAGCTTATTAGTCTTGGAAGGCTAAATGAATACATGTATAACATTTTAAATAATATATACAACATGAATATATTATAATAACATGATTAACCCTTACATAATATCCTTGAAAATTACACATAGTTCTCTTATAAGTTTCGTGGGGGAAAAAAATAAAGGTGATCTCAGATACTTAATAAGGAGTAGCATACATTGGGAGATTTTATGACATAAACATGTCATAAGTGATATGGTAGGAATAAATGAACAACATGGATCCATAATCAACTAAAACTAATGTCATGTTATATCCATGATAATAAATGACAACATGGATAATAAAAATCATTGATCTCATCCTGATTAATGCATAATATCGAACATCAAAAAATGTTCTCAAGGCCTTATTTCAAGACACAATCCTATTATAGGAAGAGGTATACACCAAAACACAACTCAGTTTTTCTAATGAGACTTTTCGATTCATCAAGGGGATATATAATTTCAGGCCCCACCTGACACATAATTAAGTCCAATGAATTCACCATAAAATGCAACAATACTTTAATACCATTCTCTAAGGAACTTATTACTAAATATAAACAAGTATATCCATATAATGAGAAATATATAAATAAAATATTTCCTTATTCAATAGAATAATGTGGTTTTATAAGAGAACATACCTTGATCAACTTAAAAGTTGTGGCGTATCTTCAAAGTAATATGGAGTTCCATTATCAAAGAAATGTGATTCCAAGGGTACTTTCAATGTGTTGGGTTATACATGGAAGATAATAATTTAGTTAAAAATTGTTTATTGGTTGGATACCAAGGTAATGGTAGGAAAAATTCTTCATTGTGGTTTATAAAGAGCATGTGGATATTCCAAATCATACCCCATGGGAGTGTTTATCCAAGTGTGTAGTTAAGGCCTACTCATCTTGTATCAAGGTGGTGTTTGATTCACTACTCAACCAACCCTTTTCAAGGTGATTACCCCTAAGTGAATATATTAAAAATACACATACACTTTATAGTATATAGATGGGGATGTATTTTCTATGAAAATATATGCACTTTTACTTTACCAAAACTTGGGATGGTTTTTCCACCATATAAAATATTGAGTTTTACAATGGTTTTGGTAACTCTTGAATCAAAAGAATATGAGGGAGGTATAAAAATATAGACCTGTAAATCAATTAAATTAAATGGTTAATATGGTAAATTTATTCGATGTAAATGTACACACCACATAAAATTAAATAGGTAGTAAATATATAATGAGTCCCACATAATGAAAATTGGGAAGGAAAACCCACACTTATGGCTTGGATAATAATTCAATCAAAATCTATTGAAATAGAGGGCTTAAAATTGATCTTCAAATACCATGAATAATGTAATTTTATAATATAAAATCCAAATAGGTATCATAGACAACTAATAATGGATGTTAGGTGCACAATACAAATCATGTCTTGAAGATAAAAAATTGAGATGGAAAACCCTTACCTCTTGTCTTGACTTCCACAAACATACTTTAAAATCCTAAATCACAAACATATATATATTAATAAATTAATTAAAAACCTTAAATATATCCTTTTTCATTTATACTCTTCATAAATAGACATTTAATATATGAATTCTACCTAGTTTTCATATCATATGTTTATAGTTTTTATCATTTGTACTAGTTTCATAATAGAGGTGTTCGTATTCATTCTTCTACAAAAGTTAATAATTAAAAGCTTGTTAAATTTTTCTTTTAGGAATTTTTTTATAATTATTTATGATGTTTACAATTCCTTTCATGTGTATTTTAGACTTTATACTTGAAGATGGAATTGGTAACAAGCATGTTTCGGTGATTCTTGACGATCGAATGGTATTTTATTAATTAATGAATTAAATATTGATATGACATCTCTAGAATAAAAAAAAATATTTAAAAATTTATATAATATTATACTAGTAATTATGTTCTCATAGTCATTAATGATATGAATTCATAGTATTGTTCAAGTAAGTGGTTAAAATAAACCAAACATGAACACAGCCTGATTTAATGAATGATTATGCGGCAGTTTTGTTATAATATCATTATACCAAAAGAATAATTTTCATAAACCCTTCCCCCAAAGATAACCCTCCTAGAACAGTAATGATATAAAGATGATAATGATTCCCTAATCCCACCTCCAATAATCCATGGTTGGTAACAATCATTGAGGGTATGTCATACACACAAATGGGAGGCATTACCCTATAAGATCAATATGAGGAATGAGAGATAACATAAAACTAACAAATAAATCCTCCTTATAAAGAATGTAAATAGATACAAAAACATTCAAGAAATGTCATACAGACTGAAAAAACTATATAAGAAACTATAAGTATAAAAATATAATCCTCGGTAGCGACCTTGAATCCCAAACAGCTCTTAAACAACACCACAAGCTTGTAATTTTCATAATGATCACCAATTATTCCCTACAGAACTGAGAAATAATTTATATATACATAAGGTTTATCATAATAGGTATACTTGGTATTATTATACCCAAATCATTTCATGAAAAAGATAAGGAAATAATATTAAATCCCAATGAATAAACAAGTGCAGCTAACTCATCACCTAAACAAGAATACTAAGTTCCCAACCTTACTACAGCTCTCTCGCCAAGTATCGCATAAAAATAATCATATAATATCAAATGAAGGTACCCTTCTACCAATTCCTCATTTTTATAACAATCTTATCTAACTTCACCCATCATAGGTCATCAGTCTCCAAATAAAAAAACCTACCCAAAAACACATTGGCATCTAAAATATCATGCACCATGTGCATCACATCACAATTGTATCACACCATGTACCCTGTGTATTGTATTATCTCATCAACATAAATCGAACCTCCAGATAGTAACTGAGTAGATTTTGGGAGCCACCACGGCCCATACATCATGTATTATACATCAATCCATAACAACCCATAAATCAAGTATTATACCTCAATCCATCACAACCCATACACAACATGCCTATAATAATTCATTAGATACTATATATGGTGATACATATGTGTGAAATAACCAAAATCCATTATATCCCTCTACACACATATATATGGGAAAGGTAACCACTATGTATACCAGCACATAGTACTACTTGGAAAAAAGATTCGAAAAAGAGGGGGTAGTTAGTCATTTGTTCCTTGCCAACCTGGATGTTAGAAAAAACACCCTCTCAGAGTCCACTGGGTTTAGGTCACCCTACCAACATGGGTGGGGTAGTGTAGTAAATCACATAACATAGGAATATACATATAGCTCAGAACCACATTATGGGAAACAACCAAGCCTTAAACTCATATGCAACTATAGTCACTTGGACATCTAGTTACCACCACTAAGGACTAGATATACTATAAGCACAAAAGAGTTTCAAAGTGAATTTCATTAAATTAAATCTTTTTAAACATTTCATAGTTACATAATTAGCATTCAATTCTCAATCCCTCCAAGCATAATCGAACCTCTTCCATGGTTCCTCAGGATTTATCATCATTTATAATTACATTAAACCATCAATCGAATGGGTTAAATTATTTAATATTCATTATCATTCCATAATTATAGGTACTTTGGGACTCACCCAAAGCTACCATAAAAGATGAATGAACTATCCATAACTGTGTCAAGCATTAGGGAAATGAATGTAGAAACAAAAAAACCTGGGCATCCAGTGTTTTAAAAAAAATCATCAGTAAGAAATCATCCCAGCTTTAAGCGCAACAAAAAATGGTCAAGACCAGATACAATCAAATACATCAGTCTCGATTCCATCCCTAACACCGCCATGCATATCACCATGCATCCTGTCATCATAGGCTCCAACTTCTTCTTTAAAATTCTTCCTCACCTCCAGTGCCTTTCCAAACCATTAGTCATCCTAAGATCACATTTAATCACATCATAGGGCTCACATATAGAGAAATCACACAAGGAATTAAGAAAAAAAACAAACTATCAGCAGGGTATCCAGGCTCTAAAACCATGGAATCCATCCTTCATAGTCATAAAGTCTCACCTGACGTAAAAAATTATCTTTATCAAAAAACAATTCATTTTTGTATTTAATTAACTAATTCATTTATCATAGTTTACAACCATATGGAACCAAAGTAATTGTATATAAATAGATTCAAAATATTTAAACATTCTTTTAAGCATAAATTCAAGTTTCATCAATTGTAAGAAAGATTTATTTTAGTTAAACATTCCTCTTTAAAATTATCCAATAGGTATTACCATATTTACATTATTTATCAAATTCCAAGCACAATAATCATGTTAAACCATAGTATAAACATAGAGAACACGCTATATAGAAAATCAATAGGTAAACCATTATCACAATATAACATGTGATCGCTTCAAACAAAAACCAATTATTTTCTATAATATGGATTAAACTTCATTAAGGTCAATTCAACCATTACCCAAGGATATAAATCATTATAAATTTATGATTTTACATAAAACAGAAAAATAAATAAATCCCTTACCATGATTATAAGTTCAACATTATTCTCATAAGAAATCACAATCAAGGATCAACCACAACTGAAAGAAATACCTTCAATCTGAAGAAATAATAGTCAAGACCTAACATCTATAAGAAAATAAAAATAAACACTCAGGTATTAGACTAAAATTGAGAGTATTTCTCGAATGATCACTCGGGCTGAAGGAATAATGAAAGAAGAAGAATAAGGGAAAGGTACCTTCATCAATATCACTCCATTATCTTCAATCTGAGTTAGAATCAACATGAAATAAACCATATAGTTTCAAAGGGAGGTATAACCAACACTTACCCAATGAATATTTATGTCAACAGAACCTAAATGTGAGAGAAGAACCAACCATCCCTTTGATTTTCTAGAGCATTTATGAATTGAAGGAATTAACGAGTAGAGGTGTAGATCAGTTAATAGAGGGGGAGAATTGAGTTAAAAACACATTAAATCCCCCTTATTTATTATGAATGAGTTTTATATTTGAAACTGATATGACCCATAAAAAACATATATGATTGAGGCTATTTAAAAATAATCTAAACTATCACCACATCCTGGTCCTATCCATGGAATTATTGAGAATTCCATCCTAAAACAACTTTAACTAAGTCATATTGCCAGTTCTTTGGGAGTTTTCCCTCACCACGCAAAATTCCATATCATGGTGATGTATTCTTATCCATTTTGTAAAATAATACATCTAAGACACCATGCCCAAAAACACACCTACTTTTAACATTTCAACACTATACATTTTAGATAGGAAGGAACCATGGTTAACACGACCTCCAAAATATCTTGATAAGTAAGTTTTTGGTTATGGTACACTAAACACTACGTAACTAGACAAAAATAGATTTTATATTCCCTAGGATCTAAATAGGTGTCGCCATGCCCAACACTAGAGTGTGGTAACCCTCAGAATGGCTAAGACCATTCCCATATCCTCTAAAACACCTCTAAACTCACTCTCAGCACAACCTAAGCCTTGGAAACACATAAGGGAATTTCTAGAAAGGTCAATACCATTACATTAGATACCTATAAAATAATTATAATCCTTGAGAATTAAAACCAAACCTAAAGAAAATAAAAGATAAGGTGTCATATGAACATCCATCCCATGAGATACCTCTTAAGAATCTCACCATTATAGGAGTACAACCATGTTTCATAGAGAAACAAGGTGCAGAGCCGCGCAATAGAAACAACCCACTCCCAAAATCTCTCTTAGAGAAGATATCACTCAAACAAGATTAAGGAAAAAAATAAGGCATCAAAGAAGATAAAACCATCTCATAATCAAGAAAAAGTTTAACATCATCAAGCACCATTACAAAAGAAGAAGTAAACATCAAATAGATCAAGATATTGAGCGCATATCTACGAATCATGTTCTCGTCTACTCTCCTGCATGCCATTATGTCTCCAAAATACATGAACTAAAGGATTATCACACTCATAAAACACCTTCTCCTGGTAGTCATGGATATCTATGGGCCACTCTTCAAAGTTTTCATCATCATCAAATTTAATCTCACCCCAATCAATGGCATGATAATCAAAAATAAGACAACAGTGAAGTTGAGATACATGAAATACATCATTAATATGGATCATCTATATGGGAAGTTATATCCAATATGTGATGGCTCCAACATGATCCAACACCTCTAATTTCCCAAAAACTAGGGAGAAATATTACTCTAACCACCAAAAATTTGCTGCCCATGATGAGGATTCACCTTCAAGAAGTCATGATCAACAACATAGAACTCTAGGGGTCCCCTCTTATGGTTTTCATAAGACTTATAATGATCCTATATTATATTCATCCTCTCAAAAATAACGTAAACCATATATATCATGCTCTAGACTAGTTCCATCCTAAGAATTTTTAACTCTCTAACCCCAGTCCAACACAAAATATAACAAAAAGGTTAGTTGTACAAGGCTTCAAATGGAATTATACCAATGGTGGAGTGGAAACTATTATTATAAGAAAACATGACCAAAATTAGGTGTCTTGTCCACAAACCTTTCTAATCCAAGAATGTCACATTTTTTATTTTATTTTGAGGTATTATTCTATTTATCATTGATCTTATGTTTATCCTTGTGTTTTCTTAAGAGTTTTTTCTAAAAATAGGAGTTTTTGGTCATGGAAGAAGGTGGCGCATGGTTGACACATGGTTTGTCAAACCGTGCACCCTTTCCTAGGAAACCATTCATCATTTTTTTAATTTTTGGATAGTGTGAAACCACACAATTGCCACACGGTTTGTCAAACTGTGTGGGGTAACCATGTGTCATGTCCCTCCTGGACAGTGAGGGGTGCACATTTTCCACACAGTTTGGAAAACCATGCGGGCAAACCATTGTACTTCTATAAGTTATTAAAAATTGAATTTTTACCCTTTTACCCCCTTATATTTTTAACCCTAAACACCCAAAATCCTCCCAACTTGGTATTATTCACCTTAGGCACTACCCCCCTCCTTTCTCCCTTATACCACTATTTCTGAGGTGCTTTTGGTGGGTATTTTTCAAGAAACCTTTAAGTGAGTGTTTTTCCTTCTTGATTTATCCATTTTTCTGGGGTTTCTCTTCTTCCTTATTAAGTTTTCATATCTTCATAGGGTTTTGTGACCTATTAAGTGTTGGATCTTGATTCTAATGGTTCAATAATGATATTTTTGGTTTAATATGTCCTTTATAAGGTCTCATGGTGGTATAGTTGTGTGTTAGCCCTAATTTCCAAAAGTTTTTACACTTGAGATAGGTGGTTCCATGCTTAAACATTATTTGGTTATTTTGATGCGATTTCTTTGCTTCTTGTTTATGTTATATGTATTGTGTATTAGATGAAAAAATGTGTTTTTAAAAGGATTAAATGTGATTTTGTGTTGAAAGATGGTTTTCTAAAGGAAATGACTTATGTTCCATGTGTGTTTCATGTGTGCATCCTCATTTTGTTTCTTAAAGGTGTTTGATAAAATGTTTAAATGGTGATAAATATGTTTTGATATGGATTTGGTGTGAGTTTGTATTTAAAATAGGTTTTGGTTATGGAACTAGTGGTTTATCATGTGTGTTTATATCGATTGGCTTATGCATGTGTGAAAGTGGTGATCTATGTGATATGCGTAATAGAAATTGAGAATTAAGAGAATCCTAGGTATCTAGGGGGATGAACTAGGACTAGTATTCAAGTTTACTCAGAAGTGGCTTGGCTTGGATTCATATAGAATGATTGACAATTATAATACTAACTAAATTATGATGACGATTGGATACCACTAGAACTTTGGATGGATTCCTCTCTAGTGGATTGTGCATGGGGACGTTGTGGGTTGTGGTTATTATACAACATTTCACTAAGATATGAGGTTCCTAGTGTCCCATTTTAGCTAGAGCCTATAGGGATTTCTCGTGACATAGTTCTCTTTTGTGATATCATACTTACCATCAGCATACGGTGCTCCTTTTTGTTTATTTCGAAAGAAAAGAATGTTTCCTTTAAAAAAATTATATAAAAATGTCTCTAGTTATTTTTATAAAACTTTCATGTTAATTTGTATTGTAATGTTTTGGAATGGAATCTCTTTTTTTGGGTAGCATCCTACTAGGTTTTTCCTCACACCCTACATAAACCTTTGGGTGTATGTAGACCTTGTTATGTTTGACTCAGGTAAAGGAAAAATGTTTCATGGAGGTGGTGAATCTGGTTTCTAGAGTTCCACTTCATGTAGGTGTTGGTAGTGGTGGCTTGAGGTTAATGTACCTCTTGTCTCATGGAGGTTTTTGGGATAGTTGTTGTTCCCTTTTTTTGTATAATTTTTGGTTTATTATCTAAAATTTTTAAACCTTGAATTTGAATATTATTGTTACTATTTGGATTTGGTTATTTTTTGTTGAGGTGTTTATTTTTTTGGTTGTTTATGCTTAAACAAATGGGTGAAATCATTCCCATGATGTATTTCCCGTGGGGATTGGTAATTCCCTTTAGGCTATATTTTAGATCGGGTCAGGTGTCAGTTTAGATGGAATCCCGGATTGGTTCGTGAAAACATGGTATCAAATTAGGTTATGATATTTTGGGTCAAGTTATTTGGGAGAGATTTTGGATAGAAAGAAGATAGGACTATTGGGACTTAAGGTTCTAGTTGAAAGTATGGTGCCTGGACAGCTCACCTTGTGATAAATATTGAGTCACCATGGGATGTTGAGATTTAATTTTTACTTCTCCTCTAGGTGATACGAACAGGTTGTATAATGTATCCAAACACTGGGTGGGGGTGAAGTGGTTTGGTTGACTTGTGATTGTGATGGATTTGGTTATGTTTGATTTATGGAATGATGGTATTTGTTGTTATTGTTGAAAATTTTTATAATTGTTGTATTGATGGTTTTTCCTTGTGGTTATTGATTCTTATAGAAGAATGAATCCCCAAAGAATTCCTATGAAACAATAGGAAGAGGCCAGATAGAGTTATCCATCACTAATTGATCAAATATTAGTGGAAGCAGTGGTTCGGGCTATCCAAGATTTTGGACAAGAAGTGGGCTCTGTTCATGCTCAGGTTAGAGAAGTTAAATCAGGTCTTAGTAAGGAAAAACCTCAGGATTTCATCAAGAAAAAGCCTCCTTCTTTCCAATGTAGCATAGAACCTTAGGAATTAGAGGAGTGTCTTAAAAAATAGAGCATATGTTTGAGTTTCATGATACTTTTGAAGCTGTTAGAGTGAATTGTGCTTCATTTATATTGTAAGGTCCCAATCAGAAGTGGTGGGACTTGGTGGTAAAAGTTGGAAATCATGAGCAGACAGGTTGGAAAGACTTAAATTTTGTTTTCAATGAGAAATTTTATCCTACATTCTTATCCTATGCCAGATCTTGAGAGGTTATGGAGCATATATAGGGAGATTAATCTCTGATAGAATATTCTAACATCTTTTTTGAGTTTATTCGGTATGCACCTGAGCTCATTTATAATGAGAAAATGAAGGATCAAAGGTTTGAGAAGGGGTTATGGCAATATATCTGATCTCAGGTCTTTTTATTCAAAATTAAGTCATATGCTGAAGTGGTTGATTGTGCCATGATGGTAGATATTGATCATAGTGACCAATATAGCTTCTAGGGATCAGTTTCCTTTATGGTAAGTGGAAATTAGTCAAAGAAGAAGAAGAAGTGGGACAATTAGAGGAATAAGGGAGGTTGAAGTTTAGTCCATCCTTCTCAGTTGTCTTCATCTATGGTTTATGATGTGGGGTCGGTCGTGTGCCACCAGTGTGGGAAGGTAGGGCACATACGACCTGTGTGCACATCTCCTCTCTAACCTTATCACTGATGCAAAGATATAGGACACTTGTAGTGGTTTTTTAGGGCCACACATCCTTATCAGAGTGGTGTAGGGTTTGTAGATTCAAGAGGAATATCAACCCAATCAGTTCCATCCAGGACAGTGGGTTCTTAGTTTGGTGATCATGGAAATAGGGCAGGATCTTCTTCTAGGCAGAGTCAGTTTAGGGAAGATCCATGGGATAGTGATTTTTTCAGGCTCACATTGAGATGAGGCAACTTCATGCAGTGGATTGAGTACCAGTGGAATAAAATGTAGGGACTACAACAGTTCGAGGTATTGTTCTTATTGAATCATCTTTAGTTGTTGTTCTATTTGATATGGGTGGTTTTATTTCTTTTATTTTGGCTCTCTTGGTTGATCTAATAAAGTTTCCAAATGATATTATGTAATATGATATGGATTTGGTAGCTCCTCCTAGTAATAAGTGAGAGAAAGTATTTAGGTGTCCTTTATGTTCACTCACCATATCAGGGGTTGAGTTGGAATGGGATTTTCTTATTTTAGAAATTGACCTTTTCGACATGAACCTTAATATGGATTGGATGGGTCATTTATAGGTGCACATAAATTCATATAGGCAGTGAGTGAGTTTTGAGGAACTTGATGGTAGTACCCAAGTCTTTTATGGTGAGTAGGATCCTCAGTTTCATAGCACTAGACCTCCACTTCCAGAATTGGGCAACCTCATTTTTCATTTCTCATCGCTCGCATTGGAGGACAACGATGGTGCCCCTAAATGTGGTTTGTAATGACTGAGTACTCTATCAATGAAATTTCTCTTCTTATGTTTATTTCATATAGTATAGATCACATAAAATCAATTAGAGAACATAATAAAAACATCATAAATAAATAATGAATGAAATAAAAGGTGTTTTTAGAACTTAAGGAAACTATACTGATGAAATAGTAACTTGACCTTAGGAATGGTAATATGACCCTTATGAATAGTAAATTAGTCGAATGAATAGTAATATCACCCATGTTTTTGTTAATAAAAGTTAAGAATATTATAAATTAAAGTATGATATAATTATATCATAGTATAGATAAATAAATATTTTAAAAAATTATTAATTAAGTGTTGGTATTTTTGTGAGTCATAAATATTTAATTACAATTTTATAATTAATAAAATTATTTAAAAAAATTAATTTTCATAAAATGTATTAATAAATCAATATTTTATTGTCTTATGATTTTAGAATAATTTTATGAGACCTTAGCTAATTTTTGAAAGTGTTATAAAATCAGTTATAGATTTAAAATCTATATTTTTCAAGTAAATGATGGTTTTAATTAAAAATTAAAATTCTCATATTTAGAAAATTATTTTAAAGTTCATTTTTGAATTATAAACATATAAAATGGTTATGGTGAATTTTTTGAATTTTTCTAAAATACTTGAATTTTGTGAATAGTAAAATATGATAATTTACGATAAGTACATGATTTACTGAGTCATTGGTGGTTTTTGGATGATGTAAGCACCCTTGTTTAGAACTCGCATGCACTTATTACTGTAATTAGTCACGATAATCAAAAATATTGCATGTATTGAGCAAAATATTAAAATAATGAATAAAATAATGAGAAATCACCCCTCTCCTCCACTATAAATATCACCCCTTCTCCTCACACCTTCCAAGATTTGAGCCTTGTCAAATTTCTACCCAATATTCTCCCCAAGCCTCTATCCCATGTGGATATAATGGACAAAAGGCATTCATTTTTATTGATTTTTGATAACCCCCCTTTCAAGGGATGAGGGGGAACCCTTACAAGGCTCGTAGTCTTAGATATTACATGGATCGTAGTCTTAAGAGACATTACATGACCTGAAGGTCTTAGGGAATTCAACCAAACTATAACTGCAAATAATTACCCCTCTCCAACATCTAAATCATTATCGGATCTCCATATTTGCATGTTCGTCTGGCTAAGCTTCCCATGCAAGCACAGGCTGGTCTCGATGGCGTAGCCATACCCTTAAGGAGGTTCACAAGGAGGAGTATTCAAGAGGTAAAATCCTCTTCCTTTTCCTTTTAATTTCTTTTTCAAGTTATTTTCTTTTATTATTATCTCATCACCTCCTCTATCTAAATGATTGTGATAACTCCAGTATCACATATATAATGCAATTATATCATTTTAATGTAATATGCTTCATAAAACTTGTAATGGCCCGGACCTCCCTGGTCCATTACTTTGTGAAAATGTGGTGTCGGAGGTGTTCCGGGAGGTCAAGGTGACTTATCCCCCAGTTGCTGCCTACCGGTAGCTCGGTCTACCGGTAGCTGCTGCCTACCGGTAGCTCGGTCTACCGGTAGCTGCTGTCTACTGGTAGCTTCTGCCTACCGGTAGCCGGTCTACCGGTAGCTGCTTCCTACCGGTAGCCACCGCTTACCAGTAGTTGGTCTACAGGTAGCTGCTGCCTACCAGTAGCCGCCGCTTACCAGTAGCTCGGTCTACCAGTAGCTGCTGTCTACTGGTAGCTCGGTCTACCGGTAGCCGCCGCTTACCCGTAGCTCGGTCTACCGGTAGCTGCTGCCTACCGGTAGCCGCCGCTTACCAGTAGCTCGGTCTACCGGTAGCCGCATCCTACCGGTAGCTGGGTTTACCAGTAGCCGCGGCGTACTGATAGCCCGGTATACTGGTAGCCGCAGTCTAGCAGTAGCTCGGCTAACACTTTTCCAAATTTCTAGTTCTGGGAACAGTGTTTCCAGTTTTATGAACAGTATCGGTAGGTGAACAGTGTTTCTATCGGTGAGGTTCAGTGAACAGTGTTTCTATCAGTGAGGTTCTATCGGTGGACTTCTATCGGTGAGGTTCAGTGAACAGTGTTTCTATCGGTGTGGTTCTATCGGTGGACTTCTATCGGTGAGGTTTAGTGAACAGTGTTTCTATCGGTGAGGTTCAGTGAATAGTGTTTCTATCGGTGAGGTTCTATCGGTGGACTTCTATCGGTGAGGTTCAGTGAACAGTGTTTCCAGAGTTCATAAGAGTTACTGATTCCATACTTTGCCAAATTTTTGAGTATGTGAACAGTGTTTCCAGCTTCGCAAATTTGACGTTTTCTTTGATGTAAAATACTTTTAAAACCTTATTTTAAGGACTTTAATACTGATTCAAAGGCCATAAATTCTATATTAATTATTCCTAAGGCCGGTATGTTTTTACTTGGTCAAACCGCGTGGGTTAATGCGATCCGTTTTTAATGGAGAATAAATCAGATCTTAAACCATCGCCCCATTAAATCTTCAAAAAGGGATGAGATATCATTCTACCTTGTTCTTTCCCTTTGTTCTCAACTAAGAGACACTAGAACCATTCAATCCTTTCCGTAGGAGTTGCACAATCAATCTTTACTCCTAGGATTGGTTCTGCTCTGTTTTGGATGCAATCGAGCCGTGTTGATCAATCTTCGATATAAGGTATGTTGTATCATCATTCTTTTGGGGTTTATCTTCTCCTATCCTCCTTTCCATAATTATACCATGTAATTTCCAAGATTCTAATGGGTTTTCTTGGGGTTGGTTGGTACTATCATACCGCAGCATCTTCCGGTGGATGCAGTTGTCGCGAGGGGAAGATTGTGACCTCTTGTGTGGATAAAGGACGTCAAGAACTCTTCGAGGTAGGGGATTCATGGCTTCTCTGATTGTGTATGTGCAATCGTAGAATTAGCACGATTTAGTCCTTTGGATCACAATGAAATTGACCTAATTAAATACTTGAACCAGATTAAAATAATTGGTTGATCGTATGTTGTTTCCTTGTACCGTGATAACGGTTTGCCTCATGTTTTCCTATATAGAGTGATATCTATGATTTTTTCTTTAATTAGTTGCTCGTTCATGATGGAAATTGATAAAGAACGTAAAGCCGGGATTATTTGTTAAATAATTGGCTAAAGATAAAGAGGCATGTTAATGAATCTGTTAATTCAAGATGGATTAAAGAACTATTAGTTCGATAAATTCAAAAGGGTTCTGAGTTACTCGCTTGCTTGTAAGGCTAAATGCCTTGTGGTTTGGAGCTCTGAGTGCTCATTTTGTATGAAGGTTGAATGCCTTGTTAAAGGGCCGAGATCCCATTTTGTGATCTTTGATTTCCTGCTGCTTGTGATTTGATGTGAGCCTGGATGGCTGTTGTGATATGTGGAGGTATGGGGACTTGTGGTTGTGGCGGATGACGCCTAGTGTGGCGAGATGCATCGGTTTATACATATGGGTGTCGGGGAGGACACCAAGGATGATGGTATGAGATGAATGTGATGGTTTGATGTTGGTGGTTTGGTTTGGTTGTTTATCTGCTTTACTTTTCCCCACTTCTCAAGGCATCTGGTATTGCTTACCCTCTTTCCGAAGGAGGCGAAGACACGCGGGGTATGCCACGTGCTTTCCGTGTTTAGCCTCTCGATGGAGGATGGGTCTATGCTCTTGCCATAGGCGGCAAAGACTCGACGGGTAGTATATCTACTCTCCGTGTTGAGCCCCTTTGTGTTTAGTAGCATAGGATGCTTTTCTAGAATGCCTGGGAATATGGGAAAGTAATTCCATAATGAAAGTTTGTTTAAATGGTGATAATCCATAGGGATGGAGAAACTGGAATTTAATAGTGATGTGAATCCTAAAAAGGAGCAGTTTTTGAATGTGATGCCAATTTAGTTTAATGTGGTAAATTGTTCATGGTTAATTAATGTTTAAAGAATTAATTAACGTATAGTGGAACTGATAAAATGTGAATGGAGTAATCTAATAAAGCTCTTCAAATGGTTGTGTGCTTATAGGATTCCTAGTCTTAGAAGTATCATCCTGGAGTCTGAGAGATGTTAGCTGTAGTTGTGCCTATGACTAGGTAATGCCCATAGTGTGGTTATGAGTCATATATATTTTGTACTTTTGTGTTTCTATACGCTACTCCACCCTATCGGTAAGGGCAACCGACACCCCGGGGATTCTGAGCCCTGGGGGGTGTTTTCCCCGACATTCTGATGGGAGGTTGAATGGTTGACTACCCCCTTTGGCCCCGCTCTCTTCTCTTGGTAGATCTTTGTGCTGGTAGGCACAGTGGTTAGTTTTACCCCATATATGTGTGTAGAGGGCTGTAATGGCTTGTGGTTATTCACACACATATATTCTAGATATAGTATCCTATGGACTACTATAGGTGTAATGTGTATAGGCTATGATGTCTTGAGGATCCTTACTCGGAGTATGGGCTGTAATGGCTTGAGGTATTATACCCGACGTATGATACACGTTATGCGGGCTGTGGTGGCTCCCGGAAACTACCTAGTTACTTTTGGTTGTGAGGACGGTGTGGTGCTTCGCCCAGGTGTCTGCGGGCAAGCCTATGTGGTGCACGAGGTGCAGATTGTGGAGCTTAGCCCAGGTGTCTGCGGGCAAGCCTTGGAGAGAGATGCACAGGACGTATGTCGTTGGGGCAAAGCGGCAAACCAGTGGGGAAGTAGTAGCGGGGTACCCTTGATATTCTTTACTATATGCTATATTCTTTTATGTGTTACTTGGTGAGAGTATCCATGGTGAGGTTGGGAATTTAGTATACCTGTTTAGGTAACGAGTTAGTTTCACTTGTTGTTCACTGGGCTTTAGCATGCTTTCTTTACTTTTGCACGAGAGGCTTGGGGAGGATCCTACTGATTATACTGTTATACTCACCCTATGTATATATAAACTATTTTTCAGGTCACTTGGAGCAGGTTGGAGATCAAGCTGGTTACTACTAGCTTGCGGTTGGAGGAGGAGCTGTTCGGGCTTGTGGTTGCTGCTGTTTTACTTTCTTTTGGGTACTTTTAGTTTTCCCTTTCAGTTGTAGTACTTTTGCATGACATTTCATATATGTACTTGGGTTTCTTTTATATTTCAGTTATGATTTGGATTTGGTTGGAGTCTATTCTATCTCTCTCTTCTATATGTGTTCTCTTAGAGGGTAATGCCTCCCATTTGTGTGTGTATTATACCCTCGGTGCTAGTCGCCAACCCGGGGCCTACTAGAGGCAGGACTCGGGGGTCATTATCTCCCTTCTCACATTGCCAGCCCAGGAGGGGTACACTTTGTGGGGAGGGGGTCGTGACAGAGTGGTATCAGAGGTCTGGTTGAGGGATAAGATGGAGTTTGGAGTTAGGCACAGGTGAGGATGCATGGGATGGTAGGGCAACGGTGTCATTCATGTTTAGAAAGTGGGGTAAAAACTGGAGACCGGCAGAGACATAGGCGTTTAGGGCCCCCTATGATCTGTTGCACAGACCTTTAAGCTTAAGATGGCTACTAAACAAAGTGATACCGGTTGTAGGGTAGAGACCTAGGAAAGGATCATGCATCATTATTCTTTGCGCTTGTGTTTGAATGGGTAGACCTTGGTATAGGTAACCTAAAATAAATAAAACAAAACAATTAATTAATTAATGTTGAGTCTTCCATATTCCAGGCTTAGGAGCTTTGACAGTTGTTATTTTACAGGTATGGATCCAGGTCGACGTCCTCGTCAGGTTTTCACAGAAGATGCCCATCAGGCTGTTCCAGCAGATTGTCGCCGAGTAGAGGTTGACGACGATGACACTTGGAGGAAGACACTTCGAGAGTTTCAGCGCTAGAGTCTATAGAATTACGAGGGATCCGTTTCAGATGCAGTCACAGAAGACTGGTTGGAGGAAATCGAGATAGGTTTCAGTTCAATTCGTGCTCGGAAGGAACACTGGGTGTCCTTGGTTGTGACGATGTTGCGTGGAGCAGCGAGGCAGTGGTGGTTCTTGTTCCTCGGTGATCGTGAGGAGTCATCAATCTCATGGGAGGAGTTTCGAGACAGGTTTAGAGTCGAGTTTCTTTTGTCGACTGTGAAGGTGTCCAGTCGCTAGGAGATTCTCACCCTTCAACAGGGGAGCGCCAGTGTTCGAGAGTTTGGAATCCGTTTCAGGAACCTTCTACGATATGCTTCAGACCTATTACCAGATGATGAGGCCAGGGCGAGGCATTTCGAGGAGGCTTTGCGTCCAGAGATCCAGCGCCAGGTCACCCCATTTATGCTGAAGACATATCTTGAGGTGCTAGCGAGGGTAGAGGTTGTTGAGAGGACTTTGGCCAGGACTGGATCATCACGAGAGGGGAATCTTCATGATTCCTCACGAAGCAGAGCTGTGGTCCGGGGTTCCCGGTTTTTCAGGATAGAAGAGTTTTCGTTCACATAAGGGTAGATCCCAACCCTTCCCATCTCGTTTCTCTGGAGGTAGAAACTCTCAGACCTATGCCAAGGGATCATGCGCTTGTTTTTTTTGTGGTAGTCGTGGTCATCAGCAGCGGGAGTGCCCGACCTTTCAGAGCAGTCATCGTGCACCGGGTGCTCCACTCTAGGTTCCCCCGTTGAGGCAGTTCCATCCGAGGCAGCAGCAGCAGGTTGCACCAGTTTTAGATCACCAAAGGGTAGATGGAGCAGACAGAGGACAGCCCCATGACACTCCCTGTCCTCAGAGAGCAGAGCGCGGCCGTGGTGGTGGTCGTCATCAGGGTCAGAGAGGCCGTGGAGGAGGTCGTGGTCAGCTTTATGCTCTAGCGTTACCAGCCCCAGGCGAGGCAGATGTCGTTCAAGGTACCCTTTGCTTGTTTTCTACCTTGGTGTATGCCTTGTTTGATTCAGGAGAAACACACTCCTTCATATCACCTACCCTTGTCCATGCTTTGGTACTTGAGGTAGAGAGGCTTCCAGTGCCCTTGGCATTGACTACGCCAGTTGGAGGTCGAGCTGACTTGTTTGAAGTATGTAGAGACTGTGAGCTAGTGTTGGGACAACACCTCTTTTGGGGAGATTTCCTATGTTTGCGAATACAACCATATGATGTCATACTTGTCATGGATTGGTTGTATTCGGTGCAGGCTGTTGTGGATTGCTACAGGAAGAAGGTCGTTTTCTTTGATGAAGATGGAGAGAAAGTGGTGTTTGTTGGTGAGAGAGATCCTCGGATGAGTCATAGATGAGTTCCATCCTTATCATCCATGATGGCTGGGATGACGCTGAGTTCTTCAGAGGTTCAACAGTTTTCATTTCCTAGGGTTGTAGAGGAGTACCCTAACGTCTTTCCAGAAGAGGTTGTATCCTTACCCCCTCAAAGAGAGATCGAGTTTGGGATCGAGCTACAGCCAGGAGCGTCTCCTATCTCTATGTCTCCGTATAGCATGGCCCCTTCTGAGTTACGAGAGCTACGTATTCAGCTCGACGGTCTGTTGCAGTGTGGTTTTGTTCGGCCAAGTGTGTCACCGTGGGGTGCACCAGTTTTGTTTGTGAAAAAGGCTGATGGCAGTTTGCGGTTGTGCGTCGATTATCGTCGGTTAAACAAAGTGACAATAAAGAACCGCTATCCTCTCCTGCGGATTGATGACCTATTCGATCAACTGAAGGGTGCAAGTTGGTTCTCAAAGATAGACTTGCGGTCAGGATATCATCAGATGCGTGTAAAGGATGAGGATATCCCGAAGACTGCTTTCCGCTGTCGTCATGGGCATTATGATTTTGTTGTAATTCCATTCGGCGTGACGAATTCTCCAGCTGTTTTCATGGGGTTGATGAATACTGTGTTCTGTGAATTCTTGGACAAGTTTGTTGTGGTTTTCATTGACGACATCCTTGTGTACTCCACATCTGAAGAGGAGCATGCAGAGAATCTACGAGCCGTTTTGGGAGTTCTTCGCCAACCTCAGTTGTTTGGGAAGTTGTCCAAGTGTGAGTTCTGGGCTCGAGAAGTATGTTTCTTGGGACATGTTATGTCCCAACAGGGAGTAGCTGTGGATCCTTCGAAGATAGAAGCAGTGGTGTCTTGTCCAGCCCCCAAGACCGTGTCAGAGGTGCGAAGTTTCCTTGGTCTCGCAGGCTATTATAGGAGGTTTGTAGCTAATTTCTCCCGAGTTGCGACTCCTCTGACAGCTTTGACCAGGAAGGATCAAGCGTTCATATGGACTGATCAGTGTCAGACAGCTTTCGAGTATCTAAAGGAGAAGTTGGTAAGTGCTCCAGTCCTTTGTATTCCAGCGGAGGGAGTCCAGTTTGATGTTTTCTGTGATGCTTCACATCTGGGGCTAGGCTGTGTTCTCATGAAGCAGAGGTTAGTTGTTTCTTATGGGTCTCGGCAGTTGCATCCCCATGAATGCAACTATTCCACCCATGATCTTGAGTTGGCAGCCGTAGTTTTTTCTCTAAAGTTGTGGAGACATTACCTCATTGGTGAGCACTTTGTGGTTTTCACCGATCATAAGAGTTTGAGGTATGTTTTCTCCCAACGTGACTTGAACTTGAGGCAGCATCGGTGGATGGAATTCTTGCAGGAATATGACTTTGAAATATCGTATACACCTGGAAAAGGGAATTTTGTAGCTCACGCACTAAGCCGAAAGATACGTAATGATGTTGTGCGTGAATCTGGTGATTCTTGGAGAGTGATGGAAGAGCTATCAGCTTTGCATCTTGATATGGGAGAAGTTGGGGGTAGAGGTTGTCTTTTCCAGATGATGGTGAAGTCATCCCTGATGCAGAAGGTGGAAGAGTCTTAGTTGGGTGACCTAGAGGTGGAAGTTTGGAGAGACAGAGTTGTATGTGGTGAGGCCCCTGATGGTTGGTCGGAGGATGAACAACACCGAGTGTTGTATCATGGCAGGCTTTTTGTTCCCTTGGCGATGCGCGAGACGGTTCTCCGAGAGTTCCATAGTTCACCCTTGGCGGTACATCCTGGTGTGACGAAGATGTACCGATCCTTGAGGAGTCAGTTTTGGTGGCCTGGGCTGAAGCGTACAGTTGTAGAATGTGTGTCTCAATGTTTAGTCTGCCAGAAGGTGAAGGTTGAACACCGTGTTCCTGGTGGTCTTCTCCAGCACTTAGAGATTCCTCAGTGGAAGTGGGAGGACATCTTAATGGACTTTGTTACAGGTTTACCTCGAGCTCCGGGAGGACATGATGCTATATGGGTGGTAGTGGATCGTTTAACAAAATCATCCCACTTCATAGCGATCAAGGAGTCGAGCTCAGTGGAAGTTTTGTCGAGGCAGTATCTAGGGGAGGTGGTGAGACTCCATGGAGTACCTAGGACGATCATTTCTGATCGAGATCCTCGTTTTACCTCCAGGGTGTGGAGAGGTCTCCAGCATGCTTTTGGATCTCAACTGTGCCTTAGCACTGCTTTTCATCCTCAAACGGATGGTCAGACAGAGCGAACCATCCAGACTCTTGAAGACATGTTGTGCTCTTGTGTTCTTGATTTTGGAGGTTCATGGACGAAGCACTTACCCTTGGTAGAGTTCGTTTACAATAATAGTTTCCACTCTACCATCGGTATGGCGCCGTTTGAAGCCTTGTATGGTCGGCCATGCCGTTCTCCGTTGTGCTAGACTGGGGTCGGAGAGTCAGCAATTCTCGGACCAGAACTAGTGCAGAATACAATAGAGATGGTTCAGGTGATTCGTGAGAGGATGAAGACAGCACAGGATCGTCAGAAATCATATGCTAATCAAAGGAGGAGACCCTTAGAGTTTAATGTTGGGGATCATGTGTTTCTGAAGGTGACTCCCCGCCGTGGGCAGCGAAGGTTTGGTTGTGGAAGTAAGCTTTCTCCCCGGTTTGTTGGGCCTTTCGAGGTGTTGGCTCATGTTGGAGCTGTGGCATATCGAGTAGCACTTCCCCCTCAGATGAGTCGGATACATGATGTTTTCCATGTATCACAGCTCCGTCATCTTCATGATTAATCTCATATTATCTATTGGGGAGAGACCGATATTGACGATGATGCAACCTTCGAGGAGCGACCTGTGGAGATCCAAGACCGAAAGGAGAAGGTGTTGTGTGGGCATTCTATTCCTTTAGTTCGTGTCTTGTGGCGACATGGTGGCATGGAGGAGAGTACCTGGGAGCGTGAGTCACATCTACGTGCTCAGTACCCAGAGTTGTTTAATGTTTAACTCTTTCCATGTAATGACGTTTCCTTTATGGTTAGACCTTTCATGTTTTATTTATGTACCTTTTTTTGTGTGATGTTATGATTGAATTGTTTGGATATGGATTGTTTGTTTCCATATTATCGGATATCGTAGTTTTGTTCCAGGTTTCGAACAACTCATGGTGGTTTTCCCCTGAGAGGTAACTTATGGGGTGGTTGTTCGGACCCCTCTGTTCCTCTGAGTTGGTTTTTAATTCTCGAGGACGAGAATGTTTTGAGAGGTATCTAATGTAATGGCCCGGACCTCCCTGGTCCATTACTTTGTGAAAATGTGCTGTCGGAGGTGTTCTGGGAGGTCAAGGTGACTTATCCCCCAGCTGCTGCCTACCGGTAGCTCGGTCTACCGGTAGCTGCTGCCTACCGGTAGCTCGGTCTACCGGTAGCTGCTGCCTACCGGTAGCTCGGTCTACCGGTAGCTGCTGCCTACCAGTAGCTTGGTCTACCGGTAGCTGCTGTCTACCGGTAGCTGTTGCCTACCGGTAGTCGTCGCTTACCAGTAGTTGGTCTACCGGTAGCTGCTGCCTACCGGTAGCCACCGCTTACCGTTAGTTCGGTCTACCGGTAGCTGCTGCCTACTGGTACCTCGGTCTACCGGTAGCCGCCGCTTACCAGTAGCTCGGTCTACCGGTAGCTGCTGCCTACCAGTAGCTGCCACATACCAGTAGCTCGGTCTACCGGTAGCCACATCCTACCGGTAGCTAGGTTTACCAGTAGTCGCGGCGTACTGATAGCTCGGTATACTGGTAGCCGCAGTCTAGCAGTAGCTCGGCTAACACTTTGCCAAATTTCTAGTTCTGGGAACAGTGTTTCTAGTTTTATAAACAGTATCGATAGGTGAACAGTGTTTCTATCGGTGAGGTTCAGTGAACAGTGTTTCTATCGTTGAGGTTCATTGAACAGTGTTTCCATCAGTGAGGTTCAGTGAACAGTGTTTCTATCGGTGAGGTTCTATCGGTGGACTTCTATCGGTGACGTTCGGTGAACAGTGTTTCTATCGGTGAGGTTCAGTGAATAGTGTTTCTATCGGTGAGGTTCTATTGGTGGACATCTATCGGTGAGGTTCAGTGAACAGTGCTTCTATCGGTGAGGTTCAGTGAACAGTGTTTCTAGAGTTCATAAGAGCTACCGATTCCATACTTTGCCAAATTTTTGAGTATGTGAACAGTGTTTCCAGCTTCGCAAATTTGACGTTTTCTTTAATGTAAAATACTTTTAAAACCTTATTTTAAGGACTTTAATACCGATTCAAAGGCCATAAATTCTATATTAATTATTCCTAAGGCCGGGATGTCTTTACTTGGTCAAACCGCATGGGTTAATGCGATCCGTTTTTAATGGAGAATAAATCGGATCTTAAACCGTCACCCCATTAAATCTTCAAAAAGGGACGAGATATCATTATCCCTTGTTCTTTCCCTTTGTTCTCAACTAAGAGGCACTAGAACCATTCAATCCTTTCCGTAGGAGTTGCACAATCAATCTTTACTCCTAGGATTGGTTCTGCTCTGTTTTGGATGCAACCGAGCCGTGTCGATCAATCTTCGATATAAGGTATGTTGTATCATCATTCTTTTGGGGTTTATCTTCTCCTATCCTCCTTTCCATAATTATACCATGTAATTTCGAAGATTCTAATGGGTTTTCTTGGGGTTGGTTGGTACTATCATACCGCAGCATCCTCCGGTGGATGCAGTTGTCGTGAGGGGAAGATTGTGACCTGTTGTGTGGATAAAGGACGTCAAGAACTCTTCGAGGTATGGGATTCATGGCTTCTCTAATTGTGTATGTGTAATCGTAGAATTAGCACGATTTAGTCCTTTGGATCACAATGAAATTGAATTAATTAAATACTTGAACTGGATTAAAAGAATTGGTTGATCGCATGTTGTTGCCTTGTACCGTGATAACAGTTTGCCTCATGTTTTCCTAGATAGAGTGATATCTATGATTTTTTCTTTAATTAGTTGCTCGTTCATGATGGAAATTGATAAAGAACATAAAGCCGGAATTATTTGTTAAATAATTGGCTAAATATAAAGAGGCATGTTAATGAATCTGTTAATTCAAGATGGATTAAAGAAATATTAGTTCGATAAATTCAAAAGGGTTCTGAGTTACCCGCTTGCTTGTAAGGCTGAATGCCTTGTGGTTTGGAGCTCTGAGTGCTCATTTTGTATGAAGGCTGAATGCCTTGTTAAAGGGCCGAGAGCCCATTTTGTGATCTTTGATTTCCTACTGCTTGTTATTTGATGTGAGCCTGGATGGCTGTTGTGATATGTGGAGGTATGGCGACTTGTGGTTGTGGCGGATGACGCCTAGTGTGGTGAGATGCATCGGTTTATGCATCTGGGTGTCGGGGAGGACACCAAGGATGATGGTATGAGTGGAATGTGATGGTTTGATGTTGGTGGTTTGGTTTGGTTTTTTATCTGCTTTACTTTTCCCCACTGCTCAAGGCAGCTGGTATTGCTTACCCTCTTTCCGAAGGAGGCGAAGACACGCGGGGTATGCCACAAGCTTTCCGTGTTTAGCCTCTCAATGGAGGATGGGTCTATGCTCTTGCTATAGGTGGCAAAGACTCTACGGGTAGTATATCTACTCGCCGTGTTGATCCCCTTTGTGTTTAGTAGCATAGGATACTTTTCTAGAATTCCTGGGAATATGGGAAAGTAATTCCATAATGAAAGTTTGTTTAAATGGTGATAATCCACGGGGATGGAGAAACTGGAATTTAATAGTGATGTGAATCCTAAAAAGGATCAGTTTTTGAATGTGATGCCAATTTAGTTTAATGTGGTAAATTGTTCATGGTTAATTAATGTTTAAAGAATTAATTAACGTACAGTGGAACTAATAAAATGAGAATGGAGTAATCTAATAAAGCTCTTCAAATGGTTGTGTGCTTATAGGATGCCTAGTCTTAGAAGTAGCAGTCTGGAGTCTGAGAGACGTTAGCTGCAGTTGTGCCTATGACTAGGTAATGCCCATAGTGTGGTTGTGAGTCATATATATTCTGTACTTTTGTGTTTCTATACGCTACTCCACCCTGTCGGTAAGGGAAACTGACACCCCGAGGATTCTGAGCCCTGGGGGGGTGTTTTCCCCAACATTCTGATGGGAGGTTGAATGGCTGACTACCCCCTTTGGCCCCGCTCTCTTCTCTTGGTAGATATTTGTGCTGGTAGGCACAGTGGTTAGTTTTACCCCATATATGTGTGTAGAGGGTTGTAATTATAGCATCCCGCCATTTTATAACATAAACTTTCATTACATTACACAAAACTGAGGATCTTTAAGGTCTAGTGTCTTGGAAACCAGGAACATAATACATGAAAACAACATAAAACATTCTTCTTAAACACTTGAAAGGCGTCTCCTTAAGTTCATTCTAGGTTCATTACTGCATCTCATAACCTGGGGACATACATCAAAAGAAAGGGTGAGCAGAAGGCCCAGTAAGGGAAACAAGAGGAACATTTTACATGTGAACTTGAGATACTTCAATAAGGACATGAAAAGAACTTTAAGTCATGAGAAAGAAATCATGAGGCATTTCATAATAAAAATAACATTTTTCATAACTTGAAGATGTGGCTACAACGTTTAATATTGACAATCGTTTCGTTTCACCAAGGTCCATCCCCAAGGTTTCGTTAAAAATTACCAAGGTTATTCACCAAGGCGTCGTTAAAAATTACCAAGGTTATTCACCAAGGCGTCGTTAAAATGGTCATCTCTAGAGATTAAGTCTTTACCCAATGCATTGGAGCGCTATCAGGGCGCACCCTTAAATTTGCCTTTATTATCATGTGAGCCACATATATCATCATCAAACATTTCATAAATAACCCATATAGCATAAAATAAATGGGTTTCATTTCATAATCATAACATTTTAAAAACTGCTTTAATGACATGATCTTTACGGCACTTTAAACCCACGGAAAGGGGAGCGGGTCTCATGTATGTAAATCCCAGAATTTAAAATGGAAAATTTTGATATATATGTGAATACACTTGTAGAAATAAGATCTTTGAGTATTCACTTTATAACATAAAATAATTTTTGAGAAAAGAGAGAGGCATTTTGAGGGGAAAATTCTGCAGCATAACGGCTATGTTACAAGGTTTTAGAAAACATTGAGAAAAGAGGGGACATGGGTCAAACATTCATAAATGACCCATCATACAGTAGAGGGACAAAATATAAGGGATTTATGAACATGGTAATGAAATTTGAAAATATACCATATGAAATGAAGAACATGAAAGGAAGAAAACAAAACAAGATTTCTCTTGTGAAAATTCGGCAGCCTAACGGCATCACTTAAACTTCAACAAAATTGAATTGACAAGTTCAAATAGGGTCTCTCATCATATGAACATAAGAGTCCAGTATGATAGATATAGAGATCATACCCCAACATAATATAAAGGAACATGAAAGAATTGACATGAAAGTAGAACTTCAAAACGAGAAGGGTGAAGAACCACTTAAAAAATTCGGCAGCCTAACGGCGCCACTTAAGACATCAAAATACTGAATCGAAGAGATCAAATGGGGTCTCTCATCATGTGATCATAAAAGACCAGTATGATAAATATAGAGATCATACCCCAACATAATATAAAGGAACTTGAAAGAATTGACATGAAAGTAGAACTTTGAAAAAGAGAGAGGTGAATGAATCCCTTGAAAATTCGGCAGCCTAACGGCGCCACTTAAACTTTCTTAAAACGAAATGATGAGAGTAAGAGGGGGTCTTTCATCATATGAACATAAAAAGGGCAGTAAGAGGAGTATAAAAGAACATCCTCCAAAATAAGAACATGGAGCATAAAAGGAATGACATAAAAGAGATCACTTGAAAAGAAAGAGAGGGGTCGGATCCCTTACCTTAAAATGTGACTCTTGAAACTCAAAGGATTGGACCTTGAGGGCTTGGGGGCACCTTGGGAGGACTCTTTGGAAGGTAAGAAGACCCGAAATTCGTTGGGGGAGAGTTGGGAGTGAAAACTAAAGGAGGAAAGGGTGGGTATTTATAGGGAAAGTGAGGGGACAAAGCATTAATGGCCAAAGGACATCTCACATGTGCTTTTCTCAAACCCATGTGCTCTCCCTTGTCATTTATCATGGAGTTAGGCCACATGGGGCCCCCAAAACAATAATTCATCACCCTTGGCCGGCCAACTCTCAAAATATCTCATGACATAATCATGACACCATTATGATGTCATTAAACATACCGAAACCCTAAAACTGTATTTTTACTATTCACTAAAAATTCAACCTTCTCAGAATAACCCCAAAATTTCACCTTAACCAAATATCAATGCTCTGATTTCAAAAATGAAATCCATTTTATAAAAATAATTTTCTAAATATTTTTAATTTAATTTTTAAATAAAAACACTATTCATCGAAAATTCACTTTTTTCAGAAAAATCCCCAAAAATTACCATAACATAATATCGATGCTCTGAGTTCAAAAATGAAGTCATTTTTATAAAAATAATTTTCTAATTATTTTTAATTAAATTTTTAATTAAAAAACACTATGCACCCGAAAAAACTAATACTTGAATAATAAGTAATGAAACCGTTATTTAACTATTTTATTGAATCACATTACTTAATCAAGGTGCCTAGATTATTTTAAAACTTTCTTTAAGTGAGATTACTAATCCATTTGGTCATATTACTAATCCTAATCATAAAATCACTATTCATAATTTACTATTCATCAAAAATCAAGTTGATCTTATTAGACTCTAAATTTCGTACTGAACATAATTGTAGAAGACCATTTTTCGAAAATCATTACACATTTTTAATTATTTAAGGTTTACACAACCATTTTTAAAATATCCTTTTTCTAAAATTCATCAAAAATATGCATACAATATTTATCCGGTCATTTGAAAATTCATAAACATCATCATAAGAAGAAATCCAAATTTTTATTTAAAAAAAGGATTACACAAGGAAATTACGGTCTCGTTACATAACCCCTTATAATACCAGCATAGGACCTAAGAGTAAGGTGTGCTAGGGTGATAGAATTTTGGGGCGGCTCAGTCAACATTGCCCGAGTAGTAATTTCTATCAGTTTGAACTTCTCGCGAAGGCGATTCCGTTCTAGCTTCACATGATGAAGTTCGGCTTGGATTTGGTCCAGAGCAAAGCCCAATGGTGCTACCTCCTTCCCAATCTCTGTTAGATGAGCTTCGATCGGCCCAAGGCTACTAGGTGAGGCCATCAAATCTTCTTTCTATAATAATTAACCAAGATTACTTAAATTTAGAGACAATAATCAAAACATTTTGTTCACGGTGGTCATATTGACCGATGGTCATATAACACTCAAAAACCAATGGTCTCATTTTATTTATAATCATGTTTATAAAATAAAACATTTTTTTTGAGTATAAAAAAATAACACATGAAATTAGGAAACAAGATTTATTCAAAATTTCGGGTCGTTACAATCTCCCCCCCTTAAGAAATTGCGTCCTCGCAATTTTTTTTTTTAAAATTGGGTTTTGAAATTTCATTGAAAGTCCCACATCGGAAAAAGAGTCAGTAACACCATTACTTTAAAAGAAAGAAAAGGAAGTACAAAGGCCACCCGATTTAACCCACACTCGGGTTCCATGTAGGAAAACATGGACATGGAGGAAAAAACAAAGGGTCAGTTCTGATAGAGTGTGATAGAGAACATGATTAGGAGAAAGTTAACCATGAGAAAATCCCAAACTTATGACGTGTGTAAACGGTCTTTGATTACCTAGTAGGAAACGTAAACCAACAACATTTTTGTTTTATGTTTCTTTTCATAATTTTGAGGATTTCATTTACTACATAGAACAAAAACATAAGAAAATATACCTACCTTCAAGTAGAGTTTCATCCTTTAACAAGTCCCTACCAACACTAATCTTTTCGCCAAATGATGAGAATTCAAAAACACTTGGTCTCATAAAAGCACAAGAATAATCTTCTATAGAATCACATAATCTAAAAAAGATTAACTATCTATTTCTTCTATCTTTAAACATTATCCCAAAAACAGAAAGGTTAAGGTAAAACAACTCTTCAAAAAGAAAGAATCCCATAGGAATAGAACCTACTTTTAAATCTTCAAAGTTCCATGGTACTACCCAACGTTCATCATAGACCACTCCATAAATAACGGTCCTTAAAATTCCTCAAAATAAACCAAACTAAGATTGAAACCCAAATACAAGAAGGATTTGATAACATAGTCTTCCAAAACAACTTCATTGTACATCTCCAGACAACACCAACCACTCCTAACATCTTATAACAAAAGTAGCTAACCTAAACATATTTTACCCAAGATAGGTTAATCATTCCCAAAAGTAACCTAAATTACTATAAGTCCACCTTAAATTCATCAATTCTTCAAAATATAAGTCAACCTTACTCCTCAATGAAAATACTATAGTAATCTATTTACCTCGATCATATAGGGTCCCCAAAATAGTGAACACCTTCCAAAATAATAATCATCTTTTAATCCCCTAATCATCTCTGACACATTAATACAGAAATTGTCGCATTTCCTATCACATTGGTTGTTGGGACACGTTATTCCATTTCCCACCATTAACTAAGAAGATAAAGTATAATTAGAGGCTTAAATACTTAACCAATAATCATGAAGAGGAACTTAAAGCATATAAGGATAACTTGTAGAAGAAAAGTATAACCTAACTTGTGATCCCCTAGGTTCCCATCTAGGTTATCCATGATCATATATTATTATGTGAATCTTTATTTTATTTTATCTTTGTTCCTTTAATAATGGTTCATACCAAGCTTATGAATTTACCAAAGCATATCCCCCGGGAGTGTCGTAACCAAGAGTACAGCAAGGCCCATTGTCGTGTACCAGTTCCCGTTCGAGTCTAGCTCAAAGCGGTGTTTTCGGGTTTTACCCCTATGTACATCTGTGCCAGAGCCACCTCTACCTGCTCGTATCCAGACAGGGATGCATTTGCTTGGCAACCCCTTACTCAATACTCACCAAAATACCAGGAAGATTTCCTATATTAAACTTTTCTATAGGGTTCCTCCTAGAGTTTTCATATCCTAATTTCCACAAATAACTAAACCATCCTTTGATACCAACTATAGCATCCCGCCATTTTATAACATAAACTTTCATTACATTACACAAAACTGAGGATCTTTAAGGTCTAGTGTCTTGGAAACCAGGAACATAATACATGAAAACAACATAAAACATTCTTCTTAAACACTTGAAAGGCGTCTCCTTAAGTTCATTCTAGGTTCATTACTGCATCTCATAACCTGGGGACATACATCAAAAGAAAGGGTGAGCAGAAGGCCCAGTAAGGGAAACAAGAGGAACATTTTACATGTGAACTTGAGATACTTCAATAAGGACATGAAAAGAACTTTAAGTCATGAGAAAGAAATCATGAGGCATTTCATAATAAAAATAACATTTTTCATAACTTGAAGATGTGGCTACAACGTTTAATATTGACAATCGTTTCGTTTCACCAAGGTCCATCCCCAAGGTGTCGTTAAAAATTACCAAGGTTATTCACCAAGGCGTCGTTAAAAATTACCAAGGTTATTCACCAAGGCGTCGTTAAAATGGTCATCTCTAGAGATTAAGTCTTTACCCAATGCATTGGAGCGCTATCAGGGCGCACCCTTAAATTTGCCTTTATTATCATGTGAGCCACATATATCATCATCAAACATTTCATAAATAACCCATATAGCATAAAATAAATGGGTTTCATTTCATAATCATAACATTTTAAAAACTGCTTTAATGACATGATCTTTACGGCACTTTAAACCCACGGAAAGGGGAGCGGGTCTCATGTATGTAAATCCCAGAATTTAAAATGGAAAATTTTGATATATATGTGAATACACTTGTAGAAATAAGATCTTTGAGTATTCACTTTATAACATAAAATAATTTTTGAGAAAAGAGAGAGGCATTTTGAGGGGAAAATTCTGCAGCATAACGGCTATGTTACAAGGTTTTAGAAAACATTGAGAAAAGAGGGGACATGGGTCAAACATTCATAAATGACCCATCATACAGTAGAGGGACAAAATATAAGGGATTTATGAACATGGTAATGAAATTTGAAAATATACCATATGAAATGAAGAACATGAAAGGAAGAAAACAAAACAAGATTTCTCTTGTGAAAATTCGGCAGCCTAACGGCATCACTTAAACTTCAACAAAATTGAATTGACAAGTTCAAATAGGGTCTCTCATCATATGAACATAAGAGTCCAGTATGATAGATATAGAGATCATACCCCAACATAATATAAAGGAACATGAAAGAATTGACATGAAAGTAGAACTTCAAAACGAGAAGGGTGAAGAACCACTTAAAAAATTCGGCAGCCTAACGGCGCCACTTAAGACATCAAAATACTGAATCGAAGAGATCAAATGGGGTCTCTCATCATGTGATCATAAAAGACCGGTATGATAAATATAGAGATCATACCCCAACATAATATAAAGGAACTTGAAAGAATTGACATGAAAGTAGAACTTTGAAAAAGAGAGAGGTGAATGAATCCCTTGAAAATTCGGCAGCCTAACGGCGCCACTTAAACTTTCTTAAAACGAAATGATGAGAGTAAGAGGGGGTCTTTCATCATATGAACATAAAAAGGGCAGTAAGAGGAGTATAAAAGAACATCCTCCAAAATAAGAACATGGAGCATAAAAGGAATGACATAAAAGAGATCACTTGAAAAGAAAGAGAGGGGTCGGATCCCTTACCTTAAAATGTGACTCTTGAAACTCAAAGGATTGGACCTTGAGGGCTTGGGGGCACCTTGGGAGGACTCTTTGGAAGGTAAGAAGACCCGAAATTCGTTGGGGGAGAGTTGGGAGTGAAAACTAAAGGAGGAAAGGGTGGGTATTTATAGGGAAAGTGAGGGGACAAAGCATTAATGGCCAAAGGACATCTCACATGTGCTTTTCTCAAACCCATGTGCTCTCCCTTGTCATTTATCATGGAGTTAGGCCACATGGGGCCCCCAAAACAATAATTCATCACCCTTGGCCGGCCAACTCTCAAAATATCTCATGACATCATCATGACACCATTATGATGTCATTAAACATACCGAAACCCTAAAACTGTATTTTTACTATTCACTAAAAATTCAACCTTCTCAGAATAACCCCAAAATTTCACCTTAACCAAATATCAATGCTCTGATTTCAAAAATGAAATCCATTTTATAAAAATAATTTTCTAAATATTTTTAATTTAATTTTTAAATAAAAACACTATTCATCGAAAATTCACTTTTTTCAGAAAAATCCCCAAAAATTACCATAACATAATATCGATGCTCTGAGTTCAAAAATGAAGTCATTTTTATAAAAATAATTTTCTAATTATTTTTAATTAAATTTTTAATTAAAAAACACTATGCACCCGAAAAAACTAATACTTGAATAATAAGTAATGAAACCGTTATTTAACTATTTTATTGAATCACATTACTTAATCAAGGTGCCTAGATTATTTTAAAACTTTCTTTAAGTGAGATTACTAATCCATTTGGTCATATTACTAATCCTAATCATAAAATCACTATTCATAATTTACTATTCATCAAAAATCAAGTTGATCTTATTAGACTCTAAATTTCGTACTGAACATAATTGTAGAAGACCATTTTTCGAAAATCATTACACATTTTTAATTATTTAAGGTTTACACAACCATTTTTAAAATATCCTTTTTCTAAAATTCATCAAAAATATGCATACAATATTTATCCGGTCATTTGAAAATTCATAAACATCATCATAAGAAGAAATCCAAATTTTTATTTAAAAAAAGGATTACACAAGGCAATTACGGTCTCGTTACATAACCCCTTATAATACCAGCATAGGACCTAAGAGTAAGGTGTGCTAGGGTGATAGAATTTTGGGGCGGCTCAGTCAACATTGCCCGAGTAGTAATTTCTATCAGTTTGAACTTCTCGCGAAGGCGATTCCGTTCTAGCTTCACATGATGAAGTTCGGCTTGGATTTGGTCCAGAGAAAAGCCCAATGGTGCTACCTCCTTCCCAATCTCTGTTAGATGGGCTTCGATCGGCCCAAGGCTACTAGGTGAGGCCATCAAATCTTCTTTCTATAATAATTAACCAAGATTACTTAAATTTAGAGACAATAATCAAAACATTTTGTTCACGGTGGTCATATTGACCGATGGTCATATAACACTCAAAAACCAATGGTCTCATTTTATTTATAATCATGTTTATAAAATAAAACATTTTTTTTGAGTATAAAAAATAACACATGAAATTAGGAAACAAGATTTATTCAAAATTTCGGGTCGTTACAGTAATGGATTGTGTTTATTCACACACATATATTCTGGATAGAGTATCCTATGGACTACTATAGGTGTAATGTGTATAGGCTATGATGGCTTGAGGATCCTTACTCGGAGTATGAGCTGTAATGGCTTGAGGTATTATACCCGACGTATGATACACGTTATGCGGGCTGTGGTGGATCTCGGAAACTACCTGGTTACTTTTGGTTGTGAGGACGGTGTGGTGCTTCACCTAGGTGTCTGCGGGCAAGCCTATGTGGTGCACGAGGTGCAGATTGTGGAGCTTAGCCCAGGTGTCTGCGGGCAAGCCTTGGAGATAGATGCACAGGACGTATGTCGTTGGGGCAAAGCGGAAAACCAGTGGGGAAGTAGTAGCGGGGTACCCTTGATATTCTTTACTATATGCTATATTCTTGTATGCATTACTTGGTGAGAGTATCCATGGTGAGGTTGGGAACTTAGTATACCTGTTTAGGTAATGAGTTAGTTTCACTTGCTGTTCACTGGGCTTTAGCATGCTTTCTTTACTTTTTCACGAGTGGCTTGGGGAGGATCCTACTGAGTATACTTTTATACTCACCCTATGTATATATAAACTGTTTTTCAGGTCACTTGGAGCAGGTTGAAGATCAAGCTGGTTACTACTAGCTTGCGGTTGGAGGAGGAGTTGTTCGGGCTTGTGGTCGCTGTCGTTTTACTTTATTTTGGGTACTTTTAGTTTTCCCTTTCAGTTGTAGTACTTTTTCATGACATTTCATATATGTACTTGGGTTTCTTTTATATTTCAGTTATGAGTTGGAGTTGGTTGGAGTCTATTCTATCTCTCTCTTCTGCATGTGTTCTCTTTGAGGGTAATGCCTCCCATTTGTGTGTGTATTATACCCTCGGTGCTAGTTTCCAACCCGGGGCCTACTGGAGGCGGGACTCGGGGGTCATTATCTCCCTTCTCACATTGTCATCCCAGGAGGGTTACACTTTGTGGGGAGGGGGTCATGACAAAACTCTTTTCTATATCTCTTTCATTTTAAAAACGAAATTATCATCTCTGAGGTGTCTATTTACAACCTTCATGGATAACGGCTTTTTGTTCTTCAATTTCTCCTTCAAGGTTGGTAATGAAACCATTTTTATGGTTAAAAAAGACTATAATATATGTATTATAACCTTTATTATTATTTTTAAGTTGCATATTTACATAATACTAAATGATAAAACAATAATTGTTGTAATAATGTAAATGAGTATCACTAAATGTCGTGTCTAATGATTCATCCTAATACCATATAAAAAATTATATATATAACCATTTAAAATTAATTATGTTAATTAATATCATATAAATTCAATTCTATATAATTATATCCATTCTTCATGAACTTCCATACTCATATACAAGTATACCGATCGTGAAAACCAAGAAAGAGAGCGCTCTCGGGCAATAAAATTATATCTTATAACTCATCAAAAAGGTCATAAAAGAACTTATTAAAATTATAATAAATAAAATACATGTATAAAAGGTTCTAAATTAATTAATTAATGGATTTAATTTTTTTATCTAGGACATTAAGGTCAATTGTATAACACATTCTGACATAAGGTAAGGGTTTTCTTCCTAAACCTCCATTTTCGTTCGGGTTATGCTTTATTCCTCTATACACCAATTTAATTATTAATTATTTTTATATAATTATTATCAATTATATATATATATATATATATTTCTAAAATCATATGTCCAGATTATTTCATTATTCTTAGATTGGATAATAAATTTTTTACAAGGTTTCCTTCTCATCTCTTCTCGATACGCAAGCCCTATTAAATGGAATGTCTCGATTTCTTACCCATTTTAAAGTGAACTTTATAATCTTTTTTATGACACAATTATTTTTATAAAATCACTCATTTTATTATGAAAAATATCATATTTCATTTCTGGTTTTATGCAATTATTTTTCCAAAATAACTCTTCTTTTCAAAGTAAAAAAGAGTATTTCTCTCAAAAATTCCTCGATAATTTTATAAGAATATTTTAATCTGTTTTCAACAACATTTTTAATTATTGTGTTTAATTGGTAATAATATTATATGATATAATATAGCATGTTTTATTTAATGGTTTATGATTATTTTTGAAGTGCCCAGATCAGTGTGAATCACTGAGAGGGGGAGGGGGTGAATCAGTGATCCTTTAAAACTTTTTACTAATTGATTCTTAATCAATTAAACCTCTATGGATTGTTAAGGCCTCGATCCACTCTTCTTATGTCTCTCAACCTTTCCCGGATAATGCAGTAATGAAAAGGCACAGGACACAAGGATTTACAAGGTTCGGCACCAAAGGCCTACATCCTTGCCATGCTCTCCCAGCATGGATTCTCCCATTATAATCTGTTAGTATTACAATGGTCGATACAGCTTCCCACCGTATCTCTCCTGAGTCCCACAGGAGGGTCTTTATACTGCTTCACACAGTGTTACCAGAGTCCCACTGGCCTGCTCCAGAATCCCACTGAAGACTTCTTCCACCCTGAGTCTCACAGGGGGCTTCTCCTGGCTCCTCGAGTCACACGAGTAGCTCTTCTTCACTTTAAGCTTCTTAAAGTATCTTCAGCAGTCTGGGATAAAGACTGCTGGCCTTGCTCTGTACCTCTGATCACTTGTGATGATCAGGTCTTCTCGTCTAGCTCAGGCTTTATCACCTTCTTCTTAGGATGACCTGGCTTCTCTCTTCAAGAATCTTCAACAGCCTCTGAAAAGGTCTGTTGGTCTTGCTCAGCAATCTTCTGATCACTTCACTTGATCAGGCTCTTCTCAATTACTGAATACTCAGACAACTGATGTCTTTAACTTCAGTCTGGTCCAGTCTCACTCACTTCAACTTCATGCACTGAGTGCATGGCAGCTCTTCATCCTCATGCACTGATAGCATGGCCTTCTCAATTATTCAAGAACCTCCTGGTCTTGGACAACTCAAATGCACACCACTAATTTGGCTCTGTTCACGTGTGCACGTGCATGCATGCATGCATGCACTCTCCTCTTTCTCCTCTTGGTGCAATAAACCCTCAAAGGGTGTAGTCACTTTAAGCACACACCTTCTCACTAAACTTCACACACTTTATTCTCTTTTGATTACACACATAAATGTGTGTTATACACTAGTGTGGATATCTTCTCTTCTTCTTAGTGTGTACACACTTTGGTTTGCACACACACTAAGGTTCGGCCACTTCTTTTAATTTGCACACACACACAACATAGGTTGAGTTGTGGTCTTCACTTGTTGCACACACATGACTTGGCCTTCACTTCTTCTTGCACATACCAAAGGCTACGGCCTCCACTTTGTTTAGCACACACTTGGGTTCGGGTTCTTCAATTGCACACACACACAAGATGTGGTGGCCTTCACTGCCTTCAAACACTTAACCCGTAGGTGTAGTTATACTCCTCCCGAACTGAAAGGAGGTGCTCAAGGGTGCAGCTTCTCTTCTTCAACACTGCCTTCTTCTGTTTTTGCACACACAGCCCGAACTCCTTGGGTGCAAGGAAGGTGCGCAAGAGCAAGGGTGCAAGAGCACTTCTTGTCGCGCAAGCACCTCCTGCCGCATAAGTTTGCGGGCAGCGAGGGCAAGAGTCTCGAGCACGCAAATATGCGGCTCGGCTCCTTCCTGTCGCGCAAGAGGTGCGCACAGGGATCTCCTCCTCCTCCTTCTTCTTGTCGCGCAAAGAAGTAGCGCGCAAGGAACTCAAGCCGCGCAAGTTTACTTGCGCGGGGCTTCAACTTCGCGAGGCAGAGCTCTCACGGGACTCGGATTTTCAACAGAGTTTCAGCAAGCAACAATGAGGTCTCGGCCTCTCCTTTTATAGGCAGAGATGCCTCATATCTTCCGCGTGAGATAAATCTCGAATCACCGAAGATTTCGGATCTTCAAGATTTTCTCCAAATCTTGTTTTCCTTCACTGTTTCATCGCTGGTTTCTTCCTTTATTTTTTCCTCTACGTGCATGCGACTTTCAAACGCATGCATGGCTTCTTTCGGTCCAAACCATGCAGAACATAGACGCTCAAGGCCTCGTCACTTCGTTTGCCTTCGGCCTCACTCGAATTCTCCCACTAGTTGCATGCAAGCTCATTTTAAAGCATGGTTGTGTTCATACGGCTCAGACGAACTCAATGGAGCCTTCGTCTTCGAAAATGGTGGTCGGGAGCTCGAAATCATCGTTCGGGAGGCTCCTGGTTCGAACGGAGCTCGCGGGTGGCTTCGGGGTGGCTCGACGAAGGATACGAGCCGGGAGCCGTCGGATCAAGTGTTTGAGATACATCGGACGGCCGGATTAAATCGCGGCGCGCGGCAGATGAGATGAGCGGCTGCGATCCAGCGCGCGATGAGACGGATGGCTCAGATCTGTCCCGGGTGAAATTTCCGCGTCCCACATCGAAACGGCGCGCTGTTTTTCCGCGCTTTATCACCCTAGCGCCGCCTCAACCCCTCAGTTGAACTTCTCCCTCCACGGTGCCGCCCCGCACTGTGTTCTCCCTGTGGGCGCGCTCTGCGCCCACTCTCTGCTCCCTGCGGGCGCGCTACTGGCGCCCACTATGCACACTCGGGTGCGCGGGCTTCACCACCGCGTGCCCTCGGGGGCTTATACACGGCCCCTGCCGCGCTCCGGGCTTGCTCCAGGCGCCCATGCGGTGTCCTACGGGTGCGCCCCTGCCTCAAGGATGCTGCCCTGGCCTTTGAGGGTTCCCCATGGGCGTGGTGACCTTGAGTCCCACAAGTGCCTTGGGTGATGACCCTCGGCTGGCCTCCTTGGTGGCCTTATTTTTTGCTAAGTATAGGAATAAAGACTTTGTATAAAAACAAAGTACCCGCATATGCCAAATGCCACTTGAAGCCTTCTTCCTCATTTTTTCTCATCTTCTTCTTCATTTGAAATCCTCACTCCTTCTCAAAAAATATTCATTACTTATGAGGGAAATTCTTGAAGGTTCTTTCTTCATCAACCGAGCTCTTAATCACATAAATTCTTCAATGATATTTATTGATCTAATCAGAGATCAATTGGAACTTTTTCAATTCACATGCACTAAGTGATAGTGCATGGACTTCATTAATGCACATCATCCACTTAGTAGTTGTGGATGGAACTCCTTTCAACTCCTCATGCATTGTGAAGACAATGCATGGTCTTCAATCAATGTTGTGACATTGTATCATCAGGATACAAGTTCTTGGAACTTTAAGAACAGCTCAACAATCGTCTGATTTTCATGGAGAATGTTTCAACCACAATTTCCAATACCACTTAGTGAATCTCCTAAGTGACATGCATCTTAGTACCATGGTCATTCTCCTTCACCACCAACACCATCACAACCTTTGGCATTTACATCTTGACAATTCTTGACATCCATTCATTCTAAGACAACAACATGTCTCATTGACAACAAATGCAACACAGTGCACTTCAATCTCCCCCTTTGTATTTGTTGTCAATACACTCCTTTAGCACATATGAATGGGTCAATATGTGTGCCAATATTTTCTCCCCCTTATTGGCAATCAAATGCAAAGGTGTGGTGTGGTTCTCTTTTAAAAAAAATCTCTTCCTCCCTTCGAATAGCATCTTCTTTAAAAATCACTAAGAGAGGGATGATGCCACATGTTCTCTTTAGCAAAGAACCTTTAGTAAATCAACTCTAAGTCTACTTGGGCTAACCCGGTGCAGAAAACAAGAGTGATGTAACCAAGGAACTCAATGCTGTCCACATTCACTGTAAACATGTGAGATCATGCTAAGGGGTTCAGATATTCAATGAATTGCTAAATCCTGCACATACTCCAAAAAACTCATTAGAAAGTTCAGTGCAAAGATAAAGCTCCCCCATTAATTCATTTTCTTAAGATGATATTAATCTCAGAACATCATCTTCTTCAGATTTGCTCCCCCTCAAGGGGTGCACTCCGTTCTGTCCAAACCATCCTCCAGATGAGAATGATCATCATCTTCAATTCCCTGCAATGTTAGCACATGTATATACCAAGAGTATAAGGGAATAAGATGGAACCTCCTTGGTTCATCAATGTGAACAACAAGGTTGAGAAGATTCTCTCAACCGAGATGTCCCATTTTCACCATTCTTCACACTTGCACATCTGATCTTCTTTGATGTTTGTGCTGGTGTGGATCTCAACAGATCTTCATGTGAAATCTTCTTCTTCCATTTTGCCTTAGCAATTGCCAGAACTTCATCTTCAGCTCTTTGTATATCTTTGGCAAGTTGCAACTGATTTGTCCATATGACAAGTAAGTCACTTGGGAGTGTGGCCTCAGTTCTGGAAGTTCCACATGGTTCTTTTGATGCTTTCAAGCTACCTTTCTTAGGCAACTTGTTTTCAATCAATCCCTTCTGCTTCTTCTGGATTGATTGTCTTTTTGAGTCCAGTCTGCCTCTATTGAATTTCATGGCTTCTTTACAAAGATCCATGATATGTCCTTTCTTTCCACAGTAGAAGCATTTATTCTTGGTGGTCCTTCTGGATGCATCACCCTTCTTGGATTTAGACTCCAAGGACTTCTCTTCCTTTTTCAACATCTTCTTGGGAGCATTGTCAACTTTCTTCTTGCTTCCCAAGGATTCTTTCTGAGCCAGGTTCTGTGATCTTTTCTTCATTCCAGCTTTGGATACAGTTGGAGATTGACATGTATCATTCTTTTGACCACTTTTGCAGCCATCCCAGATGTTGTCAAGCAATCCAAATCTGTTAGCAGTAAACAGATGTCTCTGGACCTGTGGATGTTGCTTATTGCCTTCTGGCTTGCTCCCCCTTGGCATGGGCTTCCTTTGTGCTTTGACATTTAGTGGATTGTACCAACAATCCTTTGCACAGTGCCCATACTTATTACAACACCAACACTGACCCACAAATCTTGACCTCTTCAGTCCTTATGATTGTTGGGTACTTTTCTTGACTTGCTGTGTTGTTTCAGGAGAGCTCTGCTTCTTCATTTTCTTCATCCATACTTGTTTGGAATTATTTTTCCATCCTGCACTTTTTGTGGAAACACAATTAGAAGTATCAGTACAAGATGGTATGGATGATACCTTCTTTCTAGAAGATGTTTCCCTTTCATTAGAGGATGTATTTCTTTTAGAATCATCCTTCTCAAAGTTTACTTGAGTAGCAACATTTCTTCTTTCAGCTGACTGGGAGGATTCAGCTTTGGGTGATTGCAGATTTTTCAATATCACCTCTAGTTCGAAGCATTTCATATTGAGGGAGTTCTTCTCATCCTAAATAGTTCTTAGCCTTCCTTCCCAATTTTCTTTCAGCTGTTCTAACTGGTCTTCATGCACCTTTTTCAATTATAGAAATGAGTTGTCAAGCTCCTTCACCCTTTTGACTTTCTCTTCTAGTTGAGCATCTTTTACAACCATTGAAACTCTGTGCAATTTTTCCAGTGCATGGAAAACTTCTTTGACCATTGTCTTAAAGAATTATTTCTCAGAAAGGCTTCTTTGCAATTCTTCAGTAGTGTCTTCATATCTTTCATTGCAAAGAGAAATGGTTTAATCTTTAGCCTTCACCAGCTTTCTGAGAGTGTTGGTTATGCCAACCCTTTTTGCCAATTGATCTTCCATTGCATTGGATTCTTCTTCTAACTGTGATTTTTCTTCTTGAAGATCAAGGATGCCTGTAGCTATACACATTGCCACTTCATTGGGGACTGTCTTCTGAAGATATTCGATTGCATTTTGAAGATCATTCATTATTCCAACTTCATCACAGCTAGGACAGGCTTTCTTCATCTTCTTGGCCTGTTTCTTCTTTCTATTTTTCAGAGTCTTGGCAGATATCTCCATTTGAGGCTGGTCACTCATTTCCTCAAATCTGCACTTCATAAAGACTCCCTTGGATCTTTTAGAGGTAACCTGGCTCTGATACCAATTGAAGTGCCCAGATCAGTGTGAATCACTGAGAGGGGGAGGGGTGAATCAGTGATCCTTTAAAACTTTTTACTAATTGATTCTTAATCAATTAAACCTCTATGGATTTTTAAGGCCTCGATCCACTCTTCTTATGTCTCTCAACCTTTCCCGGATAATGCAGTAATGAAAAGGCACAGGACACAAGGATTTACAAGGTTCGGCACCAAAGGCCTACATCCTTGCCATGCTCTCCCAGCATGGATTCTCCCATTATAATCTGTTAGTATTACAATGGTCGATACAGCTTCCCACCGTATCTCTCCTGAGTCCCACAGGAGGGTCTTTATACTGCTTCACACAGTGTTACCAGAGTCCCACTGGCCTGCTCCAGAATCCCACTGAAGACTTCTTCCACCCTGAGTCTCACAGGGGGCTTCTCCTGGCTCCTCGAGTCACACGAGTAGCTCTTCTTCACTTTAAGCTTCTTAAAGTATCTTCAGCAGTCTGGGATAAAGACTGCTGGCCTTGCTCTGTACCTCTGATCACTTGTGATGATCAGGTCTTCTCGTCTAGCTCAGGCTTTATCACCTTCTTCTTAGGATGACCTGGCTTCTCTCTTCAAGAATCTTCAACAGCCTCTGAAAAGGTCTGTTGGTCTTGCTCAGCAATCTTCTGATCACTTCACTTGATCAGGCTCTTCTCAATTACTGAATACTCAGACAACTGATGTCTTTAACTTCAGTCTGGTCCAGTCTCACTCACTTCAACTTCATGCACTGAGTGCATGGAAGCTCTTTATCCTCATGCACTGATAGCATGGCCTTCTCAATTCTTCAAGAACCTCCTGGTCTTGGACAACTCAAATGCACACCACTGATTTGGCTCTGTTCACGTGTGCACGTGCATGCATGCATGCATGCACTCTCCTCTTTCTCCTCTTGGTGCAATAAACCCTCAAAGGGTGTAGTCACTTTAAGCACACACCTTCTCACTAAACTTCACAAACTTTATTCTCTTTTGATTACACACATAAATGTGTGTTATACACTAGTGTGGATATCTTCTCTTCTTCTTAGTGTGTACACACTTTGGTTTGCACACACACTAAGGTTCGGCCACTTCTTTTAATTTGCACACACACACAACATAGGTTGAGTTGTGGTCTTCACTTGTTGCACACACATGACTTGGCCTTCACTTCTTCTTGCACATACCAAAGGCTACAGCCTCCACTTTGTTTAGCACACACTTGGGTTCGGGTTCTTCAATTGCACACACACACAAGATGTGGTGGCCTTCACTGCCTTCAAACACTTAACCCGTAGGTGTAGTTATACTCCTCCCGAACTCAAAGGAGGTGTGCAAGGGTGCAGCTTCTCTTCTTCAACACTGCCTTCTTCTGTTTTTGCACACACAGCCCGAACTCCTTGGGTGCAAGGAAGGCGCGCAAGAGCAAGGGTGCAAGAGCAATTCTTGTCACGCAAGCACCTCCTGTCGCATAAGTTTGTGGGCAGCGAGGGCAAGAGTCTCGAGCGCGCAAATATGCGGCTCGGCTCCTTCCTGTCGTGCAAGAGGTGCGCACAGGGATCTCCTCCTCCTTCTTCTTCTTGTCGCGCAAAGAAGTAGCGTGCAAGGAACTCAAGCCGCGCAAGTTTACTTGCGCGGGGCTTCAACTTCGCGAGGCAGAGCTCTCACGGGACTCGGATTTTCAACAGAGTTTCAGCAAGCAACAATGAGGTCTCGGCCTCTCCTTTTATAGGCAGAGATGCCTCATATCTTCCGCGTGAGATAAATCTTGAATCACCGAAGATTTCGGATCTTCAATATTTTCTCCAAATCTTGTTTTCCTTCGCTGTTTCATCGCGGGTTTCTTCCTTTATTTTTTATTCTACGTGCATGCGACTTTCAAACGCATGCATGGCTTCTTTCGGTCCAAACCATGCAGAACATAGACGCTCAAGGCCTCGGCACTTCGTTTGCCTTTGGCCTCACTCGAATTCTCCCACTAGTTGCATGCAAGCTCATTTTAAAGCATGGTTGTGTTCATACGGCTCAGACGAACTCAATGGAGCCTTCGTCTTCGAAAATGGTGGTCGGGAGCTCGAAATCATCGTTCGGGAGGCTCCTGGTTCGAACGGAGCTCGCGGGTGGCTTCGGGGTGGCTCGACGAAGGAGACGAGCCGGGAGCCGTTGGATCAAGCGTTTGAGATACATCGAACGGCCGGATTAAATCGCGGCGCGCGGCAGATGAGATGAGCGGCTGCGATCCAGCGCGCGATGAGACGGACGGCTCAGATCTGTCCCGGGTGAAATTTCCGCGTCCCACATCGAAACGGCGCGCTGTTTTTCCGCGCTTTATCACCCTAGCGCCGCCTCAACCCCTCAGTTGAACTTCTCCCTCCACGGTGCCGCCCTGCACCGTGTTCTCCCTGTGGGCGCGCTCTGCGCCCACTCTCTGCTCCCTGCAGGCGCGCTACTGGCGCCCACTATGCACACTCGGGTGCGCGGGCTTCACCACCGCGTGCCCTCGGGGGCTTATACACGGCCCCTGCCGCGATCCGGGCGTGCTCCAGGCACCCATGCGGTGTCCTACGGGTGTGCCCCTGCCTCAAGGATGCTGCCCTGGCCTTTGAGGGTTCCCCATGGGCGTGGTGACCTTGAGTCCCACAAGTGCCTTGGGTGATGACCCTCGGCTGGCCTCCTTGGTGGCCTTATTTTTTGCTAAGTATAGGAATAAAGACTTTGTATAAAAACAAAGTATCCCCATATGCCAAATGCCACTTGAAGCCTTCTTCCTCATTTTTTCTCATCTTCTTCTTCATTTGAATTCCTCACTCCTTCTCAACAAATATTCATTACTTATGAGGGAAATTCTTGAAGGTTATTTCTTCATCAACCGAGCTCTTAATCACATAAATTCTTCAATGATCTTTATTGATCTAATCAGAGATCAATTGGAACTTTTTCAATTCACATGAACTAAGTGATAGTGCATGGACTTCATTAATGCACATCATCCACTTAGTAGTTGTGGATGGAACTCCTTTCAACTCCTCATGCATTGTGAAGACAATGCATGGTCTTCAATCAATGTTGTGACATTGTATCATCAGGATACAAGTTCTTGGAACTTTAAGAACAGCTCAACAATCGTCTGATTTGCATGGAGAATGTTTCAACCACAATTTCCAATACCACTTAGTGAATCTCCTAAGTGACATGCATCTTAGTACCATGGCCATTCTCCTTCACCACCAACACCATCACAACCTTTGGCATTTACATCTTGAAAATTCTTGACATCCATTCATTCTAAGACAACAACATGTCTCATTGACAAAAAATGCAACACAGTGCACTTCAATTTTGAATGTGGATGTGCTATCTTGGTACCATTCTCCATATTATTCTGAATGGTTAGTGAATATGTTTACTAAATGGGGAAAGTTATTTACATTTTATATGTTAGTTTCAAAATGAATGTATATATTTATTATGTTTCACCCCTTTAATATGATAAATTCATTAGACTTAGTAAGTTTCTAGTGGGGCTCGCTACAGTCCCTCGGTGCATTAGTGGGTCTCATGAGACAAACTAGTTTGGTGTTTTTACCCGTTTATGTATGGTCTTGGCATGAGTCCTTGAAGGTATGTTTATGATGTCCTACATTATTCACTCCTTAATTATGAAACTAGTAATTTATTTTCCATGTGATTATTCAACTATTAGAATATTAATGGTTATGTTTTATTATGGAATTATTTAATCGTATTTTAATTACTATCAATTTATGCTCAAGATTATGTTTTTATGGCATGTGTACTTTTAGTTATTCACCATGATTTATATTTATGAGTCTATTGTATTACATAACCTTATTGAGCATCTGATATCACCCCTTTATTATTTTTATTTTTCCCCATGGTGTGAAGATGTATATTATGAATAAATTTCAAGGATAATATAGAATTTTATGGGTTTTTTCAATATAGTTACTATGTTGTACTTCATTTCAAGTTGTAATGTTGAACTTATATATTTATCTTATTTTCCAAAGAAACTAAACTATTCATTCCTTTGGGATACCACTTCCTTTTTTATTATTCTAATGTAATAAAGTAAGTCACTGGCTCTGGGAAACTAGTTTCAGGGTATCTACAGTTGGTATCAAAGGAAGTTTAGTAAAAACCTTGGAAACTAGATTTAGAAAACATATATTAGGGAACATAACCCAAAGATAGAATTAGAGGATGAGTATAGAAGAACATCCTAAAATTTTGGTAAAGTAGATATTATGTGGATCTTCCTAGAAATACGTCTATGTATGGGTACTACAAGTGTAAGTGGTTATAGCACAAATGTACCTTGAGGTAACAACTCCAACAAGGTGTCCCAAGCTTGACTCAGGGTAACCTGGTATACAATAACTGGCCTTACTGTGCACCTAGTTTGACACTCTTGGGGGATATTCTTAGGATAAGTCACATTTTCTTTACAAACCATTATAAAGGATTTAAAATTAAATATGTTCCTAAACAAACCATATTTATGATTATGAGATTATTTATACATAAAACATCAATTTATGTTAAGTGTCTTTCTAGTTTGATATTATACATTACGATTCATAAAATAATACAGTGTATGACATTATTTATAAATGGAGCCAAGTAGAAGGAATGGAAACTATATCAATGCACATATTCCATATAGGTATGTCCCTCCTATGTAAGATAATGATGTCAGTATTGGAGTTGCAACTAGTGCTGAGAAACTTATAACTATACTGGGATAGCTGAATTGGGTTATGAATAATAACCTTACTCATATTCAAGATCCTAAAACACAACATATAGGATAAATTTTAGAACTCTTTATATAAAAACATCCTCCATTATTCAATGGGAGTAAAAACCCATTTGTAGTAGAGCAGTGGATAAGTTCTTTAGAGGAAATATTTCTCACTTTGTGAAGTAATGAAAGGGAGAAGGTTTTCATGGTAGTTAACCATGTATTAGGAGATACAGATCAATGATGGTCACTAATTCAAAAAAATGAGGAAGAAATATCAAATATGGAATGGTGTGATTTTAAGGAAATTTTCTTAGAAAAATATATTCCTCATGAATAATGAGAATATAAGGGGAGTCAATTCTTGAGTCTAAGATAGAAAGAGGATAAATGTGTTGCAAAGAATGAATCAAACATTTCAATTTTAGCAAGGCATGTTGCAAACTATATATGTAATCTAAGGAGCAATATTGATCGGTTATTTGATAGTTTAAAATCATTCCTATGAAGGTTACTAGTCTCCCAAAATATCTTGACATATGAAGATATATTCTCATGTGCTATCAAGATAGAAAAATAATTCTCTAAATCATATGAATTCAAAGTAATGTAAGAGAAGAAGATGGTTTATGAACACTCTAGAAAGGAAATAAGAAAATGTTGAAGAAGAGAAGATTTGACTTTCCACCCTATAGTAATTGTGGGAAGAAACACCCTGATACTTGTTTGAATGGAATGGGAGTCTGTTATAAGTGTGGATAAAAGTCCACCAAGCCCGTGATTGTAAGGGAAAAAATAATCTTCCAATGTTCAATGCTATAATAGTAAATATATGTGACATTATGCATATTAATGACCTAAATGTTAAGGAAACTTTCCCCAAAGAAGGACAGGGGAGAAATTCCAAGCTTATGCGGTCACAACTATTGAGGTTGTAGTTTCTAATGATATAGTGGTAGGTACTTTAATCATTTACTAAAACTTAGCCAATGCTTTATTTGATTTGGGATCATTTCATTCTTTTATATCTTTCCAATTTTCCAAGAAAATTATACATTTCCAATTTGATTTAATAAATTAGTTTTCAGTCAAAAACTCTTAAGGGAAGTATCATTACAACAAAGATGTGTCAATCAGTCCCCTTTATGACACATAAACGTGCTTTAGTTTCTGAAATTATCATTATACCTATGATTGACTTTGATATAACTCTTAGTATGGATTGGATTTGAAATTATGATGAAAAAATATATTTCAAGAAGATGGAAGTTACAATTTTTGAGAATGATGTAGAGTCCCTTTTATTTAGAACATAAACCTCTCCATCTAATTATGATCTAGATCTACCCCCATTAGCTCTTCTTAATGAAATTATTGGGAAGTAAGAGAAAACAGAATATATGGGTGAGTAAAGAAATATTAAAATTGAGGATGTACCTATTATGAAATAATATGTTGATGTCTTTCTATAAGATTTACCTGGACATCTTTCAGAGCAGGAAATTGAGTTTTTTATTGATTTAACTCCTAGTGAAAGGTCTATATAAAAGACTACTTTTATAATAAACATAGTGGAATTAGTGGATCTAAAGAAACAACTAGGGTAATTGAGTGATAAAAATTTATTCTCCCTGGTGTTTCTCCATGGGGAGCCCATGTTATCTTTTTTAAGAAGAAATATGGATCCATGAGGCTGTGTATTGACTATAGGGAAATCAATGCTATTATGATAAAGAAAAATTATCATATTACTCACATTAATGATTTATTTTATCAAATTCGTGGAGCCCAATATTTTTCAAAGATTTACCTTCGATCTAAATATCATAAGTTTCATGTGAGGAAGGAATATATTCCAAAGATAGCATTTTGAACCAGGTATGGGCATTATGAGTTTACAGCAATGCCTTTTAGATTGACTATTGCACCCTCTATTTTCATATATTTAATGAATAGAGTTTTCAAGTAATATCTTGATGAATTTTTTGCGGTATTTATTGATTATATCATGGTGTAATCTCAAATCTAAGAAGATAATTAGAATCTCTTTCACATTATTTTGAAGACTCTTAGAATAAATGAGTTATATATAAAGTTTAGTAAGTGTGAATTATAGCTTAAAACAGTTTCTTTTCTTGTCCATATTATCTCCAAGGATGGAATCTTCATTGATCTTTTAAAGACAAAGGCAGTTTAGGAATGACCTATGCCAATGAACATAACCGAGGTACGTAGCTTTATTGTTTTAGCAGGTTATTATCAGCATTTCGTTTAGAAATTTTCTCGATTAGCTAACCAGTTAACCAATATTACTCGTAATGGGGTTAAGTTCATATAGACAAAATAATTTAAAGAATGTTTTGAAGAATTAAATATCATATTGGTGAATGGTATGATCTCGACTCTACTAATGGGAAATTGTGGGTCTTTATTTATAGTGATGCATCAAATAAAGAACTTGGTTGTTTCCTTATGTATAATGAAAGATTTATTGCCTATGCATCAAGGTAGTTAAAAACTCATGAATAGAACTATCCAACTCATGATCTTGATTTATCAGCTGTAAACTTTTCCCTGATGATAAGGAGACACTATCTCTATGGTGAAAGATGTGAGATATATATGGATCACAAAGTTTTAAATATATCTTCTCATAGAAATAAATTGGCATGAGGCAAAGGAGATGGCTTGAGATACTAAAGGATTGTGATTTTTCAATACACTACCACCCACATAAGGAAAATAAGGTAATAGATTATTTGAGTAGGAAGGATCATGGAGTTCTAAAAAAATGAGGATTGATAAGGATCCTATGTACATGGATCTATAAAATATGGATATGGTAATTATCAAGGAAGGTGAAACATCATTACTTTTTCAACTATTTTCATAGCCATATTTATTATAAAGAATTAAAATTTCTCAAGGTAATGATGAGAATCTTAAAAAAAAATTAAAACTATGAATGATGGGAAGTTTCCAGACTTCGTGTGTGAGGATGGAATTCTGAAATTTGGGAGGAGGTTATGTGTTCCCTCTATAATTGAGCTAAAAAGGGACTTATTGGATGATTCCCATAGCTTAAATTTCTCTATACACCTTGGTAGTACTAAGATGTATATAGATATGAAGGAACATTTCTAGTGGGATAATATGAAGCAAGAAATTGTAGATTATGTATCAAGATGCTTAGTCTGTCAACAGGTATAGGTGAAGGCTGAAAGAAAACATCCTAGAGGTTTCATGAAACCCCTTCCTATTCCTACATAGAAATGGTATGAATTCACTATGAATTTTTTATTAGATTACCAAAACCCCAATAAATAATGATGAAATGTGTTTGATTGTTGAACAACTTACCAAATCTGCACATTTACTTGCTATAAGGGAGGATTTTCCACTGGAGCGCCTTGAAAAACTCTGTATTAATGAAGTTGTAAGACTTCATGGAGTACATCTCTCAATTTTTTATGATCATGATGTAGGATTTACATTGAAATTTTCAAAAAGTATCTCGAAATATTTGGATAATGAGCTTCATTTGAGTACTTCTTATCACCCTCAAACTGATGGGCAGTCAGAAAGAACAATCCAAAATTTAGAATACATGTTGATATCATTCTCACTTGACTTTCAAGGTATGTGAGATCAGTATTTACCTTTTTTGGATTTTACATACAATAATATCTTTCATTATAGTATTCAAATGGAACCATATGAAGCATTTTATGGAAAGATATACCGCACACCAACTTGTTGGGATGAAGTTGTTGAAAGGAATCTTGTAGGCCTAGAGCTTGTAGAGGAAACAAAAGAAAAGGTAAAGACTATTCAAACCCATATCAAAGAAGCTCAAATTAGTAAAAAGATATATTCCAATAATCAATGTAAGGATTTTGAATTTCAAGTGGTAAATCACATTTTCTTGAAAGTATCTCCATGGAAGGGTGTCATAATATTTGGGAAAAAAGGGAAACTGAGCCCAAGGTACATTGGTCCTTTTGAGATTCTGGAGAGAATTGGAGTTGTGGCTTATCATTTAGAAATGCCTTCTAGCCTTTCTATGGTACAAAATGTGTTCTATATCTCCTTGTTAAGGAAGTACATGCCAGACCCAACACATGTACTCGCTTATGGAGGAATAGAATTGGAAGATGACTTATCTTACTGTGAAGAGCCTATCCAGATTCTGGACACTAAAGAATAGGTGTTGAGGAATTGGAAGAATTTTCTGGTAAAGGTACTTTGTAAAAATAATTAAATTTAAGAGGAGACTGGGAGCTTGAGGAGAATATGATGAAGAACTACCCAAATCTTTTTCTGGGGTAAAATTTTGGAAATTTTGAGGATGAATTTTTTGTAGGAGGGGAGAATGTAATGACCCAAAACTATATCAATGAAATTTCCCTTATTATGTTTATTTCATATATTATATATCACATAAAATCATTTATATAATATAATAAAACATTATAAATAAATAATGAATGAAATAAGAGGTATTTCTAGAAGTTAAGGAACATATACCGATTAAATAGAAACCTGACCTTAGTAATAGTACTATGACCCTTATGAATAGTAAATCAACCAAATGAATAGTAACCTCACCCATGTTTATATAAATAAAATTTATTCATCTTATAAATGAAAGTATGATATAATTATATCATAGTATAGATAAATGAATATTTTAAAAAATTATTAATTAAGTGTTGGTATTTTTGTGAGTCATAAATATTTAATTACAATTTTATAACTAATAAAATGATTTAAATGAAAATTAATTTTCATGAAATGTATTCACAAATCAATATTTTTTTGTCTTATGATTTTGGGATAATTTTATGGGACCTTAGCTAATTTATGAAAGTGTTATAAAATCAGTTATAGATTTAAAATCTGTATTTTTCAAATAAATGATGGTATTAATCAAAAATTAAATTTATCATATATAGAAAATTAATTTGGAGTTAATTTTTAAATTCTACACATTTAAAAATGGTTAGGGTAAAAAAAATTATTATTCTAAAATACTTGAATTTTTGTGAATAGTAAAATACGATAATTTATAATAAATGATAAATACATGATTTAGTGAGTCATAAGTGATGTTTGGCTAATGTAAGAACCCTTGGTTTGAACTCACATGCACTTATTACTATAATTAGTCACAGGAATCAACATTATTTCTTGTCTTGAGAAAAATAATAAAATAATGAATAAAATAATGAGAAATCACTCATCTCCTACACTATAAATACCACCCCTCACCACCCCTTCTCCTCACACCTTCCAAGATTTGAGCCTTGTCAAATTTCTACAAAATATTCTCCCTAAGACTATCCCCCACATCCAGTATATCTTGGTCTCATCAAAAGACCGAAACCAATCCCCTTAAGGAGGTTCTCAAGGAGGAGTATTGAAGAGGTAAAATCCTCTTCCTTTTCCTTTTAATTTATTTTCAAGTTCTTTTCCTTTATTATTCTCTCCTCGCATCCTATGTCCAAATGATCATAATAACTATAATATAATATATATACTATAATTATATCATTTTAATGGAATATCCTTCATATAACTCTTTTCTCTCTCTCTTTTATTTTAAAAATGAAATCATCTTTCGTGAGGTGCCGATTTACAACCTTCGTGGATGATAGATTTTTGTTCTTCAGTTTCTCCATAAAGGCTAGAAATGAAACCATTTTTATGATTAAAATAGACTACAATATATTTATTACATCATTAATTATATTCTTTAAGTATTATATTTATATAATACTAAATGATAAAACAAAATGAGATCGTTATGATCAATAATCATCGTAAAAATGTAAACAATTATCACTAAATGTCTTACCTAATGATTCGTTCTCATACCATATAAATAAATGATATATATAACCATTCACACTTTTTTACATTCATTAATATTATATAAATTCAATTCTGGATAATTATACCCATTTTTCATGAACTTTCATACTCATATACAAGTATACTGATCGTGAAAACCAAGGAAGAAAGCGCTCCCGAGCAATAAAATTGTATCTTATAACTCATCAAAAAGAACATAAAATAACTTAATAAAATTATAATAAACAAAATAAATTTATAAAAGGTTTTTAATTAATTATTTAATAGATTTAATTTTACTATCCTAGACATTAAGGTCAAGTTCAGAACATATTCAGACATAAGGTAAAGGTTTTCTTCCCAAACCTCCATTTTCATTTGGGTTATACTTTCATCCTTTATACACCAAAGTAATTCTTCATTATTTTTATATAATTTTTATAAATTATATATATATATATGTTCCAAAATCATATATCCATATTATTTCATCATTATTATATTGGATAATAAATGTTTTACATGGTTCCCTTCTCATTTCTTCCCGATAGGCAAGCCTGGTTAAAGGGAAAGTCTCGATTTCTTACCTATTTTCAAGTACACTCTATAATATGTTCTAAGAAACCATTATTTTTATAAAATCACTCATTTTATTATGGAAAAATTATCTTAGTTCATTTCTGGTTTTATTAAAATATGTTTCCAAAAGAACTCTTCTTTCCAAAGTAAAAAAGAGTATTTCTATCCATAATTCCTTGACAATTTTATAAGAGTGTTTTCATCTATTTTCAAAACCCTTGTTGATTCTTAGGTTTAATTGGGACTAATATTTTATGATATCATCTACTATGTTTTATTTAATGGTTTATGATTATTTTGACTTTGGATGTGCTATCTTAGTACCATTCTCCATATTATTCTGGACGGTTAGTGATTATGTTTATTGATTGGGGAAAGTTATTTACATTTCATATGTTAGTATTAATATGAATGTATATGTTTATTATATTTTACCCCTTTCATGTGAGGAATTAATTGGACTTAGTAAGTGTCAGGTGGGACCCTTTATAGCCCCTTGGTTCCACTGTAGGTCTCATGAGACAAACTAGTTTGGGTTTTTACCCATTTATGTATAGTATTGGCATGAGGCCTTAATGGTGTGTTTATGATGTATTGCATTACAAATTCCCTCATTATGAAACTATTAATTTATTTTCCATGTGATTATTCAACTATTATAATATCTGTGGTTATGTTTTATTATGGAATTATTTAATAACCTTTTAATTCTTACCATATTATGCTCAAGATTATGTTTTAATGACATGTGTACTTTTAGTTATTCAAAATGATTTATATTTATGCTTCCATTGTATTACTTACCCTTACCGAGCATCCAATATCACCCCTTTATTATGTTTATTTTTTCCCAGGATGAGAATATGTATATTATTAATTAATTTTAAGGATAATATAGAATTTTATGGGTGTTTCCAATATAGTTACTATGTTGTACTTCATTTCAAGTTGTAATATTGAACTTATGTATATATCTTATTTTCCAAAGCTACTAAACTATTTATTCCTTCAGGATATGACTTCCTTGTTTATTATTCCATTTTAATGAAGTAAGGCACCAACTCTGAGAAACTGGGGTTGGGGTATTTACATGGATTACCAACTATGGTGGATGAGTTCCTATAGGTTTTTCTATATGATTTCTTGGGTCTACCTCTGGAGTGGGATGTGGAGTTCTCTATTGATTTGGTACCGGGAACATAGTTGATATCTCTTCCCCCATACCATATACACCCCACCAAGTTAAGGGAATTAAATTTATAGCTGGATGATTTGGAATCCAAAGGATTCGTTTGCTCGAGTGTCTGTCCTTAGGCCGCACCAGTGTTGTTTTCTAAGAAGGTAGATGAATCTCTCTAGTTGTGCATTGATTACTGAAAGTTAAATAATGTGACCATCAAGAAAAAGTAACATTTTCCTCATATTGATGACCTTTCCAATCATCTTAAGGGGGAAAGGTGGTTCTTTAATATTTATCTTCATTTCGGATATCATCAAGTCAGAGTTAGAGAGGTGGATGTTCCGAAAACAGCCTTCTGAAGTTGGTATAGACATTTTGAGTATTGGGCCATTCCTTTTAGATTGAAAAATTATCCAATAGTATTTATGGTTCTTATAAACAGGGTGCTCTACCAGTACCTTGATTCATTTTTTGTGGTATTTTTAGATGAAATCTTAGTCTATTCTGGTACTAATGAGGATCATGAGCATCACTTGAGGATAGTGTTGGGAACTCTTCAGGATCATCACCTTTATGCCAAGTTTTTGAAGTTCACCTTCTAGATTAAATAGGTTAATTTTTTGGGTCATGTGATCTCAAAACAAGAGGTTTCGATGGACCCTAAGAAGATTAGTGTAGTAATATCATGGGAGCAGCTGAAGAATGTTTTTGAGATCATGATATTTTTATGCCTGGCAAGTTATTACAGGTAGTTTGTTCAATATTTCTCTCGGATTGCTTCACCCATGACAATTCTCACCCTAAAGGGGGTGAAGTTTGAATAGATACTAGAGTGTTAAGAATAATTTGATAATCTTAGGCAGTAATTGACCATAGGTTTTGTTTTAATATTTCTAGAATCTAGAAAGGGATATGTGGTCTATTGTGATGCCTCAAGTATGGGCCTCAGGTGTGTTCTTATACAGGATAACCATGTGGTGGCTTATGGTTCTCACTAGATTTGACCACATAAAAAGAATTATCTAACCCATGACCTTGAGTTTTCAGTGGTGATTAATGCCTTGAAGACATGGTTCCATTATATTTTTGGGGAGAAATTTATGGTTTACTCTGATCATAAGATCTTAGCCTACATTTTCTCCCAAAAGGATTTAAATCTAAGGTAGCATTGTTAGGTTGGGTATCTTCAGGGGTTCGATTTTGATATCATGTATACCCCAAGAAAAGGTAATGTTGTGGCTAATGATTTGAGAAGAAAAGTCTTAGTACAAGAATTAAAATGGTCTAGTGATGAGTGGGCGTTGATGGACCTTTTTTCTCAGATGCACCAGGAGGCCAAGGATCGTAGTGTAGGTGCATTCTTGGCTAGCATGCAGCTATCACCCTCTCTTTTATATTTGATTTAGCAAGAGCAATCAAGTGATGAGTTGTGCCAGAAGTCTATGCAGTTTCTAAATGGTGGTTAAATGCCTTATAATTGTGTCTATGGTATTATTTTGTGTCCCTATATTCAGTGTACATAACTTATGGTTAATCATTATAATTCTTGAATTTTTTATCCCTTTTTGAAATAATTTGGTTTTTGATCCATTGTGAAACTTTTACCTTTGGTAATTAAATCTGTTTTCACCATTTGATCTTTAAAATTAGATACATCACTATGAAATGTCCCGGTATAAATCCTTGATGACTTGTAATTGTATAATACCAACATAAAATATATGACATCATAAATGTTTCACATAAAAATATTAATTTTGATGTTGGATGTGGCAAATCAAGGGGGTGTGGAACCTAAATTATAGTAAAAAAACTCCAAACCATTATATATTTATCTTGTAATAATACCAATCAAAATTATAAATTTTTGAAACCATGAATGAATCTAATATTGAAATTTTTTAGAAATAATTTTATCAAAATATATAAACCATGAATGATCAAAGTTTATAAAAATTAAAATATTTTTCTAATATTAAATATAGTCTTCATATGCATAATATTATTGTTCTGATATACTTTGAATTTTTTTTCATATTTTGGGTTTGTACTCCATTGTTTAGGAGTGAAAACATTGAAAATTAATAATTTTGAATAAGAATATATTAATTAATTTCTTGAATGATTGAACAATGTAGATTTAGTTTCAACCAAAATAAGTTCATAAACAATTAGATGGATTAAAATGGAAATCAAATGGAAAAACATATTTGATGCACTTGAATGGAGTATTTGATCTCCTTTTGGGTTCAATAATGAAATGATCAATAAAAATATCCTTTTTGATAAAACATTTTTTCCTGTGAGAATATAGTTTACCTTGAAATTTTATTTTATAATCAATAGGTAAAAACTTATTTTTACTACATGAACTTGGTATAGTCGATTAAAAATCACTTGATTTCTTGATCTTTTCCATATTTAATAAAACTTAAGAAATTAAGAAATGATTAAATAGAACCATTTAAAATATTATGATTTTAGAAAACTTAAATTCATTAATATCTCATTATATTTTATTATAATATTTTCATGATCCCCAATGAATGATTTGGGGACAACCCAAATTAAGGATGAAGCAGAATTTGATACATGAACGATTTTACTAGTTCCTTTGGTTATGATTTTGAAAACTAAAAATACTTCTTTTTTTCTTAAAAGTTTCAAGATAACTATCCCACTAGCCTTCAAATTTATCATTAAATCATTGAGTAATAAATTGAGCTATAACAACCACATTACTATATCTAGCCCTGTAAGCGGCATCCCTCATTGAAATTTTTTATAAGTAATCCTAAAATCTGATATCTACTATATAAATAAATATTACATTTATAATTTTAACTTTCATAAAAATATATTGTTCCAGGAAAATTTTCATCAACTAAAGTGTATTTATTTTTCTAAATTTATTATAGTTTTTCAGTCTAAAATTAAATTTATAAAATCACCAACAACCTCAAAAGGATTATAAATAGGATTTTTAATTATTTATTATTTTTCTTTTTTAGTAAATATTATATCATTGAAGACATTTTTACAAATTTTATTTTATATTCTTTCAGTTTTTTGAATTATTGAATTTAATGTAACATTATTATATGAATATAATTAATAAAACCTCATAATTTTTCCTTTTGAAAGGTATTACAATATTTTTGTAATTTTTATAATAAATCTCTACTAAATATAAATGTGGATGTGTTAAAAAATATTTATTTTGAAAATTTATAATTTTATATGACTTATTATTAATACTAATTTTTTAAATATTTTTTAATTTTATATTACCAATCTCATCTTGATCTCTTAACTTGATTAAACAATCATTTTTAATTTCAAGATCATTAATATGCTCTAATATTTTAGGTATTAATTTACTTTATTTTAAAATAATATTTGTAATATTTTTCATATATTTATTATAATAAATAAAAAATAAATTTTTTCATTTTTTTATTAATTTCTTTTTTCCATTTTGGATTAGTTTATTCATGCTCATTTTTATTATGATTTTTTTTAAAATATATATCTTTTTATGTTCATCATTATTGTAATATTCTACTAAACATTATATTTATACTTCAAAGTCATTATTAATTGTTAATATTTTTTTATTATTTCTCTGATTATCATCTAAAATTTGAGAATCAGTGGGAGAAAATGAATTTTTTAACTCTTATTCATGATAACCTTGAGGAATCCCTCTCTCAAAATTAATCCCATTTAATTTTTAATTTTAACTTTTGTATAAACACTTGAAATCATGTTTATTATGGGAATGTTTAAGTATTCTACATTTGTTTATTGAATAATTTATGACCTATAATTTTATAAAGGATGTATGAAAATCAATACTGACATTTTAATCAATGCCTTAACTATAATTAGTAGAATAAATTTTTTGAATAACAATAATTTTTACTTATCCATGCATTTTTTTTTAAATCCCATTTTCCTCTAGTTAAAATATCATATAATTCAAATTTTATTGGCTGAAAAAATAATATTGATTTATTTTCATTATTTTGGAAACAAAATATTGTTTTACCTTTAGAACTTTATTTTTTGATCTAAATGAAAATTATCAAAGTACCAATTTTGTGATGAAATTTTATATTACTAATGTAAAAAGTTTGAATATCTAATGTTAAAAGTTTTAAAAAAGAATCACCATTAATATCATTTATTAAATTCAAATAACACTTAAAATATATTATTCTTTCATCTATGTTTCCTTTTATAATTCTTGGTAAGGAATCACTAAATTATTGATGTCTTCAATATTTATGAAGTAAAAACAAGGTTTATTTAAACATTCTTTGGTAAGAGGAAATATTCATGCTTAAACTGAACAAATATTGATTCTGTCATATTTTGATGAATAAGTTTAAGCATCTTTTTTAGTTAATAGTATTATTATTTATCTAGAATTATTTTAACTCAAAGGTGTTTATTTATTTACCATATTAATATCATATTCATGACTATTTTATATTGATCATACTTGTTTAATAATCCTAGAATTTGATTTGGTCAACCATTTCCTTTCCAATTTCTCAGTCATTATTTTATATTACCTATAAACACATGAAACTCTTTTGATCATGAACTCTTGAATTCAAATTTCATGGATTTCCTTTTTAAAAAACATTTTAAAATCATCTGTTAAAATAAGAAATTAAAATACTAAAAATAATCAATCAAAATTAATCGTTTGTAACATACAAGATAACCACTTGGACAACCTCTACTTGGATAACTAATAGACTTACCAGTTGACCAAACACATGATATTGAACAACCTCTATCTATCAAGGTTTCTTTGATATTATTACTTTATTCCTTTTAGGATTTTTTTTTTGGAAAATGTAGCTTTAATACCAATTAGGATAAACCATGAAATAGGTAAATTCATTATAGGAGTTAGAGTGTTGATGTAGCAAGAATAGTTGTAAAATGTAATAAAATGGAACTTAAAAATAAATACTTGAACAATATAAAAATGTTAAGAAATATTGTAGGATTAGAACATGGAAGTTATAAATCATTTTTATAGAAATATAGCACTCTTAGTTTTTCACCTGGCCTCTCTAGATTATTTTTCAACTAAATTCTCTCAGAATTAGAAATATCTTACATCTTTAATATTTTTCTATTTTATAGAATACTGGACTTAAAAAATATTGAAAACAACTTCCACCAACCATCGATAGACTTTTGAAGAAGTTATTTTACATTGTGAATATCAACTTTTTAAAATATATCTTTATATAAAGGTATTATCTTATTTTTATCTTCATGTACTGAACATATCAATATGAAATTGAGCTCTCTTTTCTCTTGGATTCATGTGATAATTATGATTCCCATGAGAAACATATGATCACACTTCCATAAAATATGTTTTTTCAATTTTTATAAAATTATTTATGTATACTCTCAAAAAATAAATCTTAAATATGAAGTTATAATGGGATTTTATGCATTAATATTTTTGTTATCACATAAATAAAATGTAAAACATAATATATATATATATCACTTTAAAAAAATACATAACTCATAGAATGAAACATATATATAATTAACATAACATAAAATTCACATTATGAAAACCCAAGTAATCCTAGAAATAAATCAATATTATGATTTATAAGTATTCATTTTAATTAATTATATTCATCATATTTTTATAAATAATTTTTAAAAAAAATAGTTGAAAAATGATTGTTTTTATTTAACTAAATTTTTTCCATGAATTACATAGTTTTATTTAAAATATAAATTTATTAGTTTTATAAATTAAATTTGATAAAATGGAATTCATTTTTATAATAAAAATATAAAATATATCTTGGGATTAATTTATTATATTTTTTAAAAAATATTTTTTGAATTGAATAGTGAAAATATCGATTTCTCCAAAACTGCCATTTTTTTATTTAAAAAATTGTTTTAAAAGTATAATTATATTTTTTTATTTGGTTTTAAAGTAATATAATATCCATTTGATTAAAAATAATCTAAATACTTTCATAGGAATTAACATTATATTTGATTTTGGTATATGTTCATTTTTATGCTTAAAAACGCAATTTTCTAAAACACTGTTTTTCGTTGTGTTTTGTGATCTTATATTTAAAGTAATTTCTAACACTTATAAAAATCGAATCTCGAAAAATGGTTCCATGTTTTTAATCATGTGATTCAAATTTATTAATGAGTAAAATTTCATTTTTAATCATTATGAATAGTAACCATGGTAAAAATGTGTTACCACAATAAAGGATAAATCAGGTTAATTAAGGTAAGAACTTTGTGATAAGACCAAAAATTTGCATCATAATTATTATAAGATGATTTTATTTCTACCCTTATCACCTTATCTACTAAATTGGATAGTTTTTTATCTAATTTCCCATGATTAAGACTTTATAATATTTAAAAGTTTAGAAAAATTACAAGTGTGCCACTTCGCTTACTTATATAAAGGACACATACTCTCTTCTTTTCCTCATAACTTTTGAGAACTCTAGATCAAAAAAGACCTACCTAAATCTCTCTACAATATTCTTATCCATGTCTTAGAGGTATTGGTCTTTAAAAAAGACCAACCTAATAAGGCTTAAGGTGTAAGCTAAGGGAAGTCTTCCAAATAATAGGGATAATTCTTTACCTAGTGTTTCATGTTTATTTCTTCTTCAAACTCCTTCAAATTTTATTTAACCATGACGAAATAAAAAAAAATATTCCATATAATTAAATTTTATTATGATTAAGGTATAACCCTTTTCATCTATTTTTTCATCCTATGGGAAATGAAAATATCGCTTATGCATACGTTTGGACTATCACCTCCATGAAGCAATGTGTTACGTTTTTCATCACTGGATCATATAGATGGTCAAAATGATAGAAAAAATTAATATATATTATATTTATGAGATAATTATGATTCTATTTGCCTTATTATCCATCCATTCATTGGAAAATGATAATGTCGCTCGTGCATACGTGTGGACAACCGCCTCCATGAAGTGATGTGATTTGTTTTTAATGTATGCCTTTCATAGATGGTTCTAAAATTGTATTTAATGTATAAAAATTATAATTATTTCATTATTATTATTTTTTATATTATGGAACCATGAAACTTTTAACCATGTTCAACCCACCAAATTTATTTTTCATTTTTGAGTCGAACGTCCTCAAAATGTCTAACATGAAATTAACTGATTTAATAATTATATAAGGTATGATAATAAATGAAATAAAATGGATAATAATAAGGTAATAAACTTAAAAATGGTTATTAATCAAGTATAAAATTAATATAATTTTCTTATACATGATTTAAAGTACGTATGTGGTGAGACTAACTCAAGGCACAATATTTTTTTAAACCATATTTTAAAAATTTTAAAGTTTTTTCTTCACTTTTTCCTACATATCCATGTTATTTAATATATTTCAGGTATGTTATTAATATACAAAAATTTATGTTCAAAGTCATTTTATACAATGTTTTTACTTCTTTTTTAAGGTTTTATAAGAATACTATTAAATATTTTCCAAATATTTTATTCTTTACATTTTTAGAAAAGTGTGAAAAGAATATTTTTTAATATATATGGATTGATAAAAAATTTCTATTATCATGACTGTTGATATTTAAGAATATTAATCTATATTTTTTCATGTTTTTACAAATTAATTACTTATTTCTCATTATTTTAGTGATTTTTTTAAAGATTTTTCAAGGAAAAATGATTTTCATCCTTATTTCGACATGAAGCCTGAAAGTGTTTCTTCATATGTGTTAAAGTGAATAATTTAAGATATTTTATGATGTAAATGAAATATTTTATGTGTATTATTTATGTTATGGTCCTTGTAAATTTTTCATGATGATGGGTGATCCTGATAAAGATCTCCAATGTATTGGATATTGATTTTTTTCTTTGAGGAATATATGTTGGGATTAACTGAGTAGGTTATTCCATTTATAAGAGTTCTTGTAACAGTAATTATAAGAATGATATGAAGATTATATCCTAAGTTAAAAACATGAATTTTGTATTATTGAAAATATTTTTAATGGAAGTCTTTTTATTTCATAAGGTAAGCTAATGTGCTTATGTTTATAAGAAATTATATACCCCTTTTAAGGTTAAAATTTATGTTTTTCAAGAAAATGTTTTCATAAGTACACATTTTTTAAAATAAAACCTCATTATTTTGATTTTTCCTTAAATATTACTTATGAAATGTTTTATGAAAATATTTGGGTAATGAATCTTATTTCATGAGTAAGAAAATGAATATTTTAAATCAAAGTTAATTATGTAAAAAGGGAAAATTTTCTTATGGGATTACATGATTTTACAAATGGACTAATGGGTTTCTTTCTTTTTATATCCCTTACTGAGATTATTGTACTCATTCCAAGTTTTCAAATTATTTTTAATAGGGCCTAAGGATGATTAGAAATGTTAATAAAGTTAGAGTTTTGGATATTGGAGTTACCTTGAATGAATAAAGTTTGTATTTATAAAGAAATGGTTTTATGGGAAAAATGGACATTGTGTGAAAATGTCCCCTTTATTATGAAATGTTTTACAAAATTCTATAAAACTATAAACCAAAAAAAATCCTTTAAATATAATAAACTGTATCTCTTATTATAAATCATGTATTTATGGATCAAATAAGGTATGGGTCTTTATAGTTGGTATCATATGAAAGACTTAGATAACTTTAGAGGTTAATATAGTATTAAAAGATACTCTTATGAGATTATAATTTTTAACTATATTATCATGAGATAGTTTTTGAATATTTCCATGTTACTTCATCTAATTCATGTCTATTCAAAATGGTTTTATGAAGAGAAAATAGGGTGGATAAGGTAGAAAGGCATAAAGAGGATAATATTCCTATGAACCAATAACCTGAAATGGTTGGAACATATTAGTTTCTGATAGTGTTAACTCAGTTCTTGCAGGTATTAACAGTAGTACCCATAAAAGAGAGTGATCAAATTCTACGCATAGGAACATGTATATAGTAGATAATTTCATTAAACAGAACCCTCTATCTTTAAGTGGATCCTCATACCCAGTGAAATTTGAAGTATGGATTACTACTTTAAAGAAAATATTTAAAGTTTTGGGATGTTTATAACATCATAAGTTAACCCTTCCTATTTACAATTTTGAAGGTGGAGTCGATCTGTGACATTCTGATTTGGAGGCTACTCGACCGATGCCTCAGGTTGATGCATTACATGACCTTAGGCATGCCTCCCCATACATAAAAGGTAATTAATTTACCATGGGGGAACTATTACCTCATTAATAGAGTGTGATACATAAAAGTAAATAAATAAATCAAATACAACACCATGGATAAACATCACAACCAAGGAAAGTGCCAAAAAATAATACAATCACCAAATATAATAATAAGTGAATGTTTCATGCATACCAAACTAGATCCCCCATGGAAGATCATACACAAGTAGTACTAAAAAAGGAATAATATAAAACTAAAGCTAGCAGTCTTTCCAAAACCGTTCTTGTAACGTCCTGGGTTTTTTGGAGTAGGTAAAATTCCTCACCCGTTTTGAATATTTAGAGTTTGGTGGGTAGACAAAAAAAATTATTGTTTAAAGGAACTTAATATTGAGATTTAATTTGATCCAATTACTTGTTTTTAGTCATGTTTTAAGGCATGACAAGTGTCACAAGGTTTTGGTTGGGTTTTGGGTCCATCAGAGGATGAAAAAACAAGTTTTCTAAGTGCATAGACTGAGGTGCATGCTTTAGACAAACCATGTAGCCCACAAGGAAAAATTGTGAACCCTCCTTTTTTACTAAACATGGTTTTATAAACCATGAAGTATTAGGTGCATGGTTGTGTGAGTACCTCTAAAGTTTTTAACAGAGGGATTCACATAGTTTGTGCATGGTTAAGAAAAATCATGCACAAGCCACACACTTAGCTCCAAATGAGAAGTATCTATGCACTGTAGCATGCATGGTTATCACACAGTTTTTCCTAACCATGCAAGCTAACCATGCAAGGATTGCCTCATAAATAGCAGGAACCACATGGTTTCTGCACAGTTTGGAAAATTGTGCGAGCTAACTGTGTGGTCCATTAAATAGGTGAATTTATGATTTTTAACTTCCTTCTATAAACCTATTTTCCTTATCTTTTCTCCTATGTGGATCGCACGTAGCACATGGGAGATCGTCTCTTTTCCTCCTCTCGTTGTTTTTGATCTCAATCCTCTGTTTGGACTTTATTTTGATCATCATCGATTGCGTTGGATCTGTCTTGATAAGGTTCATCACCTACTTGCTTCTATTCTTTGTTTCCCACACCATACAGTGTTCTAAATCCATGTGAGTGGTTTTACCCTATTTTTAGGGTGTTCGTCTAAAATTATGATTTATTCCAAATCAGATTGAGTTAGAGGATAACATCGAACATGTGAGAATCTAGCAGCATGAGGTAGGTGGTTCTTACCTTTCTTTGTGGTTTTTTGAGTGTTTTGGGGGCGTGGATTTTAGCATTTTGTTATGTTGACTAAGTGAGACCCTATAATTTTAAATGGTTTCCTTTAATTAATTAATTGAACCTTATGAGATGCCTATGGGCATGATCAATTGAGTATACAAATTTTTGAGGCCTAGTGAGAGGCTTGAACCTTGGGAAGAATTGTGATGAGGTGTTTATATTTTTTTTCAATAAAATTGTGTTAATTAAATTTAATAGGATAATATGTATGAATTTATTATGATATCCATGGGATTGTGACAAGATCAGCCCAGGGATTTAGATTTCATTGGCCATTTGGATTGAGGTGATGTGATTGATGTGGAAACGTCGGGAGTCACAGTGACAGAACAACAATTCACATAAGAGTAAAAGGTAAAAAAGAAACACTCAAGACACAAAGATTTATGTGGTTTAAGAAATTATCCCTACATCTATGGAGAGGTAGAATAACTTCACTATAAAAAATTCAGGAGTAAAATTTACAAGGAGTATATCAGAGTTTCTCACTCAGAAACCCCAGCCTGAAATGGGATACTAAATGCGAAATATGATCCCATGTTCCACCAACCATCCAGAAAGTATGCATCACTACAATGAAATGTGGCCACCCAAGTCAAAAGTGATACAGTGGTCAATGGATGGAAGTCCAAGGATCTATAGTATTTTTGACTCCCAATGTCTGACCTATTATAGTTCCCTATTAGTTTTGGTCAGTAAACTCTGCTACAGTGGTCAAAGATGATATAATTCCCCATCAGTTTCATTTGGTCATCTTGACTCGTGAAGTTTATGTCCCAGTGCACAGTACGGGCCGCAATACTTTAGCCTAAACATCATCAAAAATAGATTGATCTACACCAAACCAATAGTGATTATTATTATGGGCTTGTCCTGGGGTACTTGGGTGATGATGATCACCAGTTGGGTGACTTTGTTATCAGATTGAGGCATCGAGGTCGTTAGGCTACGGGAAAGGCTCATGTGATGTTGTATGGCATGGCCATTAGATTGAATGACATGGTCATAAGGGCATGAGGTGTTGGATTGGTGAGTCTTAAGTTCTAAATTGGTGACTACCACTTACCTGCATTGGCCAATGTGCCATTTGGAGTCATGTGTGTATAGGATGAATCAAATGATGAGGTGGTATTGACCACTCATGTGGGTAGAGGCCTCTAGTAGTAACATATTAGGAAAATTTTTAGAGGTTCTTATCATAGAAATCCAAAAGTATGGTGAGGATCCATTGGATGGTAGTGTTAACACTGTCAATTGGGGGTAGAGTCTCTCTGTACTTGAGGTTGATGGGCCAAGACATATTTGGGAGGACAGACATTGTTGTTCCGCAGGACGTCAGTTGTTGAGCTGATGATGATATTATTTAGAGGGTAGGTATCATTGTTCCTCATCCATCGGGCTATGATTCGGTGAAGTTTATTATGAGATGAGGTCCAAGGGAACAAGTAATGATTATTGGTCATGCCTTCGAGATGTCAGTTGCTTGAATTGGACATGATTTGTCAGTTAGTACAAGGTGTCAGGTGACTTTATTTGAAGTGGATCCCAAGGGTTCACCTGGGCTGATTTCTATCAGAGTATTCATTGGGCTTAGGCTAAGGATCCTCTCCTCTACAGTATTCTAGAGTTGTCTGAAGTAGGTGATAGCTTCCTGGTGGATATTGAGCACTATGGAATCTTGTGTTTATTTAAATGCATGTAGTGCCTTTAATTTCTTTTTAGTATACACCTTATTAATCACAAATGTAATATAGGCACACATTATTGGTGACCTACTGAGATTCTTTATCACACCCTACATGGACCCTTCGATACGTGTGTAAATTTCATACTTTTGTGTTTAGGTAAGGGTTTAGTATTTGGAGTTGTATCCTAGTGATTGAGTTTGTAACACCCCAAGGTTTTGGAAATAAATATAGAATGCAATTTTATAATCTATCTGTAATGACCCGAATCTGGAGCCCCTCTACTGGTTCCCCGTAGCCGGTTCGCCACATGACCTCAAGCGTGTTTCCTCAAATTCCAGAGGCTGCTGACTAGCAGCAAGGGCCTTGGTGAGTCGATGGGGAAACTATACCCTCATTCGGTAAGGTATACAGCGAAAAACAATAGTCAACAGCGGAAGTAGTAACAACATGCATAACAGCAGAAACCAAACAGCGGAAGCAATTAATATATAGAAATGATGACAATGATGCAGTAGGTACAAGTATCTATGGAAAGCAGCAAACACAACAACGTGATGGAATACAACTAAAAACAAGTGCAAAAGAAAAACAAAATAAACTCCTCAGCATCGCGAGCCCCGGCTTGGTCCCATGCTCTCCATCTCCAGTGCAATCAAGATCCTAAAGTAGAAGGGCGCTTTCCCTTATCTATACCTGCAGCAACATTGTCTTCTTGGGCCCCAAAAGCATGGCCCCAATAGGGTGCGAGATACAATCCCAGTTGGCAATCACCCAAAGATTTGTGCCTAATAGTCAATGAATAAAAGGCAAGTAATAAAACAAGAAGCAGTAAATAGGAAATCACAAGAAGCTACAATCCATAGTTCTAACAAATAAAGTACACAAGTAAGCAGCCATCAACAAGAAGAAAACAGGTAACCCTCTGGGTAGCTCTCATAGCCTAACTCCTATGGTTCAAACTATAAGTACCAACAACCCTCTAGGAGGCACATGCAGTCTCACCCCTATAGTTCAGCTCTGAAAATAATAATATACTCTCTGGGGAAGCACTCACCATCAATTCCCCCTAAAGTCTCATATCGTGATAAAGGCTCTCTGGGGAAGCACTCAACGTCTATTCCCCATGTGGCTCGCATCAAGGAACTACAGACTCTCTGAGGAAGCACTCAATGTCAATTCCCCATGTGGTCTCGTATCGTAAATTAAAGACACTCTGGAGAAGCCCTTCCGTCAATTCTCCCTTTGGTCTACTAATCTAGGTTCTCACAGTCCTGAGTGAAACTGAACATGCTCAGTGCACATGTACATTATCCAAGTAACCTCAAAAACTACTTGTCTCTCAACTAAGGCTCAGCAGCAAAACAAGGCTGCAGTCCACAATCCTACAACTAGGCATGGCAACTGGAAAAACGCCAAATAGGCAAAACAATCATAGAAAACATTCAAGGTACAGTAAAGATACCATAATCACAAGAAAAACATCTACTCTAGAAATCAAGCAAAGTAGGCAATACAACAAGGGCAAAACAGGAACACGCAATACCCCATTCAAGGGTATTGGTGGAATTTTCACAAAATATTCATCAACTTTATACGAAAAGACACAAACCACGTACCTAGATCCTAGGAGATCAATATATGTGAACCACGATGAAAGATTCCCCTTTGAACGATGTAGATCTGAGAAAACGCACAAAACCCTCAACCTACGATATCTTTAAAACAAGGAGGAATCAAGAAACAAGGCTCAAGAAGAAGGAAGAACTCACCGATGCGCTTCCAAGGTAATCGATCGTGCTCAAATTAGAGAACGGATGGCGAGGCGGGATCTCAGGGAAGATTAGGTCGTACGGGTCGCTTCGGAAGGACAAAAACTAGAGAAGAAGATGAAATCGGGGGTTAGGCACGACCCCGGTCCGTTTAATGAAAAAAAAGAGGTACATGGCGTGTACTTTTAGAGTACACGGTGTGTACTGGGTTCTTTCCGTACTCCGCCAAAATCAGCCTCCATGTTACCCCTACACACTGTGTGTGTGGACCAGGCACGGCCAGCACACGGCTTCGAGCCAGATCAGAGTACACGGCGTGTAATCAGAAAATACACGGTGTGTACTTTGAAAATTTCCAGAAAATTCATTTTTCTTAAAAACTCCAGAAAAAAGGAAAAACATACCTGAACAAAGATCTGGGTTCTTACAAACTTCCCCCCTTAAAGAAATTCGTCCCCAAATTTCCCTAACGGGGTGTAGAAGAAGAATCCCCAAATAGTTCCGGCCACTGCGATCGTACATCAGCCTCCCTCTCCCAGGTCTCGTCCTGTACTCACCCGTGCTTCCATAGCACTCGTACCAGAGGAATAGACCGCCCGTGGAGAACCTTCGTACTGCGATCGACAATCTGGATAGGATTCTCCTCGAATGACACATTTGCTTCGAGCTCGACTTCCTCAGGCTGAAAGACATGAGACGAGTTTGAAAAGTAACGTCGGAGCTGAGAGACATGGAAGACGTCATGCATAGCCCAGTACCTCTGAGTTAGCTACAACCGATAGGCAACCGGCCCAACTCTCTCCAAGACCTCAAATGGCCCGACGTACCATGGTGAAAGCTTACCCTATCTCTGAATCCTCTTATGTCCCAAACTTGGTGCGACACGTAGGAAAACCTGATCTCCGACCTCAAACTCCAGAGGTTGTCTCCGCTGATCAACATAAGACTTATGTCAAGACTGTGCCATAGCCATCCGCTTCCGAATCATCTCTATCTGCTCTGAAGTCTTCTGAATGAGACGAGGTCCCAGCAGAGCTGCCTCTCCTGCCTCCAGCCAGCATAAGGGTGATCGGCATGGCCTACCGTACAAAGCCTCGTATGGTGCCATCTGAATGGTCGCCTGGAAATTTTTGTTGTAGGAGAACTCCACTAGAGGGTTATGCTTCTCCCAAGAACCGCCAAAGTCTAGGATGCAAGCTCAGAGCATATCCTCAAGCACCTGGATCGTGCGCTCGGACTGGCCATCAGTCTGGGGATGGTATGTTGTACTCAAAAGTACCTGTGTACCCAAGGCCTTCTGAAGTCCCTACCAGAACCGAGAGGTAAAGCACGCATCCCTGTCTGAAACAATGGAGTGTAGAACTCCATGCAGACGAACGATCTCTCGGATGTAAAGTCGTCCCAGATCGTTAACACTGAAGGTATCCTTAATCGGCAAGAAGTGTGAAACCTTCGTAAGCCTGTCGACGATAACCCAAACATAATCGTTCCCTCGAGGCGACCTCAGCAACCCAGTCACGAAGTCCATCGCGACATCGTTCCACTTCCACTCTAGAATGGGTAACTACTGTAAAAGGACTGCTGGTCGTTGATGCTCTGCCTTCACCTGCTGACAAGTAGAACATCTCATGACGAAACCAGCAACATCCTTCTTCATACCTGTCCACCAGTACTGGCGATGAAAATCCCGATACATCTTGGTGATACCAGGATGAACTGGCCAAACTGAGGAACGAAAATTCCGCATCAGTTCCTCACGTATATCTGCTGGCACCCATACGCGTCCCTGGAACCGCAAGATCTCATCCTCGCCCATTGCCCATCCGGGAAGAGGGTCTTCTCCTGACACACTCTCCCACAAGACTAAGCCTTCAGAGTCTAATAGCTTCCTCATCAGTACCCGATCAAGAAGTGTAGAGGTAACAGCTATAGAAGATAGGAAGGTCTGTCCCTGTCTGTCGTGCACCTCTAGATGCATCTCAAAGAACAGAGCCATCAACTGCCACTCACTATTGGCCTCTTGAACTGCCGAAATCTGAGTACTCCTTCTCAACGCATCTTCCACTACGTTGCCTTTCCCCGGCGTATAGGCAAGCTCGAAATCAAAGGACTGAAGGTACTCGACCCACCTGCACTATCTCAGGTTCATATCCCGCTGAGTGAAAATATACTTGAGACTCTTCTGGTCAGTGCAGACCACAAAGTGCTCTCCCAGCAGATAGTGTAACAACCCAGGTAAATAAAGAATAAAGCATTTTCATTTTTATTAATATTTATGAATTAAATATTAATTTTACTTTAAATGGGTTTCTATTTTCGATAGCGTACCCGATACGCAACAAAGAGTTTCTTTGAAATCTTACATTGCACACTAGTAATAAAATAATATTATTTTAAATGGTAGTTAACACGTAGCCGTTGTATTGGCGGGAATGAATGCAAATAACTAAAATATGATTATATATGTTTGTTAAATGTTTTAACATTTATCCAATAAAGGATAAAGGCTTAAAATACAAAAGAATTTAATTTTAGGCATATATACTCTAACATTCACTAAAGGTCGACTTATCGCCTTTTGATGGCGAACCCTCTATAAATATAGTTTTGGTCACTCTTATACATTCTATTGGACCAAATAAAATTCTTCTTTAGAATAGGGAAATAAAAATTTAATTTTTGTGATTTTTTGGTATTTTTCCGATAAAGTTAATTTTTTTAATGAATAGTGAAAAATGTTGTATTTTAATTCAAAACCTCTTTTTAATCTAATTTATTTATATGATTAGATTATCTTTTTAATTGGTTTTAAAGTTCAATTAGAATATATTTTTACCATTTAATCCCATAGTGGTCATTGGAATTAATTTCACTTTGAAATTGGACTTAAACTAATGTCAATCTTTTGATACTTATTGTTTCATAAAAACATGTTATTTGCTCTGACAGTGGGAATTAATTATTAAATTAATTAATGTAACTTATATGTTTTGAATTTTGTAAAATGAAAATCATTTTTTAATTCGGAATATCAAATATAGCTTAGGGTGAAGTTTTGGTATTTTTCTGAAAAACTTCAATTTTTGATGAATAGTGAAACCACTAAGTGGTACTTATAAAAACTGATTTTCCGTTTAAATGAAATTTTACCACCTCTATGCTTTGAATTTAAAAAATCCTACATACATGGTTGTCATTAAGAATTAAAATGTGGTTCAATGGGATTAAAATAATTTTTTGGTGAATAGTAATTTTTAAGTTTTTAATCGCGATTAGAGGTAATTAGTATAATTTAAGGTAAAAATAATGTTTTAATAATATGGAATGACCTTGACACATTTCCTATCCTTATTGTATGTGTCATGTCCGACCAAGACAATCCATGGGTCAACTTGGGTACCCCATGGAGCCACTTTGGTAGGAAAATGACATTAATACCTTTTTATTTAAAGTTAAAATAAAAATGTCACAAACATGAGTTGTTTTACTAAAACAATTTTTAAATGGGGTTATACAAGTCATATTTTTTACTATAAATATTCATTGGAAATATAAAAAGGTTTCCTACATCATGATATTTGTTTTATAATTTTTATACATTAAATAAATTAAATTATTTGTGATACCATGATGATGCAGCGATTACCTCATTATTTAACGATTTAAACAAAATGAAAAGATGATGTAAAATCTAAGACCTACACATGTCAAAAACCTATTGGATGGGTGTATTTATAACTCTTATCATCTTATACTCGAAATATATAATTTTTGGACCTTTTAAATCCGAAAATCATTTTATAATAAAGTAACCTTTTATAACTTTCCAAGAGTGTCCCTCCTCTCCTCTTATAAAAATCCACCACCTCTACCACCTTACCCACACCACTCAAGCCTTTGGCTCGGCCAAACCCTATGCATTTTGTCTCTCCACATCTCTCTCTTACTCCTTGAAGCCTCACTTTGGGAATAAGTCATCCCAAGGAATCCTTTGAGCTCAAATCAAAAAGAGTTACCCGTTTTAAAGGTAGTGTTTTCTCTTGTGCTCTTATGTTTTATTTTGCTTTTCCAACCCTCTAAACTCTTTTTAATCCTTTCTTTTGTAAAAAAACCAGTATCTTAAATATACTAGGATGTTTTTTATAATAAGGATTCGAGATTCACTTACACACACCTACATCTAATGGTTAAAGAACATACTGTTTCTGTGGATGGCGAATTTCTGCCTCACGAAACGATGATTGTTCAACACTCATATAACACCTTAAAAGGTGGCCATTAAGATGTCACTATATTTATATATGATATATAATATGTTTATGTTTTACTTAAGCTTCTGTATTTTTCATTTATGGCATACCTTTATGGTTTCCATTATGGGTAAACGCGATATCTTCATTTTAGGAAGTGCGGACTACCGCCCCCTCAAAGTGATTTGATTCGTTAATACCATATGTGGTACGTATAAAGGATAGATTGAATGATATTATATATGATACAATACTGGAATTATAATACTATTATTTATCATTATGTTTTAATTCCATTAAATATGAAATAGAAATGGAAGTAGCGTTCATGCGTACGTACGGCATACTGTCTCCATGAACAGTGCATTTCATTTCTTACCTCTAAATGTTATGTAATATTATAAATGCATGTATATACTAGATATATAAGATATATATGATATATATGATATATATGATATCTAAATCCTGAGTATAACTCTGGATATAATGGATACATGAACAACTTGTAATTATAAAGAGCTTATTTTTACTCAAGTACCAATGATCGTTAAAACGACCGTTATTAACTTAAATAATTACATAGTGTTCATGACATGGTAATAAGTGATATAAAAGGAATAATGAACTTGAAAAAGGTTCTTAAGCATGTAGAAATTAACTCAAGTTTATTATTCAGTACATTAAATAACGATCGAGTCAAGTCGGACTTGAGGTATGGGACTTCGTCTCAATCTCCTTTCATTGAGGCATATTTTGTTTTATACACAACCTTCTTTTATACGGTGTATAAACCCCTTTGACTTTTATGTTTATCCAAAAGGAATATTTTTTATACGAATCATTTTACTAAATGACAAAAGGGAATGTTTTTGTCGTACATATGTGGCGACAACGACTTCTCCGCCACCCTGACCATTATTTGAGTTTTGGCTTCCTCTACAAGCCATACCTTTTTTTAAATGAAAAATAAATACCATGTTTTACTTTTCTTTTATTTTGGTATTTAAAATGGTTTTCATAATGTTTTTATTATATCAAAGTGTTTTATTTATATCTTGTGATTGAAATGTGGAAATGTTATATTTCCTTTATGCATGTTTTATGTGATACGATTATGTTATGGTTCTTGGGCATTGTTATGAAGATGGGTGGTTCCGTGATAAACTAAGGGCAGGTGAGCCCGATATATCTCTCCAATGCATTGGGTAACGCGAAGGGGTTAAACGTTAAGGTTTCTCCAAAGAGATTTAGGGAATATACTGTGATGGGTATTCCAAACATAACCAAGAGGGTTACTCCCTACGTAAGAATGTTATGAATGCCTCAAGTTACCTTTATGTCTTATTATTTCTATGTTTTATTAATGTTTTGATGAAGTATGTTAAAGTGATTATGCTTTATGAGTAAAGTATGATTTCATTGATTCTTATGTATACATGTACTCATGTTTTCTTTCCATATTTTTATATCCCTTACTGAGCTTTTTATGCTCATCCCAAGTTTCTGAAATATTTTTCACAGGTCAATGGAAAGGTACATGATGTGATGATAGTGTCAAGGAAGTGTCAATAAAGAATCCATGTTTTATTTTAAATATGTTTCTGTTGATGGGAAAAATGAATACTATCTTTTATTGTAACCACTTGGTTTAAACGTGGGATGTAATGCATGTTTTATGATCTAATTATCTAAAACTCTAAACCTAAAAAGATCGTCAAGGTGTTTTCTTGAAATATATCAAGATTAAGTAATGTTTAAGGCTGGGGCCTTATAGTTGGTATCAAAGGTTGGTTTAGATAACTTTAGGAGTTAGAATTATTTTAAATGATTATCCAAAAATATTTTTTTATGTTCAAATTGAAATGATATAGAATTTGAATATTATCATGTTGCTTCATCTAAGACATGTTTTTTAAGAATGGTTTTCCACAGAGGAAACAGGGAAGCAGTTCTAGGAAGGCATACATAAGGAAATAAACTTTTGAATCAGCATCCTGAGATAGTCAGAATTGGAACTGAACAATTTGTTGCAGTAATGACGCAGTTGACTCAAGCAATAAATGGTGGCAGTATCCATGCACGAGATCATCTAGATCAATCGCAGAGGAACATATCAGTGGTGGAACATTTCATGAGGCAACATCCCCTATTATTCAGAGGATCGTCTGACCCTGTGCTAGCTGAAGGGTGGATTAAAGCATTGGAGAATATTTTCGATGTCATGGGGTGTTCAGACAATCAAAAGTTAGTCTTTCTATTTACCGTTTGGAGGGTGAAGCAGATCAGTGGTGGTCGATGGTTAAAAATATCATGGACGCTGATGAGATTGATGCTCTCGAATGGGATGAATTCAAAGGTATGTTTCTTGAGAAGTATTTTCCTAAGGCTGTTCGACTTAGGATGGAAAAACAATTCTTGGAATTGAGGCAAGAGGAAGACTCAGTGGATGCCTATGAAGAAAGGTTCACTCGATTGGAAAGGTATGCTCCAAATTTTATCCGAGACCTTGATAGTAAAATCAATCATTTTTACTCAGTATTAAATCCAAAATATCGAAGGGCTTTAGCTTCTCGTGATTTCAAAAGTTATGAAAAGCTTGTTCGATGTGCTGAGAAGGTGGAAATGGAGTTTTCTGATGATCAAGTGTTCTATAACAACCAGTAGAAGAAGAGACCGAGGTGGTAGGAGAAAGGAAATAATTCTTCAAAAAGGTCTGACGGTAAGAAAACTAAGTTTCTAGTTTGTGATAAATGTGGTAAAAGGCATGTTGGGGAATGTCTTCTGAATTTTGGAAAGTGCTACCGATGCAGTAAGATGGGACATAAGGCTTGTGATTGCACTGAAAAAGATCAGGGTAATGGTAAGACCAAATTTTATTTACAGTTAGTGAAATGTTTTAAGTGCAATGAGATGGGTCACTATGAAAACGAGTGTCTGACAAAGAGCTCGAGTGATGGGAAGCAGTTAGACTACAAGCAGAAAGGGGTGGTGAAATCCTTTGCAACTACTTCAGCAGATGTCGGGCCATCAAATGAAGTTGTATCAGGTACTTTGTTTGTTTTTTCAGATTATGCCAGTGTATTGTTTGATTCGGGTTCTACACATTCTTTCATCTTTGAAAACTTTTCTAGTAAAATGGGAATACAATCTCAAGAAATGACTCATGAACTTGTGGTAAAAACACCTGGGGGAAATGTTGAGGAAAAAAGAATTTATAAGAATCTTCCTATCCTTATCTGTGGAAAGAACCTACTTGCAAACCTTAAAAGAAAAGAAATTGTATGGGAAATTCAGCAAGTGTGATTTTTGGTTGCAACAAATTTCTTTCCTTGGTCATATTGTTTCTAAAGATGGGATAACTGTTGATCCTGTAAAAACAAAGGTTGTGGAAGAATGGCCAAGACCCACAAATGTAACTGAGATTCGTAGCTTCCTTGGTTTGGCAGGCTATTACTGAAGGTTTGTTAGAAATTTTTCCCGGTTATCTAGTCCAATGACTAAGCTAAATCGAAAGGGTGTTAAGTTTATCTGGACAAAAGAATGTGATGATTGTTTTCAGGAAATGAAAAGAATATTGGTGAATGCTCCAGTTTTAGCACTACCTTCTAAGAATGGGGAGTTTGTTATCTACAGTGATGCTTCATTGAAAGGACTTGGTTGCGTCTTAATGCATAATGATCAGGTAATTGCGTATGCTTCACGACAGTTGAAAACTCATGAGGTAAATTACCCTACACATGATATAGAATTAGCTGTTGTTGTTTTCTCTTTAAAAATTTGGAGGCATCATTTGTATGGAGTAAAGTGTGAAATATATACTGATCACAAAAGTTTAAAGTATATATTCACTCAGAAATAATTGAACATGAGATAGAGGAGATCGCTATAATTAATCAAGGATTATGATTGTACAATTCATTACCATCCGGGAAAAGAAATTAAAGTGGCTGATGCTTTGAGTCAAAAAAGTAATGCTTCATTAACAATGTTGTGTTTGGAACGTGATCCTTTTGTTAAGGATTTGATGAACATTGGAATAAAGGTTACTGGTGTAGGATTTCCTTCTATTTTGTTTCAGGTATCAGTGAAATCTTCTCTATCAGACAGAATCAAGCAAGCACAGAAGCAAGATAGTGAGTTGTAGAAAAAGGTAGAGCTGGTTCAGAAGGGTAAGTTGCCTGAATTTAATATTGATAATGATTGTGTTTTGAGGTTTGGGAAGAGATTATGTGTGCCTGGTGATTCACAGTTGAAGAATGAGTTGTTATGTGAGGCTCGTAGTTCTCCATTTTCAGTTCATCCTGGCAGTACTAAGATGTACAGAGATCTACGAGAGTATTACTGGTGGGATGGAATGAAAGGAGATATTGCTGATTTTGCTGTAAAGTGTTTGACTTGTCGGTAGGTTAAAGAAGAGCAGCAGTTACCGAAAGGGATGCTTCATCCTTTACCAGTGCCAGAGTGGAAATGGGAGAATATATCCATGGACTTCATTGTGGGATTGCCGAAGACACCTCGAGGTAATAATTCAATCTGGGTTATTGTTGATCGCTTGACTAAATCTGCTCATTTCCTTTCCATACGAGATACTTTTTCCCTAGATCAACTTTCCCATTTGTATCTTAAAGAGATTGTCAGGTTACATGGAGTTCCTCTATCCATTGTATATGATCGTGATCCCAGGTTCACTTCTAACTTTTGGAAAGGCCTTCAGAAGTCGTTGGGTACTGAATTAAATTTTAGTACAACTTTTCATCCTCAATCAGATGGGTAGTCAGAATGAAAAATTCAGACTTTAGAGGATATGTTATATGCTTGTTCGATGGATTATCAGGAAAGTTGGGACCAACATCTTTCTTTGGTTGAATTTTCATATAATAATATTTTTCATTCCAGTATACAGATGGCACTGTTTGAGGCATTATATGGGAAGCGGTGTCGAACTTCAGCTTTCTGGGATGAAGTGGGTGAAAGGAAGTTGATGGGACCAGAATTGGTAGAAGAGATGGAAGAAAAAGTTCAGTTGATTCAGAAACACATGAGAACAGCTCAGAGCAGGCAGAAGAGTTATGCAGATAACCGGAGGAAGGATCTATCTTTCGAGGTAGGTGATCACGTCTTTCTCAAAGTTTCTCCATGGAAAACTGTGATGCGATTTGGTAAGAAAGGAAAGCTAAGTCCAAGGTTTATTGGACTATATGAAATTCTGGAGAAAGTTGGATCAGTTGCATACCGAGTGGCTTTACCTCCAAGTTTATCTCAGGTACACAATTTTTTTCATGTTTCGATGTTGAGAAAGTACATGCCAGATCCATCTCATGTTTTGAGCCCAGAGGTAGTTCAGTTGGAAGAGAATCTCTCTTATGAAGAACAACCAGTCCAGATACTTGATCGTAAAGAGAAAGTGTTGCAGAATAAGGTAATTCACTAGGTAAAGGTTTTATGGAAAAACCATATGGTTGAAGAGGTAACATGGGAATCTGAAAATGCTATGAGGGATAAATACCCCCACTTATTTTGATAAGTGAATAAAATTGTGAGGACACAATTCCCAAAAGGAGGGAAGGATGTAACATCCCAGGTAAATAAAGAATAAATCATTTTCATTTTTATTAATATTTATGAATTAAATATTAATTTTACTTTAAAGTGGTTTCTATGTTCAATAGTGTACCCGATACGCAACAAAGAGTTTCTTTGAAATCTTACATTGCACACTAGTAATAAAATAATATTATTTTAAATGGTAGTTAACACGTAGCCGTTGTATTGGAGGGAATGAATGGAGATAACTAAAATATGATTATATATGTTTGATAAATGTTTTTACATTTATCCAATAAAGGATAAAGGCTTAAAATACGAAAAGAATTCAATTTTAGGCATATATACTCTAACATTCACTAAAGGTCGACTTATCGCCTTTTGATGGCGAACCGTCTATAAATATAGTTTTGGTCACTCTAATACATTCTATTGGACCAAATAAAATTCTTCTTTACAATAGGGACATCAAAATTTACTTTGTGTGATTTTTTGGTATTTTTCCGATAAAGTCCATTTTTTTAATGAATAGTGAAAAATGTTGTATTTTAATTCAAAACCTCTTTTTAATCTAATTTATTTATATGATTAGATTATCTTTTGAATTGGTTTTAAAGTGCAATTAGAATATATTTTTACCATTTAATCCAATAGTGGTCGTTGGAATTAATTTCACTTTGAAATTGGACTTAAACTAGTGTCAATCTTTTGATACTTATTGTTTCATAAAAACACGCTATTTGCTCTGACAGCGGGAATTAATTATTAAATTAATTAATGTAACTTATATGTTTTGAATTTTGTAAAATGGACATCATTTTTGAATTCGTAATATCAAATATATCTTAGGGTGAAGTTTTGGTATTTTTCTGAAAAACTTCAATTTTTGATGAATAGTGAAACCACTAAGTGGTACTTATAAAAACTGATTTTCTGTTTAAATGAAATTTTACCACCTCTGTGTTTTGAATTTCAAAAATCTAACATACATGGTTTTCATTAAGAATTAAAATGTGGTTCAATGGGATTAAAATAATTTTTTGGTGAATAGTAACTTTTAAGTTTTTAATCACGATTAGAGGTAATTAATATAATTTAAGGTAAAAATAATGTTTTAATAATATGGAATGACCTTGACACATGTCCTACCCTTATTGGATGTGTCATGGACGACCAATAAAATCCATGGGTCAACTTGGGTACCCCATGGAGCCACTTTGGTAGGAAAATTACATTAATACCTTTTTATTTAAAGTTAAAATAAAAATGTCACGAACTTGAGTTGTTTTACTAAAACAATTTTTAAATGGGGTTATACAAGTCAAATTTTTTACTATAAATATTCATTGGAAATCTAAAAATATTTCCTACATCATTATATTTTTTTATAATTTTTAGACATTAAATAAATTAAATTATTTATGATACCATGATGATGTAGCGATTACCTCATTATTTAACGATTTAAAAAAATGAAAAGATAATGTAAAATCTATGACCTACACATGTCAAAAACCTATTTGATGGGTGTATTTCGAACTCTTATCACCTTATACTAGAAATATATAGTTTTGGGACCTTTTAAATCTGAAAAGCAATTTATAATAAAGTAACCTTTTATAACTTTCCAAGTGTGCCCCTCCTCTCCTATTATAAAAGTACCCCACCTCTACCACCTTACCCACACCTATCAAGCCTTTGGCTCAGCCAAACCCTGTCCATTTTGTCTCTACACATCCCTCTCTTACTCCTTGAAGCCTCACTTTGGGAAGAAGTCTTCCCAAGGAAGCCTTTGAGCTCAAATCAAAAAGAGTTACCCATTTTAAAGGTAGTGTTTTCTCTTGTGCTCTTATGTTTTATTTTGCTTCTCCAACCCTCTAAACTCTTTTTATTCCTTTATTTTGTAACAACATCAGTATCTTAAATATACTAGGATTTTGTTATATAAGTATTCGAGCTACACTTACACACACCTACATCTAATGGTTAAATAACATACTATTTCTGTGGATGGCGAATTTCTGCCTCACGAAACGATGATTGTTCAACACTCATATAACACCTTAAAAGGTGGCCATTAAGATGTAACTATATTTATATATAATATATAATATGTTTATGTTTTACTTAAGCTTCTGTATTTTTCATTTATGGAATACCTTTATGGTTTCCATTATGGGTAAACGCGATATCTTCATTTTAGGAAGTGCGGACTACCGCCCCCTCAAAGTGATTTGATTCGTTAATACCATATGTGGTACATATAAAGGATAGATTGAATGATATTATATATGAAACAATACTAGAATTATAATAATATTATGTATCATTATGTTTTAATTCCATTAAATATGAAATAGAAATGGAAGTAGCGTTCATGCGTACGTACGGCTTACCGTCTCCATGAACGGTGCATTTCATTTCTTACCTCTAAATGTTATGTAATATTATAAATGCATGTATATACTGGATATATATGATATATATGATATCTAAATCATTAGTATAACTCTGGATATAATGGATACATGAACAACTTGTAATTATAAAGAGCTTATTTTTTACTCAAGTACCAATGATCGTTAAAACGACCGTTATTAACTTAAATAATTACATAGTGTTCATGACATGGTAATAAGTGATATAAAAGGAATAATGAACTTGAAAAAGGTTCTTAATCACATAGAAATTAACTCAAGTTTATTATTCAGGACATTAAAGAACGATCGAGTCAAGTCGGACCCGATGTAAGGGACTTCGTCTCAATCTCCTTTCATTGAGGTATATTTTGTTTTATACACAACCTTATTTTATACGGTGTATAAACCCCTTTGACTTTTACGTTTATCCAAAAGGAATATTTTTTATACGAAGCATTTTACTAAATTACAAAAGGGAATATTTTTGTCGTACGTATGCGGCGACAACGACTTCTCCGCCACCGTGACCATTATTTGAGTTTCAGCTTCCTCTACAAGCCATACCTTTTTTTAAAATGAAAAATAAATACCATGTTTTAATTTTCTTTTATTTTGGTATTGAAAATGGTTTTAATAATGTTTTTATTATATCAAAGTTTTGTATTGATATCTTGTGATTGAAATGTGGAAATGTTATGTTTCCTTTATGCATGTTTTATGTGATACGATTATGTTATGGTTCTTGGGCATTGTTATGAAGACGGGTGGTTCCATGATAAACTAAGGGCGGGTGAGCCCGATATAGCTCTCCAATGCATTGGGTAACGCGAAGGGGTTAAACATTAAGGTTTCTCTAAAGAGATTTAGGGAATATACTGTGATGGGTATTCCAAACGTAACCAATAGGGTTACTCCCTACGTAAGAATGTTATGAATGCCTCAAGTTACCATTATGTCTTATTATTTCTATGTTTTATTAATGTTTTGATGAAGTATGTTAAAGTGATTATGCTTTATGAGTAAAGTATGATTTCATTGATTCTTATGTATACATGTAATCATGTTTTCTTTCCATATTTTTATATCCCTTACTGATCTTTTTAGGCTCATCCCAAGTTTCTGAAATGTTTTTCACAGGTCAAGGGAAAGGTAAATGATGTGATGATAGTGTCAAGGAAGTGTCAAGAAAGAATCCATGTTTTATTTTAAATATGTTTCCGTTGATGGGAAAAATGAATACTATCTTTTATTGTAACCACTTTTTTAAATGTGGGATGTAATGCATGTTTTATGATCTAATTCTCTAAAACTCTAAACCTGAAAAGATCCTCAAGGTGTTTTCTTTAAATATCTCAAGATTAAGTAATGTTTAAGGCTGGGGCCTTATAGATAGTGTCTCCAACAGTGTAAGGCATGAACAACAGCTGCCAACTCCAGATCGTGCATCGGGTAGTTCCTCTCATGTGGCCTCAACTGCCGAGACCTGTACGCAACGACTCCATCCCCCTGCATAAGCACAGCTCCCAGCCCGATACCTGAAGCATCACAGTAAACAGTGTAGTTCTTGCCTGGATTTGGAAAGACTGGTATTGGTGCTGACGTCAACCTCCCTTTTAGCTCCTGAAAGGCTGACTCACAAGAATTTGACCATAAGAACTTCGCCCCCTTCTTGGTCAGACCTGTCAAAGGTGATGCTAGACGAGAAAAGTCCTAAATGAAGCGTCTGTAGTATCCATCTAGCCCTAGGAAACTCCGTACCTCAAAGACATTCTTCAGCTGCTCCCAGGAAACTATAGCTCTCACTTTCTCTGGGTCCACTGATACTCCTGCCTCTAAGATGACGTGACCCAATAAGTGAATCTGATTCATCCAGAAGTGGCGCTGCGAGAGTTTAGCATAAATATGATGCTCTCTCAGTGTACTCATAATGATCTCAAGATGTGTGGCATGGTCATGTCAAGTGTGAGAGTACACCAAGATATCGTCCATGAAGACCATGAAAATAGAGTCCAAGTAAGGATGGAACACTCGATTCATCAGTGCCATGAAAACTGCAGGCGCGTTCGTGAGACCGAACGGCATGACTGTATACTCATATAGACCATACTTGCTCCTGAAGGCTATTAGAGGTATATCTGATGGTCTAATGCACAACTGATGATAACTGAACCTCAAGTCGATCTTCGAGAACACTCGGGCTCCTCAAAGCTGATCGAAAAGGTCGTCAATTCTCGGCAAAGGATATCGGTTCTTGACCATCAACTGGTTCATCTTCCGATAATCCACACAAAGACGAAGGGTACCATCTGCCTTCTTTGAAAATAGGACAGGCGAACCCCAAGGAGAAGTACTAGGACGGATGAAACCCTTAGCCTGTAGCTCCTCCAACTACTTCTTGAGCTCCTGCAACTCAGGTGTGGCCATTCTATAGGGAGTAATGGACACCAGTGCCACTCCTGGAACGAGATAAAGAGAGAATTCTACCTCACGCTCTGGAGGAAAACCTGAAAAGTCCTCTGGAAATAAGTCCCTGAAGCGATCCACCACTGGAGGAAAGTCCAACTGTGGAGTCCCCTGGTTATCCATATAAAGACTAGTGATCTGGGCTATCACCCCTCCTAGCCCAAGTTGCTCGAGTCCTGCCCGACTCGCCCGAACGTCCCACTAGCCTTTATGAAGAAAAGACTCACCCTCTGGTGAAACGAAACTCACTCTTCGGCGATAATAGTCAATGACTACCTGAAAGGGAATCAACTAGTCCATGCCGAGGATGACATCATAGCCTGTCATCTCTAGGACATAGTGATCCCATAAGAAGCGATACCTTGTGACCTCGAGAGGGCACTCTCTACACTGGTGTACACTATATGTCCTCCTCCCCAAAGGTGTGTCTAGTGTCAATGAGTCGGCAGAAGAAAATACGCAGAGTCCAAGGCTCTCCACAACAGCAACAGAGATAAATCTATGCGTAGCACCAGTATCGAAATGGGATGAAGATAAAACTAAGGTTACTAGAATCGTACCTCGAACAGTAGAAGGGCTGGGATCCTGCTCCTGATAAGTCTACTCCACAGAAAAAGACTGGCCTGTATCACGGCCCTGTGCCCCTGGATGACCACTCTGGGCTGAACCTCCTTGCTGGTGCTGAGGAACTGGTGGCTGACCGCCACGGCCTCGACCTCCACCTCAGCCCGAACGGCCGAAAGAACTCCAGTTCCCCGACTGGTGAGAAACTGGCGATGCTGCTCCTGAATGAGGAGTCATGGAAGAACCCCGGTCACCAGTTACTGGTGAGAAAACCTGACAAAAACGCTTAAGGTGACCCATCTTTCCGCAAGATCGGCACTCCACGGGGTCCCTCTGGTACTATGGCCTCGTGTGCCCTGACCGGCCACACTGGTAGCATATTACCTGGCTGCCTGACGATGCATCTCGCTTCCTTGGATCACCACGTGTAGGCTCTCTACGGTGATTCTTGTTGTCATATGGAGGCAAACTAGCTCTGGAAGCAGAACCACCCTAGCTCGTAGCTCCAGAGTCTCTCATATTGCGCTCCGCAATCAGTTCCTGGTTGACGATGGAAGTAATGGAAGTCAGCTGGAAGATGTTCACCTGTGAGTGGATCTCCCGCCTGAGACCATCCTCAAACTTCCTTTCTAAGAACACCCCACTCCCATCCCGGAGGGGCGTGAAGCACTGCAGCTCGGTGAAACGAGCGGAATACTCCATGATAGAAAGAGTACTATTCTCTAAGCTCATGAACTCCCGGGCTCGGTCGGCCCTCAGGGTCTCCGGGTAGAAGTAATCATAGAACACGCGCTAGAACTCCTCCCAAACCATAGCCTACTACTGACCTGCATGTGAGATCACATCCCACCACCTCTTGGAGGAGTCTCAGAGCATGTAGGTTGCAAGCTTGACCTGCCTCTCTAGAGGCATCTCCAGATGCTCGAAGATAGTCAGCATGGATTCCATCCATGACTCTGCAGCCTGAGTTCCTCCTTCCCCCGAGAACGTGGGAGGATGCTGCTGTTGAAAAACCCACATCAAATCCACCATAGACGTGGAAGGAGGCGGCACTCCCTGGAAGGCCTGCATCATCCTCATGAAACCTTCCCTGAACTGCGTATCAGCACCTGCAACTGGTATAATAGCTGATGCCAAGGCTGACCCGACTGGAGGATCAGAAGGAAGTCCCTGATCAGCCCTATCTGGCGTTTGATCACTGCCTGACGACAGACGTACGACCGGAGGACGTCTCGGAGGCATAGCTCTGAAAGAGAAAAAGCACACCTTAGATTAGGAAAACAAGGACAAAGAACACAAGAGTACAAAACGGAAACAGGGGAATAAAAACACACAAGTTTACAAAACTTGACTACACGGTGTGTATAAAACTACACAGTGTTTCTTCTTAACCCACTGACATGGGTGTGTACTCCTGCCCTACAAGTCGTGTACACTTCAAACTACACGGCGTGTTGCACCCACACACGGTTGTATGTGAAAAATGTTCCCCTGCCCGAGTCTCCTTACATGGCTAACCCACACGGTCTGACTTAACCCGAGACTACACGGTGTGTTCTTAACACACACGGCGTGTACTAGACAAGGATTCGACGGCCCATGTTTGTGAAACACACGGCCGTCTACACTGCGTGCTCCGAACAAACACGTCATGCATAGGCAAGGTGACCTCGTCCCGTGTTGTTCGTGACATGGCTGGGTACCTGGACAAGACTACACGGCGTGTTCTGAACAAACACGGCATGTGGAAAAGAAGGTAACGCCAGCCTGTGTTGTTCGTGACATGGCTGGGTACCTGGACAGGACTACACGGCGTGTTCCCTAAGGACACGGCGTGTCCTGCCCGAGCTTCCCCGGCCCGTGTTGTTAGTGACACGGCCGGGTACACAGCTCCGAACTTACATGGCGTGTTCCCGAAGTTACTCACACGACACTGTGTTCTGCTCACACAGTCAGTGACATGGCCTGAAAACTACACGGTGTGTATCCAAAAGTACATGCCGTGTATTCTGGGTTTTTCTGGGCAATAGCTCAGAAACTGCTCAGACTCCCAGAACCACTAAAAACAAGGGAAAAAGGTTCCAAATTTCGATTCGTGAGGGCCCATGCTCCCCGCGAATCAAAGCTTGGCATCTCTTGTAGTCACATACAAGGGAAAACAACAGTTCTCTAATATAACAGCAGGGATTCTATCAAGCATCTATCACAACAGCATGCATAATCTACACAAAGCCTATCACAACAACATGTAATCGCTAATTCACCCTAGATGACATGACAAGAATGAATGGCATGTGATTTCTAAAAGTTCCTATATGATGCATGAGATGGAATACCCTCATCTCATAGGGTTGCAACAGAAATAGAACTGAAATATCAAAACAATAACCGCAAAATTCATGCGAATCACTCTAGGTGAAAACATATTAACCATAAAAACTCAAAACTAGCAAACTGCAATTAACGAGGTAGTATGGCCTTTCCCTGTACACGGGTTAGCTACTCCCGAGAACAGCTTAATACCAAGTACTGAATCCATCCTATCCCTGGATAAAGTCTCCAAAGAGTAAAGCAAGAGAAAAGAACTCCTCTGATACCACTTTGTAACGACCCGAATCCAGAGCCCCTCCACTAGTGCCCTGTACCCAGTTCGCCACATGACCTCAAGTGTGTTTCCCCGAATGCCAGAGGCTGTCGACTAGCAGTGAGGGCCTTGGTGAGTCAGTGGGGAAACTATACCCTCATTCGGTAAGGTATACAGCGAAAAACAATAGTCAACAGCGGAAGCAGTAACAACATGCATAACAGCAGAAACCAAATAGCGGAAGCAATGAATATATAGAAATGATGACAATGATGCAGAAGGTACAAGTATCTATGGAAAGCAGCAAACACAAAAATGTGATGGAATACAACTGAAAACAAGTGCAAAAGAAAAACAAATTAAACTCCTCAGCATCACGAGCCTCGGCTCGGTCCCATGCTCTCCAGCTCCAGCGCAATCAAGATCCCGAAGTAGAAGGGCGCTTGCCCTTATCTATACCTACAACAACATTGTCTTCTTGGGCCCCAAAAGCATGGCCCAAACAGGGTGTGAGATACAATCCCAGTAGGCAATCACCCAAAGATTCGTGCCTAACAGTCAATGAATACAAGGCAAGTAATAAAACAAGAAGCAGTAAACAGGAAAGCACAAGAAGCTACAATCCATAGTTCTAACAAATAAAGTACACAAGTAAGCAACCAGCAACAAGAAGAAAACAGGTAACCCTCTGGGTAGATCTCACAGCCTAACCCCTATGGTTTAACCTATAAGTACCAACAACCCTCTAGGAGGCACATGCAGTCTCACCCCTCTGGTTCAGCTCTGAAAATAATAATAGACTCTCTGGGGAAGCACTCACCATCAATTCACCCTAAAGTCTCATATTGTGATAAAGGTTCTCTGGGGAAGCACTCAACGTCTATTCCCCATGTGGTCCACATCGAGGAACTACAGACTCTCTGAGGAAGCAATCAATGTCAATTCCCCATGTGGTCTCGTATCGTAAATTAAATACACTCTGGAGAAGCCCTTCCGTCAATTCTCCCTTTGGTCTACTACTCTAGGTTCTCACAGTCCTGAGTGAAACTGAACATGCTCATCATGCGTGGACATCGTCCAAGTAACCTCAAAAACTACTTGGCTATCAACTAAGGCTCAGCAGAAAAACAAGGCAGCAGTCCACAATCCTACAACTAGGCATGGAAACTGGAAAAACGCCAAACAGGCAGAACAAGCATAGCAAACATTCAAGGTACAGTAAAGCTACCATAATCACAGGCAAAAAATATACTCTAGCAATCAACCAAAGTAAGCAATACAACAAGGGAAAAACAGGAACACGCAATACCCCGTTCAAGGGTATTGGTGGAATTTTCACAAAATATTCATCAACTTTCTATGGAAAGGAACAAAGCACCTACCTCAATCCTAAGAGATCGATATATGTGAACCACAATGACAGATTCCCCTTAGAACGACGTAGATCTGAGAAAACGCACCAAACGCTCAACCTACGAAATCTTAAAAACAAGGAGGAATCAAGAAACAAGGCTCAAGAAGAAGGAATAACTCACTGTTGCACTTCCAACGCAATCGATCATGCTCAAATCGGAGAACGGACGGCGAGGTGGGAGGTCGGGGAATATTCGGTCGTACGGGTCGCTTCGGACGGACGGAAACTAGAGAAGAAGATGAAATCGGGGGTTAGGCGCAACCTCGGTCCATTTAATGAAAAAAAAAGTACACAGTGTGTACTTTTAGAGTACATGGTGTGTATTGGGTCCTTTCCATACTCCGTCAAAATCAGCCTCCACATCACCCCTACACACCGTGTGTGTGGCCTGGGCACGGCCAGCACACGACTTCGAGCCGGATCAGATTACTCAAAGTGTACTCAGAAAGTACATGGTGTGTACTTTGAAAATTTCCAGAAAATTCATTTTTCTTAAAAAATCCAGAAAAAAGGAAAAACATACCTGAGCGAAGATCCGGATTCTTACACTATCCTCTTCTATGTTTTGAATTTCAATAAATGGTCATCTAGAGTTGTGCTCAGTAAGTCATTTGGAGTCTGATAAAACAAACTTGTTTTTTTGGTGATAGTAACATACCCTTATGAATATTAATATGAATAGTAATATGACCTCATAAATAGTAAGTAATATTATTATTTTATTTTCCCAAGGAAATAGGATATTGGGATCTTAATTAATTTTTCAATGTCACGTAAAACTAACTGCACTTCAAAATTGTTATTTTTCGAATTAACTATGGGATTATTTAAAAATTAAATTAATAATATTTAGAAAATTATTTTTTGGAAAATGGATTTCAATTTTTAATTCTACACATCGAAAAATGGTAGGGGTGAATTTTTGGGATTTTTCTGAAATTCAAGAATTTTTTATGAATAGTGAAATATGATAAAATACCGTATATACAAATTATCAGTTAAATACACTATTCATGACATCATAAGTGATGCAAGGCCACTTGCTTCGAACTCACATGATATTATCACTATTTAGGGCCACTTGATTTGAGATTATTCATAGTCTTGATAAAATTATTATAATAATGATTAAAATAATCTAAAATACCTCCCCTCCTCCACTATAAATACCACCCTCACTCCCCTCTTCCTCCCACACCTATCAAGCCTTGAGAATTGTCTAAATTCTTCCAAATTCCCTCCCCGATATTCTTCCCCATTTCCTAGAGCTTCTGGTCTCACCAAAATACCAAGACCAAATCCCTTAAGGAGGATCTCAAGGAGAAGAGATCAAGAGGTAAACATCCTCTTTTATTTTCATTATTTTCTTTCATTTTATGTTATTCTCTTCCATTAACTTTGTATTGTGTTGAGATATTTCATTAAATATTCCCCCTTACTGTCCATATTATGTATGAATTATGAGATATTTCATTCCTCTCATCAAACTATTTTTATGAAATTTTAAGAGACGTCGTTAGGCTGCCGAATTTTCGTGAGAAATTTATCAAGTTTTCTTTCGTTTTAAGATTCCTTTATTTTATTCTTTTTTCCTCACCTCATCTGTCAAAATGATAATGATAACTCCATTAAAATATATATAATTAATTTATATCATGTTAATGTAAGAACCATCTTAAATATTCTTACTCCCTCTCTTTTATTTTGTAAACGAAATCGACGTCCTTAAGGTTCCGATTTATAACCTTCATGGACGACAAAGTTTCGTTCTTCAATTTCTTCTTCATTACTGGTCATGAAACCATATTCATGGTTGAACCAGACTATAATATATGTTTTATAACCTAATTAATATTTAGGAACCAGAATATGTACATATAATTAAGTTATATGACAAAACTAGTTCATAATAATCCAAGTACCGCTGAATAATCGAAGTGGTTGTCATCTAATGATTCAACCTCATTACATGTAACCAAATGATATAAATGGACATTAAAAATTCTGTATGTTCATAAGTAATATTTAATTTCAATTCTGTATATTTACATCCATTCAACTTCATTACTTAAAAGCAAGTGAACCGAATATGAAAATTAAGAAAACAAACACCCTAAAACGACAGAATTCAATATAATAACTTATAAATAATAACATAAAGGAACTAAACAGAATTATGATAAAATAAATACATGTCTATTAGGTTATGAAATAAGTTATTGATATTTATAATTTCACATTCCAGGACCATAAGTTCAAGAGGAGAACACATTTGGATTTAAGGTAAGTGTTTCTTCACCTCACTTCCATTTTTGTGAGATATTTCGTAATCACTACTATTACTTTGTATGGTGTATGTATACTGCCCATTATTGTCTCATATCATGAATATATTTATTTTCATTATATTCAATTTATCATTTGACAATCATTAATTTTGGTTCATACGATTCAATTGATTACAAAGTTGTAAGGGGTTCCTCATCTCACTTTCATTTCTGTGAGATTTTCATCGTTCGCCACTTATTTCTTGAATGTGGTATATGTGTACTGTCATTTGATATATATAATAACATTATTCTCTTTATATTCATGTTATTCAATGATTCACTTGATATTTATTAAGTTCTGGTCATATGATTCGACTGATCACATTGTTGTAAGGGAATTCTTAACCTGATTTCCATTCTTTGGGTTAACATTCTACTTCGTTATTTATGTGGTATTTAAATTGTTTGTGTGATTACTTATGATTATAATATGTTTAATAATGTGTATTTACAGAGTATATACATATTACATCCACTCTATTAAGTCTCACTTCAAGTATATGATGTTTATAAGGGACTTTTCTTCTAAAATCCTCTTTTAAAATTCTGTTTTACAAGATTCAAAAGCAATGTTTTTATGCTATTATTTATGTTGTATGATTATGTTTTGGTTATTGGGAATTTTTTATGATGAAGTGTGGGACCTATATTTCCCTCCAATGCATTGGGTATGAGTAATTTGGAGGTCGTCCGTATGGTTACTCCAAGTGTAACTGTGATGGTTACACAAAGTAAGGCAGTTGTGAGGGTTACAAATTTTAAGGTAGCCAAGATGGTTACAAGATTATGTAAGTAATTCCCCAAGATACCTTTATGATTATATTTATGTTCTCATGTTTCATGTGGTTATTCTACTAGTAGAATACCCTTTTTTATGTTTAATTATGGCATTATTTATTTAGCTCATATTCCTACCATAATATGTTTCAAGTTTATTATTAAAGGCATGTGTTTTCAATTATTCGCCATGTCTAATGTTTATATTATCTTCCAATGTATTGATTACTCTTACTGAGCATTTGAGCTCACCCCTTTCTTATGTTTCATTTTCTCAGGATATTAAGAAGTAATTTATGAATTACTTACAAGCATAATCTAGGAGACGTGATGTTTCTAGTGGATTAAAATAGTGTTTTTGTTTCCCTTCATGTTGTAATGATAAACTTATGTATGTATATTGTTTCCAATAATACTAAACTACTCGGTCCTTCAGGATTCGTATTCCTTGTATGTATGACAACTTAATCAAATAAGGCACCGGCTCTGGGCAACTGGGGTCAGGTCTTTATAGATTTGGCATGGGATAGAAGGTAAGGGACCATTGGTTCTTACCTCAGCTAGATTTCCTTTTTGTTTCTTTATATATCACCATGTTATTATATATGTATATACTTAGGTTTTTACTTCTGATTATTTATATATGTGACTTGTTTTGATATGAATTATTAGGTAAAAATGGTATTTTGTCATGTTTATTTATTTTGTTGTTGTTGTTGATTATGCTTCCACTATTGTATACTATTTCTTGTGCTTCCACCTTGAGTGGGTTATTAGTCCAGGTCATTTTTGTCTTTCTTTTCCAATGATTTATAATTATATAGTCCATTATTATATCTTCAGTAGAGGTTATAGTCTCCTCATTATCATATCTTTACACCCTCACTGTTAGTCAATAGCCTTTGGCATAAGGGCAGGCCAACCTAAGGCCCAGTGGAACTCGGCCCGTATCACTATTTGGGTGGATAAACTGGTCGGGGTACTAAAAATGGTATAAAAGGATTTTATTTTACCTATTTCTTAGTCTTAATATTTTCATTATGGTAGATAGGATATTAAGTTGTTGTTAGAATTGGTTTTAGAACTCGTTTTTGGGTGCCTGTAGCCCCTTGCATGGGGGAATGACTAAGTTGTCAAGGGTGGGAATTGTTGTTCTAATTTTCTCATTTTACAGTTGATATTATTTCCACCTTGAATGGTGAAATTGGATGTGAATTTTTACCTATTTTAATATGTGATCCTTGACCTATTATAGTAAGGGAGGATCTTTAAACCCTTGTCCCGGTATGGCAAGGGGTATTTTTTATGCTTGTTTATGATTCTGACTAGGAACATAGGATGGTTAAAATATATATATTAATATGTTGTGATGTGAAATGATTTTGATAGAAATTGGGGACCTGGATTGGGATAAGAGGGGTTGGGTTGTCTAAAGTGTCAATAAAGGAAGCTAATTAGTGTTTTCTTTTCTAGCCTCTCTTTGGTGGCATCTTACTCAACTAGCCCAATAAAGTGGACCCAATGAAATCTGTCTATTATATGTGATATATATATATATATATATATGGGCTTGGATCTTATAGGTTCAGGAAATAATGATGATATGGGGTGATGTTGATCACCAATTTGGGTGATGTGGTCACCGGATTGAGATAATATGGTTCATCAGGACAAGTGTGTCCCAAGGCATATGTCATACTGGGTTCTGATATGGGTGGGTAAGGAGGCCATGATGTTGAGATGTCATGTGACATGGTTGTGATGGGGAAGGGTATGGTTAGTGATATTTTGTTTCATGTTACTTCTTTTTCTATCTTCGTTATATATATGTTATATGGGATGTCTGACCATGTATTGGTATTCAATGGGTTTCCACTTGGAAAACTTCATTTGGAAAATCAGGTGGGTGGTGATAGGGTGTCATGAGAGAGGGAACAAGTTGAGACCCCTAAGGGTTGGGATGAGGCCTCGGAGGGTTAGGTAGATCACGGTCTATAGGTACGGGCTCAAGTACAGGCTCAGGTACAGGTGGGGTAGCTTCTAGATTTGACAGCCTCCAAGTCATGGCTTGATAAGAATCTCAGAGAGAGTATGGTGCATGTCATCTATGGGATTTATAGGGGATCTCAGGGAGCAAAGCCTTCGATAGAATATCTAGCTCAGGAGTTCTAGTCACAGTACCCACCACTATTTTAGGGTGAGGGAGGGCCACAAGTAGCTGATAACTAGATCAAGGTAATGTAAATGATATTTGATCAACTTGATACACCCCTAGGGTGGAGGGTGAATTTGGAAACTTACATGTTCAGAGGACCGGAAAAGTGATGGTAGGAGGTGCAGGTTAAGGTGAGTAGACCAAAGGGACTGGTGTAGAATGAATTTGAGGCTAGTTTCTTCAATCACTTCTTCCTATAGACACTAAGAGCATAGAGATCTTGGGATTTCTTGAGCCTTCAGTGGGGTGACATGTCTTTCATTGACTATGTAGTGATTTTCACCGATTTGTATTGCTTTTTAGATAGCATGGAAGGTGATGACACCTCGAGGGTGAGGTTTATTCGAGGATGGTTTATGGAATGTCATTTTGGTACAAGTAAACATATTTAGGTTGGTCTCATTCTTAGAGGAAGTGAATCAAGCACTCATAGCCGAAGGCAATTTGACGAATCGGTCTTACTTTATCTAGGTGATGGCATCAGGTGACTTCAATAGAGATTCATTAAATACTAGGAAGTGAGGCTGAGAGGAGTTCCAGTAGGAAAGTCAGACCAAGGACTCATACAGACCACCTTGGAGTGGGTCATCGATGGTGTCCTTCTAGTGTGAGTAGTTGGGACATGCCTAGACTCAGTTCGAGAAGCCTCCAAAGGAGTGTCGATCATGTGGATAGGTTGGGAATCTCGATAGGTTTTGTAGGAAGCCTTCTCTGATATTCAGCGTTCAGGGACTAGGGAAGACTCAAGGTTCTGAGATTAGACCAAGAGCAGTACCAGGTGATGGTAGCTGAGTTTCAACTACATGTGGAGGTCGCAGTAGAGATAGTGGGACCCTAGCAGTGGGTACAGTGACTGGTCTAACATCATAGGGAGGCCAGGATTCAAGCATTTAGGCTTCAGGCCAAGTCTGTGTCATAGAGATTCTAGGTGTTGAGAATTCTAGGGATCTAGTTATGGTTATAGGTACATCGTGGTTATAGTCATGTTTATTTTTGTTTTATTTTGGAATAGCCTTTTTAGAGGAATTTCTATTTTCAGTTCACGATGTGCATGGGATATATTCAAGGACTAACCAGATGTTGGTTAGTATGTTGGAATTAGCTCAGATGCATTATATATATGTGTGAGTGTGTGAGAGAGAGAGAGAGATAGAGAGGTGTGTGGAACCATCACTTATATGTGGGAATCGTTGTGATTCAGGACTTGTTTGAGGTGCGTTGGCATCAGGACATCGAGGAGATGTGAGTTATTTTTCATGAGTTGGCATCTAAGCATCATTTCAATTTGGGATTTGTTTGAGGTGTGATACACCAGTACTGATTTAATCATTTTATGTTATGTAGGATCTCATAGGTTCCATGTGGTATATGGGAAAGAGGTGGGTATCAACATGATGCGGGATTCTGATGGGTTTTGGGTATGACATGGAAGCACCTGATGAGGTGGAGGAGTGACGATGCATCATGAGAGGACTTTGAGTCTGAGGATGGTTGGTGGACCAGTGGATTGATTTTTGTTTTGGTTAAAGATACAACCAAGTGGGTAACTCCTAAGGCAAGGAGCCTCCTTAAGGTAGTTAACCTATTCCATTTAGACTGGGGTAGTCTGAGTTAATTTTTAAAGAGATGGGTATGTTTGGTACCATCTTGGCATTAAGTTTTATAGATCATGGATGAGCTATGTTAAGGTGGAGATAATGTAACATCCATGGTTTTTGGAGTGGGTCAAATTTCTCACCCATTTTAAATTTTTTGAGTTTGGTGGGTAGAATAACTCTTTTCTTATTTAATTCCACTTAATTCCACGTTTTACTTTGACCTAATTCCTTGTTTGTAGTCATGGTTTAGGGATTGACAATTTTCATGGGGGTTCGGTTGGGTTTTTGGCTTATCAAAGGCCAAAAACCCAATTTTTATAAGTGTTCAGACTGAGGCACATGGTTTGGAAAAACCGTGTAGACTCTAAGGAGAGTACATGCACCCTCCTTTTGAAAGGAGCATGGTTTGATAAATTGTGTAGGAGGAGGTGAATGGTCGTGCAAGGACCTCTTCAGGTTTTAGTAGAGGGAACTGCATGTTTTGCACACGATTAGGGAAAACTGTGTGCAAGTTTCATGCTTAGTGACAAATGGGTAGTACCTATACATTGTATAACACATAGTTAGTGTAAAGTTTTCCCTTACTATTTAGGATAACCGTGCAGGTCTTGTATCCCAAGTAGGAGGAGCCGCACAATTTCTGCACAGTTTAGAAAAATGTGTGTACCATTAAAGAGGTGAATTTATGATTTTTCCATTCCTTATATAAACATATTTTCCTTCTCTTTTCTCCTTCATGGGTCATGCACAGTATAGGGGAGCTCTCCGCTTTTCCTCCTCCCCTTGGTTTTGAGCTCAATCCTTCATTCGGGCTCCATTTTGATCGCTATCATCTGCGTTGGATCCATCTCAGTAAGGTTCATCACCCTATTGATTCTATTCTTCTTTTCCCTCACTATATAGTGAGTTAAATCTATGAGATTGGTTTTACCATATTTTTAGGGCTTTCATCTAAAATGTTTAATTCTTCTAAATTTTCTCAAGTTAGAGGATAAGACCATACATGTAGGAGTCTTCCTGTATGAGGTAGGTGGTTCTTACCTTTCTTTGTTGTTTCATGAGTTTTTTGGGGGCATGGATTTTAGCGTGCCATTGTATTGACTGAGTGAGACCCTATAATTTGAAATGGTTTCCATTAATTAATTAATTAAACCTTATAAGATGCCTCTGGGCATTCTCAATAGAGTCTACAAATGGTTGAGGCCTAGTGAGAGGTTTGGACCATGGGAAGAATTAGGTTGTGGTGTTTATATTTTTTTCAATTTATATTTTTAATTAAATTGAGTTGGATCATATTTATAAATTAGTTGCAAGATCCATGGGATCGTGAAAGACTTGGATCGGGGATTGAGATGTCATTGGCCATTTAGATTGAGGTGATGTGATCATCAGGATGGGCTTGGATCGAGGAACTTGGGTGATGTTGATCACCGATTGGGAAACTTGGTTGTCAGATTGAGGTGGTGAGGTCACCAGGATACGATCGAGGCTCATGTGATCTTGGATGGAATGTCCATCATATTGAGAGACATGGTTACCGAAGAATGAGGTGCTGGATTGGTGTGTCTTAGGTTCAAAATTGGTGATTTTCGTTCACTCCTGTTGTCCAATGCAGAATTTGGAGTCATGTGCACACAGGATGACTCAGGTTGTGAGGTGGTATTGAACAATCATGTGGGTAGAGGCCTCTAGTAGTAGAAGATTAGAAAAATGGTTGGAGGTGTTTTCCTTAGAAAGCCACAAGGATGGTGAGGAGCCATCAGATGAGAGTGTTGACACTGTTGGTTGGGGGTTGAGGCTCTCCATACTTGAGTTCGATAGACCAGGACATATTTGGGAGGAATTATATTTTTGTTACTCATGAAATCATTTGTTGAGCCGATGGTGACATTATTTTTTGGGAAGGTATCATTGAGTCGCGGACATCAGTCTATGAGATGATGAGGTTTATTATGAGCTAGGGTTCGAGGGACTAGGTACTAATTATTGGTCATGCCTTTAGGGATTCAGTTTCTTAATTTATACATGAGGTTTCGGTTGGTATGAGGTGTCAGGTGAATTCATTTGAGGTGGAACCTGAGGGTCACCTGGGCTGATTTCCATCAAAGGATTCCTTAATATTAGGATAAGGATTCTCTCCTCTATAGTATTTCAGAATTTTTTGAGTTAGGTGATAGCTTCCTGGTGGTTATTGAGCACCAGGGAAGCTTTTTTTATTTAAATGCATTCACTGCCTTTATTTACTTTTTAGTATCCACCTACTTAATCACAAATGTAAGATAGGTACACATTGTTGTTGGCCTATTTATATTCTTTATCACAACCTACATAATCCCTTTGGGGTGTGTGTAGATTTCATCCTTTTGTGTTCAAGTACGGTTTGGAGCTCTAGAACTATATCCATGTGATTGAGTTGGCATGGGATGGATGGAAAGGGACCATTGGTTCTTAACTCAGCTAGAGTTCCTTTTTGTATCTTTTTGTATCATCATATTGTTATATATGTATGTACCCAGGTCATCCATTGGTTACCCTTCTTATTATTGATATGTGTGAATTGTTTTGATATGCATGCTTAGCTATAAATGGTATTTTTTATTGTTTATTTATTCCACTGCTGTTGTTGATTATGATTCCACTATTGTATGTTATTTCTTATACTTCCTCCAGGGGCAGGTTATTGGTCTAGTTCGCTTTAGTCTTTCTTTTCCACTGCTTTATAATTATATAGACCATTATTATATCATCACCAGAGGGTATAGTCTCGGCACTATCACCTTTTTACACCCTCACTGCTAGTCGAAATCCTTTGTAATATGGGTAGGCACACCTAAGGCCTAGTGGCACTCAGCACGTAGCACTGTTTGGGTGGATAAATTGTTCAGGGCGCTACTTTTCTTGTGTCTCACCTGATTCCATCATCCATACCCCATCCAGGAATACTGATCCAATAATATTCCACAATATTCCTTTCCTTAAACTTTTCCCTGTGACAAATAACAGCATCTACTTGGGTACCCAAGTGTCATGGAAGATCGATAAAGGTGTGAATATAACTTGATATGCCACAACAAATAGTGTCCCTAAAATTAATAGTATAATAAGAGTGCATACAAAAATGATTAGAATAAATAGTTTGATAGTTTTAAATAAATTTATTTGAAAAAACAAAAAGCATTGATGCCCCAGGTTCAAGATGACACCTGAGGTCAATTATACCATTTTCGATCCTCAATTTTGTAGCCCCAATCAACTATAACTGCTTTGAAAAGTATTGGGGTTTCTCTAAGAACGTCATGGTGACCGTTACAACCATAAATAATCACATGGAATCGATGGCTCACCCTATAATTCTAAGAATCTTGAAGTGTCAAATGGAATCTGAGTGCTCATCCCAACATTCCTCATTCATTAGTCATCACACAAAATCCAAATACTCATTCTTGGATTCCCAAGGAATCTGAACTCTCATCCCAGAATTCCTCATCATCAGTCATCACATGAAATCCAAGGATCTCAAACTAGCATTCCAATGGAATTCAAGCAGTCGTATCATCATTCCCAATCACCATGTGCCATATGGGGTCTAGTCCCTCCTCCTGGAATTCCCAATTCGTTTTTACTAACATGGATCTGGGAACTCATCCTGAAATTCCTATCTATCAAGTAATGTATGGAATTCATACACTCATCCTAGAATTCCCAAGTAGAATCTATTATATAGAATCCAAGGAGCTCATTCTAGAATTCTCAATAGCATTTTTCATGTAGAATCCAAGGAACTCATCCCAGCATTCTTAAGCATTATGAATCATTTTAATCATTTGATCCACTAACCATTCATTCCATTAAATTATCATTATGCCTAAGGACACCATTTTACCATTCTTATAAGGCTTAGATTAAATACACATGTCATCATTTATCATTAAAAAGTTTTACCTCAGTTTAAACTTTGGTATTTACTATTTTACTTTACCAAAAACCATACAAATTAATGTTATTAAAACTCATGCCATCATATAATCTCAATTCCCATTTCATATATTTTTTAACATTTTTTCCAAGGCAACCACTTAATTACACCATAAAAATATCCTTTGAATACTTTAATTCTATTTTATAAATATTGGTATTCCTAACCCATTTCTTTAATACTATAGCATTATATTAGGTCTGATCTAAAGGTCAAAACCATTTATAATTATCAATGGTTGTGAAATTCCATTTCACAATAATAAATCTAATCCAATTTTCATCTTAAATAATTAGAAACAAAATTTAGGAAATTAATGACATAAATCCACTTATAGGGCATTTTCCTCGTTAATAAATCTACTTGAAATTAATATTCCATAATGTATAAGATGTGTAAAATGGGAAATTTAACTAAGGAAAACTCAAACTCAAATGTTTAATTTAAATTGAATTAAGCATAGTGAAGTCGGCATGACTGCACCATGTGCGTACTTGAAAACAAGGAAAGACTATAGGTTAAATTAATAGGTATTATGACAACCCTACTTTTATTATAAAATTAAACATGATTTATTACATAAAACTTCACTTAATACAAAAAAGAAGATCGAGAGGTTTAGTGTCTTTGGGGATTAGGATCATTACATAAAAACTTAAAACATGAAATAAAACATATTTATTGAAAACTTCCTTTACATGACCACTACATTCCCTCGTACTGAGCATTGCATGGGATAACCTGAGGACATTCATAAGAAAAGGGTGAGCTATAAAGCCTAGTAAGGGAGTACACATGGAATATCATGAGGAGTACAATACATGTTAGGCAATAGTCATATCAATATATCATAAGAGAAACATGAACATAAAGTCATGATAAATCATGATAATCATTACATGGAAATGTGGAAACAACACTTAACATGTAATTAGCATGAGACAAGTCCCATTGCACATGGAGCATGAGTAAATTCTCATTGCTCATGAAGCACGAGTAAACCCTCATTGCACTTGAATTAGCATGAGTCAACACTCATTGCACATGACGTATCATGATACTATACTTTACCCAATGCATTGGAGTTCTATAAGGGCACACCCTTCTTAAACATTTCATTTCATGCATAAGTGTGCCACATGGATCATAAAACATGGATTCATAAAACATAATCATTTATTCCACGATAAAGGGATGTGGAATTCATACATGAAACTTTATAAACAATAAGTAAATGTGCATAAAGGTGAATGTCCTTGATGGAGAAATGAGCATGGTATTCACTACACAATGGCATTGGCTTAGAAAATTGGTGCGATTTCGGCAGCGTAACGGCATGTCGTAAGAATTCATAAAAAAATTTGATGAGAGAGAAGGGGTTCCTCATCACATTTACATGTAATGGACAGTAAGAAGGTCATATAGATACATTTCCCAACAATTGTAATGGAATTTAGGTTCACGATACAAAAGTATTGCTTGAATGTAAATGAGGAGAGAGGAGTTCCTTTCGGAATTTTGGCATAGTAACAGGTTTACATGGGAGGAATTTAATGAGAGAGAAAGGGGTCTCCCATCATTAAAACATAAAGAGGGAAGTATGAGGGAGGTACGAAACCATACCCCAACATTCATAATTGAAATTAAAAGGGAAAAACAACTTAAAGAAAATTGGAAAAAAATAAGAAAGGAAGAAAAAACCCCTTACTTGGAAGTGTGCTTCCAAAGGCTAGAGAGAGGCTTGTGAGAGGCTTCTTGGGAGCTTGGGTAGGTTTATATAGGAAAGGTGAGGGAATTATTTATTATTTAGGTTTGGGTCCCCTTACATTAAATTAATCCAAACCAAAAAACATCCCATGTTTTTTAGCAAAGGGAAGAGGAAAACAATATTTTGTAAGGCCAAAATCTGAACTTCTTAAAATAATAGGGTTTCTTATGTGGAGGTGAGTCACACTCCCATGGAAAACAATTTAAAAAGACAAGGTGTTTAATAAGTCTTGAGGGTTCCATTAATGCTTTGAAAAGTAAGTCAAACAAACCCAAAATCACATTATTTTAATGGTAAAACATATATTGGCCGAACATAAAGCTTATAGTATTTTATTACATAACTATTGGGTCATTATGATGTCATAAAACACATTATATATTTAAATGGTATTTAATTTTTACCCAAAAATTTGACTGTCTCAGAAAATTATGAAAAATTCACTGTTGGATAATTTCAACGTCCTGATTCCAGAAATAACATTTATTTTGTCTAAATAATTTTCTAAATATGTTAATTTTCACTTTTAAAATAAAAACCGACATTTATCAAAAATTCACGGGTTTTGATAGAAATGGCTTTCAAACCTTAATAAAAATTACAATTGCATTCATAAAATTATAAGATCACTTATATTTAATAAAAATTAATTTAATAATAATAATAATATTTTATTAAAATATTATTTAATTCAAAAAATCCCTTAATTTAATAAAATGGAATTCTTAATTAAATAATAACTAAAAAACATTATTTGTACTTTAAAAACTATTTACAATGTATCAATAATGATAAGAAAGTATATTCATTATTATATACAAAAAAATAATGTGCATGAACATATACTATCAATTAGTTACATAACCCCTTAAAACAGCCACATAAGACCTAAGGGTAAGGTGTGCGATGGTGATGGACTCTTGGGGTGGTTCGGATAACATCGCTCGAGTGGTAATTTCTATCAACTTCCACTTTTCCCGTAGATGGTCTCGTTTGAGCTTAACATGATGAAGCTCAGCTTGGTCTTGGTCAAGAGCAAAGCTCAAGGATGCCACCTATTTTCCGATCTCCGACAAATGGGCTTCGTATGGAGCAATTCTACTGGATGAGACCATCGCTTCTTTTGTCTGAGTAAATTTGGATTTGTTAAGGCCCTATATTTATACTGATCATGTGATCACTGTTCAACGGCTATATTAGTAACGGTCAAAATTATTAACATAAAACTAAATAAGTTGACATTTTATATAAACATATAGAGACATTTAATTGGATCAATATGGATTTCCATTAATGAAAATTTGGGTCATTACAATATTCCCCCCTTAAGAAATTTCGCCCTCGAAATTTTCCTTTTCCCACACTAAAATAGATGTGGGTAACTCAGCTTCATCATTTCCTCCGATTCCCAAGTCGTTTCTTCAAACTTGTGCTTTCTCTACAACACATTGATGAGGGGCATTATCTTATTTCGTAGAACTTTTTCTCTACGATCTAAGATCTTCATTGGTTACTCCTCATAAGAAAGACCATCTTCCAATTGTACCACCTCATAAGCGAGTACATGTGAAGGGTCCGGTATGTACTTCCTTAAGAGGGATGCATGAAATACATCATGTACTTTGGCCATAGTAGGTTGAAGTGCTAGTCGATAGGCCACAGCCCCGACACGATCAAGAATCTCAAAGGGATCGATGTACCTTGGACTTAACTTCCCTTTCTTTCCAAACCTCATGACCTTCTTACATGAAGATATGCGTAGAAAAACCATGTCTCCAAATTTAAACTCAAGGTCTCATCGATGATTATCTGCATAACTCTTCTATCGACTCTGGGCTGCCTTGATATGCTGCTGAATGGCTTTCACCTTCTCTACCATTTCCTCAACCATTTCTGGTCTAAGCAGCTTACATTCACCGACCTCATCCCAACATGCCGGTGTTCTACACCTTTTCCCATACAGGGCTTCATATGGTGCCATTTGGATGCTCGAGTGGAAACTGTTATTATAAGAGGACTCAACCAGAGGAAGATGTTGATATCATCCTCCTTTAAAGTCCATTTAGTATGCTCTCAACATATCCTCAAGTGTTTGGATAGTCTGCTCGGATTGGCCATCAGTTTGAGGATGATAGGTCGTACTGAAGTTCAGTTCAGTATTCAGAGCATGTTGAAGACTCTTCCAAAAATTAGAGGTGAATCTTGGATCTTGGTCAGACACAATAGATAGTGGTACTCCATGCAACCTTACCACTTCCCTGATATATATTTGTGCCAGTTGATCCAATGAGAAATCCTCCTAAATAGCAATGAAGTGTGCAGTCTTTGTAAGACGATCCACAACAACCCAGATTTCATTGTTGCCTTTGGATGTCCTCAGAATTCCAGTGACGAAGTCTATGGTGATGTTCTCCCATTTCCATTCTGGTATGGGCAATGATTGCATCATCCCCTTAGACTTCTTCCTCTCTGCCTTCACTTGCTGGAACACCAGGCACTTTGATGTATATTCAGCGATCTCCTTTTTCATATTATCCCACCAAAAGTTTTCTCGGAGATCTCGATACATCTTTGTGCTCCCTGGGTGAATAGAGAAATTTGAACTATGTGCATCATCCAAAAGTTCCTTCTTCAGCTCCAGACATGATGGAACACATAGTCTTTTCCCAAACCACACAATTCTTTCTTCATTAACATTAAACTCCGAGGATTTCCCTTTTTAGATAGCTTCCACTTTTTCTTGAATTCCCACATCATCCTTTTGAGCATCCTTAAACCTTTCCAAAAGAGATGGTTGATAAATAATTTGTGAAAGGATTGATGATGTTCCCTTCTCTATGATTCCCATGTCCATCTTCATCAAGTCGAAGAAGATTGGATCCTTCTCAATTCTCATCATTGATAGAATCGCTGGATCCTTTCTACTTAGGGCATCTACCACCTTGTTCGCTTTCCCAAGGTGGTAATGGATTGAATAGTCATAATCCTTGATGAGCTCTATCCATCTTCTCTGGTGCATGTTAAGCTCTTTATGTGTGAATATATATTTAAGACTCTTGTGGTCAGTATATATCTCACATTTCTCTCCATAGAGATAATGCCGCCAGATTTTCAAGGCAAAGATCACCGCCTCCAACTCCAGATCATGCGTTGGATAGTTTCTCTCATGGATTTTCAATTGCCTTGAGGCATAGGATATCACTTTATCATTCTGCATCAGTACACAGCCTAAGCCCTTCTTCTAAGCATCACTGAATACCAAAATAATTTCCCCACTTATGGGTAAAGTGAGCACGGGCGCAGTGATAAGCCTCCTTTTCAACTCCTTGAAGCTTTCTTCGCATTCATCACTCCAAGAAAACTTTACTCCCTTTCGAGTTATCTTGGTAAGAGGGTTGTACAATCGTGAGAAATTTCTCACAAATCGTCGATAATATCCAACTAACCCCAAGAAGCTACGGATATTCGTTACCGATGTTGGCCTCAAACATCCCTCAATTGCATCTGTTTTGGAGGGATCTATAGATATCCCATTATTTGTGATGATATGGCCCAAGAATGAGACTTCCTTCAACTAGAACTCACACTTGCTGTACTTTTCATAGAGCTTCTCCTTGCGCAAAGTCTTCAGTACAGTTCTTAAATGCTCCTCATGATCCTTCTTGGTTTTGGAGTATATTAGAATATCATCTATAAAGACTACCACAAATTTGTCTAGGTAATCTCTAAAGACTCTATTCATTAATTCCATGAAGATTACTGGAGAATTAGTGAGTCCAAAAGGCATTACTATGAATTCATAGTGCCCGTATCTTGTGCAAAAAGCAGTCTTGGGGATATCTTCCTTATTCACCCTTACTTGATAATATCCTGACCGCAAGTCCACCTTGGAGAGGTATTGTGATCCGTGAAGCTGATCGAACAAGTCATCAATTCTTGGGAGAGGATACTTGTTCTTTATTGTGATTTTGTTAAGTTCGCGATAATCGATGCAAATCCTCATTGACCCATCCTTCTTCTTGACGAAGAGGACTGGTGCACCCCATGGTGAAGCACTTGGGCATATAAACCCATTATCCAGATTCTCCTGTAGTTGTTTCTTCAGCTCTTCAAGCTCTACAACAGCCATTCTATATGGAGTCTTGGATATTGGTAAAGCACCGGGTATAAGTTCAATTGAGAATTCAACATCTCTTCTAGGAGGAAGACCAGGCAGTTCCTCAGGAAACACTTCAGCGAATTCCCTCACAATAGGCATTTCTTCAAGGATGGTTTCTTCCTTGGACTCAATCATCTGAGCCAGATACGTGTGCTCATAAGGTAGTAATATTCATGCTTGATATGATGGAGCTAAAGGAGATTCATCTTCCTCCTTACACTTATAAAGAATCGGGGGTTGATTCTCCATATAGAGTGTGATTTCCCTCTCCCGACAATTTATGTTGGCTCTATATAAGGAAAGCCAATCCATGCCAAGAATTGCATCAAATTCCACCAGAGGGAGTATGACGAGGTTCTTTGGGAAATTCAATCCATAGATTATAATAGGGGAGGACTTATATTCATGGGATGCAATGATTCCCCCATTTTCCGTACTCACCGACATCTTCACTTCCATGATTTGTGGTGGTGCTGGGATTGTTCTAATAAACTTTCAAGATATAAAAGAATGTGTAGAACCTGAATCAAAAAGTAAGTTCTTTATTCTTGAATGAATAACTAGCGTACCTGTCACCACTTCGTTGTCGGGGTTCACTTCGGCAGAAGTGATGGCAAAAGCTCTTCCTTGCTGCCTTGGAGGTTGTTGGTTGCCTCCAAAAACCCTTGGATTAGGGCACTGATTTGCAAAATGACCTGGTTATTTGCATTTTTAGCATTGAACAATGCGTTGAGGTTCGAACGGAGCATTCCTCTCCTCTGTCGCAACAGCATGTCTTTTTTTCCGACAGTTAACAGCTAGGTTCCCTTCTCTTCCACACCTGAAGCATTTCCTTGTCCCCTTAAGGCAATTTCCAGGGTTCTTCTTTCCACACTTTTGGCAAGTGGGGTGATGGATCTTCTTAGCATCGTTGGATTTATCCATCGGAACACCAGCATTGAAGTCCACCTTACGCTTCTTATCCCCATGATACCCCTGTGATTCTCTGATCTCCATTTAGACCTTGAGGGCACATCGGACAATTTCCACATAGCTGTCAAAGTCACGGATTGCTAATACTTTCTGTAGGCTAGGCTTCTACCCACCAAAGAAGCAGTAAACTTTGCATTCTGGGGTAACGACAAAGCCGGAAGCGTATCGTGCAAGTCTTGTGAAGTTTTCCTCATACGCTCCAACAGATTCTTCATATTTTTTCTTGAGGGAAAGGAAGTCCCCTTCCATATTAAGTCGGAGGGTGCACGGAAAATATTTATCAAAAAACATATTCCAGAAATCCTTCCATTCCAACGCCTCGATCTCCTCCTCAGGCTTTGTATTTTTGATCAATGTCCACCATTGATCAGCTTCACCCTCCATACGATAAGCCTCCAGGAGAACCTTCTCTTGTTCAAAACATTGAAGGATGGAGAAGATCTTTTCAATGGAGTTGATCCATTGTTCAGCAATCGTGGGATCGGATGATCCACTAAAAGTATGAGGTCTTTGTCTCATGAAGCTCTCAATAGCGACTTGTTCTTTCTTATGGGGGGTTGAACGTTCCTCTTGACCCTTGTTTCTATTCAAAACTTGAGTTAGCTGAGAGAGAAGCCTGACAAAGTTCGTGATTCCCACTCCCATTGGATTGGGCATCTCATTAGTACAGTCATCACACTGATCTTCACAATGGTTGTTAGCCCGAGTCCTCCTATTACCGGTCATTGGATGGAATAAAAGGAAAGTTAGGTGTAACACATAAAGGGTAATCCAAAGACAAAAGTTGATGACTTATAAATAAACTTTTATTTCCTTAACTCATGAGTCTATAGGCTTCAATCTAGGCTTTTCATGATCTACCTTCTAACATATATTCTTAGGGGCATTTTTTTTTAAATTCCCTTAATAAGGGTCCATACTAAGCTTGTGAATTTATCAAAACAAATCCCCCAGGAGTGTCGTAACCAACAGTACAGCAAGGCCCATTGTCATGCACCAGTTCCCGTTCGAGTCTAGCTCAAAGCGGTGTTTTCGGGTTTTACCCCTAGGATACATTTGTGTTAGAGCCGCCTCTACCTGCTCGTATCCAGACAGAGATGTATTTTCTTGATAACCCACTTACTCAATACTCACCAAAACTTAGGGACGTTTTTTATTGTGCTTAGTCTTGTATCTAAGGCTTTACTATGGTTTTTTAATCCTAATCCCAAAAATAACTAAACCTGTCCTTTTATACCAACTATGACAAACCTGCTTTTATTACAAACTTAAAAATGATTTATTACATAAAACTTCACTTGATACAACAAAGAAGATCGAGAGGTTTACTGTCTTTGGGGATTAGGATCATTACATAAAAACTTAAAACATGAAATACAATATCTTTATTGAAAACTTCCTTTACATGACCACTATATTCCCTCATACTTAGCATTGCATGGGATAACCTGAGGACATGCATAAGAAAAGGGTGAGATATAAAGCCCAGTAAGGGAGTACACATAGAATATCATGAGGAGTATAATACATGTTAGGAAATAGGCATATCAATAGAGAATAAGAGAAATATGAACATAAAGGCATGATAAAGCATGATAATCATAACATGGAAATGTGGCAACAACACTTAACATGGAATTAGCATGAGCCAAGGCCCATTGTACATGGAGCATGAGTAAATCCTCATTGCACATGAAGCACGAGTAAACCCTAGTTGCACTTGAATTAGCATGAGTCAACACTCATTGCACATGATGTATCATGATACTATACTTTACCCAATGCATTGGAGCGCTATAAGGGCGCACCCTTCTTAAACATTTCATTTCATGCATAAGTGTGTCACATGGATCATAAAACATGGATTCATAAAACATAATAATTTATTCCATGATAAAGGAATGTGGAATTCATACATGAAACTTTATAATCAATAAGTAAATGTGCATAAAGGTGAATACCCTTGATAGAGAAATGAGCATGGTATTCACTACACAATGGCATTGTCTTAGAAAATCGGTGCGATTTCGGTAGCGTAACAGCGTGACGTAAGAATTCATAAAAAAATGTTTATGAGAGAGAGAGGGGTTCCTCATCATATTTACATGTAATGGACAGTAAGGAGGTCATATAGATACATTTCCTAACAATTGTAATGGAATTTAGGTTCATGATAAAAAAGTATTTCTTGAATGTAAATGAGGAGAGAGGAGTTCCTTTCGGAATTTCGGCATAGTAACGGGTGTACATGGGAGGAATTTAATGAGAGAGAAAGGGTCTCCCATCATTAAAACATAAAGAGGGAAGTATGAGGGAGGTGCGAAACCATACCCCAAAATTCATAATTGAAATTAAAAGGGAAAAACAACTTAAGGAAAATTGGACAAAATGAGAAAGGAAGAAAAAAACCCTTACTTGGAAGTGTGCTTCCAAAGGCTAGAGAGAGGCTTGTGAGAGGCTTCTTGGGAGCTTGGGTGGGTTTATATTGGAAAGGTGAGGGAATTCTTTATTATTTAGGTTTGGGTCCCCTTACATTAAATTAACCCAAACCACAAACCATCCCATGGTTTTTGGCAAAGGGAAGAGGAAAACAATATTTTATAAGGCCAAAGTCCGAACTTCTTAAAATAATAGGGTTGCTTATGTGGAGGTGAGTCACACTCCCATGGAAAACAATTAAAAAAGACAAGGTGTTTAATAAGTCTTGAGGGGTCCATTAATGCTTTGAAAAGTAATTCAAACAAACCCAAAATCACATTATTTTAATGGTAAAACATATATTGGATGAACATAAAGCTTATAGTATTTTATTACATCACTATTGGGTCATTATTATGTCATAAAACACATTATATATTTAAACGGTATTTAATTTTTTCCCAAAAATTTGACTATCTCAGAAAATTATGAAAAATTCACCGTTGGATAATTTCGACATCTTGATTCCAGAAATAACATTTATTTTATCTAAATAATTTTCTAAATATGTTAATTTTCACTTTTAAAATAAAAACCGGCATTTATCGAAAATTCACAGGTTTTGACAGAAATGGATTTCAAACCTTAATAAAAATTACAATTGCATTCATAAAATTATAAGATCACTTATATTTAATAAAAATTAATTTAATAATAATAATAATATTTTATTAAAATATTATTTAATTCAAATAATCCCTTAATTTAATAAAATATAATTCTTAATTAAATAATAACTAAAAAACATTATTTGTACTTTAAAAACTATTTATAATGTATCAATAATGACAAGAAAGTATATTCATTATTATATACAAAAAAAATAATGTACATGAACATAGTACTATCGATTAGTTACATAACCCCTTAAAACAGCCGCATAATACCTAAGGGTAAGGTGTGCGATGGTGACGGACTCTTGGGGTGGCTCGGATAACATCGCTCGAGTGGTAATTTCTATCGACTTCCACTTTTCCCGTAGACGGTCCCATTTGAGCTTGACATGATGAAGCTCGGCTTGGGCTTGGTCAAGAGCGAAGCCCAAGGACACCACCTCTTTTTCGAGCTCTAACAAATGGGCTTCGTATGGAGCAATTCTACTAGATGAGGCCATTGCTTCTTTTGTATGAGTAAATTTGGATTTGTTTAGGCCCTATATTTATACTAATCATGTGATCACTGTTCAATGGCTATATTAGAAATGGTCAAAATTCTTAACATAAAACCAAAGAAGTTGACATTTTATATAAACATATATAGACATTTAATTAGATCAATAGGGGTTTCCATTAATGAAAAATTGGGTCGTTACAGGTATCACCTACCTTAGCCTCATAAGAGTATAATCATCTGATATCAGCCTTCAATTCATGCTCAAATAAGAGAAATCAAAGAACTAAGAAAATGACTTGAAAATAGGTCATAACCCACATAAATAGAGAAACACCGCATAATAAAAAGGAAATAGAATAATATGATGGAGATGATGAGTAACCTTACCTCAATATCTTTAAATCATATGGTGGTAAGCCAAACACCCAAGAAATATAAGAGATCCATAGAGAAGAAGAGGGGGAAGAGGGGCTCATATGACACTACAAATGGCCTGAGATAAACTAAAAATTTAGTTAAGAAGAAAAGGTGGGTGAAGGGGTGAAATTGAAGTTACCAGTAAATATACAAGTATCACCGAGAGGGGGAGGGGTGAATCAGTGATATATTTTTCTTTTTAAGTTTCCTTCTTTTTGAAACAACCTTTGCCTCCTGTTAAAGAGTTTCTTCCCTACTAAACACACACAACCATAGGAACACAAGATTTACAAGGTTCACTACTCAAAAAGAGTAGCTACGTCCTTGGTATGGTACGGAAACAATACAGTACCACACAATCCACTAGAAAACAATCCTTTGATGTGGAATACAAGGAGTAGGATATACCCTTACACTCGTGTAGCACTTTGAAAACAATCCAATAGTGTGTGTGCTCCCTCTTAGCACAAATAGGGTAATGTAATGATTCTATGCTTCTTAATGGACTTTCAAAAATAAAATATTTTAAAAAAAATCTTCACTTTCCTACCCAGAAGTTGGTAAGAACCTCCTGGTGCAGACAGCTTGTGTGCCACTCCCTACTTGTGTGACTCACTGCTTGTGCGCCACCTGCTTGCGCACCTCACTGCTTGCGTGTCTCCTACTTGTACACCTACTCACTACTTGTGTGCCACCATTGAGCACAGCTCACAACTTGTGTGCCACCTTTGCCTTATACACAGGCCACTTCTTGAAAGCACCTCCAAGCTTGCATTCCTCTGGTAACTTGTGCGACAAAACTTGCACGACACCCTACTTGCGCACCTTATAAATAACCCTCAACTTGCGTGCCACTTCAGCTTGTGCGCCTCTCTCTACTACTTGTGTGATCAGAGAACCTTCTACTACTTGCACGATCAGAGCTCTAATTTTTTCTTAAGTGTTGAGCATAGAAAAATGAGGAGTCTAGTCGTCTATTTTTAGGAATTTTGGTGACTTGCGCACCACATACACTAGCGCTTCGTTCCTACTTGCGCGCTGCTCCATCACTTGTGCGCCGCTCCATCACTTGTGCACCCTTCCATCACTAGCGTGAAACTTTCTTTCCTTTGTCATATTTTGATATGATGATGTTGGAACATGACTTGCATGCACTATACACTTGCGCACCACTTATACTTACGCACCACACTTGCACGCCACTTATACTTCTGCGACACTTTTTGACTTGCGCACCAATCTTTAACTTGCACACCATTTTATTTCCTTTGTCAAATTTTGATGTGATGATCTTGAAATATGACTTGCACGCCACATATACTTGTGTGCCAATACTTGTGTGCCAATACTTGTGCACCACTCTTGACATGCGCGCCAGTTTCTTTCCTTTTCCAAAAAACACTTCTTTACTCTCCATATCCTTCATAAGGCTTACATCACAAGTTATCCAAACTTATGATATTTGAGAAATAAAAATCAGCAAAGCATTTTCTGGTTTTTTGTCCTTTTATAAAGTGAATTTATTTATCTTCTTTGACAACAAAATACAACACTCTATAACAGCAAACTTTTCTCACTTCCTTATCCATCCAACTTGGTCCCAAAAATCTCCCCCTTTGGATTTTGATGTAAACCAAGATTCATTAATCATTGAAGTTTATAACCTTATGAAATGGATTACTTATCAATAATTCTAAGCCTATGTGAGCTAACTCATTGTAGGAAATAAGAATTATTGATTTCCAAAACCATGTTGTCCAAAGGTAGTGACTATGAAATCTCATGATCATATTTCCTCAGCCTTCTTCAGAACATCTTTAAGAACATATTTCAAGCTTCTTCTTCAGCATTCTTCACTTCTTTAACATTCCTGGAATACAATAAAAAAAATTGTTTCCTAAAACCACTCCAACAAACAGTTAGAATAGTTCACACACATACATGTTGGATTCACAGCTTACCCACAACTCCCCCTTAATGTATGCATCTATAAGGATATATTTATTAAACAATTCTCCCCCTTGACAACACTATCCAAAGGAAAGATGAGAGTGGGGACAGAAACATGTGCCTTAACCTTGATGAGAAGGAGGTTGGACACCCATGTTCAACATCAATTTTGAAAATGGTTCCTTCGGTAATGGTTTTGTGAATATATCAGCAACTTGTTCAGATATAGGAACATACTCCAGCCTGAATTCATTCTTCTCCACCTTATTTTTGATGAAGTGGTATATTATATAAATGTGTTTTGAATGAGAATGTTGTACTGGATTTCTTGTAAGATTTATTACACTCTGATTATCACAACCCAAAATCAATGGTAGCTTTACTTCAATAATTAGATCTTCCAGTTGAGTCTTCATCCACATTAGTTGAGTTGCAGCTTGAATAGTAGCAACATACTCAGCTTCATATGTGCTAAGAGTTACTGAATTCTGTTTCTTGGTATGCCAACTAACATAACTTTTCCCTAGAAAGAAAACTCCACCAGATGTGGATCTTCGATCATCAACATTTCCTGCTCAATCAGCATCAGAATACCTGAATAGATCAATATTTTATGAGCCATCATACATGATTCAAAAATTTGTTATACCTTTGATATATATGAGAATTATTTTTCCAGCAATCAGATGTGATTCTTTAGGAGCACTCTGAAATCTTTCACATAAAGTGACTGCATAGACAATGTCGGGTCTTGAGGTAGTCAGATACAACAAACTTCCAATCAGCTTTCGAAACTCTTTCTGATCAACTTCATTGCCTTCTCTGTCTTTAGAAAACTTGGTTCCCATTGAAATTGGTGTGGAAACTGGTTTCGAATTTTCCATGCCAAACTTCTTCAGAAGTTCCTTAGAATACTTTTCTTCAGACAAAAAACGTGATTCTTCTTCTGTGAAATTTGTAGCCCAAGAAAGTACTTCATTTCTCCCGGCATGGAAATATCAAATAACTTCTTCATCTCCTTAGTAAATTTTTCACATGATCTTTCATCATTTCCATAAAATATAATATCATCTACATAAACAATAACGATTAGTGAAAACTCCTGACATTTCTTGATGTAGAGGTTGTTGTCAACTCTCCCTTTCTTAAAGTTCATCTTCTTTAAGCAAGTATATAATTTAGAATACCATGCTCTCGGAGCCTGTTTTATCCCATACAAAGGCTTCTTCAACTTTCACACATAACTTTCATCCTTTCCAATAACAAATCCACAAGTTTGATCAATGTATACTTCTTCTTCAAGGTCACCATTCAAGAATACGGATTTTAAATCCATTTGAAAGATTTTGTAACCTCATTTTGAAGCAATAGAAAGAAAGATTCTGATTGTTTATAATCTTTCCACTGGAGAAAAGGTTTCATCAAAATCAATGCCTTAAATTTTTGAATACCCTATGCAAACCAATCTTACTTTGTTTCTTATTACCTTACCTTTTTCATTCAGCTTATTCTGAAAAACCCACTTTGTACCAATAATGTTCTTGTTGTCTGTCTTGGGTACAAGTTCCCAAGTATCATTATTCTCTATCTGATCAAGCTCTTCATTCATTACATGAACCCATTCTGGATGCTCAAATGATTAATTTAAATCATTCGATTCAACTTTCGAAAAAAGAGAATTATGTGATATATCATTCATTGTTCTTCTTGTTTGAACACTCTGATGTTTATCTCCAATAATATTCTGAACCTCCACTTGTTTCCTCAACCTAGGATGAGTTGTACGAACTTCATCCTCATCACTCGAGATTTTTCAGTCAGATTCCTCTTCATCAGTAGGATTAACACAGTCTGCAGCATTATCAGAATCATTAACAAAATCTTATTTATCTTGCTCAACTTCCACATCAACATATGACTGCTTTTCTTTCTCAACATTTTCAACAACTTTTACATCTGAAGAATCAATAATTATTCCTATTTCTTTTTTGAGACATCTATATCCTCTTCCTTCTGGAGCATAGCCAAGAAAAATTACATCATCTCCTCTTTGATCAAACTTTCCAAGGTTTCCACTTTTCTTCTTTATAATGCATGGACTCCCAAAAACTCTTAAGTGTTTCAGACTTGGAGTTTTTCCATAGAACATTTCATATGGAGTCATATCTAAGTTTGGTCTAAAGAAACATCGATTATGAATATACACAGCAGTGCTCATGGCTTGCCTCCAATAATAATGAGAAAGACTATGCTCAAGCAACATAGTTCTCCCCATTTCCACCAAACTTTGATTCTTTCTTTTAGCAACCCCATTTTGTTGAGGTTTGTATGGTGAAATGAACTCATGATGAATTACATGCTTCTCAAGATAACATTCAAACTATTCATTCTTATACTCACCACCATTATCAGTTCTCAACTTCTTCACTGAATACTCACATTCCTTTTTTGCTTTACTCATGAAACTCTTAAACATTTTCAGAGCATCTGACTTATGCCTCATGTACATAACACAAGTAATGAAAGTAAATTAATCAATGAAATTAATGAAGTACTTATCTCCATTTGTTTATTTCTTTCTCATTGGTCTACATATATCAGAATGTATAAGTTCCAAGGGTTGTTTTGAACTAATTTCAACTCTCTTATGAAAAGAGTTTGTAATCTTCCCTTTTTCACAAATAGTGCAGCACCAATCTATTCTTCTTAATAAATCAGGAATATCTCAGACACTGTCTTGCATCGATAACTTGCACATATTTTTCTCACACATATTTCCTAGACTTTTATTCCATAATTGGTTTTCATCCACTACACCCATGTAACAAGAGTTCTGTACTTCACCAACTTGGAACAAATTCCCTCTTGTACATTGGCCCCTTGTAACTATATTTCCATAATTTTCACTTTTCAAAACAAATCCATCTTTTCTGAAGATAACTTTGTTGCCCTCATCACAGAGTTGTGACACACTAAGAAGGTTATGTTTCATCCTATAAACATATAGTGTTTTCCTGTATTTCATCTTTTCTTTTCCAATGATAGTCGATCCAACACCTTTGATCCTTAGAGATTCATCATTTCCAAATGTCACTGTTTCTTCTTTGAAGTCTTTCAAATTCTTCAGTATCTTTAAGTCTCCTATCATATGAGAGGAACATCCACTATCAAGAATCCATGGACATTCTCCTTTTGTGGCTTTCAAATCAGTTTCTACAAAAAGAGCTTTTTGTTCTTCCTTTTCCTTTACTTTTTGTTGTGCTTCCTCCAATTTCCTAGCCAAGTCAATGTGTTCTGGCCAGAAAACCATGCACTCTTTCTTTTTGGACTTATCAGACCTGTCCCTTTTAGCTTTTAAAAACTCTGGCTTTTGAGAATTCTTAAGAATCTTCTGTTGCTCTGGTAACACACTAAGGCAGCCCTTGGCAAGATGTCCAGGTCAATCACATCTTTCACAAATAGTTTCCAGTGGTTGGAACCTATTCTCAACTTTTACACCAGTCTTCTCAGATATCTTCTGAAATTTATTTAGAGACTTTCTATTTTTAAAGGATTGAATCCCCCTCAATCCTTGTCTTTCAAAACTTGTGGAATAGTTGTAATGTTATTGGTTGAACCAACACATATTTTCCATGTGTCTGAATCCACCACAATACCAGCAGTAACCATGAAAAGAATATTTTCCTCTAAAAATTTTATACTGAACAGATTTGTGAACACACTTCTTAATAACCTTCTCAATAGAACTATTCTGACCATCAACCTTCATGTTTCCATTTTTAACTCCCTTTCTCATTTTAGATTTAACAGCACTGGAAGTATTATAAGTCTTTCTTGACTCGTGATTTTTATGCACCTCTGATTTTTCATCATTGCTGACTTTGATAACATACATGGTCTTTCTAGCCTTGTTCTTATCAAAAACAGTTCTTTCTTTCATTTCTACCTTTGAAGGTAACTTTTTTAGATCCTTGGTTGGTTCATTCTTACTAGAATATTCACCAACTTCTCAGATAGAATCTTTGAAACTGATATTCATTTCTTTGGCTTTATAAAGTTTCTATTGGACAAGTTCTAACTCTTCTTCTTTTGCCTTCAGCTTTACTTCAAGATAATCATTACGATTCATTGTATTCTCAAGATAATTTTTCAGATCATCAATCTCATTTTCCATATTTATTTTCTCATCAGTAAAACCTTCTTGATTGTTTAATGTGGAATTTTAATTTATCAACTTGATGTTTTCCTTATCAAGCCTTCTGATCTTCCTCAATCATTATTTAAACTCTTCTTTTAGATGATATTCAAGTTGAGTTTCTTCTTCTTCTGAATTTTTGCTCTTGTACTCTTCATTATTCACTGCATCAATAAAGGTATTCTCTCTAGTTTTTTCAGCAAATAATTTCTCGGATTCATCTTCGTTGGCTTCTTCATCTTCATCTTTAGATAAAAAGCTTCTTCTTTTTTATTTGAAGAACTTTTTATCCTTCCCCTTTGAAAAATATTTATCTTTTTCAGCTTGTTTCTTCCACAACCTTCTTGGCCTTCTGTTATCATCATCACTGTCTTCTTCTTTATTCTTTTGAGGACAGTTAGCTGCAAAGTGACCAACAGCTCCACACTCAAAACATTTCAAGGGAATTTTACCCTTGTATTTCCCTGTACCTATTTTCACATTCTTAAAAAACAAGGATAAAATTTCATCAAAACTTTTACATACCTCCTCTTCATAATCGGATTCACCAGTATCATCTTCAATAAGAGTCTTCTTTGACTTCTCTCTCTTTGTATCCTTGAATGACATTTCTCTATCATCTTTTTTTCCCTTCATAGTCTTCTCCCTTATCATCTCATAAGTAATGAGAGTGTTATGCAAATCATCCAAAGATAATGTTTCAGGGTCTCTATCTTCTAATGAAGACACTTTAGCATCAAACTTGTCAGGTAGAATTCTCAAGATCTTCTCAACAACTGTAGAATCCTCCAACGTTTCACCAAGACATCTGATTGTACTGAAAATATCATTTATCCTGGTAAATAAATCCCCAATAGATTCAGATTCTCCCATTTTCAAGTCTTTATACTTTAGTCTCCAAATTTGTAGTTTAGCCTTCTTCACTTTTGTATTTCCTTCATAGATGTTCTTCAGTTTGTCCCAGATTCCTTTAGTTGTAGCAACACCTTTCACTCTTAAAAATTCACTCTCAGAAAGAGATGAGAGTAATGCATTTTTATCTCTTCCATCATTCTCAAGATTCTTCTTATCGACAGGAGTAAGAGGAACCTTTTCATCAATAGTAGAAAATCCAACTGTTGTAGTTTCAAGAACTTCATATCCAAGATACATAAGATAAGGCATCATTCTGTCCTTCCAGATTTGATATTTCTTTCCATCAAAAATCGGAATCCCCATACTGTTCACACAATTTAGATTCTCTATCACAACTTCTCTTCAACCGCTTCATCAAAGAATAAATGAAGGGAATCTCCCTCTGATACCAATTGAAGTTCCCAGTCAGGATCCAAGTATCACTGAGAGGGGGAGGGGGTGAATCAGTGATATATTTTTCCTTTTAAGTTTCCTTATTTTTGAAATAACCTTCGCCTCCTGTTAAAGAGTTTCTTCCCTTTTGAACACACACAACTACAAGAATACAAGATTTACAAGGTTCACTACTCAACAAGAGTAGCTACGTCCTTGGTATGGTACGGAAACAATCCAGTACCACACAATCCACTAGAAATCAACCCTTTTATTTGGAATACAATGAGTAGGATATACCCTTACACTCATGTATCACTTTGAAAACAATCCAATAGTGTGTGTGCTCCCTCTTAGCACAAATAGGGTAATTTAATGATTCTGTTCTTCTTAATAAACTTTCACAAATCAAATATTTCAAAACAATTCTTCACTTTCCTAACCAGAAGCTGGTAATAACCTCCTGGTGCAGACAGCTTGCGCGCCACTCCCTACTTGCGTGCCTCACTACTTGCACGCCACCTGCTTGCGCGCCTCACTACTTGCACGCCACCTACTTGCGTGCCTACTCACTACTTGAGTGCCACCATTGAGCACAAATCACAATTTGTGCACCAACTTTGGCTTATACACATGCCACTTCTTGAAATCACATCCCATCTTGCGTGCCTCTGGAAAAATTGTGCACCAAAACTTGCGTGACAAAACTTGTATGACACCCTACTTGTGCGCCTTATAAATAACCCTCAGCTTGCGCACAACTTCATCTTGTGCACCTCCCTCTACTACTTGTGCGATCAGAGCACCTTCTACTACTTGTGTGATCAGAGCTCTAATTTTCTCTTAAGTGTTGAGCATAGAAAAATAAAGAGGCTAGTCGTCTATTTATAGGAATTTTGGTGACTTGCACGCCACATGCACTTGTGCGTCATTCCTACTTTTGCGTCGCTCCATCACTTGTGTGCCGCTCCATCACTTGCGCGCCCTTCCATCACTAGCATGACACTTTCTTTCCTTTGTCATATTTTGATATGATGATGTTGTAAAATGACTTGCGTGCACCATACACTTGTGCGCCACTTATACTTGCGCGCCACTTATACTTGCGCACCACACTTGCGTGCCACTTATACTTGCACGCCACTTTTTGACTTGCGCGCCAATCTTTAACTTGTGCACCATTTTATTTCCTTTATCAAATATTGATGTGATGATCTTGAAATATGACATGCGCACCACATATACTTGCGTGCCAATACTTGCGCACCAATACTTGCGCGCCACTCTCAACTTGCACACCAATTTCTTTCCTTTTCCAAAAAACACTTCTTTACTCTCCCTATCATTCATAAGGCTTGCATCACAAGTTCTACAAACTTATGATATTTGTGAAATACAAATCAGAAAAGCATCGTCTAGTTTTTGGTCCTTTTACAAAGTTAATTGATTTATCTTCTTTGAAAACAAAATACAACACTCTGTAACAGCAAAATTTTCTTACTTTCTTATCCATACAACTTTTTTCCAACAGAAATAACCATTTTCCCCCTTTTTTTGAAAAAATAATAGCCCATGGCTAGTTATTACTGGGATCACCAGCTAGCCGATGAGCCTAAGCGGACTTGTTTCCCTACTAGAAGGCCACTGGCAAGCCGGTGGCACTGTTTTCCCTTTGTTGCATGGCCCAGTCACCTCTTGAGATTCCCACACTATAAGAACCCAATTTTTGGTTATAAAAGACTTTGGAATATTCTTGACATTATTCCAGAGCAGCACCTTCAGACGGCGTGCGATTTCGAGCCCCGGTGTGGCCGGAATTAAATTTTTAGTGCGTTCACACTAGAAACGCAAAGTAAATGAGATAAATCCTAAACGGTGATCCAAATCAGAGATCTGAATGTATGTATGGGTCCGGAATGGGGTGTTTACCCTAGGAACGACATAAAACATGTCGGCACTGGGCGTTTGGACCCCTCGCTCGCTATCGAAGCGTGGAACGGATAAATTAAATAATTAATTTATTCGTTTAACGGCTTCACTCAGTATCTCTTAAATGGTGGATCGAATTGGAAAACCAAGGGCACCATTGAGTTCGTAACATTCTGTTTACCCTAGGAGGGTTATAAGTTTTGCGGGCGCGGGACGTTAGTGAAAAATGGCCACAGGGGCGTTTTCGTAATTTGGAGGCTTTGGGCGTTCAGTTTTATAACCTTTGAATGGGGATTTGGATTAAAATTCTGAGACCTCCGTTGTGTTCAGAGCGTGGTTTTTAGCCTAGGGGGAGGCTTAATCCTGACCCCGTCAAGAGTTCGGGTTCGGGCCGACGGGCGGGTGGTTAAGTGTTTTCTATTTAAACACTTAACCCACCCCCTCCGTCTTCTTCCTCTTCGCCTGGACCGCAGCAGGCAACAGCCCCTCCCTCTCCTCCACTACTCCGGCGAGGAAGCTCCGGCGAGGTGTGGCAACTCCGGTGGTCCGTCCGTGAAGCGTCGGGCGAAGCCCAACAAGGTAGGATCGTTGCGGTTTCAATTTTTATTCCCGCACCTACTTTGAGTTCGATTATATGCATCAATTTGTTTCCCGATATTCGAAAAAAATCCCATAATCGCGTAGTATATTTTATTATCTTTCCAACGTATCTTTCGGTTTCAGATTTGGAGTCCTGAGGAATCCGCAATCGCCCGCCAAAGTTTGCAGGTTTTCGGTTTCCGGCGGGTTCGAGCGGCGGCGCGGCGACCCTAGGAGGCGGCGACGGGGCTCTCGGACGGTGGTGCGGCTAAGGCGTAGGGCAGCGCGTGTGAGTAGTGGAGGTCGGTGTTGGGGACGAGCGGCTAGGGTGGCCTGGCGACGGTGAGGGCACGGCCGAGCTCGCCAGCCGCGACGGAGAGCCGGGGTCGCGGCGCGCGACCCCGCTGGGGAGACAACGAACCGCGTCTCGCGGGTGTTCGCGTGGTGGACTGACCGGCCCTCGTGGCCGGTCTGAGCGTGGACCGCTGGTCCACAGCTGGCCTGCATGGCTAAGCTGCGGGCCAATGCTGCGAGCCGGACCAGCCGATGCAGACCGGTCTAGACCGGTCCAGCCCAAGGGGTTCGTCCCCCCTGGTTTCGGACACCCGTATTTACCGCTACGGGTGTCCGTTTTGCATGTCGTCTGCGGTAGCGCATTCCTGGTGTCGAGGCAAACTTTTTGAGATGGTTTAGATAATTTTTAATTCCTTAAATGAGGGGCCTCGGAGGCGCGATGCGTCTTTAAGTGAATTGACGTTTTCCCAGGGGATGTTGTTTTGGACGGCGCGGACGCGTCTGACGTCTGTTTTGAGCGCCGTCAGCGGCGTTGGTACCCTAGCTCCGGGGCGAAGCTTTCCAGGGTGGTTTCAGGCGTTGAAGCCAGAGTTGAGGCGTGGGCCCCACGGCCTGTCTTTTGAGCTACGAGCAGTGTTTAGCGACTTTCTCGTCGGGCGTCCGTTCGGGGCGTGCGAGCAGTCGATTCTGGATGTTTTTCTGAGGGGATTGCAATGGTGCAATCCGCCTGCACTAATTCAGCACGGTGGTGCGGGCCCCACGGGGTCGTTTGGGCGTTGACGGTGATTTTCCATCTCTATCACCGGGCGACCATTTTGGACAAATTAATAGTCCACCTTGTGTACTTTTTCGAGAGGATCGCAACGGTGCGATCCGTTGGCAGCGCTTTGGGACCGGGGTGCGGGTTCCGCGTGGTACCACTCGTGCGCGGTAAGCCGGAATATATGTTTTTCTCTGGATATCTGTTCCACTCAAGTGATTAGTGCTTTTGACATGTTTTTTCGAGAGCATTGCGATGGCGCAGATCGCCCAACCTTTTTCAGGGACGTGGTGTGGGTCCCACCCGACCTGGCTACGGTGAATAGTACCTTTTTCACCGGGTGTCCATTTTAGACGATTGAGTAGTCAATCCCGTGTGTTTTTCTAAGAGGATCGCGGTGGTGTGATCCGTTTGTTCAGCTTTGGGATCTTGGGATGGGCCCCACACGGGTTGGTTATGGTGAATAGTACCTTTTTCACCGGTTGACCGTTTTGGGCGAGTAAGTAGTCTACCTCGCGTGTTTTTCCATGGGGATTACAATGGTGTGATCTGTTTAGGAAAGCAGAGCCTCATACATGATCTTATTAAATGTGGAAATATGAAAGGTGCCCCGGTGGCGGTTCTCCTACCGTGTTTTTAGCGTACCCATGGCGTGTGATCGTGTGCACTCTTGGGAGAGTGATGTTGGTGGTTAAAGAGATGTGGTTGGTCGTGCCTCAGCCGTTGAGGTGGCAAGTTGGAGTTGTTACGTTTACACCTTCGCATTGACGATGGGTGTCGTGTGCACGTTAGCATTTTTGGCTGGAGACATGGCATACTCTGGGAGTATGTGAGAACACTGGGAGGTACATGTGGATGTTTGTACCTGAGAACGTTTGTGTGCTTGGTTGGGGTTGACTTGGGGCCACACGTCGTGTGGGCCCTAGGTGCACACCGTGTTCTGCTTTGCATACTTTTGACCTCTCGCGGCGTAGAGGGTCCCTCAGTTCCCAATTGTTGATTAGCAGGGTTGAGTGGTTTCCCTTGGTTTTGTTCCGGAGTCGGGTGGTTTCACGATACCCACTCCGTGTTCGGTTGGCCATTTTTGTACCATCCAGTAGAGATTTCCAGGGCAGTTATGGGTTTACCCTCCAGCGGGGCTGGGCAGTGGGTTACTCATCGACTTCTTCAGATTTACCCTCCAACAGGGCTAGGCAGTGGGTTGCTCATAGACTTCTCAGGGTTTACCCTCTAGCAGAGACTAGGCAGTGGGTCACCCGATGACTCTTGAGGGTCTACCCTCCAGTAGGGTAGGGCAGTGGGTCGCCCGTCATCTTGTTTCAGGTTTACCCTCCAGTAGGGTTGGGCAGTGGGTCGCCTGTCGACTTGTTCCGGGTTTACCCTCCAACAGGGTTGGGCAGTGGGTCACTCGTCGACTTCTTCCAGGTCTACCCTCCAGCAGGGCTGGGCAGTGGGTCGCCTGATGACTTATTCCAGGTTTACCCTCCCGCAGGACTGGGCAGTGGGTCGCCTGATGATTTATTAGGGTTTACCCTCCAGCAGGGCTGGGCAGTGGGTCACCCGATATCTTATTATGAATTACCTTCCAGCAGGGCTGGGTAGTGGGTCATCCGTTGGTATTTCAAACTTAGACCTTTCTACTATACTATTCTGTGGCTTTACTCCATGAATACCGGAGCAGGACCCTCATTTGTACAGGTCAGTGATGTGACAACTTTGACTTTGAGCAGACCTATTGACTGTGTGACAGTGACGAGGTGTGGTTTGACTACACCCGGAACTCTCAAGTTCGAGGGGCACTTTCCCCACCGAGATGCGTCCTTGCGACACGACCTAAAATTGTGAGGGCGAGTTAGTGCCGCCCAAAGTGGATAGTGTCAAGGTTCGGTGATTTGATCCCATTGACTTGTAGTTCAGGGTAGACGTGGGGGATGATGGGAATCGATGGTGTTTACTTCTGGGACTGTTAGCAACTCACTTTTCTTGGGCTGAGCTACAGGACTGAGATCTCCTTATGATCTTGTTCGGGTTTCTTGTCAGAGCATATATATATATATGTATATACCTTGTTCTAGTACCCACTTCTTGGGTTTGGTTACTCTCCTTCCAGGAGAGGCGAAGACGCATGGGGTATGCCACGTGCTTTTCGTGTCTAGCTTCTCGTGGTTGGACGAGTCTACTCTCCTGCTATAGGTAGCGAAGACTCGACGGGAAGTTCATCTTCTCACCATTTCCAGCTCCTTGTGTCTGGGTGATTCTACCTTCTTTCCTCTTGTTGGGTTGAGCTGGACTCTTTGTTGCACTCTTTACTGCACTTTCGGTTGTACTCCTTTACTTTTCCCTGTTCACTCTACCGCTCACCCTTCGGTACCTCCTTTCTTTCTCCCTCGAGCCTTCGGGGTATCCTACTGAGTATTTTTATACTCACCCCTGCTTGGTCTTTTCCTGCACTTGGTGTTCCCTTGCAGACGATGGAAAGGTTGGTCGTGACTTCAGTGGAGCTTAGGAGTTCAGGAGTTTGGACTGTGTGCGGTGGTTAGAGTCAGGTTCCAGGTGGGGGACCCTTCTAGCTGTTTTTCTTTTATTTACCTGTTTCCAGGTTTTGGAACCTTTTCTGGATGGGCGCATGTTTTGCCCTTTTCTTTTTATATTACCTCCAGCTTTTACTTTGTACTGTAGAGGTCGAGGCACATTTGTGGTTTATTTATAGCAGTTTCCCTTTTTTTTACTTTTCTTTTCTTTTACTCTACACTTTTGCATTGAGTGTGCTATGTGTGTGTGTGTACAGGTACTCAGGAAAAGGCCTCGCTGAGTTGTTTAGCCTTCGGCGCTTTTCGCCATCCCCTGGCCTATGGAGATGGGTTTGGGGTAGTTGCGGCTCGAGCCCGGGTAGGGTCGGGTCGTGAAAAAGTGGTATCAGTGGTGGTTCGTTCCTTGGGACGTTGTTCGGATGTCCCTAAAAAGGAATTGGTTGGGATTTAGGGAAACAGTGTTAACGTGTCTCTAGATCGGCTCTCGGGCCAGGGAGTCTAGTGATGGTGTGGCAGCCGGCGTATCCATTCACCAGGACCTTGATAACCCACTTGTCGACTCAGCATGCTGAGACACTCGTTGCAGGGAAATTGGTTTGTGCATCACATAGGATTGAGTCTTTGACTGTCCTTCTTGAGTTAGCTCCCCATCGTTGTTATTGGTATATACATATATGCTCATCTGACCGCAGCACTCCTTGATAATATTCAGGATGTCTCCGCGAAGACAGCCAGCCAGGATACCATCTTTGGTTCATGACGACGACCCTGTGAGCTATGAGGACATAGTCCAAGACCCATCATGCAATCCCCTTTCTCCGGGTGGGCCGGTAGCAGCACCCCCACTTGTTGAGGAGCAGACAGCTTTAGCAGATCAGGCTGAGCTTGAGCGCAGGTTGAGCGTGCTTCGTGAGTTCCAGTGACAGAGACCGCTGAGGTTCAGTGGTGATTCAGACCCTCAGGTAGAAGAGGTTTGGCTAGAGAAAGTGGTTCACCTTTTCAGGCTTGTGCAGACGCTGACCGATCAGAGGGTGGCTTTGGCAGCCAACCTTTTTCATAGAGCAGCTTGGTGTTGGTGGAGTCTGGTGACTCAGTTTCTTGACGAGTCGTCACTTTCATGGGGAAACTTTTAGTTGTTGTTTCGTGAGGAGTTTTTCCCCTCCTGCTTGCGCTCCATTTGGATTCAGGAGCTCATGTAGTTTTAGTAGGGAGGGATGATGGTGGCCGAGTACGCAGCCAATTTCGCAGACCGTGCACGCTTTTACCCGGACTTGGTCCATGACGACGACATCCGAGCGCGGAAGTTTGAGAAGGGTTTCCTCCGAGAGAATCATGTTGTCATAGTACCCTTGGTCATTTCCACATATGTCGGGGTTCTAGAGTAGGTGATAGTGATAGAGAGCTTCCTGTCACGTTCTAGAGTTGGTGGTGGGGGCAGACACGTTGGAGCCAAGATTTCTGCCGCAGCTAGCGGGCGTCGGCAAGTAGAACCTCGACGCAGGTGGCTTTCTGACAACCGGGCTCAGGGGCATGGTCGTACACCATAGTGGCGCCGGAGGGCACCAGTGCAGCACGAAGAGATTCGGTGCTATGCTTGCGATGGGCGGGGTCACCTGGCACGGGACTGCCCGACCAGGCATGCAGAGAGCTTCGGGCAGGCAGCAGGTGCACCACCGCGGTAGAGGTAGCGCCGTTATTGGAGTAGCGCCCAGAGAGGTGGTGCTAGCAGAGGAGCAGGAGGAGCTGGTAGTGGGGGACGACTTTACGAGATCTTCCCATCACTACTAGGTGGTCCACGTCAAGCTCCGGGAGCTGACAGTTGGGACCACGGAAAGCCACGATCCTTGAATGTATACGATCTTGCAGAGCATGCGGTGATAAGAGGTACGCTCTACAGCTCTTCTAATTTCTATAGTAGAATTGATAGACTCTGCATGTGAAATTCTTTTCTCCCTGATCCTTGTTTGAGGTGTTACCAGGGTGACGCAGGGCGTCGGGTGTAACCCTGTGTTGGTAAGGTAAAAGGGCGTGAAACCTTTCTCTTTAGTCGATGGTGTTGACTCCTTCACTTTTGAGCATGTAAGAGGGTCTTGGTTGTGAGACATCGACTGTGGAACCTTGCGTAACCAGATATCCTTGGGTATTTCACCATATGGATATTCTGAAGGAGGGAATCACTGGGCCTTGTCCTAGGTCCAAGCGGTGATTCCAGTCACAGCGTGCGATGTAGGGGTTCAGTTGGGGAGGTGATCTACCCCTGAGGGACTTTGGGCTGTTCGAGAACGTGCGAAGGGATGGCGAGGTTGTCTATCACCTTTCCCTAACACAAAAGTCTGGAGTGGGTGCACGACGTCTCCCGCGTGACTCACCCGAGAAGAAGTGTGTGTGCTCCTATGCACGTCATCAGCAAGGGCAGATCTCGCATGAACAGATCAAATCCTTTGATCTGTGTGCGGTGACGCGGGACTGTGCGTGAGTTCTTCTGGGTACGGGAGAGCCAGGTGCGGGCTTAGTACCCTGAGTTGTTCCCTGGTTTTGCTTTTCAGGGATGAAAAGCTTGAAGGAGGGAATGATGTAAGAACCCAGTTTTTGGCTATAAAATAATTTGGAATATTCTTGATATTATTCTAGAGCAGCGCCTTCAGACGGTGTGCAATTCGGAGCCCCGGTGTGGCCGGAATTAAATTTTCAGCGCGTTCACACTGGAAACGCCAAGTAATGGGATAACTTATAAACGGTGATCCGGATCAGAGATCCGAGTGTACGTATGGGTTTATAATGGGGTGTTTACCCTAGGAATGACATAAAACATGTCGGCGCGGGGTGTTTGGACCCCTCGCTCGCTATCGGAGCGTGGAACGGATAAATTAAATAATTAATTTATTCGTTTAACAGCTTAACTCGGTATCTCTTAAACGGTGGATCAAATTGGAAAAATAAGGGTACCATTGAGTTCGTAACGTTTTTTTTACCCTAGGAGGGGTATAAGTTTTGCGGGTGTGGGTCGTCAGTGAAAAATGGCCCCAGGGGCGTTTTCGTAATTTGGCGGCTTTGGGCGTTCAGTTTTATAACTTTTGAACGGGGCCTCGGATTAAAATTCTGAAATCGCCGTTGTGTTCAGAGCATGGTTTTTAGCCTAGGGGTAGGCTTAATCCCAACCCTGTCGGGAGTTCGGGTTCGGGCCGACGGGCGGGTGGTTAAGTGTTTTCTATTTAAACACTTAACCCACCCCCTCCCTCTTCTTCTTCTTCGCCTGGACAGCAGCAGGCGGCAGCCTCTCCCTCTCCTCCCCCACTCCAGCGAGGCAGCTCCGGCGAGGCGTGGCAACTCCGGCGGTCCGTCCGTGAAGCGTCGGGTGAAGCCCAACAAGTTAGGATCGTTGCGGTTTCAATTTTTATTCCCGCACCTACTTTGAGTTCAATTATATGCATCAATTTGCTGCCCGATATTCGAGAAAAATCCATAATCACGTAGTATATTTTATGATCTTTCTAACGCATCTTTCGGTTTCGGTTTTGGAGTCCCGAGACCTCCGCAATCGCCCGCCGAAGTTTGCGGGTTTTCGGTTTCTGGCGGGTTCGAGCGGCGGCGCGGCGACCCTAGGAGGCGGCGGCGGGGCTCTCGGACGGCGGCGCGGCTAAGGCGCAGGGCGGCGCGGGTGAGCAGCGGAGGTCGGCGCTGGGGGCGAGCGGCCAGGGCTGCCTGGCGACGACGAGGGCGCGGCCGAGCACGCCGGTCATGACGGAGAACCGGGGTCTTCGTGCGGCGGACCAACCGGCCCTCGTGGCCGGTCTGAGCGTGGACCGCTGGTCCACGGCCAGCCCGCGCGGCTAAGCCGCGGGCCGGCGCTACGAGCCGGACCGGCCGGTCCAGGCCGGTCCAGCCCAAGGGGTTCGTCCCCCCTGGTTTCGGACGCCCGTATTTACCGCTACGGGTGTCTGTTTTGCGTGTCGTCTATGACAGCGCCTTCCTAGTGTCGAGGCAAACTTTTTGAGATAGTTTTAAGAATTTTTAATTCCTGAAATGAGGGGCCTTGGAGGCGCGACGCGTCTTTAAGTGAATTGATGTTTTCTCAGGGGATCTTGTTTTGGACGGCGCGGACGCGTCCGACGTCCGTTTTGAGTGCCGTCAGCGGCGTTGGGACCCTGGCGTCGGGGCGAAGCTTTCCAGGGTAGTTTCGGGAATTGAAGCCAGAGTTGAGGCATGGGCCCCACGGCCCGTCTTTTGAGCTGCGAGCAGCGTTTAGCGACTTTCTCGTCGGGCGTCCGTTCGGGGCGTGCGAGCAGTCGATTCTGGATGTTTTTCCGAGGGTATTGCAATGATGCAATCCACCCGCACTAATTCGGCACGGTGGTGCGGGCCCCACGGGGGCCGTTTGGGTGTTGACGGTGATTTTCCATCTCTATCACCGGGCGATTGTTTTGGACAAGTGAATAGTCCACCTTGTGTACTTTTTTGAGAGGATCACAATGGTGCGATCCGTTGGCAGCGCTTCGGGACCGGGGTGCGGGTTCCGCGTGGTACCGCTCATGCGCGGTAAGCCGGAATGTGTCTTTTTCTCTGGATATCTATTCCACTCAAGTGAGTAGTGCTTTTGACATGTTTTTTCGAGAGCATTGCGATGGTGCAGATCACTCGACCTTTTTCAGGGACGTGGTGTGGGTCCCACCCGACCTGGCTACGGTGAATAGTACCTTTTTCACCGAGTGTTCATTTTGGGAGATTGAGTAGTCAATCCCGTGTTTTTTTCCGAGGGGATCGCAGTGGTGTGATCCGTTTGTTCCGTTTCGGGATCTTGGGGTGGGCCCCACATGGGTTGGTTACGGTGAATAGTATATTTTTCACCGGTTGACCATTTCGGGAGAGTAAGTAGTCTACCTCGTGTGTTTTTTCATGGGGATTACAACGGTGTGATCTGTTCAAGTGAGAGAAGCCTCATACACGATCTTATTAAATGTGGAAATACGAAAGGTGCCCCGATGGCGGTTCTCCTACCGTATTTTTAGCGTACCCATGGCGTGTGATCGCGTGCACTCCTGGGAGAGTGATGTTGGTGGTTAAAGATATGTGGTTGGTTTTGCCTCATCCGTTGAGGTGGCATGTTAGAGTTGTTACATTTATGCCTTCGCATTGACGATGGGTGTCGTGTGCACGTTAGCCTTTTTGGCTGGAGACGTGGCATACTCTGGGAGTATGTGAGAACACTGGGAGGTACATGTGGATGTTTGTACCTGAGAACGTTTGTGCGCTTGGTTGGGGTTGACTTGGGGACACACGTCGTGTGGGACCCAGGTGCACACCGTGTTCTGCTTTGCGTACTTTTGACCTCTCGCGACGTAGAGGGTCCCTTGGTTCCCGATTGTTGATCAGCAGGGTTGAGTGGTTTCCCCTGGTTTTGTTCCGGAGTCGGGTGGTTGCACGATACCCACTCTGTGTTCGATTGGACAGTGTTGTACCATCCAGTAGAGATGGCCAGGACAGTTATGGGTTTACCTTCCAATAGGGCTGGGCAGTGGGTTACTCATCGACTTCTTTGGGTTTACCCTCCAGCAGGACTAGGCAGTGGGTTGATCATGGACTTCTCAGGGTTTACCCTCTAGAAGAGACTAGGAAGTGGGTCACCTGACAACTCTTGAGGGTCTACCCTCCAGCAGGGTTGGACAGTGGATCTCCCATCGTCTTATTTCAGGTTTACCCTACAGCAGGGCTGGGCAGTGGGTCGCCTGTCGACTTGTTCTGGGTTTACCCTCCAACAGGGCTAGGCAGTGGGTCACTCGTCAACTTCTTCCAGGTCTACCCTCCAACAGGGCTAGGCAGTGGGTCTCCTGACGACATATTCCAGGTTTACCCTCCCGCAGGGTTAGGCAGTGGGTCTCCTGATGATTTATTAGGGTTTACCCTCCAGCAAGGCTGGGCAGTGGGTCACCCGATATCTTATTATGAATTACCCTCCAGCAGGGTTGGGTAGTGGGTCATCCATTGGTATTTCAGACTCAGACCTTTCTACTAGGCTAGTCTGTGGCTTTACTCTGTGACTACCAGAGCGGGACCCTTGTTTGTATGGGTCAGTGATGTGACAGCTTTGACTTTGAGCAGACCTCTCGACTATGTGACAGTGACGAGGTGTGGTTTGACTACACCCAGAACTCTCAAGTTTGAGGGGCACTTTCCCCACCGAGACGCGTCCTTGCGACGCGACCTAAAACCGTGAGGGCAAGTCAGTGCCGCCCAAAGCAGATAGTGTCAACGTGTGGTGATTTGAGCCCCTTGACTTGCAGTTTCGGGAAGACGTGTGGGATGCTGGGCATCGATGGTGTTTACTTCTGGGACTGTTGGTGACTCACTTTTCTTGGGCTGAGCTACGGGACGGAGATCCCCTTACGATCTTGTTCAGGTTTCTTGTCAGAGCATATATATACGTATATACCTTGTTCCAGTACCCACTTCTTGGGTTTGGTTACTCTTCGTCCAGGAGAGGTGAAGTCGCACGGGGTATGCCATGTGCTTTCCGTGTCTAGCTTCTCATGGTTGGACGAGTCTACTCTCCTGCTATAGGTAGCGAATACTTGATGGAAAGATCATCTTCTCACTATTTCTAGCTCCTTGTGTCTGGGTGATTCTACCTTCTTTCCTCTTGTTGGGTTGAGCTGGACTCTCTATTGCACTCTTTACTGCACTTTCGGTTGTACTCCTTTACTTTTCCTTGTTCTCTCTACCGCTCACCCTTCGGTACCTCCTTTGTTGCTCCCTCGAGCCTTTGGGGTATCCTGCTGAGTATTTTTATACTCACCACTGCTTGGGATTTTCCCGCACTTGGTGTGCCCTTGCAGACGACGGACAGGTTGTTCATGACTTCAGCAGAGCTTAGAAGTTCAGGAGCTTGGACCGCGTGTGGTGGTCGGAGTCGGGTTCCAGGTGGGGGACCCTTCCAGCTGTTTTTCTTTTGTTTACCTTTTTCCGAGTTGTGGAACCTTTTCTGGTTGGGCACGTGTTTTTCCCTTTTCTTTTCAGTTGACTCCAGATTTTACTTTGTACTGTAGAGGTCGATGCACATTTGTGGTTTATTTATAGCAGTTTCCCTTTTCTTTACTTGTCTTTTCTTTTACTCTGCACTTTCGCATTGAGTGTGTTGCGTGTGTGTGTGTACAGGTACTCAGGCAAAGGCCTCCCTGAATTGTTTAGCCTTCGGCGCTTGTCGCCAGCCCCTGGCCTATGGAGGCGGGCTTACGGTAGTTGCGGCTCGAGCCCGGGTAGGGTCGGGTCGTGACACACACATCTATGAGACCTCTCGAAGCCCCCCACCCCCACCCCCACCCATCCTAGAGAACCCTATTCCATGTCCAAAAAATATATTTTGAGGGGTTTCAACCCTCAAAGTTCTTTCCTAATGGCCAGTTAAAAATCAAACATGTCCACTACTTCCAAGTTTCAAAATTCTTCTTCAATTTGAAACATCTATACAAATGTGAGGCCTTACATGATCAGTGGTGGTCTATTATTAAGAATATAAATTAGAAAGATGAGATTGATTTCATGGAGTGGAAAATATTTAAATATCTTTTCTTTGATAAGTATTCTCCTAAGGTTGTTTGAATTAGGATGGAAAGGAAATTTTTGGAATTGAAGCAAAAGGAGGAGGACTATGTTGCTGCCTATGAATCCAATTTTACTAGATTTTCTAGGTATACACCAGATTTAATTCCAATCCATGATAGTAAAATTGATAGGTTTAACTCTTGATTGAAACCAATTTTATGAATATATTTGGCCTATCATTAATTTAAAAGCTATGATAAATTTGTACAAAGTGTTAAGACAATCAATATGGAGATTTTTAGATTTTACAACAATAAAGACAAGAAGTGGTTCAGGTGGCAAGAAATAGGAAAGTATCCATTGAAAAATCCAAAGGTAAAAGGTCAAAATTTTCCCTCTTCTAATTATTTTGGTAAGAATCATCCTGAGTATTGTATTATTAAATTTTGAAGGTGTTATCGATTTGGTATGTCGGGACATTTAGCTCCTAATTGCAAAGAAAATAATCAGAGTAATAGTTAAACCAAATATGATAAGAATGCAGTGAGATGTTTTAATTGCAGTGAGATGGTCCATTATGCTAATGTGTACTCAAAGAAAATAATGAATTATGGGAATCATTAAGACCATGAGTATAAGGTTTTGAAAACATCATTAACGACTACCTTGGAAAATATAGGACCATCAAATGAAGTGGTGATAGGTACACTATGGAAAAAAATGTTTTATCATGTCATTTTTTTTACATCGATTACCCCAAGAATTTATTGTAGACAACATTATAAATATGTTTTTAATGTCGGTTAAAAATAACTGACATTATAAATAAAAAATATTGATAGGTTTATCATGCTGGTTTTCATAACTGTTGTGATAAATAGTTTATAATGACAATTTTTTTAAAAAAAATGACAATATAAAGACTTTATCGCATCTTTTTTCCAATAAATGGAATGATAAAGTATATAATATTGTATTTTAATGTTGTTTATTCAAAAAACAAACATTTTACAACAAACTAAAAATTGTATTTTTTGTGATGTTTTCTATTACGGTTATTTCATAACCAATCCAGAAAATAGATTATCATGCCCATTGTTATAAAAATGACATGATAAATGGTTTACCACATTGGTTGTTCCATAACGGACATGGTAAACCATCTCAAAAAAAATAAATTTTGATATTCTTTACCACATCGGTTATATAACAACTGACATGATAAAGATTTATTTAGGTTTTTCACAACAATTATGAAATAACCAATGTGAAAAACAAATATTTTAATAAAATTTAATAAATATAATCCCCCAACAGTATAGAAAAATTGTATCAGCAGCATACCAGAAATAGAAAAATAGCAACAACAACAACAACACATATATTTATATTTTAAACTTTAAATTTTATAATGTATAGAATAAATAAACTAAAACCCAATCAGACCTATGAAATAATTCACTTGTTCACTTTGAAAGTGTCTTAACTTTTTTCCAATATAAGGATGAGGGTTATCAAAAAGCTAAAAATTGAAAATAAATCATTTAACATGTATTATTAATAAAGTGAATGAAATTTTAAAGGAATTTTTTATAATGAAATCTAATCTTCTTTAATTTTATAAGTGTCTCAGTTGAAATTATTTCAAACATAAATCTTAGAACATAGTATACAGATTCCTTTACTTCTTCTTGTTTATGACACTTTTGTTTAAAAATATTTTTACAATTTAAAATAACATTTTAATTAATTACACCCAAAATTTTATAATTGTAAATGAAAAGTCGTCTTTTCTTTAACATATTTGATCTTTGCGCTTTTCTTTCTTATTTTCACTCTAAATAAATTTCCTTACCTATTTAAAAATAATATGTATGAAATAAATTTACATACCATTATAATATATACAGGTATTCAAATATTAAAACTTATGTGTTCAATACATTTTGAAAATTATCTTTCACTTCACCATGGATAGAGAATAGCCAGTAAAGTGTATTATCTCTTGGAAAAAAACACCCAACATCTAATGGACACTAATATAAAATAATAATAATTTTATTGGTTATTATTTTAATATATATAAGGCTTTATGACATATATGTTTTATATTCTTGAAGATAAGGAAGCATTCAACAGTGAATAATTGTATTCTTTTGAAGTCCTTCAGCATTATAAATTGTTCTTTCTGGATCATTTATTTTCCTCGCTATAGGTAAAATAAAATTTTGTGCCATAAATTCATATATTGATGTGTTATCATATTGTATACAAATTGTAGAAATATACCTAATATAAAAAAAACATAAGTATAAATTTTAAATAAATTACAATAACTAAAATATGTATGATAACTTACTTACATGGAAAAGAGTTGTATCGTGTTGATTCCCAACTCATCTCTAGTTACAAGCTCCATAATATCTTATTTTTAAATCATCACAGTCATTGAACGACCACAAATTTTAGCTTCCATTAGAATTTCATAAACATCCAACAACAAAATTGAATATATTTATAATCTATCAAGAAAAACGGAAGTTGTATTTGAAGTCATAGGATCCTATATTTATTGTTATATATACAGTATGTCTTTATTGTTAAAATATTCTTGAAAAAAAATAGATAAATATATAAAATTTAAAATGTTAAGGCAAATTTAACACCCATATGAAATAAATGATAAGATCTACATATACCTCAATGGTAGTTTTTTGAACAAGTCTAGATGGCCAAATTAAAAAATGGTCAATACTTTGTCCAACTATACTAATCTCATCTATAGGAATTGGTATTTCTTCTAATATATCTATAATATAATGTATAGTGATTCTAAGATTCTTTGTATCTATCTATTGATGAGAAATGGTATTTCCAATATAATATATAATCATATATGAAACAATATAATGCTAGGGATCCTCAACATAAAACTCATAATAAATGGGAAGTTTTAGAGGAGGAGGTGTGGGATTAGGATAAGTAGGATGTAGAGGAGTGAGTTCTGTAATTGGAGGTGGGGGAGTAATATCTACAGGCAAAGGTGGGGGAGTGGAATCAACAGCCTAAAACTGTCTTTGCATATCTATAAACATCAACTATATTATAGCTATGATCTTGTCCTCCATCATCTCACCCATATCCTTAACTTTATATTCTAAAGTTCTAATTTTATTTTATAAACATCCTCCATTGAAGAAGTTTCAAAACAACCAAACAATTACCTTACCGATACACATGTCGAGTATCTATGTACACGACCTGGGTGTTTGGGTTTTCCCAATGTTGTAGCTAAAATATCCTTTTGACCCTAATCCATTAAGGTCCCCTATGTGCTCTACTCCTCAATAAAATATTTTATATATTATTTAAAAAATTCAGCATTGAATCAAAATATATAAAAATTTGATTTAACTTAAAGAACATGAATAAATTAATTAACTTCTTACAATCCCCTCAATTGCAACCATTTACTCTTTCGTAAGATATTGTCCATTTTTGCGCATTCGGTCCCTCTTCCATTTTGCATGTCTATTTGGGGGGAGGATCAACCTCTACTGAGCCTGAAGACTCAGCTCTTATTTTTTGAAATTTTTCATCTATTGTTTGTTATTCCAATAACGTATACCCTCCATGAGATAAAGTATGAGGGTATATATTTTTTTTATTGGATCTCCTGATGAGATATCCTCATTTACTAAAAATTAAAAATAAATAAATCATTAATGTGATCGTTATAAAAAAACATCTAAAAGATAACAATACACTTAAGAAAAAAACTTCTTTTCATTTACTTTCAAAAAATTGTTTCCATGTATCTTTGTAAAGAAATGGATATATATCACATATATTTTGATGTTGTCTATCCCCAAAAATGAATTCTTATGTGATGGTTGATTTAAAATCCCTTCATCACCTAGCAGCCAAACCTAAACATTTCTTCATGAATCCTCCAGTATTAGGTATATCATATGTCATCTTAATAGAAGGAAAATAAACTATATTATTACAAACATTTCCTAATAAGTAAAATAAAAACAAATGATCTTACAAAAGATCAAAAATCAAAAATACCTACTTTTCCTCGAGCCTACACTATAATAAAAGTACTAAATTATTTTGCATGTGGACCCTTGTTAATATCATTATCACCAAAATCAACTTGTATTCTTCGGTCTCGAATATGGGAAACTTCTAATTCTGGTAAAGGTGTGAACCCATGTTTACCAATGCTCAAACTCTTTTTTCCCTTATAGAAGTAGATGGCTTATGTGCAAAAGTATGAGAAGGTTCCTTAAAAGTAGTATGTGTATGGTCCTCACCAGAAGTATGTGGTGGATCATATGTTTATTCTTCCATTATCCTTCGAATGAAAGTAACAAACAATTAGTACACAAATATACAAATCCTACTATTACATATAAAAGTAAATGAAAAAATGAAAATTGATCAAACAAAAATTAAACTAAACTAACAACATTAATGAGGTATTAAATAACATAAATGAATGAAAATATATCTAAAAATTATGTGTAAATAGTAAAAATGCTCCAACGTATTGCACAATTTTTTACACCAAAAAATAACATTCTTTGACTATACTCTTTTATAAATTTTTTAAAATTTTTATTTAACATATTTGATTAAAATTAACTATTTTTTCATAAAATCAACAAATACATAAGTTAAGGGTAAACATGGTAAACTAAACAAAAATAAATTAATATAAACAAATAATTTAACTTATCAGATATAATATTTGTTTTAATAAAGAAAATAAAATTAATATATCTAAAATTTTATGAAATTTAAAAAAGTAAACAAGAAATAAATATATGTTACATGAATATTAGGAAATTACCAAAGGATTATTTTCCCAAATTCCTTCATCATGATCATTATGTATGGCACAAGCCAAGTCTATGACGTGATAATCAATATTATCAATCAATATTTCCATGTAATAAGGGATCTCACATAAATCATCATCTTCATCAAGTTTTTCATAACCAACATACTATTTTTTTTCTTGTAAAAAGATAGGTCACTACATATTGGATGGATTGGGAGCATAGGAAAAAAATCACATGTTTCCATGATAAAAGTATCAATTTTGTATTTCAATCTATTTATATTAACTAGTTTCATACTGAATTCATCGTGTCTCACACTATTGTACCGATAACCCATTTGCAATTAAACACTAGAACTCTAAATTTAATGTAATTAACCTCCCATATTTCTTCGATGAATCTATAATATGCACTTGATGCGGAGATTGGTTTTTTGTCTTTGGAACTCGAAAAATACATTACTTTTTCAAAAACCAATAAACTATTATTCTGAGCTGCACTTCTGTTATCCTAATATTTTATATGAAATGTATACCCATTAATGTCATACCCGAACTATGTTATCAAATTTAAACATGGACCACCCACTAACCATCTCAATGTTTCTGATGCATCGGATCTACCGTGCACGATCTCTTTAAACAATGGTAAAAAAGTTTTGTTATGTTCATTCAAAATCCATATATCTTTCTTCTTTGGATAACATTGTTTTAACACATTAATATGAAATGTTATGTATGAATGGGCATCATCTATATTATTCAAAATGTATAAATGTAACTTCTTTATTTGTTTAGTGGTAAACGATTTTACTTTCAAGCCACATATCCCCTTTCCCCCATAACTAACTCATTCATGGTGAGATATAGTCAAAATGATGTGCTCCGTTGTAGACAAATAGCTCGTATAAAACTCTGCAACCTTCTTAGAAATATATTTCTCAACAATGGGGGATTTAGGTCGATATGGATTCTTAACATATCCCTTAAATATCTTCATATATCTTTCAAAAGGATACATCCAACATAGATATAAATATCTTCAAAGCTATATTTCTCACACTAAATGAAGCATTAGATGCACCATGATATCAAAAAAATATAGATAAAAATACATTTTCAGTTGACAAAGTATAGAAACCTCATAATTCTCCAAATTATTCAATGAATTCAAATCAATCAATTTGTTACAAATTAAATTGAAAAAATAATTCAACTTCATGATATTCATTCTGACACAGATGGGAAATATATCGTGCAATGAAACTGGTAGGAGTTGTTGCATCATAACATGACAATCGTGAGATTTCATGCCTATCAACTTCAGATATTTTAGCTAAAAAAATTACATTTGATAAATAATCCCATGGCACTTTGATACCATGGAGACACTGAAAAAACTAATTTTATCTATCTTGGATAATTTATGACAATCCAAAGGCAGGTATTTACACCTTCCATCAGGAGTGAGAGAAAACTCCAAACATGTCCCCAATAAGAGTAAGTCCAATCTTGCATTCAACCCATCTTTATTATTTCCTTTAATATATAACAATATTTAGATAAAACTATCATAAATATTATTCTCCACATGCATGACATCAATGTTATGTTTGACCTCATGATATCTCAAATATGGTTGTTTAAAAAATATTGATCATTTCTTCCAAATATTTCTATCATTACTAGATTTTTGTGTCTTTATGAATTTGACATCATTTATTTTCACCCTCTCAAAATATTGATCAGTAGAAAAAGTTTTTTGAGCAATATCAAATTCTTGTGATCCTTTGAATGTATTTCTTAATCTTCAATAAAAGAAATCCATAAACAAAAACCTCTGATGACCCATTTATACTGTTTTTCTTTCAAGTTGCAGTTGATAATATGAAGTTTATTGTTCACGAATTTGACAATTTTTATGCCCCTTAACACTGTATCCATACAAATTTCCATATTATTAGAATTCATTTATAGTGAACATAATCATTGAAAGCAGTTGAAAATGTTCCATTTTATAATAATCTTACACCCTAATACCTTCCTCTAATAAAATATTCAAATCAACAATTAATGGTGATAAGAAAACATCAATATAATTTTTGGGTTGTTTTGGTCCACAAATCATTAAACTCAACATGATATATTTTCGCTTCATACAAAATTCAAGAGATAAGTTGTAAATTACCAATAAAACAAGTCATGAACTATGTGTGCTACTAGGGCTTCGATATGGATTCATTCCATGTAGGAACATTCCAAGTCTAAAAAATATAGCTTCATTCCAAAATATAGGAAATTGTTGATCAATGTTCTTCTACTATGGAAAATCAACTGGAGGTTCGTGTGATGTTGGATGGCATGGCCATCGGATTGATTGATATGGTCGTAGGGGAATGAGGTGCTATATTGGTGTGGCTTAGGTTCTAAATTGGTGATTGTCACTCACTCTTGTTGTCCAATACTGCATTTGGAGTCATGTTCACATAGGATGACTCAGGTGATGAGGTGGTATTAACCAATCATGTGGGTAGAGGCCTCTGGTAGTAGTGGATTAGAAAAATGGTTGGAGTTGTTTTCCATAGAAATCCACAAGGATGGTGAGGATCCATTGGGTGAAGGTGTTGACATTGCTGGTTGGGGGGCTTAGGATCTTCATACTTGAGGCCGATGGGCTAGGACATATTTGGGAGGATGGAAATTTCTGTTACTCAGGACATCGGATGTTGAGCCAACAATGATATTATTTGGAGGGAAGGTATCATTGTGCCTTAAACATCAGGCTATGAGCTGATGTGGTTTCTTATGATCTGAGGTCTGAGGGACTAGGTAATTATTATTGGGCATTCCTTTGGGGATTCGGTTACTAAATTTGTACATGAGTTTTCGGTTGGCATGAGGTGTTGAGTGACTTTATTTGAGGTGGAACCCGAGGGTCACCTAGGCTGATTTCCATTAAAGGATTCCTTAATCTTATGATAAGGATCCTCTCCTCTATAGTATTTTCACATTGGATGAAGAAATTGATAGCTTCCTGGTGGTTTTTGAGCACCAGGGAAGCTTGTGTTTATTTAAATGTATGCACTGACTTTATTTACTTTTTAGTATGCACCTGCTTAATCACAAATGTAAGATAGGAACACATTGGTTGTGGACTATTTAGATTCTTTATCACACCCTACACGAGCCCTTTGGGATGTGTATATATTTCATGATTTTGTGTTCAAGTAAGGGTTTGAGCTCTAGAAATGGATCCTAGTGATTGAGTTGTCATGGGATGGAAGGCAAGGGATCATTGGTTCTTGACATAGCTGGAGTTCCTTTCTGTATCTTTTTCTATCAGTATGTTGTTATATATGTATGTACTGAGGTTGTACATTGGTGACCCTTCTTATTATTTATATTTATGACTTGTTTTGATATGAATTCTTAGCTATAAATAGTATTTTGGATTTTTTATTTATTTTGCTGCTATTGTTGACTATGATTCCACTATTGTATGTTATTTCTTATACTTTCTCTATGGGCGGGTTATTGGTCCAGTTCGTTTTGGTCTTTCTTTTCCACTACTTTATAATTATATAGACCATTATTATATCATCACTAGAGGGTATAGTCTCCCCACTATCACCTTTTTACACCCTCACTACTAGTCAGCAGCCTTTGGCATACAGGGAGCCATGCCTAAGGCCTAGTGGAACTCAGCCCATAGCATTGTTCGGGTGGCTAAATTGTTCAGGGTGATACATGTATTGATTCTCACCCAATCCCATCATCCATACCCCATCCTCGAATGATGATCCAAAAATATTCCATATCATTCCTTTTCCTAAACTTTTCTGTGTGAAAAATAACAGCATCTGCTCGGGTACCCAAGTTTCATGTAATCTCGAGAAATGTGTGAATATAACTCAATAGGCCACCACAAATAGTGTCCCTAAAATGAATAGTCTAATAAGAGTGCATACAAAAAAGCTTAGAATAAATATTTTGACAGTTTTAAATAAATTTATTTAAAAAAAAATAAGTACTAATGACCCAGGTTCTAGTTGACACTTGAGTTCAATTATACCATTACTGATCCTCAGGTTTGTAGCCCTGATTGTCTATACCTACTTCAAAAAGTGTTGGGGTTTCTCTAAGAATGTCATGGTGACTGTTACAACCATAAATAATCACATGGAATCTAGGTATCATCCTGGAATTCCCAGCATCTTGAAGTTTCAAATGGAATCTGAGTCTCACCCAATCCCATCATCCATACCATATCCTAGCATGCTAATCTAACAATAGTCCACATCATTCATTTCCATAAACTTGTACCTGTGACAAATAATGGAATCTTCTTGGGTACCCAAGTTTCATGGAAGCTTGAGAAAGGGGTGAATATAACTCAATAGGCCACCAAAAATAGTGTCCCTAAAATTAATAGTCAAATAAGAGTGCATAAAAATGATCAGAATAAATAGTTTGACAATTTTAAATAAATTTATGTAAAAAAACAACAAGAAATTATGCCCTGGGTTAAAGATGACACATGAGGTCAATTATACCATTTTTGATCCTCAGGTTTGTATCCCTGATTGACTATACCTACTTCAAAAAGTGTTGGGGTTTCTATGAGCACGTCATGGTGACCGTTCCAACCATAAATAATCACATGGAATACATGGCTCATCCTGGATTTCCCAGTATCTTGAAGAGTCAAATAGAATCCGAGTGCTCATCCCGACATTACTCATTCATTAGTCATCACACAAAATCCAAATGATTATTCTTGAATTCACAAGGAATTTGAGCTCTCATCCCATCATTCCTCATCATCAGTCAGCATATGAAATCCAAGGATCTCAACCTAGCATTCCAATGGAATTAAAGCACTCATATCATCATTCCCAATCATTAAGTGTCATATGGGGTCTATTCCCTCCTCCTGGACTTCCTGATTAGTTATTGCTAATATGGATTTGGGCACTCATCTTGACATTCCTATCTATCAAGTAATGTATGGAATTTGGGCACTCATCCTAGCATTCCCAAGTATAATCTATTATATAGAATCCAAGGAGATCATTCCATCATTCCCAATAGAATTTTTCAAATAGAATCCAAGGAGATCATCCTAGAATCCCTAAGCATTATGCATCATTTTAATCATTTGATCCACTAACCATTAAATTTTCATTAGGCCCAAGGACACCACTTTACCATTCTTCTAAGGTTTAGATTAAATACACATAACATCATTTATCATTAAAAGGGTTTATCTCATTTTAAACTTTGTTATTTACCATTTTACTTTTCCAAAAATCATACAAATTAATGTTATTAAAACTCGTACCATCATATAATTTCAATTCCCATTTCATATATTTTTTAACATTTTTTCCAAGGTAACCACTTAATTACACCATAAAAAATATCCTTTAACCAGTTTAATTCTACTTTAAAAATTTTGGGATTCCCAACCCATTTCTTTAATACTATATCATTATATAAGGTTTGATCCAAAGGTCAAAACCATTTATAATTATCTATGGTTGTGAAATTCCATTTCAAAACAATCAATCTAATCCAATTTTTATATTAAACCATTAAAAACATAATTTAGGCAATTAATGACATCAATACACTTCAAGATTATTTTCCTTGATAAGAAATACACTTGAAATTAATATTCCTTAAAGTATAATATGTGTAAAATGGGACATTTAAATATGGAAAACTCAAACTCAAATGTTTAATTTAAATTGAATTAAGCGCAGAAAAGTCGCCAGGACAACACCATGTGCGTACTTAAAAACAAATAAAGACTATAGGTTAAATTAATAGGGATCACCTACCTTATCCTCATAGGAGTTGACTCATCTGATATTGGCCTTCGATTCATGCTCAAATAAGAGAAATCAAATAAATAGAAAAATTCCTTGAAAATAGGTCATAACCCACATAAATGGAGAAACACCACATAATATCAAGGGAAGAGAATAATATAAGGGAGGTGATGAGTAACCTTACCTAAATATCTTTAACTCATGTGAAGGAAATCCAAACACCCAAGAAATATAAGAGATACATGTAGAAGAAGAGGGGAAGATAGGGCCTCATATGATGCTACAAATGGCCTGAGATAAACCAAAAATTGAGTTAAGAAGAAAGGGTGGGTGAAGGGGTGAAATAACCATTTCCCCCCTTTTTAAAAAAAATAATAGCCCATGGCTAGTTGGTACTGGGCTCGCCAGCTAGCCAATGAGCCCAAGAGGACTTGTTTCCCTACTAGAAGGCCACCAGCTAGCTAGTGGCACTATTTCCCCTTTGTTGCATGGCCCAGTCACCTCTCGAGATTCCTGCACATCTATGAGACCTCCTGAACCCCCCCCCCCCCATGCTAGAGAACCCTATTCCATGTCCAAAAAAGATATTTTGAGGTGTTTCAAACCTCTAAGCTCTGTCCTAATGGCCAGTTCAAAATCCAACATGTCCACTACTTCCAAGTTTAAAACTCTTCTTCAATTTAAAACATCCATACGAATGTGAGGCCATACACGATCAGTGGTGGTCTATGATTAAGAATATCAATGAGAAATATGAGATTAATTTCATGGAGTGGAAAATATTTAAATATATTTTCTTTGAGAAGTATTCTCCTAAGGTTGTTTGACTTATGATGGAAATGAAATTTTTGGAATTGAAAAAAAAAGACTATGTTGCTGCCTATGAATCCAATTTTACTAGATTATTTAGGAATGCACCAAATTTCATTCCAATCCATGATAGTAAAAATGATAGGTTTTACTCTTGATTGAAACCAATTTTGTTAATATATTTGGACTATAATGAATTTAAAATCTATGGGAAATTTGTACAAAGTGCTAAGACGATCAATATGGTGTTTCTTATCTTTTATAATAATAAAGACAAGAAGTGGTCCAGGTGGAAAGAAATAGGAAAGTATCCATTGAAAATAAAAAGGTAAAAGTTAAAAATTTCCCTCTTATGAATATTGTGGTAAGAATAATATTGAGAAGTGTCTTATGAAATCTATAAGGTGTTATCGATGTGGTATGTCGGGAAATTTATATCTTAATTACAAAGAAAAGAATCAGGGTAATAGTTAGACCAAATATGATAAGAATGTAGTGAGATGTTTTAAATGAAATGAGATGGTCCATTATGCTAATGTGTGCCCGAATAAAATTATGAATTATGGGAAACATTAATACCATGAGTAGAGGGTTTTGAAAAATTCATTCACAACTACCTTGGAAAATATAGGACCATCAAATGAAGTGGTGATAGGTACACTAGTGCAAAAAAGGTTTTATCATGTAATTTTTTTTAACGTTGGTTACCCCATGAATTTATTACAAGAAACATTATAAATCTGTTTTTAATGTCAGTTAAATATAACTGACATTATAAATACCAAATATTGAAAGTTTTTTCATGTTGGTTTTTCATAATTGATGTGATAAATAGTTTATAATGTCGATTTTTGTTAGAAAGATGACATTATAAAGATTTTATCACGTCCTTTTTCCTATAACTGACATGATAAAGTATATTATATTGTATTTTAACATCGGTTATTCAAAAAAACAACATTGAACATAAAACTAAAAATCATATTTTTGGAGATGTTTTCCACGTTGGTTATTTCATAACCAATTTAAAAAATAGATTATCATGTCCAATTTTATAAAAAATGACATTATAAATAGTTTACCACATTTATTATTCCATAACTAATGTGGTAAACCATTTCAAAAAAATTAAATTTTGATCTTCTTTACCACATCGGTTATATAACCGACATGATAAAGCTTCTTTTTTAGGGTTTTCACATTAGTTATGAAATAACCAATTTGAAAAACAAATTTTTTAATAAAATTAAATAAATATAATCCCCCAACAGTATAGAAAAATAGTAGAAGCAGCATACCAAAAACAGAAAAATAGTAGTAGCAACAGCGCATGAATTTATATTTTAAAATTTAAATTTTACAATGTATAGAACAAATAAACTAAAACCCAACCAGAACTATTAAATAGTTCACTCGTTTACTTTTAAAGTGTCTTAACTTTTGTCCAGTGTAAGGATGAGGGTTATCAAAAATATAAAAATCAAAAATAAATCATTTAACATATATTCTTAATAAAACGAATGAAATTTTAAAGGAATTGTTCATAACGAAATCTAACCTTCTTGAATTTTATAAGTGTCTCGGTTGAAATTATTTCAAACATAAACCTTAGAACATAGTATATAGATTCCTTGACTTCTTCTTGTTTATGATACTTCTGTTTAAAAATATTTTTTCAATTTAAAATAACATTTTAATTAATTACATCCAAAATGTTATAATTGTAAATGAAAGTTCACCTTTTATTTAACATATTTAATCTTTGCACTTTTCTTTCTTGTTGTTTCTCTAAATAAATTCCATGCCCTATTTGAAAATAATATGTATGAAATAAATTTACACACTATTATAATATATATAGGTATTAAAATATTAAAACCTATGTGTTTAATACATTCTGAAAATTATCTCGCACTTCACCATGGATAGAGAATAACCAGTAGAGTCTTCTCTCTTGCACAAAAATACCCAACATCCAATAGCCACTAATATAAAAAAATAATGTGATTGGTTATTATTTTAAGAGATATAAGACTTTATGACATATATGTTTTATACACTATAAGATAATTAAGCATTCAACACTGAATAATTGTATTCTTTTGAATTCTTTCAACAATATAAATTGTTCTTTCTACATCGGTCATTTTCCTCGCTATAGGTGAAATAAAATTTGGTTCCATAAATACATATACTGATGTGTTATCATGTTGTATACAAATTTTAGAAAGATACCTAATACAAAACAAACATAAGTATAAAGTTTCAATAATTTAAAATAAATGAAATATGTATGATAACTGGCTTACATGGAAAAGAGTTGCATCGTGTTGATTCCCAACTCATCTCTAGTTACAAGATCCATAATATCTTTTTTTAATATCATCACATTAATTGTATGCCCACAAATTTTAGCTTCCATTGGAATGTCATAAACATCCAACAACAAAATGGAATATGTTGGTAATCTATCAAGAGAAAAAGAAGTTGTATTTGAAGTCATAGTAGCATGTATTTTTTGTTGTCTATACAGTATGTCTTTATTGTTAAAATGTTCCTGAAAAAAATAGATAAATATATAAACTTTAAAATTTTAAGGAAAATTTTACACCAATATGAAATAAATGATATAATCTATATATACCTCAATGGTAGTTTTTTTAACAAGTCTAGATGGCCAAACTAAAAAATGGTCAATACTTTGTCCAACTATACCAATCTCATCTATAGAAATTGGTATTTCTTCTAATATATCTATAATATCATGTACAGTGACCCTAAGATTCTTTGTCTCTGCCTGTTGATGATAAATGGTATCGCCAATATAATATATAATGACATATGTAACAATATGATGCTAAGGATCCTCAATATAAAACTCATAATAAATGGGAAGTTATATAGGAGGATGTGTGGGAGTGGGATAAGTAGGATATGGAGGAGAAAGTTCTGTAATTGGAGGTGGAGGAGTGAGATCTATAGACAGAGGTGGATGAGTAGAATCAACGGCTTGAAACTGTCTTTGCATGTCTGTAAACATTAGCTATATTATAGCTCTGATTTTTTCCTCCATCATCTCACACGTATCCTTAACTTTAGATTCTAAAGTTCTAATTTTATTTTATAAACATCCTCTACTGAATAAGTTTCAAAAAAAACAAACACTTTCCTTATCGATACACATGTCGGGTATCCATGTACACGACCCTAGTGTTTGGGTTTTCCCAATGTTGTAGATAAAATATCCTTTTGATCCTCATTGATTAAGGTACCCTGTGTTCTCTACTCCTCAATAGAATCTTGTATAGATTATTTGAAAAATTCAGTAGTGAATCATAATATATAAAATTTTAATTTAACTTAGAGAACATGAATAAATTAATTAACTTATTACAATCCTCTTAGTTACAACCATTGACTCTTTCGTAAGATATTGTCCATTTTTGTGCATTCGGGCCCTCTTCCATTTTGCATGTCTAGATAGGGGGAGGGTCAACCACTGCTAAGCCTGAATACTCGGCTCTTAGTTTTTTGAAATTTTTTATCTATCATTTGTTCTTCCAATAACGTATACCCTCCATGATATAAAGTATGAGGGTATATGTTTTTTGATTGGATCTCCTGACGAGATCTCCTCATTTACGGAAAATTAAGAATAAAGAAATCATTAATGCGGTCATTATATAAAAAAACCTCTAAAAGATAACAATACATTTATAAAAAAAAACTTTTTATCATCTACTTTAAACAAATTGTATCCATGTATCTTTGTCACGAAATGGATATATATCACATAGATTTTGATGTATTCTATCCACAAAAATGAATTCTTATGTGAGGGTTGATTTAAAATCCCTCCATCGCCTAGCAGCTAAACCTAAACATTTATTCCCAAATCCTCCAATATCAAGTATATCATATGTCATCTTATAAGAAGGGAAAGAACCTATATTAGTAAAAACATTTCCTGATAAGTAAAATAAAAACAAATGAGCTTACCAAAAATCAAAAAAAAACTAACTTTTCCTCGAGCATGCACTGTAATAAAAGTACTAAATTATTTTTCGTGTGGACCCTTGGGAATATCATTATCATCAAAATCAACTTGTATACTCTGGTCCAGACTATGGGAAACTTCTAATTTTGGTAAAGGTGTGCAGCCACATTTACCAACCCTCAAACTCTTTTTTCCCTTATAGAAGTAGATGGATTATGTGCAAAAGTATGAGAAGGTGCCTCAACAGTAGTATGTGTATGTTCCTCCCTAGAAGTATGTGGTGGATCGGATTTTGTTCTGCCATTATCCTACAAATCAAAGTAACAAAAAATTAGTACACAAATATACAAATCCAACTATTACATATAAAAGTAAATGAAAAAATGAAAACTAATCAAACAAAACGTAAACTAAAATAACAACATTAATGAGAGTTGAAATGACATAAATTAATAAAATCATATCCAAAAATGATGTGTGAATAGTAAAAATGCTCCAACATATTACACAATTTTTTACACCAAAAAAAATATTCTTTGACTATAATCTTTTATAATTTTGTTTTATTTTTATTTAACATATTTGATTAAAATTAACTGTTTTTCCATAAAATCAACAAATGCATAAGTTAAGGGTAAACATGGTAAACGAAACAAAACTAAATTAATATAAACAAATAATTTAACTTATCAGTTATAATATTTGTTTTAATAAAGAAAATAAAACTAATATATCTAACATTTTATGAAATTTTAAAAAGTAAACAAGAAATAAGTATATGTTACTTGTAATATTAGAAAATTACCAATGGATTATTTTTTCAAATTTCTTCCTCATGATCATTATGTATGGCACAAACCATGTCTATGGTGTGATCATCAATATTATCTTTCAATATTTCCATGTAAGAATGGATTTCACATAAATCATCATCTTTATCAAGTTTTTCATCACCAACATACTGTTTCTTTTCTTATAAAACGATAGATCACTACATATTGGATGGATTGGGAGCATAGGAAAAAAATAATGTGTTTCCATGATAAAAATATCAGTTGTGTATTCCAATCTATTTAGATTAACTAGTGACATATTGAATTCATAGTGTCTAACACTATTGTTACCGATAACCCATTTTTAATTAAACACTATAACTCTGAATTTAATGTAATCAACCTCCCATATTTCTTCGATGACTCCATAATATGAACTTGATGTAGAGATTGGTTTTTTGTCTTTGGTACTCGAAAAATGCATTACTTTTTCAAACACCAATAAACTATTATTCTGAGATTCACTTCTGTTATCTTGATATTTCATATGAAATTTATCACCATTAATGTCATACCTGAACCATGTTATCAAATTTAAACTTAGACCACCCACTAACAATCTCAATATTTCTGATGCATCTGATCTACCATTCCTGGTCTCTTTAAACAATGGTAAAATAGTTTTTTTATGCTCATTCAAAATCCATACATCTTTCTTCTTTGAATAACATTTTTTTAACACATTAATATGAAATTTTATGTATGACTAGGCATCTTCTATATTATTCAAGATGTATAAATGTACCTTCTTTATTGGTTCAGTTTTCAATGATTTTACTTTCAAGCCACAAATCCCCTTTCCTCCATAACTAACTCATTCATGGCGAGATTTAGTTAAAATGATATCCTCCACTGCAGAAAAATAGCTCATACAAAACTTTTCAACCTTCTTATAAATATATTTCTCTACAATAGAGGCTTCAGGTCAATATGGATTCTTAACATATCCCTTCAATATCTTCATATATATTTCAAAAGGATACATCCAACATAGATATACAGATCAAAAAATCCATATTTCTCACACCAAATTAAGCATTAGATGCACCGTGATATCAAAAAAAGGGTAGAGAAAATAAATTTCCAGTTGACAAAGTATAGAAACCACATCATTCTCAAAATTGTTCAATGAATTCAAATCAATCACTTTGTTACAAATTTAATTGAAAAAATAATGTACCTTCATGATATTTATTCTAAAATAGATTGAAAATATACCATGCAATGCAACTGGTAGGATTTGTTGCATCATGACATGACAATCGTGAGATTTCATGCTGTCAACTTCAAATCTTTTAGCTAAATAATTTTTTTTACATTTGATGAATAATCCCATGGAACTTTGATACCATGGAGACACTGAAAGAACTAATTTTCTCCATCTTGAATAATATATGACAAGCCAAAGGCAGGTATGTCCACCTTCCATCAAGAGTGAGAGAAAACTCCAAACATATCCCCAATAAGTGTAAGTTCAATCTTACATCCAACCCATATTTATTCTTTCCTTTAATATCTAACAATCTTCTGATCAAACTATCATAGATATTCTTCTCCACATTCATGACATCAATGTTATTTTTGATCTCATGATATCTCAAATATGGTTGTTTAAAAATATTGATTGTTTCTTCCAAATATTTCTATCATTACTATATTTTTGTGTCTATAAATGTGACATCAATGTTTTTCACCCTCTAAAAATACCGATTGGTGGGAAAATGTTTTGGATAAATATCAAATTCTCGTGGTCTATTGAATGTATTTCTTAATCTTCAATAAGAGTGATCTATAAACAAAAACCTCTAATGACCCATGTATATTGTTTTTCTCCCAAGTTGCAGTTGATAATATGAAGTCTATTGTTCACAAACTTGACAATTTTTATGCCCCTTAACATTGTATCCATACAAATTTCCATATTCTTGGAATTCATTTATAGTGAACATAATATTTGAATGTATTTAAAAATGTTCTATTTTATAAGAATCATACACCCTAATATCTTCCTCCCATAAAAGATTCAAATCATCAATTAACGGTGATAAGAAAATATCAATATCATTTTTGGGTTGTTTTGGTCCATAGATCATTAAATGCAACATGATATATTTTTTCTTCATACAAAATTAGAGAGATAAGTTGTAAATTACCAATAAAATAAGTCATGAACTATGTGTGCTACTAAGGATTCGATGTGGATTCATTCCATCTAGGCACAGTCCAAGTCTAAAAATTCTAGCTTCATTCCAAAATATAGAAAATTGTTGATCAATATTCTTTTACAGTGGACAATCAACTGGATTGCATAATTTTTCATCAGATATATGCTCATCTTCATGCCATCTTAAAATTTTTACATCATTTGAATTTTGAAATAAACATTTCAAATGAGGAATTATATGAAGATACCAAATTTCCTTAGCAGGATTATCTATAACTGCTAAATCAGCCTATGAGTTTTCTTTCAACTTATACCATGGCGTCCCACATTTAGGATACTCTGAAATACAATCGTATTTCTTCCTATATAGCACATAATCATTTGAGCAGGAATGTATTTTCTTGTACCCCAACCCCATCATGCATAATATTTTCTTTGCTTTATAATGTGAATCTGGAAGTTCATTTTCTTTAGGAAGTATATCTTTCAACATTTGTAGTGACTTTGTAAAACTCTTGTCACTCCATCCATTTTTCACCTTCAAGTTAGTTGATCTTAACACCATCAATAAAATCATCAATTTAGTACAACCCAAATACAATGGTTTTTTAGCATCACTGTATAAACGCTCAATAGTCGATTCATTATCAATTGCCTCTACTTTGATATCATGAATCATTTCTTCAATTTGATCAAACTTATCATCTTGAAAATCATCATTATCAATAGATCTGGAATTCTATCTAGTTTCATCATGCCAAATCCAAGGGTTGTAACTCAGATTAAAACCATGAAAAATTAAATGATCTTTGATCTCTCTTCTTTTCAACTTCTTTATATTTAAACATTTCAAGTATGGACAGAAAAACACGTTGTTGTTTGGAACGTTTTGTTTAGAAAATTCCAAAAAAGCATTGATACCCACCTCATATTCATCACTTGTTCACATTGCAGTAATCTAACTTCAACTCATTATTACTATAAAAAATATCAAAAATTGGAAATTAGTTATTATATTTTCAAATTTAATTTCAAACATAATTTTATAAATAATAAAAAATCATAAAATAATTCACCAAAAAAAATAAATAAAGTATATTTGATAAACAAAAATATGAATTTGAACATAATAAATTATCATTCTTTAATAAAATATCGCAAACCTTAAACTGAAAAAATTAATTTACCAATTAAAAAAATACATAAGATGTGAGAATAATCAGAACTTCAAATAAAAATAGCAAAGATAAAGTGACATCAATGGAAAAATGGAACAGAAAATCCTAATAAAAATACCCTGGATGCACAGAAAATCAAAACAATAAACACAAACCATAAATTGATATCAGAACTAGGGTGATTAAGAAGGAGACACCAATGGGAAGAATGCGCAAACGGCGGTAGACAACATGTGGTGATGGTGGTGGATGCCAACTGAAAGAAAAGGCGACATCAATGAAATATTGGAACCACCAATATAAAGGCAAATACCTTGGATGCATGGAAAATGGAAACAATAAACACAAACTGTAGATTGAAATTGGAACTAAGATGATTGATAAAGCGATACCAATGAGAAGAATGCACAAGTGGTAGCTGACAACAAGTGATGGTGGACGACAAGTGACGGTGGATGACAACTCAAAGATAAAGAAATATCGATAGAAAATTAGAACCACAAACGAAAATGAAAATACCTTGAATTGAATAAAAATAGAAATAAAAAACCCATAAATGGAAATAGGAATCGAAATGATTGAGAAGGCGATACAAATGAGAATAACACGCAAGCAACGGCCAACAACGGGTGACAGTGGACGGCATACGGTGGTGGATGCCAAATGAAAGATATTTAAGCCCATGGATCAAAGAAAGGATATTTGAGGACAATGATAGAACAGTGAAGATATTTGAGGCCATGGATAAAAAAATTGGAAAGGTTAGGGTTCGTTGTGTGAGAGAGAACCAAATTCATTCACATGATAGAATGAAACAAAAATGACACATCCCGATGCATGATTAAAATTATAAATATTTTTTGAGTCTATTGTTTTATAGTCGATGCATAAAATAATCTTTTCCACATCAGTTATTGGAGAACTGATGTGAAAAAAAATCACATCGTTTACTAACGAACGGTGTGAAAACGTAGACTTTTCACATCGGTTCTTCCATAACTGACATTAAAACTTAGGTTACTTCATCTTCTATGTCAGTTATTCAATAACTGATGTGAAATATCAATCTTTTAACATAGTTTATTGAAGAACCGATGTGAAATTTTATTTTATTTTATTTTTCACTTCGGTTTATCAATAACCGACATGAAAATTTGGATTTTCACATTGGTTATTAATAAAATGATGTGAAAAGAATCAGATTTTTATTTTCCACATCGGTTATAGATAGCTGACATGAAAAATGTGTTGGGAATAATGAATTTTGTACTAGTGGTGCATTACTTGTTGACTTAGATTATGTCAAAGTCTTGATTGATTCAGGGTTTATATATTATTTTACTTCTAAGGAATTTATTGGTAAAATAGAAATAGAATCTCAGGAAATAAAGTCAAAAATCTTGGTAAAAAATCCTTGGGACAGTATAAAGGCAATAAGAATATATAAAAATATTCTTGTTATCATCTGTTGAATGGTTTTTCCCATAAACATTGTTTTCTTGACCATTGTATAGTTTGGTGTTATCCTGTGTATGTATTGGCTTTTAGTTTATCATGATAAGATAGATTACAAAGCTAAAGAATTCATATTCAATTTTAAAATTAAGATTTAATTTATATATAAGAATGAGTTCATACCTTTGATAACAAATCAAGAAACTAAAAACTGATAAAATATGGAAGTGAAAGTTATATTTCTTATATTTTCAAAAAAGGAAGTTCTTCGTATTAGTGATGTGTCAGTAGTAAATGAATTGTGTATGTATTTCCTAATGATTTTTCTGGTGTTATTCCTTACGAGGAAGTTGAATTTACTATTGAATTAGTGTTTGATGATAAGTCAAATTCAAAACTCCCCTTTTCGAATGGCTTTGGTTGAGTTGTTAAAATTGAAAAGACAGTAAGAGGAGTTACTTGATAAGGGTTTCATCCACCCTAGCACTTCATCTTGGGGTGCTCCTATTCTATTTGTTAAAAATAAATATGGTTCCATGAGAATTTTCATTGATTATAGAGCACTTGATAACATTATTTTTCAGAACAAGTATATGTTTCCATATATAGATGACTTGTTTGTTCAACATTAGGGAGCATAGTATTTATCAAAGATTGATGTTAGGACTAGATATCATCAACTGAAAGTGAAGAAGGAAGGCATTTCGAAGATGGAATTCTATACTATGTACGGTCATTATGATTTTGTGGTTATTTCATTCATATTAACAAATGCACTCATTGTATTTATGGATTTAATGAATAGAGTGTTCCATTAGTATTTGGATAAATTTGTGGTTATGTTTATTAATGATATTCTGGTGTACACTAAAAGCTATGAAAATTATGAGAAACACATAAGGATTGTCTTACATACTTTAAAATAAAATAAGTTGTTCAGAAAATTCAGTAAATATGAATTTTGGTTACAATAGATTTCATTACTTGAGCATGTTGTTTTTGTTGATCCTGCTAAAACTAAAGGGGTGGAAGGGTGGTCAAGGCCTACAAATATCACTGAAATTTTCATTTTTCTTGGATTAGCGGCTTACTACCAATGGTTTTTTGAAAACTTTACTCGATTATCTAACTCATTAACTAAGTTAACTTGAAAAGGAGTTAGATTCATCTGTAAAAAAATGTGATAAATGTTTCCAGGAATTGAAAAAAAGATTGGTTAATACTTTAGTATTAGACTTTCCAATAAAAAGTGGTGAATTTTTTATTTACAGTGATTCTTCTTTAAATGGACTTGGTTGTCTCTTGATGTAGAATGATTGGGTTATCACATATGCATCACGTCAATTGAAACCCTATAAGCAGAGTCATCCTACCCATGTCCTTAATTTGACTACAGTAGTTTTTGCTTTAAAACCAAGATTCATCATTTATATAGGTAAAAATGTGAAATATATACCGACTGTAAAAGTTTAAAGTATATATTCACTCAAAAATAGTTGAACAAGAGGTAGAGAAGATGGTTGTAATAAATAAAGGATTATGATTACACAATTCACTATCATCCAGATAAAGAAAACAAGGTAGTTGATGCCTTGATCCAAAAAGATAATGCATCGTTAGCTATTATATGTATAGAGCATGAACCTTTGGTTAATGATTTAATGAATGTTGGCCTATAAATTTTTCATACAGGAACTCTCACTCTTTTGGTTCAAGTTTCAATGCAATCATCCTTGTCAAGACAAAATTAAGCATGTTTAAAAGGAAGAACAAGGTTTAAAAGAAAGAGTGGAGTTGGTTAAGAGGGGTGGGTTCCTAGGATTTAATTTTGACAAAGATGGTGTTATAAGATTTAGAAATAGGTTGTGTATGTCAAGTTATCCCTAGTTGAAGAAATAATTGTTATGTGAAGCTCATAACTCTCCACCTTCTATTCATTTGGGCATCTATATTATGTACAGAGACCTTCAGGAATATTATTGGTGGGAAGGAATAAAGAAGAATATTGTTGATTTTAACATGAAATTTTTGACTTGTCAACAGGTTAAAGTTGAGAGAAAACTATCAAAGGGGATACTTCAACCATTTCTAGTGCCTGAATAGAAATGGGATAGTATATCCATGGATTTTGTTATGGGAATACCAAATACATCTTGAGGTAATAATGTGATTTGGGTTATTGTTGATTGTTTGACTAAATCTATGCATTTTATGCCTATTCGAGACACTATGTATTTGGATCAATTTTCTAGACTTTATCTTAAAGAGATATCCAGATTAGATAGAGTCTCTCTCACTAGTATATAGATGTCGCCTTTTGAGGCATTATATGGAAAGCAGTTTCCAACTCCAGTATGTTTGGACGAAGTCGGTGAAATAAATTTTTTGGGACCAAAACTCATCAAAGATGATTCAACAGCACATGAGGGCAGCTCAGAATAGGCAGAATAATTATACAGATAATGGGAGGAAAGACCATTCATTTGAGGTATATGATTGTGTATTTCCTAAAATATCTCCTTAGAAATATGTTATGTGTTTCAAAAAAAGGGTTAAGCCCATGATTTATTAGTCCCTATGAAATTTTGGAGATAGTGGGATCGGTTGCTAACTAGGTAGCCTCGCCTCTAGGTTTATCTCAGGTATACGATGTGTTTCATGTTTCTTTTCTAAGGAAGTATGCACCTGATGCATCTCACGTTTTGAGCCCTGAAGTGGTATAGCTATAGGAGAATCTTTCTTATGAAAAAAATCCAATTCAGATTTTGGATCACAAAGAGAAGGTACGGTTAAATAAGGTGATTCTCCATGTTAAAGTTTTATCGAAGAATCACATGATTGAGGAAGCAACATGGGAATCAAAAAAAAGATATTTGAGAAAAATACTCTTACTTGTTTAAGTAATGAATAAATTTATGAGGACGCAATTTCTTAAAGGGGAGAGAGTGTGACAACTATCGCATACATTACATATTTTAAAGTTAAATTACATTTAATTTCCATTCATGCTCTGTTTGGGGGGTTTCCTAAACTTTTATGGAGGAATGAGTGAGTTTTCATGAATTGGGCCAAACCGTGAGCTCAATTCCATATTTAAAATTAAATTTTGATTCCTTTATAACTCCTTCATTTTTCAACATTTTTCATCCATTCCAATTCATACTTTTCATCCCCTGACCTATTAAGACCATCATATTAATTTGGACCATTTAGGAATCCATAATCATGGTGGATATGAGTTTTTATTTAAGGGATTGGGTATGCCCGAAAGCTCATTTCCTGCATTAAAAATATTTTTTAATTCTTTAATATATCCTTCAATATTTACTTTTTTTAGGTGATTCCAACTCTCCCCCAAGCCCAAATACCCAAGGCGCGCCCACATACTCTCAACCCCATCTTTGGATCTCAGTTTCATCACGAATTTGGATGAAACTTCTCTAAATTTCTCAAATCTCCCAGATTTGAAGAGGTAAATTGATTATTTCATAACTTCTTCATTTCTCACTCTTTGTCCATCATTCCAGTTCCTAAATGATCTATTAAAAATTGTACGAATCTCCCTTGAATTTTTGGATGTTTTCAAATTAAGATACTGGTGTATTTGTGGTGATTTATTCAATATATTTCAAGGTAAGTGATTCTTTCTTGGTTTCTTCCTTTTCCCTTAGGGTTTCCTCCCTCTTTCATTATGTTCTAAAATGTACAGAAGTTAGGGTTTGAACCTAGGGTTTGATTTGGTGTATTTTTGGTCAAATATTGTGGTCTAGGGCTGGATTTATCTTCCTTGTGGTGTGACGGTGCTGCAGTTGATGTTTTGCACCATGTTTTGAGGGATTCGACACTTTTGATAGGTGGTTCCATGTGAAAAAAATTATTGATGAGTTAAATTGTTGTATTTACTTATTCTTCATATTCCTAATATGTTTTCTGTGCTGAAAAAACTGTTCATGATTGATTTGGTTAAGATTTTAATTTTATTGTTCCATTTTAGCTTGAAATTGGGTGTTTTTCATGTGTAACACTTGGGGTATTATTTGGGTGTATTTTAGAACATATGAAATTGGTTTACTAAATATTGTTTGGGCTACCAATTATTCTTTGGTAGGGTCTTGGTGTGCCATTGGGTTTGAAATAGGGTTTTTGGAATAGGTTTGTTATGTAAAAATTTGTTATACTTCTTGAGAGCATTTTATGAAAATGGGTGTTTTCATTTGTATCATTCGTGGTATTATCTAAGGTGATTTTATAACACTTGAAAGTGGTTTTATAAATGTCTCTATGGCTTCCAATTCTACTTTGGTAGTGTTTTGGTGTGGTTTTGTCCTTGAAATATGGTTTTGAAATGGGTTTTATGAGCAAAGATTGGGTATACTCTTTGGAATTGTTTTATGAAAGATTTGAATGATTTAATGATTTATGTAAGTGGTGAAATCATTTTGGAAAACTGTTTTGGAGTGTGTATATTTTGAAATGGTACATTTTAAATGTGAAAGCGGTTGTTTTTTGATGTGTTCCATCTTGTAAATGTTTTATAAAAATGTTTGAAGGATTTACTGAAGTGTGTAAGAGATGTGAAAGTGATGTGGGATGTTTTGTGTGAGTGTGATGTGAAAAAGGATTTTGGTTATGAAAAGGGTATTATGTAACATGTGAGTGGGTTGTTATGTGAGTTGGAATATCTTGGATTGGTTTTATAAAATTGTTTAATGGATTTTTGGAAGTGTAAAAGAAATGTGAAAAGTGTTGTGGGCTATTTTGGTGTGAGTCGGATTTCAAAATCAATTTGAATGAAAAGTGGACTTTTGTGATTTGTGTGGTATACATGGGGGATGTTTGGTGAATTTGTGATGTGGAAATGATATTTTCATATGAAAAGTACATTTCTTGACCTTTGAACTTGTTTGAGCACAAGGGGAAAACCCGGGTATCTAGATGGGTGGACGTGTACTCGTATGCTAGTGAATCTGTGGGGTTTGGCCTCAGTTTCACTTAGCAAGATTGACGCTTAAAACTCTAACTAAACTGTGATGATGATGATTGGGGACCACTAGGTTATGGGTATATTACCTACTAGTGGCTCGTGCATGAGAACGAATATTTTTTATGCTTACTCTCACCGAGATATGAGGTACCTGGGACCCACAGCTAGCTAGTGCCTAGGGGTTATTTCCTATTGCTTGTGCTCATTAGATCCTTTATACTCACCATCGGCATACGGTATATTTGGATGAAAAATTTAGTATCATTGGAATTTATTTTAAAATTTTTGATTCTTTAAATTATTCCACTTGAAAACTTATTTTTTTTAGTTGCATCTTTTAGAAATTGTAACTAAAAATTACATGTTTTTTAAAACTTGAATGATTTTCGTCTTTGAATGTTTATTGCATGGAATCTCTTAGTGGTGGTATCCTACTGGGATTTGTCTCACACCCTACTTACACCTTTGGGTGTAAGTAGACTTGGTTATTTTGTTGTTGCAGGTTTGGGTACAACTTTTTTTGCCAACAGTTCGGGTTTTTATCGGTCGTTCGTGATGCAGTGTTGTGGAGATGGCTTGAGGGGGTGCCTCTTGCCATATGGAGGTTCTTGGACTGTCATTATTTGGTTTCATACATTTTTAATGGTCTTTAAAAATAGTTTTAACTTATGTAATTCAGTTCTGAAATTTTGCAAAAGACAATTTTAGTTGAAAAATCCAGATTTGTTTTATTGAGTTTGTTTGTTGTTTAATGTTTATAAACTCGGGTAAATCGTTCCCAAACTTCATTTTATGATACCCGGTCACTTGTGCCCGCCCGTGGGGATCGAGAACACCCCTCGGGCCTTGTTTTGGGCTGGGTCGGGTGCCGATTTTGATGGCGACCAGATTCGGTTCATGACAAAATGGTATCAGAGGAGGTTCGCTCTCTTTAGGTCATGTTATTTGGGGAATAGTCGGGATAGTCTGAAATTAGGATTTTCGGGACTTGGAATTCTGGTTATGGGTAATGTGGTTGATCACCACACCCCATGAAGGTATTCAAGTCACTGGGGGAGGTCGGGACTTTTCTAAGTCATTTGGTTTTCATGGTTTGATGATGATTAGGGGAAATGAAAAGAGAGTTGGGTTAATGGTCTTAGTGAGCTCACAGGGTCTGGCAAGCTATGTGGAGCTGGAGATATTTCCCTTGAACACTCTCTGTGATGGTTAAGTGATTGGAGTATGGCCGCCAGCCATATGTCCAAGTCACCCACCAAAGCTAATTTCCCCATGCATTTTCTTGTGTTCTTTAATTTTGAAATCTTGAAACTTTGGTTTTAAAGTGACTTGGTTTTAAGAAGCCTAAAGTTTTTGTGAAATGATTATCTAATAAAGAGGGAATGGTTAGATTTTTTAAAATGGAGAATTGAATTTTCATAATTGTATTGGAATGGAAAATGGTGTGCTTTCACCTCTTTAGAAAGCATGAACTATGTCAAGGTTGGTTTTGAAAAAGTGTTTCCAATAGAGTTTTATAAACTATTGAAAGGTGTTTTAATGGGATGAGATGTTTTGAAATTAATGTGTATGACTTGAAAGTGAGTTTTCATTTAAATGACTGTTCCTTTTTGAAAATCTTGGTAAGATGTAATTTGGGTTTGATTTCATGGTTAGTGATTTTGAGAAAAAAGAGGTATTGGTTGACTATTTTGGTTTTGAAAAGTGGAAAAAAAAATTAGTTTAACCTTTGGTATTTCTGTGAGCGGCCACATGCATGGGGTTATATGGGATGATGGATGGTTGATGGCATGGCTGGATGAGTTCTGGGATGGATATGAGGAGGGTGCCCAGTGTGGCACAGAAACATGCATGTGTGAGGCCCATGGGGTACCATTGGTGGATACGCTAACCGCTGAACCGTTTATTTTCAAAAAGATGATTTTAAATGAGAAACTTGATGTCTTTATGACTAGTTTGGGATGGTGTGTATTATGTTTTTTTTAAATGTTGATGTTGTAGGATGTTTTGAGTCCAAGAACCCCTCCTGTTTGTACTGTGTTTTGGGTTTGTGTTTGGTCGGTAAGCTGTGTTGAAGGGATGGTTAGTGGTCTCTTCTGAGAAATGTTTTGGGATGCCTTTATGGTGGTTCCTTTTGTGTTTTTGGATCAGGTTAGTAGTATATCTTGACTAATGGACCATCTTGGTTGTGTCCTTGGGTTTAATTGTTGGATAAGGTACACCCCATTAAGGGTTAGTGCACAACTGAAGTACAACCCGGATTGTTTTGTCGTTTGAAGACCCTCCAGTTGATCAATATAAGGAATATTTTTCTTGAGATTTTAAGATTGAGTCTACACCCTTTCCTTTCTTGGTTTTGTGTATCCTCTTGTAGTGGGAGAGTGATCATGGATGGTTGAAGGATACCTTAGCCTCTTATGTTTCCTAATTTGCCAAAGATGGAAGTGGTCTGGGGTTGTTAGCATGGATGAGTATCTAGATGGTGTTTAAGAGGTCCTCTCGGTCCTTCGTAGTCTCTTTGAAGAAGGATCTCACGTTAAACTACCAGTGTGGGAAATCTAGTCACGAGAGGATATTGTGGCCACTTTCTTGAATTGTGTGTTGTTTGGGGATGTTGTACAAGGTCCCTCTCCATGCATTGTTTATATCAGTCACAATGGTCATGTTTGGTGACGCCTTTTGATTTCATGCACTCGATTGACTGTAAAGGTGAAAGTCGTGCAATCCTCTAAGAGTCTCTGTTATGTTGGGAGTATGTATCCCTTGACAAAACTTCAAAATCTTCCATTTTAGAGGAAGTTGAGTATAGGTGTTCTTTACTTATATAGTTTCTCACTCGAAGAAACAAGGTGTGATGTGTGTGCATTTTCTAAACCCTTGTTTCAGTGAAATATCAAGTTAGGGTAAAGTGAGTTTGGAATGTGTTATGTCTTGGCAATATTATCGGGGATTTCAGTGTAGTTATTGGTGGCACCGAAAGAAGAATTATCGTTTAGGGGGTTTCCAAAGCCTAACTGCGAGGTCGAAGATGCTTCAATCATTTGAGCTCCAACCATAGGTCTCGGAGAGAAGATGACTCATAGTTAGGGGAAATCACAGGGTCGTTTAAACCCTTGTACAATGTCCTATCCTCAATATGAAAGATAGGAAGAGTTTAAACCTCTAGTGTCATCATATTTCTTATGTTGTTCCCGTTTGGTGGAAATTGGTTGAGGGCCTTGTACCCATGTCATCACCTAATGTCATTCCCTTCCGCTTTGATTTCCATTGAGTCATTAGAGAATGGTTGGAAATTTGGATAGACGTGCTGAGGATAGAGTTTGTGCATGATTAGTAGTGACCGTGTGCCAGGAAGCCATGCGGAAAGAATGAACTGAATAGTTAGTGCACAGTTTCCCAAATCGTGCAGACTGACCCTGCGTCCTTCCCAAATCTTTAAAAAAAATTGGGTCTTTCTATGTCGACCCATGCTGGTCGCTTAAGATGGTTGGTTCTTATGATGGGGAGACCCACTATGATTCTCATGTACGTTCCTTCGTCAACATTGAATGGAATTATACCCTTTGTACTAGGGAGTTCATTCATGCCTCCCCCTGTTAGTGTCCTGATTCTGTCTCGAAAAAATATAGGTTGCCTCTTATGGTGGGGTGCCTATTTGTGTTCCCCCATACCAATAGCTCAAATTTATCCATGGTATTGGCTTGGTGGTAAGTAGTCTCGTTCGGAACTATCTAGCTACCAACATCTTCCTTAAGTAAACGTTGGGATTGGAGAGCTCCCAATGGTTTAGTTAAAGTAAGTTAAGTGTAACCTTGTTCGAAGTTGTTGTTCGTTTGGGTGAATTGTTTGAGTCTTGTTCGGATAATGTTTGAAGAGTTTTCTTTTGGAATAAAGTATGAATGTGATTGATCATTTTAGGAAAGTGGTGTAAGTTTGGGTTGTTAGATTAATTCTTCCTTAATTGATCACTGGAGGTGTTTTGGCCCTTGGGGGCAAAGCTTGGCAAAGAAATACATCTTGGATTATCGGTTGGGTTTGGTTTTTGTATCTGGCCTTGTTGTGGCTTTCCGGGGACGGAAAGTTTTCATGGTGGGGAGAATTGTCACATACATGACTTATTTTAAAGTTAAATTTTATTTAATTTCCATTCATGCTTTTTTTTGGGGTTCCCAAGCTTTTATGGAGGAATGGGTGAGTTTTCATGAATTGGGCCAAACCGTGAGCCCAATTCCATATTTAAAAATAAATTTTTATTCCTTTATAACTCCTTCATTTTTTAACATTTTTCATCCATTCCAATTCCTACTTTTCATCCCCTGACCTATTAAGACCACCATATTAATTTGGACCATTTTGTAATCCATAATCATGGTGGATATGGGTTTTTATTTAAGGGATTGGGCCTGCCCGAAAGCTCATTTCCTGTATTAAAAATATTTTTGAATTCTTTAATATCTCCTTTAATATTTAATTTTTTTTGGTGATTTCAACTCTCCCCCGAGACCAAATACCCAAGGCGCGCCCCCCATGCTCTCATCCCCCTCTTTGGAGCTCGGTTTCATCTCGAATTTGGATGAAACTTCTCTGAATATCTCAAATCGCCCAGATTTGAAGAGGTAAATTGATTATTTCATAACTCCTTCAATTCTCACTCTTTTTCCCCCATTCCTGTTCCTAAATGATCTCTTAAACCTTGTAAAAATCTCCCTTGAATGGTGGTTGTTTTCAAATTCAGATACTTGTGTATTTGGGGTGATTTCTTCAATATTTTTCAAGATAAGTGATTCCTTCTTGGTTTCTTCCTTTTCCCTTAGGGTTTCCTCCCTCTTTCATTATGTTCTAAAATGTCCAAAAGTTAGGTTTCGAACTTGGGGTATGATTTGGTGTTGTTTTGTTCAAATATTGTGGTCTAGGGCTGGATTTATCTTCCTTATGGTGCAGCGGTGGTGCGGTTGATGTTTTTCACCAAGTTTTGAGGGATTCGACACTTTCGGTAGGTGGTTCCATGTGTAAACAATTATTGATGAGTTAGCTTTCTATATTTACTCATTCTTTATACTCCTAATATGTTTTCTGTGGGGAAAAACTGTTCATGATTGATTTGGTTAAGTTTTTAATTTTATTGTTGCATTTTAGCTTGAAATTAGGTGTTTTTCATGTGTAACACTTAGGGTATTATTTCGGTGTATTTTAGAACATATGAAGTTGGTTTACTAAATATTGTTTGGGCTACCAATTCTATTTTGGTAGGGTTTTGGTGTGCCATTGGCTTTAAAATAGGGTTTTTGGAATAGGTTTGTTGTGTAAAACTTTGTTATACTTCTTGAGAGCATTTTATGAAAATGGGTGTTTTCATTTGTATCTTTCATGGTATTATCCAAGGTGATTTTATAACACTTGAAAGTGGTTTTATAAATGTCTCTAGGGCTACTAATTCTACTTTGGTAGTGTTTTGGTGTGGTTTTGTCCTTGAAATATGGTTTTGAAATGGGTTTTATGTGCAAAGATTGGGTATACTCTTTGGAATTATTTTATGAAAGATTTGAATGATTTAATTATTTATGTAAGTGGTGAAACCATTTTGAAAAACTGTTTTGGAGTGTGTATATTTTGAAATGGTACATTTTAAATGTGAAAGGGGTTGTTTTGTGATGTGTTCCATCTTGGAAATGTTTTATAAAAAATTTTGAAGGATTTACTAAAGTGTATAAGAGATGTGAAAGTGATGTGGGATGTTTTGTGTGAGTGTGATGTGCAAAATGGATTTTGGTTATGAAAAGGGTATTATGTAACATGTGAGTGGGCTGTTATGTGAGCTGGAATATCTTGGATTGGTTTTATAAAATTGTTTAATGGATTTTTGAAAGTGTAAAAAAAATGTGAAAAGTGTTGTGGGCTGCTTTGGTGTGATTCGGATTTCAAAATCAATTTGAATGAAAAGTGGACTTTTGTGACTTGTGTGGTATACATGTGGGTTGTTTGGTGAATTTGGGATGTGGAAATGATATTTTCATATGAAAAGTATATTTCTTGACCTTTTGAACTTGTTTGAGCACAAGGAGAAAACTCAGGTATCTAGGTGGGTGGACGTGTACTAGTATGCTAGTGAATCCGTGGGGTTTGGCCTCAGTTTTACTTAGCAAAATTGACGCTTACAACTCTAACTAAACTATAATGATGATGATTGGGGACCACTAGGTTATGTGTATGTTCCCTACTAGTGGCTCGTGCATGAGAACAGATATTTTTCATGGTTACTCTCACCGAGATACAAGGTACCTGGGACCCACAGCTAGCTAATGCCTAGGGGTTATTTCCTATTGTTTGTGCTCATTAGATCCTTTATACTCACCGTCGGCATACAATATATTTGGCTGAAAAATTCAGTAGCATTGGAATTTATTTTAAAAGTGTTGATTCTTTAAATTAGCCCACTTGAAAACTTATTTTTTTAGTTGCATCTTTTAGAAATTGTAACTAGAAATTACATGTTTTTGAAAACTTGCATGTTTTTTGTCTTTGAATGTTTATCGCATGGAATCTCTTAGTGGTTGTATCCTACTGGGCTTTGACTCACACCCTACTTACACATTTGGGTGTAAGTAGACTTGGTTATTTTGTTGTTGCAGGTTTGGGTACAACTTTTGTGCCAACAGTTCGGGTTTTTACCGGTCGTTCGTGATGCAGTGTTGTGGATATGGCTTGAGGGGGTGCCTCTTGCCATGTAGAGGTTCTTGGGCTGTCATTATTTGGTTTCATACCTTTTTAATGGTCTTTAAACATAGTTTTAACTTATGCAATTTAGTTCTAAAATTTTGCAAAAGACAGTTTTAGTTAAAAAAATCAGATTTGTTCTATTGAGTTTGTTTGTTGTTTAATGTTTATAAACTCGGGTAAATCGTTCTCAAACTTCATTTTATGATACTCAGGCACTTGTGCCAGCCCGTGGGGATCAGGAACGCCCTTCGGGCCTTGTTTCGGGCTGAGTCAGGTGCCGATTTTGATGGAGACCAGATTCGATTCGTGACAACAACCCAAGTAATCCTAGAAATAAATCAATCTTACGATTTATAAGTATTCATTTTATGGATTTATATTCATCATAGTTTTATAAATAATTTTATAAAAGTTTTCATTCAAAAAAAGAATAATTATATTTAACTAAATTGTTTTTCTGTGAATTACATAGTTTTATTTAAAAGATAAATTTCTTCATTTTATAAATTGAATTTAATAAAAGGCTTAATTTCTAGTATCAACATATCAAATATAGCTTAGGATGATTTTTTGAGATTTTCTGAAAATATTTATTTTTCAGTAAATAGTGAAAAATACTGATTTTTGTAGAACTGTCATTTCTTTTCTTTAAATCAAGTAATTTAAAAATCTCATTATGTTTTGGATTTAATTTTAAAGTAACATAAGATCCATTTGATTAAACATAATCTGCATAATGTCATAGGAATCAACATTATATTTGATTTTGGCATAAGTTTATTTTTATACTTAAAAACATAATTTTCTAAAAGATAGCTTTTTTTGTGTTTTGCGCACTTATATTAAAAGTAATTTATGCCACTTATAAAAATTGAATCTTGAAAAAAAGGGTCCATATTTGGAATCATGTGGTTCAAATTTAGTAATGATATGGATTTCATTTTGGTTGTTGTGAATAGTAACCATGATAAAAATGTGCCACCACGATAAAAGGTAAATCAGGTTAATTAAGGTAAAAACTTTATGCTAAGGCCATAAAATTTCATCTTAATTCTTATTAGAAGATGTGATTTCAACCCTTATCACATTAGCTTCAAAATTGGATAGTTTTAGAGCCACTTGCCCATGATTAAGACTTCATAATATTTCAATGTTTAGAAAGATAACAAGTGTGTCACTCTCACTTAAAAAATGGCACCTCATCTACTCCCTCACAACTTTTGAACAATCAAACTCACCCAAGCCCTGTCTAAATCTCTCCCCAACATCCATCTCCACGTGAAATGCAGATGTATCAGTCAGACTACAAGGGACAAGGCTTCAGAGGAGGATTCAAGGCGGGCGCATTCACTGGAGCAGAGCTAACCGGAATGGGAAGAATGAGAGGGTATGGCTTTTCCATCGGTATCGGGCCTGTGCAGCTTTGCATACGACAGCTAGCCAACCAGCCCTGCGAAGGTGGAGTGCTGATATCATGACATATGTTGGGAAGGAGCAGTTCCAAGTTGTCTTGTCTTGGTGATTCCCTCTAAGACCTACGGATCATGTAATTATCTCTAAGTATTCGGGCCTTGTAAGGGTTCCACCCCACCCCTTGAAAAGTGAATTATCAAAAATAATAATATAATTCATTATCGAGTGGTTCATGTTTATTTCTTCTTCTACCTCTTCAAATATTCTTTAACCATTGTGAAATAATAACATCAGTATCTTCTATATACTGAAAAGTTATTAGGATTATGATACAACTCTTTCATCTTTTTTTATCCTATGGGAAATGAAAAACATCGCTCATGCGCGCATGTCGACTACCACCTCCACGAAGCGATGCATTTCATTTTTCATCATTGAATTATGTGGCTTATTAAAATGATAGAATAAATGAATATATAAGATATTTATGACATAATTATGATTATGTAAAGATAAGATGTTATTTATCTTCTTATCCTTCCATTCGTTGAAAAATGACAATAGCGCTCGTGCGTACGTGTGAATTATCACCTTCATGAAGCAGTGTAGCTCGTTTTTCATATTCATCTTTCTTCGATGACTCTAAAATTGTATTTAATGTATAAAATGATAATTATGTCACGATTACTATTCTCAAGATGATGGAACCATGACCCCTTTGACCATGGTCAACCCACCGAAGTTGTTTTGCGTTTATGAACTGAACGTACTCAAAACGTCTGACATGAACTTAACTGATTTAATAACTATATAACACATGGTAATAAATGAAATAAAAGGGATAATAATAAGTGAATACACCTAAAAAAGGTTCTTAAGCAAGTAGAAAATTAATATAAGTCTATTATATAGAAGTTAAAGTATATACGCGGCGAGACAAACTCGAAGGGATTTTCCCACCACCATGATCATTAATCTTTAAAAAATTTCCTCTATAAGTTTTCATAGTTTTTCAAAAGAATGTCATATTTCTCATTCTTTTAGGAATTTTTGTTTAAAGAGTTTTCAAAGAAAAAAGATTTTTATCCTCACTTTAATATGATGCTTGAAAGTGCTGCATGTGTATTAAACAGAATAATTTATGAGATTTTATGAGGTAAATGCAAGTTTTTGTGTTCTATGTATGTTATGGTCCTTGGACACTGTTCATGATGACAAGTGACCCCGATATATCACCCCAATACATTAGGTGATGATGTTATTCTTTGAGAGATATATATTGAAATTAACCGAGTAGATTATTCTATTTGTAAGAGTGATTGTAAGAGTGATATTAAGATGATGTCTCAAAATACCTATAGGATTTTTCTAGAGTTGAATTTTAATGAAAGTCTTGATTTCCTAAGATAAGCTAATGAACATATGTTTACAAGAAAGTTTGTATGTTTTTTAACAGGTAGCGGTGCAACACCCCCTTTCTTATAAAGGAAAGAACACTCTTTTTTTCTAAGTTAAGAGGTAACCCTTTACATGACCCGAATGCTCAATGACTCAAACCCATTACAATTTTTGATGACCCAACGACCCAAATGCCTATACATGGCCCTTTAAGGTCCTAATTGAACAGTCTTGCAAAAAAATATCACACAAAAAGATATATTGTAACATAGAAAATTTAAAATATAAATATTATAACTTGCAAAATATATTCTAACCTATAAAACATATAATATATATTCAATTTTTGTAGTAGTTTAAAAATATATGTACTTATTTAATTCATATTTATTTTAAAAATTTGTTGGTGGAGTCATATATGCAATTTTGAAAAAAGTTATTTTTTTTTAAACGAGCATGAGATTTTTTTGGTTGGTAACTCATGATCGTGGTATTGTAGTGATGTATTGTAGTGATGTACTGTAGCAATTTGACCGAGTGAATTTAGGAAATCTTGTGATGTGACGTAATGCACACCTAAGCATTCGAATTACAATGATTTATGATTTCACAGTCATCGCCTTATTTTGTTCAAAGCCACTGGCTCGCCCTCCTCTAACTCCACCTGAGATATCATTTGCGGCATTGTCATGCCTCCAGAAACAATTATCTCTGCACCATTCCCAACCCACCAGTCAAAAAAATCAAATAAAAGAAAAAATGAAACAAGATTCATTAACGAAACATACCTATGCCCTCTCTGATGGAGAGATTCGGCCTTATCATGTCCTTGGAATTAACCAGCACCATATCACCTATATATAGATGATTGGTTGGCACAAATACGCTGCATAACTCTTCTTCTTCATTCTCTCTCTTCAATCCAAACCAAATCATGCACAACCAAACACCATATGCAGCCAATTTTTTTAAAAAAAAAAAAAAAACTGGAGGAATTGCCATTAAAAAAAAAAAAAAAGTGAACAAATGATATCATGATTGGCTATCCATGGGCCTGCCCTCTCTGTTTTATAAACGGGTTGGGCCTCTCATTATAAGCCCATATAAAATACAAGCCCAAACAGGCACTGAATATATGGCCTTCAGCCAATAAAAGGCTCAATAATATCCAATAACCCAGGAAGTGGAACAACCAGCCAATGGGGTTCAAAGTGTTGGGTTAGCCTGATCATCCATGACAGCCCCAACCCAGTCACCATGAAGCTCGACCACCCCCAAAAAGTCACTGGTGCTGCGTTTGGCAACACTTTCAGAAAAGTATTATTGCACTGATCACTTATAATAAAAGCTTTTAAAAATAAGTGACATTTACTTCATTTTTCAGAAAACGCCAATACTTCAATTCTTGAAATCAGCCACAACTGTAAGTGGCATAAAAACAAATTTTCGTCTTTGGAAACATTTTTCCAACTAGCCTGGCATGGGCAGAGAGACACGAACTTGTCTCAAAGCCATGAAATCTGAATCCTGTTTACATAAAGGATTTCATCAGATTCAGCGAGAACCGGTGTTTTAAAACCCAGACCCGACAGGACAGTCAGACCGTAGACCGGCAGGATCTCCAGTCCGGTCCAAGTAGTTCGGCCGTTTCAGGTTTTGGGCTGTTCTCAGCCGCACTGAACCAGGGTGCTTCCCAGCCGGACCGCCCGGTTCCGGTTTTATGTTTTTCTTTGTATTTTATTTTATTTTATTTATGTATATTATATATATATATATATATAATATAACTAAATATATATTTAATACTTTAAAAATTATTTGTAATATCTATTTTTTATAAAAATACACTTCCCAACCACTCCTTTACAAGGGACTGATGGAGTTGTATAAATATTTGAATGTGAGATTCCAACTAGCGGTGTATCGAACCGAGTATATCAGTACTCAAACACGAGCTTGGTATTTGAACTCGGTGCTCGAGAGTATCAATTTCCTGGCTCAAACTCAAGCTCGACTCTGGCTCGATCGAACTACTCTAATAGGCTCGACTCAATTTGATTAGGATCCTATTCCAAAATTTTAATTACAAAATAAAGCTCGGATTTGAGCTTGAGCTCAAATTTGTACTAGAGACCAAAAGCTCGAGGTTTAAATTAAAAACATATATTGAATAAAAATAATATATTAAAAAATTAGATCTCGATTAGGCTCGTGAGCTACTCAATCAAAATATATTATAATTTTTAAGAGTTAAATGTTTTTTAATATTCGTATCTCACATAGGTGTGGGTGATCTGTTGTACTTTTTTTCTCTTCTATAAATTAAGCACCCTACCTTATTGAGAGGTACAGGTTTCCATTCTAACATGGTATCAAAGGGCTAGGTTAGCCCTCTGCTCCTCCTTGCGCGATTGGTCCCTGCTAGTCCCGTGCGAGGGCATCTCCAGCGCACCGCCTCCCATGCGACGACACCACCATCGCGACAGTCCCTCCTCGGCGTCTCACCCACTGCGTGACGGCCGACGAAAAATCCTTTCGCGCCTTAGCCCCTACGCAACGGCCGACGACAGAACCTTCTGCCTGTGCGCTCCTGTGCAACGACCCCTCTTCCTCATCTATGCCCTACACAACAGACTCTTCCGCCTCCGACGAAACCCCCAGCGCGTTGCCCCTGTGTAACGCCTCTTACGTGTCGCCCTCCCGGTGCAACAACACAACCCCCGGTGCGTTGCCCTTCCTATGCACCACACCCTTCAGCATAGCCCCTCCCTGTGCAACAGTGCCCCAGCCCGTCGCCTCTCTTGGTGTGCCTACTCCCGCTGATCACCTCTCCCAATGCGACTCCCCATACTGCACAATTGCGCCCCCCCCCCCGCCATTCATGATACTTTTTTTTCAGTGACCTAATTGATATCCAGATGTTCCGGATGTGCATTTTCAACACCTACTGTCTGACGTTCCTCTGCCATAATTGATCGCAACAGGTAACGGCTCAGACCCTTTTGTCTACCTTTTGTGCACCTTCAACAACTTGTCAACGTGTGCTTTCAGCACACAATCTATGACATCATCAAATGTCACTATTGCCCATGGCGATATTCCAGCAGCGTGTCTATCCCAACAGTCTGCCTCATGGGTTCTTGACTCTGGTGTCTCAGAGCACACCACTGGAGATGCAGGTATTCTTCGGTCCAACAAATCAACCTCGATTGGAGGTAATATTACTGTGGCCGATGGTCAGACAGTGCAGATTACAGGTTATGGGAGTTGTTCCATTAGGTCTAACTTGACACAATTTGCTAATGTCTTTGTTCCTAGTTGTCCCTTTAATTTAATATCAATTAGTAAACTTACAATTGACTTACAGTATCAGGTCATCTTCTCACCTGTTTTCGTTATATTTCAATAGCATTTGACAACTTGGGTGTTTGGTGGTGGACGTCTTCAGGGTGGTGTGTATGTGCTTGACTCAGTCCCAGCTCTCACTTGTCCTGCCACCTCTAATCATGCCCTCCAGCTTCATTATCGCCGTGGTTATCCACTTGCCCACATTCTTCAAATAATTTTTCCAGAGTTGGGACCTCTTCTTCCTTTTGAATGTGAGTCATGTCACTACGCAAAGCATAGTCGGGTCACTTATGTTCCCCGAGCAATCCCTCATGCATCTACTCCTTTTCATGGTTCATTCTGATATTTGGGGGCCCAGTCCCAATCCATCTAAACTGGGTTATCGATATTTTGTTACTTTCATCGACGATTTTTCATGGATGACTCTAGTCTATTTGTTGAAAAATTGCTCTAAAATCTTTTCCGTGTTTCGCTCTTATTAAGATATCACCACCCGGTTTTCTACTAAACTTCACCGTTTTCGTTCTGACAAAAATCAGTGAATATTTATCTGGACCATTCTGTTGGATTGGTGTTGCCCGATCCGGTTGGGCCGAATGCTTGTGGCCCGCAACTGTAGCGTTGCGGACTTCGGAGTCAACTTCACTGTAGCGCTTTTGACAAAGCCAGTCGTCGTTCACTGTAGCGACGCGGACTCACTTTTCGAACAGTGATCGTCTTCTCCATTGTTTTATAGTCCATTTTCGGGCTAGGGTTTCCACTGAAAATCCTCTGTAATTGTTCTCCCGAATAGTGAAATTTTGCCTCTCCCGTGGACGTAGGGATTATTCCCAAACCACGTAAATCGCTGTGTCCTTATTGCTTTCTTTTCTTTCGTTTTCTCGTTTATGTCGTTGTGTCTCCCGGCGATTCCGCATCACATTCCAGTCTTTTCTCAATGAGCATGGCATTAACCATCAAATTTTTTATCCTGACACCTCAACAAAATGGTGTTGCTGAACGAAAGAACGGACATATGTTAAAAGTTGCTCGGGTGCTTTTATTTCAAAAGAAAGTTTCAACCATTTTTTGGGGTGATGTCATTCTCACAGCCACCTATCTTATCAGCAGACTTCCCTCGCCTGTTCTTCAAGAGGTGACACCCTTCCATTATTTATTTCGAACACCCCCCCATTCCCTACCCCTATGCATTTTTGGCTTAGTGTGTTATGTTCGAGATATTCGCCCCTCAATTACCAAGTTTGATGAGCGTGCTTTAAAATGCATCTTTCTTGACTATTCTCGCACCCAATGCGGATATCGATGTTCCTCTCAAGATTTGCGTTGTTATGTTATCTGATGTTTTCTTTGTCGAATCGTCAATTATTTTTGTTCCCGAGTTCCCACCACCATCTACTTATCCTGATTTCGAAATTATTTTACCATATTCTCTCGATACACCACCACCCCTATCTCTTCCTGGTGATGTTGTTGGATCAAGATTTGGCCAGGTATATACTCGTCGACCTAGCACACCTGTCACCCTGCCACTTGATGTTGCTACCACACCTGACGACTCACCTGCTCCTGATACTCCATCCCCAGAGTTATCTATTGCGCTTCGCAAAGGCTCGCGCTCAGTCTTATTAGGGATTATCAGCAGCTACCTCACGAGTAGACAATGGCTGCTCACTTGACACCAAGCACTGTTGTCGAGGCCATATCTCATCCCGATTGGTTACAGGCTATGCAGGATAAACTTTAGGCTCTGGACGCCAACAATACTTGGGATCTTATCCCTCTTCCTTCGGGTAAGTAGATGGTCAATTGCAAATGGATCTATACAGTACGTGTCAACGCCGATATCTCTCTTAATCGTCTCAAGACTCGCCTTGTTGTCAAAGGATATGCGCAGACATATGGAGTTGATGATTTTGACACCTTCTCTCCGGTGGAAAAAATGCTCTCGGTTCGCCTACTTATCTTTCTTGCTGCCTCAACTCATTGTCCTCCAAGGTTCGTTGTCTTCGGTCGTTTCTGCACCGTTATGCTTAGCTTTGGCATGTGCTAAAGCATAAAAGATTCTTCCGTTTTCTATCATCAATCTATAGCAGGAAGCATTTTTTTGGTGGTTTATATGGATGACATTGTTATTACTAACAGTGATGCTACTGACATTGGTCAACTCAAGTCTTTTCTTCATCAGAATTTTCAAACAAAAGATTTGGGTCCACTGCGATATTTCTTAAGAATTGAGGTCTCCAGATGTAATAAAGAAATTTTTCTATCTCATAGAAAGTATGTTCTTGATCTGTTGTAGGAGACTGGCACGACTCAAGCTGACTCGGTTGACTCACCCCTCGAACCTGGAGAAGGCCCGACAAATATAGATTACTCGTTGGGAAACTTAACTACTTGACGATGACTCAACCCAATATTACTAGCGCAGTTAGCAAAGTGAGTCAGTTTATGAAATCTCCAATAAAAGCGCAGTGGAATGTTGTTCTTCACATTGTTAGATATGTGGAAAAAAACCAGGTTTAGGTCTTCTATATTCTGATCATGGGCAAACATATGTCGGATGTCTCGCTTCTAGGAGATCTACGTCTGGTTTTGCAGTATTTGTTGGAGAAAATCTAATCTCATGGCGAAACAAGAAGCAAACAGTTATCGGAGGGGGGGGGTACGTCCCCTTCTAAAAAAAATACAATGCTGAGCACCTCAAATGTAGGCCAAGGACAACACTTCAAAAAAAAGGTTGAGCGTGTCCATCCACAGTTTCAACCAGACAAATATTTACTCTTTCAAAAAATGAATCCACTAAATGACGAAATTAGAAAAATTAAAGTATAAAAGGCTGCAACAAAATACCTGAAGGATTACAGACGATGTGATGAAACCAAATGCATATTCACCAATACGTGGATGACGGATAATTGCAACCTCTTTAAAAGCACTGGTGTTTTGGTCTGAAAATATGATGAAACTGTGGTGTCAATTTAAGTATCAAGACAACCAGATCTATGTATAATGATATAATCAGTGACCGGAGAAAGTGATAACATGTGACTCGGGGTCTACCGGTGCGATGGGTCACAAAACAGAATTGGCATCACTTATTGAAAACTGCTTATAGAACTTTATCACTTGTGGTGATCAGTTTGGAAAAGTAAGTGATATTTGTTCTGTTTCTGAAAAAACACTTAATACCAGAAATCGAATCTATGTTCAGTGTGGCCAAACCAAGCAACAGCTTGAACCAAGAGCATGCTCCTCACAAAACGAGTGAATTTATATTACTCAAGAGTCTTTAATCTGGTGTACAAAGAGAATATAGTTTTCGAAGAATCTCTGGCAGGGTGATGACAGATTCCCACATCTCATCCTGCAAGCCAATCACATAATAACGTGTGTAATAATCCCATGTTGGTTCTTTCCACTCTCTAGAAGGCAGGGTGGAGAGGGGGGCACACTCAGGTTGCAGAAGTGTAACTTTGACTTTCATTTTCAGGCATCTTGTTGATAGAAAAGTGGACAAGCATCAAACTCTAGTTCACCTTCTTGGGCTTAGGTGGAAACTTGATAGTGCTTGTAGTTGTCCCAGATTATGCTCAAGAGGAAGGGGGTGTCAATTGAGCTTTTACAGCAGTTAAAAACAGAATGTAGACGAGATGATATTTTTTAATAAATCTTGTTAATTTGTCTAATTAGCACAATTGATTATCAAAGAAAATAAAAAGAGAAACGAACACAAGAATTTATAATAGTCTAGGGCACCAAAACACAACCCTTACTCCACTCAGCCAACACTCAATGTGAATTTGATGATTTTCACTACTAAGAAATCTGGATTCTTTTCTGGGAATCCACTCAACTAAGTACAAGTAGTTCACACTTACTAAATCAACAGGAACTTCATCCCTAAGTTCCTGGAATACATCTCAATACTTATCCCCAGTCTTGATGAAACAGCATCGAGAACAAGAGTTTTATCTTTACAAGGATTCAGGATGAATTCAAGACAGATGAAGTACGCACAGGTTTATGACAATCCACAAACAAAATGAAAAGACGGAGCAGAGAATCAGAAAGCTCGGGAATTAATGTAAATTCTGCTCTGCTGCTAGCAAAGTTCTTTAAATTATGTGCAACAGTTGATGATTTTCCAATTTTTTATTCAAGAATTCAGCAGTGGATCTTCTTTACAGCATTCAGTCTCTTTCCAGATGAAGATTTCAAATTGTTGGACCCCATTTAAGGTTAAATGGGTATTTCTGAGTCCCACATCGGACTTACCCGCCTTGTAATTAAGTTTACTCATCTATAAAAGAGTATCCCCACCTCACATTGAGGCAAGGGGAATTCATCATCTACATGGTATCAGAGGGATCTTCATCCCGACCCTCCCTCCCAGCGGATTCCCGGTTCTGACCGGCCCGCCTCTCTCCCCCCTCTCTGGCTCTGCCCTACTCTCCCGGCAGCCCTCCATCTCGGCCGCACTCCCTCCCGGAAGCACTCCCTCCCGGCGGCCCTCCCTCCTGGCGGCCCTCCCTCCCGGCGGCACTCCCTCACAGCGGCCCTCCCTTCGCGAAGCCGGGGCACGGCGCGCCCAGGTCCCGCACCGCCCTCGGCCCCGCGGCGCTCCTGCCCAGCACCCGCGCCCTAGCACCCGCGCCGCCCCTGCCCAGCCGCACCATCCTGAGCGCGACCCCCTGTCGCTGCTCCCTCCGGCGACCTCTCCGGCCCGCCTCCCTTCCACCACCCGACTCTCGGCGAACAGGTCCAGCGGCCGCCCTCCATGGACGCATCCTCCGCTCTGCCGTCCCTGATCACGGCCTCCTCCCGGCTTGTCGATGACCGGCTGGATGCCACTAATTTCTCCGTCTGGCGGAAGACAGTCTTGATGTCCCTCCGCGGCATGGGACTTCATTCTCATCTTGAGAAACCCCCACCCGAACTCACTGACCCCAAGTTCGACTCTTGGCAGCTGACGGACAGCAAAATCTTCGCCTTAATGGTCAACTCCATGGACCGGTCCGTGAAAGATGTCACCAGGACTGCCAACACCGTCAAGGAGCTATGGGATTCCTTGATTGTCATGTTCTCCGAGACCAATAACTTGGCCCGGGTCTCCGACGTTCTACAGCGTCTCTCCCATATCTGCCAGCAGGATCGGACCTTCCCATCCTACTTCATGGAATGGAAGGGTCTCCGCGACGAACTGCAGGAACTCTGGCCTATTCCTCAAACTCCGGCCGAAGCGCAGACTCAACGGGACCAGCTCTGCCTATTCAATCTCCTGAATGGCCTCGTACCGGACTACGCCACGACGGCCACTGAGATGCTAGCCAGCCCGTCTACACTGGATATCCCGCAAGTCTATCATCGCCTGCAGAAGGCTCATCGGGCCCTGGCACCACCCGTCCCCATCCCTGATCACACTGCGCTCCTCGGTCGTGGCGGTGGTCGCCCTACTGGCCCTCGAGGGCGCGGCCGTGGCGACGGCCGACCTCGCCCCCTCTGCCAGCACTGCGGAAAGCTCGGCCATCTGGTCAACCGTTGCTGGGTCCTGCATGGTCGTCCCGAGTCGCACCCCCGCCAGGGCCAGACTGCGCTCCGCGATACGTCCTCACCTGCTGCTGCTCTTCCTCCGTCTTTGGATCTCTCCCTGGCTGAGATCCAGCTGATTCATGATTACCGGACAACCTCCATCCCGGGCTCTTCATCAGCTTCTCTTGCCCATTCCGGTGGTCACACTGCTCTTGTCAGTCATCGTTCCCCTGCATGGATGCTTGACTTGGGTGCGTCCGACCACCTCACCGGGGATGCAGGTATGCTCTCCAACTACCGTCCCTATAGTGGATCCTCAGCCATCACTGTTGCTGATGGGTCTACTCTCCCCATAGCCGGCTTTGGCACCTGTTCCCTCACCTCCTCCCTTCACCTATCCTCGGTGGCTCATGTACCCCGGAGTCCATTTAACCTGCTTTCCATCAGCAAACTGACCAAGGATCTCAATTGCACTGCTATCTTTTCCTCGTCTTCTATTTTGTTTCAGGAGCGGACGACGAACCGGGAACTTGGTAGCGGTCAGCTTCAGGATGGGGTGTACATGTTCGTTGGCCCGACTTCCATCGCCTGCGCGTCTATCCCTGCTCATGCCGTCGATCTCCATTCTCGGTTGGGCCACCCCTCCGCCTCCGCACTTCATCAACTCTACCCCGATAATAGTCCTCGTTTATCTGTTCCTTGTGAGTCGTGTCGTTTTGCGAAACATCATCGCACCTCATATTCTCCTCGAGTTGACACACAGGCCGCCAAACCCTTTGATTTGGTTCATTCCGATGTATGGGGTCCCTGTGCCACCTCGAGTCAATCTGGATATAAATATTACATTTCTTTCATTGATGATTATTCCCGGCTGACATGGCTTTATCTTCTTCGAGATCGGACAGAGGTTCTCTCCACCTTTCAGACCTTTTTCCATGAGATCCAGACACAGTTTTCTATCCCTGTCAAATGTCTCCGATCTGACAATAGGCGGGAATACTTATCCACTAACTTTCAGCAGTTTCTGCGGGCCCACGGCATCATCCACCAGACCTCCTGTCCTGATACCCCTCAGCAAAATGGGGTGGCCAAGCGGAAACACCGGCATATTATGGAAACCGCTCGTGCCCTCCTCTTCCACCGCCAGGTCCCTCTTCTCTTCTGGGGGGATGTCATCCTCACTGCTACTTACCTTCTGAATCGTCTTCCCTCCTCCATCCTTCAGGGGGAGACTCCCATTCATACCCTGTTCTCATCTAGTCCTCCTCACTCCCTTCCACTCCGCGTCTTCGGATGTCTCTGTTATGTCCGGAACACTCGCCCCAATCTCTCCAAACTTTCTCCCAAATCCCTTCGCTGTATTTTTCTTGGATATTCCCGCACTCAGAGCGGGTACCGATGCTTCTCTCCAGACCTCCGCCGGTATATCACCTCTGCCGACGTATCGTTTGTCGAGGCCTCTCCTTTCACTCTCCCCTCTCCTTCTCCCGACACTACCATCGATGACTGTCTTCCGCTCTTCGTTCACCCGCCTCTGGTGTCTTCCCCGCCCGGTCATCTCTTTGGACAGACCTACTCCCGTCGTCCTTCCGCTGTACCTCCCATCCCGGCCGAGGACACCATTGTTCCTGCTTCGTCCGATGCTTCTGTCACAACTCCCGAAGACGTGCCGATTGCGCTCCGGAAAGGTACTCGCTCGTGTAAGACTACTCCTCTCTTTGTATCTTCATACAGGGGTCTGTCAGCGCTGGAGACCGTGTCGATTCCTCGGACAATTAGTGAAGCAAAATCTCACCCCGGGTGGCTAGCCGCCATGAGGGCTGAATTGCAAGCTCTGGATGACAACCATACATGGGATCTTGTTCCACTTCCGGCGGGCAAACAGGCGGTCGGCTGTAAATGGATTTTCACGATCCGTCTAAATCCCGATGGCTCTCTTTGCCGCCTCAAAGCCCGGCTTGTCGCAAATGGATTTGCTCAGACATATAGCATCGACTACTTTGAGACCTTCTCTCCAGTCGCAAAGATGGCCTCTGTCTGCCTTTTCCTCTCGCTGGCTGCTCATCATCACTGGCTGCTTTATCAACTGGATGTTAAAAATGCTTTTCTTCATGGCTTTCTTGATGAAGAAGTCTACCTGCAGCAGCCTCCTGGTTTTTCTGCCTCTGGTGCCGACCGGCATGTCTGCCGTCTCCGTCGCTCCCTCTACGGCCTCAAGCAGTCTCCTCGGGCTTAGTTTGGCCGCTTCAGCACGGTCATCACAGCCTTTGGCCTCTCTCGGAGTATGAAAGATCACACAGTCTTCTTCCGTATGACAGCGCACGGCTGTATCTTGTTTGTGGTCTATGTTGATGACATCATCATCACAGGGAGCGACTCCAGAGGCATCGCCAGCCTCAAGGCGCATCTTCACCAGCACTTTCACACCAAGGATCTTGGTCCCCTCACTTACTTCCTTAGCATCGAGGTCTCCCGGACTGCGGACACTATCTCTCTCTGCCATCGCAAGTATGCTCTTGATATCTTGCAGGATGTCGGGTTGAGCACCGCCACCGCCGTGGACACTCCACTTGAGCCTGGGGAACGCTCCCTTCATTCCGACTCGGAACCTTTTCCTCATCCCGAGAGCTATCGACGCCTGGTCGGTAAACTCAACTACCTCACCATGACGCGTCCCGACATTGCCTGTGCTGTGGGCAAAGTCAGCCAGTTCATGGAGCATCCCACCAGATCTCAGTGGGATGTTGTCCTTCGCATTGCCAAATACATCAAGAAAGACCTTGCACGTGGCCTTCAGTACTCACATCATGCTCACATGGATGTTGAGGCCTTCTGTGATGCGGACTATGCCGGCTGCCTCGCTACCCGCAAGTCTACTTCGGGTTTCGCCGTGTTCTTCGCCGGCAATCTCATCTCTTGGCGCAGCAAGAAGCAGACTGTTGTCTCCCGGTCGAGTGCCGAGGCCGAGTATCGAGCCATGGCCACCGTCACTACTGAGATCCTCTGGCTTCGTCATCTCCTCCATGAGCTCGGTTTCCCCGCATCGACTCCTGATCATATCTGGTGTGACAATCAGGCCGCCACAAAGATTGCCTCGAATCCCGTCTTCCATGAACGGACGGAGCATATCGAGGTGGACTGTCACTTTCTCCGCCACCATCTAGAGCAGCACCATATCGGTTTCGGTCATATCCCGACGGCCGATCAGCTTGCCGATCTCTTCACCAAAGGTCTCTCAGGAGCTCGCCTTGAGTCTCTCACTACCAGGCTGGGTATTCACAGCCTCCATGGCCCAGCTTGAGGGGGAGTCTGAGATGGTCATGTGTCTTGTCATCTTTGTTTTTCTTTGTGGGACTCTATCCAATCTGGGCATGTCCAGCTTGAGGGGGAGTATTGGACCCCATTTAAGGTTAAATGGGTATTTCTGAGTCCCACATCGGACTTACCCGCCTTGTAATTAAGTTTACTCATCTATAAAAGAGTATCACCACCTCACATTGAGGCAAGGGGAATTCATCATCTACAGAAATCAATTCTCAGGAAGAGAATTTGACAGAGCTTTTCTTCAAAAAAACAGAGCAGTACAACTTTAATTGTCAAAACAAGAAATATTTATATCCATTTGCATCCATCAAATTTTCTTCATTTAGATATCATTCAGTTGTTGGATATGTAATTTGTTCGGTAAAGACCATTGGATAGGTTGAACAGAAAGCTTCTTCAATGAACTCGATCTTGTAATGGTTACCAATGGTTTTTCTGATCTACAAATATATCAGTGAAACTCTAGGAAAAAAACAACGGTGTGGATGGTTTGAATGTCCATGGATTACTTTACAAGACTATGTATGGTTTAGTATGAAAGCTACGAATAATTTCAATCTTCGCAGATAGATTGAGATTAGGTGCTAGAGATAGTTTGAGCCTTCAGATGTGGTATGAATAGCTTGATCTTTCAGGTAATTGACAGATAGTTTCTGCATCCAAATACGCTATGGACGGTTTCATCGCTCAAATGCACTACAGATGGTTTCAAAGTTCAAATGGGTTATGGATAATTTCAGACTAAGATTCCCAGCAGATGGTTTCTGACTTTAAGACGTGCTATGGATAGTTTCTGACTTTAAGGTGTGCAACAGATGGTTTCCTTCGACGGATGGTTTCTAATGCAACTCCACATATGGTTTCTGACTTTTTAAGTGCTCCACGGATGGTTTCTGATTTATCTCTGCAAAAGGTTTTCTTCTACTGGTGGTTTCAATACAAATCAATTGATTGTTTTCCATGGATGGTTTCAGCTTGCCTCATTGGATGGTTTCTAGAATGTTTCTCCATGGATGGTGTTAGGATATTGAGCTGGTGGGGCTGTCCGTAAGAGGGAGAGGGCATAAACAGCCAGGGGTAGTTTAGTAATTGCTGTAGAAAATAGGGATCCAGCAATTGGGAGGGGGGGATATGAATTATCTTTGGCATTTTCAGCTAGTCTGCAGGGAGGCGATGACCTTGGGAGGTCTCGACCTGGCTTCGGGAGAGTGGTCTTCTCTAGGGGAGTTCTACTTCTTCATCCCTTCCCTCTACTTCTCTTTCTACTGTAATCATCCTATAGGAGGATCTTTCCTGCTGCTTCGATTTAGTGAATGCAGTTGTTTCTTCTCTCTTTCCTCTCACCTGCACTCATGGTCCAAGCATTTGGTGCTTTCAATGAGAGAAAAAGATCGTTGAGAGAACAATCACGGTGAGATTGAGAGGACGATCGAAGAGAGGCAATTGTTGGAAGTCATTTTTGAGAGACTCACCGATTCTGTGAGAGGAGAGACGTTGATTGAGAGTCAACGAGGCTACTGATAGGTTGGCAAACAAGGAGTCATTGGAGCAGTTGGAGCAGGTGCAAGTGGCTGTTTTCTGGAGGGAAAAAAAATGTCGTCAGAGTTTCAACCGTTCTTTGAAGACTTTGATAGGGCAGGGACGGAGTACATGATGCAGCTACACGAGGTACGGATCGCGCTGCAGGAGCATATGAACATGCTGCAGAGCTCGAGAGGCAGCAATGTTTTCACTGCTTTTTCTGGACAGATGACGCGAGCTGAGGAGGCAGGAAGCTTGAATTCTTGTGGGACAGAACGGAAAAGGTGCGATTAGGAGGAGCAAACAACAGAGACGGTCAAGGGGCTCGAGCTGCTGGAGGAACATGGATTAGATTCTGGGAAGCAAATGCAGCCCCAGTGATACCTAGTGGCAGTGGAATTGTGAAAGCAGAGTTCGGCAGTGGTCCAGGAGGAAGCCTACTACCGGAAGATGATGCAATTCTGGTAGGAGTGAGAAAAGTGTCGGAGAGAGCTGAGCTGCCTTCATTTTCAAGGGAAAATCCACTGGGTTGGATAACAAAAGCAGAAACATAATTCCAGTTTTATCGAACACCTGAGGACATGAAATTGCATTATTCACAAATTAGTATGGAGAACACTGTTATATACAGGTTTTTGTCGGGAAAAATTCTAATCCAGGTTCGACGAGGGAGCAGCTGAAGCCAGCGCTTATGGAGAGTTATGGGAATGTTAAGGAGGCGCAGGTTGTTCCCGGTCCCCATTCGAAACCTCTTGCTGGGTTCGTCACGTGTCAGTGCGTACCACCATCTGCACAGGTGTGGCAAGGAATGGAGAAAGACGCCTCATCTACTACACTTTGCGAAAAGGAAAATTGCCTTACCTTCCGGAGCTCAAGCCGTGAAGAGCGCAATTTGGCAGAAGATGTTATGGCTCAGGAAATTCGACTACCGGGGGTACATAACGAGTAGAGTGCAGGGAGCGATGCCCACATCGCAAGTGGAGGGAGTTTAGCAAACAAGTCCTGTCGTACTGCTGTTCTCACATTGGAGCCTGTCATTTCTCTAATTCCTTTGAGAGAGTCTGGTGAGGTGGCAATACAACGGAAGCTGGTACAAGTGATGCAAAGGCTTCTTCCAAAGGCCATGCGAACACTGGTTAAGCGGCCCTTGGATGCTGAGATGGAAGAGAAAAGCTACAGCAAGGGAGCTAAAGCAGCTAAGATACCAAGGTTGAGCGGATTACCTGCAGGTTCTGTGTTCAATACGCGCACCAAATGTCAAGACTCTACGAATATACCAGCAACTCCCAAGACCAGTTTGAAGAGAGGGGAACCATCGCTGTCCAAGGAGCTGCATGCTCCATTAAAGACAGCTCTTATGTTGCCAAGCTTGCAGGGGTAGAAGAGGTCAAGCAGGAACTGGAGGAAATTGTGGAGTTTTTCAAGAATCCTGACATATATGTGAGATTGGGTGCCCGTCCTCCTCGGGGTATTTGGTTGGTAGGTCTTCCTGGGACAGGTAGCACCCTCTTTTTTGGGGATGGTTCAGAATAGATGTTTGACCGATGCATAAGAGTTGTCCATGTGTCAGATGCTTTGAAACTATTGGGAACACAAGCAACACATGATCAAATGAGAGTGCTTGGTGCTTTCCAAAATGTCTACAGTGATGTTTATCTTCAACGTAACAAAAAATATATGCTTCGACACTCTGCAACATGGGGTGCATGGAATTTCCTTGGAGACACTGGCAATAGGCTGTGTTTGACCTATTGGCTCAATGTTCTTCAGAACAGTGGTGAGACTTCATTACCTTTTCTTGTGACACTCAATCCAGCCGATACTCCAGAACATATGCAGCTGAAGTGGACCGGTCACCCTGTTCCATCTGAGGCTGCATTGAAGGCTTCTCTTGAGTAGTGCACCATTCAAGGGAAAAGAGGGATATGGCTTTGCGAAGCATACCAAGGCTATGGCTTCCATGAAGATGGATTGAAGTTAGGTATGGTTGCTAAACACAATACGCATGGAGAGAGCATATAGTACCTTCTGTGATCCAATCAGGAGTAAGTGTTCTGGTCACCAGGTTTCTGAGACAATACAACCATACCGATTCACTGATATTGTTGGAAGGCGGTTCAGCCTTCAGTTTTGAAGGGCCCACCTGAAAATGTGTTTTGAAAACTACAATGAGGCTACATAGCACACAGTTTTACTGGAAGGTTGCTATACAGGCAGTCTTAGGCCTAACAGATGCCTATATAAGTGGAGATATTTCATTTGTTAAAAAAGAGGGCCTTTTGAACCTTGTGCTGTTGTTAATCTCTGTTGACGTGGAGGAAGTAAAGGTTAAGTTGCTGGTGGCAATGGCAACGACAAATTCTCTCCTAGATTGAGACGGAAGATGTTGAGAAGGCAAAGGCAATTTGTTTCTGTTTTGAAGATGGAGAGATGGGGTTGGACTGTCTATGCCAACATTGAGATATTCATCCACCTTGAAAACAAGGTGGTTTTTCAAGAGGGAGGTAATGTCAGGATTGTGAGCTGGTGGGGCTCTCCGTAAGAGGGAGTGGGCATAAATTGGCAGGGGCGGTTTAGCACTGTTAAGAGTATTAGATATTTCTTTAGATATTTTTAAAATTCTGTCCCACATCGGTTTCATACCTCCATTGAAGCTCTTTGATTATCTATAAATAAAATGTTCAACCTCGTTGTGAGGCATGCTTTTCCATTTAATTGATTTTCCATTTAACATGGTATCACAAGGATTTTAATCCCGTCACCCATTCCGTCACCCATTTCCCGTCGCGTCGCGTCGCCCCCCTTCCCGTCGCGTCGCCCTCCCTCCACTACGGCCCCTCCCGTCGCGAACCCTCCCTCCGCTTCAGCCCCTCCCACTCCGGCCTCATTCGCGAAGGCCCCTCCATCATTCCGCTGACCCCTTGCCAGCCACCGGCCTGCACCAGCCCTACGCGACGCCCCTCCTGCAGCGACCAGCCCAGCGCGACGCACCACCTGCAGCGACCAGCCCAGCGCGACGCACCTCCTTACAGTCGGACACCCCCACCCTATGCAACGCCCCCGGCGCCCTTCCTTCAAGCCGCTCACCCATTCCCTCTGCCCAACGCCCCTTCTTACAGCCTGCCGCCCCCTCCCTATGTTACGGAATCGGCGGGAGGCACAACGACAGAAACGAGAAAAAATGAAAGAAAGAAAGCAGCAAGAACACAACGATTTACGTGGTTCAGGAATAATCCCTACGTCCACAGGAGAGGCAGAAACTTCACTATTCGGGAGCACAAAATTACAAAGGATTTTTCAGTAGAAACCCTAACCCGAAAATGGGCTATAAAACAATGGAGAAGACGATCACTGTTCGAAAAAGTGGCCCGCGTCGCTACAGTGAACGACGACTGGCTTTGTCAAAAACGCTACAGTAAAGTTGACCCCGAAGTCCGCACCGCTACAGCAAAGCATCTCATTGCGGCCTTCCTAACAAATCTTTCCTCTATGACCTGATCCCTACTAGATGTTCTGGATGTGCACCTTCAGCACCTAATCTTCTACCCACTGCGTATTTTCAGCGCTTTGTCCTTGCATATTGGGCAATTTCAGCACTCTTCTAATCTTCGACTGCATCTATGGCAACGTCGTCACCCTTGCCCGATACTATCACCGCTTCCACACGACTTGTGGATAAACGTCTCAATTCCACCAATTTCATCATGTGGAGGACGACTGTTATTGTCGCCTTGAAGGGCATGGGGTATTATTCTCATCTTGTTGCATCCCCTCCTGACTTCAAAGATGTCACATTCGAACAGTGGGAACAACGGGACAACAAGATTTTTTCCATGTTGCTTAACTCCATGGATCGTTCGGTTGAGCATGTTGCCTAGTCTGCTAATACTTGCAAAGACTTATGGGATTCGTTATTGCTTATGTTTTCTGAGACAAATAATCTTGCTCGGATATCTACTCTTTTCCGGCAGCTCTTTACTCTTCAACAAGAAACTCATTTGATTCCCTCTTATTACAACGAGTGGAAGTCTATTGTAGATGAGATCAATGACTTTGAACCATTCCACGACTCCTGATGACGCCCGCACTCAACGCGAGCAGTTGTTCTTGTTCTCCCTCCTGCATGGGCTCAATACCGAGTTCTCCACCACTGTTACTGACATGTTGGTCAGCCCCACAACATTACATCCCTCTCTGGTTTATAATCGTCTTGTTCGTGCTAGTCGTCCTCCGCCGACACTCAGCACTGACCATTCTGATCGTGCTGTTATGGTCTCTCGCGGCCCCAACAGAGGTGGTGGCCATTTCGGAGGCTATGGTCTCCCTACTACCCGCAAACATTGCACGCATTTCGGCAGAGACTATCACGCGATTGATATGTGTTGGCATTTACATAGACGTCCAGATGGTTCTCCAGTTCCAGGTTGCTCTCGATCTGTACAGGCTGCAATATCTGCCCCAGTACCTCTTGATGACACTCGTCATACTATTGATCTCTCTAACGATGAGTATCGGTCTCTCCAGCCTCAGAGCATATCACTGGCCATACAGGTATTCTTCAATCCTATAGCTCGACTTCAGCTGGCGGTAATATTACAGTGGCTGATAGTAAGACGGTACGGATTGCTGGTTACGGGAGTTTCTCGCTTACACCTAGCTTGACGCTCTCTACAGTTGCTCTTGTTCCACACTGTCCATTTAACTTACTCTCTATTAGTAAACTTACAGCTAACTTACAGTGCCAAGCCATCTTCTCATCTACTTTAGTTGTATTTTAGGAGGCTTTGACGACTCGAGTGTTTGGTAGTGGTCGACTTTAGGGTGGTGTGTACGTGCTTGACTCAACCTCCGCTCTCGCATGTCCTGCCACCTATGACCGTCTCCTGTAGCCTCATTATCGCTTTGGCCATCCACCTGCAACCGTTCTTCAGTCACTTTGTCCGGATCTATGTCATGTTTCTCCTTTTGATTGTGAATCTTGTCATTATGTCAAACATCACCGGGTCACCTATGTCCCCCGAGCGATTATTCGTGCATCTAGTCCTTTTCATTTAGTTCATTCTGATGTATGGGACACCTGTCCTAATCCTTGTAAACTGGGTTATCGTTATTTCGTCACCTTCATCGATGATTTTTTGAGAATGACGTGTTTATTTGTTGCAAGTTCGCTCTGATTGAAATTTTTACAGTGTTTCGCTCTTATTATAATGAAATTCAAACTCAGTTTTCCACTAAAATTCGTTGTTTGCACTCTGACAATGGACGTGAATATTTTTCTGGCCCTCTTTCGAGGTTTGTCGCCTCCGTCGATCGTTGTATGGCCTCAAGCAATCACCTCGTGCCTGGTTCGAGCACTTTTGCACCGTTGTGCTTAGCTTTGGCATGTGTCAAAACATGAAAGATTCTTCTGTTTTCTATCACCAGTCTGCACCGCATTCTCTTGATTATTTATGTGGATGACATTGTCATTACTGGCAGGGATACTGACGGCATTGATCAACTAAAATCCTTCATCAACATTTTCATAAGAAGAATTTGGGTCCATTGCGATATTTCTTGAGGATTGAGGTCTCCAGATGTACCAAATGAATATTTCTCTCTCAAAAAAAGTATGTTCTTGATCTTCTGCAAGAGACTGGAATGACTCAAGCCGACTCAGTTGACTCACCTCTCGAGCCTGGAGAAAAGTCACTTCACTCTGACAGTGAGATGTTTTCTTCACCCGACAGATACCGACGGATTGTTGGGAAGCTCAACTACTTGACGATGACTCGACCTGATATTGCTTGTGCAGTTAGCAAAGTGAGCCAGTTCATGGAATCTCCAACAAAGATATAGTGGGAGGTTGTTCTTCGCATTGTTAGATATATGAAAAAGGAACCGGGTTTGGGTCTTCTATATTCTGATCATGAGCATACAGATATTGAGGCGTTTTGTGATGCAGACTATGTTGGATGTCTCTCTTCTAGGAGATCTACATCTGGTTTTGTTGTGTTTATTGGAGTTCATGGCGAAGTAGGAAGCAGCCAGTTATTTCTCGATCAAGTGCAGAGTCGGAGTATCGTGTCATGGCATATGTGACTGCAGGGAATATTTGGGCACAACAAATTCTACAAGAGATTGGTTATACTATCAAGAAACCAGCACATATCTGGTGTGACAATCAAACTGCTATCAAGATTGTCACGAATTCAGTCTTTCATGAGCGGACAAAGCACATTGAAGTTGATTGTCACTTTGTTCGAGAAAACTTTGAGAGGAAGATCACATTCAGCCATGTTCACACCTCTAATCAATTTGCAAATGTTCTTACAAAAGGGGTGTCTGGTCCGCATGTCCAATTTTTGTGTAACAAGCTGGGCATGATAAATATATATGTCCCAGCTTGAGGGAAAGTGTTGAGTATTAGATATTTCTTTAGATATTTTTAATATTCTATCTCACATCAGTTTCACACCTCCAATTGTAGCTCTTGGATTATCTATAAATAAAATGTCCTGCCTCGTTCTGAGGCATGTTTTCCATTTAATTGATTTTCCATTTAACAAGCACATTGCTATAGAAAGTAGTTGGGGCTGGATACGAATTATAATTGGCATTTTCAGCTGGTCTGCTGTCTGCTGAGAGGCGACGACCTTGAGTGGTCTCAGCCTGGCCTCGGGAGAGTGATCTTCTCCGGGGGAGTTCTACTTCTTCGTCCCTTTCTTCTTCTTCGTCCCTTTCTTCGACTTCTCTTTCTGCTGTAATCTTCCTCTAGAAGGATTTTTCCTGCTGCTTCAATTTAGTGTATACAGTCGTTTCTTCTCTCTTTCCGCTCACCTGAACCCACGGTCCTAATAGATGGTGTCAGCTCGACTCTGCGGATGGTTTTTACTTCCAATGGGTGCGGATGAGTTCCACTAAACTCAATTGAAGACTTATAATTGAGGCTACAGGAGACTACAAAACTTTGTGAAAAATTTCATAATTCTACAAAACTTAACAAACTCATTGATACTTAATTAACAGTTTTAGAGATCATTAAAACAAAGAAAATATGAAATTAATGTACAGTGATTAAACTCGGCCATTTAGCGCAACAGGTAGGTTCTTCTCAAATTATCTTATCTTATTTTTTATCTAATTGGGTTGTAATTAGTGTACTAAAGATGTTTACCAAATTATCTTCATTCTAATTTAAATTTTTTTAAAAGTCAATTAAAATTTTATATCTTTTGAAGTCATGTATTATTCAATTGATATTTTCTATTTTGATTAAAGATCGGCAACTATAAATAGAATACCATGTAATAGAATAGGCGGACTTGGATTATTATAATAAAACTGTACTAGGATTTTATGAGGAAATCACTATCATAAAATTAAGTCTACAATAAAATTTAATTTTATTGTTATTAGCATTATGAAAATAAATTTGCTTGCAATTGATGTGGCACCTAAGTGGTAAACACTCTATAATCCTGCATCAAAAACCGGAGTACTGTACCAGTGCAAATACTGTAGCGGGTACTATAGTGGGGTGCTGTAATAACAGTTCTATTTATTCCAAATGGGTTTCCGGGTCAAAAACGGGCCTCCGGGTCATCAATCCATCAAAAGGGCCTTCAAGCCACAAGGCCTCTGGGCCATCATCAGTGGGCGGCAAGTCGAATGATGAGACCAGGCGAATGGCACGGTGCAATAGGCAGGCGATGTAGCATAGAGACACATAGGCGCCGCAGGGTGGGCGGCCTAAAAAAGGGATGGGCGCGATGGCGACTATCAACTAGTCATCTGGACCCACGGATTTCCGAAGTGGGACAAATGGGTGGCCTGCCATGTGACTATCAACGCAGAACCGGTCAAAAGGTACGGCGCAACAGGCAAACGATACAACCGGGCGTCACACAAGCTCACTGGGTGGGCGGTTTGAAAGAGAGATGGGTGGGTTGTCACCTATCATCCAACTCTATTCCCACACAGATCTCTGATGTGGGATAGAGGGCTGCCCTGTCACGATGCGTCGGAGGCCAACACAATGCAATGATTATTGTCGGGAGGGCGATGCAGCTTTCAGACTGATAACACGATTTGATGACTACTAACAGAGGGGGTGGCGGGGCGTTAGACTGATCTCATTCGGAGGAAAACCATGTATCCGGCCTTCAGGTCGCAAGGGCCTTCAGGCCACCCATGTTCTAAAGCCTCTGGGCCACCAGGCCATGTATTGTAATAAAATAGGTCTAATAGGTGTTTGTCATTCCTTGTGGGGAGGGATGAGGCTTGACCCACTGGGGTGTCTAAGTGTGTGTGTTTGGTTGCTTTCAATCCCCTCAACCTTAAATAACAATAAAGTTATTTTAATGAATAGTGTGAAATTTCAATACCTTCATCCAATTTTTATATAGAGGCATACAACTACCACTTTGGCAGGATTCACCTGATTGCGAAGTGCAAGATTACAAACCCAGTTTTTTATTCTCACTTATCCATTTCATCTCATTTCATCGAACATCAAAATGATACATCACCCAAAGTATTTTTTCCAATATTTGTGATGTCCCTGTGAATTTTGATGACCCTTTACAATTTGTTCTTGGACTTTCCCTTCTCTAAGACCTTTTTGGTGTTGGCTTTGGGCAGTGCTTTGAACCCTTAGTCTGTCCCAAATTGGTGACTGGACATTTGGGTCACACAATATTTTGGGATTACAAGCATATATTTGCTTTAACATACAAAATTAGGCTGTCCAGATTATGCCTCAGGAAGGGCTAGTTACATAAAAATTCTCAAGTCTGAAAACTCCAACATAAATCTCAAACATCTATTTGCTTTTACGTACAGCAAACCAAAAGGGCATCCAGGCTAACACGATTTATACTCCAATGTGAATTGTACACCTGCAAATTAACTTAAAGCAACACTAGAAAAATAATGCAAAATTCATATATAAGTGACCTGGTGAAATTGCTGCACTAATTTGTTTGGATGCTGAGTATATGTGCTTAACAAAGGGCATCCTCTTAATGAGCCATTCTCCAAGCCAGAAAACTGTGGCCCCCATCCATGATGAAACAAAAACACCGACAAAGAATACAAAAAATAATGACGTGACAAACCCAAGCCCTGCAATGCAGACCAACAGCCTTAATAGGAATTATCATAGAAAATATAGAGGGGCAAACAAGGATAAAACTTAAACCGGAGCAGAAACATAAATTAAGAGGAAAAAGATGTAGCCATATAATTATCAAATAAATACAAATAATATTCATCCAAAATGAAGGGAGGATAAGACAAGACGCGACTTTTTGTTGGCATCAACGATACACCAGCAAGGAGCAATTGTAACTGTAAATTTATTTATTTAACAGTAAGAAACAGTTGCATGATACATTGAAACAAGCAAATGTGACCAAAAGAACAGATTCATAAACATGACAATTCAGGGAAAAAAATGACAATTCAACATGGAGTCATTCATAGTTTAGAACCAACAGTATAATTCTGTATTGAAACCAACGGTACTGGCAGAGAGAAAGAAATACAGTTTGGGAGAGAAGAGGAAGATGTACGAGAACCCGTGGGAAGACCACTCCACACAGCGAGCCCCCTACTGGACGTCCCAACGTACCACCCCTCACAGCAGCCTGCTGTGCAATAATCCCTAAATGAATCCCCCCCCCCCACTCACACTGGCCCCCTCTATTTAAAGGTCCACCCAATCAACTAACAACCCCCCTCTAACAAACTAACAACCTCTAAAAAATTGAAAAGACATTTCTGCCCCTTGGCAGTTATACAAACAGCCCTCACGCCCCCAAACAGTCTTGGCAGCCTCTACTGCTCCCCACCCCCCCTACACGGGGCAGCCCACACCAGTCAACTAACACATATTAACACAGATTCCTAACATTCGCCCCTCCTTAAAAACCACATTGTCCCCAAAGTGGGACCTCTACGGGACGACTCGGCCCTTTTCCGCGATGAAGCATCTTCAGGTGCCATGGTTCTTCCTCTACTTCTTTCTAGATACTAGCAGCCCATGTACCTCCAACCTGGTTCAGCCCTTCAGCAGCAGCTAAGAGATTCCCAACCTGAGGCTGTTATCAGCTCCCTTTGAGATGCGTGTGCAAATATCAGCCCTGACATTCCACATCCGAATCTCAGCCATTTGATCGCATGAACATAGGAGGTTCCCCCTTCTTGGGTGGAAGTCCAATGACATCACTGCTCCAGTATGCCCACAAAGATTGAATAATGACCTGTTTGGTCTGTATGCATCCCATATCTGTTGTACCTCTCGAACCCCTCAAGGTTTTATTTTCATGATCACAATCACCCTCATATTTATCTAATCCTCTTTCAAGTGTTTTTGGATTGATAGGAATCAAATCAGGTGGCCAAGGAATTGGGCCAAGCTAGCTTAAGTGGCAAAGGAACACAAGTGGACTGAAAATCAGTCCACCGGCCAACCGGTGGCTTCACCACCGGTCGACCGGTGGACCCTGGGAAAAAGGCAGAGCCACTGCCTCCACACCGGCCAACCGGTGGCCAAGCACCGGCCAGCCGGTGACACCCAGAATGAACAGGGTTTGCTTCTGCCTCACCACCGGCCAGCCGGTGGCTCTGGCACCGGTCAGCCGGTGGTGCCTGGAAAAGATTTCTCAGCCACTGTCAAGGCACCGGCCAGCCGGTGGCCCTGCACCGGCCAGCCGGTGGACACAGTCAAACTAGCCGTTGGGCTGTTGACCAGCCTGTCCACTTGACTCCCAACGGCTCCGAAGACCTCTCCAACGGCTCCGAAGCCTCCCCAAGGGTTCCTAGCCTATAAATAAAGGCTTAGGAAGCCCCGGACACATACCGGAACACTTGTGAAGCCAACGTACATATTTTGCATCAATTGGCCAACCTCCGGTGGACTTCCTCAAAGGAACCTCAAGAGCTCCAACAACTTCCACATCCAAGGAGCCTCACCCAAGAAGCTTGGAAGCGGCCTTCAAACATCATCAATCAATCAAAGGCGCCCAAGGCTTCTCCAATTACGGGTTTTATAGTTTTATTTATTTTGAGCTTAAAATTGGGTTTGTGCCTACAAACCCCAACCCTTTTCTCAACCTCCCTTTCTTTGGGTTCTCACACCACCACTAAGGTGTGAAGAGGTTGTCAAGCCTTACCTTGTAAAAAGGCTTGAGATCGGTGAGCTAGTCTTCACCCGTAAAAAGACTAGTGGGTTATTGCTTAACCATTAAAAGCATTGGGTTCTTGCTAAACCAATAAAAGCAAGCTGTAATAGGTCCTAGTGCTACCTCAAAGCCTAGTGGGTTTCTTGCTAAAACCATTGAAAAGCAAGCGGTAGGAATCTCTCAACGGTTGAGTTGGGAGCGGAGACGTAGGCCGGGTTTTTGGCCGAACTCCGTTATCAATTTGCGTGTCTTGCCTCTTTATTTCCGCTGCATTTCTTTACTTTGATTTTAATTTGTTAATCAATTTTTAAAAGGCAATTCACCCCCCCTCTTGCCATCATTCCCTCCTTGGGGTGTTCTTCCGACCCAACAATTGGTATCAAAGGGATAATTTGAGTAATACCTTAAAAGGTTTCAAATTCAAAGATCCATTAAGATGGCATCAACCTCTTTCGCCCCCGAGGGCCTCTCATTGGGTCGGGCTCCATTTTTTGATGGGACCGACTATAATTATTGGAAAACCCGCATGACCACCTTTTTGAGAAGTATAGGATATCCGATTTACAAAATAGTCATGCAAGGTTACACTTTGTCTACCCCCGATGAATCCAAATGGACCCCCGCCGATATTAGGAATTTTGAGCTTGATGGCAAAGCCATGAACGCTCTCCATTGCGGCTTAGATAGAAATGAGTTCAATCGAGTGTCTACTTGCACCTCCTCACATGAAATTTGGAAACTTTTAGAAGTAACTCATGAGGGCACTAACAAAGTTAAGGACACTCGGTTAGACATGTATAGACAAGATTTTGAAAGCTTTACTATGCATTCTTCCGAATCTATTACCGATATGTTTACACGCTTCACTGACATTTGCAATGGAAGGAAATCTCTTGGTGATGATGTTTCAGCCGAGACGATGGTCAAGAAGATCTTATGGGTCCTTCCGAGCTCATGGGCACCAAAGGTAACGGCGATCCAAGAAGCTAAGGACGTCAAAAATATGCCGGTAGAGGAGCTCATCGGATCCCTAATGACGTACGAGATCACGATGAGGAGGCAAGCACAAAAGGAGGGCACACCAATCAAGACACCAAAGAACATTGCCCTCAAGGTACAAAAAGAAGTAAGCTCCTCCTCATCCTCATCTTCCTCATCTTCATCATCTTCAAGCGGCGACTCGGAAATGGAGAATCTCGCCCGCCAAATGCACAAGTTTATGAAGAAGCACAAGAAGAAGAAATCTCGCAAGCACCGAAAGCAAGAACCCACCGCAAGATCCGAGCCCAAGGTAAAATGCTACGGGTGTGGCGAAAAGGGCCATTACAAGCCCGATTGCCCACTCAACAAGAAACGGGCCAAGGAAAAAGGAAAGAAGAAGGTCCTCAAGGCCACATGGAGTGACACCTCATCCTCCTCCTCCTCCTCCTCGAGCGACAACGGTAACAAATGCCTAATGGCATTCCATGAGGTAACATCTTCCGATTCCTCTTCCTCATGTTCTTCAAATTCCAATTCTTTAAATCATTTATCTTATGAAGAACTCTCATTTGCTAGAGACCAATTAGAAAAAGGTTTTCATGAACTTTCTTCAAAATTTGTTGCTTTGAAAAAGTCTTTCAAAAAACTTTCCTCCGAAAAAGGCCAACTACTTAAAGAGAAGGAGGAACTCACCCTTAAAATCCAAAATTTTCCAAATGTTGATTCCATGGAATCAACCATCAAAGATCTAAGAGAAACCCTAGCCAAGTTCACCCAAGGGGAACAAAATTTGAACAATATACTTGGTTCCCAAAGGGTTTCCCGAACCACCAATGGACTTGGCTATACCAACCAAGCCTCCTCCTCCCATGCACCCACTATTTTTGTAAGGGGGAGCTCCGAATTTAAATTTTGTAATTATTGCAAAAAACCCGGGCACCTTATATATGAATGTAATTGTAAAAATGCCCGTTATGGCCAACCCAAATCGATTTTCTATTCCGATGAATTTTATAGGAGAAGACCCGCCATGAAACAAATTTGGATTGAAAAATCCCTTTTGGCAAGTCTCTCCGGGCCTAAATTTGTTTCGGTTTCAAAAACCACTCCCCGGTGATTCATTGTTTTTATTTAGGGGGAGTTAGGATTTTTTAAGCCTTTTTTGTGTATTCAAAGTTTTCATTTCAAACTCAACACTTGGCTTTGAAATTCAAATTTTCTATTAAATTTTCATTTTTAAATATCCAACAGTTGGTATCGATTTTTTGATTCAAAACTCTCAATTTCAAAAATTTCATTTGGTTTCAAATTTCGAATTTCAATTGGTTTTTGATTCAAAACTTTCAATTCAAACTGTTATTCAAATTTTTCAATTCAATTTTTCATTTCAAAATTTCCAACAATTAGTATCATTTTCAATTGTTTTAAAATCTCGTTTTTCATCGAATCCCTCAATCAAGTTTTATGCCCCATTCTATTTTGATAATCACCAAGGGGGAGAAATTTCTTGATTGATTGGGGGAGAATCTTTTTCATCATAATTAGTATTTCCTTTCAATTTCAGTATTTTATATTAATTGTTTTGGTGATTGTGATCATCAAAATAGGGGGAGATTGTTGTACCTCTCGAACCCCTCAAGGTTTTATTTTCATGATCACAATCACCCTCATATTTATCTAATCCTCTTTCAAGTGTTTTTGGATTGATAGGAATCAAATCAGGTGGCCAAGGAATTGGGCCAAGCTAGCTTAAGTGGCAAAGGAACACAAGTGGACTGAAAATCAGTCCACCGGCCAACCGGTGGCTTCACCACCGGTCGACCGGTGGACCCTGGGAAAAAGGCAGAGCCACTGCCTCCACACCGGCCAACCGGTGGCCAAGCACCGGCCAGCCGGTGACACCCAGAATGAACAGGGTTTGCTTCTGCCTCACCACCGGCCAGCCGGTGGCTCTGGCACCGGTCAGCCGGTGGTGCCTGGAAAAGATTTCTCAGCCACTGTCAAGGCACCGGCCAGCCGGTGGCCCTGCACCGGCCAGCCGGTGGACACAGTCAAACTAGCCGTTGGGCTGTTGACCAGCCTGTCCACTTGACTCCCAACGGCTCCGAAGACCTCTCCAACGGCTCCGAAGCCTCCCCAAGGGTTCCTAGCCTATAAATAAAGGCTTAGGAAGCCCCGGACACATACCGGAACACTTGTGAAGCCAACGTACATATTTTGCATCAATTGGCCAACCTCCGGTGGACTTCCTCAAAGGAACCTCAAGAGCTCCAACAACTTCCACATCCAAGGAGCCTCACCCAAGAAGCTTGGAAGCGGCCTTCAAACATCATCAATCAATCAAAGGCGCTCAAGGCTTCTCCAATTACGGGTTTTATAGTTTTATTTATTTTGAGCTTAAAATTGGGTTTGTGCCTACAAACCCCAACCCTTTTCTCAACCTCCCTTTCTTTGGGTTCTCACACCACCACTAAGGTGTGAAGAGGTTGTCAAGCCTTACCTTGTAAAAAGGCTTGAGATCGGTGAGCTAGTCTTCACCCGTAAAAAGACTAGTGGGTTATTGCTTAACCATTAAAAGCATTGGGTTCTTGCTAAACCAATAAAAGCAAGCTGTAATAGGTCCTAGTGCTACCTCAAAGCCTAGTGGGTTTCTTGCTAAAACCATTGAAAAGCAAGCGGTAGGAATCTCTCAACGGTTGAGTTGGGAGCGGAGACGTAGGCCGGGTTTTTGGCCGAACTCCGTTATCAATTTGCGTGTCTTGCCTCTTTATTTCCGCTGCATTTCTTTACTTTGATTTTAATTTGTTAATCAATTTTTAAAAGGCAATTCACCCCCCCTCTTGCCATCATTCCCTCCTTGGGGTGTTCTTCCGACCCAACAATATCTAACCTGTTTGTTTAGTTGAAGACGTTGCAAAAACACTGGAATTTGGTTTAAACCGAACATCGGTAATGAAATGGTCGTCATCATCAGTAGCTTGGCTAACAAGTTGAAGTGTCTCCACATCCCAAACTTTAACCGTCATCCATAATCCCCCACCAGCAAGCCACTTTCCATTTGAAGAGAAATGGCAGCACAAAGCCAAACTACAACCTGAATTAAGGTGACTCACTTCTTCCATGGAGAAATCATTATATACAATACTACCGGTAGATGGAGAAGGTTGCTGCAAAGCCCTGCCAAAAGTGCTCATAGAATCAGCAATGGCATTGCCATCTGACAAAAAATATTCAGCATTTTCCTCTTCGGTTCCATCCTTCGTATTCTGACAATCCTATAATAGAACGGAACAATACTCTTGTGAATGCTGCTCCAGAAACTGACTTTGCCACTGTTCGTATCTGGCTTTCTTTTTCATTGGGATCATCATCTCCTGCTGATGACTCTTGATTTCTGGAGTTTTTGTTGACGGTTTGGCATTTGTGGATGCAAGCCTAGTACAAGATGCCTCAAACTTCGAGTATGATCAACTCCCATTAAATGTGACTTCATCATCAGTCCTGGATTGACCCCGCTGTTCACTTTCTTGCGCACAGTACATACCGACCCTGCAGGTAGGCCGCACAACCTGGGCAGTCCGGCAATTCCAACGTCAATGTTGTAGCATTTTTCCTCCATCTCAACTGGATACGGAACATGATGAAGCTCCTTACGATGCGGTGGTTCGTGGTTCTCAGTCTCCTTTACGAACATCAACTTCCGCAACGGTTGCCAGTCGTTTATAACTCCCCATTACACCTAAGTGAGCTGTTCGTTTGCCCTTGCAGTCATCCTCTCTAACTACAGAACAAATTTTGAGCTGCTCGCTCAACCTATATGAAGCCTCGAACTTTGGCACCCTCCTCAACTCAGCCGCTGGAAGTAACTCAATGCACTTTGACAAATTAAAATTCAGATCAGAATTTTTCCCTTCAGTCCGGACTGGTGTGGAACCCAGCTGCCCTTCCACATTGTTCTTTTCCTGATTAATCTTGGGACCACTCAAGCACTCCACTAGTTCTTTCTCTCCTGACATGTTAGGACTCCCTTGGCCAGATTCAATAGGGTATCCTGCCACCAATACCTCCCCTTCGCGTGATTTGGTCACCAGTAGTGACTCTTTCCCAAGTACAAACGCCAATGGTCGCTCTCGCACTGCCTGCGGTGGACGCTTAAGTGTAGTTTGACCAAACTGTCCTTGCACTGTCATTTCATTCTCTTGCCTTTCTTACTCTGTTGAAATTTCACTCTGAAATGTTACTTCTCCAGAAAGAAAAGTAGGCCGCAAACCGGGAGCAATTTGTTGCTCCTATCGATCGACCTTAATGGCGCCTCTTCCTCAGATTGGCGCAACTGTGCACGCATCCAGCACAAGTGCTCTTTTTGTTCTCGTTCTATCTTAACTAAATTTTCTTACATAGTGGAAAGCATCCGCATTATACTCTCGGTTGTCGATCTGCAACGACTCTGTTCTCTACCCATTTCGAGCCCGCCTCTATTGTTGCTTCACCAGAATCCATTTTAAATGGTCTCTCCAACGTTCCTCTATCCTTCGACAAAAAGTTGTGATTCCCTCTCAACAACGAACTCGCGCCCAGCAGCATCTCACTTCACTTCTTGCTAATTGTCTTGAGCTACCAGAAGCGAGTCCTCCTCACAGCATCCGCGCCCAAGCAGTCGCCTCCCTACACTAACGCACAGATTCCTGAACCAACATCACAGAAAACGGCCAACGCATGCATCTCTTCTGCGTTTTTCCAGTGGTAAGCATCTCTTTGATGGAACAACGTTTTTGCCATGAACAAAGGCAACCTCGTTTGTTTTTATATTAGCAACAGTACCACTCAAACTGTTACGAGTGAAATTTTCCTCCGCAAAAACGTTCGGCTTCACTCTTACCTACAACTCCACAATCTATTGCCGATATAATTCTCCAAATCCAATTGTCCAAACACGTGCACAAGGAGCTCCTGATTTTATCACAATGATCAGCCAGTCTCATCCGTCCTCCAGCTCGCGTGCATCTCCCTAGCTATCCAGACTCACTGTGGCGATTGCCTCCTCGCACGGCTGTTCCCGAGCGAGCTTCACCAGTTTCAGCGTCCCTTCTCCGACGAATTGGATCCTCTGCAGCGATGACGGTACTACAGCGGCATTCAGCTCCCTCTTCGATCATTTCTCGCACACCGTTCCCCAGCGATAGTGCCTCCTCGTTTGGCAGCTCGGATTGACAGCCAGTTCCGCACGCGAATATTTGCAATGTCGACCAAAACCGACTGTGATCGCGTCACCAACAACATACGCGGTTCCAGCTGGTTGATCGTCTAACTCCACTGTTGTTCGTATCTTCTGCGATGGCGAACGACTCTCTCGCGCGACGTCAGCTTCTTCTTCTGCAGTCCCGTCCCTCCGCTGCAAACAGCTCTCCTTGCGCTCACGCAGCAGTAATGCACATCAGTAGCGATCGTCCCTCTTCTACAACGGCGAACAACTTTCTCTCGCACGACTAACAGCAATTGACTAGCACTGGTTGTACTCCAGCGAACGAACTGTTATGCCTTCCAAACACTCGATCGTGCTGAAGAGTTCGCCCTCTGCTCCAACTCGTCTGCCCCGACATCTGCTCGATCACTTCGCTTTGCGTTCAACTGCAGTCGTGCTTCCCTTCCTTTTCCTTCTTAGCAGCGGCTTCTCTCTCTAACGAATTTCCCCAGCGGAGTTGCCAATTGTTAGGAATAAAATTGAGAGAGGAGAAAATTGTAGAAGGAACCAACGGTATAATTCTGTATTGAAAGCAACGGTATTGACAGAGAGAAATAAATACAGTTTCGGAAAGAAGAGGAAGAAGATGTAGGAGCACCCGTGGGAAGACCACTCCACACAGCGAGCCCCCTGCAGGACGTCCCAACGTACCAGCCCCTCACAGCAGTCTGTTGTGCAATAATCCCAAAATGAAATCCCCCCCCCAATACTCACATCGGCCCCCTCTATTTAAAGGCCCACCTAAGCAACTAATAACCCCCCTCTAAAAATCTAACAACCTCTAAAAGATTGAAAAGACATTTATGCCCCTTGGCAGTTATGCAAAGAGCCCTCACGCCCCCAGACAGTCTCGGCAACCTCTACCGCTTCTCCCCCCTTACAAGAGCAGCAGCCCACACAAGTCAACTAACACATATTAACACATATTCCTAACATATGTCATCTTGAAACAAGAATGAAAATACTAGCAGAACAATAAGATTTATAAATGTGAAGAACCTAAATCAATCCAAATGTTCAATACACTGCTGAAGACATTTAAAACATTAGGTATATTAGAACTTGTAGAGGAGGAATTCTCCTTACCTCAAGGTGAGGCGAAGACCTTCTTTTATAAATTGAGAAAAAAGAATACATGATTGAGTATTTTGATGTGGGACTTGGAAATATCCAGAATAATAAAACAGGGTTTAACACTCCCCCTCAAGTTGGACATGCTCAGCTTGGACCACGAGTCCCACAAAAGAAAGATGACATCAGACAAGACCATATACACTCCCCCTCAAGCTGGGTCGCAGATGCTATGGATGTCCAGCTTGGAACTGAGCGAGACCAGACGAGCCCCTGGGAGGCCTTTGGTGAAGATGTCGGCAAGCTGATCCGCCGTCGGGATGTGGCTAAAGCTGACATGGTTGTGCTCGAGGTGGTAGCGAAGAAACTGGCAGTCCACCTCGATATGCTTCGTGCGTTCATGGAAGATAGGATTTGAAGCAATCTTGGTGGTTGCTTGATTGTCACACCAGATATGAGCAAATGTCAGCAAAGGAAAACCAAACTCTTGGAGAAGATGACGAAGTCAAAGGATCCCTGTAGTAACGGTGGCCATGGCACGGTATTCAAACTCCGCACTGGATCTGGAACGACAATTTGTATCTTGTTGCGCCAAGAGATGAGGTTGTCTGCCAAGAAAACGACAAACCCAGAAATAGACTTCCAGGTAGCAAGGCAACCAACATAGTCAGCATCACAGAAGGCCTCAATATTCAGATGGGCGTGGTGGGAGTAGCGAAGACCACGGACAAGGTCTCTCTTGATGTATTTAGTGATGCGGAGTATAGCATCCCACTGAGAAGTGGTCGGATGCTCCATGAATTGGCTCACTTTGCCAACAACGCAGGCAAAGTCTAGACGAGTCATGGTGAGATAATTGAATTTGCCCACCAGTCGACGATACCTCTCTGGGTGTGAATACGGTTCCGAGTAGCATAGAGAGACCGTTCCCCAGGCTCAAGAGGAACAGAGACATTTGCCTGAAGGAACTGCTGAAAGAGAGTGGATAGATACTTGCGTCCATTATCCGAACAGGGACATTTAACAGAGATGGAAAACTGTGTATGAATCTCAGTGTAAAAAGTCTGAAAAGTAGAGAACACTTCAGATTATTATCGAAGTAGGTACAGTCAAGTCATTCGTGAGAAATCATCAATGAAGGATATATAATATTTATACCCTAAATGACTCTAGATGGCACAGGAACCCCAAACGTCTGAATGAACATATCAAAAGGTTTTGAGGTCCGTGTATCCACTCGAGTAATGTATGAAATGCGATGATGTTTCGCAAATTTACAAGACTCACAATGAAAAGACACATGCTGACTAATATTTGAAAATAAGCGATGAATGGTGGAGGTGGGTGGATGTCCCAACCGGGAATGAAGGTCAAATGCATGGGCAGAAACAGACGTGCAGGCGACGGATGTCGGTCCATCGAACATGTAAACCCCGTCCCAAAGCTAGTCTCTACCAAGTTTCCGGTTCGTCGTCCGCTCCTGAAAGACAACAAAGGATGTAAATATTGCAACACAATTGAAATCCTTTGTAAGCTTACTGATAGATATAAGGTTAAAAGGACTACGAGGCACATGTGCAACAGAGGGCAGGCGAATAGATGAAGTCGGAGAGCATGCACCAAAGCCCGCAATGGGGATAGTGGAGCCATCAGCTACGGTGATGGTTGAGGAACCAGCATAAGGACAATAGGAGGACAACATACCAGCATCACCGATGAGGTGGTCGGAGACACCTAAGTCTAGCATCCGGGCAGGGGAGCGACGGCCGACGAAGGCAGCGGAACCACCAGAATGGGCAAGAGAATCCGAAGACGGACCCGGTATAGAGGGGGTCCAAGGATCGTGAAGCATTCGAAAGTCCGCCATGAAAAGGTCCAGAGATGGAGGAAGAGCTGCGTGTCACGGACTGAGCGTCTCAGCACAACAGTTCGCCCGTGCGGCACCCCAGCCCCCTCCAAGGCGGGCGGGGTTCAGCCGTCCAGCTCTTCATATGTGAGGTTCACTGGTTTCGTCCTGCCATGAACTCATCAGAAGAGTGGCCCCAACTCCCAACCAGTGGTGTCAAGGTTGACACGCACCATCCTCCTCTTTGTCGGGGCAACTCTCATCTCTTCGATAGGGACTAACCAGATGAACCGCAGCTTTGATGTTCTCGCTGGTGTGGGACAGGACCCCCATGATTGGATCGTGACATTCTCTCACCACCATTCCATGCACGCCCTCGTGCATGCAGAATCGTGGCCTTCTGTGTGTTCGCGACTGCTTCCAACTAACCGGTTACCAAGCATGGCCTCAGGGGACGCTCCTTCCTTGTCGTTGGCATCAATGGCCCACCCACTCTCTGGGTCACAAACCACCGTGGTCCACCCTCTCTCTCAGGGTCGAAAACCACCTCCACGAGACCCACCCTTCATAGTGGCGTCTCTGCCTCCGACATCTCGCAAGCGCGACCTTCTGTGTCGTGTCACCTCCGCATGACACCCCGGGACTCCACTCCCACCACCAAGGTCCGTCCGGCAGCATTCCGCAACACCACGAGGCACATTCCCTTTTGATACCACTTGTCACGGGCTGAACGTCTCAGCACAGCAGTTCGCCCGTGCGGCACCCCAGCCCCCTCCAAGGCGGGCGGGGTTCAGCCGTCCAGCTCTTCATATGTGAGGTTCACTTGGTTTCGTCCTGCCATGGACTCATCAGGAGAGTGGCCCCAACTCCCAACCAATGGTGTCAAGGTTGACATGCACCATCCTCCTCTTTGTCGGGGCGACTCCCATCTCTTCGATAGGGACTAACCAGATGAACCGCAGCTTTGATGTTCTCGTTGGTGTGGGACAGGACCCCCATGATTGGGTCGTGACATGCGGCTGACGAGGAAGCATCCTGGATCGTTGTCTGACCCTGCTGCAGTTGCTGAGATGGGCGTCTATGAAGAACACAACAGGGATCGATCAGGTGGCCAAATTTGCCACAATGCTGACAAAGGGGACGAGGACGACCCTCCCCACGGCCACGTCCATGAGTGCCCGAGAAGCATCCAATGCCACGACCGAAGAGGGCAGAATGATCGATGATGGGGGTGGGCGGGGGAAGAGCCAGATGGGCCCTGCCCAGGCGATGGTACAACTATGGGATCTCCAGCGTAGATGGGATGGCGAGCATCTCGGTAGCCGTCGTCGCATACTCAGGAGCGAAGCTATTGAGAAGACTAAAGATGCATAGTTGGTCCCGCTGGGCTTTTGCCTTCGGTGTCCGGGGAATGGGTCACAGCTCAAGCAACTCATCCCGAAGAGCTTTTCATTCCATGAAGTATGCCTGGAATGAACAGTCTTATTGTCGGATAAGCGACAGGCGCTGAAGAACATCGGAGACCCAAGCCAAATTATTGGTCTCAGAATACATGAGGTTCAAGGAATGCCAGAGTTCCTTGACTTTATTTGCAGTCCGGGTGACGTCCTTGACGGAGCGATCCATGGAATTTACTAGCAAGGCAAAGATCTTGCAATCAGCAAGCTACCAAGGACGGTATTTGGGATCAGTAGATGCTGGTGGAGGATCCTCGAGGTGAGAATCAAGGTTCATGTCTGTCAGAGACATCAAGACGGTCCGAGAAGTTGGTGGAGTCAAGCCGCTCATCAACAAGGCGGGTGGAGGTTGTGATCATCTGTGGCAGAACAGAAGAGGTTTCCATTGGAGCATCATACATCTGTAGAGGGTAGGATCAGCGGTGCACCGTGGAGAGCGGGACCGATATGTGGCAGCGGAGGCTGGGATGTTGCAAGGGAGGCCGAGCCGAACGAAGCATCGCCGGGATCTGGCATAGGAACCGGGAGGCGCCAGGAGGGCGCCGCGATTGTCAAGACTAGGCGGGCGACGGCAGCTGAAGTGGGAGGCCGACGAAGGGCGCCATGAGTCGGGAGCGCTGCTGGGAACGCCACGGGACGAGGAGGGCGCCTCGGAACGAGGAGCTCTGCTAGGAGGGGGCGCGCTAGAAGGCGGGGCCGGGAGCAAGTGGGGCAAAGAGTCGCCAAAAAGAGGCAGGTCGGGATTCGTCGAGATGTGCCGCGGGTGCCGGGAGCCGCGTCTGGAAGCGGGGCAGTCGGGAGGTGCAGCGAAAGCTGTGTCGCGCGGGAGCCGGGAGGGGCACCAAGTAGGTCGGGAGCGGAGAGCCGCACCAGAAGCGGGATGGGAGGGGCGTCGGGAGTCGCCGAGGGCCAGAGGGCCGCAGGAGGCAAGGAGGATTGTAAGATCCCGGATCTTCTTAAAGTATGTTTTTGTTTAAGTTTTGGTTTGGCCTCATTTTTTTTGCTAGATAAGTGTTTTCCCATGTTTGTGTGAAGACGTTGGGGTGTTCCAAGGGTTCGGGACCCAAAAGAGTAAGAAAAAGAATTTCTGGGCATGTTGCACGATTTGCGCACGGTTAGTGCAAACCATGCGGATCATCCCGGGTAACCGTGCAACCATGGACAAAGGCTTACGCACGGTTGGCACATGGTTAAGCAAACCGTGCGAAGGGGTGTTCTTTGGGCAGTGGCTCACGCACGGTTTGCGCATGGTTTGGCAAACCGTGCGGGTAAACCGTGCGGCCCAAAAAAGTTGGAATATTTACAAAAAAGCCACTCCGGGCTTTTAAACCCCAACTCGGGATTTTCCTCCATTCTTCCCCTCTCAACCCTAGTGACGAACTTGGACGACCCAAGCTTCCAAGAGGTGTTTTCCCTTCGATTCTTGACCGTTTTCGACGTCGTTGGTTGCGGATCGAAGCTTCGGGTAAGTCTAATCCTCTCATTCCTTCTCTTTTTCAGATTAGGGTTTGTGATTTCTTCCATCTTCTTCCAAAACCCTAAAACCCCCTTTTTCCGATGGAACCTAGGTTGGGGCTTCAAGGGGTGTTTGAATCCGGATCTAAGGTCATGATTGAGAGTGCGTTCATCGTCGGATTCGAGGTAGGTGGTCTACAAGTATTATCCCATAGTTTTATTTTGGATTTGTGCATAGAAGTTGGTGTTCTTGTTTTCCCCTTTTTGTGTTCTTGGTTCCGTTGAAGTGTTTGATAAAAATGGGTGTCTAAGTGACCAATTGAAACCCTCACGATCCCCGTGGGATGCGTTGAGGATGACTTGACCATTTTAGGGCCACCCATGGGGTGCGCCAGCAAACCCGGACCGAGAGTGTGGTAGAGTTAAGTGGTGGGTTGCCGAATAAGGATGTGAAACCCATGTAGAATGTGTCTTAATGATTGATTAAGTTATAAATGGAACAATGTTAAATATGCCTAGGGTGATAAAGGAATAAGGTGTTGTTGGAATGACATGAAAATGGGTAATTGGGTTGAAAGAGATTATGTCGATTGTTTATGAATTTGGTTAGAAATGCCTAAGGGGATTAGAGCATGTTAAATGGTGAACTTGCAATTGGGTGATGGAATGGGAAATGGAAAATGTGTGAATGGGTTGTAATAAGGGAATGGATGAAATTGTGAAATGGGTTAATACATGAGAATTAGGTGGTACACCTAAATGATTGAATGTAATAAAGGGATTGTGTTATGTGATATGAGAAATGTACTTGAAATGCATAAGTGGGTAAATGGTTGTGAAATGATAAATGGGCTAAATGGATTAATGAATGGTCCATGATGAATTCGGCTAAGGCATAGGGGATTGTTGAATACACCTAATGGGTTAAGGCACGGAAATTGGAATTTGGCTAAATGGATATGAATTATAAATGATAAATGTATTAATGGGTTATGGCATAGTATTAATTCTCATGTTGTTATATGTTGTGATATCCAATGGCATTGAATATGCTTGGTTGTGTTATGGTATGGCTGTGGTGACTTGAAAAATAAGCATGTGCACATGGCTTGGTAGAGTGGGGTATTGAATTGAGGTTCTACGCTCACGGGTCAAGTTAGACTGAGGCTTTAAACTCCACCCCAAAATGCACGGGTGGGGACGGAGGATCTATTCCCCTAACGGTTGCATTCCACCCGGACTGAGACTTCGAGGTGAGGATAATGTGTTGATGTGATATGTGAATCCACAGTGAGATAGGGACTTGATTTGTTTCCCCTATGCATTATGATTGTTTGCCTTATACCCTTGTGTAGATGATATTTATGCCTAACCCATGAAACATGTGATCAATATGGCTTATGTAATAAAGATGGTATAAGAAATGAAATTGGGATAAATACTAGTCATGAATTAAATGAACATTGTTAACTAATGGCACTCGAACTGTCCCTTGTTTACTTACCATTTATTTTGTACTTGCATGCACTATCTATTAGACTGGATATTTTGTAGACACCGTTGGTGGTGGCCTACTAAGTATTGTACTCACACCCTGCTCGGGCCGTCGTTGGGTACCCGAGCAGACTTCTTGGTTGCAGGTCAGGACAATGGCGAATGCCCTACTCTAGGAGGTTGAGTTGGGCTCGGGATGTACATGGAGAAGGACTCGAACTTAGAGTCGGGACCCTTTTGGTGTTTAGCCGTTTGTTTTATTCTGGGTTCTTTCACTTTGCACTACTAGTACGGCATGGCATTGTTGTATTTGATTTGTGGTTGTACACTGTTTGAAAAACGTTTGGTTATGCATGTTTATTGGTTGTTCGTATTGTTTCCGCTATTTATATTGTGTTCTGTTGTGGCTTACTCTGGTAAAGAGGATATAGTCTCCCCATGTGACTTATTAGACCCTCACCACTAGTCGGCAACCTCTGGCGTACGAGGAGGCGCGCTTGAGGTTATGTGACAACCCGACTCGGAGCACCGGTTTAGTAGCTTCCGGGTCGGGGACGTTACAAAGTGGTATCAGAGGAGTTCTTTTCTTTTTCTTACTATTTGGGGATGGTAGAAAGGATATTAGGATGTATCGGGCCTTGGTAATGAGCTCATGCTTGGGAGTAGCTAACACATGTACGAGGGAAACCCCAAGTCACCCTGGGTGGGGATTGTTGTTCTTGACGTGTGTTGTTACAGTTGAATAATATTTCATCGTTGGATGATGCACATGTTGTGTGATTTGACTAATTTATGATATTTTTCTCATGGTCGGAATGGCATGAGGTTGTGCATTCATGCATCATTTAAGGCACCTAAGAATATAGGTGGCATGCATCGTTATAGGCACACACACGGGATAGGTGTGCGGGGCATAAAGAGTAGAATGCATTTTACTTTCCTGACAAATATGAAAAAACGATGCCTAATAATGGTAATGAGAGTGGGTGAATGAAAAGAATGCAAATGAATAGTTAAGGAATATCGTGTATAAAGAAGTGATGTGACCGGGGTTAAACTTTTGGGTTGTGATAATTTGTAAAGGGTGGTTCGGTGTCTAAAAGAAAAAGGATTACATAACGACGGTAAAATTGTTAATGAATTTTGCCTAATGAAAGGTGTAAATGAGTTAAAATGATGATTGTAACAAGTTGTAAAATGGGAAATGTGCCTAAGAGGAAGGGATCGTGTTGTAAAAGAATGGGTTTGAAGAGGTGTTGACGAAAGACTCGTGATCAAGTAAATTGGTTACCCCGTGTTGACCATGACCCGCGGTAGGTATGGTGGAGGGTAGTGTTCTAAGTGTGATGATGACCGTTTGGATAAGAGTATGAAGAATGGGTTGTTTAAGGCTGATAGCGTGAGACTTTTTCCATCTATATGGTTAAATCCTGTTGGTCATTCTTCAAAGCGTCGGGTGAATGGTAAGTTTAAAATGAGAATGATTGAGTTCAAAATGGGTATCCCTTTTGTTGTCAGTTGGACCCTTGTGTGTGTGGGTTGGGGCAGTGAGAGTGCTCTAGTTTGAGACCTTGGATTTGGATTGTGAGGCCTGGCCAGTTGTGATATGGCCTAGGTGGTATGTTTCGGGAACCCTTGGTGGGGTGGTGGCCTTTGGGTTGTGAGGCGTTGTTCGGTAATGTGAGTGAGGAAACTCTCGTGGTCTGTGACCGCACATGCTGGACCCTAAGGATGGTGCCTGGGACTTGGTGGCCTTGTGAGTAGAGACCTTACGAGTTGTGTTTTTGAATCCTGAAGGGGGTGTTTGGCTCTTAGTGCTAATGAATGTGTACACCTTTGGTGTAGAACTTAGAGCAAATGGTTGTTGGGTGCGCGAGGCATAGTGTGCATCGGAATGGGAGTGAGAGTTCCATTCACGAGCATTGCTTTGTTCGTGTCATGATATGTAGGGTTTGGAGAGAGGACCAATGGCTTCTCCTATGACTCCAGTCAAGGGAGTTGGTGTCATTCAACCTTTTAGGTGACCTAAGAGAGAGGTTAGACAGGGTCTCTAGTGCTTTTGGGCGTGTCTCGCACATGCAGATGTTTGGGACTTTGATAGTGGAACTCAGGATGTTGTATGGTGCGGATTTGGCCTAGAGGGCAAAGTGGGAAGGTTGAGGGTTGGTGGTGCTACTCGAGTTATGGTTATACGTTGACAGTTCCGACAAAGCAAGGGTGACCACGTGGGTGGTTAGCCCAGCAGTGCAAGTACCTCATAATATGAAGCATGAGAGATGCTGCAGAGGTGGTGTTAATGCAAGTTTGGGGATGGTCAGGTATGTCCGGTTCTCCCATAAGAGCACCCTAGTGCTTGTGATGGGATGTAAGGTTTGTTTTAAAGGGTTGTACCGTATAGATGCGTGACTCGCCCTTTTTGGGACGATGATTAACTGGGGTCTTGAGGTTGTCTTCGAGCAGAAAGGCAAGAGTGGCTGGAGTGTGGTTATATGCCCTTACTTGATGGTGACACCCGAGGTGAGGGTGGTCACGTGGCTGAACTTGTTGTCTAAATGGTTTGGTTGAGGAGTGATGGTTGGATCTGGTAGGCAATCAAACCTGAGTGGTGGTGGTTAAGTGTTGATGAGACATGTTCGACAGGGAGGCCTGATATCCTTGGCAGGTCATGGTGTCCCATAGTTCGACAATAGAAATGGATAAGTTGGTGGCGGTGTTCCTCGACAACTTCTTAGCGTACCTCAGCTAGTGACAAGCATGCCCAATATCTTGACATCGTCCCAGGTACGTTGAGAAACTTTGGCTCATGCCAAGAGACATGGAGGTGTTTGGTTGGATGAGGGACATCCTGGAGTTACGCTCATGGAACGGTATATTCGGTGCTTGATGGTGGGATGTACACCCTCAATGGCTTGAGGTGAGGTCCCCAGGACGGACCGAATGTTGACGAACGCCGCGGGTGTCGTTCATGGAAGCCAGGGAGAGGCACTTGGTGACGTTCGTTTTCTTGTTTTGAAAAAGCTAGTTACCCATGTCAAAGTTTTGGGGTTCGGTTTGTGACTGATGTGGTGGTTGGAATCCCTCTTTGGAGTAGTGGTAACAACACTCCTAAGGTGGGGAGTGATAAGTCAGTCTTAAGATGCGGAGAGGAGAACATCGAGCTGATGTAGTGGCACCGGGATGCCAGTAAAGAACCTGTAAGGTGCTTGTCAGGTTCCTCGGAGAGGCATGTGGTGACTGATGAGCCAAGTGTTGGCTTTGAGCTCATGGTGGTTCCATGTGAAGCTTGCAATGGTTGTATTGAAGTCATAATAGGGTGTGGTTGGATATGACAGCAGGTTGTGGCAAGAGAGGTTGGGTTCTATGACTCCAATGAAGATTGGGGTTAGACTCGAGTAATTTTCCCTAGTGTGGTTTTGGGAACGTCGTGAAGTGAGTAGACCTTGGCCATGTGGTGTGGTGTTATGCCAAAGGTGGAGTCCGATGACAGTATGGAGTGCAGTAATGCCGTGATAATGAATTCTACTGGAATTCAGGAAACGACCTCAGTGGGTGCGTGGGATGACAATGAGAGGCTTCAAGTCAGTAAGCACTTTGCGAAGGTGAGGAAGGAGTAGCGTACCATCAGTGGAAGATGGGTGTTCGGGGCAAGCTAGTCAGGTGTGGTCCAACCTGAGATGATAAACTTGAAAGTGTGTGGTGGGGGTGACCCACCTCTTGGTTCATGTTGTGGCGGCAAGTGCCTCTTGAAATGAAGTGGTACCTGAGTGAGGTCGTGATGATCTTAGTCCTTGAATGGATAGTGTGGGAATGTCCTTCCGAATGGTTTCGACGGTGCAACTAGATGTCAATATGGGGTAATGCCCTATGGATGCTTGGGAGCGGTGAGTTGGAACATGTTTGGCTAGATAAGTGTTTTCCCATGTTTGTGTGAAGGCGCGGGGGTGTTCCGGGGGTTCGGGACACGAAAGAGGAAGAAAAAGAATTTCTGGGCATGTTGCACAGTTTGCACACGGTTAGTGCAAACCGTGCGGATCATCCCAGGTAACCGTGCAACCATGGACAGAGGCTTAAGCACGGTTAGCGCACGGTTAAGCAAACCGTGCGGAATTCCCAGAAAACTGTGCGAAGGGGTGTTCTTTGGGCAGTAGTTCACGCACGGTTTGCGCACTGTTAGGCAAACCGTGCGTGTCACGACCCGCCTTCACCAAGGTGAGGGAAGGGACAGCAGATTTGTCAGACCCTTCTTCAAGTTGAAGGAGAGATAATGACCCCCGAGACTCGCCTTCAATAGGTCCCGGAGTGGCGACTAGCACCAAAGGTATGGAATCTTACGCAAAATGGAAGACATTACCTTTTTTATTTAGTAGCATCGGGAGATAAGATAGTAAGTCTCAAACAACACCAAAACTGGAAGTAAAAGTAAAGCCCAAACAATCTTTTCTCATATGTATGTTTCAAATAATAAGTACTACAATACAAGAAAACTCCAAAGGTAAATACCAAAGAAAGGAAAACAGCAACAGCAACTGTCCCAACGTCCGAACAAGTACGGTTCCACACGATTCTCGAAATCTTCCTGAAAACCTGAAAGCAGTTTCATATACGTAGGGTGAGTATACAGGTATACTCAGTAGGGAAAACAAAAAGCTCTTGTGCACAAGTGGAGAGGCATTCTAATGCCCTGTAAGAAAAGGAGATAACCAAGCACCTAATAGGAAAATTATCCACCCAAACCTCTCCAAGGAACACTCCCCAAATAACGCAAGTCAAGTAAGGTGAATAGTAATAACACGTCAATGTTTGGGTACCCTGCACCACTTTCCCACTAACTATTGAAGGCATCCTACGCGTCAGACCTTTCTCGCCATTTTCACCGCAGTCTCACTGCCATACCTTGCCCGCACACACCTGGGCTACCACAACCACAACATCCCACCCGCAAACACCTAGGCCACAACCATACGTAACCACGCCCGCAGACACCTGTGCCAGAACAACTACCGCCACGCCCGAAGACACCTGGGCCTCATTCCGAAAACACTTGGGAAACAACCTGCCCGCACACACCTGGGCTAACCACCACAACGTTCCCTGCCCGAAGAATCATAGGCTATAATGGACCTCAGCCCGTCACGGCCTGCCCGAAGAGTCTTGAGCTACTCGAGAAAGAGAGCAGAAAAGGAGCTAATAACCAGCCACTCATAGGAGTGTTGGAAAAAACAACCTCCCCCATTGAAATGAGGGTGTTCGGCACGAAGTGCTCAACTTGGGTGGGGCGCGAATAAGAAACATAATAACTAAATTATACATATAGGTAATCAAGCACTCTTCCCAATCTAGGAGTTCCAAAACCAGCCCATACACAAACACCCTCGTTACTATTCATTCATAAGAAGCACCACAGCCACAGCCAAGTCACAACTCATCCCCAGAAAACAATTCCTCATTGAACCCATACTTGTTTTCATATTCAAGTGATTCCATTTAAATAATTCTTCACCACCGGGCAACTAACAAGCATAGCCACAAGCCAAGGAAGGAAAAATAGTCAAGCAACAATTTAAGCATTCACACCCAGTTCTCTTGTAAAGTCACAACAACAAAAAGGGATCCATGAGATCCCTCAAAGTACTGGAACCAAACCTAGCCCAACCATACGGCCCCACACGGCCTTAGATCCACAAACCAATAACTACACCACAACAGGGGATCTCATCCCCACCCATGTCACCCCACAAGCATCAAGCAGATCAACCACACATGTTACCAAGACAGAGCAAAGAAGTTTTCAGATTCAAACACATCTTTCATTAATTTTCCTTCTTCTGTTTGGTTAATCAGGGTGACCACACAATGATTCATATTCATTGGGCATCCATTTAATCAACGGGGTTTACGTGATTAACCAGTTCCCATGTTACAACCATTCAATCATAGAATTAACCAGAAAACAAAGGATCATTAGTGCACAGGGAAGTACCACCAACAGCCACGATTTTCAGTGGACATAAGCCCATATAATCCACAACATATAATCAAGGATAAAAGAGTATAGCAGAAACATCAAACTCACCCTTCATTCTTTAAAAGTCTGTTTATTATCTTCATTAAGGTTTGGTTTCATCCATCCCAGTAGAAACATTAGCATACCCGCCCCGCATGATACACAGTAAAGAGAGACGAAGGAAGAACCCTATTTGGATGATCAACGATCGAAGTTTTTCTCCACGCACCAAGAACTGGGGATGCACGACTTGCAGGGGAGTAACTCCAAAGACTCCAAGAGTGAGCAGAAAAGTTCCAGCACAGGCGCACCACTTGCCTCGGTAAGGGGGACTCCAAACGCACGGAAAGGAAAAGAAGCCAACCAAAAAGAAGAAAGAAAGAATTCTCGTGTGATAAAGAGGCGAGATCCTGGAGTTACGGGATAAGAATTTTGAACGGCTTTAAAGGCGGATCGTGGTTTCACCACGCGGTTGGGTAGTTACACACAATGGAATTAATTGTCATTTAATAATTCTCATCGAAGAGGTGGCCATAACGGTTGTGAGTTAAAGGGTTTCCTTTAAACGGAGGAAAACACCCAACAGGGGCGGAAATAGAAAGTACGGGAAAAAGGGTGTGACACAGAGGAAAAGCCACACGTTTTGGCAAGTCAACAGTCGCCCGAATCTTGGGGGATTTTAGATATCATTAATGGGTTTCAAAAGGCTTTGAAAGGGGCATTAAAACACTCTTACGTCAAAAGATACGTTGCGGGAGCGAAACTGGAAAAAGAACGAAGGGTGGGACACCGTTCGGTGAGACACCGTAACGGTGCCACGGTCACTGTGCCACCGTAAGCGGTGCCACCGTCACGGTGCGACTGTCATGGTGTCATCATCACGGTGCCACCGGTTCGGTGGAACACCGTGAGCGGTGCCACCGTCACGGTGCCGCCGTTTCAGTGCGCGACCGTAACCGATGTCACATTCACAGTGCCACCGTGACCGGTGCCACCGTTTCGGTGGAACCGTTTAATGGAACCGAGCTTCAGGCAAAGTCCTTAATGAGCCACTGCCCGGGCCGTTACAGTGCGGGTAAACCGTGCAGCCCAAAAAAGTTGAAAAATTAACAAAATTGCCACTTCGGGCTTTTAAACCCCAACTCGGGATTTTCCTCCATTCTTCCCCTCTCAACCCTAGTGACGAACTTGGACAACCAAAACTTCCAAGAGGTGTTTCCCCTTCGATTCTTGGCCGTTTTGGACGCTGTTGATTGCAGATCGAAGCTCCGGGTAAGTCTAATCCTCTCATTCCTTCTCTTTTCCAGATTAGGGTTTGTGATTTCTTCCATCTTCTTCCAAAACCCTAAAACCCCCTTTTTCCGATGGAACCTAGGTTGGGGCTTCAAGGGGTGTTTGAATCCGAATCTAAGGCCATGATTGAGAGTGCGTTCATCGTCGGATTCGAGATAGGTGGTCTACAAGTATTATCCCATAGTTTTATTTCTTGGATTTGTGCATGGAAGTTGGTGTTCTTGTTTTCCCCTTTTTGTGTTCTCGGTTCTGTTGAAGTGTTTGATAAAAATGGGTGTCTAAGTAACCAATTGAAACCCTCACAATCCCCGTGGGATACGTTGAGAATGACTTGACCATTTTAGGGCCACCCATGGGGTGCGCCGGCAAACCCAGACCGAGAGTGTGGTAGGGTTAATTGGTGGGTTGCCGAATAAGGATGTGAAACCCATGTAGAATGTGTCTTAATGATTGATTAAGTTATAAATGGAACAATGATAAATATGCCTAGGGTGATAAAGGCATAAGGTGTTGTTGGAATGACATGAAAATGGTTTTTCCCAAACAGCATCCTGGATTGTCTCTTCAAAACCTTCCGTACAATCATTTTTCCCAAACAGCGTCCACTTCTTCAAGCGCGACACACTGTTAGCAGTAGCGAGGCAATGATGGCCCCTCTCCTCCAGCTATGATCGTCTCTCTCTCACGGCACTGCCGACCCTGGCAGTAGATGCACCCCACTAGAATTTGTCCAACCAGAATGTTCGCTCCAGCAACTGCCCCGATCGTCACCACACAAAGCCTCCTCTCCTACCAACGCACGTATTCACCCTGCGAACGTGACTCGACCGTGGACACCTCCAACGAACATAGTATCCCGACGTCTGTCTCGACCAGCGAACGTATATATATATTTAGCAATAGTACCTCTCACTTGCTTCGACCTTCCCACATCAACAAGCAGCTTCGTCGACTTCTACGACTGATTGTCCCCAGCACTGTGTTTCTACCGCGATTGTTCTGTTGCGTCCTGATGGATTGGTGTAGCCCGATCCGGTTGGGCCTAATGCTTGTGGCCCGCAACTGTTGCGACCCCGACACCGACAGACACTGCAGCAGTGCGGACTTCAGAGTCAACTATACTGTTGCACTTTTGACTTCCAGCCGGAAGCACTGTAGCACTTTTGACAAAAGTGGTCGTCTTTCACTGTAGTGACACGGACTTCCTATGCAAACAGTGGATCGTCTTCTCCATTTTGCAGCCCATTTTCGGGCTAGGGTTTCTCACTGAAAACACTCTGTAATCTATGCTCTCGAATATTAGTGAAGTTCTGTCACTCCGTGGACGTAGGGATTATTCCCGAACCACGTAAATTTTTGTGTCCCGTGTGTTTTCCTTTCTTCTGCATTTTCTTTCCGTATCTCATTTCTGTCGTTGCGACTCCCGACGCTTCCGCAACAACTGGTATCAGAGGTTGAGTTCGGAATTCTCCAACGATGGCTATGGATGAAGGCAAAGTGAAGATCGATCGCTTCGACGAAACTGATTTCAATTTCTAGAGGATGCAGATCGAGGATTATCTTTATCAAAAAAAAATGCACTTGCCGCTTCTGGGTGTGAAGCCAACGGACATGGAGCAGTCGGAGTGGGAGCTACTGTAACAGCTGTGAGCAGTACTTCAGGGAATACAAAGTTGGCTCTGAAAGATATACGGGACCTAATCCTTAGTGAGGATGTGCGAAGAAGAGAATCAGGCAGATTCTCTGGTTCTGCTCTGAACGTTGAAGGAAGAGGAAGGTACTCACAGCGAGACAATCGTAGAGGGCGATCAAGGTCAAGAGGGAAAAGCCGAGACAAGGCAAAAGCGGTCAGTCCTACCTGTTGGACTTGCAGGAAGAAAGGACATGTCAAGAAGGAGTGTAGAGATAATCGGAAAGGACCTGAAACTAGTGGAGCAAACACGGTAGCTGAAGGAACTGATGACGTGCTACTGTTGAGCGTGAATAGCCCAATGGAGTCTTGGATTTTAGACTCTGGGGCGTCTTTTCATTCTACATCGGAGAAGGGATTTCTAAAAAATTACGTTTCTGGAAATTTCAGCAAGGTACATCTTGTTGATGATGATCCCTTGCAGATTGTGGGAAAAGGAGATGCACGGATCAAGACCAATAGTGGGAGCTTGCTGGTTCTAGAAAACGTGAGGTACATCCCTGGTTTAAGAAGAAATCTCATTTCTGTGGGACAGCTTGATGATGCAGGGTCGAGTACCACGTTCACTGGTGGTGCATGGAAAATCACCGAATGAGCTATGGTCATAGCTCGGGGAGCCAAAAATGGTACCCTATACAACATGACAGAAACTTGCATGGACATGGCTGCATCACTCAAAGCTGTAGGAGATTCACAACTGTGGCACAACAGGCTAGGTCACATGAGTGAGAAGGGGATGAAGGTGTTGGCAACAAAAGGGCTGCTACCGGAGCTGACGTCAGTGGAAGTTGGCCTATGTGAAGATTGTATCTTCGGAAAGCAGAAGGTGTCTTTTGCAAAAGGAGCCAGAACACCAAAGGCTGGGAAGCTGGACCTGGTGCACACTGATGTTTGGGGCATGCACCAGTACTTTCCCTTGGAGGGTCACAATACCATGTGAGATTCATTGACGACTCAACAAGGAAGGCTTTCTGAAAAATAAATCTAATGTGTTTAAGATATTTCATAAGTGGAAGGCCATAGTAGAGAATGAGTCGGGAGCTAAGATTATTCTGAGAAAATTATGAGAAGAAGCCCGTCTTTGGCTACATTAAGACTGCAAAGCATATAGCCGACATGTTCACCAAAGGGGTACTAAGGACACGAGTAAAACTTTCGTACAAGTTAGGCATGAAAAATATATATGTCGTGGAAGCATTTGAGCGGTTATGTATTTTGTACATGGGAACATTCAAGTTCATTCTGTTTAACCAAGTTCATCTAATCCCCTTAAATTGTGAATTTGAATTTTGTATCTTTCGCCTGTCTTGAGTTTTGTATCTCTTATCACACTACAAATAAATGGCAGGCCTCAGCCTCACTCGAGATGTAAGGGTTTTTGGTACCGAACTTTAACAGGGAATAATCAATAATAAATTTAACTCATATCAAAACCCTGGAATAAATGATACAAGACTCAGACCCTGCACATCACAATGAATGACATTAAAGGGACACCCTACCTGATGACTACAATGACTCGCAAAAGGGACACTTAACATGTTACCCAAGTTGACAAGACTCAATAAATAAATGTTAATTCTGAGAGATAACGCATTAAATTCTTTAACTTGTCCGAACTTGGATGACTTAGATGATAATGAAGGACATCGAAAGATTCAACAACAATTTAGTGATTCGTTGAGAATGGTCATGGGTCAGAAAAGAATCAACAGTAAAGGTTATGGTATAATTTAGTGATTCATTTTATTTTATTTTTTGGATTAATAATTTAGTGTTCATTGAGCCCACTTATAAAAAATAAATTAAAGGAGTTGTCATGAACAAATAACATCGAGTTGAATAATAATGAGGGAAGAGGTGAAGCTCACCCAACCCCCATGTTCTGTACTCTAGACACATTAGCAAGGATGATATGCTCTGGAGGTCTAGGTGATGAAACCTTAAAGAGGTGAAAGGTAATACCAATATGAGCAAAATTAGTTGACAAGGAGAGTCGTTGGACCACCTTTAGCAGAGAATAAATATGAATTTTCCCCCTTAAGCTCAATCATTGACTCTGGAACTAGTAAAGATGATTGAACAACACTAGCTGTCTTGCTAGGAAAATCACGAAAGGAGCAATACCAGCTTTAAGTACGATTGTGTTGCATTCAATAAATACAAAGGAGATTTACTCGAACCCCATTTCCACGATCATGACCACAGCCATAATCAACCGAACAATGAGTTAATCAATTATAAAAATGCTAGGGTCTGTTAAGATTTGATCTTTATGGAGACCATAAAGGTAAGTAAATCACAATTAATCCTGTGAAGATTTATCAAACCATGAATGGGCTCATATAATCACCGAATATCATTAACATAAATATTCTTCAGTTTTTTCCACCTTGCTCACCAAAATACCATAATAAAGTGCTGATCAACTCACTGTTACTCACCTCATATTCCTTTAGAAACTGTCAGAAACCTTCTTGGTGAGATGATTATAATGGTCTTGGCAAACATATTTCAATTGCAGTTTACCAATCTAAATAATTATTATCATCCAACCACTGGATGAAAATAACTGATAAGCTAACAGGAAGATGAAACTACTCCCTTGCTTGAAAATGTAGTTTTGAAATAGAGATGGTAAACCACAGCGACCCAAATGCACCTTCTGTCAACAGATCAAAATTGAACGCAACTTCTGTCAATAGGAGTTTTTTTTTTTTTTTTTTTGTCTCTAGAGTCCATGTTGGGAACTCATTTTGCACTCCAAGCACACCTTATACACACAGATTGGTGAGTCACATGAGAGATCAACAAATCACTGCTTGAGTCCATCTCACAATGAAAACATTACTAGAATCGGCATCGAACACTGTAGGATTGGTGTGGCTCGATCCGTTTTGGATGATGTTTGGACCCAATTCTTGTGGCTCGTACTGCGCACCAGGCCGCAACCTTCGCGGGTCGAGCTTCACGGTGAGCTCGTTAGGGGTTGCAGGGGGCAACGCACCCCTGCTCCGAAGGTACGGGGGTCGAAGCCCCTCGGCCCAAATTTGGGGGGACTGTAGCAACTCTGACCGACCGCCACTGATAGAACACTGTAGCAGGTCGGACTTTGGAGCCAACAGTACTGTAGCTCCTTGGACTTCCAATCGTTGGCACTGTAGCACTTTTGACTTGGGTTGCCACATTTCACTGTATCGATACAGACTTCCAGCCGCCTTGCACTGTAGCACAGCAAAGGCGACGGCCTCCAATTTGGCAACATCACTGTGGCTCCTTGGACTTCCAGTCGTCGGCCACTGTAGCACTTTTGACTTGGGTTGCCACATTTCACTGTATCGATACAAACTTCCAGCCGCCTTGCACTGTAGCACAGCAAAGGCGACGGCCTCCAATTTGGCAACATCACTGTGGCTCCTTGGACTTCCAGTCTCCGGCCACTGTAGCACTTTTGACTTGGGTTGCCACATTTCACTGTATCGATACAGACTTCCAGCCGCCTTTCGCTTTCGATCGTGTCGGAGGCGGCGGCCTCCAATTTTGTTTCGCCCTGGTACAGTAGCAATGCCGAAACAAGATGAGGTGGTCCAACAACTCAGGCAGATCCAAGCGACCCTAGCCTTGATCCATCGACGCCAGCTCGAACACGAACAGGCGATGACTTTTGCACCTACTGTTTGTGAATTCTTCGACGCTCTCGAGCGACGCCGAGAGCAGATGTTGCAGCGCACTGCGCGCGACTGTTGCTCGACTCCCCATGACGACAAAGGTGCCTCTGGTGCAGTCAGGGGCGACGACAGGGCCGATGGTATCGGCACACAACAATGCGACTGATGTTACATTGTTGTGCGATGAATTTCCTACACTGCTACCGCCGGTTGCTCAGCCAACGCTAGTTCTGGAAGTTGTTTAGATGGCATTGACTTCGGAGGCAATAAACATGCATCCTGTCGGGGGCGGCTACAGGACGGTGTCGCTTTCTCGGACGACTGACCTTTTACATGCACAGCAAGAAATATTTTCTGCCCTGGTGCAAAGGTGTGATGTGCCGATACTTGGGCAGCAGCAAACATGTTTGGCCTAGACTGCAGGAAGGACCATCTGGAAGATTGCTTGAAAATTAAATGAAGACGGAGTGCCTCACCATAAAGCTGAGAGGACCGTCTAGCAAACTGCTTGGAGACAATGTGATGATAAGGGGTGGCAGTTGCCCCAAGACTTCTTCATGTTCCTCACCTTGAGGACAAAGTGAATTTAAAAGGGGTGGCAGAGATAGTGACCTGTTATAGGGGAGTAGGGGTATTTTCGTATTTGTAAAGGTCTAGTTTGTTGAGGGAGTTAAAGTTTGTCATCGGGGAATAATGTCGTTAGAGAGGGCCACGTGGTGATGGGGGATCTGTTATAAATAAGCAGCATAGGAAGTGAGAGGAGCAGGGCAGAATTAATATTAGAATCGGCCAGTTGGCTTAGATCGGCCCTTGGGCTTAGGCGGGAATATCTCCTGAGTTCCTTCTTCATTCTTCTTCTACTTCCCTCTTTGTAATTCCTGCTACTGTTGCTCTTAAAATATACAAAGTGTTTGTTCGGGAGTTACTGTTGCAGCTTCTATCAGAGACCACCGAGAATACTGACATCCTTCAAGGCCAATCACACAATCAACTACTAAATGAGACTATGAAGACAATGGTGAGAGGAGCAGGGGACACTGGTGGGCTTGGGCGGGAATATCTCCCAAGTTCCTTCATTCTTCTTCTACTTCCCTCTTTGTAATTCCTGCTACTGTTGCTCTTAATATATACAAAGTGTTTTTTCGATGTGTGTTAACAACAATGGTGGCCTAAACTCACTCTAATACCATGTTAAATGCAAACATACCTCTCTATACCATAATAAACCATTGCTTATGGATGATACAAAATTTATAAACCGAAAAAAAAAATTAAAAAGGAACTAAAGATATTAAATCCAATTATTAAATGTTATATACCACCTTAACAACCATATATCATGGAAGGTAATATAAAAAAGAAACCTTAGTATGACATACCAAATATGTCGACACCCAGCTGGTCATATATTGGACTGAAGAAACCATCAACAAATTGTATAAACCACCAGGTAATAAAAAATGTGACGGCAACTGGAAAAAGAACTACACTGCGATTCAAGATTCAATTTATGTCAAGTGAGACGTTCAAGACAAAAAAAAACAGAGATACTGAAAATTTAGAGGCAAAAGCTTTGCTTCATACCAGCCTGTCATAAACTTTTTTGAGACCCAGCTCTGAAGAACGTAACAGCAAGCCTGAACAAACGAATAAAAACAAACATAAAAAAATACAAAACTAACATTAGTTAATGTCATGAAGGACAAATTAACCAATCATGAAAAAATAAATAAAGATAAGCCTCTCCCCAATGCAATGACATGGTTAAGAAATGTAATTTTTCCCTCAAAGCACAACACTATTATTCATGATATGGAGCATGATAGAATTTTCTCTCTAAAAAAAATTAATGGTTTAATAAAAATTATTTTTTAAGACCAATGAGAAAAGGTGACAGGTTAATAATCTTTTATGAGAGATGGCCATTAAACGAATCAATTGATCATACGCATTTTCTGATGTGCAAAATTGAAAATGCAGCATCAAATATATGGTAATGAGAGACCAGTTAATGACCAGTTATTTTTTAAGACCAATGAGAAAAGGTGACAGGTTAATAATCTTTTATGAGAGATGGCCATTAAACGAATCAATTGATCATACTAGCATTTTCTGATGTGCAAAATTGAAAATGCAGCATCAAATATATGGTAATGAGAGACCAGTTAATGACCAGTTGAGGATGGGCGACTTCACTTCATTATGTGGTTATTTGAGGTATCACAAAAAAATAGAAAGAAAAAAGAAAAAGCAATATAAATTATGTTAAATAATATGATGCATAATGTGATGCGGCACAATCATTTCGAGCTGCGCTCCACAGCCAATAAATCATCTTTCCATCATTTTATTGCCTTGTTCATAGCCTGACCTCATTTGATAGTAAAACAATAATGTAAAGCTTTGTATCATTTCAAAACGAGAAGGTATAGGCAAACTTCTTATTCTTTATTAATTTTTTTTTTTTAAAAAGAATGTAGGATGAAATCCCGTGCCTCAATAGGAGGTAAGATGGTATATTTATAAATAGATCAATGAGATAAATCATAGAAAAAACCCGATGTGAGACTCTAACACGTGACTCCGGGCCAAGGCTCATCCTGATTGGGTCTAACACTCCCTCTTAAGTTGTGACATATCCAGCTTCAAATACAAGAGCCCCACAAAAAATAGAGAGAGAAAGATCGTACAGATCGTCCCTTGAGTTGGGTAGTAGTTGATGTAAAGAAACTTCACTCGAGGCCCAGAAACACTTTCAAAAGTTTTACATCATTATGCCTTAATTTATCATGTTTTGTGTTGGTAGTAGCAGGTGGGGGGGTTGTTGGTTGTTTTGGTTGGCGAATTAAAAAAGGGAGAAGTTGTGGGGGAGGGGCATGAATATTATTCCGACATTTTCAACTAGGCAATTGGGACGGATTTGTCCTTGGGAGGATTCGGCGAGGCCTCAGGAGAGAGGTCTTCTTTCGTGGAGTTCTTCGTCGCTTTCTTCACCTACTGCAAATTCTTCTTCGCTTCCCTCTTTTCTGTAATTTCCATTACCATTGTGCAATGGTATACAGTTTGATTGTTCTCTTTTCTTCCTTAAATCTGGTTGTGCGAACATCGTTAGGCTGGAGCCCTAACCATTAGTGCTTTCATTGAAAGCAATGTCCGCTCGAGAACAGTCGTTGAGAATCGAACTCAAGGGAGAGGAGTCATTGAAGCAGGTGCGACTCTGCTGAGAACTGCAATCGTTGCTGAGAGGGAGACATCAGGAGAGGAAAACCGTAGCCAGGTGATTATAGCAAGCCGAACGTTGAGAGTTGATCGCAGAAAGTTGATCGACGTTGTGAGGTCGGTCGATGTAGACATTAGTGGTGTGGTTGTCGAGAGCTCTTCTTTGCTCGAATGCAGTCCAGAATGAAGTTCGGAGAAGCAACGGTTGAGTCGGAGCTGGAGCGGTTGTTTCGTGCACAAGTGGTCGAGATGCAGAAGTTTCTAACATTTGTAAAAATCCTTGTTAGGGTGCAGACGAAGCACCGAGGGCAACAACAGTCCTTCCAAGCACAAGTACGTAAACTAGATGAGTTGTCCGTTCAATGTTGTTCTGCAAAGGAGTGGAGTCAGGAGTGGAACAAATAACAACTTCCTATTTTTTCAAAACCACTAACTGCGGGAGAGACGAGTCCATGCGTTCCGCCCGCTGCACAGGTGTGGCATGAACGAAGTAGAAGACAAATTTGCTTCGAGTATCCTGTTTTTACAGGAGTCGAACCTATTGTTCAGGTAGGGTTCGTTGTTGTTTTTGCAGAGGAAACAATTGCAAATACTAATATTGTTGTTGAAAGTGAGCTCTTGGAACTGCCGTTATTGGTGCTCAACATGGTTATGCGCGAAGTATTTTTGCTAGAAGCAATGAGTATCATGCTTGGCAAGTGACAAGTACAGCATCTACTGTGGAGATCATCTGCATGCTGGACCTAAATTTACTCGACTGTTTTTCCCACAGGCCATGCTGGTACTGGTTGAGCACCCTTTGGTAGCAGAGATTGTGGAGAGAGGCTGCAGAAAGGGCGCCGATGCAGCCGGAATACTAGGAATGTACGAGTTACCTGCAGGTTCTGTGTACGATACACAGAGCAAATGTCATGACTCGGCAAACAAGGCTGCGACTCCCGGTACCAATTTGAAGACAAGGGATCCATCTCTATCCAGGGAGTTTCACGATTTGAGCTTTTGGGAGGCCTACCTTAAGGACAAGATGGTTTTTTCAAGAGGGCAGAAGTGTTAGGTAAGTGGATTGTCCTTGTATGTGCAAGTGGGAGTGAATAACTTCCAAGGTGCTGTGTTGTCCTTACTGATCCTTTAGTTCGTTGTGCTGGTAGTAGCAGGTGGGGGGTTGTTGGTTGTTTTGGTCGGGGGAATTAAATAAGGGAGAAGTTTTGGAGGAGGGGCACGAATATTATTCTGGCATTTTCAGTTGGGCAGCCGGGAAGGGTTGGTCCTTGGGAGGATTCGGCCAGGCCTCGGGAGAGAGGTCTTCTTCCTTGGAGTTCTTCTTCATCCCTTTCTTCTCCTATTATAAATTTTGCTTCTCTTCCTTCCAGAATTCATGACTAGACATTTACCGGAATGCATACCACTGTAATTTATAAACAGAATCTATTCATCTGAATTATTCTATATGTTTTACATCATGAAAGATTATGGAAAGCATGGAAAAGGATAACATGAACTAATGGAAAGGCTTGACATACATATAGTAGAAGACAAAAGATATGAAAACAGACAATGAAAAAACAAAGGATATTTTATCAAAGACTCGGTCAACACCAAGAATCACGTCAAATTGTTTATTCACTCAATGGCGACATTTGATGACAAAATTAGAGGAATGTAAATAATTATGTGTTTCAAAAATATGGGAAGGTCAAAGCCAAAATTGAAGCACCAAGTGACAAGCAACTCTATCCATGAAAAGCAAAAGTCATCATTTTTCAAAAAACAAGTCTTTTTCCTTTATACTAAGTTGCACTTGTTCTTTTTTACCTTGTGTCGTATCTTTCGTTCCTCGTACTACTTCAAAACAGCACAAGGTCTCTCTGTTTCTAATTTCTATCCTGTGCTTTTTCCAATCTTCTGATTGAAGTTCTAGTCACAAAAAAATTTGGCAAGTAGACACTGTTTGCACTAAGTGTTGTACCTTTCAGATCCGGAAATAAGATCCTCCCGCCACATTGTATTAAAATCAAAAAAGCTTCAGGTATATGAAATTGTTGCATCCAACTAGTTGAGAAATAAGGAACTAGAAATTTCTTATCCCGGACGTCTATAATAATTGTTGTGCCCATATGTTTTACTTGCACTGTTTTGTTATTCTTGCTCCGTTTTTCAAAATTATTTTAACTCATTCCGTTTTGAAAAAACACTTCATAAAATCCGTTTTATTTTACTCTTCAATCTGTTTTCAACTAAAACTTTATTTTCTATTGCAAAAGCAAAGTTTCCAATAAGACCCGCACTAGCAGTACCACTAGAACAGGTGACTTTGAATATATAGCGAGGAAAACCAGGAGCAAATTACAATGAGAAAGAGTAGCAGAAAAAAGAAGAGGAAGAGGCACGGCTGCTCACTAGCCTATCTTCCCCTATTTAACAGCCTGGGATCCTCCCCTAACAAACCCCAAGCGGTCCCCCCCCCCCCACCTGTAACAACCCAAATAATGATAGAATGTATCATTTTAATATTTACTAGCATTTTTGAATTATGTAATCATATTCTTATAAGATTTTATTTAAAAGTTTAATTTTCATGTTATAGAATTTTAATTTGACAAGATGAATTTCATTTTTAAATTCAGCATGTCAAAATTATCTCAGGATGATTTTTTGAGAATTTTCTGAAAAGTTTTATTATTCAATTAATAGTGAAAAATACCATTTTTTATTAAAATTTGTATTTTATTTTCAAATATTTACCAAATTCAAATTATATTTTAGGTTAGTTTTAAAATTTAATTTGTCCATGATTTAAAATAATCCGATTATGCTTTTTAAAATGGATTTTATACTTGAATTTAGTATAAAAAATATTTTATGTTTAAAAAGAACATTTTTCTGAAAAAATTGGTTTTTGTTGCGTTTTGCCGATTTAATTTTAAATTAAATACTACAAATTCTGAATTTTGAATTTTGGAAAAAAGATTTCATATTTAGAACAAGAATGTTCAAATTTAGTAAATAAGTTTCTTTTATTTTTAGACAATATGGATATTAACCTTATTAATTTTTATTACCATGGTAAAGGATAAATTTGATAATTAATGGTAAAAATAAAATGATAAGGACTAGAAAATTACCATAACACTTAGCCCCAATTTTTATTACCATGGTAAATGATAAATTTTTATTACCATAGTAAAGGATAAATTTGATAATTAATGATAAAAATAAAATGATAAGGACTAGAAAATTACCATAACACTTCCCCAATTTTATTGGATGAGTAATATTCGCCCATAATCATTCAAGGTGCGGTTATATAACCATTTATGGTCACTTGGATTAGATTATGACCTTTATAATATTTTATTTAAAGTAAATTCAAACATGTTACACTCTTATTTTTAATAAGTATAATATTTTTAATATGGTGCTATCCAGAAAATATGGTCGACTATAAATAGTATTTTAAAACCTAATAAATTTATCTTCAATGTGGTAATTTATTTTTAATTTTTAGTGAAAAATAACTACCATAAATGTTTTCACAACACTGATGCATTAATTATTTAATTAATGGAAAAATCAAATAAATGATATTAAAAATATTAAAATAAATATAATATGAGATAATTAATGTAATCCGCGAATTTTTTAGATTACTTTGACAAGTTAAGGATGCATTAAAAGATTTGGTTCGAAGTTATCTTGTTGTATTTATATTTTTAAAACTCAAAGTAACGAATAGTGTCAAAATTGATATTAACGATGTTTTATAATAAATAATATTCTTTTAAATGATATAAAATTCCTAAAAATCTTAAATTCGGCCAAATTAAGATAAGGTTGAAAATGTCATTCATGGTCCATTTATAAGTCGTTTGGCATTTTATACAATATTGACCCTCAAAGATTAAAAAATCAATATTATCACGATAAGAGTTAAAACCAAATGAAAGGGTCAGAAAATGACCTAAAATTATCTAAAAATTATTGGATGAAAATTTCAACTCATCCTCATCTTATCTTCGAAATAACTTTCTTTGGAGCCATTTGAAATTGAAAATTAATTTATATTAATTAAATATTTTGAGAAATTCCAAAAAAACTTCTCTCCTCTCCTATTAAATGACACCTCTTTATTCTCATTTCCTCACACTTTAAAACCCTTTTGGTTCGGCCAAGTCCTGCCCAAATCCCTTCCTAGAATACCACCCCTCATTCCAGAGTCCCTATTTTAGGCAGAACATCATCCTTAGTGGTCTTATGGTGTTAAGCAAAGGGATTGTTCGAAGAAGAAGAACATAAAGGACATGCATGACAAATCGGACTCAGAGGTAAGGGAAAATTTGTGTTTCTTTTATAAAGCCTCTATTTTTTACAACTATTTTAAGGGTTTATTTTTCAAGAACATATATGATTTTATTTTTAAAATTATATTTAAATGAAAGCTTTTATTTGTTTTGAAAATTTCAAAATTTAAACAATAACAAAACTTTGTTTATTTAATTTTTAAACCCTTGTTTTAAAGGGAAATTGATTTTATTAAAATCTTTGTAATTTCTAATGATAAAATCTATCATTTTATGTGTAACATGTTCTTTATGTCATTCATAATAGTAGATATGGTCATCATCTATAATTTTAATTAACATTTCAAGCATTTTAATACGAGCTTTTGTTTTATTTTCAAAGCGTCGTGAATATGTCTTTTCAATGTAAGTAAATATTTTGAAAATATGGATTTCTGAAGAACCTTTGTGATATTTTTGTTTTTAACAAAGTTTTTGTATTTGTTAACAACTAACCTTTTTGTAAAAGAATGTTTTTGTTATTCAGGATCGAACCCAGTCCATCGTAATGAGCTTTGTAAGAAAGTTGAAAATTGTTGAAAGTTCAAACACAAACATAAAAGGGGAGAAGTTTTGTTTTTAAGAAAGATGTTTTCCAGACTCAAAGAATCGGACTGAGAAGCACCGGACGCAGAGTATCGGACCGAACAGCACCGGACGCTGAGGTGGTCAGAAAGATAAAGTTGTTGATCGGATACACCATTAGACTCAGGTCCATCGGTATGAAGTTCAAGATCCATCAGACTCTGCATTTGTTAGAAAGTCAGAAGTTGCTGAATGAAGAAGTCATATTGTTGCTGAAGAGTTTTTGAAATAAGATAATTAAGTCAGGAGTTGGAGATTTTTTATACATTCTAAAGTAAATCAGACGATGTTTTGTTGGTCATGAAGTTCTCACAAATCATGAAAACCATCATGATAAAAGATTTTGAAGAAATGGAGGAATCGTAATGTTTGTATCAGTTCTAGAAACCCGGACACAGAAGATCGGATCTAGAAGTATCAAACTCATAAGTTGTCAGAAGTCAAAACTTGTAAAGCTAATGAAGTATGAAGAATTTCAATGTTGCTGAGTGGAGTCATCATCGGATGCAGAACATCGTAATGATAATTCTATTGTAATAAGAATTTCATCATTATGAGGACTTTTACTAGACTAACTCTGAGAAGGAAGATCAATCGGATCAAGAACAGGCACCAATTCATAAAATGAATGTCTCACACCTATAACACATCAGATGCATAACATCAGAGATATTGTTGATGTCGATTCATCAAAGGGAGATCAATTATGAAAAGAAGTAAAGATTTTAAAGAGTTGTGTTTGTTTGGGAAGTTCATCGTAATGAGCAGGGGAAGCTGAAACAGAGGAAGTTCATCGTAATGAACAGGGGAAGCTGAAACAGAGGAAGTTCATCGTAATGAGTTGAGCAAGCTGATGCTGAGGAAGTTCATCATAATGAGCAGAGGAACCTGAAGCTGAGGAAGTTCATCGTAATGAGCAGTGCAAGATAGTCTGATCGTAATAAGATGAAGATAGTCAGATCGTAATGAGCGGTGCAAGTATAACGACTCGGCCTTAAAACATTACATAATATTGAATTAAATGAATAATTCATATTGAGGATCTTTTCAGGTTTAAAGTTTTAGAGAATTAGGTCATAACATTTACATAACAACATGAATATTACATATAGACAATTCTACTCAGTATCCAAATTTTTTTCATAAAATAAAACTCTTAGAAAAAAAAAGTCATGTCTAGTTCCATGTTTTAGACAGCATGACTTTTCCTTGATCTCATCCTTGACCCTATTCATCTTTAAGTCCTATGAAAAACATTTCAAAACTTGGGATGAGCATAAAAAACTCAATAAGGGTTATAAAACAAGGAATGAAAACATTAGTTCATCATTACATACATAACATAAGCTCTTTAACATACCTCATGAAATCATAAAATTTAAGAATAACACACAAAAATCATAAATCATAAAGGTAACTTGTGGAATCCATATCAAACTTACATTGTAGTTATCACAGCTACATAGGGAGTCACATTTGGAATACCCATCACAGTATATTCCCTAAATCTCTTAAGAGAAACATTCGCGTTTACCTCCGTCACGTTACCCAATTCATTGGAGAGTTATCTCGGGCTCACCCGCCCTAGGTTTATCACGGAACCACCCGTATACGTAAACAATGCCCAAGAACCATAACATATTCATAATACATAAAATAAACATGGAAAGATAACATTTCCACATTCTAATCACAATAGATCATTTAAATATATTGACATAACAAATTCATTATCAAAACCATTTTCAATACCAAAATACGTAAAAGAGTATATGGTATTTATTTTCCTTTTAAAAACATTACGGCTTGTTAAGCAAGCTAAAGATCAAATAATACTCGCGGCGGCGGAAAGGTCGTTGTCACCGCGTATGTTAAAAAGAAACATTCTTTTTTTGTCGTTTGGTAAAACGCTTCGTAGAAAAAGATTATCATTGAATGAAATGAAAAGTCAGAGGTGTTTATAAAGCGTATAAAAGAAAATCGTGTATTAAAACAAAATATGTCTCAATGAAAGAAGATTGAGACGAAATCTCTTACCTCGTGTCCGACTTAACCCGTTTGTCCTTTAATCTCCTGAATAATAAACTAAAGTTAATTTCTACTTGCTTAAGAACCTTTTTTCACGTTTATTATTCCTTTTATAACACTTATTACTATGTTATAAACATTATGTAATCATTTAAGTTAATAATGGTCGTTTTGTCGATATTTGGTACTTGAGTCAAAAATGAACACCATATATTTACAAGTTGTCCATGTGGTCAATAGTCCATTATCTCCAGAATGATATTCATTATTTAGATATCATATATATCATATATATCCAGTATATGCATGTATTTATAATAGTACATAACATTTGGAGATAAAAATGAAATGCACCGTTCATGGAGACGGTAAGCCGTACGTACGCATCAACGCTAATTTCATTTTTATTTCGTATTTTAATGGAATTAAAACATAACGATACATAGGTATATTATAATTCCAGTATGATATTATATATAATATCATTAACTTCATCCTTTATACGTCCCACAAATGGCATTAACGAGTCATATCACTTTGAGGGGGCGGTAGTCCGCACTTCCTCAAATGAAATTATCGCGTTTACCCATAATGGAAACTATAAATGTATGTTATAAATGGAAAATACAAAAGCATAAAGAAAACATAAACATAATATATATCATATATAAATACAGTGTCATCATAATGGCCACCATGAGAGGCGGTAGGAGATAATCGAACAATCATCGTTTCGTGAGGCGTTAGTTTGTCATCCACAGAAACAGTATGTTCTTCACCCATTAGATGGAGGTGTGTGTGAGTGTAGTTAGAATCCTTCTCATAACAACATCTTAGTATATTAAGGATACTGGTGTTATAAAATAAAGGAATAAAAAAGAATTTAGGGGGTTGGAGAAGTAAAATAAAACAAAAGAACTTAAGAGAAGACGTTACCTTTAAATCGGGTAACTCTCTTTGATTTGAACCAAAAGGGTTTCTTGAAGTGTTTTCTGCCTAAGGTAAGCCTTCTAGGATGAAAAGAGGGATCTTGGGAGCTTATTGGAGCAGAGGTTGCACGAGCCAAATGCTTAAGAAGAGTGAGAAATGGGTTAGAAGTGAGGTCTTTTTATATGGGAGAGGAGGGGCTCTTTAGGAAAGTTTGAAACAATTATTTTATTATAACCTCATCTTCGATTTCAAAAGGTCAACTATTCGTTAAAGTCGAAGTTAAGATGACTCATGATCGAAATAAAATCATCCAATAAAAATTGGACAGGTTTTGGATATTGTTTTAATATTTATAATCTTATTTATTTAAATCATTTATTAATGAGGCAAATATTGCATCATTGTGTCATAAAAAATTTAATTTATTTGATGTCCAAAAATTATAAAAAAAAATACCATGATGTAGAAAATCTTTTTAGTTTTCCAATAAACATTTATAGTCGAAAAAATAACTTATATAACCCCATGTAAAAATTGATTTACTAAAAGATATTTGTTTATGTCATTTTTGTCTTTTAAATTAATTAATATAAAGTGTCATTATTACTCTCATGTGCCTTCATGGGGTCCCAAATTCGACCCAAGGATGCCCATGGTCGGCTATGTATCAGCCAATAGGATTAGGACACATGTTAGGGTAATTTAATATTATTATAATATTATATTTTACCCTTATTTACTATTTTACCTTTTAATCATGGTAAATAAAATATTTACTGAAGTAAATATTTAAAATGTCTAAAAATAAAAGTTATCTATTTACACAATTTGGACCTACTGATTCCAAATATGGAATCCATTTTTCTAAATTCAAAACACGGAAGTGGCAGAAATTAATTTAAAATTAATTCCCGCTGTCAAAACAAAAAATCGTGTTTTTAAAAAATAATAACTATCAAAAGATTAACACTTGTTTATGTCCAATTTCAAAGTGAAATTAATTCTAATGTCCAACATTGGATTAAATAGTAAAAAATATATTCTAATTACACTTTAGAAGCAATTAAAAAGATAATCTAACCATATAAATAAATTAGATTAAAAGGCACTTTTGAATTAAAATATAGTATTTTTCACTATTCATTAAAAAATAAACTTTATCAGAAAAATACCAAAATTTACCCAAAGTAAATTTTGATGTTCCGAATCTAAAAAATTTTATTTTGTCAAATAGAACATATAAAAAAGACCAAAACTAGATTTAAAGAGTGTTCGCCATCAAAAGGTGGTAAATCGGCCTTTTAAAGAATATTAGAGTATTTATGCTTAGATTCATTCACATTTTAAGCCTTTAACTTTTATTAGATAAATGTAAAAACATTTTACAAACATGTATAATCATATTGTAGTTAGTTCTATTCATTTCCGCTGATACAATGGTTAGGCGTTAACTACCATTTAAAATAATAATATTATATTATTAGTGTGCAAAATAAGATTTCAAAGAAACCCGCTGTTGCGTATTGAGTACGCTATCGAACATAGCATCCCCTTTAAAGTAAAATTAATATTTAGTTCACAAATATTAATAAACATTCAAATGTATTATTCTTTATTTACTTGGGATGTTACACCAAGATGGTTAGATCGTATTGATCTGAGAAAAAAAGGCAGATCGTAATGAGCAGAGGAAGCTGAAGCTGAAGCTAAGGAAGTTACATCGGACTGAAGAAAAGTTAGTTTGTTCGAGACTCGGAGAAATCTTGAGAAAGTTTGATGAAGTCAAAGTTGAAGTTTAAATGCGAGTGATTTTCGGAGTTTTGAAATTTGGGTAAGCAAGAAAAGTTTTTCAATTTCCCACGTTTGATATTCTGAGTTGCCTATAAATAGAAGCAAAGTTAATTCACACTTTGTAACTTTTTTTATGAGTGGAAAAGGCGAAGCGTTGAGAAATTTGAGTAAGAATTATTTCTGGAAAGAGATCTCATTAGAAGGTCGAACATCTGTTGTTTTCTTTACCGGACTGAGCAATATCGTATTGAGTCAACCAAACTGAGAAGATCTGAGGAAGATCGTACTGAGTTTTTAAACAAAGTTTGAGAAGTGTAAATTGAGAAATGGAAGATCGTATTGAGTCGATCATACTGAGTTTATCGAGCCCAGCCTCATCAGACTAAGAGAATTGGACTCCGGCAAATCGAACTGAGTATTTGTGAAGCAGTTTGAACAAAGTCTTTATTCTTTTGTTTTGGCTCAATTGTTCTGTAACCAACTTTGTAAACTGACGGGAGTCAGTACAATCATTCCTATCGGGAGATAAAAGGTGTCTAACGGGAGTTGGCACAAGTTGTATTAACTTTTTCGTGATAGTGAATTTTCATAGACCCACGGGAGTGTCTATGGCAAGGATGTAGATTTACACACTGAAACCGAACCTTGTAAATCTTGTGTGTTTTACTTGCTTTTCTACTATTACATGCATGAGTATTTACTAAAAGGTGATAAGGAAATTAATCTTAACAGCATGCAGGGATTAAGTTTCTAAAAGTCTTGAAACTCTTAAAAAGGAAACCAATTAAAAATGTCTTGAAACTCTATTATTGCATACATGAGTATTTAATATTGTTTTTCGATGCTTTGGAACTTTAATTTCTCCTCAGGATTTTATGAAATGTGATTTATCAAAGATTAGAAATTATAAAATTATTTTCTTTGAAAATAATTGAAGTAGATTTTGAAATGCTTTTAATGGGTTATGAATGAGAAAGACAGATCTTTTAAAAATATTTACATAAAATAAATTTTGACACTTTGGTATCAAATGAGATGACGGTGAATGGGAAGTGAACTCCCGATCTCAATGGGTTATGAATGAGAAAGACAGATCTTTGAAGTGTTTTTCTGGATGATTCGTCTGATGTTATTCCTGATTGAGAGGTTGAGTTTACTGTTGACTAAGTACCAGATGTTAAACCTAACCCCCTTATCAAATGGCTCAAGTGGAACTTTAAGAATTGAAAAAGCAATTGTAGGAGTTATTAGATAAAGGTTTCATTCGACCAAACACTTCACCATGGGGTGCTCCAGTCTTATTTGTTAAAAATAAAAAAAATGGTTCAATGAGACTTTGCATTGATTATAGAGCATTGAATAACATCATTGTTAAAAACAAGTATCATTTACCTCATATCGATGATTTGTTTGATCAGCTCCAGGGAACACAATATTTTTTGAAAGTTGACCTGAGGTCAGGGTATCATCAGTTGAAAGTGATGGTAGCAAACATTCCGAAGACCGCGTTTCGGACTAGATAGGGGCACTATGAGTTTGTAATTATGCTATTTGGGTTATTTAATGCACCTATTGTATTTATGTACCTTATTAATAGAATTTTCCACGAATTCTTGGACAAGTTTGTGATTGTGTTTATTGATGACATTTTGGTATATTCTAAAAGTCAAGATGAACATTTGTTTTGCAGACTTTAAAATAAAAGAAATTGTATAGGAAATATAACAAGTGTGAATTTTGGTTGCAACAAATTTCATTCCTTGAACATATTGTTTCTAAAGATGGCATAACTGTCTCTGCTAAAACAAAAGTTGTTGAAGAATGGCTAAAACCCATAAATATTACTGAGATTCGTAGTTTTCTTGGATTCGCGGGTTACTATCGGCGGTTTGTTGAAAACTTTGCTCGGTTGTCTAGCCCACCACTAAATTAACTCGAAAAAGAGTTAAGTTCATCTGGACAAAAGAATGTGATGATTGTTTTCAAGAACTGAAAAGATTGGTTAATGCTCCAATTTTGGCCCTACCTTCCAGAAATGGTAAATTTGTCATCTACAGTGATGCTTCATTGAAAGGATTTAGTTGTGTCATCAAGCAATTGCTTATGTTTCACGACAGTTGAAACCTAATGAGTTAAATTGCCTTACATATGATTTGAAATTAGCTGTTGTTGTTTATTATTTAAAAATTTGGAGTCATCATTTGTATGGAGTAAAGTGTGAAATATATACTGATCGCAAAAGTTTGAAGTATATATATTCATTTAAAAAGAATTGAACATGAGACCGAGATCAAAGATTATGATCGCACGATTCATTATGATCCTGAAAAAGCAAACAAAATGATTGATGCTTCGAGTCGAAAAAATAGTTGCATTAACCATATTATGTTTGGAACGTGACCCTTTGATTAATGATTTGATGAATTTTGGCCTAAAAGTTATTGATGCAGGAAAAACCTCTGTTTTGTTTCAGGTTTCAGTATAGTTGACTTTGTCAGAAAGAATTAAGAGAGATGATCAATCTTTACAGTAAAAGGTAGAATCCGTTAAGAAGAGTAAGTGTTTTACGATTTGGAAAAAGATTGTGTGTAAAGACCCGTAAATTTCAAGGGAAATTTTTTTCTTAATTTTCTTTGGGATTTTACGAATACGCAGTTTCTGACGGCACCTGATTCCGAGGCCCGGTGTGCCCGGAATCAATTTCCGAAGTTTAGCTCGGATACATTCAGTGAACGAACGAGCGGGTTTTCCTAACTTTTGAACCGGTGCTCGGAACTGAAATCTGAGGGCACCGATGAAACCGCAGTGCCGGTAATTGCTTAGGAAGACCTTTTCTGGAGTTGTGTTTGCTCGGGTGAGGTTGTTATATAAATGGGTTAACTGAAGAGTGAAATAAAAATTTGTGCTACAATTTTTATTTCTATTCTAAGCAGTTATAACCTATGCATAGAAGTTGAGGTGGGACCCACTACATCCTAACTCCACTTGGTAGGATAATAGTGAGGTGGGGCCCACACGAGCCCCACCCCTTCAAATCCCTTAAAACCTCCCTCGTGCTTTTAATTGTGTAACACACCCGCACCCCCATTAATTTGTATCTCCTCCACATTAAAACACATGCCAATAAAACACCTCATTAATTGGACAACGCACGTTAATTAATTCGGTGAATTCAATTTGAATTTTGAAAAGGTTGGCATGAGTAATAAAATAAGGAAACCCTTATTTTATTATTGTTGATCGTTGTGTGGAGATTTTTGGAGAGGAGGGCTCAAGTCTTGGAGATCTTCTTCCACGGAGAAGAACGCGAAGAACACCGACACGCTTCTCGATCTTCTTTCCGCGTCAAAGAAAGGGGGACGCCGCATCCTTCATCGGGCGTGCACCGACGACGTGTACGGAGCCGTCTTCCGCGACGCCGTCTTCCGCGACGCCGTTTTTCCGCGACGACCATCGTTCGACAACTCCTTGAGGTAGGGGTGTGTTTTTTTTACGAAGTGTTAATTCTTGCATTCTTCGTTAAATCTTTGGGCCGCCTGTTATCAATTTAACGGGAGGAGGTCGGACCACCCGAACACGACCGATCCTCCTCCCCCTTTGTTGTTGTACTCGTTGCGGCTCGAACGAAGGCGGCGCGGTGCAACGGCACCGCGCGGGAACGAGGAAGAACGCGGCCAAGGAGCGCGGCGCCATCGCGCCGCACCATTGAGGCCGAAAGAAGCCGCTGCCGGAGTCGGGCCGCGACGGAGGGGCGCGGCGCCGTCACGCCGCGCCGGAGAACCCCGAAGAGGCCACGGCCGGAGCGGTGCCACGGCGGTGCAGGGAGCGGCGGCCGGAACCGCGGGCCGCCGGCGCATGGAAGGCGGGACCCGCGGGAGGGGGGTCCCACGGAGGCACACCGGCCGGCCAACTCGGTCGGCCGTTTCGGAAGAACCGGGGGTCGTAACCCCCGACTGGCAAAGGAACGGGCCCCCATGTGGGGGCCGCCGTTACAAACAAGGGGGGCAGCGCCCCCCCCCCCTTCCGCGTCCGCTCGGCCAGCGCAGAGCCGCCCGCGCCGGGCCCGCCCGCGCCGGACCCAGACCCGGGTCAGGTCGACCCGGTTCGGGCCGACCCAGGGGGTCTCGGGCCGGGTCGGTCCGGGCCCAAAACCCCCTAAAAACGGACAGGTTCGTTAAAACGCTCGTAACTTAGGTTACGGACCTCTAATCAACACACTGTCAGTTGCGATGCGATCTTTGGATCGAGACGGTCGTTTCGGTATATTACACTCAAGGTTTCGGAGAACTTTGGGTACGGCCGGGTTGGTTCGAACACGAAACCAACCGGGCCCTCGGAGCAGAAACGCTTATAACTTGAGCTCCGGACGTCCGATTGACGTGCCGTCAACTTTGTTGGTTTCCTCTTAGTGAGACGGACCTTTTGACTTACTCCGCTCGAGGTTTGGACACAGTTGGAGTACGGTCGGGTTAGTTTTGACTTAAAAACCAACCGAGCCCCTGGAACGAAAAAGCCAATAACTCTCAGACCGGGCGTCTGATTGACGCGCCGTCTGTCGCGTTGAGTTCCTTTTGTCGAGACGGAATTTTGGGATAAATCAACTCCGGACTACGTGTCAGTTGATGTATCGACCCCCTTGGCTCGTGGAGCGAACCCTCCCGGAAACGAGGATGCTGTGTGCGGGAACCCTAGAGCTGGCTGCGACTGCGACGACGATGACGACTGTACAGGGATCCTCCATGGGTTCGGCAGCGACGACGACCGTACTGAAATCCTCCGTGGGTTCGACGGCGATGACTACTGTTCTTGTATCCTATGTGGGTCTGACAGTTCGTGACTACTATTCTTGTATCCTACATGGGTCCGGCAGTATTTGACTATGTACTTGTATCCTACGTGGGTCCGACAGAGTGGCTGGTCTTGTATCCTTTGTGGGTCCGACAGCTTAGCTGGTCTTGTATCCTACGTGAGTCCCAGCTTAGATGAATTAGTAGCTACATCTGATCATCTCTATCACCTTACGAAGAAGTATACCTGTGTGAGCTGAGTCTTAACTTTCAATCATTATCTTCGATATGATTGACTTGCTTTCCTATGTGGATTGGGTTGTGATTTCCTATGTGGATTGGGTTGTGCTTTCCTGTGTGGACGTGATCGAACTTGGGCTCGGATGTTGGAGCCGAACTGGAATTGATGACTTATGTATATGTATGGGCATATACCTAAGTAGCGTTGGTTGTTATTTCCTGATTGTAATTTTCCTTTGTGGTTCATCCTTCGTGGATTCTGGGAGACCTTCAGGGGTCTCGGGGTCCCTACTAAGTAGCGTATACTCACCTCTGCACGGGTTATGCCCGCACTACGTTGTGTTGGATGCAGACGACGGACAGCGCTGATCGTGGTTGAGGCTTGTGGAGCAAGTCGGTACGCGGAGGTGGACCATTGGGCGGGACGTACACAGAGCGGACGGTTGGACCCGAGGAGCTGAGGAGACTATCTGTACCCACCCTTCAGGTGGGATTTCCGGTGGACGGCTCGACGTTGCTGCTTTACTTTTCAGTTGTTGTGCTTTCTTTCCAGTTGTACTTTACTTTCAGTTTGGGTTTGTATTCTGGTCCACTTTTCCGCACTTACTTTTTTACCCAGTTTTACTTAGTGTTTACTTCTGCTGGCTTACTCTGTGGTGTTTGTTTACTTTATAAAGACAATGTCTTCCCTTTTTATCAGGATTTACGCCTTTGGTGCTAGTCGTCAGCCCCTGGCCTATGGAAGGCGGGCTTGGGGTAGTCACGACACGAGTCCCGAGGACGGGTCGTGACAGTGTGTGTCTTGTGATTCCCAGCGGATGAAATAGTTGTTGACTGAAGCTCATAGTTCTCCGTTTTTCGTTCATCCGGGCACCACTAAGATGTACAAAGACCTTCAGGATTATTACTGGTGGGGTGGAATGAAAAGAGATGTTGGTGACTTTACCATGAAATGTTTGACTTGTCAGCAAGTAAAAGTAGAACAACAATCACTGAAGGGGATGCTTCAACCTTTGTCAGTGCCAGAGTGGAAATGGAAAAATATATCCATGGATTTTGTAGTCGGATTTTCAAGAACGTCAGAAGGTCATAATGTAATTTGGGTGATTAACTAAATCTGCACATTCCCTTCCCATTTGAGATGCAATGTCTTTATATCAGCTTTCTCGGCTATATCTAAAGGAGATTGTCAGGTTATATGGAGTGTCTCTCTCCATTATATGAGACTATAATCTCAGTTTCACATCCAATTTTTAGAAAGGACTTCAGAAGTCGTTAGGTACTGAATTAAATTTCAATACGGCTTTTTATCCTCAATCTGATGGACAGTCTGAGCGGACGATTCAGACATTTGGAGATATGTTTCGTTCTTGCTCAATGGATTACCAAAGAAGTTAGGATCAACATATTTCTTTGGTTGAGTTTTTTTATAATAACAGTTTTCATTCCAATATGCAGATGGCACCATTTTAGGCATTATATGGAAAGCAGTGTCGAACGCCAACTTTTTGGCATGAAGTGGGAGAAAGGAAGTTGACGGGACCAGAGTTCATACAGGAGACGGCAGAGAAAGTTCAGTTGATTCAGCGACACATGAGTACAGCTCGGAGCAAGCAGAAAAGTTATGCGAATAACCGAAAAAAAAATCTTTCATTCGAGGTAGGTGATCGTGTCTCTCAAAGTTTCTTCATAGAAAAACGTCCTGCATTTTGGTAAAAAGGGAAAGCCAAGTTCACGATTCATTGAACCATATGAAATCATAGAGAAAGTTAGATTAGTTGCCTACTAAGTGGCCTTACTTCTCAGTTTATCTCAGGTGCATAATGTATTCCATGTTTCAATGTTAAGGAAATAAGTGTCGGATTCATCTCATGTTTTGAGCCATGAAGTAGTTCAGTTGGAAAAGAATCTTTCTTATGAGGAAGAGTCAGTTCAGATTCTTGACCGCAGAGAGCTAGTGTTCAAAATAAGGTGATCCATCGGGTTAAGGTTTTATAAAAAAATCATATGATTGAAAAGGCAACATGAGAATCTGAAAATGTTATGAGGAAAAAGTAATTCTACTTGTTTAATAAGTGAATAAAGTTACAAAGACGCGATTTCTAAAAGGGGAAGGTTATAACTCAGGTAATGATAGAATAAATCATTTTCATATTTATAGTATCAATTCACTAGTTATATTAGTTAAAAAATATTAAGTATTTTTTTTAATCAAAACGGAAATATTTTAATTAAACACTTTTATTATAAGGTTTTATTTAAAATCATAATTTCTAAATTTTACAATTTGAATTTGATAAAATGAATATCATTTTTGAAATAAGCATATCAAAATTTATTTGGGGTGAAATTTTGGGATTTTTCAAAAAATATTGATTTTTTAGTGAATAGTGAAAAATACCGATTTTTATGAAAAGCATTTTCTTTTTAATAAATTAAGTAATTTAAGAGTCCCAGTATGTTTTGAGTATGTTTTCAAGTAACCCAAATATTATTTAGTTATATTTAGTCCACTTCATTACTTTTGAATCTACTTTATATTTGTTTTTAATATAAGTTTGTTTTGAATTTAAAAGACGGGTTTTTCTAAAAACAATTTTAAAATGCATAATGTTTCTCTTTTTTAATTAATTAAGATAATCCTTAATGGGTAATGTTTTAAGTGAAATGTATAAACTATATATCAATAAATATTAACTGAGTTTCATACAATAATTATTATTAATCATAGAGTTAAAATAGAATCATTTTTTCTAAAAAAATACTCTTCTTAAAAACCTGTTGCGTCGGCGCGACTATGGGATTAACATTAAATTAAATTTTGTCAATTCTGTGATTTGAATTTGGCAAAATGAATTCCATATTTTGAAATCATAATAATTTATAATGTCTAATAAGGTCAAATTAATTTTTTGACCAAAGTGATTAGTGAAAACTATTAAAATTAATCACAGCGATTAAAGTAAAAATGAGGATTATCAGGTGACGAAACTTTAAACTTAAGGGGTCAAATGACCTAGAAACTTGTCAATGTTGGGTCGGAGAAAAACGGGAAGAGATGGCAAGAGGGGGTGAATTGCCTTTTAAAAAAATGATTAACAAATTAAAATCAAAGTGAAAGTGCAGCGGAAATAAAGAGGCAATCACACAAGAAATTGATAACGGAGTTCGGCCAAAACCCGGCCTACGTCTCCGCTCCCAACTCAACCGTTGAGAGATTCCTACCGCTTGCTTTTCAATGGTTTTAGCAAGAAACCCACTAGGCTTTGAGGTAGCACTAGGACCTATTACAGCTTGCTTTTGATGGTTGAGCAAGAACCCACTTGCTTTTAATGGTTTAGCAAGAACCCACTATCCTTCTTACAGGTGAAGGATAGCTCACCTATGTCTCAAGCTATTTAAAGGAAAGCTTGACAACCTTTTCACACCTTAATGGTGATGTGAAACCCAAAAGAAAGAGGGGATGAGAAATAGAGTGGTTTGTAGACACAAACCCAAATTAAGCTCAAAAAAGATAAATACAATAAAACCCGTAATTGGAGAAGCCTTGGGCGCCTTTGATTGATAGGAGAGTTTGAAGGCCGCTTCCAAGCTTCTTTGGTGGTGCTCTTGGATGTGGAATTGGATGGAGCACTTGGGGTTCCTTGAGGTGGCTCGCCGGAGGATTGCCGAATGATCAACAAAGTGTCCTTGGGCTTGGTTTTAGTTCCGGTTAGTGTCCGGGGCTTCCTTGGCCTTTATTTATAGGCATGGAACCCTTGGGGAGTCTTCGGAGCCGTTGGAAAGGGCCTCGGAGCCGTTGGAGGCCAAAAGAGGGTTGACTGGTCAAAGCCAACGGCTAGTTTGACTGGGCTACCGGCTGGCCGGTACAGCTCCACCGGCTGGCCGGTGCCTTGGATGTTGAGAAGGCCTTCTGCCCAGGCAGCACCGGCTGACCGGTGCCAGAGCCACCGGCTGGCCGGTGGGCAGACAGTAGCTACCACTGTTTCATCAGGTTGCCACCGGCTGGCCGGTGACAGAGCCACCGGCTGACCGGTGGAGCCTGGCAGTGGGCAATGCCTCTGCCAGGTCCACCGGCTGGCCGGTGCTATCACACCGGTTGGCCGGTGGACTGCAATTCAGTCCATTTCTTGTCCATTCTTGGGCCAACTTCTTGGCAACCTTGTGCCTATCATTCAAAAACACTTCAAACAAAATTAGACAAATAATAAGGTGATTGTGATCATGAAAATCAAACAACGAGGGGAACGAGAGATACAACAATCTCCCCCTATTTTGATGATCACAATCACCAAAACAATTAAAGTAAAAACAAAAATGAAATACATGCTTAAAGGATAAAGAAAGTAAATGCTAAGCATGATCAAAAAGGATTCTCCCCCAATCAATCAAGAATTTCTCCCCCTTTGTGATTATCAAAATAGCACGGGGCATAAAACTTGATTGAGGGATAATTGAAAATCAAGATTTTTAAATCAATTGGAATTTTTGAAAGTTGAATTGAAAAATTTGAATAACAGTTTGAATTGAAAGTTTTGAATCAAACACCAATTGAAATTTGAAATTTGAAACCAAATGAAATTTTTGAAATTGAGAGTTTTGAATCAAAAATGAATTGAAAATTTAAATTGAAAAAAGAATCAAAAGAGATTTTTGAATTTAAGAAAATTTCTCCCCCTAAATAAAACAAAAGATCATCGGGGAAACGAAACTATTTTTGGCTCGGAGAGACTCGCCAAAAGGGATTTTTCAATCCAAATTTGTTTCATGGCGGGTCTTCTCCTATAAAACTCATCGGAAAAGAAAATAGACTTGGGTTGGCCGTACCGGGCATTTTTGCAATCACACTCATAAATGAGGTGCCCGGGTTTTTTACAATAATTGCAAAATTTATAACTAGAGCTCCCCCTTACAAAAACAGTGGGTGCATGGGAGGAGGAAGCTATATTGGTGTACCCTAGCCCTTGGGTGGTTCTTGAAATTCGTTGGGAACCTAACAATTTTGAAAGATTTTGTTCTCCTTGGGTGAATTTGGCTAGGGATTCTCTAAGGTCCTTGATGGTTGATTCCAAAGAATCAACATTGGGGAAATTTTGGATTTTTAGGGAGAGTTCCTCCTCTTTGAGAAGTTGGTCTTTTTCGGAGGAAAGCTTTTTGAAATTCTTTTTTAAAGCAACAAATTTTGAAGAGAGTTCATGAAAACCATTTTCTAATTGATCTTTAACGTGTTGGAGTTCTTCATATGACAAATGATTGAAAGAATTTGAAGAACTAAAAGACGAGGAAGAAGAGTCGGAAGATGATACCTCATGATTTGCCATTAGGCATTTTTTACCTTGGTCGCTTGAAGAGAAGGAGGAGGAGGATGATGAGGAGGTGTCACTCCATGTCGCCTTGAGGACCTTTTTCTTTCCTTTTTCCTTAGCCCGTTTCTTGTTGAGTGGGCAATCGGGCTTGTAATGGCCCTTTTCGCCGCACCCGTAGCATTTCACCTTGGGCTCGGATCTTGCAGTGGGTTCTTGCTTTCGCGCCTTGCGAGTTTTCTTCTTCTTCTTGTGCTTCTTCATAAATTTGTGCATTTGGCGGGCGAGATTCTCCATTTCCGAGTCGCCGCTTGATGATGAAGAAGATGACGATGATGATGATGAGGAGGTGCTTACTTCTTTTTGTACCTTGAGGGCGATGTTCTTTGGTGTCTTGATTGATGTGCCCTCCTTTTGAGCTTGCCTCCTCATCGTGATCTCGTAGGTCATTAGGGATCCAATGAGCTCCTCGACCGGCATGTTTTTGACATCCTTAGCTTCTTGGATTGCCGTCACTTTAGGTGCCCATGAGCTCGGAAGAACCCATAGAATCTTCTTGACCATTGCTTCAGCTGAAACATCATCACCAAGAGATTTTCTACCATTGCAAACGTCAGTGAAGCGTGTAAACATTTCAGAAATAGACTCATTTGGATGCATTGAAAAAGATTCAAAGTCTTGTCTATACATATCTAATCTAGTATCTTTGACTTTATTAGTGCCTTCATGGGTCACTTCTAAAAGCTTCCAAATTTCATGTGAAGTGGTGCAAGTGGATACACGATTAAATTCATTTCTATCTAACCCGCAATGAAGAGCATTCATGGCTTTGCCATCAAGCTCAAAATTCTTAATATCGGCGGGGGTCCATTTGGATTCGTCGGGGGAAGACAAAGAATAACCTTGCATGACAATTTTGTAAATAGGATATCCTATGCTTCTTAAAAAAGTGGTCATGCGGGTTTTCCAATAATTATAGTCGGTCCCATCCGGTGCCTTGGATGTTGAGAAGGCCTTCTGCCCAGGCAGCACCGGCTGACCGGTGCCAGAGCCACCGGCTGGCCGGTGGGCAGACAGTAGCTACCACTGTTTCATCAGGTTGCCACCGGCTGGCCGGTGACAGAGCCACCGGCTGACCGGTGGAGCCTGGCAGTGGGCAATGCCTCTGCCAGGTCCACCGGCTGGCCGGTGCTATCACACCGGTTGGCCGGTGGACTGCAATTCAGTCCATTTCTTGTCCATTCTTGGGCCAACTTCTTGGCAACCTTGTGCCTATCATTCAAAAACACTTCAAACAAAATTAGACAAATAATAAGGTGATTGTGATCATGAAAATCAAACAACGAGGGGAACGAGAGGTACAACAGTCAAGCACTCATTGGTTGGCCATATTTCGACTTTATCCCTTCTAGTCTTGAGTTTAGTGCATTATTGGAGCCAAAATCGCTTACTTCACTTCCATCCTCGTGTGTCCGGCGGACTACCGCCTCGCAAAACGATGTAAAGCGTTTTTCACTAACGTGTTACATGAAAGTTAATAAGGGTAACTATAATGATATACATGACATCATTATGATATTCATGACATAATCTTTCTGGAAATATAATACATCATTTTCTTCTTACCATTTCACAGACTGAAAAAGTGATAACGTCATTCGTAGACGTGTGGACTCGCACCTCCTCGAAACGATGTGATTCTTCTTTTTTCACCACCACATCACAAGAATGATATATATAAATATATATAATTAAATAATATGGTATTTATGATATAATGATCATTCTGGAAAATGTTACCTTATTTTCATAATGATCATTGGAAAATGGGAACGTTATTCATGCGTACGTACGGTTTACCGTCTCCATGATCGTAACGTTGGTTCATTTTTCATAATCATCTTTCATGATTGATTTTAAAAGTATAATTGATGTGTGAATATGATGATTATGTCATGATTATTATTCTGGAGATGTTTAAATAATGACCACATTGACCATAATCGACCTACCAAAGTCAGTTTTGACACATAAGTCGAATATGGTCAAAACGCCCGACTTAAACTTAATTGATTAGGTAATTGTATATAACTTGTTAATAGGTGAAATAAAAGTAATAATAAAAAAAATTCTCAAGCAAGTAAATAATTAACATAAGTTTATTATTCAGGAAGATAGACAAACGTGACAAATCAGACTCAGGGTAAGGGATTTCGTATCAATTTTCTTTCATTGAGACAATTTTTGATGTTATGCGCCTTTATTCTTTTATAAAGTGTATATACAGCCCCTCTGACATTCTATATCAAGAATTTATCTATTATCGTGATATTTAGTGTTTTGTTAATGTCATTCCTTAATGGGGTTTACGATTCAAAGTGTTTCTCAAGCGATAGGTGGCTTTTCATTGAGAAAAATCCTCTTTTAATGTTTTCTTTCAAACTCAATTTCCCTTCTATGTCCATGTTTTAAAATGATTTTTGAAATGTTTTATATGGACATAAAAGATTTATAAAGTTCATTTTATTGTCTCCTTTACTTTATTTCAAAGGTTTTCAAAAGGAATCATTTTACGTGTTTTAAACGGAACGTTTTAACAAGCAACAAATGAAATGTCCTATTTTTAAAGTCTGGCAACAATGACCTTTCATGTTATCGTGACTTTTATTTGATTTCTAGCTTCCTTTGCAAGCTTACATGTCTTCTTAGATGAAAAACACTCTTTCCCTTTTTTTAGGATATTTTGATATTGAAAATGGTTTTTCAAAAGAAATCTGTATTTTGTATTGAAAATAAGTTTTTTAAAGAAAATGGTATTTTAATATCTGAAAGTGATTTGCATACGAGTTTAAAAGAGTTTTTCAAATGATAAAATGTTTTATTTCATGTTGTGCCTCTTGGACATTATAAATGATGGGTGCGCCGAGATAGCGTCGGATGAGTCCATTATAGCTTAAACGATGGGTACGTCCAAAAAGCGCTCCAATGCATTGGGTAATGATTATATTCTTCGGATAATTATATTGGAAGTTGGTCGTATAGTTATTCCAATTTTAAGGGTTCTATAAGATGATGTTCCAAGGTACCTACATGAATGTTTTATTCTTGCTAATGAGTTTTCGCGGTAATCATTTGTTTTCAAAAGGTAAAATAAATGATCTTTTTTAAAGGAATTATATTTTTCCTTTATGGGTAAAATGTTATGTTTTCAAGAAAGGGTTTCTTCATGGGTTTCAATGTTTTTCACTGGAATAACAGTTTCCTTCTTTTTGTATCTCTTACTGAGCTTTTTGTGTTCATCCCACGTTTTCAAATGTTTTTCACAAGATTTAAAGAAGGGTAAGGGATTGGAAGAAGCCAAGTTGAAAGTTGTGAAGGGTTTTAATGAAAAGAGATCATGCTTTATTTTAAAAGTTTTATATTATGGGAGAAATGGATACTAATCGGAAGTGTCCACTTTGTATTTTATGGTTTTGTTATGTATGAGTTATACCCAAATTCTCTAAAACTCTAAACCTGAAAAGATCATCATTGTGAAAGAAAGTAAAATTCTTGAATTAAACTCAAGATTATATAATGTTTAAAGTCGGGGCCTTATAGCAGCACCTCGACCCAGGGAGCAGCGCCTCCCGGAGATCTCATATTCCCCTATTCTACTCTTTTACCTTCTTCTATTGTTGTACTTGGCATCTATCATTGCTGAATCAATAGAAACTCTTATTTTTCTCCCTCTCGCCCAATCAATTGATGCTTTCATTGAGAGATTTATTGAAAGAGAGTGATAGAAAACAGAGGATTGGTTGTGATTATATGTAAAATGGCCAAGACTGAAGAAGACACTTTGGGAGATATCTCACCCAAGTCAGAAGCCGAGCTCCAAGACAATGACCGATTCCCTAACAATCTTCCCTTCCCTTCCCTAACTCCAGTCTCCCCTGTTTAACAACCCCTTTGTGGGCCTCCCCAAACAGAAGATTGTTAGGGAAGCGACTGAACCTCGCACGTTAGAAGAAAACACTTCACTGCAATGGAGACCGATACACAGCGGGGTTCTTGATCGGACGATCTGAAGTTGACGCAGTAGATTTTTGGATTGCCCGAAGCAGATGCAATACGACAGCCTGTGTCCACGACAGTGGAGTCTGACTCATCACTTCTTAGACAACAAGATCGTACAGTGTCGGACGCGGCAACTAGTTCATACAATAGCAGCGAAAAAGGTGGAATATGACACAGCCCCGTAAACACCAGACGCGGAAAAAAATAAAAAAATAAACAATGGTGGAACGTGACTCGCAATGGTGGAAGGTCGACGCAGCGTTGGAGGCGTAGTGGACGTACTAGATGCATTGACTCAGAAGAGGCAAACGGCTCACAGCAATGGAGGATGTTCCACAGCACAGCAGCTTGAAACCTTTACGCAGGAGATCTTCTACCTCTTCTGCTTACCCTGATGTTGACGCACCAGCTACACCAAGAATATTTGAAGCGGAGAGTGGTTTGAGAATCGAGTGTACAGAGGAACAAATGCGGGAAATCTGGGTGAATCTGACCAAGTTGGAAAGAAGTCAGGAGAAGCGCTATGGACAGGAGATGATGCCAGAATTTTCAGGAGATGAGCCTGAGTCTTGGATCACAAGAGCTGAGGTTTATTTTTCATTTCATCAAACTTCGGAAAAGATAACGGTATCGATGGGGGAATTGTGTATGCAAAGGTATGGCTTGGATTTTGAATTTCTTGTTGGAACCGAATAAGAATGGGTTTACCTGAAAGCAGTTCAAAGAAGAGCTATTTGAGAGATTTGGAAGCACAGTTTTGGAAGCACGGTTGTGAAAGCTACAGAAAATTTCAGACCTGTACAGATGCGGTGAGAGGTGTTGCAGGTGGTGTCGATGCTAGTGCAAGATCATGTTGAACCGACTGAACGACCACGACCTTTCAATCCTACGACACTGCAGCCCGAGGAACAAAAAAAACATACTGAGGAAGAAGTTAATTGTATGATAGCTGCTGCGGAAGATTTGGAAATTTCTTGGACTGTACAGGAGTAACTTCAGGTAGTCGAAGACACATCAGTACGACCAGCTTGGTCGAAACAGTTGCAGCAAAATGAGGACCGAGTTACGGGAAGATAATTTTAGTGTTGTCGTGCAGGAACAAACAAGTATGTTTGCCGAATTGTACGAGACTAGACTGAAACAACACTGAGGAGACTGCTATTGTTGGTGGTGGTGTGGTTGAGCTGGGAGAGCAGCACAACTTGGGTGTTGCAATTTGATAGAGACCTAAGCATAAGAAAGTGAAGGGAATAAGAAAGAATACAAGGGGCATAAGAGTCATAACAGGGGATGCAAGTACAGCTGGACACAGCTGTACATTCTAAAAGAGTGTTTCTGTTAGAGTTCATGTAGGGGAAGAGGTTATAAAAAGAGGGGAGGGGCTGGAGAGAGGGGAGGCAGAGAGGCATTCTGTTATGAGGTCGGCCTTGTTGGCTTGGGTGAGTGGACCTGGGATCCCTCATTCTTCTTCTTCTTCCTCCTGTAATTCTTCTTCTCCATTCTCGTACCCTCTGTTATTCCTGATTCCTCTGCAGTAAATAAGTAGTCGCTCCAGCAGGTTCTATCATTTGGTATGACCTGCCTATTGCTTCCTCAACGGAGGCGCGTTACTGGTTTCTTCACCTCTAGCGTCAACGCACACAGCAGAAGCAGACGAAGAGCCTGCGTTCAGCGGCGGCGTGAGCTGTTGCTCGCCTTCCACCAACCGACTGAACCAGAGGACGAAGGAGCAAGGACTTCGTACGACCGTGATGCACGAGCCGTCTTGGAACGAGGTGACGCGTCACTTTGCAGCCTCGCGCACACCGATCACGTCCAGCCTGCGGGCAATCGTGCAAAGCAGTGTTGAACACAAGGAGTCGTGTGGCGTCTTCGACAAACACCATCGTTTTCCATAGACGCGAACGCGAACCGGATCAACACCCGTACGTTTCCTCGTCTACATCGGACGACGTCCGCGAGGTTTTCCGGAGGTGCCATCTCCGCACCCGAACCGTTCGCTCGCACAGGAGTCGGCACTGGTAACGTCGCGCTCTCCACAAAAAAAAAAAACAAGAAAAAAAAAGCAAAACAAAAAATGGAGGCAAGATGTTCCCTCGCTTTTGGAGCAAGCGGAAGTGCACCACTGGACGCGACCACACTCGAGGTTGCCGGTGTTTGTCAACCACCCCTGCCCGCTGTCTGATTGGTTTCGCCGGGAGGAGATCACGACGATATGACAGACATGAGCGTTGACGCTCGTTTCGATAGTGCGGAGCAGCGCTTGGATCGCATCGACACGACGGTGGCAAAATTGAAAGCTTCTATAGATACAATGGCCTCAACGATGGCGGCCCACGTACAGGAGCAGAAGGAATTTCGTAAGTTCTTAGTTGGAACTATGCTTCATCCTGAAACACAGCTGTACCCGAATGATGACCCTCCATCTTTGCTCGTGGAGGAATTAGAGGCAGACTCCGCTGCTTCTGGAGTTGGCGACACTGAAAATGAAACAAAGTCGTCGGGCCATGCTGACACAGTCATGCTTGAGCAAACGCTAGGACGACATGTGGATTTGATGGCACAACAGAACACCGATGATATGCTTGGGGACGATGACGACACCACAGGATCGCACATAGAGTACACAATTACTACTGATTCCACTGTCGTCTTCCTGGGAGAGGATTTGTTAGTCATATGAAGGCAAGAGCAGCACGGTCATGCCGTTATTGCAGACAGTGACTCCTGATGAGATGGCCCTACCAGAAAAGCGTCAGCACACTTCGGCACATTCCGAGGCGAGTGGGGAATTGAAGGCTCTGTATTTGCTCACAGGGGCGCTGCTGGATTTCGTTGTTATCGTGCACAACAAGCAATCGTCTGGATTTGAAGAAAGGGATGTAGGATGGTTTTGGCAGGAGTCATATGCATAGAGGTTTGTGGTGAGGGTCATGGGGGAAGCTCAACCAGCTATTTTGGACGGGATGCGAGCACTCAAAGAGGGGCCTCACAGCATAGTGGGAACCAACTCACACGGTCGGTTCACCGCGTGAGACGGACCATTTGGGAGATTGCCTGGAAAGTTGGTGATGCCAAGGTGCATCGTCAACAGGAGCTGCAGGCCCTTAGAGCTAGGAGGATCATTGGGCATATTGCATGGCACTTCTGTGCGGAAAGGGGTACCCACATTTAGTTTCTTTTCCTCAGTCTTGAGGACAATACTAGTTTTCAAGGAGGTGCGAGTGATAAAGACCTAATCATAAGGAAGTAAAGGGAATAAGAAAAAATACAGGGGGCATAAGAGTCATAACAGGGGATGCAAGTACAGCTGGACACAACTGCACATTCTAGAAGAGTGTTTCTGTTAAGAGTTCATGTAGGAAAAGAGGTTATAAAAAGAGGGGAGGGGTTGGAGAGAGGGGAGGATGAGAGGCATTTTGTTATGAGGTCGGCCTTGTTGGCTTGGGCAAGTGGACCAGGGGTCCCTCATTCTTCTTCTTCTTCTTCTTCCTCCTGTAATTCTTCTTCTCCGTTCTCCTATTCTCTGTTATTCCCGATTCCTCTGCGGTAAATAAGTAGTCGATCCAGCAAGTTCTGTCACAATTGTTGGGGAAGAATGTAAGGAGAAACAAGCAGCACAATAGGCCGCGGAAGGGAGCTTCGATTAACCACAGACAGAGGCTCCAGGAGCTGGAAATCGTAATCAAGAACCCCCACTCTGAAAGGAGTATCGACGTGCTCCTAATACTATTATTACGAAGGAGCAGTGTGAGATGCTACGGATAATGTTAGCACAAGTGCCAACACTTGTAGAGCTGGTTGTCCACCGACATTCTTCCATTTTTCCGACATCCACAGCGGAGGGAGTGAATCTGAGAGTAATAAGCCAAGCCGCGTGGTTTATTAAATCCTGAGTGTAATAAGCCAAGTTGCATGGTTTATTAAGCCACCGTCAAAGCATTTGGGTAGGACTCGCGAATTGTGTTTGGCATTTGGCTTCGAGCAAAAGCTCTCAGAGGGTTAAGCCTCAGCCCAAGGTGCAATGCCTCCCAAGGATCACTTCTTCCCCTATTCTACTCGGTGCAATGCCTCCCAAGGATCACTTCTTCCCCTATTCTACTCGGTGCAATGCCTCCCAAGGATCACTTCTTCCCCTATTCTACTCTCTTCTACCTTCTTTCGTTGTTGTACTTGGCATCTGTCACCGTTGAATCAATAGAAACTCTTGTTTTTCTCTCTCACCCTATTAAAAATGCTTTTATTTATTCTTTATTTATTATTTATTTTAAACAATATTCTTCTATTAGAGGGTGTCACCTGTCTTGGTCTGCTATAACTCCCTAACAAATTCTTGTATTTATTTGCTTTTCGTTAGTGGAATATTGTTTGCACTTTGAAGGATGTCTGATAAAAGAATTAAATTGCATATGAATCCTCATGTGAGAGAGGGAAGTCCACATCAAATATTATCAGTCTTGATATGATGTGCAAATGAACCCAACACTTCCAAGGCAATAATACCACGTTTCTTATCCAAAAAAACGCCATGTTTTTCTGTTACATTTCTTTAAAATGTAATTTATTATACGTTATTTGTTAAGTATAATCTCAATGTTGCAAACTGCACTGTTTTACCGTCCATGAATTAAAAGCTCCGGTTGGCACGCAGCTCCTTACGTTGTTCACAAGGGTTTGTTAGCACATTTAACGTTGTTCTCAGACTGCCCACTGAGCATTGGAGATGCTGGAAGGGAATCGCTGTTCCGTTTTCTCGTTTATTTATTTATGTATTTATTTATTACATTTACATTTAACAAGGAAAAATACCATAGCTTTTTCTTTATGTGTAATTCTAAACACAACGTCACCTCCAGTGGCATCACACCTGGGTCTCAATAATCTCAATTCGGCTCACGAGTATTATACATCTACTATTCTCAAAAGGAATAGAAGATCGCACGTGATGCAGAAGCCTCAATGACTGGAAATAACACTTTAATACTGAACTGTGATTCCAACCAGGGGAAAACAAATAGCTACCAAAACACAATGATCCCTTTGGAAATGACTCCAGTCGTAGGTCATTCGGAGAAGGAATATAAGCCACGCCTTAAGTGAGATTTTTCTTCGCGCTTTGGTTGGATCTAACCTTTCAGAATATAACTAATCTCCGACATTTTCTGAGGAACGCAGAGAGATCTTTAAAAAGCAGGACAGTAGTGTTCGAAAATGAAGCACACATCTTATGGAATACCCGCCCGTATAGATCCGTAAATTTCGAAGAGAAATAAGTAGAATGAATTCAATGGCAGGGATCTATGATGGGAGCGTGAGAGAGAGAGGCGGGAGTGGAGCTGACCTTGCGAGGGGATGAATTGGGTGAGTTGGGCGAGAATTTGGCGGGATCTTCGGGGTCTCCGCCGCCACCGCTGCCATTACCTTGACTTAGAGGAATGAAGGTCGGATCCTTCTCTTCCGACATTTTCGCGCTACTGAATACGAAACGCGGAAATCCAATGCAATGGGTGGGTTTCTTGCTTAGTGAATCCGAAGAACTTCCCGAAAATAATGGAAACTGACATCGCGACTGATGTAAGGGCGGTATCGTTTTATGAGGTGGCTTTTTTTTTTGCCTTTGCTTTTGATAAAAATAATAATAATTTAACAATCGAATAATTAATTAATGAAGACCTGAACGCCTAGATTTATTGAAATGAAAATGATAAAGCTACGTTTGGGAGTTTAATAAAATTACTGTGTACATCCATTCTTACATTAGAAAAATGCAAGTTAAATGGTCAGAAATCAAGGATCAAAAAGACACTTTCAACTGCCCGCTTCCATAAGGTATCACCCATCATGTTTCGTTTTTGATAAACTAGTACATCACTCGTGCAAATGCGTGGGACAATTCACATTCTCGTTAAATTATGAGGTTCAACATCATTAAAAAAATCTTATTGTCAATTAACTTGACATATTGTTGAGGAAAAAAAAAGATGACAATAACAGTATGAATACAGTAGGTAATCAATAGAGAAAGAACAATAAAAAAATGGAAAATGAAATTGGGCAGTGAGGAATGAAAATAGATAAATGGATTGTTGAATTGAAAATAAATGATTAATAATTATGAAATTACAACTTTCGTTGTAGGTACGAAATACTACAAAGAAACTGGAAATATGCAAAATGCATTTTCCAGTGGTACATAATACAGAATATGCAATGAGTTTCCTAACAAAATTAATAGTTGGTTTAAGTAGTGCATTACAGGATGAAAACAGATGCAGTAACCATAGTTTTCGAGACCTATAATTGTTCCCTTCAAACTCCACCCATCATTATCATTATGTGCAACTCCTCCTGCATTCCCCTCATAGCATTCGTGGTTCCTGAACATTATAGATGATATGAACACTGTACAAGGAACAGAAATGAACAGTGAGAGCAACATATCAAATAGGAAATACTGCAATAACCTCAATTTCTGGTTTTAGTTTCTCTTGAGGTGGCTTCGATGATGTGCATTCCATTGCGAAAACATCCATAATATCGACGTGTCTGTAGAGGGATGAAGAGTTTCAATTAATATGAAATGGGAAAATGAAAACCGGGAACCAAAACAGAATTTTTATTCCAATGAATAACCAAAATAATTATTTTGTACAATGTATTTATAACTGGCCAGGTCCTTTATTGAAACAAACTTGTAGTTTTGATCCCAGTAGTCAATTTTCCATAAATGATCAATGAAACCACTTTCATCAAAGTACAATAATCAATGCTATTTCAGAGTTACAAATGAAAAATGTCCCTTTAAAACAATCAAACAAAAGTTGTGAATACAAATTCAAATTCAACTCAATACAACAGTTGGAACTTCCATACCTGCAAAGATACCAACAGTCACCAGGTTCTTAATGGCCATTGTGCGATATCTTAGGTATTCAGTCAAAAAATGACCAAGAGCATAAATGAAAGATGGAAAAGTAGCCAAATAGAGTGGTCTGTTTTCAAGGTTGAATGCACACAAGAAACAGAGGGTGCAAGTCAAAAGAGTCCAAACTCCAAAAGTCCTTACATGAACCTCAGTCACTGCAACGAATAATAAAAATCAAAGAAGTATTGAAAGGGTTAGGTCATGAAATGTGTTATGTAACATTGGAAAAACAAATACAGAAAAAAATGAGGTTACTCATTAATACAACTCAGTTATAATTATTTTTGCACATCTTTGTACTTGTTTTCAACCCAAACCCATAGAACATGGGAAAAATATAATTGCTATTCAATTTTATTTTATTTAGAGAACCAGAGACAAACAAATGATACATGCTAATAGTTGAACACGTAATTGAACAAACAAATGATACATGCTACAAGTGAACAACAATTGATACATCCTAACAGTTAGAAAAATAATATTGTATAGCTTGAATACTGGAAAAAATTCAGGTGCAATGGTATTTTCCATGACACAGGATATACTAATAATATCAAAATAGAAAATGAGTAGTAGAATACATTTTAAATGAATTGCCTGTACTCTATCTAATGTAATACGTATTGCACTATAATTGTAATTCTGAAAACAATAATGAAAAGAATACGAATAGTGAATATGTATGGTTACCTTGTGTTTGCAGCAACAGATTTCAGTATATTTTTTTAGTTTTTCCTGGTTATATCTCCCCTTGGTATGGTGTGTAATTCAGAAATATGACTTTTCGTAGCGACGCAGTCTGGAGAGGTCTTATCACTATGTTGCAGACCATCCTCGCTGTCAAAATAATGCAACGGATTGTTCTACATAGAGGATATTATTAGAAGAAATAGAACCTAGAAACTAAAGCAGTTGACCAACACTTCCGGACAAAATATTTGTTCATAATTTCATGTCAGTAATAGCCTATCGAGAATGTTGTGTGATTTTGCTGCTGTGGACCAACACTTCTGGATGTTGGTTGATAGTAATGTCAATCCCTACAACAATTAATAATAGCTGAGAAAAAAGAAGCATGGAATGTTGTTCAGTGTACAGTATATACTCATTAGAAAGGAAAAATGCTGAAGAAGAATTTTGATGTTTACCTATTGTCATATGAGAACAACAAATGCAATGTGTTTTAATAATATAAACATTGTAAATAAAACTGAAAAAAATCTGCATTTTCTACTCCAATGATGTAATGAATATAAAAGACAATGATGAAAAAAACATCTACCTGAATAGATAAAATATTTGTAGTTATAAGAAATCTAATTTCACTGTTGCAGCCGACTCCTAAACATCTAGCACTTTCATTTTTCTACAACACAAGTGTAAAATGAATATTACAATAATGTGACATATGGTTTCTAGTAAATATAAATTAAAAAGGTAAAATTAGATACTCTTATTGGTCAATGGTAATACTTGTGAAGATTCACTACAATGATGATCCTATATAATAAGGTTAAAAAGAATTGTTGTTATTTGAATTTTATAGGGTTATTAATGCAATTTATGTAATTGCGATATATAGTTACCTAAAAAGCATATAGATCAATCTCTTTTATCCGACTAATTTCATGATAAGTACCCATAGAGAAGTCATTTTTGGTTTCCAGGTATTGTGTTATTATGTTGGCATAATCTCCCCATATGCTGCAGTTAATTTGTAAGCCTCTGTAAAAAAATATAGAAACATTGTTGTTAATTATTACATTTCAATTAAATGAAGTTAGAAGAGAAACTTACTAACCTCTCCTCTAAAACAATTTGGATGTTTTGGTTGGCAGTCACAATTATAGGGTATGAAAGATAAATATGTCAACATTTTAAAATAAATTTAAAACCATTTGAAAAACATTAAAACATTATGATGGCACCCTCTACTGAAACAATATCATATGTTATAGGAAATGATCAAACTCAAGACTATGCACTGGAACCTGTACTTGTGTTAAAAACATGCAGTAAACATGTCTTGAATAGTTATAGAATTTCAAAAACTGTATTGGTTATGAAATGTACTTATTAAGTGTTGTTTCAGATTCTGTTTCTGAACAATGTCATAAAAAGAAGTGAATTCTAAACTAAATATTGAATTAGTACCATTGTGAATGGAAACATAAAAGGAATAGTTTGAAACAAAGAAAACATTACGATCCCTTGGTTGCAACTGACTCCCAAATAATGTCTACCATGCATGTAATTTCTGACAAATATGACACCAATGAAATATATATTAAATGGATACAAATGATACTGGTAATATGAAATATGAATGGAATAAGTTACACTTACCTGAAAATGCAGCAGACTTTGATGCGATGAGGAAATAAATATAATGCCTGTTGAGAATCATAGTTGAAGCCAAGCAGATTAGGGGTAGGGTTAAATGGGGCACCATGATAGGAGATGTATAGTATTACTGCTTTAGTAAATCGTGTTTAACTACAATTAAATCAAATTGGACAGTATAGATAATATTTCGATGACATAAGGAAAACATACCTGTTGTGGAGGTCTCGATTTGTACTGTCTCAGAATTAGGTATCATTGATGGAAAGGGGTTCACGAAGAAGTTGGCCGGTGTCGTCCATCGCGGTGGATGGAAAAGCAGAAAATGCAATGATATGGGGTAGAGGAAATATGAAATAGTCAGTTAGTAATCTGAATGGCAAGGAGTAAACAACCGATATAGGACATCGTATGTCGAAATCAACAACCTACCGACAGTATGAATAAAATACTGAGGATACAAACATGGGCTGAAGGAGAGAAATCGAGAGGGATAGGAGAATGAACTTTACTGTAGTCATCTAAGACAACTAAAAATCAAATGGTTAAATGGGGCACCATAATAGGCAATGTACAGTATTACTGATTTAGTAAATCACATTTAACTGCAATTAAATCGAAGAGGACAGTAGGATGAATACATCAATGATATAAAGAAAACATACAGGATTTGGAGGTCTCAATTTGTACTGTCCGAATTTGGTATAGTAGATAGAGGAAAGGTAGGAGGGCGAAGACGAAGAAGGGATCATAAGTGAAGATGGAGATGCTGAAATATACTCGAAACCCTAGAAAATCGATAGGGTAAGCGTGAGCGGGATAGGGAAGATGTTGATGGAGCATTGTACCAAAGGAGGATTCGAGATCCGCTTTGAAAACCAAAACTTTGACATTGGTTTATACATGGGGATACTCACTGAATACTGTAGGGCATGGGAACCGTAAGTGGAGCGGAGGACCTAGATGTGCAAGAGCCGATGGAGGAGTCGCCGGTTGTGGAGAAGGAGCGAGCGAAGGAGCTGTAGTCAGAGGAGCCGAAGATGGAGTCACGACTAGAGAGGAGATTCGAGAATACGATGAGGCTGTCGAGGTCAGCGATGGTATGCGCGAGGTCATAGTGGGATTAGAGGTGAGATAAAACCCTAATCACAAGAGGAGAAGGAGGGTTCAGTGGAGAAGTGAAAGCCAACTCGCAGGTGGAGTGGGATAATCTTTGGAGGGGGGCACGATGGTTTGGGGGTAAAATGGGAATGAAATTAGTGAAATGGGGGACGTAGAGGGTTGAGGAGGCGACACATCAGCTAGGAAGAAGCCAACTTTAGTATATATAGTAGATATGCAAAATCATCAATGGAAGTTCTAAACAATCTTAAAACAGTCACTATTAGTAATGTTGAACATGGTCGTTGGGTCATTATAGATCCACACCTTATTCCATATTTTTTTCTCTTCATGTTCCTTTGTAAAAATCGTTACCTGAAGCTCATCTTTAGAAGAAATATAGTTTTCAAGATATTGGTAGAAATATCCTTCATCAGAATGCTCCTACAAGTACAGGACTCGCCTGTAAGTAGAAATTTCACATGTTTGTGTGTCATTAAATATTTTTGTCTGCATACGTATGTAATTATACTTAGACTTTAATATTATTATTAATACATACAATGACCTGCGTACTTTGATGTACTGATGAAAACAGTGACGTCATATGTTCATGGCGAAATATGATATGTTGGGTGCATCATGAATGATATGTTATTAATGAATAAATACAAAAATGATTTGTCTCTTCTATATTTATAAAAATTGATATATCAACTCATTGATTGAAATGAAATTGTCGAACTAAAGTCCATGATCGTGGTGTATTGATGGGTTTATTTAAAATAATCAAAAAAGACGTAACAACCATACAGGTTGATGACACGAGTATGTAGTGTGTTTGATGAGATGTTGGGACAAAGGGATTTCATTGCATAGTAAGTGTTCATATATGGGTTTCATTGTTGTGACATTAACCTACTATTCTTGGACGACTTTACGTGTCGTTAGGTGTTGATATTGGACTTTTGGCGAACCCGTTGAATGATACTAAGGAAGAAGATTAGAGGGTTACACACTTAATGTTTTCATTGACCTCAAATAAGATTTATTTGAATTTAATTATTGAAATAAATATCATTCTTCAGACTATAAATTAACATTTATTAATGATTTGTTGATTACAAATATTTATTCATCATATTTATGTATGTGTTGAATATTAAAATAAATATTGTTTTCGCAATACCATGAATAATATTCATTATTCGAGGTTTGGTAAATGCGAAGGAAGTTCGGACCGAGTTGTTGAGTTCGGTTGGATTGATATATTAAATATCATTTGAATAAATATTAATTAATTCATTTAAAGTAATGATATTTAATTTATCCACAAGTTTAGTGCATGTCGGGTAAATAACAACAATAATAATATTATTTAGACATGAGGTTCGCTAAGATTTAAGAGAATAATAAAGGGCCTAAGTGCAATTAATTACCCTCAAACCCGCTCTCACTATTACAAATTTGGGTTTATCCAACACTAGTCTTTATCAGTGTTAGATCAAAGCACTAATAATGACAATCATTATTAGTTCTAACAAAAAGTGGTGATAAAAGAGATATTTTATCCACATTTTTTTGCTAATAATGATAAAGGTACCCCTTATCATCGCTTTTTGTTAGCACTGATAAAGATGCATTTTATCAGCGCTAAAAAACCCGCTCATAAACGGTCTGTTTATTAGCATTAGCATAAAACACTAATAAAGAGTATCTTTTATCAATGGTGCAAAAAAAAAAACACTAATAAATATCACCCTTTATCAACACTTTTATTTTAACACGGATAAAAGTCACATTTTATCAGCGCTTTTTTTAGCGACGATAAAAGGTATATTTCATAATATATATGTATATATATATATATATATTATTAAAAAACATATATTGATGTATAAATATATTGATATTAATATAAATGTAATATATTTCATTAAATATGATTTATATAAGAATAAATACGCATTTACCCATATATAAGACATTTAGAGAAAAATGACTCGTAAAATAATTAAAAAATGATATTAATTAATAATTTGTTAATTATTATTGAGTAAAAGTCATTTAATAACAATTAGATGACATAAAAAACCAATAAACTACAATCTAAGATAAATTGAAAATATGACATGAACTTCAAACAATCATAACTTTTGATTCGGGTGTCTATTTGAGCTATACCACATATCAAATCAAAGACTGTGAATAGATCTACGTTGTGTTGATCAAAGGGGACCTTGGTCACTATTTTTTCGAGTTCAAAGAAGGTTTGAAAGACCTCCAAAACTGAGTTTTTAGAAGAAAAATGTCACGACCCCCTCCCACCAAAGATGCCCCTCCTAGCTGGCAATGGTGAAAGGGAGATAATGACCCCTGAGTCTCGCCTCCAGTAGGCCCCGAGGTGGCGACTAGCACCAAGGGTATGAGTTTTCACAAATATGGGAGGCATTACCCTTTTTTATTATTTAGGATCGGGAAATATGACAAGTCAACCACCAAAAAGGAAAAAGAACAAGTGTATAGAAATAAACCCAAACCAAGCCCACATGCATGTTTAAAAAATTTTATAACAAGGTGCAAGTACAAGAGAGATCAAAGTACAATACCAAAAGAAAAAAAGAGAACAACAACTGCAACAACTCCAACTGTCTGACTAGTAGGGTCCCGCACGGCCCTGGTAGTCCTCCTGGAAACCTGAAAGTAAACGTAGGGTGAGCATACAAGTATACTCAGTAGGGAAACCTAAAGATCTCGTGCACAAGTGGGGAGACATCCTAATGTCCCGTGAGAACAACAGAAGAACCCTAGCAAGGAATTCTATCCACCCAACCTCACCAGCCACACTCACCAAAACACAAGCACAACAGGTAGTAGTATATAAGAAACAAGAGTATTGGGTACCCCGCACCATTTCCCTTTAGTTAGCTGCTCTTCCTAACGGCAAACGTCCTGACGCTGCCACACTCTCCCCGCCCGCACACACCTGGGCCTCACCACCACGTATCCCGCTCGTACACACCTGGGCCTCACAACCACGTATCCCGCCCGCACACACTTGGGCCTCACAACCACGTATCCCGCCCCCACACACCTGGGCCTCACAATCACGTATTCCCGCCCGCACACACCTGGGCCTCACAACCACGTATCCCCGCCCGCACACACTTGAGCCTCATCCCGAAGATTCTTGGGAAACAGTAGAACCTGCCCGAAGAGTCTTGGGCTAAGCCACCCCAATCGAAACCTACCCGAAGAGTCTTAGGTGTAAGGTCGCCTCAAGCCATCACAACCTAGGGGAGAAGGAGCAGGAAGGAGCTAGTAACTAAGGAAAAAATACCCTCTCCCATGAAATGGGAGTGTTCGGTGGTAAGTGCTCAACATGGGTGGGGTGCGATAAAACACAAAAGATACAGATATATATATACCAACCACACAGCCCAACCTATGGATTCTAAAAAGAGAAACTGAGCACGTGCCTCGACACTGCTACTACGAAGCATGCATACAACAAACAACCCCAACCCCATTTAGGCTTTCACGTTTCAGCAGAAATCATTTATTTAGTTCCTTAACTACTGGGCAACTATCCACAATCAACCACATCGATCGTTCGTAAAACATATCCCTGCCATCCACAAATCAAGTTAGGAAAACACAAGCAACACAACCAAGTCCTTCTTATCAACCAACCAACCCCATTGATTATTAATCCCGTTCCGTTACCATGCCCCACCATTCATTAACTCTTCTGCTTTTATTATTATTCACAATCCATAGTCCGTTCACATTTTAACCCATCCCTGCAGCCCCGCTGCCATCCACCATAACCACAACCGCACCGAAACCCGTACATCATCATCCCTTTAATACCACTTATCGTAGCCCCACTGCCCGTTACCAACACAACATTCACACCAACCCACAACCAAGTCAACCGCAGCCCCACTGCTCACCCTATCCACAACAACCCACAAAACACCCCCATCACATGCCACGTAACCAAGCCAACACCCACATGTTTATTATTCCCTTTTGTTCAACCGGGGTGATCACACAAGGGCTCCATATTTTTAAACATCCAACTTTACGTGATTAACCAATTTCCACATTCCACAAAGTTCCATCCACAAAAACGGTCTAGAAAGATAGGGCAACATTTAATTGCACAAGAAAAGGCCCCCAACGACCGTGATTTTCAGTAGGCATAAGCCTATTCAATTCACAACATATCAATAGGATAAATAAGGATAAACATAACAACTCTCCCATCCCCGTTCTTTAACCAGTTATTATCTTTATTTAATGGTTCAACTGTTTCTCATGAAAACAAGAGGATACCCACCCCGTATGATGCACAAATTAGAGAGACGAAGGTAAGATCCCTACCTCAACAGGTTCTGATCACAACGCTCCCCCGGATCAACTTTAGAAGACGTCCGTCGGCATCCGTCACTTCTGTCAGGTCCTGGAAAAACCTCCTCAGGTGGAATTCGGAAAGGAAAGGCCGAAGGAAAGACAACAGACCCAGGCTCAGAAGTTCCGCCTCGTCGTTACGATCCCGTGGCCACTGAAGGATCGTAAATCGGAGCTTGAAAAAAGAAGTTATGGAAGAAAGAGCCTTCGAGTCTCTTGGGAGAACTCTGCTCAGAGGAAAGGGGAGGAGAGGGGTGAGTTGAAAAGGAGGAGGGGACCCCTCCTTTTATAGGCGAGAAAAGAAAAAGTACACGGCGTGTACTTTATGGTACACGACGTGTACTCGGTTATTTCACACGGTCTCCACGCGACTTCCAACACGGCTCCGCGGTCGTTGACTGGTCAACACACGGTTTGAGGGAAACACATACGCGGTGAGGGACTACACGACGTGTAGTTTGGACACACGACGTGTACTCATTTATTGCACACGGCAAGGACACGACTCTAACACAGTACACGACTGTTGACTGGTAACGCGTACGCGGGGAAGGACTACACGGTGTGTAGAACTTGATACATGGCGTGCACCCATTATTCCACACAGCAAGGACACGGCCTGCGACACAGGGTATACCCGGAAATGGGATACACGATGTGTACTCAAACTACACGGCGTGTAGCTTCAAAATTCTGGAAAGCGTGGGAAAAGTCCATTTACCCTCCAGAACAATTCTTGACCTTCTTTTGACAAAGGAATGGGCCGGAGAGGTCCAGGCCATTACATCAGATACCTCTTAAAACATTCTCGTCCCCGAGAATTCAAAAACCCACCCAGAGGAAACCCAACAAGATACCTCTTAGGGTTCTTGTTATAACAGAAACCCAACCAACAACCCTAATCATATGCGTTAGGAATTCCTTCTCCTTTGTCGAGATATTATCCACTTTAGGCGGCACTGACTCGCCTGCACGGGTTTAATCACATCCTCATTAATGCGTCTCGATTAAGAATTGGGTCTTCCCACTTTCATACATTAGGATTTTTCAACTCGTACTACCCCCAACACTACACAACCTACACACTTCCCGGACACGTGGGTTTGGGAAATTCCTTCTCCTATGTCAAGATATTATCCACTTTAGGCGGCACTGACTTGCCTGCACGGGTTCAATCACATCCACATTAATGCATCTCGATTAAGGGTCAGGTTTTTCCTTTTCCCACACATCCGGACATGTTACACATTACAAGGGAACAAGGAAACAAAAGGTCTCACAACCGGCAAGCTAAGCATTCCATATATCAAAGGTACAGAGTACAAAAACAAAGCTCAGAAGAACAAGGAAAAACACAAGTCAAAACAACTCTGGGTACTGAGCGTGCATCTGGGTCTCCCGCTCCCAAGTGCTCTCCTCGAGGCCGCCATGCCTCCACAACACACGAACCAACAGAATAGTTCGTCCATGGAGCACCTTCTCCTTATGATCCTCGATTCTGATTGGTCGTTCCTCGAAGGTCGCGTCGTCTTCCATATCTAACTCTCCCCAGTCGATAACGCGGGAGTCGTAGTGTAAGTACCGACGTAGCTGGGAGACGTGGAAGATGTCATGAACCTTCTCCAACTGAGGTGGCAGGGCCAGCTGATATGCCACCTCGCCGAGTCACCTCAGCACCTCAAAAGGTCCGATGAACCTAGGGGAGAGATTGCTCCCTTTCCCAAACCTCCACTGCCCCCGTCGAGGGGAAACATTCAAGAACACATGGTATCCCACCTTGAACTCCAAGGGCCTCCTCCGCCGATCAGCATAAGACTTCTGTCGGTCCTGAGCCGCTTTCATCCTCTCACGTACAAGCTGGACTTTCTCTGTGGTGCTCTGCACTATATCTGGCCCAAGAGCACCTATCTCACCAACCTATGCCCAACAAATGGGTGAACAACATGGTATTCCATATAAATCATCAAACGGTGCCATGCCAATAGTAGAGTGGAAGCTGTTGTTGTAGGCAAACTCTACTGAAGGCAAGTGTCATACCCATGATCCTCCGAAATCCAGAACGCATGATCGCAGCATGTCCTCCAACGTCTGGATAGTCCGCTCTGTCTGCCCGTCGATCTGGGGGTGGAAAGCTGTGCTAAGGCGTATCTGGGTGCCAAAAGCATGCTGTAACCCCCTCCAGACTCGTGAGGTAAACCGAGTATCCTGATCTGAGATGATAGTCTTTGGGACTCCATGAAACCGCACAACTTTGTCTATGTACCTCTGTGCTAAGGTACTCACCGGGCCTGACTCCTTAATTGCTAAGAAGTGAGCTGATTTCATCAGTCGGTCCACCACCACCCAGATAACATCATAACCACCCTGATATCTGGGTAGTCCTGTGACGAAGTCCATTGAGATGTCATCCCACTTCCACTCAGGGACATCTAAAGGGTGCAACAAACCACTGGGAACACGGTGTTCAACCTTCACTTGTTGACACACTAGGCATTTAGCCACAAACTCCACCACTGCCCATTTCACCCCGGGCCACCAAAACTGTTCCCTCATGCCTCAGTACATTTTTGAAACTCTTGGATGTACCGCCAAGGCTGAGCTATGGAACTCACGGAGAACTCCCTCACGCATTGTCTCTGGGACAAACAACATTCCATGGAAAAGCATCCGATGTCAGATGTCCTCTAACCATCCTTCTGGAGCGTTCCCTTGATCGGCACGATCCTGCATCACTTCCGCCTTGGAGTCCCCCCACTGAGACTCTTCCACCTGCTGCAACAGGGATGACTACACCGTCATCTGAAACAAACAGCCTCTAACACCTTTTTCCCTTGCATCTAAGTGCAAGGCAGCCAAATCTCCCATCACCTTCCAAGCATCAGAAGATTCCAGAACTACTTCCTGATGCGACTTCCTGCTCAGGGCATCAGCCACAATGTTGCCCTTACCTTCAATGTAAGAGATCTCAAAGTCATAGTCTTGGAGAAACTCGACCCATCTCCGCTGCCGTAAGTTCAGGTCATGCTGGGAGAAGATATAACACAGACTCTTGTGATTTGAGAAGACCACAAAGCGCTCCCCAAAGAGGTAATGTTGCCACAACTTCAGTGTGAACACTACTGATGCAAGCTCTAGGGCATGTGTGGCATAGTTACGCTCGTGAGGGCGTAACTGCCTAGACCCATAACAGAACACTCCCTTCTTTTGCATCAGCACGCACCCCAGACCAAGGCTAGAAGCATCACAAAACACCCCATACAACAACCCTTCCTCTGGAAACCTGAGTACGAGAGCACTGACCAACTTCTCCTTCAGGTAGTCAAAAGCTTTATGGCACTTCTCGCTCCATAGGAAGATCTAGTTCTTCCTAGTCAAAGCTATCAATGGAGCAACAACTCAAGAGAAGTTTGAAACGAACCTCCGATAGTAACCTGCTAACCCCAAGAAACTACGAACTTCTACCACGCTCTTGGGTGTTGCCCAAGAAACAACTTCCTCCACCTTCGACGGGTCCACTGACACTCCATGCTGAGACACCACGTGCCCAAGGAAGTGTACTTCTTGTGTCAAGAACTTACACTTCGACAATTTCCCGTAAAGCTGGTGGTGTCGAAGGACTTCCAAGACTGCCCTAAGATGCTCAACGTGCTCCTCCTCTGATCTTGAGTAGATTAGAATGTCATCGATAAACACAATGATGAACCGGTCCAGAAACTCTCGGAAGAAAAAGTTCATAAGTCCCATGAACACAACCAGTGCATTCGTAACTCCAAACAACATCACCACAAACTCAAAGTGCCCATACCTGCACCTAAAAGCCATCTTCGAGATGTCACTATCCTTCACCCTCAGCTGATGATATCCAGACCGTAGATCAATCTTGGAAAACCAACCTGCTCCCCTTAGTTGGTCAAAGAGATCGTCTATCCTTGGAAGGGGGTAACGGTTCTTGACCGTTACCTGGTTCAACCTTCGGTAGTCTATGCATATCCTGAGACCACCATCTGCCTTTTTCATGAACAAAACTGGAGCACCCCATGGCGATATGCTGGGTCGAACAAAACCCTTCTCCATCAGATCGTCAATCTGAATCCGCAACTCCTGCAACTACGAAGGTGCCATCCGATAAGGGGCCATCGAAATCAGATGGGCACTAGGCTATAAGTCTATCCCGAACTCAACATCACATCGGGGGGGTAGAGTCACAAACTCCTTAGGAAAAACATCGAGGAACTCCCCAACAACCTCCGGGACATCTATCATCTCTGTATCAGCTGGAACCACTGATAGACCACCTAACAAGGAAAGGATAGGATCCACACACCGACTTCCCACATGATAGCTCCTCTCACCAACAAAAGCTACACGCTGCCCGTCCACGTCGGAGAACATGACTCTTCTCCAGAAGCAGTCGATAACGGAACTAACAGAAAACAACCAGTCGATGCCTAGGATGACATCGTATGGCTGCATCTGTAACAGAAGAAGGTCCTCACTAGATCGATGTGGTCCCAACGTCATCCCACATCCCCGACAAACACAAGATACGCTGGTTTGTCCTCCAACTGGTGTACTCAGCACCAGTGGTATGAAAAGTCTTTCTACGTCTAGTCCCAAAGCATGGGCTAGACCAGGTGAAACAAAGGAGTGCGAAGCTCCCGAATCGAACAAAGCAGAAACAAGAGTGCTGAACAAACAAATCGTACCTCGCACCACCTCTGGTCCTGCCGGAGCTGTCAACTCTACTGCGTGCAACTGTCCACGCCCAGCTCCTCTGCCTCTCTGATGTCGTCCACCTCCCCGACCATGCCCTGGTCGAGGTCCCTGAGGGGAAAATTGAGATCGGCCTCCTCCCGCAAAGTCTGCCCTCGGAGGAGCATGGTCCTGCTGCTGCTGGAAGGGCCTCTCCAGCAACTGGTGCTGCTGAGGTGGGCGCTGAACCTGCCCACCTCCACCGTACTAAGCTCGGGTCAGGCACCGACTCTGAATGTGCCCTAAACCTCCACAAGAAAAACACCTCGGTCCTGGGCTCATGAAAAAGGGACGAGGACCCGAAGATCTGAACTGGAACTACTGGGGCCTGCTCCCCATTGGCCTGAACCTAGAAGGTCCCGTCGTAGGAGACCTGCTGCCGACTGCTTTCCCCTTCGTCGAGCCCGACTGGATCCCCCCTCGAGGTGCACCTCCCAGTGAGTGAATCCTCTCTACAACCTCTGCCTTCTTCTGTACCGCCAAGTACGTCAGAAGGGTGAAGGGGGTGACAACATACTGGAGCGAAGGACGAAGCGCCTCCTCTAAACATCTCGCTCGAGACTCCTCATCCAGAAAGAGATCCAGAGCAAAGAGCAGGAGATCCTTGAACTTGATCCCCAACTCTCGTACTGACATACTCCCCTGCTGAAGGGAGAGTAACTCCTGCCGCTTCTCCACCTTGATCATGGAAGAAAGGAATTCCTCCTGGAATTCATTCTCAAAGTCAGCCCATGGAACCTCTGCCTCTATCCTCTCTCCGAGGTAGAGCGTCCACCACTGTCGCGCCGCACCTCTTAGTTGACTGACCACTAGGGGAACCCAATACTCCCTCGGAGCATGGATCAAGGTAAAAGCGATCCCTAGCTCCTCAAGCCACCCCTTCGTCTCCGTATCCTAAGTACTACCCTCGTACTTCTTGAGGGTCTGCCGCTGGAAGGAATGAAGAGTCTTCTGCCACTGGCTATCTTCCTCCTCTTGGTCAATCCTCAACTGATCGACTGCCTGAATCTGCTGGGCCTTGGCCATCTGAGCCACCCGAGGATGACATCCAGGTGCCATAACTGTATGGTAAACAAGGATCGCCTAAGCCCAAGTAGTAAGGAAAACTCAAGGTTTTATTTTATCATTTTCATTTCAATTTCTTTCCCAGAACACCCAAATCAAGTAAAACACAATCATGATGATGCATGTACCTTCCCTAGGGTCTCTACCCTGCAATCAATTTAGTCTCACTTGGTCGTTCGGTAGGCTCAGAGTCCTTGCATCGGATCACGGGGGGCCCTAAAATCCCGTGTCCTAGCTGATCTTCCCTAACCTATGTCACGCACCAAGATTAACTAACACTGTTGCCCTACCATCCCATGCAATCCTCACTGTGCCTAACTCTAGACTCCATCCTATCTCTCAACCATCACCTCTGATACCATTCTTTCATGACCCCCTCCCACTAAAGATACCCCTCCTGAGCTGGCAATGGTGAAAGGGAGATAATGACCCCCGAGTCCCACCTCTAGTAGGCCCCGGGGTGGAGACTAGCACCAAGGGTATGAGTTTTCACAAATATGGGAGGCATTACCCTTTTTTATTATTTAGGATTGGGAAATAGGACAAGTCAACCACCAAAAAGGAAAAAGAACAAGTGTATAGAAATAAAACAAAACCAAGCCCACATGCATGTTTAAACAATTTTATAACAAGGTGAAAGTACAAGAAAGCTCAAAGTACAATACCAAAAGAAAAAAAGAGAACAACAACTGCAACAACTCCAACTGTCTGACTAGTAGGGTCCCGCATGACCCTGGTAGTCCTCCTGAAAACCTGAAAGTAAACGTAGGGTGAGCATACAAGTATACTCAGTAGGGAAACCTAAAGCTCTCATGCACAAGTTGGGAGACATCCTAATGTCCCGTGAGAACAACAGAAGAACCCTAGCAAGGAATTCTATCCACCCAACCTCACCAGCCACACTCACCAAAACACAAGCACAACAGGTAGTAGTATATAAGAAACAAGAGTATTGGGTACCCTGCACCATTTCCCTTTAGTTAGCTGCTCTTCCTAATGGAAAACGTCCTGACGCTGCCACACTCTCCCCACCCGCACACACCTGGGCCTCACCACCACGTATCCTTCCCGCACACACCTGGGCCTCACAACCACGTATCCCGCCCGCACACACCTAGGCCTCACAACCACGTATCCCGCCCGCACACACCTGGGCCTCACAACCACGTATTCCCGCCCGCACACACCTGGGCCTCGCAACCACGTATCCCCGCCCGCACACACCTGGGCCTCATCCCGAAGATTCTTGGGAAACAGTAGAACCTGCCCGAAGAGTCTTGGGCTAAGCCACCCCAATCGAAACCTACCCGAAGAGTCTTAGGTGTAAGGTCGCCTCAAGCCATCACAACCTAGGGGAGAAAGAGCAGGAAGGAGCTAGTAACTAAGGGAAAAACACCCTCTCCCATGAAATGGGAGTGTTCAGTAGTAAGTGCTCAACATGGGTGGGGTGCGATAAAACACAAAAGATACAAATATATATATACCAACCACACAACCCAACCTATGGCTTCTAAATAGAGAAACTGAGCATGTGCCTCGGCACTGCTACTACGAAGCATGCATACAACAAACAACCCCAACCCCATTTAGGCTTTCACGTTTCAGCAGAAATAGTTTATTTAGTTCCTTAACTATTGGGAAACTATCCACAACCAACCACATCGATCGTTCGTAAAACATATCCCTGCCATCCACAAATCAAGTTAGGAAAACACAAGCAACACAACCAAGTCCTTCTTATCAACCAACCAACCCCATTGATTATTAATCCCGTTTCGTTACCATGCCACACCATTCATTAACTCTTCCGATTTTATTATTATTCACAACCCATAGTCCGTTCACATTCCAACCCATCCCTGCAGCCCCGCTGCCATCCACCATAACCAAAACCGCACCGAATCCCGTACATCATCATCCCTTTAATACCACTTATCGCAGCCCCGCTGCCCGTTACCAACACAACATTCACACCAACACACAACCAAGTCAACTGCAGCCCCGCTGCTCACCCTATCCACAACAACCCACAAAACACCCCCATCACATGCCACGTAACCAAGACAACACCCACATGTTCATTATTCCATTTTGTTCAACCAGGGTGATCACACAAGGGCTCCATATTTTTAAACAGCCAACTTTACATGATTAACCAATTTCCACATTCCACAAAGTTCCATCCACAAAAATGGTCTAGAAAGATAGGGCAACATTTAATTGCGCAAGAAAAGGCCCCCAACGACCGTGATTTTCAGTAGGCATAATCCTATTCAATTCACAACATATCAATAGGATAAACAAGGATAAACATAATAACTCTCCCATCCCAGTTCTTTAACCAGTTATTATCTTTATTTAATGGTTCAACTATTTCTCATGAAAACAAGAGGATACCCACCCCGTATGATGCGCAAATTAGAGAGACGAAGGTAATATCCCTACCTCAATAGGTTATGATCACAGCGCTCCCCCAGATCAACTTTAGAAGATGTCCGTCGACGTCCGTCACTTCTGTCGGGTCCTAGAAAAACCTCCTCAGGTGGAAGTCGGAAAGGAAAGGCTGAAGGAAAGACAATAGAACCAGGCTCAGAAGTTCTGCCTCGTCGTTACGATCTCGTGTCCGCTGACGGGTCGTAAATCGGAGCTCGGACGAAGAAGTTATGGAAGAAAGAGCCTTCGAGTCTCTCGGGAGAACTCTGCTCAGAGGAAAGGGGAGGAGAGGGGTAAGTTGAAAAGGAGGAGGGGACCCCTCCTTTTATAGGTGAGAAAAGCAAAAGTACATGGTGTGTACTTTATGGTACACGGCGTGTACTCGGTTATTTCACACGGTCTCCACGTGGTTTCCAACACGGCTCCGCGACCGTTGACTGGTCAACACACGGTTTGAGGGAAACACATATGCGGGGAGGGACTACACGACGTGTAGTTTGGACACACAACATATACTCATTTATTGCACATGACAAGGACACAACTCCAACACGGTACACGGCCGTTGACTGGTAACGCGTACACGGGGAAGGACTACACGGCGTGTAGAACTGGACACACGGCGTGCACCCATTATTCCACATAGCAAGGACATGGCCTGCGACACGGGGTATACCCGGAAAGGGGATACATGATGTGTACTCAAACTACACGGCATGTAGCTTCAAAATTCTGGAAAGTGTAGGAAAAGTCCATTTTACCCTCCAGAACACTTCTTGACCTTCTTTTGACAAAGGAATGGGCCGGAGAGGTCCGAGCCATTACAAAAAAATCTAGTTTTTAAATATTTAATGGGATTTTAGTTTCGTTTAAGAGGGTCTTATTATACATTTTCAGTGGAAACATGGTTTATTTTAAGGGCTTACATCCATATAGATATTATGGTTTTGAAATTTTATCATCTTTCATATTTTAGTTTTATTTATAATTAAATATATTAATATTTTCTTATATTTACATATAATAAATCTATTATAAAAATAGATATTTAAACATATCTACATAAAATGTATTTTTAAATATATAAATCATATGAAAATAAATATTTATTATTCATTATATATAAAATAAAAATTATTCATTTTATTTGCCTTATAAAAATTCATTAGTATACATATATACCTATACAAGTAATGTTTATATATAAATATGTGTGTCAATAAAAAAAATATTCATGTGTATATTATAATATATGTAAATAAATGCATATATGTAAATATCTATGCATGTATGTGCAAAGTATAAATGTGAATGTGTGTGTGTAAATATATGTGTGTGTGTGTGTGTTAATATTGTATAAATATATCATATATAAATGTATTTTTATAAATACATCATCACCATTAAATATAATATATAAACATATTTATAATAAATATTTATAAATGCATTGTAACAAATTCATATCTAGATATACAATTATATGTAAATATGTATAAATATATATGTAAATATATAGATATATAAATATCTATGTAATGTATAAAATTTATATATAAACATACAAAAAATATATATATACATATTTTAAAAATGCATTTAAAAATAATTATATAAATCATATGGAATTAATTATTATCAATCTTATTTAAAACAATATCTAACCATTTTATTTACATTATAAACACACACACACACACACTTATACAAATGTATATATAATGTTTATATATACAGATGTGTGTATTAATAAACAAATATATATTTATATCTACATTCTAATATATGCAAATGAATATTAATATATAATATGTAATATGTAATATATAATAAATTTAAATAAATATAAGTATATAAATATCACACACACGAACATATATTTTATAAATGTAATTGAAAATAATTATATAAATATATGAATAAAAAATGTATGTAAACATATATATTCAAATAAATAGAAATATCACAATATATACAATAAAATAGGCTTGATGGAGTGGTGAAGGCGGTCAAATTGTACAAGTGAGGTCCAAGTATCGAATCGAGGCCCGCACACGGGTGAATAGGACGCTAGGCATTAGAAAAGCGCTCACAACCCCCCCCCCCCACGAAGCGCTGACAGGGGGGGCACAATAGGTTGCTGAAAAGCGCTAACAAATGTAGGGAGTGTACAATTTTTCTTCTTCTTTATTAGCGTAAAAAACGCTGAAAAAATATACCTTTATGGGTGTTTTTTTAACGCCGATAAAGGTGTCATTTATCAGTATTTTTAGTGCTGATAAAGATCAATTTTTAACAATTCTTAGATTAACAACTCTTTTTTAGCACTGATAAATCCAATTTCCATCACTTTTAAAAGCATGATCTGTAGTAGTGTCTATAAATACATGATTATATCATTTATTAGGGTTAGATGTTATTGCGCACAACACACCCCTCTGGAGATTCTCTAAATCCGAGAGAGAAGATCCTCTAGAACTCTCTCTTAATAACTGATTGCTTCCATCATCCTCCTCACAAGAATTAGAGAACACAAATCAATCCTTTGTGGCGATGAAAGACAACAATGCAAGATGCTCAGTACCGCCGTGCTCGCACCAGAGTACCATCGACGATGTTTCGAGATCACATGAGCATGTGTGGATCACCATTAGAGGGATTCTTACTACAAAAAATGAGGACTTAGCGACGATTTTTTTACAATACGTGGCGGTTTAAACCGTATCTATATTGTTTAGTAGTGGTTATTTTATGCATCTTTTTTTAGGTACTTAGCAGCGGTTCTATATTAATTTGGTGATGGTTTTTTTGGGGGGAAATGAGGGAAATTAACATAACCACCACTAAATAAATTAGAAGCAGTTTACCTAACTGACAACAAAATATAATCGAATCCACAATAACCACTGCTAAAAGAATTAACTGTAGTTATTTTTAGCGACAATTATTATAAACTGTCGCTAAACATATCAAATATTTTTTCTAAACCATTTACTAAAAAATAATATGCATATAAAAAACTCAATCATATAATAAACTAAACCATAAATAACTCATCATACATCCATACATCCATACATCTACACATCCACACATCCATAATCATAAATACAAAACCATCAATCAATCATAAGCTCAGTAATCATATAAATACAGATAAAATGTGTCCAAAACCCACCAACCCGTGACCAATACGTCCATCCCACCACCTCCACCACATCTAAAAACCTCCATAACTAGAGTCATCGTATGCAAAACCAACTACATCATGTCATCAATTGAAACAAAAAAAATACAGAAATCAGAACTGAACGTAATAAATAAAAATTATAGTAGAAACATTGAAAATATGTAACCATACCACAAAAAATATAAGCCATTAAGACTGAATTTTGAAGAGTGTCATTGATTAGAATGGTCAACCTTCTACCTACTGCTAGTATCTGCTACCTAAAATACAAACCAGAACATTTTAAAACAGAAATACAAAACATAACATGCATAGAATACATTCGTAATTTTTCACTTAACTATTATTATTTTTTTAATCAAACAAATGACATTAATTTTAACATAAAACAAATGATATATCATGAAAATCACTTTGAAAACATAAAATTACCTATTTAAGATATGATTAAACACTTGAAACTCAAAAGACAAAATTATACAACATTCTAATCAATTTTTAAATTGAAGTGCAGTGTGCTTAAAACTACTCAATAATCAAATTTTAAAGACTTTGATATGAAAACATTTCATATATCTAAAAAACAATTCAATAGTGGTTGTCTCATGATTTCAGGTCAATCTGAGGTCGTTTTCTATGGTTTTGACTGTCACATGTATGTTTTCGTGTTTTAAAACACTAAAAACGCGTTTACGGGCATATCGGGAAAAAAATAACTCAGATTGATGTGGCGTTGGTTCCTATATTTCAATGGATGTTTTTTATGATTTCACAACAATATGATACTGTTTACTTGGTGTGGACCCCTAGATGCACATTTTTAAAGGTTTTGATATATTGATTATTGAGTCATTTTGAGCACACTACATGTCGGATGAACGTGTTGTGTAACATCCCAACCCAAGAGCCACTAAAATGATGCCATGATCTGGATCACCACAAGACCTCACATGCGCCTCCTTATATGCTTAAGGCTGTTGACTAGCAGCGATAGTCTAAAATGGAACTATGAAGAGACTATACCCCCCATATCAAAGTCCACAACCAAAAGAAAATAACCAAATATCATGCACATCAGAGTACACAAAAAGAATAAATAAACCAGAAAATGCTGCAAATAAATGAAATACAATAAAGGCCCAAATGAAAATGTCATACGTACAACCCACCACCCACTAGTCCGGTTACAGAATATACAAAAAATAAAAGAAACTACAAAAAGGATCCCCAACGTCACCAAGCTAAACACATCCAGTCACCTGATACCCACTCAAGAAATCCTACTAGACCAACAATACTCAACGCGGGCCTCAAACCGAACTTGTGCCTGCAATAAATACATGAGAGCTGCTCAGGTACCCAAGTGCAATGGTGACCCGATTAGGGTGTGATTAAAACTCAGTAGGCCACCACCAACGGTGTCTAAAGCAAATACTAGTCAATGTAACAGTGTATATAGGAAAAGGAATAACAAAAGATCAACAAGTAAATAAAACATGTTTCATTATTTAACAATATTTAATTAATCACTTTTATTCTTTGTTTCATAAGATATCCATTTTCATCAAATTCATCTCGGCCAAAGCCGATCATCTGAGACAAATATCACAGAGGTCACTGGTCGACAGTTAAGGAGCCTCAGTCTAAGAATCCAATTGGGATCTATAATTCCATGTACGACCATCCCAACCACTAGGTCACAGGTTGAAAAACACAGAGCATCAGTCAATGAATCTAACCAAGAATTGAAATTCCATGTTCGACTATCCTAACCATTAGGCCACAGGTCAAAAAAAACAGAGCATCAGACCATGAATCCAACCGAGACTTGAAACTCCATGTCTGACCATCCCAACCTTGATATAGATCACCATATCCATATCCTTGGTTTCAGGAGTGTTAGTTCTTCCCCCAAATAAATACGGTGCACTGAGGCACCCGAGCATCAATCATTCCCACCTAAAAACTGAGGTGTGGAGCATCAATCCATCATCTCAAAACCATTAGTCATATGTTAAAAAATATGGAGCATCAGTCCATGAATCCGGATGGGACCCAGAACACCATGTCCAGACATCCCCAAAACCATTTCATTATCATTTATTTCCATTTCATTCAACATTTCCATAACTCATCATTTTTTTCACATTAAACCAAATTCATAAATAAATTGTTTCACACTTTACTCAAATATACATTCGTCAAATGTTCTTCAAACCATTTAACAATCAAACATGCCCTTTTTAAAATTTCCAATACCTTTCCAAATTACAACATTTATCATAGTCCTAAAGTACCTTTAAATCAATACATGGCTCAATAAAGTTCAGCCTCTTTCAAAATTCATAACACCAAAACCAACCATTTCAAAACCACCCTCTAAAACATGGGTCTTGCACTTTGAAAACCAAAGAAGGTCCAAGAACTTCATATTTCATGAAAACCATTTAAAGAGTCCTCATACTACAATTTAAAATCAATATTTGAAATCCATTTGAAATCCATTTAAAATAACCTTGAGGTCAACACCTCACTTCAAAACAATAAACATTCAAAACACAACCTTTCCCCTTTAACATCCCAAAACCAGGTAAAAACACAAGCACTCATTGAAAACCATTTCAAATCATCATAAGCATTTTCATAAAAAATTAACACATAAAAAATTTCACTTAAAAATGTTGTCTCACCCCATGGGTAGCCATAGATCTGATCTCACATCACCACGAGTCCAATGAGATCTATTAAAGGTCCAAAGTATCCATCTAAATCCCCAAACCAATTTCTTAAATCAAGGGAGAAAACATATCACTTGTGGGATTAAGGCACATATCGCATACATATGCAAATAAATTGACAAGACTATGAGTAAATCTCTTAGTCCACCTACCTCATTAGAGAAGCTTTCTAAAGCATTTTCCAAAGCATGTCGGCCTTGCCAAGGCCCGTCCAAGCATCATACAAACCTATCAACACCCAACTGAGCTCTTCACCACCACCCGAGCTTGATTCTCACACCAAGAAACCATAATTAATTAATTATAATAATCATAATTAATTAATTAACCAAAACCCAACTTGGCATAAAGCTGGAAAACTCACCTGGTCAATCAACTCTTATCGAAACTCCAAGAAACCACCATGGGTGGTCCACAATGGATCCCCGACACCATTTTTGAGAAAATACATAAGAGGTGATACCAAATCTTCAACTAAATAAACTAAAACGTTGGAAAAAACCTAAGAAAATCCACCACAAACACATACCATAACAGAACGTTATGCAATGAAGTGCAGAATCCTTCTCGGGATCTCTTCTACACAAGCCAACCGAAAGTCCCATCAGAAATGGAAAATTAAACCATGATACGGTGGAATCATCAATGAAACCCTAACATAAAAAATCCAAAATTAGAGAGAAAAAATAGTATTGGAAGCAAGGTAGCCACTCGAAGTTTAATATTACGTCAAATTGTTAAAGAAACACCACAAAATCACCACCTTGGTGAAGCTTGAAGAAGGGAGGAAGGGAGGAGAAGCCTCCCCTAGTTTGTGCGTGCAAGGGGAAGAGAAAGGGGAGGGGTGAGATAAAATCCTAGAAGTAAAAATGGTAAAAATTCCATTTTAATGAAATTATGGGAAGCCACACAGTTTGTCAAACAACACACCAACCACGTAGTTGGCTCTATCCAAATCCACCCACTCACACGGTTTGGCCGTACAGTTGGACAAACCATGCAAAAATTGTGCATACACCTACTTTCCAACACCCATACTCCACATATTTAGGTTGCACAGTTTGACAAACAATGTGCAAACCGTGCGTCAGCACTGCCTCTCGCCTGCAACAAGGCACACAGTTTTTTTAGAAACTGTGCGCAGTTCGTGTGCCATGTCATAAAACCTCCATAGTATTGCATGATTTTCCCTATTCCCTCACATGGTTTACCCCAAAATATTATATAACTATGAAACCCAACTATTCTTAGTTCAAATTGAACTGAAAACCTCCTGAGCATTAGGGTTTCACAAAGTTTCTCCTAAACCGTGCACACCAAACCGTGCACCCTTGCCAGAAAACTAAAAAACCTATGAAACATAACACGAAGCCTCCGAAACTCATCTGAACAACCGAGATACCTACCAAAAATCATTAATCATTTCAAAATGACACTTTAAGGCATTTTAACCCTCAGAAATCCATTTTGAATCTTAATTTAAGATTCAAGCTATTCAGTAATGAAAAATTCGAATTCCTTCAGAAATTTACGATTCATCTAGACGTGGGATCTTACAACCTCCCCGCCATAACACTTATCATCCTTGATAAGTCTTGGTGGTCATCTATCTACACCACTCGACCTACATCAATCACTACATTTTAACCATCATCCTCGTTCTACCTCCAAAATCTCAAAACACTATCGAGGAACAACCTCATACTCAAGGCCCTTAACCGACTGAAAACACAAGATAACTCCTATTTACAAAACCAAAAAACCATGAATATTCTTACTTGATCCCATATTGAGGAAAAAATTATTACAACAACACTCACACAACCATCGAGCTATGGTTCTCCCCACCATAAGCTCCAACTTATACCCACCAAATTCCTACACTTAACACCCTTTCCATTAGGAAAAGTTGTAAGAGTTGGTGTCCTAGAACCAACTGGTTGTACTTTGATTACATGGATATTTAATGTATTTAAATATTAAACATATTATTACATATTGTTCATTATTCTGCATGATTATGATGTAATAATATCCTAGAGTATTTGTTGCATTGATAAGGTCATGACAGTTCCCCACTATGATGAGAACCTTGAAATGCTATAAAAATATTATTAAATATAGTTCTATGGTTGGATGAAATACTATGATGGGACACATAGCATGAAAACCATTAGGTGTGAGTACTCATAAGAAGATGATACTTCCTCTCATGAAGTTCACACTTGGTAATCTCTAAGACAGGAGATTATGAGAACAGATCCGCTAGTAGGAATTCTGCGTGTTTTGGTGTCATCGGATATTTCTATCTGCAAGTGTGTGTAATGATCCTTAGTCTTTAATATTATCATTAATACATGTCACGACTAGCACACTTTTATTTACTGACAAAAATCATCACGCAGATAGTTGGCGGGAAGTGGGGTACATTGGGTGTGTCACAAGTGGTATGTTATTAATGGATAAGTTAGGAAAGGATTTTTACCTTACATTTATGGAAGTTGATATCTTAGACCTTTGATTGAAATAGAACCATCGTGCAAAATTCCATGGCCATGGTGTAACGACGAGTTTATTTCAAGTAGTCAAAGAACGACGTATCAAACATAAAAGTTAATGAAACTATCATGAAACCTGCTTGATGAGATATTACGATAAAGGAATGATATTACATAGTGAGCATTCTATATGAATGTCATTGTTGAAAATTTAAGTTCTTTATCTTGGATGCCTTGACCCATTTCTAGACAGTACTCTTGGACTTTAGGCAAGCCCACCTAATGCCAATGAGAAAGAATCCTAGAGGGTCACACACTAAGTGGTTCTGGTGGTCTCAGTTAAATTCTATTTGAATTTAATTAATAAATATTATTCTCAATACAATGAAATAATTTTATTCAACTTAAAATGATTTCATAAATTAAATAAATATTTATTCACCAAATTGTGGGTAAAATATATTTATTTATTTTATTGAACATTTAATAAATATTTATTTACCAGTTTGTAAATAAAATATTTATTTAAAAGAAAAATTTATTTATTTATTTATTTGGGTGTTCAATAAATAGAAGTGGAGTTCGAGAGGACCAAGACCAGTCCGGTAGTAAAATAATTATTTGTAAGATGATAAATAATTATTTAACTAGTTGGCACAAATTAAAATAATGCTGCTATTATTTTGTGACACAAAATTTTATTTATAATTATGTTTTTTGCAAGTTGGAACACCATAAATAATGACACGATATTATTATTAATAGCATGTGTTTTCTCTAAGATTATGAATGTATTTAATTGCTGTTACACAATTAAATATTGTAACTGAAGCCCCATGTTAATAAATATACACATACATCTATTGTACCATGTACTGAACCGCACACCCAGTGAATTGAGAATTGTTGAGATAAACAATTTCTCTCTCGAATCCTCTTCCCACCCCTCTCAAGAACGAGTGACGTTCTTCAAGGTCGAAGAACAAGCGATCAAGAATGACCGACACAAGACACTCTCTTCACCGCACTAGCACCCAGAGAATGAGCGGTGTCAATCAGAGGCCATTAGAGCACGTGTAGATCACCGCTAGAGGGATTCTAGTTTGGATCATTGAAAGTGCAACAAGATAATCCGGAAGGGTCATTCCGTACAATCAACATCATCAACTAAGAAAATACCAAAGATCTAGGTATTATTTTATTTATGAAATTAATTAAATTAATTATAAACATGATGTGCAAGATCCTCTCTAAAGGTTTCAGGAATCTTCTTTATTTATCTAAATCTTTGATTCTATTCTATGGAGACTGACGTTCATTGTCGTATTGATCCCAGAATAATCATTGATCCTGGTAAAAATCAAAGTTGGGTGCCGACCCAACCACGCTTCCTCTATGCCTGTAACCTTCAAGTGGTATCAGAGCGGTTACATCATAGTTTATAATTATTTAAATATTTTGTTGATGATTTATGCATTTAATAATTTAGTTGTTTCAATTCAATTTAATAATTCTGCAAATCTAAATCTCGAGATCTGTTCCTCCTCTTTCATTTCTCATTCACCTTACAAAAACAATCTTTTCTTTTTAATTTTGATTAAAATAAAATAGAGGATCTCATCCAGAGGTGACAAAGGTTCCTGACCGTACAACACCAGAACACACGACATGTATTCAGCATTACACACCGTGTAGCCAAGGTTCAATGCACTGAGTCTGGTCTGTAAAACCAAGCCATGTCATTGGATTTTGTCTAAGTCTTAATGACTCTATGTGTTGACTAGGAATAGGTGGCATGCAGTTTTCAGATTACACGTCGTGTGGCCCACTGAACATGACATGTAGTCCCTTCGGGTTAGGGTTGTACCATGTACCCTGTACACAGCTTGCCCGACTGGAGACCGTGTAACGAGGAACTACATGGTGTGTGACCCATTGGACACTCCGTGTACTCTGAAGATTTCCGAAGTACACTCACACGCCGTTTCCCCTAGCGTGTACTTTGGATGGATGGTGAAAAATAGTACACGCTGTGTAGTTGTAACTACACGCTGTATACTCATTCAAATTATGAAGATTTATTAAAATTTATTATCATATTATATAAACCATTGAGACGTGTACCATCGTATGGGTGTAAAGATGAGTCACACCACGTGATAGGTGTTTTATATATATGTGCTTAATTTAACATCTGCATAATGTTCATTTTTACTCATTGGGTAGTTATGAATAGGAATTCACTGGATTGCCTCTAAGGTACAAGTTACGTACAAAGATAATTTTAAATGAATTTATTTGTTTAAAATTACGATGGATGATAATATTAAGGAAACTTAGAAAAGGGTTTAAGATAAATGTATTGATTAATTAAATATGATAATTAATTGATTCGAGCATGATTTATCTTAAACAAGAACAATTAAAGAATTGAATGCTAGTTTTATTTACGTGTAAATATCATTGCATGTATGGATGATCATGATCTAGACCAAGACCTTTGTATGTGGATGGGTTCTTTTAATTTATTTATTTAAATTACATTTGTTGGCCTACAAGCCTTCTCCTCATTAATATGTAGGGCCCGCATTCCCAAGGTTTCTTTTATGTAAAACCCCCTTTTACCCCTCACGTGAATGCGAGTTAAAAAAAGAATATGTAATGGATGGAAATCCCAAACTAGTGGAGGCGGTTCAAGATGGAGCCGAGACGAAACCAATCCCAAGAGATACAGAGGTGGACAGGTGGAAAGCTGTAAACATGAACCCAAAAGGTTCAAGATGTTTCTCCCCCAGGTCATGGTTATTTTATCAACTTCTAGATAAACTAACCATTATAAAATCTCATGATCATGCCCTTTACTTTATTTATTTCTGTTAGTTTCATGGTTTATCATTATGGATGTGTTGTCACGATCACATAATTAATGAATTAAACAAGCATGCAAGATGAAACTAAAATAAACCAGACTTATGCGTAAATATTATCAAGACATGGTTAATCACTTAAGTAAGTTACACTTAATATTAATAGGAATGTGATAATGATAATAATAAATTCATGCATAAGAGATAAAAATACCTCAAATAAAATATTAAGTCAAACCAAGCCTTCAGTTACTTGATTAAGGGAAAAACTCAATAAAACTATGTGTTTGACCAACCTTTGTTGGGACACTTACTTTTATACAGGAAGACCTTATAAAATTTTTAGGGTTGACTTAACCATATTACATTAAGAGGAGTGTCCCTTTCTAGAATTGGTGTAATATTGGAGTCAAGATTTGAGAAAATACGAAGTCATGATTTCATGATTGGGGAGTCCACTCAACAGATCAAGGAGCTGCAAGCCCGTAGTTGGCAAAGACCTGCCTACCTAAATACCTTCTAATAGCTTGACCAACCCTTATTGGGGTTATACGAAGGGGAATATTGATCCTTGACACTAGAATATCATGGAAACTAGACATTCTGAGTTCAATGGTGAGGGTCATTGGGACTTGATAAAATTGTGTGAGACTTAATAAAATTTATTATTTCTCATAAAATGTAATCAAGAAAGTACTAATGATCTGCTCTTTTAATTGTAGAATAAAAAAGAAAAGCTCTTCAACCACACTATCCTTGCAATTAATTCTGGATAAAGATAACATCCTCACCGAAAATAACTTCCAGGAATGGTTTAGACACCTTCACGTTATCCTACTCCATGAACGAAAGTCTTATGTGCTGGAGTCAACATTACCTGATCTACCAGCCAAAAAGGTGAGTGATGAGAGGATTTCCTGGTCTATGAGAAACATATGAATGACATAGTCGACGTTCAATGTTTGATGCTATCATCAATGTCTAGTGAGCTCATGAAGTATCATGAAAACATGGATGCTTATAGCATTCTAGAGAACCTCTGTGGTATTTACCGGGAGAGAGAAAGATAGGAAAGGTTTGAGATCTCTAAGGCACTCTTTCAGAGTAATCTTAGAGAAGGTTCCCCAGTTGGGCCTCATGCAGTCAAGCTCATTGGCTACATTGAGCACCTGGAGGTTCTAGGGTTCAAACTCCCCAAAGAATTGGGCACCGATCTCATTCTCGCATCACTCCCTCAGAGATTCTATAACTTTTTTGTCAATTTTAATATGAACAACATTGAGAAGTCTCTATATAATCTTCTTATCCTCATTCTCCAAGTGGACAAAGATATGAAGCGCGAAAAAACTTCTGTCCTTATGGTGAATAAGAGGAAAGAGAAGGCAAAGAGATTTAATCCCAAAGCTTCTTCATGGCCTTATAAGAAAAAGAATATCAAAGGGGAGGTAAGGGAACAAGAGGTTGTTTGTTTCACATGTGGCAAGAAGGGCCACTGGAAGAAGAACTGCACCCAACCTAAGAAGCAAGGGGAAGCTTCAAGTGTGTTTGTTATCGAATGAAATATATCTATTTGTACAAATTAGGTATTAGATACAACTTTTGGTGCTCAAATATGTATCTAAATACATGAACCAAGTAGATTTAGGAAGATTGACCAAGGGGAGGTAGATCTACGAGCATCCAACAAAGCCAGACTTGCTGCTGTATCTGTTAGGGACTACCACCCCATATTGCCAACTGGGATGATCTTGGTGTTAAAGGGTTGTTATTATATGACGTCTGTTACTAAAAACATTATTTATATATCCAGATTAGATACTGATGGATTTTTTTTCAAGTTTGGAAATGAATGTTGTTTATTTTACAAAGATAACATTTGTTTTGGTAGGGCACATTTATAAAACGGTCTTTATGTGTTGGATTACACAAAACAAGTAATGGAAATCCATAACAAAGATACTTCACATGACTCATACCAAACCCAAATTTGGCATCACTAGCTAGGTCATGTAAATAAGAAACACTTGACAAAGTTACATCAAGATGGACATTTAGATTCTTTCAAACTAAAATCACTTGGTGTATGTCATGCATGTTTACAAGGAAAAATGACTGAAGCCCCATTTAGCGAGAAAGGTGAAAGGGCTAAAGAACTTATTGAATTAGTTCATACTGATGTGTGTGGACCATTTCTAGTTGAAGCAAGGGGAGGGTACTCATACTTCATAACTTTTAATGATGATTTTATTAGATATGGATATATCTACTTAATGTGGTATAAGTCAGATTCTTTTGATAAGTTCAAAGAATACAAGAATGAAGTTGAGAACCATCTTGGTAAGAAGATTAAGAAACTCCACTCAAACTGAGGTGGAGAATATCTTAATAAAGACTTCATTGATTACTTACAGGAGTTTGGGATCCTATCCCAACCCACTCCTCCATCATGCCCCAATGGAATGGTGTGAGAGAAAGGAGGAACCACACCCTGTTGGACATGGTGAGATAAATGACGAGTCATGCGAGTCTTCCATTACCCTTTTGAGGATATGTGTTACAAACAACAACACACATACTAAACCAAGTACTAACTAAATCAATAAATGGTATTTCATATGAGTTATGGAGTGGAAAGAAATCCATATTATAAAATTTACATGTGTAGGGAAGCGATGTGTTTGTTAAGGCCTCTTCAAGTAACAAACTTGCACCCCAAGGCACAAAGTGTAACTTTATAGGATACCCTAAGGAAACAAGGGGATATTACCTATACAATCCCTCAAACAAAAAGGGCTATAGTGGAAAGACACACCATATTCCTTGAGAGGGAGCACATATCCAAAAAAGATAGTGGGAGCGAGATAAACTTTGATGAAGTTGAGGCTCAAGGTATACAAGATTTGGTACATGAATAGATTCCACAAAGCCCCATGGAAGAAAGAACTATTAAAGAGACATAAGAGCTACGTAAGAGTAAAAGAGAGGTTAGAGAAAAAAAATTGTATATTTTTCTAGTTACTAAAGATGGTGACTCATTATTAGTTGATAATAATGATCCTCTAACCTACAAGGAAGTAGTAAGTGTCACAAATGTTTCTAATTTGCAAGAAGCCATGAATTCTGAAATAGATTCCATGTACCAAAACCAAGTCTGGATTTTGGTAGATCCTTCAGTTGATGTAAAGCCTGTTGGTTGCAAATGGGTATTTAAGAAGAAACTGGACATGGAAGGACAATTCAGTTCCTATAAGGAATGATTGGTTGCAAAAGGTTTCAAACAACGACAAGGAATTGGATACTATGAAACCTTTTTAATAGTTGAAATGCTGAAATCCATCAGAATTCTATTGGCCATTTCCACTTATCATGACTATGAGATTTGACAAATGGATATCAAAACAACCTTCCTTAATGAGAACCTTCAAGAAGATGTCTACATAACACAACCTGAAGGTTTTATGACTCCAAAGGATGCCAATAAGGTATGCAAGTTTCAAAAATCCATTTATAGATTAAAGTAAGCATCCAAGTCATGAAACATTCATTTTGATAAATCCATAACGAAATTTGGTTTTATCAAGAATGGATGTGAGCCTTGTGCCTACAAATGGTTTAGTGGGAGTACAATCATTTTCCTAATAGTATATGTTGATGATATATTACTTATTGGAAATGAGATACCAGTCTTACCATCTGTTAAGGCATGGTTGAATCAATGCTTCTCCATGAAGGACTTGGGTGAGGAAACATATATTATTGGGATCAAGATCCATCATGATATATCAAAGAGATTTTTGGGCCTAAGTCAAAGTATATACATTGATAAGATACTGAAGAGATTCAGTATGGAACAATCCAAGAGAGGATTGTTTCCAGCATCACATGGCATTCATCTTTCTAAGAAAATTTGTGGTCACACACATGAATGGAGGACACGAGGACCATTAGATGGCAGTCAAGACTATCATAAAGTATCTAAAGTGTACTAAGGATATGTTCCTAGTTTATGGAGGACACGAGGAGCTAGTTATTAGAGGATATTTATATGCTAGTTTCCAGACTGATCAAGATGACATGAAGACACAAACGAGATACATCTTCACTTTGAATGGAGGTGCAGTGAGCTAGAAGAGCTCAAAGCAGAGTGTAGTCGCATATTCTATAGCAGAGTCCAAGTATATCATAGCTTCTGAGGTAGCTAAAGAAGTAGTTTGGATGAAAAGATTCATTTAGGAGCTGAATGCGATACCTATCAGTAAAGATCCCATCACACTGTACTGTGAGAATACTGTAGTGGTGACTCTCAAAAATGAGACAAGGTCACATCAGCAGACGGAACACATACTTCAAAAGTATAATAACATGAAAGATTTTTCTCAGAGAGGTGAAGTTGTAGTGAGCATTATTTCCATGGAAGATAATGTGATGGAACCCTTGATTAAATCCTTGACTCAGCAAAAACATGATCACCATGTGAGGTCTGGAGGACTAAAAGTCATAGGCAGTTGGCTCTAGTCCAAGTGGGAGTTTGTAAGATTTGGTGTCCCAGAACTAGCTAGTTTTACTTTTATTACATGGATATTTAATATATTTAAATATTAAACATCTTATTACATATTGTTCATTGTTCTGCATGATTATGATGTAATAATTTCCTAGAGTATTTGTTGCATTGATATGGTCATGGCAGTTCCTCACTATGATGAGAACCTTGAAATGCTATAAAAATATTCTTAAATATAGTTCTATGGTTGGATGACATACTATGATGGGACACATAACATGCAGACCGTCAGGTGCAAGTACTCGTAAGCAGATGAGACTTCCTCTCATGAAGTTCTCACTTAGTAATCTTCAAGACAAAAGATTATAAGAATAAACTCGCCGATAGGAATTCTACATATTTTGGTGTTATCAGATATTTCTATATGCAAGCATGTGTAATGATCCTTATACTTTAAGATTATCATTAATACATGTCACGACTCACACAATTTGATTTGCTGATGAAAACTGTCACACAGACAGTTGGCGGGAAGTAGAGTACATTGGGTGCGCCGCGAGTGGCATGCTATTAATGGATAAGTCAAGGAAAGATTTGTCCCTTACATTTATGGAAGTTGATATCTTGGCCCTTTGATTGAAATAGAACCGTTGAAAAAAATTCCATGGCCATGGTGTAACGACGAGTTTATTTTAGGTAGTCAAAGAATGACGTATCAAGCATAAAAGTTAATGAAACTATCATGAAACTTTCTTGATGAGATATTGAGACAAAGTGATTATATTACACAGTGAGCATTCGTATGTGGATACCATTTTTGTGACTTTAAGTTCTTTCTCTTGGGTTCCTTGACCCGTTTCTAGAAAGTACTCTTGGACTTTAGGCAAGCGTACCTAATGCCAATGAGAAAGAATCCTTGAGGATCACACACTAAGTGTTTTTGTGGTCTCAGTTAAATTCTATTTGAATTTAATTAATAAATATTATTCTCAATACAATGGAATAATTTTATTCAAGTTGAAATGATTGCATAAATTAAATAAATATTTATTTACTGGATTGTGGGAAAAATATATTTATTTATTTTATTGAACATTTAATAAATATTTATTTACTAGTTTGTAAATAAAATATTTATTTAAGATAATAAATTATTTATTTATTTATTCAGGTGTTCAATAAATGAAAGTGGATTTTGAGAGGACCAATTCTAGTCTGGCAGTAAAATAATTATTTGCAAGATGATAAATAATTATTTAACTAGTTGGTACAAATTAAAATAACGCTGCTATTATTTTTTGATGCAGAATTTTATTTATAATTCCATTTTATGCAAGTTGGATCACCATAAATAATGATGCAATATTATTATTAATAGCATGGGTTTTCTCTAAGGTTATGAATTTATTTAATTGCTATTACACAATTAAATATTGTAACTAAAGCCCCATGTCAATAAATAGACACATACGTCTATTGTGCCATGTACTAAACCACACACCCAGTGAATTGAGAATTATTGAGCTAAATAATTTCTCTCTTGAATCCTCTTCCCATCACTCTCAATAATGAGAGACGTTCTTCAAGATCAAAGAACAAGAGTTCAATAACGACTGATACAAGACACTCACTTCACCGCACTAGCACTCGGAGAATGAGCGGTGTCATCAGAGCATGTGTAGATCACCGCTAGAGGGATTCTAGTTTGGATCCTTGCAAGTGCAACAAGATAATTCAGAAGGGTCATTCCGGATGATCAACATCATCAACGAAGAAAATACCAAAGATCCAGGTATTATTTTCTTTAGGAAATTAATTAAATTAATTATAAACATGATATGAAAGATACTCTATAAAGGTTTCTGGACTCTTCATTCTTTTTCTAAATCTTTGATTCTATTCCGTGGAGACTGGCGTTCATCTTCGTATTGATCCCAGAATAATCATTGATCATGGTAAAAATCAAAGTTGGGTGCCGGCCCAACCATGCTTCCGCTGCACCCGGAACCTTTAAAAGCCCCACTCAAACCCAAAACACACTCTTCATTCCCGAAACAACACACAAAATGTATCTAGAAACCATCCTCACCCACATTATGTGCTAAACCCAGTCGAACTATCCTTGACCGACTTGTCCTAAAACACCCAACTCAAACTGTTGGTCTATTGCCATCTCATCTGATCACTATTCCCTCACACTCAAAGGAATTACACAAACACCCCAACATACCCATTGAAGTCCATACCCCAATTGCTTTCCAGAAACATCTTGATCCAGAAGGAAATGATTGACATGATCATCTGTCACCACTGATCTCCCTTTATAGCATTCCCCATGGAATTAAGCACACACCTCTACAGTTCTCCACTGGCATCACACTTCCACCACGACCAATCCACAACCAATTTCATACACCTATGACCCCTCTAACATGAGGGCCACACTTCCACAACCACTACACCACTCCCACCTTAGGAGCGTCATCATCATCGACTCACCCAAACAACCTCAACCGCTTCGACCCACGCTCCAACCATTTCTAACCAAAGAATATGATGTGGGTATCTCGCCCTCACCGAATCGGATAAACAAAACATCAAATATCGCCTATTCCCAACATCTAGGAATGGAACCCATGGTATTTGTCGACATCCAGTCCATCCCGAGGACCCCACCCATAAACATATGAGGGTGCACTTCCCACCATACGACTCCACATTCACCGCTCCATGAGCATGACCTCCAAGAGTCCTCATATCCAAACAAAGACACTGGGTTAGCTAGGCATATAACCATTAACCTCTTAGTGTACCCAAGATTATGTCAATATATTTGGTATGATCGTCACTAACTAAGAGTAAGCTAAGATGTCATCAATAAATACCACCTCCACTCATCCATTTTCGATGTCACCTCTATTTGCAGGGACATGTCAAACCCATCCAAAGGTCCCAGGACTCCCTTCCCATAAGAATCTCATCACATCCACATTGGTCCTCACCCTACACATGGTGGACCGCTCTACCCAATCACCTTAGACATAGGCTCTTGTAATGTTTGATACGTAAAACCAAATGACATAGCATGTCATCATCCGATCATACCTCCAAGATCCCTCAATACTTAACCATTACACGTTCTTGTGTAACCTGACCACATAATCCATTTACAAGATTAGAATGTCACGTCTCATGAAAACTCGACTCTCTAACCCTAAACACTATCCATTCCTACCCTTCATGACTATTTCCCCCAATGAAGAGCACCCTTGGTGCTTTCTAAAACTAAAAGAAACTCACCAAACCAAAACCATGTTACTGAAGGCACATCCAGAGCTAACCGATATAGGAACCAAACCAATCCTACCCTCAAAAACCACACGTTCCACCGCCGTACCAACAATCCAAGCATTTATCATCTCAAGAAAATTGGACACCTCCATGTGCCTCATACCAAAAATAGACTCGTATGCGCGGTCACCACCCAAAGAAAACCTACACTTCTGGTCTATCCTGAAACCACCAGGCACACTAATATGAACATTTTTTACCTGATATAGGCACCCAAAAATCCCTCCACTCAAGAAACCAACCCCAAGGCTAAAACAATCTGACCTAAGTTCTTTTCCCAACTAAAGGTATCCCACATGCCAAAACCATATGCCAGGATACACCCTTCGTGCATTGATGTCAAAAGTCCAAAACAACCATCCTTACCACAAACATCCAAAAGAACACATAACTTGGCCAAACCCTCTCATGGGTCACCCTCAAGAGCCACATGACATCAACTCCCAAAACTAGAGTCACATACAAAGGTCACTAGGTCCACTCACCCAAGGCCCACACCATCTTAAAAAAGGACACAACTTACGGGGCACTAAAAATGCACCTATATCATTGTCACACAACATTACCAAGTCAAAATACCCTCCTCTAGGGTCTCACACCACAAAGTTCCATTTACCAAACTTCCTACAACTAGGGAATCTTTCCTCTCAGAGAGTCTTCACAACATACCGCTCCTTGGAGGACCCATACATACTACCAACCTCAAACAAAACCACCCAAAAGAGTCCAACAGTCTAATAATCACACCATAATGACCCACTTGGGTCACTGCACCAACCATGCACAAGGACCACACTAGTGTTCCCAATGACGAGCGCCTCATTGTAGATCCACATAACCCACCATTAGAAAGAAATTCATAAAATCACACACTAACAGACCTATAAAACGTAGATCCTACATACCTAACATGATGCATGAGATGCCTCTTGCCTTTACAATCCAAGACTCAAAACCAAATTACAGGATTCTTGCCAATGGTCAAGGGAAAGAAATCCATCACAAACCATCAAATCCCAAAAACATGTGTGTCACTCGAAACAAAAATCATATACAACCATAACATCCCAAACCAAAACAATAATTCTAATCCCCTGATAACTTGGAATTCCTACCAAAATAGGTGTTCATGATGCACCAGTCTGATATCCATCATAAGATTTGACACATTCCTATGTATCCTATCTACCAAACCCCAAATAATAAAATAATAGGAAAGAAACTGGCTCTGATACCACTTTTACAACTAGAAAAAAGGACTATTGACACGGTTTAAAAAGATGGTAATAGGCCCCAAAATCGTGGTCGTAGGCTATGGCCACGGTTTTGGCCAACCGTGGCCGCTATCGCCGTGGTAGTAGGTCCTGACCAATTGCCACAGTTTTAACCGCGGTAGTAGCTTCCTATTGCCACGGTTTTGAAAACTGTGGCAATAGGCCTCAAAATTTTCCACTGTGGCGGTTGAACTATAGCCATGGTTTAAATCGTGGCTATAGGAATCTATTGCTATGATTTTAACCGTGGCTATAGCTTTGGAAAACTGTGGCAATAACCTAAATAAAAAAATGTTCCCATTGAGTTTCGATCCCTGCACCTCCTGTTTTCCAACTTGTGATGCTTACCACTACACCACCAAACGCTTCACGTATATATATATATATATATATATATTATGATATATATATTAATAAAAACTGTGGAAATAGCCACAAAACCATGGCTGTAGGCCTTCCCGCCAAAATTTTGGCGGGATTGTTTTTCCCACAGAAGGGCAGGAACCCTATAGCCACGGTTTTGGAAAACCATGGCTATAGGTCTTTAAAAAAAATGGCCTATAGCTACGGTTATGAAAATCATGGCTATAGGCCATGGAAAACAGACCTATAGCCACGATTTTAAAACCGTGGCTATAGGCTGTAAAACTGTGGCTATAGGTCTGTGGAAGTAGCTTCATTTTCTAGTAGTGTTTGTAACATCTAGGCCTGGGAGCCACTAAAACAGTTCCCTGAGCCAGATCACCATAATACCCTAATTGTGCCTCCTTGTATGCTTGATGCTACCGACTAGCAGCAGGGGTCTAAAATGGAACTATGAAGAGACTATAACCTCATATCTGAGTCTAAAACCAGAAGAAAATAACCAAATATCATGAACATTAGAGTAAATATAAAGAATAAATAAACTAGAACATGCTATAGATAAATGAAATGCAATAAAGGCCTGAACTACCATATCATACATACAACCCACTACCCACTGGGCCAATTACAGAACATACCAAAAATAAAAGAAACTATAAAAAGGATCCCTAGTGTCACCAAGAAAACCCCATCTAGTCACCTAATGCCACTTGAGAAATCCCACTCGACCAACAATACTCAATATGGGCCTCATCCAAAACCTGTGCCTGCAATAAACACGTAAGAGATGCTCGGGTACCCAAGTGCAATGGTAGACCAAGCAGAGAGTGAGTAAAACTCAGTTGGCCACCATCAACAGTGTCTAAAACAAATACCAATCAGTGTAATAGTGTATGTAGGAAAAGGAATAACAAAATGCCAACAAGTAAATAAAACAGGTTTCGTTATTTAACAATATTCAATTAATAACTTATTTTCTTGTTTCATAATTTATCCATTTTCATCAAATTAACCTCGATCAATGTTGATCATCTGATCCATATACCACATAGGTAATTGGTTGGCAGTCAAGGAGCCTCAGTCCAAGAATCCAATCAGGATCTAGAATTCCATATTCAACCATCCCAACCACTAGGTCACAGGTCGACAAACATAGAGCATCGGTCCATAAATCGAATCAGAACTTAGAATGCCATGTCCGACCATCCCAACCATTAGGCCACAGGTCAGAAAACACATAGCATCAATCCATGAATCCAATCAGGACTTAAAACACCATGTATGACCATCTCAGCCTTGATATGGAATGCCATGTCCATACCCTTGGGTTCAGGAGCATCAGTCCTTCCCCTGAATAACTACGATGCATTGGGGCACCTGAGCATCAGTCAAGACCACCAAAAAATTGAGGAGTGAAGAATCAGTCCAACATCCCAAAACCATTAGACACAAGTCGACAAACATGGAGCATTAGTCCATGAATCCACCCGGGACCCAGAACACCATGTCCGACCATCCCCAAAACCATTTCATTATCATTTCTTTCCATTTCATTCAACATTTACATAATTAAACATTTTAATCACATTAAACCAAATTCATAATTAAATTGTTTTACCCTTTACCAAAATTCACATTCGTTAAATGTTCTTCAAACCATTTAACAATAAAACTCACCCTTTTTACCATTTCCAATCCATTTCAAAATTAAAACATTTATCATGGTCCCAAAGGACCTTTAAATAAACACACGTCTCAATAAAATCCACCCCCTTCAAAATTCATAACACCAAAACCAACCATTTTCATTAACCATTTCAAAACCACCCTTTAAAACATGGGTCTTTCACTTTGAAAACCAAACAAGGTCCAAGACTTTTATTTTCCATGAAAACCATTTAAATAGTCATAATACTCCCATTTCAAATCAACATTTGAAATCAATTTTAAACCCATTTAAAACCACCTTGAGGTCAAAAAATCACTTCAAAACAACAATCATTCAAAACATGGCCTTTCCCATTTGATATCCCAAAACAAAGTCAAAACCTAGGCATAAATTAAAGAATATTTCAAAGACTCATATAAATTTTCATAAAAACCTGATATATAAAAAATTTCACTTAAAAGGTTGGATCACCCCATGGGTGGCCATAGATCTGATCTCACATCACCACAGGTCCAACGAGATCCGTGTAAGGTCTAAGGTATCCATCTAAAGTCCAAAACTGATTTATTAAATCAAGGGAGAAAACATATCACTTGTGGGATTAAGGCACATATCACATTCACATGAAAATAAATTAACAAGACTATGAGTAAATATCTTAGACCATCTACCTCATTAGAGAATATTTCCAAAGCAATTTTCAAAGCATGACGGCCTTGCCAAGGCCTGTCCGAGCATCGTCCAAAACTCTTGGCACCCAAACAAGATTATAACCACCACCTGGGCTCTAGAATCACACCAAGAAACTACAATTAATTAATCATAATTAATTAATTAACCAAAACCCAACTTATCATAAAACCAGAAAGCTTATCAGGTCGATCAACTCCTGTCAGAACTCCAAGAAACCACCATAGGAGGTCCACAATGGATCCCCAACACAATTTTTAGGAAAATACCTAAGAGATGATACTAAATCATCAACCAAATAAACTAAAACATTGGAAAAATCCTTATAAAAACCACCATGAACACATAACTTAATAAAACTTCATAAAATGAAGTGCAGAATCCTTCTAGGGATATCTTCTACTCAAGTTGACAAAAAGTTTCATCAGAAAATGACGATTCCACCATAATCTGATGGAATAATCAACAAAAACCTAATCAAATAAATCCAAAATTAGAGATAAATGAGAGGATAGGATGTAAGGAAGCCATTAGAGATTGAATATTACCACATATTTCTGAATAAACACCATAAAATCACCTCCTTGGTGAAGCTTGAAGAAGGGAGGAAGGGAGGAGAAGCCTCCCTTGGTTCATGCACATGAGGGAAAGAGAAAGGGTAAGGGTGAGTTAAAATAACAGAAGAAAAAAATAGTAAAATACTATTTTAATGAAGTTTTGATCAGCCGCACAGTTTGGCCGCACAATTTGTCAAACCGTGCACCAACCACGTAGTTGGCTCTATCCAATGCCGCCCACTCGCATGGTTTAGCCACATGGTTGGACAAACCATGTGACAAGCATGCGTACCCATACTGTCCAACATCCATACCCCATAAGGTTAGGCTATAAGATTTGACAAACCATGTGCCAATAGTGCGATCAACACTGCCTCCCTCCTGCAACAAGGCATGAAATTTTTCTAAAACCATGCATAGTCCATGTGCCATGCCCCAAAACCTTCATATCCTCACACCATTTCTCTATTTACTCACACAGTTTACCCTAAAACCTGATATAACTATACAACCCGATCGTGATTAGTTCAAATTGAATTGAAAACCTCATGAGCATCAGGATGTCACATAATTTCTCCTAAACCGTGCACACCAAACTGTGCACCCTTTCTAGAAAACTCCAAAACCTATGAAACTTAACTAAAAGCATATAAAGCTCATAAGAACACCCAATATACCTCCTAAGTATCATTACTCATCTCAAAATGACATTTTGAGGCATTCCAACCCTTGAAACTTCATTTTGAGTCTTGATTCAAGATTCAACCCGTTCGGTAACAAAAAATTCAAATTCCTTAGAAAAATTATAATTCATATAGACATAGGATCTTATAGGTTATCTAATAATACACATAATGAATAATTAATCAATGTTTTTACCATGATTTCACCTCAATATGAGGCCATTTTCTATGGTTTTGATCCTTACATGAACATTTTAGTGTTTTAAAACACTCAAAACACATTTACGGGCATCTCAGAAAAACCATAAATCAGATAAATGTTATTTAGTTTCTAAATTTCAAAAAAAATCTACATTCATTTTGCTATTATTTCAAAAACATCTGAAACAATTTTCTCAGTTTTGACCCCCTGATGCACGTTTTTAAAGATTTTGATATCTTTTAAATATGATTATTGAGTTATTCAGAGCAAACCACACATCATATAGACGTGTTTTCTATTTATACACATAAAATATAATTAAATGGTGGTTATCCCATGACTTCATGTCAATATGAGGTCATTTTCTATGGTTTTGACCATTACACACATGTTTTAGTTTTGTAAACACTAAAAACGTGTTTACGAGCATCCAGAGAAAACCATAAATCAGATTGATATGGTGTTAGTTCCTACATTTCAAAAATAAATATATGATCATTTTACTATGATTTAATGTCTATATTATTCTGTTTTATTAGTTTCAACCCCACAATTCATGTTTTTAAAGACTTTGGTATCTTTTAAAACTAATTATTGAGTCATTATGAGCACACCACATGTCATACAAATGTGTTTTCTACCCATACATTTAAAAAATAATTAAATGGCTGTTTTACCATGATTTCACATCAATCCGAGGTTGTAACACCCCGACCCTAATTACCCAGAGTTAGTGCATTATTAAATAACATTGGCATGATCACAAGAGATCAAGTCTTGAAAGACCAATTAGTTTAGTATCCTTGGAAGCACTATATACATACATGAGTTTTACATTACATCATGAAATAAAAAAAACAACAAAATTGTGTCCCATTTGAACACACTCATATCCATTAGCCTATCCCTATAGGTCAATCATAATATACTTCTTCACATCCTAGGAAAAAGAAAACATAAGAAAGGGGTGAGCTCATATGTAATGCCCCAACCCCAGCTACCCAGAGTCGGTTCATTACTTCGTAACATTGGCATGATCACAAAAGATCAAGTCTCGAAAGACCGATTAGTTTAGTAGCCTTGGAAACACTAGATACATTCATAAGTCTTTCATTACATCATAAAGTGAAAAAAACTACAACAACATGGTCTTCATAGTCCACACTCATATCCCTTTCTGACTATCCCTACAGGTCATTCATAAAATACTTCTTCACATCCTGGAAAATATTAAAACATTTAAAGGGGTGAGCTCAGATGCTCAGTAAGGATAACAATATAGCGGAAGCTTTTATCAATAAACATAAACATTTAAGGCAATGTATAACCAAAACAAAAGCCTTTTAAACATGAACTTCAATATAATATGGCAAAAGTAAAATGAGATAATTCCATTCACTTCTTCACATGGATATTCTACTAGTCGAATAATCACATGCAATATCAATAACCACTTTCATAATGATGGAATGCATAATGCCAGACTATCATAACCACGTAGCCAAGGCCTCGTGCCAAGACCACAAATAAGATTTTGTCAAGGCCTCATGCCAAGACACTAGTTTGTCTCATGAGACCTGCCGATGCATCGAGGAGCTATAGCAGGCTCCACCCGTCACTTACTAAGTCCAATGCATTCCTCATATGAATGGGTTTAAACATATCATAAACCATAACATAATCGTATCACATAAAACATGCATAAAGGAAACATAACATTTCCACATTTCAATCACAAGATTTCAATACAACACATTGATATAATAAAAACGCTTTCAAAACCATTTTCAATACCAAAATAAAAGAAAGTTAAAACTTTGTATTTATTTTTCATTAAAAAAAGTGATGGCTTGTAGAGGAAGCCGAAACTCAAATAATGGTCACGACGGCGGAGAAGTCATTGTCGCCACATATGTACGGAAAGAAAAACATTCCCTTTTTGTCGTTTAGTAAATCTCTTCGTATAAAAAAGATTCCTTTTGAATAAACGTAAAAGTCAAAGGGGTTTATACACCGTATAAAAGAAAATTGTGTATAAAACCAAATATGCCTCAATGAAAGGAGATTGAGATGAAGTCCTTAAAAAGATCATTTTTAAAATAAAATAGATATATTATGTGTATTCACTATAGGTACACATAAAGAACGTAAAAATACAAAATAGGACATAATAATATCATGACATAATTTGAAAGTAGGAGATTAACCCAAAGAATGGAAGTTGGGTTAAGAAATTCCCTTACCTCGTGTCCGACTTTACTCAACCGTTCTTTAACCTCCTGAATAATAAACTAGAGTTAATATCTACCTTCTTAAGAACCTTTTTCTAGTTCATTATTACTTTTATATCACTTATTACCATGTCATGAACATTATGTAATTATTTAAGTTAATAACGGTCGTTTTGTCGATCTTTGGTACTTGAGTCAAAAATATATTTCTTATAATTACAAGTTGTTAATGTGTCAAAATATCCATTATATACAGAATTATGTTCATGATGTAGATATCATATATATCATATATATCCAGTATATACATGCATTTATAATATTACATAACATTTATAGGTAAGAAATGAAATGCACCGTTCATGGAGACGGTAAGCCGTACGTACGCATGAACGCTACTTTCATTTCTATTTCATATTTAATGGAATTAAATCATAATGATATAAATGTATACTATAATTCCAGTATAATATATCATATAATACCATTTACTCCATCCTTTATACATCCCACATATGGTATTAACGATTCAAATCACTTTGAGGGGGCGGTAGTCCGCACTTCCTAAAATGAAAATATCGCATTTACCCATAATGGAAACCATAAAGGTATTCCATAAATGAAAAATAAAAAATCATAAGGAAAACAAAAACATAATATATATCATATATAAAAATAGTGTCATCATAATGGCCACCATTAGAGGTGTTATATGAGTGTTGAACAATCATCGTTTCGTGAGGCAAAAATTCGCCATCCACAGAAACAATATGTTCTTTAACCATTAGATGTAGGTGTGTGTAATTGTAGCTCGAATAATCATTATAACAACATCCTAGTATATTTAGGATACTGGTGTTGTTACAAAAGAAAGGAATAAAAAGAGTTTAAGGGTATGAAGAAGAAAAATAAAACAAAACAACATTAGAGAATACATTACCTTCAAATCGGGTAACTATTTTTGATTTGAGCCAAATGCTTCCTTGGGAAGAATTCTGCCCAAAGTGAGGCTTCTAGGAGTAAGGGAGGGAAGTTGGGAGAGTATTTGGGCAGAGGTTGGCCGAGCCAAATGGCTTGAAAGTGTGAATGAGGTGGTAGAGGTGGGGGCCTTTTATAAGTGGAGAGGAGGGGCACTCTTGGAAAGTAAAGAAAAGTCACTTTATTATAAAATGAGTTTCGGATTTTAGAGGTCCCACACTTATATAATTCTAGGCTAAGGTGATAAGGGTTAGAAATATCCTCATCCAATAGGTTTTTGATAAGTTTAAGCCTTAGATTTTACATTATCCTTTCATTTTATTTAAATCGTTAAATAATGAGGTCATCGCTGCATCATCATGATGTCATAAATAATTTAATTTATTTAATGTCTAAAAATTATAAAAAAAATACTGTGATGTAGGAAATCTTTTTATATTTCCAATGAATATTTATAGTCAAAAATATGACTTGTATAACCCCATGTAAAAATTGTTTTAGTAAAACATTTCATGTTTGTGTCATTTTTTACTTTAACATTAAATAAAAGGTATTTATGTCATTTTCCAACTAAAGTGGCTCCATGGGGTCCCCAAGTTGACCCATGGATTTTCTTGGTGGGCCATGGCACATCCAATAAGGGTAGGACATGTGTCAAGCTCATCTCATATTATTAAAACATTATTTTTACCTTAAACTACACTAATTACCTCTAATCGCGATTAAGAACTTAAATTTTACTATTCACCAAAAAATTATTTTAATCTAATTGAACCACATTTTACTTTTTATTGAAAACCATGTATGTAGGATTTTTGAAAATCAAATCACAGAAGTGGTAATATTTTATTTAAACGAAAAATCAGTTTTTTAACTACCACTTAGTGGTTTCACTATTCATCAAAAATTGAAGTTTTTCAGAACAATGCCAAAATTTCACCCTAAGCTATAATTGATATTCCGAATTCAAAAATGATGTCTATTTTACGAAATTCCAAACATATAAGTTTCATTAATTAATTTCATAATTAATTCCCGCCGTCACAACAAATAGCGTATTTTTAAGAAACAATATATATCAAAAGATTGACAATTATTCATGCCCAATTTCAATGTTAAATTAATTCTAATGACCACCATTGGATAAAATAGTAAAAATATATTCTAATTATACTTTTAAACCACTCAATAGTATAATTTATCACTATAAATTATTTTGATTAAAAAAGTTGTTTTTAAGTATTTTTCACTATTCATAAAAAATTTAAAGTTCTCAGAAAATTACAAAAAATTCAACTTAGGATAATTTCGATATTATGAATACAAAAATGAATTCCATTTTGAAATATAAAATTTCTATAATTTTAAAAAGTGGTTATTACTATTCATAACGGCTACTTTGATTAGTCGTGGTGTTTTAGAACTCGAACTTGCGTACAATGCAAGCTATTGCATTATTGAAAGAGAGGCGTATCGTGGAAGTTCGGGGTGTTACATTCTACCCTCCTTCAATAAATTGCGTCCTCGCAATTTTGAAATTTTTCTTTGAAAATAAAAGGTTGAAAATAGAAAATACCTTTGTGGAAAACCCACATCAGAAATAAGGTTAATAAAATTTAGCCTTAGTAAGAGGGAAATGGAAATAAGAAAGTCACCACCAAATTATGATCTCGATAAGGAGAACATTGGTGGCAATTAGAGACATATAATTGGAGGAAAAATGTAAATATTTGTAGGGAGTGATTGAGGTCATCAATCACAATCAACTGTCAAATTGAGGGCCTCAAAGCCTTCAATCTATGTTGATTTAAAATATCATCAGTTCAACAAGACATAAGGTATTAGGATAACACATTTTTTTGTTTTAATATCCCTTTACTAAAGTTTAAGAATTAATTTATTCATTGAATAAGAGATAGGTATATATATATTTATGCTTTACAATTAGAGTTTCAACCTTCAACTCATCTTTCACTCAAAAAGATAATAGAACTCAAAAATATTATACTTATCCTAATTGTATAAGGTTCCAAATTTTAACACATACTATTTAGATTAGAAAAACTATTTTGTAATAACTAGGGACTTCACGTAGTCTAGTGGTAGGCGATTAATCCCAATCGCACTATGGTTGTGGGTTCGATTCCCACAGCTTTGTCCGACGCGATGGGTTGTCACTCGGTCTGCGTGTTGTCCTTTTTATAAATATCCAAAAATAACCTTAACAATAGTATCCAATGTAAAATATAATCCATTCCAACCTTTATAGTTATCCAAAATACTTCTGTCCAACTCACAGTCCAGATTTTATGAGGAAGGTAAACATAATGAAGCTCCTTTTTTTTCTGCGTAACAACATGTGAACACCTTCATCATGTATTCTTTTAAAACACTGCAACATACTGTATTACCATAAATCCTTATTGATTAAATTCGTGATCCCTTATTCCTTATAGAAAACTAGATATACTCCTTCTATCTAAAAATGTATACAAATCATTAATCAGTTTCAAGGATGTTAAGAATATCCAACATAATTTATCCGAATCAATCATGTCTTATTCCAAAATCACTATCTCGGTATCAGAACCATATTATGGTTTATATTTCTCTCAACCATATATTTTCCAAAAATTTAACCTACTGTGGAGTCACTTTTCTTGGTTCCACACAAACTCAAGTCCTAGATGAAATAGTACTGCAGTACAATCCTTATATACTCCATAATTATTATAACCAGTACATCATTGATACAACACTCAAATTAAAAAATTCTTTAATAACAACATAACTCTAATCATTACTCCTCATCTGTGGTAGTATCATAACTTGATTATTATCCAATAACATCATTTGGGGCATACTCTGATGATTTGGACATTGGTTTGCATAGTGTCCCCAATCCTTGCAGAAGAAGCATTGTACATTTGAAACCATTTTCTTACCCTTGCAGTCACGCACTTTGTGTCCTTTTTCTCTACACTTATAACAAACTCCCATTCCCTTCAGGAAAATTCCAAGGTGTTTCTTCCCACAGTAATCACATATTGGAAAAATCTTCTTTTCCCTCGTCCCTTTATCCATCATTCTCTCTTCCATCCTTTTCTTCTCTTTCATCCCTTCAAATCCATAAGACTCAGAGAATTCTCTACTTAGCTTATTAACACATGATACTATTTCTTCATATGTTGATAACACATGGGAGAATATTTCCCTTCTAAATGTTGGCTTAATACCATGAAAGTTATGATCCTTCTTACTCTTTGGATCATACGTATTTATGGAGTTCACATTCCTTCTACTGGGCGCCATTTCTATACAATGCCATAAACTAGGTTATTTTATGAATCAAAATACGTAATAACCATCTTGAAAACACTTATAATAAATTGAACTATTTATGGATATAATCCATAATCATAAAAAATGTTTTCTTTTAGGAAGTATATACTCATAACCCTTCATAGTGGGTTGTAAATAAAATGTGAATTATCCTAAGCATATCCCCCGGGAGTGTCGTAACCAAGAGTGCAGCAAGGCCCGTTGTCGTGCATCGGTTCCCGTTCGAGTCTAGCTCAAAGCGGTGGATTTACCCCTGGTACATCTGTGCCAGAGCCACCTCTAACTTCTCGTATCCAGACAGGGATGTATTGCTCGGAAAACTCACAAAATCTCTATAATACCAAAATTCTAGGAAGTTTTTCTATATTAATCCTTAAAGTCTATCTTCGGGCTATGTGATCTAATCAGAGTTTATCTAAATCTAGCTTCCAAGTTTAGTACTAAACTGCCTCTGATACCAACTGTAACGCCCCAACCCCAGCTACCCAGAGTCGGTGCATTACTTCGTAACATTGACATGATCACAAAAGATCAAGTCTCGAAAGACCGATTAGTTTAGTAGCCTTGGAAACACTAGATACATTCATAAGTCTTTCATTACATCATAAAGTGAAAAAAACTACAACAACATGGTCTTAATAGTCCACACTCATATCCCTTTCTGACTATCCCTCCAGGTCATTCATAAAATACTTCTTCACATCCTGGAAAATATTAAAACATTGAAAGGGGTGATCTCAGATGCTCAGTAAGGATAACAATATAGCGGAAACTTTCATCAATAAACATAAACATTTAAGGCAATGTATAACTAAAAAAAAATCCTTTTAAACATGAACTTCAACATAATATGGCAAAAGTAAAATGAGATAATGCCATTCACTTCTTCACATGGATATTCTACTAGTCGAATAATCACATGCAATATCAATAACCACTTTCATAATGATGGAATGCATAATGCCAGACTATCATAACCACATAGCCAAGGCCTCGTGCCAAGACCACAAATAAGATTTTGTCAAGGCCTCATGCCAAGACACTAGTTTGTCTCATGAGACCTGCCGATGCATCGAGGAGCTATAGCGGGCTCCACCCGTCACTTACTAAGTCCAATGCATTCCTCATATGAATGGGTTTAAACATATCATAAACCATAACATAATCATATCACATAAAACATGCATAAAGGAAACATAACATTTCCACATTTTAATCACAAGATTTCAATACAACACATTGATATAAGAAAAACGCTTTCAAAACCATTTTCAATACCAAAATAAAAAAAAGTTAAAACTTTGTATTTATTTTTCATTAAAAAAAGTGATGGCTTGTAGAGGAAGCTGAAACTCAAATAATGGTCACGGCAGCGGAGAAGTCATTGTCGCCACATATGTACGGAAAGAAAAACATTCCCTTTTTTTCGTTTAGTAAAACGCTTTGTATAAAAAAGATTCCTTTTGAATAAATGTAAAAGTCAAAGGGGTTTATACACAGTATAAAAGAAAATTGTGTATAAAATCAAATATGCCTCAATGAAAGGAGATTGAGACGAAGTCCTTAAAAAGATCATTTTTAAAATAAAATAGATCTATTATGTGTATTCACTATAGGTACACATAAATAACGTAAAAATACAAAATAGGACATAATAATATCATGACATAATTTGAAAGTAGGAGATTAACCCAAAGAATGGAAGTTGGGTTAAGAAATTCCCTTACCTCGTGTCCGACTTGACTCAACCGTTCTTTAACCTCCTAAATAATAAACTAGAGTTAATATCTACCTTCTTAAGAACCTTTTTATAGTTCATTATTACTTTTATATCACTTATTACCATATCATGAACATTATGTAATTATTTAAGTTAATAATGGTCGTTTTGTCGATCTTTGGTACTTGAGTCAAAAATATATTTCTTATAATTAAAAGTTGTTAATGTGTCGAAATATCCATTATATCCAGAATTATGTTCATGATTTAGATATCATATATATCATATATATCCAGTATATACATTCATTTATAATATTACATAACATTTAGAGGTAAGAAATGAAATGCACCGTTCATGGAGACGGTAAGCCGTACGTATGCATGAACGCTACTTTCATTTCGATTTCATATTTATTGGAATGAAATCATAATGATATAAATGTATAATATAATTCCAGTATAATATATCATATAATACCATTTACTCCATCCTTTATACATCCCACATATGGTATTAACGATTCAAATCACTTTGAGGGGGCGGTAGTCCGCACTTCCTAAAATGAAAATATCGCGTTTACCCATAATGGAAACCATAAAGGTATGCCATAAATGAAAAATAAAAAATCATAAGGAAAACAAAAACATAATATATATCATATATAAAAATAGTTTCATCATAATGGCCACCATTAGAGGTGTTATATGAGTGTTGAACAATCATCGTTTCGTGAGGCAAAAATTCGCCATCCACAGAAACAATATGTTCTTTAACCATTAGATGTAGGTGTGTGTAATTATAGCTCGAATACTCATTATAACAACATACTAGTATATTGAGGATACTGGTGTTGTTACAAAAGAAAGGAATAAAAAGAGTTTAAGGGGATGGAGAAGAAAAATAAAAGAAAACAACATTAGAGAAGACATTACCTTCAAATCGGGTAACTCTTTTTGATTTGAGGCAAATGCTTCCTTGGGAAGAATTCTGCCCAAAGTGAGGCTTCTAGGAGTAAGGGAGGGAAGTTGGGAGAGTATTTGGGCAGAGATTGGCCGAGCCAAATGGCTTGAAAGTGTGAATGAGGTGGTAGAGGTGGGGGCCTTTTATAAGTGGAGAGGAGGGGCACTCTTGGAAAGTAAAGAAAAGTCACTTTATTATAAAATGAGTTTTGGATTTTAGAGGTCCCACACTTATATAATTCTAGGCTAAGGTGATAAGGGTTCTAAATATCCTCATCCAATAGGTTTTTGACAAGTGTAAGCCTTAGATTTTACATTATCCTTTCATTTTATTTAAATCGTTAAATAATGAGGTCATCGCTGCATCATCATGATGTCATAAATAATTTAATTTATTTAATGTATAAAAATTATAAAAAAAAAACTATGATGTAGGAAATCTTTTTAGATTTCCAATTAATATTTATAGTCAAAAATATGACTTGTATAACCCCATGTAAAAATTGTTTTAGTAAAACATTTCATGTTTGTGTCATTTTTTTACTTTAACATTAAATAAAAGGTATTTATGTCATTTTTCAACTAAAGTGGCTCCATGGGGTCCCCAAGTTGACCCATGGATTTTCTTGGTCGCCCATGGCACATAAAATTAGGGTAGGACATGTGTCAAGCTCATCTCATATTATTAAAACATTATTTTTACCTTAAACTACACTAATTACCTCTAATCGCGATTAAGAACTTAAAAGTTACTATTCACCAAAAAATTATTTTAATCTCATTGAACCACATTTTACTTCTTATTGAAAACCATGTATGTAGGATTTTTGAAAATCAAATCACAGAAGTGGTAATATTTCATTTAAACGAAAAATCAGTTTTTTAACTACCACTTAGTGGTTTCACTATTCATTAAAAATTGAAGTTTTTCAGAACAATTCCAAAATTTCACCCTAAGCTATAATTGATATTCCAAATTCAAAAATTATGTCTATTTTATGAAATTATAAACATATAAGTTTCATTAATTAATTTCATAATTAATTCCCACTGTCACAACAAATAGCGTGTTTTTAAGAAACAATATATATCAAAAGATTGACAATTGTTCATGCCCAATTTCAATGTTAAATTAATTCTAATGACCACCATTGGATAAAATAGTAAAAATATATTCTAATTATACTTTAAAACCACTCAATATTATAATTTATCACTATAAATTATTTTGATTAAAAAAATTGTTTTTAAGTATTTTTCACTATTCATAAAAAATTTAAAGTTCTCAGAAAATTACAAAAAATTCAACTTAGGATAATTTAGATATTACGAATACAAAAATGAAGTCCATTTTGAAATATAAAATTTCTATAATTTTAAAAAGTGGTTATTACTATTCATAATGGCTACTTTGATTAGTCGCGGTGTTTTAGAACTCGAACTTGCGTACAATGCAAGCTATTGCATTATTGAAAGAGAGGCGTATCGTGGAAGCTCGAGGTGTTACATCATATGCTCAGTAAAGATAATAATATAGCAAAAACTTTTATAAATAAGCATAAAAATTTAAGGCAATGTATAAGACTAAAACACAAGCCTTTGAAACTTAAACTTCAGAATAATATGGTAAAGATGAATCAAATAATTCTATTTAATTATTCACATGAATATTATACTAGTCAAATAATCACATGTAATATCAATAGCTAATTTCATAATGATGGAATGCCTAATTCCGGACATCATAACCACATAGTCAAGGCCTCATGCCAAGAATACAAATAATAATTTGTCAAGGCCTTATGCTAAGACACTAGTTTGTCTCATGAGACCTACCGATGCATTGAGGGGCTATAGTGGGCCCTTCCCGTCACTTACTAAGTCCAATTCATTCCTCATATAAAAAGGTTGAAACATAATATAAACATTCGTATTAAAACTAGCATATGAAATGTCAATACTTTAACCATAAACCATGAATGATATAAAAATAGCACATCCACAGTCAAACATAACTCATTCAATACAATATGAAAGGTTGTATTATAATAAATCAACCTCAATAAAGAATAAAATACAATGAAGTATACTTACATAGATGAAAATAATCAGTAAAACTAATTGAGAGAAATATCCCCTTTTCTTGAAAACATTTAAAAGTCTCACTATTTATCAAGAAGTCGTTTAAAAGAGATTTTTGAATCAAAGTGTCCCATACCACATTGAAACTTTTAAAATGAATTATAATTTTAAAACATTCATATCCATACGAATAAATCCTTAAAACCATTTTTAAGACATAGACATTAATGAGAAATATTTTGAAGAATAAATCTTTAAAACATTTTAAATGATATTTTAGTTAAGGAGTTCCTAACCAAATGAGAGATGATTAAATACAAATAATTGAGGAATACCATTAATAGAAACTTTATAATATCATTAGAATAAAGGGATTCATGATATAATATGTAAAAGGACAATATATACACCATATAAAAGTGAATTGGCAAATAACAACAAAGAAGTCTCAATGGAATGTAAATTGAGATAAAATACCTTATAAAGACCATATCCTTAGATTAAGGATAAATCAATAAAATAATTATGTGTGATAAATATATATACACTCAATATGATTTTATATTCAGTGTAAATCAATCAGAGTACATTCACACATATTCTTGTAAAAACAAAACCAATGACTTGGATGTTTAACTCAATGAATGGAAATTGAGTTAAGATTACCCTTATCAAGTTCATATCAATGACTTGAGAATTTATAAATGGAGTGATTATGTGTATCAAAAGTATATCCACACAAAGGAGATTGGAAATTAATACATAAATAAATAAATAGTGATTTCACACATAATCTTGGAGTAAAATAATAAACGAAGTTTGCGTAAAACCCAATGAGTAGAAATCAAAATTAGAAATTCCCTTATCGATTTGGTAACTTACAAAACATACACCCCATGAAATAAGGATCATAAAATTAATATGTAAATACCCATAAATTAAATTATATTACACAAATAATATAATCATGGGTAGTACATACACCACACAAAAATAAATAGTGGAAAATATAGCATGAATCTCACGGGAATAAAAAGTGAGATGAAAACCATTTACCTTGTAATTTTCCTTAGTTGAGGGCATGTTAAACTCCTGTATAATAGTTAAATAATTGTTATTAAATTATATGATAACCACATATATAAATATGATATCATATATTATCTTCTAATATAATATTTCAGTAGTATCATTGTTTTGGGTGTTAACTGATTCATTTTCCTTTATATGTTTTGTTATGCAAGTCATGTTTTTTATGGATAGTATGTATTTGATTTATATACATAATTATATTAATTTCTTAAAAATTATTTTAAATCATAAAATGAAAATTATTCTTGAATGGATATGATGCGAAATGAATCTCATCACATTCATGGAGACGGTAATCCGTACGTACGCACGAGCGACAATATCATTCTATTGATGGTGAAATAATATGTAATTGGATGTTATATCATATATATAGAATCATTAACATGTTATATTTATTATTTACATCAATTATACTCATTATTATACCCATCCAAATAATGAAGTGTTGAATAACAAACTACACCACGACGTGGAGACGGCAAACCGTACGTACGCACGTATGTTGACTTTGTCATTAATATGATGGATAGAATAATGAATATGGTTATACCATATTTATAAAAAAATCACAGAATGTATAAGGTAATGGAGTTATTATTTTGGTTTGGAAACAATAAAGAAATAGGAAGTGGAAGAAGAAAAGAACTTTGAAAGAGGTGGTGAAATTATTACCTCTTCTTTGGGTGCTTCCTTTTGATTTGAACAAAAGGGTTTCTTAGGTTATCTTTATGATCAAAGTAAGGACTATAGGTTTAAGTGAGGGTATTTGGGAGGATATTTGATCAGGGTTTGTCCAAGACAAAAGGATTTGGAGGTGTGAAATTAAAATAAGGGGAAATAACCTTTTATAAGAGAGGTGAAGGTCACTTTAGGAAAATCTTGAAATATTATCTTATTATAAAATCATTTTCGGTTTCTAATGGCTCAAAATGGATTTATTTAGAGTATAAGGTGGGTATGGGTTGAAAAACCTTAAAACAATAGTTTTTAGACAAGTTTTGGTCATCAATTTAACCTTATCTTTTAAATTTAACTCTTAGTTAAATAGTTTAACTTTTACCATATCTTCCTGTATTATTATAATACATGGTTAATAAACTTACTATAAAATGACAAGAGAACCTAAAGTGGTTAATTAATGACATATATATCATTATATAAGTACTTTGGATAAAACTTATATTTTTAGGACTATTATATACTTTAATAAAATAGTATTTGTTTTAAAAACTCATTTATGTCAATTTTGACACTATTTAGTATTTGGTCTTTGTGAAAGTCAATAAAACTTTATTACTTAGAAAAAAATACATTAAATCAACAATAACATGTCATATTAACCTATAAAATTAGTGTAATGTGTCAAAAGTCTCAATTTAAATTTATTTTGATATTTATAATATCAATTATTTTAATCTTTCATTAATAAAGTAATTATTGCATCATCATTGTGTCATAAATAAATTTAATTATTCACTATCTAAAAATTATAAATAAAATACCATGATGTATTAAATCTTTTTATATTTCTAATTAATATTTATAGTCAAATTTATCTTATGGATAACCCTATATTAAAAATATTTTATTTATTAAGATTTGAATTTAACACTTTTAACTCTTCTTTAAATAAAATTATAATAAATGTCCTAAACTAATCCAAGTGGATAAAAAAGGATCATATTTTATTACTAAGGTTGATTTTGGTCTAAATGAACTTATTAAATAGAATTAGGAAATGTTTTGGGGTAATTATAATATCATTTTTACCTTTAATTACCCTATTTACTTTTAACCGTGGTAAATAAAATTCAAAAGTTACTATTCACAAAAAAAATATTTTCATCCTATTGAACCATATTTTACTTACTGATATCAACCGTATATCTTGGATTTTTGAAATTCAATTCACAGAAGCAGTAAAATTATGTTTTATGTAAATTTGCAAATGTGCCTAGAAAGTGGGTAAAAGACGGTAAAAAGTTCAATGAAATTTTATATATCTAATATTATTATAAAATGACTTTAATTAATTAAATTGGAATAATATAGATATTATGTATTGATTTTTAATTTAACATAAATTTAAATTAAAAAAATTATTTAAATAAAAATTCATCTTTAAACAATAACGCAATGTTTTTCACAATTAATCAAAAATTGAAAGTTTTTAGAAAAATACAAAAAATTCACCCAAAGATAATTTTGATATTCCAAATTCAAAAATGATGTCTATTTTACCAAATTAAAAACATAGAATTTTTATTAATTAATTTAAAAAATATTCCCATTGTCAAAACGAGAAAGCGGGTTTTTGAGAAGTAAATCTATCAAAAGATTGATATGTGTTTATATCCAATTTAAATGTAAAATTACTTCCAATGACCAAAATTGGATTAAATGATAAAAATATAATATAATTATACTTAAAAAATATTTAAATATATAATTTAACACTATAAATTATTTTGATTAAAAAAAGTTGTTTTCAATTAAAATTTAGTATTTTTCACTATTCATCAAAATATGAAAGTTATCAGAAAAGCACTAAAAATTTATCCAAACTAAATTTTTATGTCCCACTTCTAAATAAGAAGTTTATTTTTTCAAATTGAATATATAAAAGTGTCAAATATTGGATTTAAAAAGGGTTCTCCATTAAAAGGCAGTAAAATTTCATTTTTTGAAAAATACTTTTTTATCTGAAAAATTGAATTTGTTCTTATATTATTTCTAAGAAACACATAATATGGATGTTAAAATTATACAGAGCATATAAAATTCAAAATACAATTAATACTATTCATAACCACTTTTTGAACGGTTAATTTGGTAGGTCGGGCTGTGCTCGAACTCAGTATTGCATGTAGAGCAAGCTATTGAATTAATTTAAAGAAAATAACTTACTATGAAATCTTGGGGTGTTACATTATTCCCCCATTTTGGAAATTATATACTCACAATTTTAAAATTGGGCTTAAGAACTTCATTGAGAGTCCCACATCGGAAAAAGAGTCAATAAAACCATCATTTTAAAAGAAAGAAAGAGAAGTACAAAGGTCACCTGAGATAACCCATATTAGGATTCCATGTAGGAAAAAATGGATATGGAAGATAAACGAAGTGTCAAGTTATGATGAAGAGTGATAGAAAACATGATCATAAGAAAGTTAACAACACAAAAACCACAAACTTGTGATGGGTTAAACAGTCATTGGTTTCCCAGTAGGAAAAGTAACCGGGCAACATTTTTGTTTTAAGTTTCATTTCATAAAGTTAAGGAATTTATTTATGAGATTGACTAAGAACATAAAGAGATATACTTAATTTTAAAGTAGAGTTTCATCCTTTAATAAATTTCTACCACTAACTTATATTTTTTCCAAATGATGAGTATTCAAGATGACTTGGTCACACCTGAAGTGGTGGAATCAACTTCTAGAGAATCACATCATCCACAAAGTATGAACTACACATTTCCATTGTCAATAGAGATTAACCAAAACCAAAATGGTCAATACAAGATCAGATGATCCCAAAAATGGATAATCCTTTATAGAAAGAAATACTAATCTTAATTTCCAAAATTAAACAAACAATACCCAAAGTTCAATAAAGACCATTAAATAAACAATTGTCCTTAAAACCCTTCAATATAATCCAAACTAAGATTGAAACCCAAAACCCATAAGAATTTAATCACATAGTCTTTCATAGTAAATATTAACATTTTTCTCCAAATAACACCAACTACTCTTAAAGTCTCATACTGAAGTGTAATTAACCAAATCACACATTCTTTATGATAGGTCAATCATTTCCATTAATAACCTGAATCTCTATAAAAAACATAGATTCTTCCAAAATAAAAATCCACCATTACTCCTCAAATTAAATCCCATAGTATTCTATTTTCCTTAGGCATATAGTGTTCCCAACAGAGCAAATGTCTTCCAAAATAACATTTATCACTTAATCACCAAATCATTTTCCTATACTAAGGATATCCATTTGATAAAACATAAGATCCCAAATCAACTTATTATTGATCAATAAAATCATTTAACTAAAAATAATTGGTCACACTAACTAGGGGATTCATGTAGTATAGTAATAGGTGATAAATCCTAGTCGCACTTTGGTTGTGGGTTTGATTCCCACAGCTTTGTCTGACACGACAGGTTGTCACACGGTCCGCGTGTTGTCCTTTTTCAAAAATATATTTTATAACATTCCCAAAATGAGATAAATTCCTCAAAATGAACATAACATAATTTAACCACAAATGTTATCTCATACCTCTCATTTTTATCCCACAAATTAATAACCTGTAATTTCCTCAAATTCAAGGATCATATAAACCCAAATGGTTCTTTATAACTATATCCACAAAAGAAAAGACAATTATTCCTAAAATAGCATTTTCACATAACAAACTACAAGGTTACACTTACAAGATAAAAGTCTTCCAAAGTAATCCCATCAACAAAGAGCATTAATAATTTTAAACATTTCACCATACATTTCTTTCCACATAGGTTCTTCCTTGACCTAGTGGTTTTCCTATAGAATAGGGCATTGACTTGGGTAATTCCCATGTCCCCTATAATTATGACAGATGACTGTAAATGGATTCTTAGGATCATTTTTATTTTCTTCCATAGTACTCTTCATTTTTCCTTGGAAATTCTTTACTTTATGTCGTTCTTTCCCACACATAAAGCATTTCTTTGTTCTATTGAGACAATTTCCTGGGTGCCTCCTTCCACATTTCCTACGTGATGTAAATTGAGATTTCTTTTCTCCATGGTCTCCACTACTGGAGCTCTTATCATTCTCTGTCTTTCTCTTCTTTGTTGAGTTTGGGAGTTGGTTAATGTATATGTTGTTGATCATATTTTTGGAAACCTACTTCGGCATGAACACGATATCTTTTACGCCTATCAAAATTCCATTTAGTTGCTAATTTCCACCATTATGCCCACCTTGTACATCATGTTCAATATTACCATGACTTCCTTGGAATCTAGCCATTGACTAAAACCAGAAATCATAGTATGAGTAACAATATTCATAAAATCATTTAGAGAATATCATGACACCTTATTTTAAATATAAAACACCTTAGGATTAACCAAAGTTATTTATTCTCATCTTATATTAAAATCCTTCAAATCAGTTTGTAATGAAAATGTGAATTATCCTAAGCATATCTTCCGGAGTGTCGTAACCAAGAGTGTAGTAAGGCCCATTTTCATGCACCAGTTCCTGTTCGAGTCTAGCTCAAAGTGGTGTTTTCGGGTTTTACCTCTAGATACATCTGTGCCAGAGCCGCCTTTATCTGCTCGTATCCAGACAGAGATTTATTTCTTGGAAAATTCACAAAATCTATACATTACCAAAATTATAGAATGTTCTTCTATACCAATACTCAAAGTATATCTTAGGGTAATGTTCTCTAATCAGAGTTTTTCAAAATCTAGTTTCCAAGGTTTGTACTAAACTTCTTCTGATACCAACTACAATGCCCCGACCCTAGTTACCCAGAGTTGGTGCATTATTACATAACATTGTCATGATCACAAGATATCAAGTCTCAAAAGACCGATTAATTTAGTATCCTTGTAAGTACTAGATACATACATAAGTTTTACATTACATTATGAAATAAAAACAACAACAACATTGTGTCCGATTTGAACACACTCATATCCCTTAGCCTATCCCTATAGGTCAATCATAATATACTTATTCACATCTTGAGAAAAATAAAACACAATAAATGGGTGATCTAAGATGCTCAGTAAGGATAATAATATAGTATAAACTTTTATAAATAAGCATAAACATTTAAGGCAATGTATACGACTAAAACACAATCCTTTTAAACATAAACTTCAACATAATATGGTAAAGATAAATCAAATAATTCCATTTAATTATTCACATGGATATTATACTAGTATAATAATCACATGTAATATTAATAGCTAATTTTATAATGATGGAAGGAATAATGTTAGATATCATAACCACATAGTCAAGGCCTCGTGCCAAGACTACAAATAATAATTTTGTCAAGGACTTGTGCTAAGACACTAGTTTGTATCATGATACCTACTGATTCATCGAGGGGATATAGTAGGCCCCGCCCATCACTTACTAAGTCCAATGCATTCCTCATATGAAAAGGTTGAAACATAATATAAACATTCGTATTAAAACTAGCATACGAAATGTCAATACTTTAACCATAAACCATGAATGGTATAAAAATATCACATCCACAGTCAAACATAACTCATTCAATAAAATATGAAAGATTGTATTATAATAAATCAACCTCAATCAAGAATAAAATACAATGAAGGATACTAACATAGATGAAAATAATCAGTAAAACTAATGGAGAGAAGTATCCCTTTTTCTTGAAAACATTTAAAAGTCGCACTATTTATCAAGAAGTTGTTTAAAAGAGATTTTTGAATCAAAGTGTCCCATACCACATTGAAAATTTTAAAATGAATTTTAATTTTAAAACATTCATATCCATACAAATAAATCCTTAAAACCATTTTTAAGAGATGGACATTAATGAGAAAGATTTTGAATAATAAATCTTTAAAACATTTAAAATGATATTTTAGTTAAAGAGTTCCTAACCAAACGAGAGATTCTTGAATACAAATAATTGAGGAATAACATTAATAAAAACTTTATAATATCATTATAATAAATGGATTCATGATATAATATTTGAAAGGACAATATATACACCATATAAAAGTGAATTGGCAAATAACAACAAAGAAGTCTCAATGGAATGTAAATTGATATGAAATACCTTATAAAGACCATATCCTTAGATTAAAGATAAATCAATGAAATAATTATGTTTGATAAATATATATACACTCAATATGATTTTATATTTAGTATAAATCAATCAGAGGACATTCACACATATTCTTGTAAAAACAAAACCAATGACTTGGATGTTTAACTCAATGAATGGAAATTGAGTTAAGATTACCCTTATCAAGTTCATATTAATGACTTGAGAATTTATAAATAGAGTGATTATGTGTATCAAAAGTATATCCACACAAATGGGAGTGGAAATTACTATATAAATAAATAAATAGTGATTTCACACATAATCTTGGATTAAAATAATAAATGAAGTTTGCATAAAACCCAATGAGTGGAAATCGAAATTAGAAATTCCCTTACTGATTTGGTAACTTACGAAACATACACCCCATGAAATAAGGATCATACAATTAAGATGTAAATTACCATAAATTAAATTATATTACACAAATAATATAATAATGGGTAGTACATACACCACACAAAAATAAATAGTGGAAAATATAGCATGAATCTCACGGGAATAAAAAGTGACATGAAAACCCTTTACCTTGTAATTTTCCTTAGTTGAGGTCACGTTAAACTCCTGTATAATAGTTAAATAATTTTTATTAAATTATAAAATAATCACATACATAAATATGATATCATATATTATCTTCTAATATTGCTTTGTTAATAATATTTCAGTAGTATCATTGTTTCGGGTGTTAACTGATTCATTTTCCTTTATATTTTTTGTTACACAAGTCATGTTTTTTATGGATATTATGTATTTTATTCATATACATAATTATATTAAGTTCTTAAAAATTATTTTAAATCATAAAATGAAAATTATTCTTGAATGGATATGATGCGAAATGAATCTCATCACGTTCATGGAGATGGTAATCCGTACGTACGCACGAGCGACAATATCGTTCTATTGATGGTGAAATCGTATGTAATTGGATGTTATATAATATATATATAATAATTAACATGTTATATTTATTATTTACATTAATTATAGTCATTATTATACCCATAAAAATAATGAAGTGTTGAATAAAAAACTACACCACGACGTGGAGATGGTAAGCCGTACGCACGCACGTATGGTGACTTTGTCATTCATAGGATAGATAAAATAATGAATATAGTTGTACCATATTTATAATAAAATAAAAGTATGTATAATGTAATAGAGTTATTATTTTGGTATGGAAACAACAAAGAAATAGGATGTGGAAGAAGAAAAGAACTTTGAAAGGGGTGGTGAAAATTATTACCTCTTCTTCGGGTGCTTTCTTTTGATTTGAACAAAAGGGATCCTTAGGTTGGATTTATGATCAAAGAAATTACTATAGTTTTAAGTTAGGGTAGTTGGAAGGATATTTGATCAGGGGTTTTCCGAGACAAAAGGATTTGGAGGTGTGAAATTAAGAGAAGGAGAATTACCCTTTTATAAGAGAGGTGAGGGTCACTTTAGGAAAAGTTTGAAATATTATTTTATTATAAAATAATTTTCAGTCTATAATGGATAAAATAGATTTATTTAGAGGATAAGGTGGGTATGGATCTAAAAACATTCAACCAATAGGTTTTATACAAGTTTAGGTCACCATATTAACCTTATCTTTTAGATTTAACTCTTAGTTAAATAGTTTAACTTTTACCATGTCTTCTTGTATTATTATCATACATGGTTAATAAACTTACTATAAAATTCCAAGATAACATAAAGTGGTTAATTAATGAAATATCTATAATTATATGAGTCCTTTGTCCAAAACTTAGATTTTTAAGACTATTATATAATTTAATAAAATAGTATTTGTTTTAAAAAATCATTTATGTCAAATTTGACACTATTTAGTATTTGGTTTTTGTGAAAGTCAACAAAACTTGATTACTTAGAAAAAATATACATTAAATAAACCATAACATGTCATATTAACATATAAAATTATTGCAATGCATAAAAAGTCTCAATTTACATTTATTTGTATATTTATAATATCAATTATTTTAATCTTTCATTAATAAGGTAAAAACTGCATCATCATTGTGTCATAAATAAATTTAATTATTTAATGTCTAAAAATTATAAATAAAATACCATGATATAGGAAATATTTTTACATTTATAATGAATATATATAGTCAAATTTATCTTATGCATAACCCTATTTTAAAAATGTTTTAATTATTAAAATGTGAATTTAACACTTTTAACTCTTCTTTAAATAAAATACTAATAAATGTCCTAATCTAATAAAAGTGGATAAAAAAGGATCATATTTTATTCCTAAGGTTTATTTTGGTCTAAATAAACTTAACCAATAGAATTAGGACTTGTCTTGGGGTAATTATAATATCATTTTTACCTTTAATTACCCTATTTACTCTTAACCACGGTAAATAAAATTCAAAATTTACTATTCACCAAAATTTATTTTCATCCTATTGAACCAAATTTTACTTATTCATATCAACTGTGTCTCTAGAATTTTTGAAATTCAATTCACAGAAGTGGTAAAATTATGTTTTATGCAAATTTGCAAATGTGCCTAGAAGGTGGGTAAAAGACGGTAAAAAGTTCAATAAAATTTTATATATCTAATCTTATTATAAAACAAATTTAATGAATTAAATTGGAATAATATAGGTATTATGTATCTATTTTTACTTTAAAATAAATTTAAATTAAAAAAAATTATTTAAATAAAAAGTCAGCTTTAAACAATAACGTAGTGTTTTTCACTATTCATCAAAAATTGAAAGTTTTTAGAAAAATACCAAAAATTAACCCAAAGATAATTTTGATATTTAAAATTAAAAAATGATGTCTATTTTACCAAATTCAAAACATAGAATTTTTGTTAATTAATTTAAAAAATATTCCCATTGTCAAAACCAGAAAGCGAGTTTTTGAGAAGTAAAATCTATCAAAAGATTGATATGTGTTTATGTCCAATTTAAATGTAAAATTACTTCCAATGACCAACATTGAATTAAATGATAAAAATATAATATAATTATACTTAAAAACCATTCAAATGTATAATTTAACACTATAAATTATTTTGATTAAAAAAAGTTGTTTTCAATTAAAATTTAGTATTTTTTTACTATTCATCAAAATATGAAAGTTATCAGAAAAGCACTGAAAATTTATACAAACTAAATTTTTATGTCCCGCTTCTAAATAATAAGTTTATTTTTTCAAATTGAATATATAAAAGTGTCAAATATTGGATTTAAAAAGGGTTCTCCATTAAAAGGCGGTAAAATTGCATTTTTTGAAAAATATTTTTTTATCAAAAAAATTGAATTTGTTCTTATATTATGTCTATGAAACACATAATATGGATGTTAAAATTAGATGGAGTATATAAAATTCAAAATACAGTTAATATTATTCATAACTACTTTTTGAACGACTAGTTTGGTAAGTCATGGTGCGCTCGAACTTAGTGTTGCATGTAGCGCAAGCTATTGAATTACTTTAATTAAAATAACTTACTATGAAATCTTAGGGTGTTACATAGGTCATTTTCTATTTGTTTGACCGTTACACAAACATTTTAGTATTTTAAAATACTAAATACACGTTTATGGGATATTCGAGCAAAATATAATTCGAATTGACATGGAATCAGTTAATACATTTCAAAAATCAATCTATAGTCATTGTATTATGGTTTTATGACCATATCATGCCGTTTTATTGGTTTTGAACCCCAAACATACATTTTTAAAGATTTAAGTATCTTTTAAAACTAATTATTGAGTTATTCTGAGCACAACACACATCAGATAGATGTGTTGTCTACTCATATACATCAAAAATAATTCAACGGTAGTTTTTTCATGATTTCATGTCAATATGATGTTTTTTTCTATGGTTTTGACCATTACATGAACATTTTAGTGTTTTAAAACACTCAAAATGAATTTATAGGCATCCCAACCAAACCGTAACTATTATTGACATGAAGTCCATTCCTATATTTTAAAAATCAATATACGGTCATTTTACTATGATTTCATGGCCATATGACACTGTTTGCTTAGTTTTGACCCCCCTGATGCATGTTTTTAAAGACTTTAATATGATTTAAAACAAATTATCGAGTCATTATGAACACAACGCACATTGGATAGATGTGTTTTATACTATTACACATCAAAAATAATTCAACAGTGGTTGTACCATGATTTCATATCAATCTAAGGCCGTTTTATATGGTTTTGACCATTACATGAATGTTTTAGTGTTTTAAAACACTAAAAAGGCATTTACAGATATCTTGGGAAAACCATAAATCTTATTGATGTGGTGTTAGTTCCTACATTTCAAAAATAAATATATGGTTATCTTCTTATGATTTCATAGCCATCTAACGCCATTTTCTTGGTTTTAACCCCCCCGACACACATTTTTAAATACTTGGTATCTTTTAAAACTAATTATTGAGTCATTTTGAGCACACCACACATCATATGGATGTTTTTTCTACTCGTACACCTTAAAAATAATTAAATGGTGTTTTTACATGATTTCATGTCAATATGAGGTAGTTTTATATGGTTGTTACCATTGTATGTACGTTTTAGTGTTTTAAAACACTAAAACATGTTTAGAGGCATAACGAGAAAAATGTAACTCATATTGACATGGTGTCTATTCCTAAATTTAAAAAACCAATCTAAGGTTGTTTTAATATGATTTTAGGGCCATATGACACCATTTTCTTGGTTTTGACCTCATGACGCACATTTTTAAAGACTTAGGTATCTTTTAAAATTACTTATTGAGTCATTCTGAGCACACCACATATTAAATGGATGTGTTCGCTTCTCATACATGTAAAAAATAGTTCAATGATGGTTTTACCATGATTTAACATCAATATGAGGTAGTTTTATATGGTTTTGACTATTACATGCATGTTTTAGTGTTTTAAAACACCAAAACATGTTTATGGGCATCCCAAATTTTTTTTAACTTGGATTGACATGAAATCAGTTCCTACATTTCAAAAATTAATCCAAGGTAATTCCTATTTGATTTCACATCCATATAATGTTTTTTTCTTAGTTTTTACCTTTTGATGCACATTTTTAAAAACTTTAATATCTTCTAAAATTGTTTATCGAGTCACGGATTGAGTTTAGAATTCACCTCGGTAAGATGATCTATAATACCAACATTTTCCTTAAGGATTATTCTCATCATCCACTAAAATAAATAATCTAATGAATTTTTCATTTTCTATCTCCACTGATCCTGTGTTTACCTATAAAAGTCATATTCTTGTACTTTTTCTTTTAACCTTCAAATTTCTCTCGATGCTTCCTGATCAACAACACTACTTGAACCCCTACCAGGTGTAGCAGTGAATGATGAAGCCAACCTACCAAAGACAACTGATGGAGTAGGCCCATAACCCATCCCTTGTACATTATTGGGATACTCCTTCCCTAAAATGATTGTAATTGCATCATTCTAGGAAACCGATGATGATTGAAAAGGGTTCACATCCCAGGATTCTTGAATTTTAACCTGTTAATACAACAATATTAACAATTATTTTTGAAATTATTTGAACTTCATAATATTATCTAATTAATAATTTTTTCATTACTATTTAATGCTATTTTATTACTGTACAAACATAATAATAAAAAATAAATTACAACACCAAATAGGGCTTAAACCCAATTAAATGGGGCTAACTACATGGATCAAATGGTTCCAATATTGTTTTAAGGATTTTTTGGTGTTGTAATTTATTTTTCATTATTATGTTTTTATAGTAATAAAATAACATTAAATAGTAATGAAAAGTATTTATTCAAACGTCTCTGATAGGTTCATTTATAAAACCACCATTAGGTTTCCTATGAACTTTAACATACATATCTGTCCGACCAATTGAGTGACATAATTCATTTAACTTTATAAAAAATATATACAAGTTAGAAAAAACCTTTAGTTATAATAAAATAATATTAATAATAAGGGATTAAATTCAACCATGATTGTTATTTTTCTAGAAAAACTCTGTGACTCAGGGATACGAGGAATGACTTTTTTTTTCACGATTCAGAGTATTTTTTTAAATAATCCCTATGAAAAATAAAAACATTAATAAAAATTATAATTTTATTATGTTTATGTTATTAAAATACTGTAAAATATATAATTACCTTGTGATATGCATATATGTTAATATCAATAAGCATCTTCCACTGCTCATGAGAGATGCCTTTAGGCACTTTCTCATACATTTTTTGAGAGCTCAGAGACATGTCATTAAACTTGTTCCATAATCTCCATTGAAAATTTTCTTCATTTCTTTCCCAAAATTTTCAGGGTCCATGGGCATGAAATGAAATCAGGGACACCAATATGAAAAAAATAAATCTAGAAATAAAAAACATAACACTTAATAAGTATATTAAAAATTTTACTCACACATTTTAAATTAGTTATCAATGAATATTAAATTAATATTACCTTTACTTAGTTATAAAACAACTCATTTTTACAATCTTCCATAAATATTTATAATTAAAGGGAAAACTCAGCATCACACAAGCAAGCTATCCAAGAATCTGTCTATATATTCCGATAGCATCACCGGTAGGAACCCCAAACTTATCAAATTGAAAGATGATTTTAAGTCTTTAGGTATCATACATTTGTTGTGTTCATATTAATATCTCTTCTACTGTTATCTTTATATGTTTGAAAAATACATTAAACAATTAATAAAATATATAGTTTTTTTACAATTACATACATACCAGTAATGCTAACTCTCAAATATACTCTAAATGGAGGGGTGAACAACTGCTCCTTTATCGAAGGTACATCAGACGGTGGGCTACCAACAACACCCGAGGAAGCTAACGGATCACTAGAAGTCTCTAGTAAAACATAATCACTTAGATCCACTAAAGTTGATAGTAGTGGTGGTGTGCTCCGAGATATTGATTGGTTAGGATTGTGTTTTTTTTGTTCTTGGCATTTTTTTGATTTAAATGGTTTAGAATATATTCAATGTATAAAAAAAGTAGAAGTAAAATATTTTTGACAAAAAAGGAAAAAATAGAACAATGTATATATGTAATAGAAACTTATAAATGGTAAATTTTAATATAGTTTCAATAAAAATTTATACATTCCAATATATTTATCTTCACTATCTTCATTGTTATCAACCTATACTGCAATGAGTACTTAATTTTCACCCTCTCTTACAAGTTTTATTGTTACATTATTATCATAAAAAAATGTTAAATATTTTGTGGTTGATGTGGTTCACTATTATAGAGTACCAATTGACCTTCATCCCCTATATCATACAAGTATCTTTGTTTTAAGTGTACTACAACACTCCAACCTTCATGTATTTCATCATCCACATAATAAACCAGATTCTCTTGTGAATCCAAGATAAATGGATCATGCTCTTCATGCTCACTGGTGTGGATCAAGTGAGATAAGTTGACATAAGTAAAATATAATTAATCTTTCATTAAACCCCCACCAATGTTGACCCACTTTCATTTGACTAAGAAAAATGAAAATTTTTCCTGATAGTTTAATTTGATTATATCAATCATCTTTCCATAGTATCCCACCTCTACAAGTGTAAATACACTACTATTTTGAGTTTTCAAGTCTTCTTCATGATAAATTTTATGAAAATTTAAGCCATGAATATTTTATGCATCACATCTCTTATCCTACCTTAGAGGGCCTCAATCCAGAAACGTTAAATCATTCAGTATTTCATCTTGATTCTCAACATTCATTATCTTGAAAAAAATATATAAGGTGTTAATTTTAACATAGAAAAAATAACTACATGTTAATAATATAAATATTAATATATACTTACATGATGGGAGAACAATCCTAAACTTTCCTTATTAACAAATTTAGTTAATTCCATATCATTTCAAGCTCGACCACTTAGTTGTCACTTTGTTTGAAATATAAATTCTTCTATAAATGGATATATAATAATACTATTGAGTATAATATATTTATGTATTTATAGTACCTCCAATTTAGTTAGTGTAAAATTTGACCCCTTTCCAACTGGTCATCCAATAGTTGGAAATATCGTTGATTGGTTTTCAGAATTAGAATTAGTGGAGATGCCATCAACACGTTCAACATGATTGAATCTAGTATCACCCCATCTAAATACCAAGGATAAAAGGTTAAGAATTCATCAACTATGTAACCTTCAACAATAAATCCGTTGGGTTGAGCTTTATTCCTCACATATGATTTCAAATGACCTAAGTACCTAATGAAAAAAATAAGAAATATAATAAAAAAATTTACACAATTATTTGATAAAATAGAATTCATCAATGAAAATAAAAATAATATTAATGTACCTCTCAATTGGATACATCCATCGATAGTGTATCGGTCCACCAAGTCTAGTTTCTTCAACCAAATAAATGGTCAAATGAATCATGACTGTGAAAAATGAAGGGGGAAATAACATCTCTAAATAAAAAAGTATCAAAACAATTCTTTCTTTAAGTTCATCAAGCTTAGTTAGATTTATAGTTATTACACAAACCTCTATGAAGAAGGTACACAACTCAACTAGAACTATAACTTCTTTTTCTGGTAACGTATTATAAAATTCCAATTAAAACAACTACTCCATTAGAATATGTGAGTCATGAATTTTCAATCCATGTAACTTTCAATGTTTTAAGTCAATGAAAATGTTACTTGAATATCCATATAACACTTTTAAATTCTTTAAAGTTTTAAGGAATATGTATTTCTCATGTTTTTTCATTTTAAAAATATCCAAAGGATACTTTCCATTCTCATTTTACTGAAAACCATGCTTTATATTCATTAATTACAAATCCTTATGAGCATTAAAGCGATCTTTCTATTTTTCCTGCACATTAAGAAATGTAAAAATTACATTGTCACAAACATTCTTCTTTATATACATTATGTTAAGATTATGATAGATCAAATTAAACTCCCAATAAGGAAGTTTGAAAAATATAATCATTTTATTCCACTATTGTGTTCTAGCTACTTTGAATATTTTACCTCATACCCTTCCCCACTTCTTTAAACTAATTACATTTTCCAAATTCTATAGTGACATTCATTAATTTTCCTATGATTTCTAAACTAGATAACACCTTTGTTGACTTTCTCAATTAAATATCACCATTTAATTGTGTCTTATTAAACTTGAATTTATGAGAAGCATCAAGAAATATATGATGACACATAAAACACCATTTTCTACTATTATATAATTGTTTAGGTTCAAAATCAAAATTACAAAATATACAAGCCAAACTAGTATGAGTGTTCCAACCAGATAAGTCTCATAGTCTATAAAATTCATTAATTGTCCACATTAAATTATCATGAATTATGAATAGTTTTCTCATTAAAGCATCACATTTTTTCACGCCATCATCCCATAATTCTTATGATTATTTGATTAGAGGTCGAAGGTATACATAAATTTCATTTATAGGAATTTTATTTCCAAGAATAATCATTAAAATAATGAAAGAAGAATTCTTTATACACGTCAATGGAGGTAGATTATAAAGGATCAAAATAACTTTCTATATACTATAATTATTACTTAAAGTACCAAAAGGGTTAAAACAATCAGAAGTTAATACCAAGTGTACATTCCTCAGATCAAAGAAAAATTTGGATATAATGAATCAAATACCTTCCATGATATTGAATATTTTGGATATATCATCAATCCATTATTGTTACTATCTTGAGAATGCCACTTCACATATTATGCAGTCTTATATGACATGAATAATCATTGCAAGTGTGTTTTTAGAGGAAAGTAACACAATACCATTTGTGGGAGTTTTCTTCTTCCACTTCTTACTAATTTTGCATTGATTTTTATTCTTATTGTTTCTCATTGAATTCCATTTTCTTGTATGAAATCTTATGAATTTTTCTTTATCATAATCTTCTATATAGTAAATCACGCAATCATTAAGGCATTCATGTATCTTTTTATAATCAAGTAAAAGTTTTTTGATCATTTTCTTCATTTAATAGAATGACACAACAATATTAGCTTCACTAAATGTATCATGAAGCAACTCTAAAATCATGGAAACTTCTTTGTTAGTAATTATGCAGATACAATTAACATGATACAACTTAATTATAAAAGATAACTTCGAATACTTGACATACCCTTCATACAATTCTTTTTGTTCGTCTTCAACCAATTCACAAAAAACCTTTTTTGGTCACTAAATTTATGAGTAAGATTAACCTACTCAGGATCAACTGAAGGTTATGTTGATATATTAAAATATTAGACATTGTATCCAATAATTACAAATGCATCATTTATCAAGTTTTGAACTGAATTATACTCTAGAAGGTCACTTTTTTTGGCAGGATAGTCATTGTTTTTAATTTCTATAAAATTCAATTCACCATGTCAAATCCAACGTACATATCACGCAAGAAACTGTTTCAATGTCAAGTTCTCATATAATTTGTTTCTATTCAACCATATCTTGAATTTAAAATTAGGACACAAAAATTTTATTCATCCATCCATTGATTGACTTTTAATTTCATAATCTAAAAATTCTTCCAAATCCTTGGCATATCAAGGTGTGTTTTGAGGTAAATTAATCCAAATTTTATCCATATGTATTATATTTTTACTCTTATCTCTATAAATTCAAATGTAAAGATATAAATGTTTAATCAAACAAGTACAAACAATTTTTAACATCACCCAACTTCATCATTGACCAGGGTAGGGTCTTGATTTGATAGAATAAAAATTTAACATGAAAATGATTCAATCCAAAATGACAAACATAATCAACATAAATTAATAAATATTACCACTCACAATAATAGGGTAAGATATCATGGAAAAAAGTCACTAAGGCGAGGAGAGTGAAAAAAACAATGTGGAGATTGGGGATACGAGCCCAATTACGTCTAAATCAGACAAAAATAGAGGAAATCAGGAAGGCATAGAGGAGGAAAATGAAGTGGAGAAGGGGTTAGGGCTTAACCACCATTGAGGGTGGTAGTCACCAGGAAATAAGGAAGAGGGACCAACATATCAGGGAGAAGAACTGTTGGGGGGTGTCGTCATGGTCAGTGTCAAGGAAGGGGGTGGGTTGGTGGTCGATATCGAAGGAGGGGGGTCAGTGGAGGTAGGGATTAATTAGGGGTTTTAAAGTATATAGTAGTAGATTTAATAAAATCACCACTAAATTGAACGAGTAGTGGTGATTTTTTGAAATCGCTTCTATATCTTAAATAATATTCAAAAACTTATAATTAGTAGTGTTTATAAAAAACATTGATAATAAATTGCCTCTAAGGAATAATTTTTTATAGTTTTTATTTGGATCCTCTCAATGCAACAAAAACATGATCAAATGGAGGTTTGAACGATCAATGTATTTTTTGAAGAAAGAAACCAAGAAAAATTAATATTCTTGTATTAAATTAATTATAAATTTAACACAAAAGATCCTCTCTTCTGGGTTCCGACGTTCTATTTCAATTAATTTTCATATTAATTTACTGTCCATGTGAATTATACATAATGTACATCTTAGATTATTCATTGATTATGAAAAAAATGCTAGTATGCAAAATAACTTTCACATTAGAGTTTTAATATCGGTTATTTATACAACCGACATTAAAAACTTTCTAGTTGAGTTTTTAACACTAATTTTTAAATAACTGACGTTAAAACTCAATTGTTTAACATTAGTTATTTAAAAACCAAGGTTAAAACACATTTTCAAAATTGGTTAAAATATAACCGTTGTTAAACTTGTTTTTAATGCCAGTTAAAATATAAAAGATGTTAAAATTAAAATTTCAGATGACACCAAAGTATAGTTCCTTTTTTTTCCAGTGCACCTTTCAAATTTAAAATTGATACCTAAAATTTATTGTAATGTCCTGATATTTCACTATTTATTTTACTTAAATAAATATTGTGTTTGATATCTTGCTCGACACGCAACACCAAACTAAAATAAAACAATGATATATATATATATATATATTAAATATGGATGATAAAACCATCATTTGAATTAGTAAGTATGAATATGAGTAAAAAAATTACAAAATATATTAATATATATTAATATATATAGGTTATTTTATACAAATTTACTTAATTCATTATTGTCTTTAAGAATCCATCTTTTTACGTGCTGCACAATTTAATAAAGAAATCCAAGTATAGTATTGTTAAATGATTATGTTAATAAAATATAATATTGATTTATTAATAATGAATTTATTATTGTTTTATAGAAAATAAGAATAAGAACAACTAGTATTTTTAAAAGTTATTTTTCTATAAAAACAGTTTTTCACTATGCTTTATAATTTTATTTAAAAGTTAAATTTATATATTTTATAATGTTAAATTGAAAAAATAAAATTTATTTTTATATTCAACATAACAATATTATCTTATTATTTTTTTTAAAATTTTTCTAGAATGATTTATTTTAAGGTGAATTGTGCAATACAACATTTTCACAAATATCGTGCCTTTTTTGGAATTATTAGTCTATAAGTATGATTTGAAAATTTATGAAAATAATTTTCTTGAAAAAATATTTATTTTATAACCATAATTATAAATTTAAAAATATTTAATTTGGTTTACAAACCTATAATTAAAATTTTATAACATGAGTGATATTTAAATAAAACTATTTTTAATACATTATAAATTTAATATTTTGAATTAATTTTTATCACTTTTAGAAATTGAATAAAATAAAATAGTTTTAAAATTTTAAATTAGTAGGTATAAATTATTTAATAAATTCCATTTTATTTTTGGGTATAAAGGATTAGTTATTGTAGGTAAAAATTGGGTACCACGGTAAAAGATAAAATGGTAAAAGTGAAAAATCTAACGTTAATGAGTTAAAAAAATGTTTAAAATATGCATGAGAATGGTTTTTTGAGGCCTAGATTGACTTTATCTCTTCCTCTCTCCCTTATTTCCCAATTTGTTAGCCACTTTCCTTGAGAGTGACTTCCCATTATTGAAAAGTTTTGGGTATTTACAAAAAATGCCACACCTTTTCATTTATAAAAGGGGATCTCCTCTCCTCACTTCCCTTCACACCAAAACCCCCTAAGTTTAGCCCAAAATCTACCCAAACCTCTATTAAACATTACTAAACACCTTAAATAGATTTTATTATTCTCAAAATACCACCCCTCAAAGGCTTAACACCCTTCGCAATGGAGATAATCCAAGAAGTGTGGTATAAGTTCCCAACCCCCTTTCCCATTTCTATTTATTTTTGTGCACTCATTATTCTTAAAATTTAACTAAACCATATTAAAATGATATCATAATTATAATTAGTATACTGATATATTATTAAAATCATTATACAAACATTAAACACCTTTCCCTTTTCTATTAAGAAAAATGAAACACAAATCTTGCGTACATGTGGACTACCACCTCCACAAAGCAACATGTTTTTTTCCTTAACCACATAACATGGTTGGTTTAAAAGAGAATTTAATTTATAATTATGATATTTATAACTTATTTGTCTTTATTCCTAGTGGATAACTCAAGAGGGGGTGGATTGAGTTCCTAATAAAAATTTCTATTAAAAATGATTTAAAACTTAAATCCCCCAATTTATAAAATATGCCTAATTAAATAAAAAAATGGAATTATATAATTTGATATTTAAAAATGTTTCTCAGAATATTTATTAGAACTTGGTTAAAACAAGTTTTAATATTATTTTAACTTTTTAAATAATTTTACTTGAAACAAACACCATATATAAAACACAAATTAATGTTAACTAACAGAGTAAAGTTTTTCTTTAATGTTTTAGAAAAAATATACAGATAAGTTATGAAAATAGATACTAGTTTGGTTTAAAGTAGAGTAAAAAAATAAAATAAAAGTACAATGGAAATAAAAAATTGGTTCAGTTTCAGGCTGAGACCTAATCCCCTCCACTTGTAAATCATCTGCTGCCAATTAGTTTATTATAAAATAAATTTATCCACAACCTGTATCAGGTGTTTACAACTGTATTAAGATATTCCAGGCTATAAAAAAGCTTCTTCCCTCATTCTTTATGGGATAAAAAGTATTCTAAACATCTTACAAAATTATACATGGGAAAAATGATGAAAAATAATAGAAACAAAGTTTCTATAACTCTCTACTATAGTGTAAGAGTCTATGTTTACATAGAAGCAGAGTATAATAAAACATTTCTTGAAAGAATAGCTGAAATAAAAATATAAAAGGATAAAAAATGAGAATATTTTATGTATCTCAATCTGATCAAATCTGGTTGTTAATAAGACTATGAGTTTTTCTTTGAAAATATTCAACTGGGTTTAGATTGAAAGTTCTAGATAATAGAGTGTTTTGGAAGCACTATGTTCAGTCTTTCTAGTGCATCAGAATATCTCATTGTGTATATGTTCACATGTTTGATATCATGAGAGAGGATCTATATCCTTAAAAATATATTTTCTCTAAACTATCTATTGAGTGATATTAATTCTTTAATCATCATACTTTACATTCTTATATGTGTTGGATTTTTAATTAACGCTCTAAAAAATATCCATTGGATATTTGAAAATCATTATACTACTTAAGTTAGACATGTTAGGTTGTCTTCACTTAAAACATGGTTACTTGAGCTCATTGTTAGTTTTCATGGTTAGTTGACATGAAAACTATCCACAGTTAATTCATTTCTTCATTCAGTCACACCATTTGTTCATGTGGTAGGTTCATGACTTCATGTGGTAGAAAATTATCTTCTTATGGTCACTTGAATTGTTCTTACAGTAGGTTCATCACTTTTCATGGTAATTTATTTTGTACTTATGATAGGTAAAAATCTATGAGGTATATAGATTTTTTTTGTGGTTACTACAGATAAAGACACACACTGTCAATACAAGATTTAGAGAAATTTTCCTTACTTATCACAGGGTAGGTTTGTTATTCATGCAACAAGTTGATCTTCAATGCACGTTAAGTTATTCAACACATGGTAGGTTGATATTCATTTAATGGTAGGTTAATCTTTTTTTAATGATATAGAGTTAGACCCAATACCTAAGATTTATCTCTAAGGGAGGATTTGGTATCTATTTATAATGAATAATAAAGATGAAAAAACACCCAAGTATGATGTGGGACACAAAATCCAACACTCCCCATCAAGATAGGTCTACCTATCTTGGACACATAATTAAATAAACCAAATAAAAAAAAAAAAAAAATCAATCAAAAAACACTGAAAACACTCCCCCTCAAGATAGAAATACCTAACTTGATTACAAAACAAGATGAAACAAAAATAAATCATCCGTGATTGTAGCTCCCCCTAGAGATGAAAATTATGGATGATGGAAGATGTCACTGAAAAAGATGTGCCAACCCTAGACCATCTCCCATCATACGGAATCAGTAGGAATAGCTAGAAAGAGGATCCAATGGAAGGAATAGCCAAATCAAGAGCATCAAGGCATTAAAGAACAACAAGTTACCAAAACATGATTGGACGTCTAGTGGGAATAGTTGGATTAAATTGATTGGTGCAGTGATGCATAATGGGTGGAGGAGTGGGTTGGACAAACCAAAATCTTTTAAAAAAACCTATAGTAAGTGAAAACTAAGAAAGGTGAAACATTTGACAGGATTAGGTGTGACATTCACATGTGTATTAGTCCAGCATGACTTCAACTGGTGTTCTTCGAGTGTGTAGTGACCGCGAAATATTTATCTATCCAGGGTTGGTGAAGGGAGATACACGCAACTATAGATAAGGGAATCACATAGAGGTGTATAGTTTCACAGAGAGCCACCACCTGGATGGTAGAGGGTGGAACACCTGATGTTACTGAAGGTGTATGAGGGAGAGTAGGGAGGTGCATCTACATTAGGTATTGTCGTGAGGGTAGGTGATTTCAATAGGGTTTGTAGATGGAGGAGTGATGGTTGACAGTGGTATCATTCTAGGGAAGGAGACCTCATGATGATGTAATATAGAGGAAGGTCAACTAGAGCAGGAATATTCGATGGGAAAAATTTCTGGTCAGCCTAAAGGCTGATAGTGATCCAGATGGAGGCGTGGCAGTTAACGGTGCTCCCATCGCGAGGGGTCGCTACCCAGGAAGGGGCTCTGTGAGGGATCTCTACCTAGGAGGATCACTGTGAGGGGTCACTACCTAAGAAGGGGCGCTGTGAGAGATATCAATGGGGAGACACTATAGAGATAGTGGTCAAGGGCCTAGGCCCCCTCCCCAATGGGGGAATACATAGGTGTCTTCTGAGAAAGAGAGAGAGAGAGAGATATGAGAGGGTGGGTTAGGGTTAGAGAAATTTTTCTTACCTATCATAGGGTAGGTTGGTTTTTCATGTGTAAATTTGATCTTTAATGCACGTTAGGTTATTCAAAACATGGTAGGTTGATCTTCATTTCATGGTATGTTTATCTTCAATTAATGATAGTTTGATCTTCAATACAAGGTCGACTTATGACTTGGAATTTTTTTTCTCATCTAATGCACGATATGTAGCTTGTTCATGCGGTCAGTTAGAGTAGAATGTGTGGTAGGTTCCACATGGTCACTTTAACTTCATGGTTATTTAAAATTATTCACACAGTAAGTACATTACATATACAGTAGGTTGTCATGATAGGTTCAAGACTTGATCAATTTTATCAATTTTTCTAAAAAAAAATTAACTAACAAAAAATAAGAGATTCATTATAAGTATAATAAACATTATTTGGGGACATTAAAATAAAGATGTTTTGGTATTAATCCAACAATATATCCCTTTTTGATGATCATAAATAATGTCATTTAAAATAAAAAAAATTGAATACATCAAAAATATATTTGAAATTAATTGAAACATATATTTTTGAGTATCTCAAAGGGTTATCAAATTCCATAAATTCTTTAATGAATGAAATTAATTCTTCACACTTAATATCCCTTTTGGGATTATCAAAATGTGTATTAAAGGTAAAATAAATAGATAATAAGAAGAATATGAACACAAATTATAATAAAGAGGATTATTTCATTAAAATTTCAAAAGATATTGAAAAAAGGTTCCAAGAAGTCCCTATTAATAATTAGACACAGAATTTGAATATGGAAGACCCCTTAAATATGAAGGAATGACATGATCCTTTCCTTTTAAAGTATAGGTAGAGATAGAAGGTGTAGTTTGAGGTGAAAAGGTGTAATTAGGTTCAACAATGACTACACATCTAGAAAAAGGCCTCAGATGTTCAACTGCTTATAGAGACAAGCTAAAAGGTTTGATGGCAAAGGAGGTTGTGGTTGGAGCTAAGGAAATGGGAATGGATGGAGGAGCTAAGACAACTGTATTAACAGTGTACTATAAGGGTTCCATGAGCTTGGTAAAATCACTCACTACCTGATATCTATGTTCGAAATCCCAAATAAAGTTATCTTTATTTTCTATAAATATTTCCAACACTGGGGTAAGCACTTTGAGCTTCCCAACTTGAGACTTAAAATCCCAGGTAAAAGGCGGAATCTTGAGATCCAAAACAAGAGTTCTAAACATAACCTTAATTTTTTTTTTGGTGAATATCATTATTAGGTAGAAATAAATTTCTCTTTTTATTGTTTCTCTATCTTGACCAACTTCTTTTACATCCTGATTTACTAATTCCAAAATTTTAGTAGTGTTTGAAAACCATCAAACACACTTCCCTTGTCTACTTTAAATCATCAAAGACAATATTCAACCAATCCATTATGAGATTTTTGATACTCTATTTATTAATAGAAGGGACATGAGAAGTATGAGGAGTCACAGGAGTAGGAGAAATCTAAAACACTATATTCATGAATCTCTGATCTTACTAAATCATAATATATGATAGATCTTCTTATAGAGCACCAACTTGTGCTCTTAATTCCTCAACCTCATTTTGTATCATCTCCATTATAATATAAAATCTAGGTTGAATATGAGAAATGAATAAATGGATATCCATGGATATATCTACCTCTCTTATTGGTTTCAAAGTATTTCTAAAATTAAGAAACACTTATTTGAATACCCATCATATTTGATTTTAACTCATTCAAATTATATTTAGTGATATAAGATGTAAAAGGGATAGAAGTAGGTGAAAAAGTATATGGATTAAAAACATGATTCCTACCATCCAACTTAGCTGCAACCCATGCTGATCTAGCTCTTTCAAACTGAACTTTAGCTCTATCACCAACACCAACATCTTCATGAGTAGCATACTCAACATCTTTAATATCCTGTGACGTCCCAGACCCGACTACCCCTCAACTCGAGCCCCGAGCCCGGTTGGCCACATGACCCCTGGCTCGCCTCCCCATATGCCAGGGGCTGCCGACTAGTAGCAGGGGTTTAATGGTAAGTCGGTGGGGAGACTTTACCCCCTTTTCAGAGTACATAGCAGGAAGTAGTAAAGTGATAGAATAGCGGAAGCACAAACAATGGATAAGAAGGAGAATAGGAAAACATACAACTGGACTAAAAAGGTAAAGTAAACCCTGTATAATATACAAAAGCCTCATAGGCTGTGTCTAATACAAAATGAATGCATGGCATGATGATACAAAAGTAAACAAAAGACTAGCATGCTACAAGCATTATAAAAGGAACAAAAGAACAAAAAGGAAGTCCACGAGCATCTCTAGCCAAGCTCGGTCCTCTGCTCTGGAACTCCAGCTAGAACATATATATAGACATCAGCAACCTAAAATAGGGCCCTTTCCCCTACTAGTATCTGCAGCAGAAAAGTCTACATGGGTGCCTAGGGGGCCGCCCGGGTATGGTGTGAGACAAGTCTCAGTAGGCCACCACGAATGGTGTCTACATTTAATCCAAAAAGGGTGATCGCAAGTAACAGTGTGTATTAGAATGCATGCAAGTAAAGTAAAGTAAATAGAAAACTTACTGCTCAGGTTCCGGAAGGACACCTGGCGGGTCTACCTGCTTCAGCTCATAGATGGTATGTCTGAATGAGTCACCTGCTTATTTAGAGATAGATATATATATACAAACATATATAATATGTTGGGTAGGACTGGGATGGAACTCACGAACGTCCTTAACCTAGGGGCAGCGCTCTCGATCCTACCCCTGGCCCAACCTTAGGGAAACACTCACGGTCTATCCCTGGCCCGAAGGCTTAATAATTATTCAAAGGAGATCTCATAATCTACCCTTATCCTGAAGCCGTAACATAGGGGAGCTCTCATGGTCTACCCCTGGCCCGAATCTGTATCATTTAATTAGGGGAGCTCTCATGATTTTCCCCTAGCCCGAAGACGTATCATAGGGGAGCTCTCATAGTCTACCCCTAGCCTGAAGCTTAATCATTTAATTAGCATAGGTTATAAGGAATACACTTCTTATAACATTCATATCAATAAAACATGGCATTTCCATCTCACAATATCACATAATCACATTTCAAGCAAACATGCATTTAAAATAATAAAAGGGGTTTAGGCTAACTCATCCTAGCCAAGCCCTAACCAAACCATCCCATTTCTCTCACATGGAAAATGTCTTTCAAGACATATCCATAAGGTCCAAAGGTGAAAAAGGGCAAAAAATAAAGGTATAACACCTATGGGTGTCCATACCGGGGTCATACAGTACCCAAACACCCAAATGAGGGTAGTTCCCATGACCTCCTATCACAAGGGTCATTTAGACAGTAAGCAGTCAATAATAATAAGAGTTTTGGCGAAAGGCAAACCTCGGCACGACGGTATAAACCCGAAAAGATGAAAACCCAAAATGAAAACCATGTGACTACCTACCTTAGGGCTGTAGATGTAGGCTCGCTTGATATCGACCTCAGATTTGCAATAGGTTGGAAGAGATCTGAGTTCTAGTCCAATGACATGAAAATAGGGCATATGAGCTTACATCAAAATAACAAGATGAAAGGAAAGATTTTTTAAGGAGAAAGGGGTGCGTGAGGTAAGACTTACCTTGGCCCTTCCAATGCTTCTGTCAGATCAAGGAATGGACACCGGGGGAATAAACCACAAGGGATTGAGTGAGAAGAGGGTTTGGGAGCTCAAAGAGGCTTCTTCTCTGGTTCTGTCCGCAGGAGGAAGAAAGAAAGGTTTAAGGCCTTATAAATTAATTAAGGGAAAAAAAGTAAATTTACCCAGATCTGGGTCTCACGGTTTAGGCACACAGTTTACCAAAACGTGTGCAATCCGTGCGCATCCCTCTACCTTTAGAAAAAGGGGTGCATGGTTTAGGCACACGGTTTACCCAAACCGTGCGCACCTCCCTGCTTCCAGACCAAAGGCCGCACAGTTTACCCAAACCGTGTGCAAGCCATGGAAGGCCGTGCGCCCTTGTCTGCAAGTCCATTTCTCAAACTCTCGGCTTCGAACAAACCCCAAACACTCCCCGGACCTTCCTTAGAACAATACACATATTAAAAAAGCTTAAGGGAAAGATATGAAAGAAAAACTAATGATCCGTACCTTTTCCAAAGAGTCAGGTCATTACAACCTCTCCTCATTAAAGCAACTCGTCTCCGAGTTGGCCTTCCGAGGGTACTGAGGTGTCATCAGCAAAAAGCTCTGGCCATTGAGAACGTATATCAGCCTCTCGCTCTCAGGTCTCGTCCTATACCCGGCCATGCTGCCATAGCACCCGTACAAGAGGAACAGACCTGCCTTGGAGTGTCTTCACGCTCCGGTTGACAATTCACACTGGATACCCCTCGAAGGAAGCATCCATATCCATTTCAACCTCATCAGGCTGAAACACATGAGTCAGATATGAAAAGTACCGGCGAAACTGAGATACATGAAAAACATTGTGCATGGCCTGATATCTCTGGGGAAGTGCAAACTGGAAAGCTACTGGCCCGATCCACTTCATCACCTCAAAGGGTCCTACGAACCTCAGCGAAAGGTTACCCTACTTCCGTATACATCTTTTCCCCAACCTGGGTGAGACCTTCAATAAGACCCGGTTCCCAACCTCAAACTCAAGAGGTCACCGATACTTGTTAGCATAGGACTGCTGTCTAGACTGAGCTGTCTGCATACACTTCCTGATAAGCTGTATCTGCTCTATTGTATCCTGCACAAGATGTGGTCCTAGAACTGCTGCCTCCCCTGCTTCAAGCCAACACAAAGGCGAGCGACAAGGCCTACCATATAAGGCTTCATAGGGAGCCATCTCAATGGTAGCCTGGAAGCTATTGTTATAACTAAACTAGACAAGAGGAATGCATTTCTCCCATGAACCTCAAAAATCGAGAACACATGCACGTAACATATCCTCTAGTACCTGTATAGTCCGCTCGGTTTGTACGTTAGTCTGTGGGTGATAGGCTGTACTCAAAAGTACCTGCATACCTAAAGCCTTCTGTAAACCCTGCAAGAACAAGATGTAAAACGAGGATCTATATCCGAAACAACCGAATGAGGTGATCCATGAAGGTGTACTATTTACTTAACATACAAACTTCCCAAGTCATCAACCTTGAAGGTCTCCCGCATTGGTAAGAAATTAGCGACCTTCATCAGACAGTCGATGATAACCCATAGTGCATCATTGCCATGAGGTGACCTGGGTAAACTGGTTACAAAGTCCATAGAAACATTGTCCCATTTCCACTCCATAATGGACAATGGCTGCAAAAACCCTACCGGACGCTGATGTTCCGCCTTCACCTAGTGACAGGTGGAACACCGCATGATAAAACTGGCTATCTCCTGCTTCATGCTAGGCCACCAATACTGTTGTCGCAAATCACGATACATTTTGGTGATTCTAGGGTGAACTGCCCAAGCTGAGGTGTGGAAATCCCTCATCAGCTCCTCTCTGATGTCTGCTGGGACCCATACATATCCACGGAACAATAAAGTATCACCTTCATCCATAGTCCAATCTGTTGAGGCATCATCAGCGACACTTTCTCGTAGAACAAGGCCTTCCATATCTGATAATTGTCTATCCCTAACCCATTCCAAAAGAGTAGATGTCACCGCTAAGGATGAGAAAAAAGTATGATCCCGACCCTCCTGAACCTCAACGTGCATCTCCGAAAATAGGGTCATCATCTTCCATTCCTCATTAGATTCCCGAACCAATTGCGACTGATTTTTCCGACTTAGCGCATCGGCTACTGAATTTCTTTTCCCAAAAGTGCAGACCAGTTCGAAATCAAAGGATTTTAGGTACTCGAACCACCTGCGTTACCTGAGATTTAGATCCTACTGAGTGAAGATATATTTGAGGCTTTTGTGGTCAGTGAATACCACAAAATTCTCTCCCAACAAATAGTGTCTCCAACAGCGTAAGGCATGTACAAAAACTGCGAGCTCGAGGTCATGCGTTAGATAATTCCGTTCATGAGCCTTTAACTGACGAGATCCATACGCAAAAACTCACTCATCCTGCATCAAGAAAGCTCCAAGCCCGATACTTGACATGTCACAAAAGACCGTATAAGCTTTTCCTGGATCCAGCAAGATCAGTATCGGTGCTGAAGTTAGTCTGACCTTTAGTTCCTGAAAATCTACTTCACAAGGTTCTGACCAATCGAATCTCACCCCCTTTTGGGTCAAAGATATAAGCGGTGCTTCTAGGCGTGAAAAGTCCTGAATGAACCGCCTATATTATCCAGTAATACCTAAGAAACTCCTGATATCGAAGACATTCTTGGGTTTCTCCCAAGAGACTACAACACTCACCTTCTCAGGGTCAACTGAAACTCCAGACTCAGAAATAATGTGACCCAGGAAGTGAACCTTATTTATCCAAAAGTGGCATTTACTGAGCTTAGCATAAAGCTGATGCTATCTTAGTGTATTCAACACGATCTCAAGATGGGTTTCATGGTCGTGTATCGAGTGTGAATAGACTAAGATATCATCCACAAATACCACCAAAAAATAATCAAGGTAAGGGTGAAAAATCTGATTCATAAGAGACATAAACACTGCAGGTGCATTCGTAAGCCCAAACGGCATGACTAGGTACTCATAGAGACCATACCTGCTCCTGAATGCCATACGAGGTATGTCTGAAGTCCTGAAACACACTTGGTGATAGCCCGACCTCAAACCTATCTTGGAAAACACCTTCTCTCCTCGGAGCTGATCGAAGAGTTCATCAATTCTAGGCAAAAGATACTGATTCTTAATCATCAGCTGATTTAATTTATGGTAATCCACGCAAAGACAAAGGGTACCATATGCCTTCTTAGTAAAGAGAACCGATGATACCCAAGGAGAAGTGCTGGGACGTATAAAGCCTTTTGCTTCCAGGTCCTCCAGCTAACTCTTGAGCTCCAGAAGCTCCTTAGGTGCCATCCTATAAGGAGGAATGGTCACTGGTGCTGATCCTGGTACAAGCTCAATGGTAAACTCAACCTCTCGCACTGGAGGTAGACCAGAGAAGTCATCAGGAAAGACATCTCTAAAGCGCTTCACTATAGGAGGATAAGCAGTGGGTTGTAACCCTTGGTCATCGAGATAAAGACTGGAAACCTGTGTCGTGACACCACCCAACTTCTACTATTCGGGTCCTACTCATGTCGCACTAAGATCCCATTCCCCCTTATGCACATGTGTGTCGCCCTCTGGTGATGTAAATGTCACCCTCCGACAATAGCAGTCAATACATGCTCTATAGGGAACTAACCAGTCCATCCCAACTATTACATCAAAACTTTTCATCTCCAGAACATACAAGTTCCAAACGAAAAGGTAACCACCCACCTCGAGGGGACAATTCTGACAACGGAGAACGCCCTTTGAACGGACACCTAATGGGGTATCTAGTGTAATCACACCATGTCGAGGCCCAAAATCTCCGTGATAGCCTCTGATATGAAAGAGTGATAAGTGCCTGTATCAAAAAAAGAAGATACCAATGTAGAGGCAAATAAAATCATACCTCGTACAGTAGATGGCCCGACATAATGCTCCTGTGGCATAGGCTCAACTACATATAACTGGCTGGTACCACGAACCTGAGTCACTGCCTGGCTACCCTGAGCAGACCCGCCCTGCTGGCGCTGAGAGTCATAGACCTGATTACCTCTGCCTCGACTGCCACTACGGACTGATCAGCTGACGATATTCCAGTTTCCTTCCTGACGTGATTCTGCTGATCCGGATCGAGGAGTAGGTGCAGATCCCTGCTCACTAGGCACTGGAGAAAATGTCCCGCAGAAACGTTGAAGGTGACCCATCCTGCCACAGCCTCTTCATTCCACTGGGTTTCACAAACACTGCACCCTGAATTGTCCCTTCCTCCCACACTGATGGAAAATATAAGAACTATATGTGCTGGGAGCCTAACTGCTGCCTCCCCCATGAGAAAACTCAAAACGTCTCTTCCGCCTTGAAGAAGACCCACTGGAAGCTTTTGGTGCTGAACCGCCCTGGTTCGCACTATCCGCTTCCCTCAGATTTCACTCAGTAATCAGATCTTGGTTAACAATATCAGGAATAGATGTCAACCTAAACACGTTTACCTAAAACTGGATGGCGTAACTCATCCCATCCTCAAAATGCCTAGTGGCCATCAGATCATCAGCAGCTAGCGATGGGGTGAAACGCTGCAGCTCGATGAATTGGGATGAGTACTCCAGGACTATCATGGTCCCTTGCTTCAAGTTCATAAACTCCCTAGATCTGTCAGCTCTCAAGGTCTGGGGAAAGAAAAATTCATTAAAGACTGCCTGGAAATTTGCCCAGACCATGTCTCCCCTGCCGTCTCGATGGGTGATGACATCCCACCACCTTCTAGCTGAATCGCATAGCATATAAATGGATAATTTGACTCTCCGCTCGGGAGGAATCTCGAGATGTTCAAAGACGGTCCAGATCACCTCTATCCAAGAATCAATAGCAAGAGGTCCTCCATCTCCCAAAAAAGTTGGAGTATGCTGTAACTAAAACTCACGGGTCAACTCTGCCATACTTGGGGAAGATCGCACACCGCCTTGAATATTCTGCATCACCCTCAAGAAACCCTCACGAAACTTGGAATTGATGCCCATCTCAGGAATAACAAGAGGATCCACAGGTGGATCGACAGGAAGATCAACTGGCGGATCAGGACCCGCCACATCAGGAACGTGGTTTTCGCCGCCTTCAGTGCGCACGACTCGAGGACGTCATGGAGGCATAACGCTACAATGCCAAACGAACGTCTGGAAAGAAGAAACCAACAAACAAAGGTTTAACTCTAGAATCTAGGATAGTTACTAAGCCTTCCTACCCCTAAGATCACCTATCCACACCCATAGGACTTCTTAGTAAGGCCTGCATCTGATCAAAATTAACTTAATATGGTGATATGGCATTTTCCAGCCCATAAGGGCCCATACTCCTCATGAACTGAAAGATGACACACACATGGATGTCATTCCTTATTTACTTGTGCTAATAAAGCATTTAAATTTCCTTTAAATCAAATGATTGGTTTAGTTGGAATGTCGTTTTCCAATCCATAAGGGCCCATACACCTTATGAACCAAAGAGTGACACCCAATAAAATCACATCATTCCCCAATTCACAACATGCATGAAAGGTTAGAACAATTGCACACATACTATCAAGGCATGGAAATAAACAACAGGCAATGGTCGCTGAAAATTTAAACGTGGCATGGCAATATGCATGGATTAATAACATTGTGACCATCGCGATGCATGTTCCAATGCATAACCCTCATTTCATCAGGTCAAAAAATGAAATACAAATTTCAACCCCGCAAGTATCAATAACATCGCAAAACATGTGAATCACCCAACGGTGAAATGACATCAACAGTAAACAACTAAATCAATAACAACATAATTTAGGAAACTTAGTCTTTACCCCATACATGGGTTCGTGACGCTCAAGCACAACTTATAACTAAGTCCCTAAGCATTCCCATTTTCCAATCGATTGTCTCCAAATAGTAAAGAAATAAAGAAAGAAAAACCTATGATACCACTTTGTGATGTCCCGGACCCGGCTGCCCCTCAACCCGAGCACCGAGCCTGATTGGCTACATGACCCCTGGCTCACCTCCACATATTCTAGGGGCTGCTGACTAGCAGCGGGGGTTTAATGGTAAGTCGGTGGGGAGACTTTACACCCTTTTCAGAGTACACAGTGTGAAACAATAAAGTGATAGAATAGTGGAAGCACAAACAATGGATAAGTAGGAGAACAAGAAAACATACAACCAAACTACAAAGGTAAAGTAAACCTTGTATAACATACAAAAGCCTCATAGGTTGTGTCTAATAAAAAATGAATGCATGGCCTGCTGCTACAAAAGTAAACAAAAGACTATCATGCTACAAGCATTACAAAAGGAACAAAAGAACAAAAAGAAATTCTACAAGAATCTCTATCCAAGCTCGGTCCTCTGCTCTGGAACTCCAGATAGAACATATATATAGACATCAGCAACCTAAAACAGGGCCCTTGACCCTACTAGTACCTGCAGTATAAAAGTCTACACGGGTTCCCAGGGGCCCACCCGGGTAGAGTGTGAGACAAGTCTCAGTAGGACACCACCAACAGTGTCTACTTGTAATCCAAAAAGGGTGATTACAAGTAATAGTGTGTATTAGACTGCATGTAAGTAAAGCAAAGTAAATAGCAACCTTCCCGCTCAGGTTCCGGAAGGACACCTAGCGGCTCTACCAACTTCAGCTCATAGATGGTATGTATGAATGAGTCACCTACTTATTTAGATATATATATATATATATATATACACATATATAATACGTTGGGTAGGACTAGGACAGAACTCACAGACATCTTTAACCCAGGGGTAGTGCTCTCGATCCTACCCCTGGCCCAACCTTGGGGAAACTCTCACGGTCTATCCCTGGCCCGAAGGCTTAATAATTATTCAAGGGAGCTCTCACAGTCTACCCTTAGCCCGAAGCCATAACATAGGGGAGATCTCATGGTCTACCCCTGGCCCGAAGCTATATCATTTAATTAGGGGAGCTCTCACGGTCTGCCCCTAGCCCGAAGCCGTATCATAGGGGAGCTCTCACAGTCTACCCCTGGCCTGAAGCTTAATCGTTTAATTAGAATAGGTTATAAGGAATACACTTCTTATAACATTCATATCAATAAAACATGGAATTTCCATCTCATAATATCACATAATCAAATTTCAAACAAACATACATTTAAAATAATAAAAGGGGTTTAGGATAACTCATCCTAGCCAAGCCCTAACCAAACCATCCCATTTTCCTCACATGGAAAATGGCTTTCAAGACATATCCATAAGGTCCAAAGGTGAAAAAGGGCTAAAACTAAATGTATAACACCTATGGGTATCCATATCGGGGTCATACGGTACCCAAACACCCAAATGAGGGTAGTTCCCATGACCTCTTATCATAAGGGTCATTTAGACAGTAAGAAGTCAATAATAATAATAGTTTTCGCGAAAGACAAACCTCGACACGATGGTATAAACCTGAAAAGACAAAAACCCAAAATGAAAACCACATGACTACCTACCTTAGGGCTGTAGACGTAGGCTCACTTGATATCGACCTCAGATTTGCAATAGGTTGGAAGAGATCAAAGTTCCAGTCCAATGCCCTGAAAATAGGGCATATGATCCTGCATCAAAATAACAAGACGGAAGGCAAGATTTTCCGAGGACAAAGGGGTACGTAAGGTAAGCCTTACCTTGGCCCTTACAATGCTTCTGTTGGATCAAGGAATAGACATCGGGGGAAGAAACCACAGGAGATTGAGTGAGAAGAGGGTTTGGGAGCTCAAAGAGGATTCTCCTATGGTTCTGTCTGTAGGAGGAAGAAAGAAATGCTTAATGGTAAATTTACCTAGATCTGGGTCGCACGGTTTAGGCGCATGGTTTACCAAACCATGCGCATCCCTCTACCTTTAGAAAAAGGGGTGCACAGTTTAGGCACACGGTTTACCAAAACCGTGTGCACCTCCCTGATTCCAGACCAAAGGCTGCACGGTTTACCCAAACCGTGTGCAAGCCGTGTGCAGGCCATGCGCCCTTGTCTGCAAGTCCATTTCTCAAACTCTAGGCTCTGAAAAAACCCCGAAAACTCCTCGGACCTTCCTTAGAACAATACACACATTAAAAAAGATTAAGGGAAAGATTTGAAAGAAAAACTAACGATCTGTACCTTTTTCAAAGAGTCGGGTCGTTACAATCCTCTATATGAGAATTACATTTATTAATATCCTCACCATCCTTGGTAGGAGTATGACCAAAATTTCATTCATATTTTGATCAACTGAGGGTCTTAGAGAAGATATCTCAAGTTTGTTATGAGAATCAATATTAGATATTAAATATATTTCAAGATTACTTTGAGAAGAAGGGATGGTAGGTCCACCATGTCCAGTTGGACTGCCCCCATTATCATTATCACTACCAGAGTCTGAGTATTATAGGCCCAACACTGTAGCCCCATGGGACTTCTCCCCCTTATAAGGTGCCTCTAGTATATACTTTCTATGAGTAATGCTTATCATAGTAGATCTATCTAATATGAATTCATATTCTTTAGAGTCATCAAAATCATCCCACTTCAGCCGATAACCATTAATAGATACTTGTGTGTCAATAATGTCCTTAGATTGACATTCTTATTCATGGGATCAAAATGGTAAATAATATTCAGGTGGGCCAAAATTCATGATAGGAGAGAGTCTCCCATCATCCTCATGAACCTCCCAAGCTTCCTCATCAAGATCCATCATCTCATCATCATCATCATCATCATCATCACCATAATAATAATAATAATATTCTTCTTCTTCTTCTTCTTCCACTTCTTCCACACCAACAACCACTTCTTCATATGAATAATAAAAAATTTTACCAGGTCCAAGACCTCAATACACAAAATCACTTGGTCTAACAAGATAATTGTCTGGGTCAAATTTTCCATACAATTTCTCATGTTCTGTCACCCATTCCCTTTTCCAGGGATTCCAATTTACCTTCATCTACTTACAAATCTTTTGAGTGATTCAAAGATTATATAAAGGAGTTATTCTTTCCTCCCCTTGAGGAACTAAAATTTTATACCCCAACATGGATGAAATGAGTTTTGGGTAAGGAAAAGAACTAAAATTTGAAGCAATATTAAACAACTTATACATATGTCTCATAAAATATCTGTATAAACTAATACAAAATCCATTTTTTAATAAAAATAGGAAGAATAGATCCTGGTGACTTAGGATACTGAAATATCCATTTCTTAGACAGATCAAATGTTGGATGAATTTGTACATAATTCTACATTCTCCACTCATCTCAATAGTGGTTGATCTTCTGGGAGTTCCATTCATAGTAAATTATTCTAAAGCACTTTGAAACTAAAAACAATCATGGTTTATTGGATAAGAACTCTAATAGTATTCTTATTCATCTTTATGGGTCACACCTAATCACTTTTCCCATCACTTAAAAGAAAACTCTAAAACTTAACCATTTATCATCATCTTAATTACATCTGTTTTATCTCTAGGAATAAAATCCAAATGCATATAGAACTCCTTAACAAGATTTAGATAAAAAGACTTGTTATTCTACTTAAACTGTTTATCCTATACTTAACTTTAAATTGCTTTCTAATCCAACAATTTTATTGATAGAATCTATTGAGCATTGATTTATTTCTCGACACAAACTAGATGATCAACTAGATGAACATTTAGCATCATCAACACTATGCTTATGTTACCTTTAGTTTTCTTCAACTTCTTTGAAGGTGGTGGGTGAATAGGAAATGTGGCATCCAAAACACACTTCATCCTCAAAATTTCACTGTTTGGTTTGATTTGTCAAAAGGTTCGGATTCTAGAAGGGTTTTAAGAGAGAGAGAGAGAGAGAGAATATTTTGAGAAGGGTAAGGCTTCAAAATGGAAATAAATATTTTAGGGAAATGAATTTCAATCATTTGGGGAATAAAATAATAATAAACACACAAAAAAAATCCTGCCAAAAATATTCGAGAAAAATTTTAAGTACATAATGCGCACAGTAAGTATACTAACCGTGTGCTTGCAACAACTTGGGAATGGTAGGTCTACTGACCATTGATTCAAAGTAAGTATACTGACCATATGAGTTAAGTTCACAATAGGTAGTGTGCTGACCATATAATTTAATTCTCACAATAGGTATAACGACCATGTGAGTAAATGTTCATGGTAGGTATACTAACCATATAAAAAAATAGTCATGGTAGGTGTACTAACCATATGAACAAAAAACTCATGGTCACTCTACTGACTGTGTGAACCATACTTCATGGTTACTTCAAAATTAAACATAGAAGATGAAAATTTAAAACAATAATTTAAATAAATACAAAGATTAAAATCAAATTGAAATAATTAGACATATTTTATCATACCTAATTCATGTATTCTATAATCAATTCTCTTAATGTTCAAAGGATTTGTAAATATATCATCAAGTTGATGTTCAATGCCAATGAATTCAAGAGTCATATCACCTTTTTGAAAATGGTATCTTAAAAGTATAATTGATAAAATATTTTTACACATCCATGAATAATAAGGTAATCAAGTAAACACATATCCATGAAATAAAATCATGCAATGCCATGCGATACAAACTTATATAAAATCTTATGAGCAATAATCTATGATAAAAGCAATCACGAGATAAATAACCATAAGTGAAAAAGCACACTATCATTTGGTATCTAGCCTATAGGACAATATGTACTAGACATTAAATAGCCTAAACATGTATAACATTGGATCCAACCAATATTGAGTCCTGTCATAGTCCATATATATCCCAAATGTTACCTCCTAGTGGTGCCACACACACTAAGGTTACCCATGTCTATTTCCTAACACACCCAAGGTTCCCAAAGTTCCAAGCTTTTCAAATACATTTCAAAATGATGCTCAATTTTTTTAAAACATTTTAAAGTCCAATACAATACACTTCAGTGTTTGAAAACCCATTTCTAAATCAATAAAACCCATTTTTAGATAAAAACTCCTTTAAAAACATTTTCCTTTCCAAGAAATCCTTTGAAAACCAAATATCACTTCAAATCAATGAAAAAACCAAAGGAATTTATCAATAATGTTAAGAAATTCATAAAATTAACCCATTTCATAGAAACACCCACCTCAAAAATAGTATAAAACTATCCACCTTAAACAAATGGTGATTGGAAACTGAGAGACCAACCTTTGAGAGACAAGGCACAACATGTAACATCATGTTACTGATTAGATAGGTACATCCTTAACTTTTTCATGGTTTTTCCTTTTCATTAACTAGGTAGGGTTAAGAATGAATTGGGAGGATACCTATAATGGTGAAGTCAAAGATTTATCAGACTCTTATCTTTAAACGATCTTTTTTATAGACTGCCATAGGGTTACACGCCCTGTAACTGGTTTACACAACTTGTAATGGTTTATAGAGGCAAGTCATGAAAGACTTCACACTGTGAAGGGTACATGATGTGAATATCCTTTACATGTCGTGAATGAATTAAATATAAATTCTTAAACTCAAATCATAAATTTTTAATTCGATGTGACGTGTTTTTTGGCGGTTATGGAAATTAACTATTTCACGACATGAAATGGTATTACACGTTGTGTAATAACCCGACTGCAGTTTTTAAATAGGTAGTGTAGATGAGATCCTATTTTCTCCTCTACTTTAGTTTCTTCTCCCTCAACCTAAGGCCCTCCCTAGGAGATCTTGTAGCTTTACAACCCTTTTGTATCCTCTCATTTGGCATTCGATCACTGTTGCAATTGCAGTATGATTCCCAGGTAAAATTTCTTCCCCATTCTTCTTCTTTATCTCTTTCTCCTCCTTTTGGATTTCAATATATCATCATGAAATTGATGGATCTATGCTCCTTGTTTTTGGATCCCATCTTTAGGTTGTTTTTCTAGGTCTTCTATACCTTCATTCTCATTGATGGGTACCATTGTGAGTGTTGAGTTTTGAGAAAAGGTGGGTGATTTTGTCCGGTTTGGCCAAATTGATTAACTTTGAATTTACTTGATTTACTTCAAAATTTGATTTAAATTCAATTTCTCACACTTTATTTTAATTGATTCAGTAATAAAATCCAATTATATTGAATTGGTATATTTGAAATGGTTTTGGCATGAGAATTGGGAAAACCCCCAATTCCATTGAAATGGGGTGTGTTTATGGAAATTAGTTGATTAAAATTATTTAATTTAGATTGGAGTTTTTATGGAAACAATTTCAATTAAATTGCTGAATTTAATTGTGGAAATGAATTTTGAAATTTATTTAATTAGTTTTGAATTGATTTCAAACTTGTGAAAATGGATTAAAGTATTTTGATAGAAACCTAGTGGTTTTATCTTGCTTAAAAGGGACGTTTTTGATAAAAAACCTCTTTTTATTTTTAAATGGAAAATTGGCATTTGAAATGGGAGGAATGAGATTTTATTTTATTTTAAGAAGTCTTAAAATAAATTTACCATCATTGATTGTGTAAAAGAACGTGCATGCCTTAGGTAATTTGCGAGTTATTTGGACACACTCTACACTTATACAACATTCTAAAACATAAATAAAGTAGGTCACATCCTTGATGGGATGGTGACAAGTAACTTTTGACCAGTGCTAGAGGGATGTGTGTATACACATATTGCTATGATCACTTAGATAGTGCATAGTCCTATATCCTAGAACTTTCATACCTATTTGGCAGATGACTATACTTCTCGCTTGTTATTTATATTTGAGATATAAATGTATGTAAATGTTGTAAAATTAATTTACATGCCTTATGGATTTATATAAACTATTTTATATAAATGTTTTATTTAATACATTGTTTTAGAAATATTCCATCACTTGTGAAGCCATTGCTTAAAGTATTTTCCCATCATTTTAATTGTATAGCATGATTTGTTTAAATATGATTTAAAATGACAAACCTATTTATTCTAAATTGAAAGCACTACTTTGGTTAATCCATTATTTTAATATGATATAGAATCCTTGGTGATAACCTACTGGTATTTTTAGATCACACCCTACCTGTGCCTTCAAGTGTTTGTAGATTATATCCTTTTATGTTTGAGCAAGGGGAAATGATCTCTTAGAGGTGGATCTAGTTATTGAACCTTGGATGTGGTGAGTTGTGTCCTTAGGGACTTGGGTTGTTTTTCCCCATTTTGTTACTTGATTTTTAGTACTTTTGGATTTAATGCTGTGTTGACTTATGGTACATTAGTCCAAATGGAGTTTCTTTTGTATGAATATTGAATTTCTTGTCTTTCTTCTGCTATTTGTGGCAAATTAATTCCCACTTTCATGTTGTATGATGCCAGGTACTAGTCACCAACCCACGGGGATCGGGAATTCCCTTCAGGATATGTTAGGTCCATCTTGGTTATCAGGTTACTAGGGTACCATGGATGGTTGTGAAAAAGTGGTATTAGAGGAGGCTGTTGATCTTTTTTCTTGAGGTTAATATGCATTTTTGAAATCTTGTCAGGACTTAGAAGGTAGTTGCAATTGAGTGTCTGACTAGCTATCACCAAAATAAACCTTAAGTCTCTAGGGGTGTTTAGGAAAAAATGTCTTGTGGATTATTTCTATTTTTTTCTCTATTTTGATATGGATAGAGTAGAATCCAAATCTCATTGTTCCATCTGTTGGAAATAATTTCCATTTTTGGTCAGTATGAGTGTTAGTCTAATGTCTTCTTTGTTGACTATTGATGTTGCATAGCATCATGCCTCTAAGAATACGTGCGTATTGTATTCAGAAGGAAGATGCTACTAAACCTCAGTGATCAAATCCTTTAGTGGACCCAAATCTAGTTGAGGTGATTGTGCGCATAGTCCAAGCTCTGGGATAGGAACCACCTCTAGTCCCCATTCAAGATCGAGATGTGGATCCTTAGGGGGATGTTCTTCAAAATTGTTCTCAAGAGTTACTTCTCTAGAGACCACCGGTTTTCAAAGACTCCACTAATCCTCAACATGATGAGGAATGGTTGGGAAATATAGAACATTTGTTTGATTTATTGGAGACACTGAACGAGATCAAGGTGAAGTGTGACACCTTTGCACTGGAAGGGCTGAGCAAGAGATGGTGGGATATAATGGTGATGAAAAATAAAAATGAGGGATTAGATTGGAAAGAATTCAAGGTTCTTTTCACCGACTAGTTCTATCCAGAGTCAATGGTGTTGGCTAAGGCTGTGGAGTTTTTCAATCTTGAGCTGGTTGACAAAACCATGACTGAGTACTCAAATAACTTTTCTAAACTAGTGCAGTTTGTGCCTGATATTGTATCTAATGAGAGGATCAAGGATTGACGGTTTGAGTTGGGACTTTGATCAGATATCCATTCTCAGGTTTTTTTGCTAAAGAAGCCCACTTATGCTGATGTTCTAGATAGGGAGATTATTGTTGAGATGGACCTTGGATAGAAAGTTAGGGTTGACGAGATTTTATTTTTATTCTAGTGGAAGTGTTAGTTCCTTCAAAGGAAAGCAGATGCGTGATGATTCTCATGGTAGTTCTTGATAGTAGGGTCATTCCATACCTCATATAGTTATAGGATGAAGCCCTTTGATTTTATACCAGTGTGGAAATCTTGGACATTCTAAGAGTGTTTTCACTAACGCACCCAAGAACTATAACTCCTACAGATATTCAAGACACTTACATAGATTCCTCCATAACTTTTCTACTCCTCATAGAGAAACAAGATCATCATCTCCTCCTAAATATCTAAGTAAATCATATTCTTCACGTATAAAATGGTTCTATCCATAGGAATACAGAACGAAGCTACTTCACATAATAGAAGAGTCTCCAGAGGAAGCAGACACAGATCCAACAACTGTAAGAGGTACCAATTTTATAGATTCATCATTAGCGACTACTCTATTTGATATCAGTGCATCTCACTCATTTATTTCAACCCATATTGTTAATATACTTAATATTTTTATGGATCTTTTATATTGTGCAATGGATATTACTACACCCCTTGGTACAAAGAGAGAGCAGGGTCTCCATAGTCCAACTTGTGTCTTCTCTCTATCAAATGTTGAGATGGATTGGATTTTTCTGGTTCTCGACATAAAATATCTTGATTTTATATTCAGGATGGATTATCTCATTGCCAATAAATCTTGGATTTATTGTTATATTTTACGAGTCTACCTTACTACACCTATTGGTGTGTCTCTTATATTTCAAGGAGAATGGGACCCAAGGTCCAGAAGGGAAGAACCTTCTTATTTAGAGTTGGGGAAAGTAATATCAATGTTTTCTTTTGATCTGGAGTGAGAATATTTGAGTGGTGATCTCCATCCAATTGTCGTTGAGTTTCCCAATGTGTTTTCTTTTGATTTTTCTGGTTTTCCACCAGTAAGAGAAGTTGAGTTTTCTATTGTCTTAATGCCTGGTACTCAACCAGTTTCAATTCCCTCTTACCGAATGGATTTGGTTGAAATAAAAGAGATGAAGTCCCAATTGGTTGATCTTCTTAAGAAAGGATTTATATTCCCAAGTATGTCACCTTGGGCAGTGCTGGTTCTCTTCACTAAGAAAGTTGATGGTTCTCTTCGCCTATGTGTTGAATACCAAAATATCAATCGAGTTATGGTAAAAAACAAGTATTTGTTACCATGGATTGATGATCTGTTTGATCAGTTGAAAGGGGAAAAGTGGTTTTCAAAGATCTACCTCTGATCTGGTTACCATCAGTTGAGGATAAAAGAATCTAACATTCAAAAAACCGCCTTTTAGAGCCAGTATGACCATTATGAGTACCTTGTTATGCCATTTGGTCTAACAAATTCTCCTGTAGTTTTCATGGCTTTGATGAACATGATTTTCCATGAGCATCTGGATACCTTTTTGGTAGTCTTTTTGGATGAAATATTAATTTAATCCAATACTGAGGAGGATCATATACATCATTTGAGAACAATTCTTAGTCTTTTGAGAAATCACCAGATTTACGCCAAGCTTTAAAAGTGTGATTTATGGATTTAGGAAGTGAAATTATTGGGACATGTGGTGTCTAAACAGGGTATATCATTTGATCCTAATAAGGTAAAGGTTTTTATAACTTAGGAATAACCATGTAATGTATTTGAAATTCAGAGCTTCTTGGGCTTAGCTGGATATTATTTCAAGTTCATGAAGGACTTATTGATGTTGGGTTCTTCGATGACTACTCTAACTCAGAAGGGGGTGAAGTTTTATTGGAATGATAAATGTCAGAGTTATTTTTTTGAGCTAAAATTTCTTTTGACTATTGCATCAGTGTTAACTCTTCTATAGGCCAGACAGGTTTATGTGGTCTTTTGTGATGTATCGGGTTTAGGATTGGAATGAGTTCTTATGCAGGGCAATCATGTAGTAGCTTATGGGTCTCATCATCTTAGACTAAACAAGAAGAATTATCCTACCCATGACCTTTAACTTGCACCTATGATGTACTCACTTAAGTGTTGGTGACACTACCTTTTTAGAGAAATGTTTAATGTGTATTCAGACCACAAAATCTTAAGTTATATCTCCTCTAAAAAATATTTGAATCTCTTCCAGAGGCATTGAGTAGAGTACCTGTAATCTTTTAAATTTAACATCGCCTATACCCCAGGGAAAGGTAATGTCATTGAAGATGTGTTAAGTAGGAAACTTTCAACCCAGACAATGAAATAATCTTCAGAAGAGTGGAATTTGATGGCTCTCTTTGCATAGTTGAATATTGGAGTTCAAGATAAAGGGGATTAAGTTTCTTTAGCCATTGTTCAGTTAACGTCTACTCTTCTCAAAATGATTCTTCAGGATCAAGAACTTGATGATGAATTTCATAGCATTAGAGACTCTCTTTATGCTGGGGAGACAATTTCCCAATGGTCATTCTCTAAAGAGAATGTTCTATAATATCTGGATTGCTTTGTTATACCGTTTGTGGCAAGGAAGGCTATAATGGGGGATTGTCATAATTCCTAGTGGTATGTGAACCCAGGAACCACTAAGATGTTTTATGATATCTCTATGGACTTTTTGTTTGGGATTCCACATACTCAAAGAAAGAAGAATGTGATATGGGTTGGGATCGACAGGCTAACCAAGTCGGATCACTTCATACCCATCCATGATACAACAAAAGTTGAGGAGTTGGGAAGTCTCTACGTAAAAGATATTATCCATTTTCACAAATTTCCATCTATTATAGGTTTTGATAGGGATCCTCAATTCACTTCTCGCTTTTGGAGAGGCCTTCAGGAGGCACTAGGATCTCAGGTTTGTTTGAGCACAACCTACCATCAGTAGTCAGATGGACGGACAAAGAGAGATATAAAAATTATAGAGGATATTCTCCCCACATGTGTTCCTGAACTTGGTGGAGCATGGGATGACCATTTGGGGATGGTTTATTTTTCTTATAATAATAGTTATCAGTTCGTGATCATAATTACACCTTTTGAGGACTTTTATAGTCAGCCTTGTAAATCTCCATTGTTTTGATTGGAGATTGGTGAAAGTTCCTTGGTTGGAGAAATCTTGGTGCAAGAGATGACATAAAATATTCAGTTAATTTTTCAGATAATGTTGACAACACAGATATAATATAAGTCTTATGGTGATCATCACCATAGTCCTTTGGAGTTCTCAGTTGGTGACAAGGTGTTCTTGAAAGTTTCATCTTAGTTGGGTCATTGATGGTTTGGGAGGTAAGGGAAGCTCAATCCTCATTTTGTGGGACCTTTTGTGATTATTTAATAGGCGGGTAAAGTTGCATACCATTTAGCACTTCCACCATAGATGACATTGATACATAATATAGTCTATGTATCATAGCTGGGAAAGTGTTTATCTAATCCATCTCATGTTTTGAGATGGAGTCATCTTGATATTGAACCTAATTTATCTCTGACTGAGCTGCCAATTAGGATAGTTGATTATGAGACCAAGGTACTTAGTGGGAGGACAATACCTTTAGTTCTTGTGCTATGGAAGCATGGTTCTGATAGTCATGAGACATGGGAATGTGAGTCATTGATAAGAGAGTAGTGGCCTCATATTTTTGGCATGGAAGCTTCTTCATAGGCTTTTTGGGGATAAAAAGTTTTTATGGTGGGGAGGTTGTAACATCCCGTTATCGATCAAACAAGTGCATCCTTAACTTTGTCATGTTTTTACCTTTTCTTTGACTAGGTAGGGTTGAGAATGAATTGGGAGGATACCTATAATGGTGAAGTCATATATTTTTTGGACTCTTAGAGATTTAACCATCCTTTTCTATTGGCTGTTGGAGGGTTACATGCTGTGTAATTGGGTTACAAGATGTGTAATGGTTTTTGGAGTCAAGTCATAAAAGGTGCACGTTGTGAAGGGTACACAATGTGAAGATCCTTTACACATCATAAATGAATTAAATATCTATTTTTAAACTTGGATCATCAGTTTTTAATTCTAGGTGATGCATTTTTTGATGGTTACAAAAATTAACTATTTCATGATGTGAAATGGTATTACACATCATGTAATACCCCAACTGTGGTTTTTAAATAGGCAGCATGACTGAGATCCTCTTTTCTCCTCTACTCCAGTTTCTTCTCCCTTGAATTAAGGCCTTCCCTAGGTGATCTCAGAGCTTTCCAACCCTTCCATATCCTCTTGTTTGGTGTTCAATTGTTGTTGCAATTGTGGTGTGATTCCTAGGTAAGTTTTCTCCCTTGTTATTCATCTTTCTCTCTTTATACTTCTTTGGTATTTCAATAGATCATCCTTAAATTTATAGATCTATGCTCTGTGATGTTAGATCTCATCGTTGTGTTTCGAGGTCTTCTACACCTTCATTCTCATTGATGGGTGCCATTGTGAGTGTTGAGTTTTGGGAAAAGGTAGGTGATTCTGTCCTAGTCTATCTCTTACACCATCAGGAAGTGACAAAGGCTTATCAACAGCTAGGTGATTATATTACACACTTGGAGGGAGGGCAACAAGATTTCAGATTTTTTAGCTTCTCAGTCTTCTCATCCTGCAAACATTATTGTTTTTTTTTCAGTTTGATTTCTTTTCCCCCAGATGGGGTGAACATTGTTAGGGGGGATGTTCTTGGATTATATCACTTCAGGACCCCATGATTTGTTCCCTATTCAGCTTGATTGTTCTTTATGTCTTTAATAAAAATAATTATTTTTATGATGATGATGATTAAATTTGAATTTTCTTGATTTACTTCAACTATTGATTTAAATCAAATTTCTCAAAATTGCTTTCAATTGATTCAATAAAAAAAATCCAATTCCAGTGAATTGGGAGATTTGAAATGGTTTTTGAATGATAATTGGAAAAACCCCCAATTACATTGAATTGGGGTGTATTTATGGAAATTGGTTGATTTAAATTGTTTAATTTAAACTATAGTTTTTATGGAAACAATTTCAATTAAATTATTGAAATTAATTATGGAAATGAATTGTAAAATTGATGGAATTATTTTTGAATTGATTTCAAACTTGTGAAAATGGATTAAAGTGTTTTTATAGAAACCCAGTGGTTTTATATTATTAAAAATGCATGTTTTTGATTAAAAACCCATTTTGGTTTTTAAATGGAAAATTGTAATTTGAAATGGGAGGAATGATATTTAATTGAATTTTAAGTAGTCTTAAAATAAATTGCTCATAATTGATTTTGTAAAAGAATATGCAAGCCTTGGGTAGTTTGTAATTTATTTTTAAACACTTGAAAGTGTTTCCGATTGTCACCTATTAACCGTTCAAGGTTCTGGTGCTCTGCTAATGTGTATACCAGCACTCAGGTCAAATCCTCAATGATGATACTTTTTAATAGTTGATTGTTTTTAGTTGATTGTATTTTGATTGGTGGGGGGGTTGTTTGCAGAGCTTAATTGAAATGATTGATTGATTAATATTGATTTAACAATTTGATAAAGATTAGGGTGAGTTCATTATTGAGGATTTAATCTTATGATATCCTTGATCTTTGCTATATATTGAATTAAATTAATACCCACTTCACAAGATGATTCTGATTGGAATTCCCAAGTGTTAAGGATTTAATCCAATCCTTAACTTAACTTAGGGTTTTAATAATAATCATTACTTGTTTATGGTAGTGTATTTTTCATTCTAATAATCCATGTAATCCACATATTAAACAAAACATGTCATTAATCCATGACATATAAAGTTCAATATACACAATATTAACTTAAAGAATACTCATCGAGCAAAATTTCTCAATCACTTAATATCCCAAAATTATAACTCACCCCAATGGTAGATTTACTCAGCCATTGAAATTATTATTAATCTAGTTAAATATGCTTAAGGTGATGAATTATAAATAATGCGAAAAGAATGGTATAAGAAAAGAGTAGTGCGTCGAACACACACATGATCGTTGAAGAGAGTTAAAAAAAGACTTTCGATTGAAAGAGGAAGAAAAATAAGGGAAGGGGTTTTAACTTGATTTAAACTATTTTAATAACATTAATATTAAACTATAGAATTTGGATGAGAATAAGAGACATTGAATAATAAACTTTCATTAAAACATAATTACAAAGACAAACACTTGCGAAATTAAAAACGAAGAAAATTGCAAAAGTAAATTAAAACAAAGAGAGGAGGAAAGGTTCCTCAAGTGAAAAATTGAGTTTTTAATATCCTACCAAGAATTTGGAATGGAATTTTTCATGCCAATATATCCTCATTTTCTTTGAAATGCCAACCTCTTGCAAGGAGAGGAGGGGGATGTATTTATAGTCCAATGTTGTGGACTGTTTGCATTCCAAAACTTCCCCTCCACTTGCATCACCACTTTGATAAATTAGAAAGCCGAATATCTAGATATTATCTTTCTAAAAGTTGTATATATTTATCTCCTCTTTCTACTCTAAAAATTTGGTGGGAATTGGACTTAAGGAGACAAAGTTATGGCGTTTTTATTAAACAATTTTAATCTTTCCATTTCAATCCAAACTTTTTAAAGGAAAAAATATGAATAGCTTTTTGAATAGGAAGATTCCCTAAAATCCGAAAACTTTTTTCAACAAATTTGTCCACATATATCTCCTATTTCACACTACAAAATATCAGCTCGAATGTATGTCTCTATCAGGAGAAAAATCAATAATGGTTTGATAATTTCATTTCCTGGACAGAATGGTGGGCTGAGTTTAAATTCATCAGTTGGGCCCCTTGTATTTGGAGTTGGGACAAATTTTTATCCAAAATGAATTGAATTGTCTCACAAAATTTGATGTAGAATTAAAGTATTTGGACTTATGGAGCAAGACCAGTAATTCTATCTTCATGGATTGTCCAGTTTCTTCACAGATTATTTTGGCCTTTTTGTGTGGACCATATGACCCTCCAAATGGAAGAATTGGTCCAAGATTACTTATAATGAAATGTTTTATATTGAATGATAAATAATAAAAAACAAAAAAAAATTCAATTTTGATAAGTAGGGTGAGAGTTAAATTAAAATAGTAAACTGAATTGAATCTGTATGAATTCAAATAGTGCTCAAAAATTATATTTAATATTTAAACATTCATATTTCACAAAAATTATGCACATTTCATATAAAATCAGTAAAAAGAGTATTTAAAAAGTTATGAAAATATTAATAACATCAACTCCACCACACTCAGTCTTGTGCATGTCGTCATGTACAACAAATATAATACCACGATAAAATCATTTTCACTCACCAAAAAATATTAAAATTTTGTTTTCCCCAATCAGGAGAGGTTTAGAAAATTTCACTCATCCATATTGAATTACACCATAGGATGTTATAAAAACTATGTTCCAAAAATAGTTCATTTTTTTATGCTCAAATTTAGAAATGGAAAATGGTGGCACACAAAACTTAATCCTCTCAAGATGATAAAATTAATTTATGGAGCTTTACTCATTCACCGACCAAAAGTGAAAATCTTAGAGTTTATAAGAGTTCTTAGCTTCCAATCCCTATCCTAAAGTGATAAAAAAATTAGGAGGTCTTTATAGGGGTTTTTATATGGCTATGGGACAGTAGAAAGATGATATCCAAAAGATAGGAAAAAGGGGGTAAAACACCAACATGGAAAAACCAATGCACATTTTTTTTTGAAATGAGACATGAAAGGAAATGGAAACACATATTTAAAAGGAAATTAAAATGTGAAATAAGACACAAAATAGGAAGTAAATTTGAAGTGTATGATAAGATTAAATATTTACAAACCACAAAAATTCTCCCAATGACATAAGTGTTCTTTTTCTTCTTTTTTTTTGTATTTTTTTGAATGTTGAACTTGAAACAGATCTCACACTCATCTCCCAACCCATGTTTGATATCCTCATGATACTAATTTTAATAGTTATAAAAATATAAAAGGTTGAGTAAGAGTTATTTTTGACCCACCCAAGACACAACCCATTCTTATTTTCATTTTTTCATTTTTTATTTTATTTTTTTGAACACTTTTCAACATAATTTGTACAAGATAAACATATATACATTCCCAAACCCCACTGAAGTACAACCTATCCCCTAAACTTAAATTGATTCTTTCCCTCAAGTATATGATAACATGGTTAAAATCAACAAAAGGGCACCCAAAATTAAATCCATTCCCCCACACTTAAATTTCAAAAAATTATGCAATGAAAATCTATGTTGATGTTGGGTGGGATTAGGTATTGGGCTTGTAATGTGGCTATCAAATAAATGGTTTTCATAGGCTCATAGGGGATTTCAAAATTAGGATTAATGTAAGATTAATGGGAGGATATTTGGCTATTTTGATTAACATGAGGTTCAGAAAATGACTCTATCATTTTAATGCACACCAAAGTAGGAAATTCAGCTCGAAGGTCCAAAAACTCAAGAATCAAAAATGGGAGTAAAAAAAAAACACATTTTGAAAATATGGTCATAGGTGGCCTTATCATAAAATCTAATGTTGTTCCTCATAGTTGGAGAAAATCATTTTCCAAATAAAAAATTGAGCATTCAATTTTTTTTGGTTTTGACATAATATTCTTTATCCAAATATATGATGAAAACACAAGATTTTTGAGATGAAACCATTTATTTTGTTTTCCTATAACACCTGAACAAGTTTGTACTCCTTGGTTTTAGTATGTGAAGCAGAGATAATGATAGAATAAGAGTGATCATGGAAAAGGAATGCATATTTTAGGTGTTTAGGAAGAGGTTTCAAATCATTATCATTCTCATTTGTGGGTTAGACAATTCATGAATGGAGGAAGGGACTTTAGTTGCTTCAGATTCATTTTCCTTAATACCATCCATGGTAGAGCAATAGAGATCAAAGTTGATGTGGGATTCAAGAGAGTTTTCAAGATCCTCTAGATTGATAGAGTCTATGAATGAGAGGTCGAAATAAAATTCACCATTTATGACTTTGTTAATCATGGTGAATATTTTACAAGATCTTTTATCACTAGAACATGATGAACATGATGGAATGCGGTTCAATTGAATCTCATAAGTGTCCTTAGAAGCATGGATTGAGAATGCAGAGTGATCCTTAGATGGGTATCACATGGATTGGAAAATGTTGATCTTGAACAGTTGGTCACCAAATTCCATGGATAATATGCCTGAATGGACATCAATCTTGGTTCTCACTGTCATTAGGAATGGTCTTCTTATAATTAGTAGATATTGATAAGAGTTCATCTCACCTTCCATGTTAAGGACCTAGAAATCAGCGAGGAATATAAGATCATTCACACGAACAAGGACATCCTTGATTATACCCTCAGGACTAGCAGTGCTTCGATTTTCCAATTGAATGACAACACCTATTGGATGTAAGGTACCTAGACCGAGGTTGGAGAAGATGGATTTGGGAATGACATTAATTGAGGATCCTAGGTCTATGAGTGCATCATTGAAGTTGGAACTTCTAATTTGGCATGGAACCATAAAGGTCCCTGTATCTTTGTACTTTATGGGAATAGACTGCTGGGTGGAAATTTTTTAAAGGTTCTAAGTTTCCTCTTATGGGTGCAAAATTCCTTAAGAAACTTATCATACTTATTGTAACGACCCAAAATTTTGAATAAATCTTGTTTCTTAAATTTTATGTGTTATTTTATTTTATTTTTATACTCAACAAAAATGTTTCATTTGATAACATGTGTATAATTAAAATGAGACCGTTGGGTTTAGACGGTTATATGACCATTGGTCAATATGACCGCTGGAAACTAAACATTTTGATTATTGTCTCTAAATACAAGTAATCTTGGTTAATTATTATAGAAAGAAGATTCGATGGCCTCACCCAGTAGTCTTGGACCGATCGAAGCCCATCTAACAAAACTTGGGAAGGAGGTAGCACCACTAGGCTTTGCTCTGGACCAAACCCAAGCCGAACTTCATCGTGTGAAGCTAGAACGGAATCGCCTTTGCGAGAATTTCAAACTAATAGAAATTACTACTCGTGCGATGTTAGCCGAGCCTCCCTTAGATTCTCTCACCTTAGCACACCTTACACTTAGGTCCTATGCTGGTGTGATAAGGGGCTATGTAAGGAGACCGTAACTGCCTTGTGTAATCCTTTGTTTTAAATAAAAATTGGGATTTCTTTTTATGATGATGTTTATGAATTTTTAAATGACCGGATAAATATAGTATGCATATTTTTGATGAATTTTAGAAAAAGGATATTTTAAAAATGTTTATGTAAACCTTACACAATTAAAAATGTGTAATGATTTTCAAAAAACGGTCTTCTACAATTATGTTCAGTACGGAATTTAGAGTCTAATAAGATCAACTTGATTTTTGATGAATAGTAAATTATGAATAGTGATTTTATGATTAGGATTAGTAATGTGTCCAAATGGATTAGTAATCTCACTTAAAGAAAGTATTAATATAATCTAGGCACCTTGATTAAGTAATGTGATTCAATAAAATGGTTAAATAACGGTTTCATAAATTATTATTCAAGTATTAGTTTTTTCGAGTGAATTTTTAATTAAAAATTAAATTAAAAATAGTTATAAAAATTATTTTTATAAAATGGATTTCATTTTTGAACTCAGAGCACCGATATTATGTTATGGTAATTTTTGGGGTTTTTTCTGAAAAAAATGAATTTTCAGTGAATAGTGTATTTATTTAAAAAATAAATTAAAAATATTTAGAAAATTATTTTTATAAAATGGAGTTCATTTTTGAAATTAGAGCATTGATATTTGATTAAGGTGAAATTTTGGGATCTTTCTCAGAAAGTTGAATTTTCAGTGAATAGTAAAAATACAGTTTTAGGGGTTCGGTATGTTTAATGACATCATAACTGTGTCATGATCATATCATGATATATTTTAAGGTATGGTCGACATAAGGTTATGAATTATTGTATAGGGGGCCCCATTTGGCCTAAATTCATGGGAAATATCTTGGGAGAGCACATGGTTTTGAGAAAACCACTTTTGAGGTGTCCCTTGGCCATTAATGCCTTGTCCCCTGACATTCCCTATAAATACCAAGCCATCCTCTCATCCATTTCGACTCCCCACTCTCCCCCAACAAAGTTCTGGTCTCATTGCCTCCCAAGGAGTCCTCCCAAGGTGCCCTAAAGCCCTCAAGGTCCCAACCTTTGAGTTTTAAGAGTTATGTTTTAAGGTAAGGGATCCGACCTCTCTCTTTCTTTTCAAGAAATCTCTTTTATGTCATTTATTTTATACTCCATGTTCTTATGTTAAAGGATGTTCTTTTATACTCCTATTACTGAAATTTTCATGTTCATATAATGAGAGATCCCCTCTTACTCTCATTATTTCGTTTTATGAAGTTTTAAGTGGCGCCATTAGGCTACCGAAATTTTTGTAACGAATTCTTTCTCCCTTCTCATTTTTCAAGATCTATTTTCCATGTAAAGTATTTCAAGTTACTTTTTGTTATGTTGGGGTATGATCTCTAAATTTATCATACTGATCTTTTATGATCATATGATTAGAGACCCAATTTTATCTCCTCAATTCAGTATTTTGAAGTTTTAAGTGGCGCCGTTAGGCTGCCAAATTTTTAAGTGGTTCTTCACCCTTCTCGTTTTGAAGTTATACTTTCATGTCAATTCTTTCAAGTTACTTTTTGTTATGTTGGGGTATTATCTCTAAATTTATCATACTGATATTTTATGATCATATGATTAGAGACCCCATTTGATCTCTTCAATTCAGTATTTTGAAGTTTTAAGTGGCGCCGTTAGGCTGTAGAATTTTTAAGTGGTTCTTCACCCTTCTCGTTTTGAAGTTCTACTTTCATGTCAATTCTTTCAAGTTCCTTTTTGTTATGTTGGGTTATGATCTATAAATTTATCATACTGATATTTTATAATCATATGATGAGAGACCCCATTTTATCTCTTCAATTCAGTATTTTGAAGTTTTAAGTGGCGCCGTTAGGTTGCCGAATTTTTAAGTGGTTCTTCACCCTTCTCGTTTTGAAGTTATACTTTCATGTCAATTATTTCAATTTCCTTTTTGTTATGTTGTGGTATGATATCTATATCTATCATACTGATCTTTTATGACCATATTATGAGAGAAACCATTTGATCTCTTCAATTCAGTATTTTGAAGTTTTAAGTGGCGCCGTTAGGCTGCTGATTTTTTAAGGGAATCTTTCACCCTTCTCATTTTCAAGTTCTATTTTCTTGTCAAGTCCTTCAAGTTACAATATATTGGGGTATGATATCTATATCTATCATAATGATCTTTTATTTTCATATGATGAGAGACCCTATTTGATCTCATCAATTTTTTTTTTGAAGTTTAAGTGATGCCGTTAGGCTGTCAAATTTCTAAGGGGTTCTTTCACCCTTCTCATTTTCAAGATCTATTTTCATGTCAAATCTTTCAAGTTCCTTTTTATTATGTTGAGGTATGATCTCTATATATATCATACTGATAATTTATGTTCATATGATGAGAGACCCTATTTGATCTCATCAATCCATTTTTGGAAGTTTTAAGTGACGCCGTTAGGCTGCAGAATTCTCATAAGAGAAATCTTATTTTTTTTTCTTCCTTTAAAGTTCTTCGTTTCATATGGTATATCATTCAAATTTCATTACCATATTCTTAAATACTTTATATTCTGTTCCCATACTGTTTTATGTATCATTTTTGAGTGGGTGACCCATGTCCCCTCTTTTTTCAATGTTTTCTAAAACCATGTATCAAAGCCGTTATGCTGCATAATTTTCGTCTCAAAATGCCTCCCTCTTTATCTCAAAATTATTTTATGTTATTAAGTTAATACTCAAAGCACTTATTTTATAGGGGTATTCACATATGTATCAAAATGTTCTATTTTAAATTCTGGGATTTACATATATGAAACCCTCTTTCCCTTTTTCGTGGGTTTAAAGTGACATAAAGATCATGTCTTTAAAGCAGTTTTTAAAACGTTATGATTATGAAATGAAACCCATTTTCTTTATGCTATATGGGTTGTTTATGAAATGATTGATAATGATATATGTGGATCACATGATAATAAAGACATGTCAAGGGTGCGCCTAGATAGCGCTCCAATGCATTAGGTAAAGACTTAATCTCTAGAGATGACTTTTTAGACTGATACCTTGGTGAATAACCTTGGTAATTTTTAATGACACCTTGGGGATGGACCTTGGTGAAATGAAATGATTGTCAATATTAAATGTTGTAGCCACATCTCCAAGTTCTGAAAAATGTTATTTTTATTATGATATGCCTCATGATTTCATTCTCATGCCTTAAAGTTCTTTTCATGACCTTATTGAAGTATGTCAAGTTCACATGTAAAATGTTTCTCTTGTTTCCCTTACTGGGCCTTCTGCTCACCCTTTCTTTTGGTGTATGTCCCCAGGTTATGTGATGCAGTAATGAACCTAGGATGAACATGAGGAGAAGCCTTTCAAGTGTTTAAGAAGAATGCTTTATGTTTTCATGTTTTAAGTTCCTGGTTTCCAAGACACTAAACCTTAAAGATCCTCGGTTTTGTAAAATGTAATGAAAGTTTATGTGATAAAAGGCGGGATGCTATAGTTGGTATCAAAGGATGGTTTAGTTATTTTTGGAAATTAGGATATGAAAACTTTAGGAAGAATCCTATAGAAAAGTTTATATATAGTAAATCTTCCTGGTATTTTAGTGAGTATTGAGTAATGGGTTGCCAAGCAAATACATCCCTGTCTGGATACGAGCAGGTAGAGGTGGCTCTGGCACAGATGTACATAGGGGTAAAACCCAAAAATACCACTTTGAGCTAGACTCAAACAGGAACTGGTACACGACAACGGGCCTTGCTGCACTCTTGGTTACGACACTCCTGGGGGATATGCTTTGGTAAATTCATAAGCTTAGTATGAACCATTATTAAAGGAACAAAGATAAAATAAAATAAAGATTCACATAAGAATATATAATCATGGATAACCTAGATTGGAACCTAGGGGATCACAAGTTAGGATATACTTTTATTCTACAAGTTTATCCTTTTATGCTTAAAGTTTCCTTTTCATGATTATTGGCTAAGTATTTAAGCCCCTAATTATAGTTTCTTTTCTTAGTTAATGGAGGGAAATGGAAGAACATGTCCCAACAACCAAAGTGATAGAAAATGCGATGATTGTCGTATTAATATGACAGAGATGATTAGGGGATTAAAATATGATTATTATTTTGGAAGACGTTCACTATTTTGGGGACCCTATATGATCGAGGAAAATAGATTACTACGGTATTTTCATTGAGGAGTAAGGTTGACTTATATTTTGAAGAATCGATGAATTTATGGTGGACTTATAGTAATTTAGGTTACTTATGGGAATGATTAACCTATCCTGGGTAAAATATGTTTAGGTTAGATACTTTTGTTATAAGATGTTAGGAGTGGTTGATGTTGTTTGGAGATGAACAATGAAGTTTATTTTGGAAGACTATGTTATCAAATCCTTATTGTATTTGGGTTTCAATCTTAGTTTGGTTTATTTTGAGGATTTTTAAGGACAGTTATTTACTAAATGGTCTATGATGAACTCTGGGTAGTACCGTGGAACTTTGAAGATTTAAAATTAGTTTCCCTTCTTATGGGATTCTTCATTTTTGAAGAGTTGTTTAACCTTACCCTTTCTGTTTTTGGGATAATGTTTAAAGATAGAAGAAATAAATAGATAATCTTTTGTGGATTACGTGATTCTCTAGAAGATGATTCTTGTGTTTTGATGAGACCAAGTAGTTTTGAATGCTCATTGTTTGGAGAAAAGATTAGTTTTGGTAGAAACTTATTAAAGGATGAAACTCTATATGAAGATATGTATATTTTCTTATGTTTCTATTTTATGTAGTAAATGAATTCCTCAAAATTATGAAAAGGAACGTAAGACAAAAACGTTGTTGGTTTACGTTTCCTACTAGGTAATCAAAGACCGTTTACACACATCCTATGTTTGGGATTTTCTTATTGTTAACTTTCTCCTAATCACGTTTTCTATCACTCTCCCTCAGAACTTGACCCTTTGTTTTCTCCTCCATGTCCATGTTTTCTTACATGGAATCCTGGTGTGGGTAAACTCAGGTGACCTTTGTACTTCCATTTCTTTCTTTTAAAGTAATAGTTTTACTGACTCCTTTTCCGATGTGGGACTTTCAATGAAATTTCAAAACCCAATTTTAAAAAAATTGCAAGGAAGCAATTTCTTAAGGGGGGAAGATTGTAACGACCCAAAATTTTGATTAAATCTTGTTTCCTAAATTTTATGTGTTATTTTATTTTATTTTTATACTCAACAAAAATGTTTCATTTGATAAAATGAGTATAATTAAAATGAGATCGTTGGGTTTAGATGGTTATATGACCATTGGTCAATATGACTGCTGGAAACTAAACGTTTTGATTATTGTCTCTAAATACAAGTAATCTTGGTTAATTATTATAGAAACAAGATTTGATGGCCTCACCCAGTAGTCTTGGACCGATCGAAGCCCATCTAACAGAACTTGGGAAGGAGGTAGGACCACTGGGCTTTGCTCTGGACCAAACCCAAGCTGAACTTCATCATGTGAAGCTAGAACAGAATCGCCTTTGCGAGAAGTTCAAACTAATAGAAATTACTACTCCTGCGATGTTAGCCGAGCCTCCCTTAGATTCTCTCACCTTAGCACACCTTACACTTAGGTCCTATGCTGGTGTGATAAGGGGCTATTTAAGGAGACCGTAACTGCCTTGTGTAATCCTTTGTTTTAAATAAAAATTGGGATTTCTTTTTATGATTATGTTTATGAATTTTTAAATGACCGGATAAATATAGTATGCATATTTTTGATTAATTTTAGAAAAATGATATTTTAAAAATGTTTATGTAAACCTTACACAATTAAAAATGTGTAATGATTTTCAAATAATGGTCTTCTACAATTATGTTCAGTACGAAATTTAGAGTCTAATAAGATCAACTTGATTTTTGATGAATAGTAAATTATGAATAGTGATTTTATGATTAGGATTAGTAATGTGTCCAAATGGATTAGTAATCTCACTTAAAGAAAGTATTAATATAATCTAGGCACCTTGATTAAGTAATGTGATTCAATAAAATGGTTAAATAACAGTTTCATAAATTATTATTCAAGTATTAGTTTTTTCAAGTGAATAGTGTTTTTTAATTAAAAATTAAATTAAAAATATTTAAAAAAATTATTTTTATAAAATGGATTTCATTTTTGAACTCAGAGCACTGATATTATGTTATGGTAATTTTTGGGGTTTTTTCTGAAAAAAATGAATTTTCAGTGAATAGTGTATTTATTTAAAAAATAAATTAAAAATATCTAGAAAATTATTTTTATAAAATGGAGTTCATTTTTGAAATTAGAGCATTGATATTTGATTAAGGTGAAATTTTGGGATCTTTCTGAGAAAGTTGAATTTTCAGTGAATAGTAAAAATACAGTTTTAGGGTTTCGGTATGTTTAATGACATCATAACTGTGTCATGATCATATCATGATATATTTTAAGGGATGGTCGACCAAAGGTGATGAATTATTGTATGGGGGGACCCATGTGGCCTAACTTCATGGGAAATATCTTGGGAGAGCACATGGTTTTGAGAAAACCACTTTTGAGGCGTCCCTTGGCCATTAATGCCTTGTCCCCTCACATTCCCTATAAATACCAAACCATCCTCTCATCCATTTCGACTCCCCACTCTCCCCCAACGAAGTTATGGTCTCATTGACTCCCAAGGAGTCCTCAAAAGGTGCCCTCAAGCCCTCAAGGTCCCAACCTTTGAGTTTTAAGAGTTATGTTTTAAGGTAAGGGATCCGACCTCTCTCTTTCTTTTCAAGAAATCTCTTTTATGTCATTTATTTTATACTCCATGTTCTTATGTTAAAGGATGTTCTTTTATACTCCTCTTAATACCCTTTTCATGTTCATATAATGAGAGATCCCCTATTACTCTCATTATTTCGTTTTATGAAGTTTTAAGTGGCGCCGTTAGGCTGCCGAATTTTTTGTAACAGATTCTTTCTCCCTTCTCATTTTTCAAGATCTATTTTCCATGTAAAGTATTTCAAGTTCCTTTTTGTTATGTTGGCGTATGATCTCTAAATTTATCATACTGATCTTTTATGATCATATTATGAGAGACCCAATTTGATCTCCTCAATTCAGTATTTTGAAGTTTTAAGTGGCGCCGTTAGACTGCCGAATTTTTAAGTGGTTCTTCACCCTTCTCGTTTTGAAGTTATACTTTCATGTCAATTATTTCAAGTTACTTTTTGTTATTTTGGAGTATGATATCTAAATTTATAATACTGATCTTTTATGATCATATGATGAGAGACCCCATTTGATCTCTTCAATTCAGTATTTTGAAGTTTTAAGTGGCGCCGTTAGGCTGCCGAATTTTTAAGTGGTTCTTCACCCTTCTCGTTTTGAAGTTCTACTTTCATGTCAATTATTTCAATTTACTTTTTGTTATGTTGGGTTATGATCTCTAAATTTATCATACTGATATTTTATGATCATATGATGAGAGACCCCATTTGATCTCTTCAATTCAGTATTTTGAAGTTTTAAGTGGCGCCGTTAGGTTGTCGAATTTTTAAGTGGTTCTTCACCCTTCTTGTTTTGAAGTTCTACTTTCATGTCAATTCTTTAAAGTTACTTTTTGTTATGTTGGGGTATGATATCTATATCTATCATACTGATATTTTATGACCATATTATGAGAGACCCCATTTGATCTCTTCAATTCAGTATTTTGAAGTTTTAAGTGGCGCCGTTAGGCTGCTGATTTTTTAAGGGATTCTTTCACCCTTCTCATTTTCATGTTCTATTTTCTTGTCAAGTATTTCAAGTTACATTATATTGGGGTATGATATCTATATCTATCATACTGATCTTGTATGTTAATATGATGAGAGACCCTATTTGATCTCATCAATTCTTTTTTTTGAAGTTTAAGTGACGCCGTTAGGCTGTCGAATTTCTAAGGGGTTCTTTCACCCTTCTCATTTTCAAGATCTATTTTCATGTCAAGTCTTTCAACTTCCTTTTTATTATATTGAGGTATGATCTCTATATCTATCATACTGATCATTTATGTTCATATGATGAGAGACCCTATTTTATCTCATCAATCCATTTTTGGAAGTTTTAAGTGACGCCGTTAGGCTGCCGAATTCTCATAAGAGAAATCTTATTTTTTTCTTCCTTTAAAGTTCTTCGTTTCATATGGTATATCATTCAAATTTCATTACCATATTCTTAAATACTTTATATCCTGTTCCCCTACTGTTTTATGTATCATTTTTGAGTGGGTGACCCATGTCCCCTCTTTTTTCAATGTTTTCTAAAACCATGTATCAAAGCCGTTATGCTGCATAATTTTCATCTCAAAATGCCTCCCTCTTTATCTCAAAATTATTTTATGTTATTAAGTGAATACTCAAATCTCTTATTTTATAGGGGTATTCACATATGTATCAAAATTTTCTATTTTAAATTCTGGGATTTACATACATGAAACCCGCTTTCCCTTTTCTGTGGGTTTAAAGTGACATAAAGATCATGTCTTTAAAGCAGTTTTTAAAACATTATGATTATGAAATGAAACCCATTTATTTTATGCTATATGGGTTGTTTATGAAATGATTTATGATGATATATGTGGCTCACATGATAATAAAGACATGTCAAGGGTGCGCCCAGATAGCGCTCCAATGCATTGGGTAAAGACTTAATCTCTAGAGATGACTTTTTAGACTGATACCTTGGTGAATAACCTTGGTAATTTTTAATGACACCTTGGGGATGGACCTTGGTGAAACGAAATGATTGTCAATATTAAATGTTGTAGCCACATCTTAAAGTTATGAAAAATGTTATTTTTATTATGATATGCCTCATGATTTCATTCTCATGCCTTAAAGTTATTTTCATGACCTTATTGAAGTATGTCAAGTTCACATGTAAAATGTTTCTCTTGTTTCCCTTACTGGGCCTTCTGGTCACCCTTTCTTTTGATGTATGTCCCCAGGTTATGTGATACAGTAATGAACCTAGGATGAACATGAGGAGAAGCCTTTCAAGTGTTTAAGAAGAATGCTTTATGTTTTCATGTTTCAAGTTCCTGGTTTCCAAGACACTAAACCTTAAAGATCCTCGGTTTTGTAAAATGTAATGGAAGTTTATGTGATAAACAGGCGGGATGCTATACTTATGGATTTGTTTTATGGAATCTAAGAGGGTTATGTTGACTTAAACACATCTAAACATGTTAATCATTTCAGAATCGGGTTCAAAGGACTTCCTTGGTTTATAAATAGCTTGTGGAAAAGGAATTTGATTCCTAAGTTGAATGGAAGGAGGTGAGGGAATGGATTCAGATTCCTTTTTAAGTTTCTTTTTATTTTCATTTTCTAGGTAAACATTTAAAGGGGAGTTGGAGTGCTTATCTTGAGGCATAGAAATTTTATTTCCCTATATAAGTGTAATTGCACTTTCATTACCCTTGAGGCTGGGTAATGGTTGAGCTAGGAGTTGGGAAGAATTTGATTTTTTTGATGGCTTAGGTGGGAATAAATTTGACCAATTTGGGTTTCAATGTTTTTGAGGCTGGAACAAGTGAAGTAATAAATATCTTCCACTACACTTTCCCATGGTTTCTTGGAATAAGAGGCTTGTCCCGAATTGGTATTTCCTTGATTTTGGTTCTTGGGAAAGTGATTGTATTGGTTTTGGAATTGGAAAGGCTCAATAGGATAGTGTAATCCCAGAGGAGGAAAAGGAGGATTAATCCTTTGAGGTTGAGGAACAAAAGGATAAGGTTGTTGGAAGTTACCAACACCTTGAACATATTGGAACTTGTTTGGGTTTTGAGGAGAAAATTGCGGGGGATGAGAAATGGGATTACCATACCTCAAGCCTTGGTTGAAGGTAGAAGAGAAGGGATTATAATGAGGTTGGTTGAATTTTCTAACAAACTGACCTACTTATTGAAGGTTGGTGTTCTGTTGAGCATATGCTACATTGAGCTTCATTGGTTCAGATGAATCAGAGGGATCTTGTTGAAGTTGTGGACATGTGTTAGTTAGATGAGATGGGGAGATATAGATTCCATAGTTCTTGATAGGTCCAGGGAATATAGATTGTGGAGAAGATGAGGTTGGGGCTTTGGTCACCACAGCTAGTTGTTTCACAAGACCTGTAAGTTAACTCATCTACTTGATCATCTTGTTGGGCTTCATTGATTGATTATATTGAGCTCGTTTGACTTGAGCATGTGATTGAGTATGGAATTGTTGTGTGTTTGCATCCATGTTTCTCATGAGATCTCTTGTAGCTGTGGGAGTTTTATCAACAAGAGCATCACCACTTATGACATCAATTAAGGTTCTATACATAGCCAATAACCCCTCATAGTAGTATTGAATCAAGAGTTGGTTAGGGTTTTGGTGATGTGGGCAGGTTTCCAAAAGCTTTTTAAACCACTCCTAGTACTCATGGAGTGATTCATTTGGGAATTTTCAGATACCAATAATTTCCTTTCGGATGGAAACAGTATGAGAAGAAGGAAGAAATTTCTCTAAGAAAATTCTCTTCACGTCAATCCATGAGTTTATGGAACCAGGAGGGAGGTAGTAGAGCCATGACTTAGAAGATTCAACTAAGGAAAAAAGGGAATTCTTGAAGTTTTATTTATTTCTTTGAATCCCCTTGAGGTTTCATGTTAGAGAACACCACTTGGAACTCTATAAGGTGGAGATGTGGATCCTCACTGGATAGCCCATGAAAATGAGGGAGAAGATGAATCAAACCTGATTTGAGTTCAAAGTAAAACTCTATGTTTAGATATTAAATACCAAGAGGTTGGTAATTCATATCAGGGGAAGAAAGTTCTTTAAGTGTTTGTTCCCTAGGATTAGTTATATATAATTCAATTGGTTGGTCAAGGATTGGTTCTTTAATTATTTGATTTTCCCCATTGTTCCTCCTAAGTTGGCGAAGTGTTCGCTCAATTTTAGGGTTAAACAAATCTGAGGGATTGTTTGGTAGGATACGGGGAATTCAAAGATATTTTAGAAGAAAGAGGAAGATGGATTTTTCTTAGTGTTTTTTTCCGTTTATGATTTTTATGAGAAGGTGGGTTTTTCTTTGTTTTTTTTTTAATTTTTTTTAATTTTGTGTTTTTTACAATAACCAAAAAATAAATACTTAATTTCACCATCCCTAGAAATAGTGCCATTTGAAAGTGAAATTCTCGGGCGCAGCGAAAGCTCATGGGTGGATGTGCCCACTTGACTTTTTTTCATTAGCAATGATCAATCCGAGATCAATACGATGATAAAGGACAGACTCCATGGACCAAATAAAAAAAATAGACAAAGAAGAAGAATAGTATCGGAACCACAAAGGAGGATCATCACAGGTTGATTGTAATTAATTTAATTAATTGACAAGAAGTACCTTTTATGGAGTTCTTTCTTCGTTGATATTTCTGATCACGTTCTGATGTGATTTATCATCGCGACATAGAATCCAAGTGTAGACTTCCTCTAGTGGTGATCCACATGTGCACCATGTATCTATGGACGTCGCCAAAGGAATCTATGGGTGCTAGTGTGGAGAAGCCTTTGCTTATGTTGTCTGCCTTAGATCACCTTGATTCGATGGAGGAGGATCTATCTCGGTCTTGAGAGCATTCTTGGAGGAAGGAGTCCTTTTGGCCTTGAGAGAATTATCCAGAATTGTTGTGCACAATTATTAGGGAACATTGTTGGGGTTGTGAGGATATTTATAATCACGTTTGAGTTTATAGAGTTATGATAATAAATAAACTCATTACGCTTTTTATTTATTTCATTAACTCTTATTGAAAACCCCCATGTCGAATCATTAATTCCTTGACATGTGCCCACACCAATTATAATAAATATCATTTAATAAAATGATATTATTTTGTCAAAATCCCAACTAGAAAAACTACACGACGTGTAATCATTAATACACGGTGTGTACTCATTGTTTATTTCCTTTCTAAAATGAAAACTACACGGTGTGTACATTCAATGTACACGGTGTGTATATCTTGTTTTCATTTTATTCTTCCTCCAACATTAAAATGATTTAGGATTCCTTGAATAATTATTAAACCATATATGGGAATAATATTTATTCTACTTGAGATACTTGGATACACTTAGTGTGTGACCCTCTACGCCTCTTTCTCATTAGCATTAAGCGGGCTTGCCTAAAGTCCAAGATTATTGCCTAGAAACAGGTCAAGGAACCCAAGAGAAAGAATTTGATGCCTCATTGACATGTCACATCATAAAAAACTTACCATGTAATTTAATCCATTTGTCTCAATATCTCATCAAGCAGGTTTCATGGCAGTTTCATAAACCTATATGCTTGATCTGTCATTCTTTGACTTCCAGAAATAAACTCATCATGACACTGTAGCCATGGAATTTGGGTGACAGTTCTATTTCAATCAAAGGGATTGAAATATCTAATTCCATAAATATGGAAGGGACAAATCCTTCCTCGACTTATCCATTAACAACATGTCATTCGTGACACACCCAACGTACCCTACTTCCCATCAACTGTCTTCATGATAGTTTTCATCAGTAAATCTAAGTGTGTGAGTCATGACATGAGTTAATGATAATCTTCCAGTCTAAGGACCATTACACACACTCGTAGATAGCAATGTACGATGACACCAAGACATGAGGAATTACTACTAGTGAGTCTGTTATTATAATCTCCCATCTTGGAGATTACCAAGTGTGAACTTCCTTGAGAGAGAGTCTCATCTTCTTATGAGTACTCGCTCATGAAAGTCTGTATACTATGTGTCCTATAATAGTATTTCATCCAACCATAGAACTTTCTTTAAGAATATTGTTATAGCATTTCAAGGTTCTCATCATAAAGGGGATCTACCACGACCTTATTAATGCAACAAATATTCCAGGACATTATTATATTATAGTCATACAGAAAAATGAACAATATATAATAAGTGTACATTCATGTAATCAAAGTATAAACAATTGGTTCTCAAGACACCAAATCTAACAAACTCTCACTTGGACTAGAGCCAACTGCCTACGAATTTTAGTCTGCTAGACCTGATATGATGATCATGTTTCTACTGAGTCAAATCTTTAGTTAAGGGGTCCGCAATGTTTTCTTTTGTGGAAATACTACTCACTGAAACTTCACCTCTCTTAGAAAAATACCTCAAGAGATGATACTTTCGAAGTATGTTCTTTGTACGCTAACGTGACCTTGAATCTTTTTCAAGTGCCACTACTGTAGTATTATCACAATAGAGTGTGATAGGATCTTTACTACTAGGTACTACATACAAATCTTGGATGAAGCTTTGCATCCATACTGCTTCTTTAGCTACCTCAGAAGCTGTGATATACTTAGAATCTACTATAGAATCTGCGACCACACCTTGCTTTGAGCTCTTCCAGCTCACTGCACCTCCATTCAAACTGAAGATGTATCCAATCTGTGACTTCATGTCATCTTGATCAGTCTAGAAACTAGAATCTACATGTCCTCTAATGACTAGTTCCTCATATCCTCCATAAACCATAAACATATCCTTAGTATGCCTCATATACTTAAGGATAGTCTTGACTGCCATCCGATGGCTGTCTCCTGGATCAGCTTGATATCTACCTACCGAACTTAATGCGTAAGCAACATCTAGCCTTGTACATAGTATATCATACATGACTGAACCAATCACGGATGCATAAGGGATCCTTGCCATTTTATTTCTCTCCTCATGTGTCTGAGGACACATTTTCTTGGAAAGATGAATGCCATGTGACATTGGAAACAATTCCCTCTTGGACTGTTCCATACTGAATCTCTTCAGTATCTTGTCAATGTATGTACTTTGACTCAGGACCAACATTCTCTTGGATCTATCATGATGGATCTTGATTGCAAGAATATATGCTGCCTCGCCCAAGTCTTTCATAGAGAAGCATTTATCCAACCATGCCTTAACTGACTGTAAGACAGACACTTTATTTCCAATTAGTAATATGTCATAAACATATACTATTAAGAAAATGACTGTACTTCCTCTAAACCTTTTGTAGACACAAGGATCACATTCATTCTTAACAAATCCAAATTCCATTACGGCTTCATCAAAATGAATGTTCCATGACCTTGATGCTTTCTTCAATCCATAAATGGATTTCTATAACTTGCATACCTTGTTGTTATCCTTTGGAGTCACAAACCCTTAAGGTTGTGTCATGTAGACATCTTCCTAGAGGTTCCCATTAAGGAATGCTATTTTGACATCCATTTTCCAAATTTCATAGTCATGGTAAGTAGAAATGTCCAATAGGATTCTGATGGATTTCAATATCGCAACCGGTGAAAAGGTTTCATCATAGTCAATTCCTTGATGTTGTCTAAAACCTTTTGCAACCACTCATGCCTTATAGGTGCTGAATTGTCCCTCCATGTCCAGTTTCTTCTTGAATACCCATTTATTACCAACAGGATTTACATTAACTAGAGGATCTACCAAAATCCAGACTTGGTTTTGGTACATGGAATCCATTTCAGAATTCATGGCTTCTTGCCACTTGACAATGTCTATGCCTTCAACTACTTCCTTATAGGTAATAGGATCATCATTGTCAACCAATAATGAGTCACCATACTTAGTGACAAGAAAACCATATCGTTCTAGTTCTCTCACCTCTCTCATGCTCCTACACAGTTCTTGTGTCTCTAGAACATATTGTTCTTCCACAGGGCTTTGTGGAATCTGTTCTTGTACCAACTCCTATGTATCTTGAGCCTCGACTTCATCGAAGTCTATCTCACTCCCACTATATCTTTTGGAGATGTGCTCCCTCTCAAGGAATATGGAACGTCTTGCCACTATAACCTTTTTATCTGAGGGGTTGTATAGGTAATATCTCCTTGTTTTTTTGGGATATCCTATAAAGGTATACTTTGTGCCTCGGGGTGAAATTTTGTTACCTGAAGAGGACATAACAAATGCTTCGCTACCCCACACATGTAAATTTGATAACATGGCTTTGATTCCACTCCATAACTTGTATGGAATACCATTTATAGATTTAGTTGGTACTTGGTTTAGTATGCGTGCTGCTGTTTGTAATGTATATCCCCAAAAGGATAATGGAAGACTTGCATGACTCATCATTGATCTCACCATGTCCAACAGGGTGCAGTTCCTCCTTTCACTTGCACCATTCCACTGAGGCTTGTAAGGTGGAGTGAGTTGAGATAGAATCCCAAAATCCTATAAGAAATCAATGAAGTCCTAATTAAGATATTCCCCTCCTCTGTCTGAGCAGAGTTTCTTAATCTTCTTACCAAGCTGGTTCTCAACTTCATTCTTGTATTCTTTGAACCGATCAAAAGAATCTGATTTATACCTCATTAAGTAAATATATCCATATATACTAAAATCATCAGTAAAAGTTATGAAGTACAAGAACTCACCCCTTGATTCAACTGGAAATGGTCCACACACGTCTGTGTGAACTAATTCTAGAAGCTCTTTATCCCTTTCACCTTTCCCACTAAATAGGGATTTGGTCATTTTTCCTTGTAGACACGCATGACATACACCAAGTGGTTTTAGTTTGAAAGAATCTAAATACCCATCTTGATGTAATTTTATCAAATATTTCTCATTGACATGACCTAGATAGTGATGCCAAAGTTGGGTGTGGTATGAGTCATGTGAATTAACTTTTTCATCGATTACCATTACTTGGTTTGTGTAGTTTAATACATAAAGGACATTATATAAATGTTCCCTACCAAAACAAATGCTATCTTTATAAAAGTAGCAACATTCATTTCCAAACTTGAAGATGAATCCATTAGTATCTAATCTGGATACTCTAGTGGCCCTTCTTGCCACATGCGAAACAAATAGCCTCATGTTATCTTGCCTCCCCTTTGATCTTTCTTTTCTTGGAAGGCCTTGAAGAAGCTTTGGTCTTAAATATCTTCACCTTACCTTTCCTTTTATTCAGCAGAAGGACAAAATAATTTTCATGCTTCATATCATTGTCCACTTGGAAAACGAGGATAAGAAGATCAGATAGAGACTTCTCAATGTTGTTCATGTTGAAATTTACAACAAAGTTAAAGAAGCTCTAGGGGAGTGATACAAGAATGAGATCGGTACCGAGTTATTTGGGTATTTTAAACCCTAGAACCTCCAAGCGCTCAATGTAGCCAATGATCTTGACTACATGAGGCCCAGCTGGGGTACCCTCTCTAAGCTTGCTTTGAAATAGAGCCTTGGAGATCTCAAACCTTTCCTATCTTTCTCTCTCCTGGTATAGACCACAGAGGTGCTCGAGCATGCTATAGGAATCCATGTCTTTATGAGACTTCATGAGCTCACTAGACATTGATGACAAAATCAAACATTGAACGTCGAGTGCATCGTTCAAATGTTGATCATAGACCAGGAAATCTTCATCACTCACCCCTTGGGCAGGCAAATCAGAAAGTGAGGACTCCAGCATGTAAAACTTTCATTCATAGCGTAGGATAACCTGAAGGCGCCTAAAACATTACTGAAAGTTACTGTCGGTGAGGATATTTTCTTTATCCAGAATTGATCATAGAGAAAATGTGGTTGACGAGTTTTTCATATTGATTCTACAAATTAAAAGAGCATATTTATCAGTGCCTTTTGATTACATTTTATGAAAAATAATAAATGAATTTATTAATTCTCCCACTATTTTATCATGTCCCAATGACCCCCACCATTGAACTTGGAATGCCTAGTTTCTATGACATTCTAGTGTCAAGGATCCATATTCCCCTTTGCATAACCCCAACAAGGGTTGGTCAAGCTATTTAAAGGTATTTAGGTAGGCAGGTCTTTACCAACCATGAGATTACAGTTCCTTGATCTGTTGAGTGGACTCCCCAATCCTAAAATCCTGACTTGGATTTCCTCAACACTTGCCTCTATTTTACAAAAAGTCTAGCAAGGGATACTCCTCTTGATGTAAAATGTTTAAGTTAACCTGAAACTTTCATAAGAGCTTCCTTTATAAAAGTAAGTGTCCCAACAAGGGTTGGTCAAACACATAGTTTTATTGAGTCTTTCCCTTAATCGAGTAACAGAAGGCTTAGTCTGACTTAATATGGTATTTGAGGGATTTCAATCCTTTATGTGTAGTTTTGAATTATCACATGCTTGTTAATATTAAGTGATGCTTACTTAAGTGATTAACCATGTTTTGATAATGTTTACCCATAGTCCGGTTTTTTTTTATTTTATTCTATATTTTCATGCTTGTTTATTTCATTAACTATGTGACCGCGACAACACATACATAATAAATAAACCATGCAATTAGACAAAAATAAAATAATATGGCATGATCATGATCTTCTATTGGTTAGCTTATCTAGCGGTTTTGATAAGCTAACCCTGACCTAGGTAAAAACACCTTGAACCCGATGGTTCGTGTTTTGAAGATCCCACCTGTCCACCTTTGTATCTTCTTGGGTTGGTTTCTCCTTAGCTTCAGATTTTGAACCATCTCCTCTGGATTGGGAGATCCTCCATTACATGGGGTTTACATTAAAGAAACCATGGGCACACATGCCCTACATTTTATTGGAAGAAGGCTCACAGGCCAACAAATTTAAATTAAATAAATTTAAATGAAACATACACACACAAAGGGTCTTTGGTATAGCTCATGATCATCCATAGCATGTAATGACATTTACACATATTTAGTATTCAAATTATTTTAATCTTTCTTTTATTCAAGATAAGTCGTGCTTGAATTCAATTAATAATGATCTTATAATTAATCAATTCTTTATCTTTAATTCCTTTTTGAATTTCCTTGAGATTCTTCTCATCCATATTCCTTGTACGGGTCTTTGTACTTTGGAGGAAACCTGGTGAAATTCCATTTCTGGAAAGTACATGGTGTGTAGGATATATTACATGGCGTGTATTTTTTTCACCCATTATCCAAATTACACGCCAGGGGATTTGGTGTGTTTTCTATACTTTGGAAATTTTGGAGTAAACAACATGTAGATTAATCTAACATGGCATGTACTTCCTTATTACGTGGTTACCGACCTGGAAATCCCGTGTACACGGTTACACAACTTCTCCTTATACACAGTTTCACCTAGGTCAGATCGGACTACATGGTGTGTTGATTCAATATACACACCGTGTATTCCGATTTCCACATGCCATTCAGTTATAGTCAACATGATGTATTAAAATACTTATGTATGCTCAATTCACATGACGTGGTTTGGTGGACCAGTACCGGTTCATTGAACCTAAGTATACGACATGTAGATTTCACTACACGCCGTGTATTCCTGTGTTGTACAGAGAGAATGAGAAGCTCCTCCGGATGAGTTCCTCATTTTTATTTTAATCAAAATTAAAATTAAAAGGTCTTTTCTATGATGTGAATCGAGAAACGAAGGAGTAAGAACAGATCTCATTCATTCAATTTTATAGAACGATTTATCTTGAATTGAATCAAATATAAATTCATAAATTATCAATGAAAATTAAATAACTATAATCAATGTTGTGACCCCTCTGATACCACTTGAAGGTCCCAGGCGCAACGGAAGCTCATGGGTGGATGCACCCACTTGAATTTTTGTCATTAGCATTGATCAATCCAGGATCAATACGATGATAAATGAGAGACTCCACGGATCAAATCAAAAAAATAGACAAAGAAAAAGAATAGTCCTGGAACCACAAAGGAGGATCATCACAGGTTGATTATAATTAATTTAATTAATTGACAAGAAGTACCTTTTATGGCGTTCTTTATTCGTTGATATTTCTTATCACGTTCTAATGTGATTCTTCGTTGCATCGCAGAAGTCAAGTGTAGACTTCCTCTAGTGGTGATCCACATGTGCACCACATATCTCTGGACGTTGCCAAAGGAATCTATGGGTGCTAGCATGGAGAATCCTTTGTTTGTGTTGTCTGCCTTAGATCGCCTTGATCTGATGGAGGAGGATCTCTCTCAATATTGAGAGCGTTCTTGGAGGAAGGATTTCTTTTATCCTTGAGGGAATTCTCCAGAATTTTTGTGCACAACTATTAGGGAAAAGTGTTGGGGTTTTGAGGATATTTATAATCGGGTTTGAGGTTATAGAGTTATGAAAATAAATAAATTCATTACACATTTTATTTATTTCATAAACTCTTATTGAAAACCCCCATGTCAAATCATTAATTCCTTGACATGTGCCCATACTGATTATAATAAATATCATTTAATAAAATGATATTATTTACTCAAAATCCCGACTGCAAAAGCTACACAGTGTGTACTCGTTTTTCATTTCCTTTCCAAAATGAAAACTACACGGAATGTACATTCAATGTACATGGCATGTATATCATGTTTTCATTTTATTCTTCCTACAACATTAAAATGATTTAGGCTTCCTTGAATAATTATTAAACCACATATGGGAATAATCTTTATTCTAATTGAGATACTTGGATACACTTAGTGTGTGACCCTCTAGGCCTCTTTCTCGTTGGCATTAGGCGGGCTTGCCTAAAGTCCAAGATTACCGTATAGAAATGGGACAAGGCACCCAAGAGAAAGAAGTTGAAGCTGCATTGATGTGTCACCTCATATGAACTCTTATCGTGTAATTTAATCTCTTTATCTCAATATCTCATCAAGAAGGTTTCATGGCAGTGTCATAAACCTATATGCTTGATCCGTCATTATTTGACTTCTAGAAATAAACTCGTTGTTACACCATGACCATGGAATTTGGGTGACAGTTCTATTTCAATCAAAGGGCCCGAGATATCTACTTTCATAAATATGGAAGGGAAAAATCCTTCCTCAACTTATCCATTAACAACATGTCATTCGTGACGCACCCAACATACCCTACTTCCCGCCAATTGTCTTCATGATGGTTTTCATCAGAAAATCTAAGTGCGTGAGTCATGAAATGAGTTAATGATATTCTTCCAGTCTAAGGACCATTACACACACTCATAGATAGAAATGTATGATGACACCAAGACATGCAGAATTACTACTGGCGGGTCTGTTCTCATAATCTCCCATCTTGGAGATTACCAAGTGCGAACTCCGTGAGAGAGAGTCTCGTATTCTTACGAGTACTTGCACATGACGGTCTATATACTATGTGTCCTATCATAGTATGTCATCCAACCGTAAAACTTTATTTAAGAATACTGTTATAGAATTTCAAGTTTCTCATCATAGCGAGGATCTTCCATGACCTTACTAATGCAACAAATATTCTAGGACATTATTATATTATAGTCATGCAGAATAATGAAAAATATATAATAAGTGTACATTCATGTAATCACAGTATAAACAGTTGGTTCTTAGGACACCAACTCTAAAAGAAAGTGTGGTCGATTGTCGCCTATCGACCGTTCAAGGTTCTGGTGCTCTATTAATGTGTATAGTAGCACACGGGTCGAATCCTCAACGATGATACTTTTTAATAGTCGATTGTTTTTAGTTGATTGTATCTTGATTGGGGGGGTTTGTTTGCAAAGTTTAATTGAAATGATTGATTTATTAATATTGATTTAAAAATTTGATAAATATTGGGTTGAGTTCATTTTTGGGGATTTAAGCTTATGATATCTTTGAGATTTGATATATATTGCATTAAATTAATACCCACTTCACAAGATGATTCTGATTGGAATTCCCAAGTATTAAGGATTTAATCCAAGTTGTAAATTAACTTAGGGTCCTAATCATAATCGTTACTTGTTTATGGTAGTGTATTTTTGTTCCAATAATCCATGTAATTCACATATTAAACAAAACATGTCATTAATCCATGACATATAAAGTTTAACATATATAATATTAACTTAAAGAATACTCATCGAGCAAAATATCTCAATCACTTAATATCCCCAAATTATAACTCATCCCAATGGTAGATTTAATCAAACATTTAAGTTGTTATTAATCTATTAAAATATTTTTAAGGTGATGAATTATAAATAATGTGAAAATAATGGGATAATAAAAGAGTAGTGCGTCAAACACACACACGATCCTTGAAGAGAGTTAAAAAAGACTTTTAATTGAAAGAGGAAGCAAAATAAGGGAATGAGTTTTAACTTGATTTAAATTATTTTAGGAACATTAATATTAAACTACAGAAGGTTGATGAGAATAAGAGATATTGAAGAAGAAACTTTCATTAAAACAGAATTACAAAGACAAACACTTGGGAAATTACAAATGAAGAAAATTGCAAAAGTAAATTAAAATAAAGAGAGGAGGAAAGGTTCATAAAGTGAAAAATTTAGTTTGGAAGATCTTACAAATCATTTTGAAGGGCCTTGGTCATGCCAATATATCTTAGTTTGCTCTTAAATTCCAAACTCTTTCAAGGAGAGGAGGGGGATGTATTTATAGCCCAATGTTGTGGGCTGTTTGCATTCCAAAACTTCCCCTCAACTTGCATCGCCTCTTTGATAAATTAGACAGACAAATATCAAGATATTATATTCTTACAATTTGTAGATATTTATCTCCTATGTCTTCCCTAAAATATTGGCGGCCATTGGAGTTAAGGAGCCAAAGTTATGGTGGTTTTATTAAACAATTTTAATATGTCTATTTCAATCAAAAATTTTTTAAGGAAAAAATGTGAATGGGTTTTTAATAGGAAGATTCCCTAAAACCCAAACACTTTCTTCAAAAAAGTCTGCCACATATATATCCTCTTTCACACTACAAAATATCATCTCGAATAGATTTCACTATCAGGAGAAAAATCAATAATGATTTGATAATTTTATTTCCCAAATAGGAATGGTGGGCTGGGTTTAAATTCATCAGTTGGAACCCCTGTATTTGGAGTTGGGCCTTGAAATTTTTATCCAAGATTAATTAAATTTTCCCCTGAACTTTTTAGGATAATTAAAGGATTTGGACTTTTGAAGTGATCCCAGTAATTCTATCTTCATGGATTGTCTAGTTTCTTCACATATTATTTAGGCCTTTTTGTGTGAACCATATGACCCTCCAAATGATAGAATTGGTCCAAGATCCCTTCTAATGAAATGTTTTATATTGAATTAGGAATCCTAAAAAATAAAAACCATTACATTTTAATAATTAGTATGAGATTTATAATTAAAATAGTAAAATGACTTGAATCTAGATGAATTCAAATAGTGCTCAAAAATTATATTTAACATTTAAATATTCATATTTCACACAAATTATGCACATTTCATATAAAATCAGTAAAGGGATTATATAAAAAGTTATGAAAATATTAATAACATCAACACTCTACACTTATAAAATGTTATAAAAAATAAATGAAATAGGTCACATCCCCGATGGGATGGTGATGAGTCACCTTTGACTAGTGTCAGAGGGATGTGTGTATACACATATTGCTGTGATCACTTAGAGAGTGTGAAGTCCTATAGTATATGACCATGTTGCTCACTTGTTATTTATATTTGATATATAAATGTAGGATAATTTTTTAAAACTGTATTACATGCCTTATGGATTTATATATACTCTTTTATATAAATGTTTTATTTAAGCTATTTTTTTAGAAATATTCCATCACTTATGAAGCCATTTTTTAAAGTGTTTTTACATAATTTGAATTTTATATTATGATTTGTTTAAATATTCTTTAAAATGAAAAACTTTTTTATTCTAAAATTGAAAGCATTCATTTGGTTATTCTATTATTGGTATCTGATGTGGAATAATTGGTGAGAAACTACTGGGATTTTTAGATCACACCCTACTTGTGCCTTATGGTGTTTGTAGATTATCTCCATCTAGGTTCGAGCAAGGGGAAAGGATCTCTTGGAGGTGGATCTAGCTGTTGAACCTTGGAAGTGGTGAGTTGTGTCCTTAGGGACTTGGGTTGTTTTTCCCTATTTTGGTACTTGGGTTGTAATACTTTGGGATTTAATTCCGTGTTGAATTCTGGTATATTATTCCTAGTGGAGTTTCTTTTGTATGTATATTGACTTTATTGTCTTTCTTACGCCATGTTTTGTGGAAAATTCATTCCCACTTTCACGTTTTATCATGCCAGATGCTAGTTACTGACCTGTAGGGATCAGGAATTCCCTTCAGGCTATGTCAGGGCTGGCTCAGTTATCCGGTTACCAGGGTACCTGGGCTGGTTCATGACACATCAAGAGACTGTAAAGGATTAATAGAAAACACTATTTGATCACAAATCCAAACACAACAACATCAAATACCACAGCCAGAACCAAATCCAAATAATAAATAGAAGGAAAGCTTACTCAGAGAGGTGAACCGAAATAATCCTGATGATCGATCAACGAATTGAGCAATCCAAAAGGAGATAAATCACTCAAAATTTCCTAGGATGAGATCTGGGTTGAGAGAGGGAGGATGTAGGTATAATGAAAGAATTAAACACCCACATAACACCCTAAAAACCCAATATGTGAGACATACATGGTGTGTAATCCCATTATATTTCACGTATTCCATAAAGGTTAAAATCACTGAAAAATGCATCAAATTTTTATAAAAACCTACTTTTTTCCATTACATGACATGAACCCTTTTCATGGTGTGTAAACCCTTCACATCATGAATTTGTTTAATGAAATCTACCTAATAAACATTACATGGTGTGTAATCCATTTATATAGTGTGAAATCTCCTAGAAGATAGAAAACAACCCAGTTCTTATAGTAAACTCAAAACCAAGAATGAAAACCAAAACTTGAGCAAGGGAGCACTTGAAAAGAACAACGAGGTGCTACAATATCACCACTATAAACTCTTTATTCCCCTAGAAATACCTTAGATTATTGTACTTTTAAAAAGTGAATTCCATTACTACCACATGAATAATTACCTCTCCCGCATCTCATGACAATCTCATCTACACTACCACAGTACCCAAACCATAGGAATCATTTTACTGTATAGTACCTTCTCTCAATGATCCATAATCTGAACTAGATTCTCAAAAAAAGTAGTGTTGGTCTCAAGATCAAAATACTTACATCCAATCACATGATAATGATCTAATATATACCTCATTAGTTGGGCAACATTAAACATGTCATGGATATAAGTCAAACTAGAAGGAAAGTCCAACCAATAAACCACATTTCCCAATCTTCTAATGATCTCAAAGGGGCCCATAAACCTCAATAATAACTTACCATACTTACCCAATGGACGATGTCCCAAGAGAGGTTAAACTCTAAGAAAAAAAATGATCACAAACCTCAAACTCCAATGGCCGATGAAGATAGTCCACATAAGATTTTTGATGACTCTGTACCATGAACATTCATTTTTGGATCAATTTCACTATCTCCATCATCTCCTGAATAAGACTTGGACCAACCAAGGACCACTCTCCCAACTATTCCCATCACAAGTGATATGTACATGGTTTCCCATACAAAGCCTCGAAGGGCACCATATTTATTGATTCCTGATAACTATTTTTATAGGAAAATTTGACCAGAGGAAAACGATTTTCCAAAAACCCTCTAAAATCAAGCACATAAGCCCATAGTATATCCTCAAGAACCTGGATAACCCTATATTTCTATCCATTTATCTATAGATGATAATCCATTCTTAATATAATCTGGGAACACATCACCTCATGAAAACCATTAAAAAACTTGGATGTGAACCTCAGGTCCCTATTAGATAAAACTTTAGAGGGAACCCCATGGAGTCTCATAATCTCTCAAATATACACGTCCCTAAGTTGTTCCACCTTCATCATCTCCTTGATAGGGAAAAAATTCACTAATTTTTTGAGTTGATCAATGATCACACAAATCTCATCCTTCACGATAGGATTCTGTGGAAAACTAATGATGAAATCCATGGAAATATCATCCCACTTCCATATCAGAATGGGTAAGGGCTGAAACAAACCCATAAGTCTATGGTGTTCCTCCTTAATTCTCTATAAAGTAAGAAATCATGATACAAAATCCTCAATAAACTTCCTCATCCCTGGACACCAATACTAATAAATCAAGTCATGATACATCTTGGTATCCCTAGGGTTCATGGACTAATAAGACTGGTGTCCAATACCCATTAACTCCCGTGTCAGGAAAAACAAAATAACCAACTTACTACAGAAGCACAAAGCACCACTAGGAGTCTAAGACCACTTACCCAAGGAATCCCCACCATATAGTCTTTTACCCAAGCATTAAAACTCAGTGTTTTTCACATGATCAAGCCAAAATCACTCATCAAAAGATGAGTCAAATTTCATTGAATCCAAGAAAACTAGTCCACCATCCTTATTTACTCCCAAGATCATATCAACAAAAAAACTCATCAGATACCATTCCTCAGCCAATTCATTCACAACTTGTGTCAGTAATTTTCTTCTCAATGCATCAAAAACAACATTCCCTTTCCCAAGAGTATAAGAAATGTCAAAATAAAAGGTCTGAAGATACTCTACCCAATATCTTTGTTTCAAGTTCAGATCCCTCAGAATAAAAATATATTTTAGTATTTTATAACCAGAATACACTATAAACTACTCCCCAAAGAGATAGTGATGCCACATTTTGAGTGAATGCATAACTTCTTCCAACTCAAGATTGTGGGTAGTGCAATTATTATCGTGATGGTATAACTGGAAAGATCTATAGGCTACCACCTATTTCCCCTACATCAAGACACATCCCAAACCTGCACTAGAAGCATCATTGAAAACATTATTACCCAAACCCGGTTCCAAAAGAATAAAAACTAGTTATGAAGTCAACCTCACCTTCAGCTCCTCAAAATACCTTTTGACATTTTTCATTCCAATCAAACTTTACACTAATAAAGGTTAAATCTATCATCAAAGATACAAGACTAGATAAATTCCAAAAAAACTATCTATAGTTACCAACCATACCCATGAATATCTGAATCTAAAACACATTTTGGGCTGCTCCTAGGACATAAAAACTTGTATATTTTCAATATCAACTGAGATTCCCCTCTTAGATATCACATGCCCCATAAATTTCACTTCATGAATCCAAAACTCACATTTGGAAAGATTACCATATAGATTATGTTCTCTCAAGGTTTCAATAATGATATCCAAATGGTCTCTATGATCCTCCTATAACTGGGAGTAGACCAATATATCATCCATGAACACAAAAACAAAAGATTCCAAGAATTGATTAAAGATCCAATTCATTAAAGCCATAAACACTGTAGGATCATTAGATAGACTTAATGGCATAATCAGAAACTTAAAATTCCCATATTGTCTTCTAAACAATATTAGGTATATCCTCTTCTCATAATCTCAACTGGTGGTACCTTGACCGAAGCTCAATCTTTAAAAATCAACATGCCCCTTGAATATGGTCAAAAAGATTTTCAATACTAGGAAAATGATATTTGTTCTTAACGGTCACCCGATTCCATTTTTGATAGTCAACACAAAGTATGAGGCTCCCATCTTCCTTCTTATTAAAGAGGTAAAGTGAAGCCCCCCCTGTGAAATAATAGGATGAATAAATCCTTTAGCCTCTAGGTCCTCAAGATGGACCTTAAGTTTGACCAACTTATTAGGTTCCATTTGATAAGATGGAATAGAAATGGGAATCGTACCAGGGAGAAAGTCAATAGTAAACCCAACCTCTCTCTATGGAGGTAAACTAGAAAAATCATCTAGAAAGATGTCAAGGTATGCACACATAACTATAGGTAGATGACCACCCAAAAAAGGGTCAACTATATTAAGAAATGTCTCTGACAATTGGCATGAGATTACCCTAGTACAACTAAAAACAGGCCTTACCCTTCCCGATCTATAGTCCCACAGACCCTGAAAAACATGAGTGACCCCATCAGAAAATAATAACTGAACAAGACGATGATAATATTCTATCTAGTACTTAACACTAATCATCCAATATATGCCAATAATCAAGTTGAAGATATCAAGATCATGAACTAAAAAGTCCCATACCACCTCAAAGTAGGCTATCATCACCCAACATGTGGGACACTTGAAACCTTATTTAGACCTCTTTCCTAAAGGAATGGAAAGATCCAACAAGTACTTTATAATATTTGAATGAAAACCCAACAATTAAACTAAATTTAATGATATGAAAGAATGAGTAACACCCATATCAAACAATGTCAACACTGTAGAAGACAAAATCAAAACCATATATATAAATTTAGTCGACATTACTTCAGATTACTCTAGTGTATACTACACTACATAAATACATCTAATTTTAACTCCTCCCTAAGATATCTTAGCCACATGAACATCCCCCTTAGCCTAAGGATAGAACCCACCACCCTTGGAAGCACTTTCATGAACCTGTTCAGCCTTGGTGAATTTGGATCCTTCCTTACTACCCTGGGATATCTTGTCACAAAAGCATTTCAGATGGCCATATCTTCACAAAGATGAGAAGTCTTGGGAGCCTCCACACAATTAGGCTAGGTATGAACTCACCTTCCATAATGGTAGTAGACAACCTGCTACTGTCTTGGAAAATCCCTTGAAACTAGTTCTGAAGAAAACTAACCATCCCTATACTTCTTTTTCTAGCCAAAAGATACACCCTAGCTAACAACTGAACCAATTGAAACTCCATCCAAACTTGTCTTTCTAGCTATGTCTGATTTAGCTAAAGATTCCTTTTCAACTCACTCACATAGTCCATAAGGCACATTAGAATCAACATAGATCAAATTTCAAACCTCAGTACCAACTCAAACTGCTGATCCTTTATATATTCATTGGTGAAAAGTTTTGATTCAAGATGCACCAGCTCATAAAAATAGGTAAAATTCTCTATAACAGTATTCCCCCCTGCTCCAAGGTCAGAAAATCTCAGTTCTTCACTACACATAACATTTTAGGAAAAAAATGTTGATTAAATATTTTATTGAAGGAATCCTAGGTAAGATCCCCATTAAACTTAGCTTGCACAATAAAGTCTCACAATCCCATTCTTGTTCCCTCGATCACATACATGGAAAAAACCACCTTAGAGTCTTCAAGAGTCTTCAAGAAATTGAAGATACTATCAATTTTCTCAAGCCAATCTTCAGATTCATGGGGTCCTTTTTCACCATGGAATATGGGAGGATGCTGCTTAGTAAATTCCAAGCCATGATCTAGCATACATCTTGGGTTCTCGGCACCCACTTGACCCAAAGTCTGAATAGTGTGGATCACTAATTTTACCAAAGAAGGTTCCACTATAGGATTCTCTTACGGAACCTATCTCACAACTTCCTCTCTTGAATTTTTAGGATCTATTCTTGAATGAATTTTCTAATAAACACAAGAAAATAACTAATTAGATCAAGATCATATTCCAAAATATTTGGAACACTCTCAGAATTCAAACAAATTATTTAAAATATCAAGAATGTAAAGTAATTATGAATTATTACCAATGAAAGACATTAATTAAAAAAGAATAAGTCAATTTAAATAAACTTCCCATATAGTTCATTCAAATGACCTCAAACACCAAGTCTCAAACCTGGTAAAAATCCCTGACTACCCATGGTAACTTGGGTTTAGTCACGAAAGTGATCAGGCCAGGCCCCTTTTCCACACTTACTATCCAAATTTCGATGGTCCTATCTCCTATCTACTCAAGACATGGAGCCAAACTCAGACAGTGTTAACACACTTCCACAAGATTCGTACTCTAATACCAAATTGTAAGAGACCAACTCGGGTCGACCAAACCATACACCCAATCCGACCATCACATGGTGAGGTAAATCAAGAAAATATGAAAAGTCTTTAATATAATGAAACAAGACATAAAACCAGAGTACTATATGGAAGAAAAAGATACAACCAGATCTATACAATCCAATACAAACTAGGTAAACCAAAAATTATGAATAAAGCAAGACCAAAAAGTCTCCATGTGACCAATAGCCACCTCCAAACCAACCCAAACCAAAGGTAATAACAACAAGAGAAGCTAACATGATATAATATGCCCTTCCCTTTACCTGAATCTAGCAATAAAACATATAAAACCACCCAAAGGAAAAAGTAGGCTGTGAGAAAAAATCTCAAAAAGATACCACCATAGAGTTTATAAAAGGTTTAATATCAAGAATTCAATAGTTCTAGATAAAAAAACAATTTTACAAAGAATTTTCATAAATCCAATCCATTTGTAAATAATTCTTCCTTTAGTTTTCATAAAATCCTTTCATATTCTCAAAAAATAAATATGAAAAGTATAAGTGATAAAATAGGAAATCATATCCATGCATTATATGGTAAGAAAGTAAACACATATCCATGAAATACTATCATGCGATTCTATACGATACAACCTCATATAAAAACCTATGAGTAAAAATCCATGATAAAAACAATCATGTGATAAATAATTGTTGGGGGGTGGGGTGCGCAAGGTAGTCCCCCATACAAAATAGCCAGTATCCATTGGGTATAAATTATGTTCACATAATCCAAAAATAAAAAATCACAAAACTATGTTTATTATAAACATGAATATATTCTTAAAATAAATTCTAATAATCAAAATTAAAATGATTTAACAATGAATATTTCACAAACCAGTAATGGTTACTAAATAAATTCAAGTTTCAATTTATTCTCATAAACATACAATATGTATTTCTCAAATTGAAAGCATATTCTAATACATAAAGAATTGATTCAACAAACAAGAATAATAGGGCAAAAGGAAACATAGATAAATACAAGCACAATGATTCTTTAAGAGCTTATTTATCTCCAAATGGATTCAAACTATAATTGAATTAATTTAATAAGAAGATTGTGTTCAACAATTTATAGGTCGAAAAAAAATCAAATGCAAAAAGCAGTAAAATAGATACAAAGATTTACATGCTTCGGTCCATCGGCCTACGTGCATGGGGTAAAATCATCATAGTTTTTTTACTATGAAAGGTAAAAGAGTATAATAGAGGATAAACACAACAAAGTGAAAAACATCACATAAAAGGAATAAAAAAAACAAAACCAAAGAACATTTAAAACCAGGCCGAAACCCCCCTTACTAGGTGTTGACATCACCTTGGTTGAATCCTTTGCGCTCAGATGAATTGTTATCGAGCACTAATTTATCCAACAAGTTCATCACTATTGTCAAAGCATGTTGTTGTTTTTAGGTCTACCAGCGAAGTGTAGGAGTATCCCGATACAACCATCTAGATAAGCTAGTAGCATTCCAAGAAGCGCCAACCTGCCCAAAACAATCCTGAGCCACACCGTCTTCCTTCAAACACCACCAGAGGCATTGGAAATCCAAATCCAAGAACATTTTAGATGTCCCTGGATGGCATAACCATCCATATTTTCTCATCCTTTAGGTTCAAGAATAGGGACTATATCCCCTTTGTTCTCAATATTCTCCACCTCTGTAGGAAAGCAGAGATCCTAGACCCATGACGCCACTCCAGGCTCATGAACAAGAGCTGCTATCAGTGCACAACAACACAGTTTGAGAAGTTTTCCAAGATTGAAGCTCCATCAAATGATTGAATAAATCCTCTAAAGATATCCCTACCATCTAGAACTGCACTTTCCGACGATCACCGAGGAAGATAGAAGATAAAATTTGAATTAGATTCGTTGATACTGATCTAACTGCACCCTGCGCTCCCTCTCTCAGCCAAGCAGAGTTTCTTTGGTGAAAAAATCCCCAAATCTAGGGTCCTCACCAATCTCTTTTCTGAGTAAGTCCCTCCTAAAAGAAATAGAGTAGGGGTGCTTTCATCCAGGAGGACACATATATAGTGGAGGAGAAATGGGCGATTCCCACCTTTTAACCATGTAACAGATTAGAAAAAGGGAATATTAAAAAAAATAAAATTTTAATTAACAATAGAAAAAAATGGTGAAATGAAAATTAACAGTTATCCACCTTGGTAATTAAAAAGAATAAAAAAATTTAATACGCAATAACAACATACTCTCCACCTTGAAAATAAACTCCCAACCACATGATGATTCTGCACCACCTAACATCATTAATTTGGGAATCACATCCTAAACAGAAAAAAATAGGGTATGACCCAAATGGTCCCCTTATCGTGCATCAATGTGGCACATGCCTCCCAAATTAATGATATTCTAAAAAACCACTAAACATGCTTAGAATTAAAAAACTCCAAACATAAAAAACAAACATACCTATACTTACCTAAGCAGACCTCTAAAATGATGCCATCGAGGAAGTCCCACACTACTAACAAGTACCTACATACAAGCAGCAAAAAAACAACACTAATCCTTAATTAAAACATGAAAAAACAAATATATCATAAAATTCATAAAGAATCACTTAGTAAACTAGTGAAGTTATTTAAATAGCAGAAATAAAATAAATTTTGAGAAATAAAGCATAGAAAAACAAAACCGGTCTCCACCTGAACCTATCCCAGACTGAAAAAAATCTCCACCTGAGAAGAAGATACTTACTAGAACTGTGAAACAGGATAAGACACCTCCTAAACTCAACTACTGTATAACTCATACAACCTTGATCCTAGAGACAACTCAAAACCAATAGAAAAAAAAAACACAGCAAGCAAGGGAAGACCACTACTAACCTAGAAAAAACCCATCCTAGTCTAGCCCAATGACATCAAGCACCTAATTTCTAGGTACCCCCATCTGATGTCATCAAAGAGATACCGAAAGTACCATAATGAAGTTCGGTGGTTATCCAGACATCTTCTCATGAACATGATTCTCTAACCACTACCCAACACCTTACTATCCTCATACCTGGTTACTCAAGAATACCGACCCTCCTAGGACATGAAGAAGGAAAACCCAGAGTTGAATTCACAACTCTGCCCCACTGGAAGCACAATAGAAAGAAACACAGCCTAAAATAAACCAACAAGAGAGGTTCCTCAAAACTGAGTACTATTGAAAAACACATGCAGTCCCAAAATTACTAAGGAAAAACTCTAAGCCTAAGAGAACACTAGTGATCCAAGGAAATCCTACTACCGAATAAGAAATCACATCATAGTCTAGCCCCAAGTACATCTAGGAACCACCTAACATTGCTACAAAGATCCCGACAGAACCTCTAAGAAGCCCGATCATCACCAAACTTATTCACATGACACTATCTCTCCACACATTTCCCAAGACCAATCACCACTCACAGCGGGTCACAACCTAGACAAACCATCCCAAAACCAGGACACATAAGAGGAACAGACCTGATCTAATTACCAACTCACTATCCTAAGCCTAAATGAAAAACTAGGAGACCAAAAAAACTGACCGACCCTGCCACAGACCTTATTTCTAACCAAGACACTCTTACCCAGACTAACCTCTCACTAACCCCTTCCTAACCTCGGAACAAGAGACACACATATAAATTACCAAGAGGCATCTATAGGGCTTTGACAGGAAAACATTCAGGGGGGAAACCAGGAAAGGAAAACAACAATAAAACATATTGCAAAATTATAGCCAAAGATAGCTAATGACCTAGCTGAACAAAACAATAAAAAATGCTACAAAGTAAAACACACTAGAAAATCATTTAAAGAAACGAATAATAGATTTCAAATTTTGGCGACACAAAATTACACCTAATTTAGCTCTAATACCACTTGTTGGGGGGGGGGGGCTGCGCAAGGCAGTCCCCCATCTGAAATAGCTAGGATCCATTGGGTATAAATTAGGTTCACATAATCCCAAAATAAGAAATCACAAAACTATGTTTATTATAAACATGAATATATTTGTAAGAAAATTCTAATAACCAGAATTAAAATGGTTTAACAATGAATATTTTACAAACCAGTAGTGGTTACTACATCAATTCAAGTTGAAATTTATTATCATAAACATCCAATATGTATTTATAGAACTGAAAACATATTTTAATACATAAATAATAAATTCAGCAAACAAGAATAATAGGGAAACATCAAACATAGATAAATCCAAGCATAATTATGCTTAAAAAACTTCTTTATCACCAAATTAATTCAAACCATAATTGAATTAATCTAAGAAGGAGAGCGTGTTTAGAAATTTATAGGTCGAAAAAAAAACAAATGCAGAAATTAGTAAAATGGACATAGAGATTTATGTGCTTCAACTAATTGGCCTACGTACACAGGGTATAATCATCACAGTTTTTTTACTATGAAAGTTAAAAGAGTACAAGAGAGTATAAACACAACGAAGGGATAGACATCACATATAATGAATAAAAAAACACAAACAAGGAACATTTAAAACCAGGATAAAATCCCCCTTACCAGGGGTCAAAATCACCATGGTCGAATCCTTTGCGCTTAGATGAATCGTTGCTGCAGACTCCTTCATCCAACAGGTTCATCTCTATTGTCAAAGCATGTCTCTATTTTCAGTTCTACCAGCGAAGTGTATAAGTAGCCCGATACAACCATCTAGATAAGTGAGTAGTGGTCCAAGAAGCACCAACCTTCCCAAAACAATCCCAAGCCATGCCATCTTCTGTCGAGCACCACCACAGGTGCTAGAAAGCCAAATCTAAGAACATTTTTGATGTCTCAGGATGGAAAAACCATATATATTTTCTCATCATTTGAGTTCAAGAACTTAGACTGTATCCCCTCTATGCTCGATCTTCACTGCTGCTACAGGCAAGAAGATACCCTAGACCTGCGATGCCACTCCAGGCTCAAGAATAAGAGCCACTATCATCACACAACACTGCAGTCTATAAAGTTTTCCAAGATCGAAGCTCCATCGCCCGATTGAAGAAATCCTTGAATGATATCCCTTCCATTTGGATCCGTGCTTGCTGACGATCACTGTTGAAGAGATCAGATAAAATCTGAAGCATATTCTTTGATACTGATCCAACTACGCCCTGCACTCCCTCTCTTGGCCAAGAAGAATTTCTCTAGTAAAAAAAATTCCCAAATCCAGGGTCCTCGCCGATCTCCTTTCTAAGGAAGTCCCTACCAAAAGAAATAGAGTAAGGGAGAATGCATCTAGGAGGAAATGAATATGGTGGAGGAGAAATGGGTGGTGCCCACCTTTTAATCACGCAACAGATTAGAAAAAAGGCATATTAAAAAAAATACAATTTTAATTAACAATAGAAAAAAATGGTGAAATGAAAATTAACAATTCTATACCTTGGTAATTAAAAAGCATAAAAAAATTAATATGCAATAATAGCATACTCTCTACCTTGCAAGTAAAATCCCAACCACATGATGATTCTTCACCACTTAACATCCTTAATTTGGGAATCACATCCTAAATAGGAAACAACTTTAGGGTACGACCCAAATAGCCCCCCTATCGTGCATCAACGTGGCACACACCACCCAAATTAATGATATTCTAAAAAACTGCTAAATATAAAAACTCCAAACATAAACAGCGAACATAACTGCACTTACCCGAGTAGACCTCTGAGATGATTCCATATAGGAAGTCCCATACTACTAACAAGTACCTTAACACAAGCAACAAAAACAATAGTACCAATCATCAAACAAAACAAGGAAAAAAATATCTTAGAAAATTCATAAAGAATAACTCAGTAAACCAGTGAAGTTATTAAAATAGCAGCAATAAAATAAATACTAAGAAATAAATCATAGAAAAACAAAACCGGTCACTACCTGAACCCATCCCGAACTCAGAAAACTCTCCACTTAAGGATAAGACATTTCCTAGAACCATGCAATAGGGAAAGACACCTCCTAACTTCAACCATTGTATAACCCATATAACCCCAATCCTAGAGACAACTCAAAACCAAGAGGAAAAAAACCCAGCAAGCAAGGGCAGCCCACTACCGACCCAGGAAAAACCCATCTTAGTCTAGCTCGATGACATCAAGCACCTAATTCTCAGGTACCCCCATCTGATGTCATCAAAGAGATACTGACAATACCGTCATGATGTCCAGTGGTTAGTCAGACATCTCCTCATGAACCTACTTCTCTAACCACTACCCAAAACCTTACTATCCTCATACCTGGTTACCCGAGAAGACTGACCCTCCTAGGACACGAAGAAGGAAAACCCAGAGTTGAATTCACTACTCTTCCCCACTGGAAGCACATTAGATAAAAACACAACCTAAAACAAACCAACAAGAGAGGTTCCTCAAAACTGAGTACCACTGCAAAACACATGCAGTCCCAAGACTCCTAAGGGAAAACTCTAAGCCTATGAGAACACCGGTGATCCAAGGGCAACCCGCTACCGACTTAGAAATCCCATAATATTCTAGCCCCAACGACATCTAGGAACCACCTAACATCACTACAGAGATCCCAACAAAACTACCATGAATCCTAATCATCACTGAACCTATTCACATGACACTATCTCTCTACACACTGCCCAGGACCAATCACCACTTATAGCGGGTCACAACCAAGAAAAACCAGCCCAAAACCAGGACACATAAGAGGAAAAAACCTGAGCTAATTACCAGCTCACTCTTTTAAGGATAGAGGCAAAACTAGGAGACCAAAAAACCTGACTGACCCTTCCACAGACCTTATTTCTAACCAAGACACTCTCACATAGACCTATCTCACACTAACCCCTTCCTAACCCCAGAACAAGAGACACACATATCAACTACCAAGATGCATCTATAGGGCTCTGATACGAAAATAGTCAGGGGGGAAACTAGGAAAAGAAAACAACAATAAAACATATTGCAAAATTATAACCAAATAAAGCTAATGAACTAGATAAACAAAAAAAATCAAAACATGATGCAAAGTAAAACCCACTAGAAAATAATTTAAAGAAACGAATAATAGATTCTGAATTTTGATCACACAAAATTACACCAAATTTGGCTCTGATACCACTTGTTGGGGGGGGGGAGGGATGCACAAGGCAGACCCCCATTTGAAATAGCTAGGTTCCATTGGGTATAATTTAGGTTCGCATAATCCCAAAATAAGAAATCACAAAACTATGTTTATTATAAACATGAATATATTCACAAAACAAATTCTAATAACCAGAATTAAAATTATTTAACAGTGAATATTTCACAAACCAGTAGTGGTTACTACATCAATTCAAGTTGAAATTTATTCTCATAAACATCCAATATGTATTTCTAAAACTGAAAACATATTCTAATACATAAAGAATCAATTTAGAAAAAATAATAATAGGGCAATAGAAAATAGAGATAAATCCAATCACAATGATGATTAAACAACTTCTTTATCACCAAATTAATTCAAACTATAATTGAATTAATTTAAGAAGAAGAGCGTGTTCAGCAATTTCCAGGTCGAAAAAAAAAACAAATGTGGAAAGCAGTAAAATGGACATAGAGATTTATGTGCTTCAACCAATTGGCCTATGTGCACGAGGCATAATCATCATAGTTTTTTTACTATGAAAGGTAAAATATTAAAAGAGAGGATAAACACAAAAAAGTGACAAACATCACATAAAACTAATAAAAAAACACAACCAAGGAACATTTAAAACCAGGCTAAAATCCCCCTTACCAGGGGTCAACATCACCATGGTTGAATCCTTGCGCTTAGATGAATCATTGTCAAGGACTCCTTCATCCAACAGGTTCATCGCTTTTGTCAAAGCATGTCGCTATTTTTAGGTCTACCAGCAAAGTGATGGAGTAGCCCAATAAAAGCATCTAGATAATCCAATAGCAATCCAAGAAGCGCCAACCTTCCAAAAACAATATCGAGCCACACCATCTTTCGTCGAGCACCACCATAGACATTAGAAAGTCAAATCCAAGAACATTTATGATGTCCCAGGCTGGCGCAAACATCCATATTTTGTCATCCTTCTGGTTAAATAATAAGGAATGTATCCCCTCTGTGCTCGATCTTCACTGCCATTGTAGGAAAGAATAGACCCTAGACCCGTGATATCGCTCCAGGCTCAAGAACAAGAGCTGCTATCAGCGCACAACACTGCAGTCCAAGAATTTTTCCAAGATCGAAGCTCCGTCGACCGATCAAATAAATCCTCGAATGATATTCCTACCATCTGGATCCATTCTTTACAATGATCACCGATGAAGAAAGCATATAAAATCCAAATAAAATTCATTGATACTGATCCAATTGCGCCCTACACTCCCTATCTTGGCCAAGTAGAGTTTCTCCGGTGAAAAAATCCCCAAATCCAGGGTCCTCGCCGATCTCCTTTCCGTTGAAGTCACTGCCAAAAGAAATAGTGCAGGGGAGAGTGCGTCCAAGAGGACATGTGTATGGTGGAGGAGCAATGGGTGGTTCTCACCTTTTAACCATGTAATATATTATAAAAAGGGAATATTAAAAAAAAGTACAATTTTAATTAACAATAGAAAAAAATAGTGAAACAAAAATTAATAATAACCATAAATGAAAAAGAACACTATTATTTGGGATCTATCCTATGGGAAAATATATACTAGAAATTAAAGATCACAAAAAAGCATAAATTTTGATCCAAATAATATCGAGTCCTTCCACAGTCTATTGATATCTCAAAGGTTACCTCCTAGTAGTGCCACACACACTAAGGCTAACCATGTCTATTTCTCGATGCACCTAAGGTTACCAAAGTTTCAAGCTTTTCAAATACATTTTATAACATTCTAACCATTTTATAAAATATTTTCAAATCCAATCCAATCTACTTCAGTGTTTGAAAACCCATTTACAAATCAAGAAAATTCATTTTCAAAGAAAAAACCCTTTAAAAAAATTCCTTTCCAAAAAATCCTTTGAAAACCACACATCACTTAAAATCAATGAACAACATAAAGGATTTTATCAAGAATGATAAGAAATTAATTAAATTAACATATCGTATAGAAACTCCAACCTCAAAATGGTATAAACCTAGACGCATTTGATAATGGTGATTGGAAAATGAGAGATCGACCTTTGACATACAAGGCACGACAAGAGACTGTAAAGGATCAATAGAAAACATTATTTGATCACTAATCTAAAAAAAATGTTTCCAAAACCATAGCTACAACCAAATCCATATAAGAAACAGAAGGAACTCTTACCCATAGAGGTGCACCGCAACAACCCTGATAATCGATCATAGAATCGAGTGATCCAGAAGGAGAAGAATCACCCAAAATCACCTAGGATGAGATTTGGGTTAAGAGAGGGAGGGTGAAAGTGGAATAGATGAATTAAATGCCTGTATAGTTCCCTAAAAACCCAAGTTGCGAGACTTACATGGCATGTAATACCATTATACATCATGTATTCCATAAAGGTTGAAATCATAGAAAAATATGTTGTCTTTTATAAAAAAACTATTTTCACCATTACACAATGTGAACCCTTTACATTATGTGTAAACCCTTCATGCATTGAACCCATTTCAAAATATATTCTTGACGAACATTATATGATATGTAATCTCTTTACATGACATGTAATCACTCAACAGATAGCAAATAACCTAGTTCCTATAGTAAACTCAAAACCAAGAATGAAAACCAAAACACGAGTAAGGGAGTACCTAGAAATAAAAATGGGGTGTTACACATAGTATATTAATGTGTGTTTCATCCACAAAATCTGTGCACAATAACTTCCTGTGGCTATGTAACCAGTTTCAGTAGTGGATAATATAACATAGTTTTTCTTTTTTACTACATCATGGAATTAGAAACTTTCCCAAAAAGTTCCATGTTCCAGAATTTCCTTTTCTATATAAATTATAACCACAAAAATCCACATATAAATAACCAACTAGATCAAATTTATATCATCTAGAATAAAACAGTCCTAAGTTGGTTGTATTTATGAGGTATTTAAAAATCATTCTCACAGTCAGTAAATGTGATTCTTTTGGATTTGATTAAAAACAGGCACACAATCACACAATGAACATAATGTCAAGTCAACTAGTATTTAATAATAGTAAAATTACAATAAAACCTCTATACGTTGTTTGATTAACCAGTTTTCCACTTTCATCAAGATCCGGTCTACTATCCATTCCAATTTTTTTTAAAATATCCTTAGTGTAATTAATTTGATTTAAAATGATTTCTTCCATATTTTTAAAAATTTAAAAACCAAGGAAGAATTTCAACTCACCCATTAAACTCATTTTTCATCATTTTTGAAAATTCAATGCATAAAGAGTTTTTTGATGATCCAAAAATAATATCATCAACATAGATTTGTACTACTAAAACATATTTTGAAATTAATTTAATAAATAAAATATGGTCATATATTACTTTAGAAAAACATTTATAAATAAAAAATGAGTTTATCCTATCATACTAAGCTCTAAGATCTTGTTTCGAACCATATAAATATTTTTTTAATTTAAAAACATGATTTTGAAAAATAAGGGTTTTGAAATCCAGGGGTTTTTTCCACAAAACATCCCAAATTATATAACCATTTAATAATGCACTCTTGAAAACCATTTGATGTAGTTTGAAATAAAAATATTTTGCATAGGAAAACAATATTCTGAAAGCTTCAAGTCTAGATATTGGTGAAAAGGTGTCCTCATAGTCAATACGTTCCTTTTGACTACATCCATATACAATCAGTCTTTTTTATTTTGAATTATAGTGCCTGATTCATATACCATATTCATAAACACCCATTTAGTTTCAATAGTTAGCAAGTTCTTATGTATTTCAAATAGTTACCATAATTTATTTTTTCAAAATGATTCAATTATTCTTACATTATTATTACCCAGAATTCATAATCTATTATTACAGTGATGTTCTTAGGTTTAATATGTGGCAATAAAGTTTGATGTTTAACATGGTTTCTAAAAAAAATCTAATACATGTTTCTCTATTTAGGTCTCCAACAACAACATCTAAGGGGTTGTATCTACAAGTCATAATAGATCTAGGGATAAAATTATTTGGAAATTCATTTTCTTATATAGGTTTAGGTTCAAAAAAATCCTCAAAACTGGGTGATTTTTCTATAATAGTTTTCAAAGAATTATCACTTGATTTTTCATTGATATTTAAATTAGAAAGGTCATCCTAAATAATTTATAAAGGGTTATTAGATTTATGTGGATCTATTTCAACAAATTTTATAAGGACATATTCTTTCACAATTTTGGTGCTTTTATTAAATACCCTATATGATTTACTGGATATTGAGTATCCAAGGAAAATTCCTTCATCACTTTTAGATGCAAATATTTCTAAATTATATTTTGTATTTAGGATAAATACTTTACAACCAAAAACTCTAAAGTAATTAACTTTTTGTTTTCTCTCATCCCATAACTCATTTGGGGTTTTCTTTAAGATAGGAATAATAGGAATTCAATTAATAACAAAGAAAGCTATATTTATAAACATTACTAAAAAATAAATAGGTAATTCATATTCATTAAGCATGGTCTGAGTAATTTCTTAAAGAGGATGACTGTAGTAGGACGATTATAGTAATCTGAATGTTGAGATTTGATCACAAAAATTTGATCGATGTTGTGAGGATGATCATTTTAGATGTTAGTGGTGTGGTTATCAAGAGAAATTCTTTTCTTATATATATATTCTAGAATGGAGTTTGAAGATGAAATGGTGGATTCGAAGCTAGAGCAGTTGTTTCATACATAAGTATCCAAGATGTAAGAGTTTCTAATGTCTGTAAAATCCCTCCATAGGGTGTAGATAAAGCACTGAAGGTAGAAACATTCCTTTCAAGAACATGTATATAAACCAGTCGAGTTTCCTATTAAAATTTGTTCTATAAAGGATCCGATTTAGGAGCGAAACAAAGAACAACTTCTGTAGAGACCCAAATCTTGACGTACATGGACAATACATTACTTTTTCGGAATACTTAATACATAAAAAAAATAGACACACAAGGATCGTAATAGTTTAGTGTCTTTGGAAACTCGGAATAAAATATTCTAATCGTGGTGAAAGATCTTCAACATCTCCCAATAAAGATCTCCCCCTTTTTTTTTCTTACCTAAAACCTTTCTTTATATCCTGGGGAAAAGAAAACATAAAAGGGGTGAACTAAAATGCCCAGTAAGGGTAAACATAGAGAACATAAAACAATACATAAACATTTGAATGCAAAAACTTGAAGATAAAATCTAAACATCAAAATGTTGAGCAAAGACATGAATCTTGGAAGTACGTAAGGCATATATCATAAGGGAACATCAATCATGATAAAATAGCATGGGAATAAAACATGTAATTGTGGCAACCATTAAGCACATGATATGATTTCCATAGTAGCCAAGGCATTGCTACCAAGACCATCTTAGTGGACGAAGTCCCTTTCTGAATTGAGTTCACTCCTCATTCCAGTCCTGTATTACTGAACCGGTTTAACTTGTCGTTCCAGCCATGTCTATCTCATGAGATATAAATATTTACCCAATGCATTGGAGGGAGATATAGGTCCCACCCATCTCATAATGAAATCATTCTTACTTGTGCCACAAAATAAACATACATCATTCATAATAACTCAATGAATAAAATGGGTTCCATAAACATCATCCCATCATCACATAATCCATATAAAAGAAATCGATATTTCATCATAATAAAAGTGAAACCATGTAAATAATAGAGACATTATACTTGAAACATATACATATGAAATAATGTCATCTTATATGTAAAATGATTTTGATAAAACACTTGAAATGAATTCTTGAGGAAAATATCCTTTCTTCTTCAAAATCAATTTCTTTTCACAAAACATCATGCAATTTTAAAAGAAAAGTATTTTATTGAAAATAGTAATGAAATATTTTGGAGGAAGCTTCATGAAAATAAGGCTTTATAAAACTATAAAAATCCTTTCATGCCGTATACGTTAAAAAAAACATTCTTCTCGTACTTTTGTCAGAAAAGTAAAAAAGTAACTTGTAGGGTAAATAAAAGAAAGATTCCTTCCATACCATGGGGTAAAATTAAAATGGGTAAAAAGGAATTTAAAAATACATTAATACACTTTTATAAAACATGGGCATGGATGATATCAATAACCCCAGTAAACACTTACGAATAAGCAATCTCGGATAAAAATGAGATTTGCACAATTATCCCTTACCTTAGGTCCGATATGCTTCGTACGTATTCGAAACTCCTGTATAATGATTTAAATAATGTCATTGAATTATTACAGAATCATATTCATTCTTATGATATCATATATGTTTCACTTATGACTTTATATTACCCGTTCTTTTGTAAATTCCATGTTAAAATAGCATTTTGGGTAAAATCATTTCATTTATCGTATGTGTTTCGACTTGTCGTTCTTGATATTAATACTTATATCTTGATTTAAATAATTCCAGAATATAAAAAATGATTTATATATAATATATATTCATCATATACATATACATATATATATTATAGATCGATAAAAGGAATGAAATATACCGTTCATGGAGACGGTAGGCCGTACGTACGCATGAACGCTGTTTTCGTTTACTTATTGAATTGAATGAAACTAAATAGATGACATACATATATATATACATAAATCCAGTAGCATTCATATATTTCATTATTATTCATTATATAAACTTTATGACCATTCATGTATAGTTAACATGGAGAATGAATCTCATCGCGTCGTGGAGACGGTAGTCCGTACGTACGCACGAGCGATGATATCATTCCCATAATGATTGACTAGAATTGGAGTGGATGGTATAATATATCATAATCATTATGATGTTATAATAACCATATATATTTATTATTTACACCATTATACCCATCCATGTAAGGTGTTGGTGGAAAAACAAATTTCACCACGGCGTGGAGACGGTATTCCGTACGTACGCACACGTGGTGATTTCGTTTTCCGTAGGATGGATAGATGGTGAAATAGGGTTGTTTCATACTTATAATAACATATAAGTATATGATTTATACTGATTTTATTACTTCATAATGAAACAACTAAATAAGAATAAGTGGAAGAAGAAATAAAGTTGAAAGAATCGGTAACGGACATTACCTCTTCTTTGAAGCGCCTCTTTGAGACCTCCTCTTAGGGCACTAAAATTGGTCTTTGAAGAAGACCAGAACCTCTAGAATGTTTCTATGGAAGTTTAGAAGAGAATTTGGCAGTGTTTGGCCGAGCTTGAAGGCTCAAAGTGGTGTGAGGAAGAGAGGGAGGAGGTGCCCTTTTATAAGGGAGGAGAGGGGCACCTTTGGAAAAACAAAAAATATTATTTTATTATAAAGTCATATTCGGTTTTTAATAGCTCCAAATTGAGTTATTTCTAAGATAAGGTGGGGATGGGTATAAATACTCTCATCCAATAGAATTTAGATAAGTTTAGGTTTCTATTTTAACCTTATCATTTAGATTTAACCTTAAGTTAAATAATTTTACATTTACCGTGTCTTCTTGTTTTCTTACACTATAAGGTTAATAAACTTACTATAACAAGACAAAAAAACCCCAAGTTATTTATTATTAATATATATAACATTATCTAAGTCATTTTTCCGAACCTTAGATTTTTAAGAATAAAATAACAATTAATAATATAATATTTTTTTTAAAAACTATTTTAGGTCAATTTTGACACTATTTGGTAATTGATTTTTTTGAAAATCATAACAGAATGATTAGTTCTAAAAAAGTTAACTAAATCAATACTAAAATGTCATTTTAACCTATAAAATTAGTGTAATTTATAAAAAGTCTCAAATTACATTTATTTGGGTATTTATCACATCAATTATGTCAATATTTTATTAATAAGATAATTACTGCATCATATTTGTGTCATAAATAAATTAAATTAATTAATGTCTAAAAATTATAAATAAAATACCATTATCTAGGAAATGGTTTTATCTTTCTAATGAATATTTATAGTCGAATTTATCTTATGTATAACCCTATATTAAAAATGATTTACTTATTAAACTTTGATTTTAACTATTTTAACCCTTCTTCAAATAAATTAATATTAAATATCCTAATCTAATAAAAGTGATCCTAAATGGTCATATTTTATTCCTAAGGTTGTTTTTGGTCGAATTAAAATTATCCAATAGAATTAGGACAATTTTTAGGGTAATAATAATATCATTTTTACCCTTAATTATCCTATTTACTTTTAACCGTGGTAAATAAAAGTAAAAAGTTACTATTCACTAAAAAATATTTTCATCTCATTGAACCAAATTTTAGTCCTTGATATTAACCGTGTCTCTAGAATTTTCAAAATTCCACTCACAGAAGCGGTAAAATTAAGTTTTATGAAAAATTCGGTTTTTTAACTACCACTTAGTGGTTTCACTATTCATCAAAAAATGAAAGTTTCAAGAAAAATACCAAAAATTAGGCCTAAGCTATATTTGATATTATGAATTCAAAAATGATGTATATTTTACCAAATTCAAAACATATCAGTTGCATTAATTAATTTAAAAATTAATTCTCGTCGTCAAAACAAATAGCGTGTTTTTAAGAGATAATAACTATCAAAAGATTGACACTTGTTTATGTCTGGTTTAAATGTGAAATTACATCCAATGACCAAAATTGTATTAAATGGTAAAAATATATTCTAAATATACTTTAAAACCACTCAAATTAATAATTTATCACTATTAATTATTTCGATTAAAAAAATTGTTTTTAATTAAAATCTAGTAATTTTCACTATTCATCAGAATATGAAAGTTATCTGAAAAGTACCAAAATTTCACCCTATGCTAATTTCGATATTCCGAATCCAAAAATGATGTCCATTTTGAAAGATAAAATTTATAAAATTTCAAAAAGTGGGTATTACTATTCATAACGGCTAGTTCATAATAATATTATAATAATATCTCGTTCAGTGAAACTCGGTATTGCGTACTACACACGCTATCGAGGAAGGTATTTATTGCATGTAATTCAAGCCAAGTCAGGGATGCGTGTTATGAAAGCTCCTTTTGGTGTAGCGTACAACACAATACATTAATGAAATTGAAAAGAATATTTTTCATAAAATCTCGGGGTGTTACATTCTACCCCCCTTAAAATGAATTTCGCCCTCAAAATTCTTTGGGGTTTTAAATGGTTTACTACTCGAAAGTTTCTTTAATAGAAACCCACATAGTAAAAAGGAATACCAAAACATGGCTTTAAAAATTAAAGTATGAAACATAATGGTTACCCAAATTAACTCATCACTGGGTTTTCACGTAGGAGAACATAGGTGAAAATATGAATATAGTAGAAAAATCTAACCATCAAGTTTTGATGGAGAGTGGTAGAGAACATGTCTATGAAAAAGCAAATAATCACAAAGCCATAAATTTGTGATGATCTAGGGTACCATCTGATTCATTGGATATAAGGGCACTAGGAAAACATTTTCGGTTTTCAAGATCATTTCCCTAAAGTTGAAGAATTTGAATTAGAATAAATACTTACTTTATTTTGGTACAATATAACTGTTGTTCTTGACTTGAACAATTTGCACTTCATCTCTTAAAGAAATGAAGTTGAATTTGTTATTTGTGAAGTGTTAGCAGATCATGTGATAGAATGATGGGTCATTCCATCTGTCTCAAACAAAAGGTTAGAAAAAGTTATTAAATATACATAAGTCGATCTATAGTGATATTAATCATATATGGTTCCTAAAATGGACTTATACTTCATATATAATACTGCTTAATATAATAAAACTAGTTTCTACTAAACAGGGACTTCCTGTAGGCCAATGGTAGGCGATAAAGGCCAGTCGCACTTCGGTTGTGGGTTCGATTCCCACAGCCTTGTCCGACGCGATGGGTTGTCGCCCGTCCTGTAGGTTTTCCCTTTTCTAAAACTACATTACTATAACATCCCAAAAATAATATCGAAAAAACTTATATCCTTAAACAATACTAACTTATGTCCAACATAATCCTTTCCAATCTTTAGGCTTATCCATAATACAACAGTCCACTCTCATATTATAGTGAAAACGATTACGAGAGATTTCATATAACAAGCATGTTAATACCATCGTTGATCCCCATATATCATAAGATATGTCTTGTTGGTCACATTCCAAGCATTCGAAGGCCTTAATCATGTATTCTCTTGAAAAATGAATACCCATTGAATCTTAGTGAAAACATGAGTGCTGTCAAAAGTTAACTCTTTCCACATACCAAAACCCCAAAATTTTATATACTCAAACCATGATATAACTATTTCCTTATATCAGTCATGAGCTCATGAATACTTTCAAACATTTCATTTTCTCCTTATCCTTTCATTATGCGCATATCATCTTTTTTCCAAAAATATCTCAATCACTTTCCATGGTTACTGGTACCATAAAATTATTGAAATCCACAATAGACCAATACATAAATATTCCAATATTCCACGATACTATATACAACATTATTATTGGAATCCCATTACATAAACACTTAATCATTCCACCACATAGTTGTCCTATTCAACATCACCAATAGTGATCGCATATGGCTTCCCTTTGTCCTTTTCCTTAAGTGGTTGCTCATATAGATCATCACTAACCCTTGGATTAGGGTATTTATTAGAATAATTCCCCATTTCCTTGCACTTTAAGCATTGAAGTGTTGGTGGTGCGTTCTCTACAGTCTTTTATTTATTCACATCATTAGAAACCCTTTTTCCATTACTTCGACACTCAGCTGCTCGATGACCTTCTTTTCCACACTTAAAACATTTTCTAGTCCGTTTGAAACATTATCCTTGATGCCTCTTCCCACATGATTTACATAGGGGAAATTGAACTTTCTTTCATCTAAGATCATCATGAAACTCCATCTTTCTCTTATTAGCCGTGTCAGGAAACTTACCAAATTTGAGTTTATTGATCATATTATGAGATTGATGGTTCAGTATAATAATGATGTTTGGACTTCCAAATCCCATTTCATTTGGTTGCTCATGAAGAATATCATTCCATTGTCCATCATATCCTCCATTATCATGAATCATATTGTTTCTGGCCATTTTCTAAAACCCAAAAAGAATAGTGTGAGAGGCAAAAATCATAATAAAGGGGGAGTAACTTCATATCTAACATCTTAGGTTTAATCTAATATCGTTACCATAATTCTAGGACTATAAACTATACTTATACTTAACCTTAGGGACATCCCTAGACATACCTTAGAAATATCTCTAGGGATATCACTAAAGTTCTCACATCCTAGTTTCCAAAGGTTGACTAAACCTTTCCTCTGATACCAAATGTAGAGACCCAAAGCTTGATGTACATGGACAATAAATTACTATTAAGTAATACTTAATACATAAGAAAAACATACACACAAGGATCATAATAGTTTAGTGTCTTTGGAAAATCGGAATAAAATCTTCTAATCGTGGTGAAAGATCTTCAACATCTCCCAATAAATATCTTACCCTTTTTTTCTTACCTAAAACCTTTCTTTATATCCTTGGGAAAAGAAAATATAAAAGGGGTGAGCTCAAATGTCCAGTAAGGGTAAACATAGAGAACATAAAACAATCCATAAACATTTGAATGCAAAAACTTGAACATAAAATCTAAACATCAAAATCTTGAGCAAAGACATGAATCTTGGAAGTACGTAAGGCATATATCATAAGGGAACATCAATAATGATAAAATAGCATGGGAATAAAACATTTAATTGTGGAAACCATTAAGCACATGATATGATTTCTATAGTAGCCAAGGCATTGCTGCCAAGACCATCTTAGTGGACAAAGTCCCTTTCTGAATCGAGTTCACTCCTCATTCCAGTCCTATATTACTGAACCAGTTTAACTTGCCATTCCATACATGTCTATCTCATGAGATATAAATCTTTACCCAATGCATTGGAGGGAGATATAGGTCCAACCCATCTCATAATGAAATCATTCTTACTTGTGCCACAAAATAAACATACATCATTCATAATAACTCAATGAATAAAATGGGTTTCATAAACATCATCCCATCATCACATAATCCATATAAAAGAAATGGATATTTCATCATAATAAAAGTGAAACCATGTAAATCATAGAGAAATTATACTTGAAACATACACATATGAAATAATTTCATCTTAGATGTAAAATGAGTTTGATAAAACACTTGAAATGAATTCTTGAGGAAAATATACTTTCTTCTTCAAAATCAATTTCTTTTCAAAAAACGTCATGCAATTTTAAAAGAAAAGGATTTTTTTGAAAATAGTAATGAAATATTTTGGAGGAATATTCATGAAAATAAGGCTTTATAAAACTGTAAAAATCCTTTCATGCCTTATACGTTAAAAAAACATTATTCTCGTACTTTTGTCGGAAAAGTCAAAAAGTACCTTGTAGGGTAAATAAAAGAAAGATTCCTTCCATACCATAGGGTAAAAGTCAAATGGGTAAAAAGGAATTTAAACATACATGAATAAACTTTTATAAAACATGGACATGGATGATAGTAATAACCCCAGTAAACACTTACGAATAAGCAATCTCGGATAAAAATGAGATTTGCACAATTATCCTTTACCTTAGGTCCGATATGCTTCGTGCGTATCCAAACCTCCTGTATAATGATTTAAATATTTTCATTGACTTATTACAGAATCATATTCATTTTTATGATATCATATATGTTTCACTTATGACTTTATATTACCCGTTCTTTTGTAAATTCCATGTTAAAGCAGCGTTTTGGGTAAAATCATTTCATTTATCGTATGTGTTTCTACTTGTCGTTCTTGATATTAATACTTATATCCTGATTTAAATAATTATAGAATTTAAAAAATGATTTTTATATAATATATATTCATCATATACATATATATATATTATAGATCGATAAAAGGAATGAAATACACCGTTCATGGAGACGGTAGGCCGTACGTACGCATGAACGCCGTTTTTCGTTTCCTTATTGAATTGAATGAAACTAAATAGATGAAATACATATATATATACATAAATCTAGTAGCATTCATATATTTAATTATTATTCATTATATAAACTTTATGATCATTCATGTATGGTTAACATGGAGAATGAATCTCATCGCGTTGTGGAGACGGTAGTCCGTACGTACGCACGAGCGATGATATCGTTCCCATAATTATTGAATAGAATTGGAGTGGATGGTATAATATATCAGAATAAATATAATGTTATAAGAACCACATATATTTATTCTTTACACCATTATACCCATCCATTTAAGGTGTTGGTGGAAAAACAGATTTCACCACAGTGTGGAGATGGTATTCCGTACGCACGCACGCGTGGTGATTTCGTTTTCCGTAGGATGGATAGATGGTGAAATAGATTTGTTTCATACTTATAATAACATATAAGTATATGAGTTATACTGATGTTATTACTTCATAATGAAACAACTAAAGAAGAATAATTGTAAGAAGAAATAAAGTTGAAAGAATTGGTAACGGACATTACCTCTTCTTTGAAGCGCCTCTTTGAGACCTCCTCTTAGGGCACTAAAATTGGTCTCTGAAGAAGACCAGAACCTCTAGGATGTTTCTATAGAAGTGGGGAAGATAATTTGGTATGGGTTTTCTGATCTTGAAGGCTCAAATTGGTGTGAGGAAGAGAGGGAGTAGGTGCTCTTTTATAAGGGAGGAGAAGGGCACCTTTGGAAAAACTAAAAATATTATTTTATTATAAAGTAATATTCGGTTTTTAATAGCTCCAAATTTAGTTATTTAGAAGCTAAGGTGAGTATGGGTCTAAATACTCTCATCCAATATAATTTATACAAGTTTAGGTTTCTATTTTAACCTTATCATTTAGATTTAACCTTAAGTTAAATAATTTTACTTTTACCGTGTCTTCTTGTTTTCTTACACTATAAGGTTAATAAACTTACTATAACAAGCCAAAAAAACCCCAAGTTGTTTATTATTAATATATATAACATTTTCTAAGTCATTTGGCTGAACCTTAGATTTTTAAGAATAAAATAACAATTAATAATATAATATTTGTTTTAAAAACCATTTTATGTCAATTTTGATACTATTTGGTAATTGATTTTTTCAAAAATCATAACATAATGATTAGTTCTAAAACAGTTAACTAAATAAATAATAAAATTTCATATTAACCTAGAAAAGTAGTGTAATTCATAAAAAGTTTCAAATTACATTTATTTGGGTATTTATAACATCAATTATGTCAATATTTCATTAATAAGATAATTACTGCATCATCTTTGTGTCATAAATAAATTAAATTAATTAATATCTAAAAATTATAAATAAAATACCATTATGTAGGAAATATTTTTATATTTTTAATGAATATTTATAGTCTAATTTATATTATGTATAACTCTATATTAAAAATGATTTACTTATTAAACTTTGATTTTAACTATTTTAACCCTTCTTTAAATAAATTAATATTAAATGTCCTAATCTAATCCAAGTGGGCCTAAATGGTCATATTTTATTCCTAAGGTTGTTTTTGGTCGAATTACACTTATCCAATAGAATTAGGACATCTGTTAGGGTAATAATGATATCATTTTTACCCTTAATTATCCTATTTACTTTTAACCGTGGTAAATAAAAGTAAAAAGATACTATTCACCAAAAAATATTTTCATCTCATTTAACCACATTTTATTCCTTGATATTAACCGTGTCTCTCGGATTTTCGAAATTCCACTCACAGAAGTGGTAAAATTAAGTTTTATGAAAAATTCAGTTTTTTAACTACCACTTAGTGGTTTCACTATTTATCAAAAAATGAAAGTTTCAAGAAAAATACCAAAAATTAGGCCTAAGCTATATTTGATATTATTAATTCAAAAATGATGTCTATTTTACCAAATTCAAAACATATCAGTTGCATTAATTAATTTAAAAATTAATTCTTGTCGTCAAAATAAATAGCGTGTTTTTAAGAGATAATAACTATCAAAAGATTGACACTTGTTTATGTCTGGTTTAAATGTGAAATTACATCCAATGACCAAAATTGTATTAAATGGTAAAAATATATTCTAAATATACTTTAAAACCACTCAAATTAATAATTTATCACTTTAATTTTTTCGATTTAAAAAAATTGTTTTTAATTAAAATTTAGTAATTTTCACTATTCATCAGAATATGAAAGTTATCTGAAAAGTACCAAAACTTCACCCTAAGCTAATTTTGATATTCTGAATCCAAAAATGAAGTCCATTTTGAAAGATAAAATTTATAAAATTTCAAAAAGTGGGTATTACTATTCATAACAGCTAGTTCATAATAATATTATAATAATATCTCATTTAGTGAAACTCGGTATTGCGTACTACAGACGCTATTGAGGAAGGTCTTTATTGCGTGTAATGCAAGCCAAGTCAGGGATGCGTGTTGTGAAAGATCCTTTTGGTGTAGCGTATAACACAAGACATTAATGAAATTAAAAAGAATATTTTTCATAAAATCTCGAGGTGTTACAACTTCCTATTTCTTTAGAACTGGTAACTGTGTTAGAGAAAAGTCCATGCTTTCTGCCCATTGTACAAGTGTGTTAAGAATGAATCATGTCGGAAGAAAAATTTTCTTTGAGTATCCTATTTTTTCATAAGTAAAACCTATTGTTTATGTAGGTTTTTTTTTGTTTTTAAAGAGGAAATAATTGAAAATACTGATAGTGATGTCGAAAGTCAGCTTGAAACTACCATTATTGGTGCTCAAATTGGTTATGAGTGAAGTATTTTTTGTAAAATCAATTTGTATCATGCTTGGAAAGTGACAAGTACAACATTTAATATGGATATCATCTGCACGATGGACCTAAATTTACTTGACCTTTTTTCCTACAGGTCATGCTGGTACTAGATGAGAACCCTTTGGTAGTAGAGATCCTATAGAGTGGATATAACAAGGGAACTACTATGGTTAGAATACTAGGAATGTACAGATTACTTATAAGTTCTATGTTCAATACATTAAGTAAATGTTATGACTCTGCGGATAAGGCAACAACTCCCAAGACTATTTTGAAGACAAGGGATCCATCTCTATCCAGGGAGTTGCACGATTTGATATTTTGGGAGGTTTACCTTAAGGAAAATATGGGGTTTTCAAGAGGGAGGAAGTGTTAAGAATGTGGGTTGTCTATGTATGTGTTGAAGAGAATCCCGATTCTAGGCCGAAAATTAATTTCCAAAAATATCGTGAGAAACCCAATGAAATATGGAAGCGATATAAGCAGAATAAATAAATCAACACATAAGATTTTTAATGTGAAAACCCTCCGATGCGGAGGATTAAAAAACCATAGGGAAATTCCCTAATATCCACTACGAATAAGAGAATACAAGAATCCAAGTAATAATCGAACTTGAATTACAAATGAGAGAGCATATAAAACCTGTGTAAAAACCACATCTCGATACACCTCTGCCATCTATCTGATAAATATCTCGTAGACACCATGTATAAAAAGATCAATCTGTGACAAAACGCCACCCTTCTATTGATGAAGTGTCACTACCTTGGAGATCTTCACCTGAACATGTGTCATCCTCACACCAGCTTGTGACACCCAAATGATCTCGTCATTATGATGTACCACCGATCTTCAATCGGGAAATGCCGCTTGATCACCACAATCAAGAAGACTCTCGATACATGGACCGATCATTAATCACATTACTGCTGCTTTACACCTATTCAGTGTCGATGCGCTACACATGATACCATAATTTCAGTATCCCATCTCATCATAGATCCACCAACAATGTCTCGTATTCCATCCCCAATTAGCCACATGGGATACCGTAAATGCAACAACCCCTTCCCTCCTGATCTCGGTGAACTACATCTTGAGAAGCTTTCCCTGTTCACCACCAGCAGCTTCCCCTTTTAAAGAATTCACTGTTTCCTTTTTCAATAATAGATAAGATATGAAATATAATATCTTAAATCTTCAAATCACTATGTATCTACCATGTTAAGATTCAAACACATATATCATCTAAATAGAAAACATATATCTCCCCATGAGATACACTTGCAGCCTTATCTGTGTGATATGATAAAATATATTTCAATTCCAAAACACATCTTATCTCAAATCTATAAACACACGTGCGGGATAAACCCCAAAAATCTCCCCCTTCAACTTATCAATGGAGATTCCATCTAACAAACTTAGTTGGACCAACAAACTTATTGGTATCACACCAACCATCATCTTTTGCAGAAAAATAAAGACTCCCTTTTTCAACTCTGGCAAAAACCTAACTACCCCCTATAAAAGAAACTCAAACACCAAAGACTTCATCATACCTGGGTCTGCACCACCAATAATAGAATCAACAATATCTGGTTCCCTCAAAATCGTGATTGCCACAAAATCTGGAGCACCTATAGGAAAAACTTGCTCCCCCTTCTCAAGATCCTGAGCACCTAGCGCATCACCTTGATCTTCAAATTTTAATTCTTTCTTCACCAATAACACATTTTGAAGAAAATAATTAGGTGTAAGATCTGAAACACCTCCTTAAACCCACTTTCTAAAACTTATTCTACCTCACGCATGCGCTATCGATCCTCTTAGAAGCCTCCAAAAAATTCTCACCACAAATTGCAAGCCCAAACCATAACCTCTGATACCACTTGTTGGGGAGAATCTTGATTCTAGGCCAAAAATTGCTTGCCAAAAATATCATGAGAAACCCAATGAAATATGGAAGAGATATAAGAAAAATAAATAAATCAACACACAATATTTTTAACGTGAAAATACCCTCTGATGCAGAGGATTAAAAAACCCTGGGGAAATTCCCAAATATCCACTATGAATCAGAGAATACAAGAATCCAAGTAATTCCCAAACCTTGAATTTAAAATGAGGGAGCATAGAAAACCAGTGTAAAAACCACACCATGATACACCTCTACCATCTCTCTGATAAACATCTTGTAGACGCCATGTATCAGAAGATTAATCTGTGACAAAATGTCAACCTTCTATCAGTGAAACGTCACTACCTCAGAGATCGTCACCCAAACATGTGTCAGCCTCGCACCAGCTTGTGACCCCCCGAATGATCTCATCATCATGATGTAACACCGATATTCAATTGGGACATGCCACTTGATCACCGCAATCAAGAAGACTCTCGATACACGGCCCGATCATTAATCACATTGTTGCTGCTTCACACCTGTTCAATGTCGATGCACTGCACATGATACCATAAACGTGGTATCCCATCTCATCGTAGATCCACCATCGATGTCTCGTATGCCATCGCTGATGATCCAAATGGGCTACCATAGACGCGGAGACCCCTTCCCTCATGATCTCAGTGGACTACATCTTGAGCAGCTTTTCCTATTCACCACCAACAGCTTCCCCTTTTAAAGCATTCACTATTTTCTTTTTCAAATACATATAAGATATAAAATATAATATCTTAAATCTTAAAATCACCATGTATCTACCATGTTAATATTTAAACACATATCTCATCTAAATAGAAAACATATATCTCCCCATGAGATACACATAAAACCTTATCTATGTGATATGATAAAATATATTTCAATTCCAAAACATATCTTATCTCAAATATGGAAACGCATGTGTGGGATGAACCCCAATAGTATGGGAAGGTGGGATTGAATAACTTACAAGGGGAAGTATTATCCTTTATTATTATTTAGTTGTTCGTTATGGTAGTAGCATGTGGGGGGGGGGGGGGTATTGGTTATTTTGGTTGGGGGTATTAGATAAGGGAGAATTTGTAGAGGAGGTTCATGAATATTATTTTGGAATTTTCAGTTGGGCAGTCAGGAAGGGTTGGTCCTTGGGATGATTCATCTAGGCCTAGAGAGAGAGGTATTCTTCCATGGAGTTTTAGAAGTAAATCCCTTTCTGGATAATACAAGTGGATATGGATTGGTCACATATTTTCATAGGGGTAACAACCCCCAAAACACCGTATTGATCTAGACTCAATTGGGGAACGGTGCATGAAAACGGGCCTTGCTTCAGACCTAGTTTGACACTCCAGGGGGACATGATTTTTAAATTCACAAACTCTTCATGAATCATCATGAAGGATTTAAATGGAATTTGGCTACAAATAACCTAGAATAAACCTAAGATGTCATAGACTAAGGAAGGTGTTATAATTTAGACATCATATAAGTAATTTTTCATGATTATGTGGTTCCTCACTATGATAATTGTTTCTTACTCAATGATTTTTGGTTTTAGTAAATGGTGGGAACTAGAAGGAACTAGGTTAATGTTTAATGTGATGAACAATTCAATGATGATAATTCAAATGGTATGATCATTGGAGTGAAGGATGTCACATCATTCCTAATAATTTTTCATAGAACATGATTAACAATGTGTACCTTAACCAACTATTAGATTCACCAAAGAGGAGAAGGAAAGAGTTTTCTGAGAGTTTGGGTAATGAATACCATCAAGGAAAGATGATTTAGTTTCCTTTATGTTAATAATGTGTAAAGAATCACCCAATTGAATGTCTTAGAGGAATAAGAAGATGTTTTGAATGTGGAAAAGAAGTACACAAAGAAAGTAACAACAAAGGGAAAATGAAAAGTTCAGTTAATGCAATGGATGGGAATTTTTTCCTCCCTAAGATATTATTAATTGATGATTGATTTAAATTTAGAAATTGTGGGCATTAAGAAAATCGATTTCCTATGTGGAAGGCTCCTGAAGAGAATCAGCAAGGTGGTACAAGTAATGGTTTTTATACTGATAATGAAGAGACCATGAATGACATATGAAAGGTATGTGCTATTTTAATAGTATTTCTTATAATCATGACTAAATTGAGTTTGATAAATGTTAAGACATGATTCGTATTTTATATTATAGGAATTAGGTATTAAGGAATAAGTTGATAAATCCTGAGTAATGATTTAAGAATAAAGTTAGATGATTTAAGTGTATATGTTATGGAATTCAAAGATTATATAATATGAATCATGAAATATATGTAATTATTTTCAATATAAGTTTTTCATTTAGAATTTTAAAGGATATATTGAATGGTGCTGGTGAAATAGAAAAGCAATTTCATGAAAAGGTGATATTTTGATTAAGGGAAGGTAACCCTTAATTTATTCCTAATGTTGAGATAATGATGTTTGGATAAAGATATGTTAGATATGAATAAGTAAATTGGACGGTACTGATTACATCAGAACTGATAAAGGATTTTTTGAAAAAGTAGCCTATGTTATCATTGATGAAGTTTACATCATTTTTGGATTTAAGGAATATACCCAATAATATTTGGAATAAGAAAGCATAAATGTTTTCAATAAGAATTTATGGTAATTCAGGTTATTACCATGTTTTAAGATAATACATGATAAAGTTTTTCAAATGTTTGGTATATGACAACAAAGATATACTTTATGATATATGGTAGATCGATGTTAAAATTATTTTCAGAAATTTAGTGACCTTAATTCTAAAGTTTTGTACTTTCATAATTCAAAAGGGTTATAAAGTCAAATATTTATGGAAGGGTTTATGTTAATATTTAGATTAGGTTTTAGATATTAAAGTATTATCTCACCATATAAGGATTTATGCATATTTAATGACTTATGTTAACCTTATTGTTGTGATAAAGACAGATGTAACGAACTATCATTCTTTTTATGGATATCATGATCTGTTAATTATTTAGGAATGAAAAATTCATCTTTATTCCTTGGAATAAGATATGAAGAGGAAGTTTACCAAGACATAAAAAAGGGTAAGGTTGTCCTGGAATCATGTAAGAATATCCTTTCATGAAAATTCTTCATTTTCAGGAAAAGGGACTTGAAATAAAATATTGTCAAGTTATCATCATTTTTGATGATATTAATGGCCTTTTCAAGCCTCTTTGGTTTATGAATTTTTGATTGTTAACTTTTTCCTAAACATTATCTCTATCATTATCCATCATAACTTGATAGTTAGTTTTTCTTCCATGTCCATGTTTTCAATTTCTACCTATGTTATCTTATGTGAAAACCTAGTTATAAGTTACTTAAGGTAACCATTATGGTTCTAACTTTACCTTTTTAATGGAAGTTCTAATATTAATTTTTATTATGAGAGTTTCTATGAAAATAACTTTCAATTATTAAACCTTTAATAACCCAGATGAATTTTGAGGATGAAATTCATTTGGGGGGGGGGGGTAGAATGTAACATCCTGAGATTTTGTGTTTTTTTTCAAATTAATTTAATATTTTGGATATTTTTCATTTCATAAAACAATTAATATAATTTTTTATATTAAATAAATATGATTTTATTTCATACACTACACACAAGACTTATATTAGCTCGCTCTAAACATAACACTGACTTGGATTGTGTTACACGCAACACCGAGTTTCTACGAAACATCTTTTTATTGTTACAATTATTTAAATATGGATAGTTATAACATAGATATTAAACTTAGTAAAATGAATTGTAATAATTAATTTTTAAATATTATTTATAATGGGTTTATATAGATAAAAAATATTGATAATAATACATACAATGGTTTTAGTACAGTATTTATATGTTTGAAAATATTATTTTCTTTAAAGAACTCATTTTTATATCCTTATGTGAAAAATAATAAAATTAATTTTAGATACTTTTCGATATTAAATTTGCTAAAATTAACTTAATTTTTGAATTCATAATTCCAAAATCATGTGAGGGTTATTTTTTTTATTTTTATGAGAAACTTCATTTTTGGATGAATAGTAAAAAAATACGGAATTTTAATTCAAAACTGTTTTTTTGTCTAATTTATTTATATAGTTAAATTATATTTTAATTTGGGTTTAAAGTCAGAGTAGATAAATTATATATATATTAATCCAATGTAGGTCATTGGAATTATTTTATTTTGAATTTAGATATAAAATCTTAATGAACTTTTGAACATTCTCACTTTAAAAATCCGCTATCACGCCACCCCTACGAGATTAGCATTAAACTTAATTTTTCTATTTCTATAAATTGAATTTTAAAAAATAGGAACAATTTTTTTTAATAAATATAATATATATATTCTAATTATATCAAATTATCTTTTTACTAAAAATATTAGTGAAAGTGATTAAAATTAATTACAATGATTAAGGTAAAATTAAGTTTAACAAGGGACTAAACCTTAAAATTAAGGTCCCAAATGAATAATAAACTTGTAAAAAACCCTTTTATGGACATATTTAATCTATAAAACTTAAATTATTGATTTTGGTTGTTTTTAATGACTTTTTTAGGTAAAAATGCGGGTATACCTAATTTGTTTTAAAAAAATGCCAAGTGTGTCCCCTCCCTCCCCTATAAAAGGCCACCACCTCTACCCCTTATTAAATACTATAAAAACACTTAATTTAGAAAAATATCTACCCAATTAACATTAAAGAATCCATCAATTCCTCCTTGAATCCTCCATTTTGGTAGAAATCCAACCAAGGAGGCCCTTTGGTGCAAAGCAAAAGGAGTTACCCAGAGAAGAGGTAACATCCTTCCTCAAGCTTCTTTTCTTTATTTTCTTTCTCCAATACCTAAATTATTGTTATCACATGAATAAATAATAGACTCAGTATCCTCAATATACTTATATATATTTTTATAATGGTTTTATGTACACTTACACACACATCCATTTAATGGGTAACGAACTCACCGGTCTTGTGTATGGGGAACTACTGCCTCACGAAATGAAGTTGTTTGTTTTTCCTTTACCTCCTCTCATGGTTGGGAATTATGATGAAAAAATATAATTTTATATGAAATATATAATATATATGATTTTTTATGCTTATTTAATTATTATATAACACATACCTTCATGATTTCCATTTTTTGTAAATACGATAATTTCGTTTGGGGAAGTGTGGATTACCACCTCCTCAAAGAGATGTGATTTGTTAAAACACTACATTGAATATATTAATAATGGGTTTAGTGAAATTATATGATATATATGACATAATAATTCTACTTTAATGGTATTATATACATATATACATATATCACTTTTACTTTCTTTCTTTCAATATTACAAAGAAAAACAGAAACAATGTTCATGCGTACGTATGACCTACTGTCTCTATGAACAATTTATTCCATCTCATATTTCTATATAATATAAGTTATTATAAATATATATATAATGAATATAAATGATATTTATATCATGTTTTACATTCTATAAATCATGATATAATTAAGAGGACAAAAAATATAACAAATTAAGACGCATGTGTAAAACAAAGCTAATAGTACCCAAAGCGAAACCTTAACTTGGAATTGTTAATAAGAGGGTATTATAAAGTCATAATAAAAAAATATATGGTATTATATATAATAATATGGTTCTTTAAAATATTTATAATAAAATTATATTTACTATACATGAGGTTTGTACGAGTATGAAGAGATTCAAGACAAAAGGTAAGTGAATTTCATCTCACTTTTTATTTTCGTGAGATACATGCCTTATTCACCACTCATTTATTTTGTGTTGTGTGTATAATGAACTTAGATGTATTATATTATTATTATAATTAAATTTATGGGTATTTACATATCTATTTTATTATATTTATTTCACGGGGTTTATGTTTCAAAAGTTACCAAATCGGTAAAGTAATTTTGTCTCAATTTTTCTTCTTTGGGACACATGACATGTTATACACCTATATTTTTACATGAGGTGTATATAATTAATTTAAAATGTTATATCATGAATCTAATTATTTTCATAATATTTTAAGCTTCATGTAATGTTATTCTTTCCATTTTATTATGTTTCAAAGTTACCAAATTGGTAACGGTTTATAGCTACAATCTCACTGTTTATTGAGATTGATTATGATTATGCAACCATTGATGAAATATTATGATAAATATCTCAATAAATCTTATTATTTTTCTTAAAATATAGTTATTAATGTTATATCCATGTAATGGTACCATTTTTACACTCTTTGGTACATAATATTATTAAGAAATTGTTTTTAAGAAAGCATGATTTACCTATCTATTTGGTCAGAAATCTGTGTTCCTTCAAAAACATGTTTTATAAAAAAGTTTCCCATAATATTATACTAACATCCTGTGATATTTAAAATAAATTTTTACCCATATTTTACCTTTTTAACATTTTTTTAAAAGGTATATTCTTTTCATTTTCGAATTGAGGCATTTTTTCTAAACTTTTTACAGTGTAAAAGGGATGTTCAACATGCATAGATTTATCCTCTATCATGACCATCCTTACTTTGAATCTTATTGTACAAGTTTAAAAGAATCATTTTTAAGAAAAATGTTTCTCCAAAAAATCTGGGCATTTTTGGTTCTAAATTGATTTTAAAAGAAAAAGGTTAAAAAAGGTTTTATATTTAAAAAGTGTTTTAAATGATTTTAAAATCTTATTTATAAGTTTTCAAAGTATTTTAAAAGAAAAATGTTTTTAATATTCAATTTTAAATAAATGGTATTCAAAAAATGTTTTTAAGCTTCCTTTATAAGGAAAATGTATTTTAAAATGTTTCTAATATTCTTTTATAAGTTTTCATGGATAATGGTTTTCAAAATGTTATCAATATTATTTTATAAGTTTTCTTGGAAAATGGGTTTCAAAATATTTTCATAATTATTTTATAAGTTTTCAAGGAAAATGGTTTTCAAAATGTTTTCAAACTTACTTTAAAAATTTTCAACGAATATTATTTTCAAAATGTTTTCAAGCTTCCTTTATTGGTTTTTAAGAAAAAAGGTTTTCAAAATATTTTCAATATTTCTTTATAAGTTTTCAAAGAAAAATGTTTTCAAAATGATTTATGTTTTAAAAAGATTTTTTTTGAAAAATGAAAAGATATTTTCCTCAAGAATTTTTTTAATTAAATTTAAATGCTTTCATTATAAGAAAATGATTTTTGAAAATGTTTTATGAAAGGGATTTTCAAAGAAGGATTATTTTCCTTAATAATTGTTTCAATAGATCTTTCAAAATAATTATCTATATAAGATGTCATACTTTTATATAGTTTAAGCTTTAATGGGGATATGATCCAATAATAACATTTATATTCTTTCTTGAATGGTTTATGTTTTTATGGAATAATGTTTATGACACCCGATTCTCTTCCATAGGCTATATTATTTTAAAAACCAATTTTTTTCACAGGTTATGATTTGATTAAATGATTATTAAAATTTTATTTTTCCAAAGGTTAAGATATGATTACATGTTTATAACACCCATTTAATTTCATGGGTTATGATAGGATGTTTATAAAACCCATATCTTTTTATGGGTCATGATATGATGAAAGTTTTATTATCTTGTGGTACTTGTAAAAATGATTTTATTATGAGATGATTGGGACCTATATCTCCCTTCAATTTATTGGTTAATTATTTATATCTCTTCAGATAGGCATGGATGGAATGAGGAGTGAACTTAGATCAGTAAAAGACTTTTTTGCTAAGATGGTCTTAGGAGAGAAAATTTACTACTAAGATGGTCATTAGAGTGAACCATGACTACTAATATGGTATGGGGAGTGAACCCATACTACTAAGATGTCCTTAGAAGTGATTCCTTGACTATTATATAAATCATTTTATATGCTTATGTGTCTGCCACAATTCCGTTTCTTATTCCAATGTTATTCTTTCATGGCTTATTCTCTTGATTCCCTTATGATTCATGTATTATTAACTACTGATATTTATGCCATGATTCATGTTTATGATCTTTTATATAAAGGGTATGATATTATAATGTTATGATCACAATATAATACCCTTATATTCATGTTTATACTTACATATCTCCTTTATTTACCCTTACTGAGCATTTGTACTCACCCCCTTTTTTATGTTTCCCTCCCCATGTTATGAATATATATTTTATTTATGATATATCTAAAAGGGGTTCTAGTCATAGAGAACATAGCGGGAGATAATTTAGTTTTCTCATGTACCAGCATTTATGATTCCATGTTTCCAAAGGCACTAAACTAACATGGTATTTGGGTATAACACCCTAAATATTTATGGTATGTTTCTCTTAAATACATTATATTCATAGCCTATATTTCATAAATCACTGATTTTATTTTAAAAAACATTTGGTTATCTAGGATATATTTATAACCTAACCATTAAACATAAATTTTTCACTTCTGTGTTTTGAATTTTGAAAAACAGACATACCCGGTTGTGATCAGGGTGATATTTAGAGTCTGATAGAATTAATGTAATTTTTAGTGAATAGTAACCTACCCTTATGAATAGTAACCTACCCATATGAATAGTAAATTACCATTATGAATAGTAATATGTCTCTTATGAATATTAACCATACCTATGAAAGTGTAAATAAAATTTAGGAACCTTAAAAATGAAGACGAACCTTTTAAGTGTTTTTATTTTTCGATTAAATAATTATTTTAATTAAATATTAAATTTATCATATTTAGAAAATTATTTTTGAAAAATGGAGTTCATTTTTGGATTCTATGCGTAGAAAAATGGTTAGGAGGAATTTTTGGGATTTTTCTGAAATACTTGAATTTTTGGTGAAAAGTAAAATACATTAATCACTACAAATAAAATGGCTTATACCAATAGAAATTTATTGACAGATAATATATCAGTTGGTAAAAATGATAATTTACAATAGATATTATGTTTTATTGGTATTATTTTTTAATACCAACACTTACTTTTACCAATAGATATATCTATTGGTGTTGGTTTTTTAATACCAACATATCATTTACCAACAGTTGAATCTATTGGTTTAACATACTAATACCATCATTTTTTTACTAACACATGAATCTATTATTAATAATTACTGTTACCAACAAATATTATAGTGTCAATACAAAATGTTACAGTAAACCATAAAACAAAAAAAATATTTTTTTAATAATTAAGAAAAACATAATGTGTGTGTATATATATATATATTATTTTTATGACCAAGGTAATTTTTTTCTTGGGGTTTTATTAAAAAAATATTATAATTGATTTTAGTTTTTCTACTATTTTGAAATATTATATGATTTTATATTTTTAAATATTATTTATTCAATTTCTCTACCTATTAATTGTTTTAATATTTTTCAATATTATTTATTTAATAAATATTAAAATATTTTTTTAAAAAAAAACAAAACCCTAATCCCCCGATCTCGTGTCTTACTTGCACCACTACCCCGTCGCCCCGACTCGCCTCCCACCGCTGCCCCGCCTCCCGCCTCGCCTCCCGCCTCTCCGCCTCATCACCTCGCTGCCTCGCTGCCTCGCCTCTCATCACCATCGTATCCCCCAATCCTCATCTCTTACTTGAGCCTCCATTATCCCCACTTATTTGTCACCCGCCACCTCCGTACCAGTGATCTCTTTAAGGTCGTTCTTGTATTGTGATTTTAGTGTTGTTTAGGTTTCTGTTGGTAATTTATTTTTAAGGTTTATTCCCCGTAATTTTGGATCGACCCTTGGCTGGATTTGATATTCCCTTTCTCTATTTCCCTTCAGGGTATTCTAATTTACACTTCAACCAGCTTCGACCACCTATCATTAAGGGTGGATTTAGGTGTCATCTCTGGAGTTCCAGTTAGGTATTGAAGATGGATCTCTGAGCTCAGGGCAGTGTCGGTCTGTCCATCTTGATTCAACGAGCATATGATGCTTCTTTATGCTCATTCTCCCTAGCAGCGATGGGTGGTAAGGTCTTTGCTATTCTTCTGTTTCGTGCTATGTATTTGGAGAGTGGATGTGCTGAAGCTGGTGTTTGTTGTAGGTTCTTTTTTTTTTGTCTCAAATGGATATAGAACGAGATAATTTGGAGATATCAGTTTCCTCTTTTGGGTTTATTTTTTTTCTAGTTCACATGTTTTTTTGAATAAAAAAGAATACACTGAAAAATGAAGATGGATGTGATTCTAGGATGGATTTGGCTTCTCTCGCAGGTCAGTGCATGGACAGGAACATGTGTTTAGCATTCTATTGATGTAAAAGAAGGTGGATCTCCTCTAGTTGTCATAGAAAATGTGATTCTTAATAGTGATACAGATTTTTATGTTTCATACTTTTTTATTTCATTTAAATTTCTTTTTTGGTTGCCATGGTTTTATTCATGTTCATTCCTTTATTTTTGGTTCTATTATGATTTCTCATGCTTGTTAATTATGGCACTTTGTGGTGGGGTATTGGGGCTAATGGCATCTTGTTCTCTGGAGATGTTTGATGAGTAGATCAGGATGGGAACACCATTTTTATCTAGTTATATTTTATTTTTTAGTTATTTTTTGTGGGATATTTTTATCTCATTTGTGAGTGTGCTTTTAGGAATTAGGGGTTGTATGCATAGTTCATCGGTGGTGGTCATTGAAGTGGTGTAGATGCCGGAGGAGAGTTAGTTTGATGTCCTTCTGATGACAGGTATGTAAGGATGATAGAGGATGTCCTATATGATTTTCTTCATGGTGTTTTTTGATGATTATGTCATAGCGTTATGGTTTCCCATAATTGGAAACATTAAGGCTCTTATTCATTGCACTCGCCTGGTAAGCACTGCATTATTCAAGCCTGGAATTTAATTGTTATTTTCCATCTATTTTTTAACAGATTTTTCTTTGCAAGCATCCCATGTATTTTTCACCTTCCGGTAATAAGAATCCCATATCTTGTGTTCATTCATATCAGCAATGACACCTGTACGCCCGTCTTTTCCAATCCATGCATTTTCACTTTTTTCATTATTTACTTATAGGGCATTCATAGTCCTAATCACATTATCACCACATTTTTTGTGTTAGGGATTGGGGTAATGCCTCAAAAGAAATAGCAGCAACTTTGTAGGGCCACTTCTCAATGCCTTCAATAGACGATCTCTTCTACTTCAAAGAGGAATACATGGTAATTGTAGTAACACTACCACCAGGTATCAACTTTGGATTCTTAAGAATGTTTATTCTTAGGGTATAAAACCATGAAAAATCACGTTCAATTTAATTATAGAATCCTTGATAACACCCATTAGAACAGTGCAAGATTTTGGCTCCGAACGCTACATGATGAAGGAAAAAACTAGTCACTAATCCACTTGACCTAAAAAATACAAGCTTTTGTTCCCACATAGGATTCATGTTGTTCATTGTGTATATTTAGAAAATCATTTCCACAAGCCTTCAGTACCTTGTTGTCTTCTTTTGTCAATCATATGACGATACTGACTCGATATTTTCTTAAGCAATGGCATGCCAAATCACTCAACCCTCTCTCTTTTATAGCAAAATCAGGTTTGAACATTTCGATCTGTATGCCAATTTTCTCAATGTACTTTTAATTTTTCATACACCCCAAGCATCTTCTCTCACAAACTCTACATTTATTTGGTTCTCCAAATTCTTGTACTCCAGATGAAAATCAAGAAGAAAGATGCAGGGGTTCAAAACCCTATTCACATTTTCTCATGAGTAACAAAGTCTTTTCTCATTTTTTATGAGGGTAACAAAGTCTTTGTTGAACATTACAGCTTTAAGAACCTTTAAATCCCTTAATTGGAATCCATAATTTTTCAACCGTTATATACATAATGTCAAGATCTTGGAAACCTTGACGAAGGTACATTCCAACTGTTGTCATAGCCTCGAGTGATAAATCTGATATGAGATCGCTGAATTGGCTAGTAAAATTTGTACCAATGAAACTCTTCACCAGTCCAAGAATTACAACATGATCATTCACATTGACATGAATCGTAAAAATAGAATATTTTATTAAAAAACTTTTCAATGTGCCCAGTAATGATAATAATACAGGAATGATTTTGATTATTACTTTTGTTGTTACTTGCAGATTCTTCTACCTCTTGTGGAAAAAGATTAAAATCTTCAGATTTGTTGACATGGACATGTATTATTCTATTGATTCCTTGATAATGTGTATCATGAAGAGTCGAATGGTGTTACTTCATTCGTAGTTGGTCATAGAATGTGTGGAGTAGTCGGGACCAAATTTTTTTAGGTAATATATTGATGCCCAATTACTGTTTTAGTGTTCTCACTAACATATTGATTCCCCTCACCTATTTATAATGCCTTGGTCATAGAATGTGTGGAGTAGTTGGGACCAAAAAGAAGAGGCTGGATTCCTGCCCACAGGATGATACTTACTAAACATGTACCTGTATAGTTTATGAGATGGATGAATTAATATTGACAAACATTATTCATCTAGCAGGTAATGGGAAAAGCTGCCCACGAAAAATAAGGTATATTTACCTCCCTTTCTTCAAATTAATCAATTACCTTACTATAGAGAACCATTATAAAGATGAGATGTGCACTAGTTAAATCTAATGAGAGTAATTAGAAAGTATACTGCAATTATTGGGTAGAGGGAATATTTTTATACCTGTGCATATTTTTATTTGGTATAAATACAATGCGAATTGATGTCTATGAAATCTACCCCCACATAATTTTCATCTGGGTTTCTTAGTGTTCCACTTTGCAACATAGTCTGGCTTCCACCTAGATTTCACCCATGGCCTATGTGTGAAATCTCTAATCTGGAATCTATTTTAGAGTTCTCATTTCATTATCTTTGGAATATGGTATCTATTTTAGTTTTCTCATCATCATTACTGATATGGAATGTGAATAATATGGTGATGTGTAGTAGAGTGGACATTCATATTCAAGTTCCAGTTGAAGGGATCATCTAGGTTCGTGTACTAATGAGTGTTGTGACCCATCATTGTAAGTTTTGTTGTATTTTCTTTGATTCTCAGGTTCTTTTTTGGCATTCCAGTGGCAAGGTTTACAGGTACTTATCATTTTATTTGAGGGCGGGTAGCCCATGTAGCTTGTAGAATCTAACCAGTTATCTACTTCCTCAACCCATGATTTTTTAATGTCCATTGTTTTATGGATGTGGATTTGGATCATGGTTTGATATCCTGATGAGTTTTTCCTACTGTTAATTTATTCACAGTTTTGAAGTAGTCACATTTATGTGCACATTCCATTAAAAATCATTAACTAGTTTATTTTTATCGTTGATCAATATGGATGATGAATTAGAATGTAAATTAGATGATAAATTAGTAGGATAGAATAACATTGAGTAAGTAAAACAGCCTTGATAATAATAGGATTCAGGAGAACAAAGTAGCAGATGAGGAAGAGGGTCCCCCTGGGGGGTAAAAGAGGTTGTTCATTATATTCAGAATAGAGGGGAATCAAATTTAGTTACCTATAATCTAGGTGGAATCATCAAGCATCTTCCCATAAACATCTTCTATAATTTTATTGATGGGGACCTATGTATGTTGTGCTCTTGAGGTTTTTATTTAGAGTCACATGTCCTGTTCCTTGAGTTTTTCAGTATTTGTTTTTTGTTTACAATTGAGAATATCTATACTGAAACTTTACCAATGCAGGAGTCCATACTCATTCCCCTCTTTTTCCTCCACCCTCAAAATGATACCCAATCACAAATCCAATATGGCCTTCCATTGATTTGTTTTTTTTTCTTCAAAAGATTTTAAATTGTTTATTATTTTTCCTCTGTTATCCTGCATGTTCTGTATTTTTTCTGGACATTTAGTATATTTTACCACCTCTAGATTCATGTCCCCCTGTTTCCCTCTTCTACTTTTTTTCAAGTTGTTCACTACTGCATACCTTTCTTGGACTAGGATTTGTATTGGGCTGCCTCATGAAGACTTACAGGCATCTAATCAACACTTAGAGGCCCAACCAGAAATCAATGTTGATCAAGTGGGACGTGTGGAAGGCTGACATGAGGAGAGAGACACCAAGATAGAATTTGTTACAGCTACCGTCAAAGAGGAGGATTCCACCTATACCAAAGAGGTACCCAGATTACTATCCACTATGTATTATTCCTGAATCAACTCAAAAATAAATTCCCCTCAGTGGGAGGATACTCTGCTGCTGCTATTAATTCTCCATCATTGTGAATAAGTTTCCTATTTCTTCCTCTATTCCACTGGATTTATCCACCAACTCATTCTGTTTTCATTTTATTTGTGTTAATATTGTGTTACTGCTATCCCCTTGTGCTTCCAATTCTAGTTTTGATGTGTTTATTCTTCTTATATCATATGACCTTCTATTTAGTTTTTTTAATTCTGTTTCATATTGTTTTTTATTGATGTGATGCTTTCTTCCTCTATTTAGTGTTGTTCTCTTTTGTTTAGTGGTGTTTTATTTCCTCCAGTGCTATTTATTTTTCTCCTCAGTGCTGTGATCTCCCTCCATTTATGGAGAGCCAATTGGATTTTCTAGTCCAAAGGAGTGAAGCTGAATTTTTTGTTTTGAGTTTTAAAAATTATTGTGTTGATTTTATTTCATACCTTCTCTGTGACTTCAGTGGATGTATTAAGGATCTTGGTGACAACACATGAATTCTCATTCATTTTATTCTTCTTTTCCAATCTAATAAATTGATTCTTTTTGCTAGCATCATTTCTTGATAAAGTGGGATGTGAAATGATAATTGAAGTGGTCACTTAGTAGAAAAATCTGAGAGTTCATCGTTGTACTTGTAGGAAGATATAACTTTACAATAGGAAGACATTCCAGTGAGGATCCGTCAAGCCCAGCTCAGGAATAGGACTCAGGCTAGTTTGGGTTTTCATTTTCCTCAACCAGAAGGGAACCATATAGGTGTCCCAGATTTTTCAGAGGCCAACAAGGAGGCAGTTCAACCAGGGAATGGCTTGGTTAGCAGAAAGGGGCCACCAGTGGGAGAGGATGTGCTCCATGGTCACGAACCTGGCCACCAGTGGGCGAGGATGTGATCCATGGTCATGAACCTGGCCACCAGTGGGCGAGGATGTGCTCCATGGTCATGAACCTGGCCACCAGTGGGTGAGGATGTGCTCCATGGTCACGAACCTGAGCATGCAGGTGTGTCTCATGCAGCTAGTGACTATACAGCTCACTGGGTGTGGTGAAGCAAATCACCTCTATTGGGGTAGAGGTTGAGGTCACCATTGCTGATCCTTCTTGAATTTTTTCAGCCTTTACAACTCCAAAAGAGGGGATATATGCATTCTATCATTTTAGTTTGGATAAATCCATTTTTTTGTGTTTAAATTCTGTCTCTGTTAAAGTTTTATCTTGAAAAACATTTTTAGGGGTTTCAGTTGGTTTTGGAAACATTATATATGGATCAAAGTTTACATATATTTGATGAAATATCAGCAGGGATTATGAAAAATGCTTTCTATGCAAATCATGTTTTAATACCTTTATTCATATTTTGGTTTCAATTCTTACAGATATTTTGCACTGATTTGAGTTGGAGTGGGCTCGCTGGTCTTGGGGTATGGATGAGTTGTTGATGCTTGTTGGTTCGTGGTGTGGCATGGATGCGTTGGAGTTGACTCGCTGGTCCTGGGGCATGGGACTCGCTGGTCCTGGGGCATGGATGGGTTGTTGGTGATCGTCGGTCCCTGATGTGGCATGGATGGGTGATGTTGGCATGGGTGGGGGTGGATTTTTGTATTAATGGGTGTGATGGATCCCGTTGGGGGATGAATTTTGTATTGATTCTTTTTGTAATTAATTTCATTATTAATATAATTATTTTTTTATAAGTTTGAACATGTGTTAAATTCGTTTTCGATTTAATAATTAAAACAAATATATTATATAAGATAAATTAATAAATATAATATGAACTTTTCCTACCAATAAAAATTTATAATTTTTATTCAAATGTAATTTATAAATAAATATTATATGTTGCTAATATTATTACCAACAGAAATTTTTTTCACTAGAATCTGTTGCTAAACACTTTAACCCACATATATATTATCTGTTGGTATTATTATAATTGCAATAGAACTATTTTATCTATCGCAAAATCATTTAGCGACATAGTTTTTACCAATAGTTTAGTAACAGGGACATATATGTTGGTAAAACGTTTTACCAATAGAAAATGCACTTTTACCGACAGATATGATCCTGTTGGAAAAAGTGAAATATTTTGTAGTGAATTTACCATATAAATACATTATAAATTAAATTAACTATTCCTAGAATCATGAGTGAAATAAAAACCAAAATTTTGAACTCACATGATATTATTACTATTCTAGGTCATGGAATACTCACTATTTCTTTTCTTGAGAATAAATGATAAATTAATTATTATAATATTAAGAAAACTCTCCTCCTCTCCACTATATAAACTACCCCTCACCCCCTCTTCCTACCACACCAATCAAGCTTCAAGCCTTACCTAAATTATTCAAAATACTATTTTCAATCCCTCTACCCATTTCTAAGGCCTGCTAGTCTCACCAAATGTCCAAAAACTAAGGTCTTAAAGAGATTCTCAAGAGGAGTACTCAAGAGGTGAACCTATCTTCCTTTTTCTTTCAATTTATTTTATAAGTTCCATTATATATTCTCATCTCACCTATTCAAAATTCCATGATAATTCTAGTACCATAAATTTACTATATTTTCATTATGATAATGGAATATTTCATCATAATCTCTCTTTTCTCCTCCTTTTATACTATAAATGCAAACACCATCCGAGATGTGTTAATTTATCACACTTAAGGAAGACGGGTTTTCAATTTGCATTAATATCTTCAAGACTGGTCATGAAACCCTTTTAATGGTTGAAACAGATCATAATATATTTATTTTATTTTATTTAATGTTATGTAATCCTTATACACTCATAATATGGAATAATAATACAAAACAAGTTCATTGTGCACAAAACCGCCAAGCTAAATCCAAACGCTCATCATTAACTTATCAAATGAGTGATCCTCATGGTATATAAACAAAATAATTATAAGATAATTTTTATATCTTTAACATCAATAATAATATATATTAACAATTATGTATGTTTAACCACATTTCAAACAAAATTCCATTCATGAATACAAGTAAACGGATCATGAAAACCAAGGAAGAAAATGCTTCCAAAACAATAAAATTGAACCACTTAAACCCATCAAAAATGCCATTAATGAACCTAATAAGGTTATAAAATATGAATTACATGTTTATGATTTTATTTAAATATTAATTAATAAATCTAAATCTGATTATTCCGGTCGTTAAGAACAATCAAGAACACCTTCGAGGATAAGGTAAGAGATCCTCTCTCTCACTTTTATTCAATAATACCCCCTATGTTGTGTCCTTTTATTTTTAATTCATAATGATGGGGTATGTTTTAAAACATCTCCATACTTCCCTTATAATATATAAATAATGTTATACAACTTTACCTCTCACTAAGTACTCACAAGAACACCCGTTACCATGCCGAAATGTTTGTAAGGGGTTTTCTCATCTCACTTTTATTTCCATGAGATTTCCATTGTTCACCACTTATTTCTTGTATGTGGTGTATGTGTACTGAAGTTTTTCATATAATATCATGATTACATTTATATTCATGGTATTAAATTATTCATTTGATGGTTATTAAGTTTTGGTCATATGATTAGACTGATTGCATTGTGGTAAGAGACTTTATCTCAACTTCCATTTTGTCGTGACTTACTTTGTATTGTGCATCTAATAAACCTTATGTGGTGTACCTACTGACCATTTGAGATCAATTTTAATTTTAAATTATATTTCTATTAAATATCCATATTCTCATATCATGGATATGTTTATTGTCTAAACCACATACCATTTTACATACAGTGTTTATTTGGAATATTGTTTTAACTGTGGAAATATTGATGAATCCGTATCCTCTACTCTATAAGGATATTGAAAATTAATATTTATATTGTATTAAATCAATTTATAAATAATTATTTGGACATGCAGTGAAGGGTGGGGTCCGCTATATCCCCTTGATGCATCAACAGGTCTCATGAGACAATCAGTTGGCGACAAACCCTTCGAGTTTATTCCCAAAAATTAGATGGGTTTCAACCCACAGAACTAAACCATTTTAATGGTATTATGGTATCATTTTCCATATATATTATTTCCAATTAATAATCATTCTCTTTATTCATTATCAGTTATTACTATCCATGAGGTTTCCACTATGACAAAATATATGGATGCAGTTTCATTCTCATTTTATTAATGGTGTGAGTTTTTCATTTATTCACCATGCCATATTAACTATGCCAAGTTGTTTATGATTAAGTTATATTTGATTCATGATTCCAAAATTTTTAACCCTTACTAATCATTTGATCTCACCCTTTTAATTTTTTTTACCTTCAGCAGGTTGTGAAGTGGATATCACTTATTGAGTTTTTGTGGATTCAGTTTATTAGTTTTTGTTATGTATTGTACTTTGTTACCTTTCCAAATTTTATTTGAGTTATATATATGTATCTAGTTTCTTAAAGACTAATAAAATGATCATTCCTTATATATTTAATCCCTTCTAACCATGACAATGTAATTAGTAATGCATCGGCTCCGGTTTAGAGGGGTTGGGGTGTTACACTGGGTGTCTGTTTTTGTAATGTATTAAGTATTCCACAAAAATGATGTAATGTCTATTTACATTAAGGTTGGGTTGTTATAATGTAATAGGATTAACAATTATATATTAAATTTATTTCTATGTTAAAATTTTGATAAACACACGGGGTTGCCTCCAAGTACACATGTGTACTACATTAATTTTAAATGAAGTTAATTTTGTTTAAAATTATAGATAATGGTGAGTCAAGGATGGTTGGATTAAATTAAGATAAATTGAGTTAATTGGATTAATTCATGGAACATTATCTTAATTAAAGAATAAATTAAATTAATTGATAACTAGATTGTAAATGTATGCTTGTTATTTTATGTGTGGATGATCATGAGATTAGACCAACCCTTGTATGTGATTAGTTTCTTTTAAGTTATTTTGGTTAAGTTATTATTGATGGTCTACAAGTCATCCCATCATCCTCATTATGTAAGGATATTCACTCCCATAGTTTCTTTTATGTAAACCCCTTTATCTAATATATTGGATCCCCTCACATGTGTGTGGGTTAAATCTTATGTAAGGAAGGAGCTCCCAAGTGAGGGGTGGCTGTTTGGGTTATGAATATGAGGAAAAACCAATCAAGGTGATATAAAGGAACCAAAGGCATAATGATACAATATGAACCAAGATTTATTACAAGGTGTTTTCCCCAAGGATCAAGGGTTAGTTTGTAATTCTCCAGATAAACTAACTACTATAAAAATCTCACGATCATTTTAATTATGCTTTATTTATATCAGTTGCATGGTTAATTATTTATGTTTTTGGATCATGTGAAATCAACTAATAAATGAATTAAAAATCATGAAATATGGAATAAAATATAATCAGATTATGCATAAATTTTTTATCAAACATGGTTAATCACTTAAGTAAAATCCACTTTATATTAACGAGGCATGTAAAAGGATAAAATGATATTTATACATAATTATAAAAACATATCAACTAAAATATTGATTTGGTATAACATTACACTACTTAGGTTATCAATGACCTCATAGTTCAATGTGCTTGACCAACCCAAGTTTGGGTGCTTTCAATTATCAAGCAACTTTTATCTTGAAATTTTGGGTTAAATTAACTTATTTTACATTAAGGGTTGACTTCCTAAGCAGGAATTGGTCTAAGTAATAGGCAAGTGTTGATGAAATATTTAAAATATGATTTCAGGATTTGGGAGTCCACTCAATGGATCAAGGAACTACAAGTTAATGTAGTTGGAAAGTTATGCCTACCTAAAACCCTTCAAATAGATTTCAAGACCCATGTCTGGGTTATGATAAGGGAATATGGATATTTTACTCTAGAATATCTAAAAAATAGATATTCCAGAAATGATGGCGAGGGATATTGGGTTTTGAAAAGTACTGATAGATTAATAAGAATCTAATTAAATTTAAATTTATCAATAAAAAACAAATATTAATAATCTGATCTTAATTTGTAGAAATGGTTAATAAAACAACTTCAAAAATATCACTATGATCCATACTTGAGAAGGATAAACTTCTCACCATAATGAATTTTTATGAAGGGTATAGGTGCTTGCGCATTATACTATTCCATGAATAAAAAATATACATATTGAAGGACCCACTTACTGAGTTCATTTATAAAGAGGATAATGAGGAAGAATTATCTTTCTATTTGAAGCATGTGGATGATGCTTTGGATTTACAATGTTTCATGGTATCCTATATGTCTAATGAGCTTCTAAATAAATATGTGGATATAGATTCACATAAAATAATTTCTCACCTTAAGTATCTCTATTAATATAAGGAAATATCAGAGAGATATGATATCTTTAATGCACTATTCACATGCAATCTTAGAGAGTCAACACTAGTTGGGGCACATGTAGTCAAGATGATTGGATACATTATGTTCTTGGACATGTTGGGTTTTAAGATCCCTAATGAGTCATGCACAGGTCTCGTTATATCCTCATTACCAAAAAACTTCTCTAGTTTTATTATGAATTACAATATAGGCAATAGTTATAAGGCATCGCCAAAACTTATTACACTTATTTTCCAAGTTTATAAATACATGGGGCATGAAAAACCCACTATAATTATGGTGAATAAAAAGATTAAGAATAAGGAAAAAAGTTTGAAGACTCATTCAAAGTCTATGGCTCTAGAGAATCATCCTTCCAAGAATAAGAAGATCTAGAGGCAAGGAAAGGAACATGATGTAGTATGTTTTTCATGTCACAAGTAGGTCCACTGAAAGAGGAATTTAATACAAATAAATAAGAAAGAGGAAGCTTTAGTTGGATTATTTATTAAGTGTAATATTTCAATATCTACAAGTTGGGTATTAGATATTTCCTATGGTGCTCACATTTATATCCCAATATAGGAATCAAGTATATTTTGGAAGATTACCATAGATTAGGTGGATCTATGGGATACCAATGGAGTGAGGATAGATTCTCTAGCCATTGGAGACTACCATATCACATTATGACATGATTTATTTTTGTTTTAAATAACTGTTATTATGTGACTAGTGTTACTAAGAACATTATTTTTGTTTGTTATTTAGATATGGATGGATTTATTTTCATCTTTAGAAGTAAGGGTTTCTAATTTTATAAAGATAGCATATGTTATGGTATGGAATAATTGAATAATGGTCTTTATGTACTAAGTTATTAAAACCAAATTTTGGTAGTTGATAATGTAATAAACATGTGTGACTCATATAACACCTAGTTATGGCATCACTTACTTGGTCATATAAATGAAAATAATTTGAAAAATATCTATTAATTTGATTATTTAGACTCTTTTGAGATAAATAATCTTGAAAAATATCATGCTTGTTTAAAAATAAATATGAAAAAACCACCATTCACTCACCAATGTGAAAGGTCCAAAGTTATTATATAATTGGTACACACCAATGTGTGTTGACCTTTTCAAGTAGAAGATAGAAGTGGATTCTCATACTTTATTACTTTTACTGATGACTTGAGTTGGAATGGTTATATCTACCTGATGAGGTATAAGACTGAATCCTTTGAGAAGTTTAAAGAGTTCAATAATGAGGTTGAGAATCAGCTTGATAAGAAGATAAAAAAACTTTGATCAAATCAAGGTGATTAATATCTTAACCAAGACTTTATCAAATTTCTAAGGGAGTATATGATTTTATCTTAAATCACTCCATTTTATACACCATAGTGGAATGGTGTTAGTGAAAGGAGGAACTGTACCTTGTTAGACATGGTAAGGTTGACGACGAGTCATGCAAGCCTTACATTATCCTTTTATGGATATGCTTTATGTACAATATTATAATTACTAAAATGAATACCAACTAAAGCATAAAATGGCATTCCCTTTGAGTTATGGAGTGAAAAGAAACCCGTTTTGTCACATGTTCGTGCATGGGGTTGTGAGAAATATTTTAAGGATATATCAAGCATAAAAATAATACCCTAAGAATTAAGTTTATCTTTATAGGGTATCCCAATGAAAAAAGGGATACTATCTATATAACCCTCTAGATAAGAAAGTAATTGTTACAAGACATGTCATATTTATTAAGAGGGAGCACATCCTCAAAGAGGATAGTGGGAGAAAAATTGACTTCGATGAAGTTGATGATCAAGATACATAAGATTTGGTATAAGAAAAAATTCCACATGTACCTATGGAAGATGTTATTCCTGGAATATAAGTAATGTGTAGGAGTAATAGAGAGGTAAGAGAACTATAAAGATGATTTTCTGGTCACTGATGATGGTGACTCATTATTTGTTGAAAATAATGATCTGCTCTCCTACAAATAGACAGTAGAGAGATCAAAAGATGCAATATGGCAAAAAACTATGAATTCTGAGATATATTCTATGTATCAAAACCAAGTTTGGGTTTGTTTCGGTCTGCTAGTTGATATAAATCATGTTGGGTGTAAATGATTATTCAAGAGAAATATGGACATGGAATGTAAAGTAAATACTTATAAAGAAAAAATAGTGGATAAAGTGTTTAGAAAATGTCAATTAATTGACTATGATGAAACTTTTTATCTAGTTTCCATGTTTAAATCCACCAGAATTTTGTTTACTATAACAACTTACCATGACTATGAGATTTGGAAAATGGATGTAAAAACAACTTTCCTAAATGGGAACCTTCAAGAGGATGTGTACATGACACCATAAGAAGGGTTTGTGACTCCATGAAATTCCAAAAAGTTATGAAAGTTTTAGAGATACATATATGGATTAAATCAAGCATCCAGATCATGGAACATTCAATTCGATGAAGCTATAAAATAATTTGGTTTTCATTAATAATGAATGTGAGCCATGTGTTTACAAATGGTTTAGTGTACTGTAGTTGTTTTCATAGTAGTATATGTTGATGATATATTAATAATTAGAAAAAACATACCATCCTTATAAGAGATTAAGGAATGGTTGAGAAAGTTCTTTTCTATGAAGGACTTAGGTGAAGTAACCCATATTCTAGGGATCAAGACCATGCATGATAGATCCAACAGACTTCTTGGAGTAAGTCAAGGTATATAATTTAACCAAATACTAAATAGGTTCAGTTTGGAATGATCCAAGAGGGTATTATACATTTTTACAAGAAAATGTATCCTCATACACACGAGGAAAGAGAGAGAATGAGTAAGATGTTATACACTTCTGTGATAGGATCTATCATGTATGTCATGTTATGTACAAGGATTGATGTTGCATATGCATTGATAATGGTAGGAAGATGTCAATAATATCCAGTTTAACATCATTAGAATGCTTTTAAAACAATACTTAAGTATCTAAGGTGGACTAAGGATATGTTTTTGGTGTATAGAGGAGATGAAGAGCTAGTCATCAGGGGTTATACAAATTCTATCTTTAAGACAAATTAGAATAACCTAAAGTCATAATCTGGATATGTATTTTATCTCAACAGAGGATCTGTGAGTTAGAAAAGTTCAAAGCATCCAGTTGTCACTGATTCTATAGCATAACCCGAGTATATTGCATATTTTGATGCATACAAGGAAATAGTTAATATTTAAAACTTTTTCTAAGATATTGATGTAGTAACTAGTAATAAAGATCTTATCGCATTTTACCACGATAACATTATAATAGTGTCTCTCTCCAGAGATCTAAGGTTACACCAAAGGACAAAGCACATAATTTGGGTGTTTCATATATTGAGTAATTTTTCTCAATGAGGTGAAGTTTCAGTGAGTAGAGTATCCATAGAGAAAAACATAGAGAACCCCTTAATGAAGGATTTATCTCAGCAGAAGCATGGTTATCATGTGAGATCTAGTGGATTGAAATTTATTTCCAGTTGGCTTTAGTTCTAGTGGGATTCTATTTGAGTTGGTGATCGAGAACTGAATTTATTAGTACTTGATTATATGATTTTATTATTAAATAAGTTTTCATATCACATCATGGTTGTTTTTTTCATGATATTTGTATGTGATAATGTCCTTATAATATATGTTACACTGAAAGATCGAAGTAGTTCACTACTATGATGAGAACTAGGAGGTGTCGTGAAATTATTATTGAATCACATTCTATGTATAGATGATATTATCTGATGGTACATAGATACTACAGACTATCCAAGGTAGGAGGTTCATAAGACATTGATACACCTTCTCATGGTGTTCTCCCTTGGTAATACCCAATATAAGAGGTTATGAGAACAATCTCATTAATAGGAAATCTATATTTCCATGTGTCATTGGATGTTTCTATCTATAGATGTGTTTATTAATCATTATACTTTAATCTTATCATTAATAGATATCATGAATCATGTAATTTAATGTATTTATGAAAACTGTGATGACATATGCTCACAGAAAAGTTAGATACGTTGGGTGCATCATGAGTGATATTGCATTAATGGATAATGAGAGAAAGTATTTATCTCTTTTTGTCTCTTAATAGTAGTTAATATCATAAATCCTTTTATGGGAATGTAACCGCCTGAATAAATCCATTTTCATGTTGTTTGATGGGCGTGTTCATTTATGGAAAATCAAAGAAAGAAACATCGAGCATACAGGTTGATGAGATCGGCATGCAATCTGCTTAATTTAATATATTTTGATAAAAGGATTATATTTCTTGGTAAACATTCATAGGATTTTGGATGTCATTGAGATGTTAAATTATTTATCTATGGATTAATTTTCATATTGCAGGATGTTGAACTTTAAATTTCGATGGTTATACATAATTCCACTGAGAAAGTGTCCTAGAGGATTACACACTAAGTGCATCCAAAATATCAATTAAATTCTAGTATTGAATTTAACAAGTTAGTTGGTTGATAACCATAAATTAATCATAAGTTATTTGAAAGAATAAGTAAGTTAAATAATAATAATAAATATTTGTTTGTAAGTTTGTATAATATAATATTTATTATATTTATCAATGAATAATGCCGTTATATTAGTTTATTAAATAAATAGTCATTATTCAAGGATATGTAAATGTGGATGAGGGAATGTAGAATGAGTTTAATGGTTCAATTAGAAATCGTATAAATGATATTTATTTATATTATTTGTGTGTTTCACATGCCAAACATTTAATAATATTATTATTATTATTATTATTATTATTGGGCCTGGGGTCAACTAAGAATTGTGGAATTGGGAAAGTACTTGTGTGAGAATTTTCAACCCTAAACCTATCAAAATAAATATCTAATTATATATCTTTATTAAAACGCAATTGGTGTGCACAAAGGATAGGGTGAGACTCTAAAACCCTAGAGATAGATCAAGAGATCTAGAGTTCTCTCCTACCCTCCTCTCTCAATCCAATAAGATATTATAAATAGTTCTTCCTCTCTTGAGAAGAATTTTTCCGCGATCAACTACAAAAAAAATGAACATGATTTGTCATTCCAGCACTCAATGATTCTATGGTGTTATTCAGAGATTTTGGTGCATGTGTGGATCATCACTAGAGTTATTCTACAGTTGAATCCTGTAGTGAAATGATAGTGCAATGAGATATATTCCACTGATTCATCAATGAAAGTGGAATTACAAGTTAAGGTAATTCTATATCTACTTATAAATTAAACATAAATTATATGTGAAGATCCTTCGATTTTGGTTCCAAAATTTTAATATTGTCAAGTAATATATTGTTTTTTTAACATGATATTTTGATTATGTAAAGTAATTATTACAAGTGATTTATGACTAAAAAACGAGTAGGTCATACCATTAAAGGATACCTTCGTTATACCAGAAACCTATAGGTAAGTCCATAAGCTGGACTATTATACATTGATCAGAACCAGCATTAATGGTATTTTGGCCATTCCATTATTCCAAACTTTCTTCCCCATTATTTTGATTCTGAGTGGCGGTGTACCTGAATCCTCTATGATCTTTGGTGGCCCACTAAACCGCTCTATAAATTAATCTTTGAACCATGACTATGAAAAGTACATATAGATCACCATAATATTTTCAAACCAATATTTAGAATCTTCATACATACTAACCCAGACAAAGGGAAACATTGGATTCCTATGGTGTTTGTTGTATATAGAGGTGTGATTCTACCTGAGTGATCCCATAGTAGTCAATCTCAGACCATAGTGCGATGCGGTGGGATTCTATGGTGGGATAATGGTGATGTAGATCACATCATGAACACTTTTTATCCAATCATGGACCAATTAATTTAATTTAAATTATATAATTATATATATATATATTATGAAATATTAAAAACAAAACATAAAAAATTAAAAACACATCCAAATTCATAATTAAAATCATCCATAATGCATCAAACACATGCCCAATAAAAGATACTAGTATTATTACATAATTAAATAATTTAATTAAATTAAAAAAAAATTAATTTTAGTATTCAAACAAAAATAAATAAATAAAAATACACAAGGATAACAAGAGGCTATCAAAAAAATATGTTGGGAAAAAACAAACACATAAACTGAAAAAAATATCGTGAAAAAACACATAAATTGAATTTAAAATAAAAATACATGTCACTACTGCAGATATTACCTTTAACAACATGAAAATAGGCTTTTAATAGCACTAAAAAATCAATATTAATCACAATGATGATAAAGGGGGGTACCCTTTATCAACACTAAAAAAGTGATGATAAAGGGGGGACTTTATCCATGCTAAAAAAATCATTGATAAATAACACCCTTTATTAGCCCTAATAAATGCCTAGCAATCTACAATGTGCTGTTAATATAACAGCACACCAAAAAAACCTATAATTTCAAACAATGCTATATACAACATGTAATTTCAAACAATTCTATATACATTTAATTGAAATCATGAATACAAAAATTTCCACCCATAGTATATACAAAAAACACTATTTACATTTTGAACAATGTTTGAAATAATTGTATATACAATTATCCAACAAAAATTTTAAAACATTAATATTTCATCTTTTAACACCTGTGATCCCCTCTCAAAAATTTCCTCCCATGTTATCACTTGATGAAAAAATCATCTCAACTTGAGAAAAAGATTCCACCTATATAAGAAAACAAATATTATGTTATTAATACTATAAAGAAATAAATAAAACATTCATATGAAATAATACATCAATAAACTGTCAATATTTAATAAAAAAGACACATTTAGAGTTATATTGTTCACTCTGTGCATCCTATTGAGGTGGGTTTGATTCCTACATGTCACAAATGAGTGATGGATTGTTGTCCTAAAATATCAAAACAATATGAATGTATTTTCTTGGTTTTGAGTATGTCACTTGTTCTTTTACTAAAATTAATGTCAATTTTAAATAATGAAACATTTGCAATTATACCAGTCACACTGTGTGTCGGATTGAGGTTTGGATAATTCTTACCTATCACAAATTACTAATGGATCATTTTCCTAAAGTATCAAAGCAATCTAAATGTATTTGCTCAGTTTTCAATATGCCACTTGTGTTTTTTTACTAAAATGTCATTTCAAACTGAAAAAACTCATTATGAGTCATAACGTTCGTATAGTGCATCATTTTGACATGAGAATACTTCATGCATGTCACAAATGACTTATAAATCATTTTCCTAAATTATCAAGACAATCCGAGCACGTTTTCTTAGTTTTCAGTGAGTGACACATTTTGAACTAAAATTTCAATTTTAAATTAATAAAAGACATTTTTTTATAATATACCATACTTTACATACATTGATATTACTTTAAAATTGAGGAATATTCATTACAAAACATAAAAAAACCATTCCAAGATCATATAGGTTTACTGACTTAGAAACTAGGAAACATAAACAATTGGTTCATAAGACATCTATATTGTCTCCAACTTATTTATTTATAAGTAGGCCCCTTTTAGACATATCATACTTAATAACCTTATTCACGACTTGGGGAAAAGAAAAATATGAAAGGGTGAGCTCATATTATCAGTAAGAGTAAACAAAGAAGATATCAATCATATCATAATCATAAGATATAAGAACATAACATTTGAAAATCTTATCCTATATATGAAAGATCATGATATCATGTCCTGAGATAAATCATAAAAGTTCATAAAAATAAATGGAAATAATCCAAAAAGTCATAACATAAGACATGATTTTTTTGGCATACACATAAGCATATAAAATAATTTCATATTAGTTAAGCCTCATTTCCAAGACCATCATAGCGGACAAAGTCCATTACCAAACCGAGATCACTCCTCATTCCAGCCCTGTATTACTGAACTAAGATCATTTCCTGTTCTATACCTGTCTATCTCATGAGATATAAATATTTACCCAATGAATTGGAGTTAGATATAGGTACCACCCATCTCATAATGAAATCATTCTTATGTGTGCTACAAAAACACAAATCATTCATCATAACCTAAGGAATAAATTGGGTTTCTTTAAACATCATTCCACCATAACATAATCTATGTAAAAAATAGATTTCATAAATATAATTCCATTATAAACATAATAAAACCATAGGAAAAATATGTAACGCCCCGACCCCAGTTACCCAGAGTCATTGCGTTACTGCGTAACATTGTCATGATCACAAAAGATCAAGTCTCTAAAGAACGATTAGTTTAGTAGCCTTGGAAACACTAGATACATTCATAAGTCTTACATTACATCATAAAGTAAAAAAAACTACAACAAAATCTTGTCTTCATATACCCTCATACTATCCTTGTAGTTCATTCATAATATACTTCATCACATCCTGGAAAAATTAAAACATTGAAAGGGGTGAGCTCAGATGCTCAGTAAGGATAACAATATAGCGGAAGCTTTCATAAATAAACATAAACATTTAAGGCAATTTATAACTAAACAAAAGCCTTTTAAACATGAACTTCAGCATAATATGGCAAAATAAAATGAAATAATGCCATTTACTTATTCACATGGATATTCTACTGGTCGAATAATCACATGAAATATCAATAACCACTTTCATAATGATGGAATGCATAATGCCAGACTATCATAACCACGTAGCCAAGGCCTCGTGCCAAGACTACAAATAAGATTTTGTCAAGGCCTCGTTCCAAGACACTAGTTTGTCTCATGAGACCTGCCGATGCATCGAGGAGCTATAGTAGGCTCCACCCGTCACTTATTAAGTCCAATTCATTCCTCATATGAACAGGTTTAAACATATCATAAACCATAACATAATCATATCACATAAAACATGCATAAAGGAAACATAACATTTCCACATTTCAATCACAAGATATCAATACAAAACATTGATATAATAATAACATTTTCAAAACAATTTTCAATACCAAAATAAAAGAAAATTAAAACTTTGTATTTATTTTTCATTTTAAAAAAAGTTATGGCTTGTAGAGGAATCCGAAATTGAAATAATGGTCACAACAGTGGAGAAGTCGTTGTCGCCGCATACGTATGACAAAAAAACATTCCCTTTTGTCGTTTAGTAAAATTATTCGTATAAAAAAGATTCCTCTTGAATAAATGTAAAAGTCAAAGGGGTTTATACACTGTATAAAATAAAGTTGTGTATAAAACAAAATATGCCTCAATGAAAGGATATTGAGATGAAGTCCCTTACAAAGATAATTTTTTAAAATAAAATAAATATATTATGTGTATTCATTATAAGTACACATAATGAAAGTACAAATACAAGATAGGACATAATAATATCATGACATAATTTGAAAGTAAAAGATTAACCCAAAGAATAGAAATTGGGTTAAGAAGTTCCCTTACCTCGTGTCCGACTTGACTCGATCGTTCTTTAATCTCCTGAATAATAAACTAGAGTTAATTTATACTTTCTTAAGAACCTTTTTCAAGTTCATTATCCCTTTTATATCACTTATTACCATGTTATGAACATTATGTAATTATTTAAGTTAATAACGGTCGTTTTGTCGATCTTTGGTACTTGAGACAAAAATAAACTTATTATAATTACAAGTTGTTCATGTGGTAAAATATCCATTACATACAGAATTATATTCATGATTTAGATATCATATATATCATATATATCCAGTATATACTTGCCTTTATAATATTACATAACATTTAGAGGTAAGAAATGAAATGCATCGTTCATGGAGACGGTAAGCCGTACGTACGCATGAACGCTACTTTCATTTCTATTTCGTAATTAATGGAATTAAAAAAAATGAGATATATATATATATTATGTTATATAGGTCACATAAGTTCATTAATTTCATTCTTTATACATTCCATGTATTGTATGAACGAGTCACATCAGTTGAGGGGGCGGTAGTCCACACTTCCTCAAATGAAATTATCGCATTTGCACAACATGAAAAGCATAAAGGTATGATTTAAATATAAAATAAAGAAGCATAGAGAGGAAATAAATATAATATATATCATAAATAAATATATTTCCATCATAATGTCCACCCTGAGAGGTGGTAGGAGAAGATAGAACAATCATCGTTTCGTGAGGCAGTAATTCGCCATCCACGGAAACAGTATGTTCTTTAACCATTAGACGGAGGTGTGTGTAAGTGTAGCTCGAATCCTTATAATAAAAAAATCCTATTATATTGAAGATACTGGTTTTGTTACAAAAGAAAGTAATAAAAAGATTTTAAGGGGTTTGAGAAGCAAAAAAAAAAAAAAGAACATAAAAGAAGACATTACCTTAAAATCGGGTAACTCTTTTTGATTTGAGCCAGAGGCTTCCTTGGGAAGACTTCTGCCCAAAGTGATGCTTCTAGGAGTAATAAAGGGAAGTTGAGAGAGTATTTAAGTAGAGGTTGGCCGAGCCAAATGTCTTGGAAGGTGTGAATAATGTGGTAGTGGTGGGGGCCTTTTATAAGAGGAGAGGAGGGCACTCTTGTAAAGTCATGAAATGTTACTTTATTATATAATGAGTTTCGGATTTTAAAGGTCCCAAACTTATATATTTCGAGGATAAGGTGATAAGGGTTCGAAATATACTCATCCAATATGTCTTTTACAAGTTTAAGTCTTAGATATTACATTATCGTTTCATTTTATTTAAATCGTTAATTAATGAGGTAATCGCCTAATCATCATGGTGTCATAAATTTTTTAATTTATTTAATGTCTAAAAATTATATAAAAAATATCATGATGTAGGAAATATTTTTATATTTCCAATGAATATTTATAGTAAAAAATTTAACTTATATAACCCCATGTAATAATTGTTTTAGTAAAACAACACATGTTTGTGACAATTTTATTTTTACTTTAAATAAAAAGTTATTAATGTCATTTTCTTACCCAAGTGGCTCCATGGGGTCCCCAAGTTTACCCATGGATTTTATTGGTCATCCACGACTCATCCAATAATGGTAGGACAAGTGTCAATATATTTTCATATTTTTATAATATCATTTTTGCCTTAAATTTCACTAATTACCTTTAATCACGATTAATAAAACATAAAAGTTACTATTCACCAAAAAAATTATTTTAATCCCATTGAACCATATTTTACTTCCTAATGACAATTATTTATGTTGGATTTTGGAAATTCAAATCACAGAGGCGGTAAAATTTCATTTAAATGAAAAATCAGTTTTTTAACTACCACTTAGTAGTTTCACTATTCATAAAAAATCGAAGTTTTTCAAAACAACGCCAAAAATTAACCCTAAGCTATATTTGATATTCCTAATTCAAAAATGATGTCTATTTTACAAAATTAAAGACATATAAGTTGAATTAATTAATTTAATAATTAATTCCTGCTGTCACAACAAATAGCGTGTTTTTAAGAAAGAATATCAATCAAAAGATTGACAATTATTTATGTCCAATTTCAAAGTGAATTTAATTATAATGACCGCCATTGGATAAAATGGTAAAAATATATTCTAATTACACTTTATAACCACTCAAATGTATAATTTATCAGTATAAATTATTTTGATTAAAAAAGTTGTTTTTAAGTATTTTTCACTATTCATCAAAAATTGGAAGTTCTCAGAAAAATACCAAAAATTCAACATAGGATAATTTCGATATTCTAAATCCAAAAATGAAGTCCATTTTGAAATATAAAATTTATATAATTTCAAAAAGTGGGTATTATTATTCATAACTGCTACTTTTATTGGTCGCGGTGTGTTAGAACTCGAGGTTGCGTACAACACACGTTGCTCTATTATTCAAAGAGGAGCGTACCATGGAAGCTTGGGGTGTTACATTCTCCCCTCCTTCAATAAATTTCGTCCTCGCAATTTGAAATTTTTCTTTGAAAATAAAAGGTTGAAAATAGAAAATACCTTTTTGGAGAACCCACATCGGAAATAGGGTTAATAAAAATATAACTTTAAAAGAAAGAAAGAGAAGTACAAAGGTCACCCGAGATAGACCATACTAGGATTCTATGAAAATATGGATATGGAGGAAAAACAAACCATCAAGGTCTGATGGAGAGTTGTATAAAACAGGATTAGGAGAAAGTTAACTACAAGAAAATCACAAACTTGTGATTGGTTAAACGGTCATTGATTCCCCAATTGGAAAAGTTAACCGAAAACATTTTTGTTTTAGGTTACCTTTCATAAAGTTGAGGAATTTATTTAGGAGATTTACTAAGAATGTAAGTAAATATACTTACTTGTCATGTAGACTTTCATTCTTTAATAAATTTTTACCACAAAACCATCTTTCACTCCAAACGGTAATAGAACTCAAAAATATTCTATTTATCATAATTGTATAAGGTTCCAAATATTAACACATACCATTTAGATTAGGAAAACTTTTTTGTAATAACCAGGAAATTCCTGTAGGCTAGTGGTAGGTAATAAAGGCCTGTCGCACTATGGTTGTGGGTTCGATTCCTACAGCTTTGTCCGACGCGATGGGTTATCCCCCAACCTATAGGTTGTACTTTTCCTAAAACTATAGTATTATAATATTCCAAAAATAATCTTCAGAAATGTTTTAACCTTAAAAAATACTATCCAAAGTTAAACTTAATCCATTCCAACCTTTATAGTTATCCAAAATACCTCCATCCAGACTTTCTCTAAAATGTCTCTAAATTCCAAAATCAATTGTATCATCAGATTCCTCAAACAAAGTAAAGTTTCTATTATTGTCACATATAAAAATATGATTACCTTCATCATATTAAAACCTTAATAAAAAAAACAAGTACTGTAGTACAATCCTTATATATATCACATTATTCTTATAACCAGAATATAATCCTTGAGTCCAAAAGCACCAATACATTAATTATTTCATTTCAACTGTAGTAACAGTATAAGATTGTCCTTGATCCCTTGGCCTTTTCTGAGGTAAGTTTCCCTGACGCTTAGGACATTCATTTTCATAATGCCCCAATTCCCTACAATTGTAGCATTCTACATTGATAGCCTCTTTCTTTCCCTTGCAATCACAAGCCTGGTGACCTTTTTCTACACATTTATAACAAACTCCCATTCCTTTTAGGCAAGCACCGGGGTGATTCTTCCCATAATTATCGCATAATGTAAAATCCTTCTTTCCATTTTCCATTTATCTGTCTCTTGTTCCACCGTTCTCTTCTTCTCTTGCTTTAATTTATGGCCATAAGATTTAGATAATTCCTTTTCTGTCTTGATATCACACGAGACAATATCTTCGTATGATAAGAAGGTTTGTGAGACTAATTCTCGACGGAGAAATGGTTTTAACCCATCAAAGAAATGATCAAAATTACTTCTTGGGTTACATGTATAATCTGCAGCATGTCTTGCTAACCTTGTAAAGTTGGCCTCATACTTTGCGACATTCTCATCCTCCTTCTGCCTTAGACACAGAAATTTCCTTTCCATATCTGCTCGATGGTCATGTGGAAAGTATTTTTATAAGAAAATATCTTTGAAATCCCTCCATTCCATATTTGATACTTCATCATCTTCCTTTGTGTTTTGTATCAATGACCACCATTGATCGACATCTCCAGTGAGGCGGTAAACTACCATGACAACTTTCTCCCTTTCGATACTCCCCAAGGCATGGAATATTTTCTCTAAGGAATTTATCCATTGCTTAACTACTAATGGATTTGTACCCCCATTAAATGTTGGCGATTTTTGCCTCATGAAACGATCTAACATTGATCCTCCACGTTGCAGATCAGGGTGCTCCATACGAGTAAGGTTACTATTCATAACCTGAGTGAGTTGTCCTAGTATGGTGATAAGTTGATCAACACCAGTTGTATCTCCAGCTCCACTATAATTATCTAGAGCAGGAGGGTAATCCCTACATGGAGTGTGTACATTGATATGGTTTCCATTCCTCCCACTAGGCGCCATTTATAAACAATGGCATAAATTAGATTAGTTTATGAATCAAAATACATAATTACAAACTTGAAAAACACTTAACATAAATTGAACTATTTATAGATATAATCCATAATCACAAAAATGTTTTCTTTGAGGAAGTATATACTCATAACCCTTTATAGTGGTTTGTAAAGAAAATGAGAATTATCCTAAGCATATCCCCCGGGAGTGTCGTAACCAAGAGTGCAGCAAGGCCTGTTGTCATGCACCAGTTCCCATTCGAGTCTAGATCAAAGCAGTGTTTTCGGGTTTTACCCCTAGGTACATCTGTGCCAGAGCTGCCTCTACCTGCTCGTATCCAGACATGGATGTGTTGCTCGGAAAACTCACAAAATCTCTATAATACCAAAATTCTAGGAATTTCTTCTATACTAATCCTCAAATTTTATCTTAGGTATATGTGCTCTAATCAGAGTTTATCTAAACCTTGCTTCCAAGGTTAGTAATAAACTGCCTCTGATACCAACTATAACGCCCCGACCCCAGTTACCCAGAGTCGATGCGTTATTTCGTAACATTGGCATGATCACAAAAGATCAAGTCTCGGAAGACCGATTAGTTTAGTAGCCTTAGAAACACTAGATACATTCATAAGTCTTACATTACATCATAAAGTAAAACAAAACTACAACAAAATCTTGTCTTCATATCCCCTCATACTATCCCTGCAGGTCATTCATAATATACTTCATCACATCCTGGAAAAATTAAAACATTGAAAGGGGTGATCTCAAATGCTTAGTAATGATAACAATATAGTGGAAGCTTTCATAAATAAACATAAACACTTAAGGCAATGTATAACTAAACAAAATCCTTTTAAACATGAACTTCAGCATAATATGGAAAAATAAAATGAAATAATTCCATTTACTTATTCACATGGATATTCTACTGGTCGAATAATCACATGCAATATCAATAACTACTTTCATAATGATGGAATGCATAATGCCAGACTATCATAACCACGTAGCCAAGGCCTCATGCCAAGACTACAAATAAGATTTTGTCAAGGCCTCGTGCCAAGACACTAGTTTGTCTCATGAGACCTGCCGATGCATCGAGGAGCTATAGCGAGCTCCACCCGTCACTTATTAAGTCCAATGCATTCCTCATATGAACAGGTTTAAACATATCATAAACCATAACATAATCGTATCACATAAAACATGCATAAAGGAAACATAACATTTCCACATTTCAATCACAAGATATCAGTACAACACATTGATATAATAAAAAAACTTTCAAAACCATTTTCAATACCAAAATAAAAGAAAATTAAAACTTTGTATTTATTTTTCATTTTAAAAAAAGTTATGGCTTGTAGAGGAAGCCGAAACTGAAATAATGGTCATGGCGGCGGAGAATTCATTGTCGCCGTATATGTACGACAAAAAAAACATTTCATTTTGTCGTTTAGTAAAATGATTCATATAAAAAATATTCCTCTTGAATAAATGTAAAAGTCAAAGGGGTTTATACACTGTATAAAATAAAGTTGTGTATAAAACAAAATATGCCTCAATGAAAGGAGATTGAGATGAAGTCCCTTAAAAAGATCATTTTTTAAAATAAAATAAATCTATTATGTTTATTCACTATAAGTACACATAAATAAAGTAAAAATACAAGATAAGATATAATAATATCATGACATAATTTGAAAGTAGGAGATTAACCCAAAGAATAGAAATTGGGTTAAGAAGTTCCCTTACCTTATGTACGACTTGACTCGATCGTTCTTTAATCTCCTGAATAATAAACTAGAGTTAATTTATACTTTCTTAAGAACCTTTTTAAATTTAATTATCCCTTTTATATCACTTATTACCATGTTATGAACATTATTTAATTATTTAAGTTAATACTGGTTGTTTTGTCGATCTTTGGTACTTGAGACAAAAATAAACTTCTTATAATTACAAGTTGTTCATGTGGTAAAATATCCATTACATACAGAATTATATTAATGATTTAGATATCATATATATCATATATATCCAGTATATACTTGCCTTTATAATATTACATAACATTTAGAGGTAAGAAATGAAATGCACCGTTCATGGAGATGGTAAGCCGTACGTACGCATGAACGCTACTTTAATTTATATTTCATAATTAATGGAATTAAAAAAAATGAGATATATATATATATATGTTATATAGGTCACATAAGTTCATTAAGTTCATTATTTATACATTCCATGTATTTCATGAACGAGTCACATCAGTTGAGGGGGCGGTAGTCCACACATCCTCAAATGAAATTATCGCATTTGCACAACATGAAAAGCATAAAGGTATGATTTAAATGTAAAATACAGAAGAATATAGAGGAAATAAATATAATATATATCATAAATAAATATATTTCCATTATAATGGCCACCATGAGAGGTGTTAGGAGAAGATAGAACAATCATCGTTTCGTGAGGCAGTAATTCACCATCCACAGAAACAGTATGTTCTTTAACCATTAGACGGAGGTTTGTGTAAGTGTAGATCGAATACTTATCATAAAAACATCCTAGTATATTGAATATACTGATGTTGTTACAAAAGAAAGGAATAAAAAGAGTTTAAGGGGTTGGAGAAGCAAAATAAAACAAAAGAACATAAAAGAAGACATTACCTTAAAATTGGGTAACTCTTTTTGATTTGAGCGAAAGGCTTCATTGGGAAGACTTCTGCCCAAAGTGAGGCTTCTAGGAGTAAGAGAGGGAAGTTGAGAGATTATTTGGGCAGAGGTTTTCCGAGCCAAATGGATTTTAAGGTGTGAATAAGGTGGTAGTGGTGGGGGCCTTTTATAAGAGGAGAGGAGGGCACTCTTGGAAAGTCATGAGATGTTACTTTATTATATAATGAGTTTCGGATTTTAAAGGTCCCAAACTTATATATTTCGAGGCTAAGGTGATAAGGGTTCTAAATATACTCATCCAATAGGTCTTTGACAAGTTTAAGTCTTAGATTTTATATTATCGTTTCAATTTATTTAAATCGTTAATTAATGAGGTAATCGCCTCATCATCATGATGTCATAAAATTTTTAATTTATTTAATGTCTAAAAATTATATAAAAAATATCACAATGTAGGAAATATTTTTAGCTTTATAATTAATATTTATAGTCTAAAATTTAACTTATATAACCCCATGTAATAATTTATTTAGTAAAACAACACATGTTTGTGACAATTTTATTTTTACTTTAAATAAAAAGTTATTAATGTCATTTTCTTACCCAAGTGGCTCCATGGGGCCCCCAAGTTGACCCATGGATTGTCTTGGTCGGCCATGACTCATCCAATAAGGGTAGGACAGGTGTCAAGATATTTTCATATTTTTATAATATCATTTTTACCTTAAATTTCACTAATTACCTTTAATCGCGATTAATAATACTTAAAAGTTACTATTCACCAAAAAATTATTTTAATCTCATTGAACCACATTTTACTTCCTAATGACAATGATTTATGTCAGATTTTGGAAATTCAAATCACAGAGGTGGTAAAATTTCATTTAAACGAAAAATTAGTTTTTTAACTACAACTTAGTGGTTTCACTATTCATCAAAAATCGAAGTTTTTCAGAACAACACCAAAAATTAACCCTAAGCTATTTTTGATATTCCTAATTCAAAAATTATGTCTATTTTATAAAATTCAAAACATATAAGTTGAATTAATTAATTTAATAATTAGTTCCCGATGTCACAACAAATAGCGTGTTTTTAAGAAAGAATATCAATCAAAAGATTGACAGTTGTTTATGTCCAATTTAAAAGTGAAATTAATTATAATGACCACCATTGTATAAAATGGTAAAAATATATTCTAATTAAAATTTTGAACCACTCAAATGTATAATTTATCACTATAAATTATTTTTATTAAAAAAGTTGTTTTTAAGTATTTTTCAATATTCATCAAAAATTGGAAGTTTTCAGAAAAATACCAAAAATTCAACATAGGCTAATTTCGATATTCCAAATCCAAAAATTAAGTCCATTTTGAAATATAAAATTTATATAATTTCAAAAAGTGAGTATTACTATTCATAACTGCTACTTTTATTGGTTGTGGTGTGTTAGAACTCGAGGTTGCGTACAACACACGTTGCTCTATTATTCAAAGAGGAGCGTACCATAGAAGCTTGGGGTGTTACACAGTAGGTATATTATACTTGAATCATAATAATATTAAATAATTACATCTTAGATGTAAAAAAAATTTTATAGAACACTTGAAATTGATTCTTGAGGAAAACATCCTTTCTTATTCAAAAATGTTTTCTTTTATCAAAATGTCGTGCAATTTTAAAAGAAAAGAATTTATTTGAAAATAAACTTGAAATCTTGTAAAATAATATTCATGGAAATAAGGCTTTATCAAAACATAAAAATCCATTCATTCCATATAAGTCAAAATAAAACATTCTACTCATAACTTTGTGAGAGAGTCAAAAAGTACCTCGTATTGAAAATGACAAAAGATTCCTTTCATACAATTTAATAAAAAAATGGATAAAATTAAGGATAGAAAGAATATTTTGGAATAAATATTTAGGAAACATTTATATGGATGATAAATATACCCCAATATATACTTACATATAAACAATGTCGGATAATAATGAGATTGAAAAATTATTCCTTACCTTAGGTATGATATCATTTTTATGTATATGAAACTCATGTATAATGATTTAAATAATGTAATTTACTTATTCCAAAATAATAGTCATTTTTATTATATCATATATGATCATATTATCATCCATTTGTTAATAACATTTCATTATTACTTGTTATACGGGTATTAATGGCTTTGTTTTCTTATGCATGTTTTGTCAAATAAGTTCTGGTTCTCCTTATTAGGTCATATTTATATAAATAACAAAATATATACCATATTTATTAATTATATATATTTATATAATCAAAATTTAATGGATATCATATAGAATGAATCACATCGCATCATAGAGATGATAAGTCGTACGTACGCACAAGCGACTATATCATTCTCATAATCATGAAATTATATGAATTTTGATGGTATATATTTTGTTCCAGAATCCATATAATGATATAATAATCACATATAGTTATTATTTCCATCATTATACCCATCCAATTAAGATAGTAGTGAAAAACATATTACACTATGATGTGGAGACGATAAGATGTACGTACACACGTGTGGTGATTTCGTTTTTCATAGGATGGATAAAATGTGGAATATGGTTTTCCCATTATAATAATACAGTATAATTATATAATAAATAATGGACTTATTAATTTATAATATAAATAACTCATAGATAGGAAGTATAAGAAGAAAGAGGTTTGAAAGAATCAGTAGATAATATTACCTCTTCTTCAATGAGCTCTATCTAGATCTCTTCTTAAAGCATTAGAGTTGGTGTTTGGAGAAGACCAAAACCTATAGAATGTGACTAGGGAAGTTTATAAGGGAAATTATTAGGGGATTTCTGAGATTTAAGGTTAAAAATGAAGTGAATAAGTGAGGTATGAGGTTCCCTTTTATAATTGAGGTGAGGGGCACTTATGGAATCTCCAAAATATTAATTTATAATAAAATAGAACCGTATAAAAAACCCTTAAAATGTAATATTTTAAAATATTATATGATATAAGTTTTTAATACAATCAAAAAATAATTTTAGAAAAGTTTTTATATCCATTTAAACCTTATCATTTTAATTTAACACTTAGTTATTCTATTTAGTTTTAACTAAGGTAACACATATTTAAATATTAAAAGGGTAAAATATTTACTTATTTGATGTAAAGTAAACCATAAATGAATAATTTAGAACATTTTAGACCATATAATAATTATTATGTATTTTTAAAAAATGTATTATGACTTTTAAATAATTTAATAATACATTATTTTGATTAACAATCAATAGTGTCAATTTTGACACTACTCAATTCATTGTTTTTAAAAAATATAAAGACAACAAGTTAACTTCAAACAAAATATTTTATTATATTTATAATAGGTAAAGGTAATATATAAAATTCATTTTATAAATTAATTATCCCAAATTATATTTATTTTAATATTTTTATTAATATTTATTTGTTATCTCTATTAATAAAATAATTACAACATCAGTTTTGTGTAATTATTTAATATACATATTTGTTGGTTAAAAATTAAAAATAAAATACTATAATGAAGAAAATTCTTCTAGATTGAAGATTAATATTTATATTATAATATATCTTCTGGAAAATCCTATATTAAAAATGTTATATTTATTAAAATTTTATTATTACAACTTTAACATCAATTTAAATAAAATACTATAAGTGTCACAATCTTTTCCATATGGATCCAAATGGTCAAAAACTAGACCCTTAAATGATTATGGTTGATTTATACTCTAAAAATAATATTTTTGGAAGTGTTTGGGTCTTTTAATGGTTATTATCATTTTAATAAAAAATATTTTATTGATTTCTCATCAATTAAATAATTTATCCATCATCAATGTATAAGTCTTTAAGGTAATTATTTATTTTCTAAAAATTAAAAATAAATTACTATGATAAAGGAAAAAAAATTATATTTTAAAATATTATTTATAGTCAAATTTATCTTATGTATAACCTTTTATTAAAAATGATATAGTTATTAAAATTTGAGTAAGACATATTTAACTTTTCTTGAAATAAAATAAATTAAATGTCTTAATCTCATTCAAGTGGCTTCCAAAGGATACCATTTTGACCCAAGTATGATTTAGGTCGAAACACACTCATCCAATGATATTAGGAAAAGTGTTAGGGTAATTTTATAATATTTTTTTACCCTTAATTACCTGATTTACCCTTTTACTGTATTAATAAAAAACTACCGATGATAATATTAATAATACCCAAAAATAAAAGAAATCTATTTACATAATTTGGCTCTATTAATTCAAAATATGGAATCCATTTTTCAAAATTAAAAACATATAATTTTTAGTAATTAATTTAAAATTAACCTCGTTGTCGTAATGAGAAAACGAGTTTTAAAAGTTAAAACATTACAAAGGATTGAAATGTTTTTACATATGAATTCGATGTAAAATTAATGAAAATAAACTACATTGCATTAAATGATAAAAATATAATATATTTATACTTTAAAACCATTCAATAAGATAATTTAACTATATAAATTATTTTGATGAAAAAGTTGTTTTCAATTATAATTTAGTATATTTTTAATATTCATTAAAATTTGAAAGTTATCAGAAAAATATAAAAAATTCTTTCAAATTAAATTTTTATATCCTATTTCAAAATAATAAGTTTATTTTTTCACATATAAATTATTAATGTTTCAAAATTTTAATTTAAAATTGGTCCTCTATTAAAAGACGGTAAAATTACCCATTTTGAAAAATATAAGTATTTATACATCAAATAGGGTTTATTCATACCCTAGAACTAAAATATATATTGGATTATTATAAAAAATATTTTATTAAATATATACCACATATATTTCATTAATTTCATTTACTAATTATAATTCACTTAATTTACAAAAATAAAGATATATAATTGATTTATATGTTTCATAAATAATTGGTAGCCAATGAATTTACTATACATTTTCATAAGTCAGTTATATTTATTCCTACTAACCTAAAGACTAGGTTATAATGGTCATTTTATACTAGGGATGTCTCGCAATTCGTTTAAACTCATGATTGTGTGCAACACAAGATGTCGAAGAATTAAAATTATTTAAAGAAAATATTTCATAAAAACATATGGGTGTTACAATCTACCCCCCTTAAACTGAATTTCACACTCAAAATTTGTCACTTAGATAAAAACAGATGAGGATACCTCTAACTTATCATATCCTCAAGTTCCCACATAGCTTCCTCAAATTGGTGGTTCCACCATAAAACTTTAACCAAACGAGTGGTCTTGTTTCGCATAACTTTTTCACTACATTCCAAAATATCTATTGGTTGTTCTTAATAAGAAGGATCTTTCCCCAGTGGTACGACTTCTGAGTTTAGTACATGTGAAGAATAAAGTATGTACTTTCTTAAGAGGGATACATGGAACACATCATGAACTTGAGAGAGATTCGTTGGTAGTTCCAATCGATAAGCTACCTTCCCAACACGATCCATAATTTCAAAAGGACCAATATAACTAGGTATTAACTTTCCCTTATTTCCAAATCTCATTACTCTATTATAGAGAGATATTCATAGAAACACATTTTCACCCACTTCAAACTCTAAGTCTTTTCTTCAGTTGTCAGCATAACTTTTTTGTCGACTCTGAGTTGCTCTTATGTGTTGTTGAATATATTTGACCTTCTTTGTTATTTCATCAATAAGATCAGGTCGTAATAAATTTCTTTCCCCAACTTCATCACAAGAAGTTGGAGTTCTGCACTTCTTTCCATAGAGGGCTTCATAAGGATCCATCTAAATACTAGAGTTAAATCTATTGTTATAATAAAATTCTACCAAAGGTAGGTGTTGATCCCAACCGCTTTTTAAATACTTAGAGAAATATCTCAACACGAATTATAGAGTTTGAATTTTCCTCTTAGAATGACCATATATCTAAGGATGATAAGCAGTGCTGAAACTTATCTCTATATCTAGAGGCTACTGAAGACTTCTCCAGAACTTTGAGGTAAAACTTGGTTCACAATCAGATATAATGGTAATTGGTACTCTATGAAATCTTACCACTTCCTTTATATATATCCTCACAATCTAATCAAGAGAGAAATCCTTTCTAATAGCAATGAAGTGTGCCAAGTTCATAAGGCGATCAAATATAACCCATATAGAATTATGAACTTTATATTTTTTTGGAAGTCTGACGACAATTCCATAGTTATGTTTTCCAATTTCCATTATGGTATAGGTGATGTTTTTAACATACCTTTAGACTTATGTCTCTCAGCCATAACTTGTTGAAAAACCAAGCACCAAGAGACATATTTAGCAACATCTCTTTTCATGCCATACCACTATAAATACTTTTTTAGGTCCCTATACATCTTTTTTCTTTCAGGATGAATAGATAATGAAGAATTATGAACCTCATATAGTAACTCCATTAATTATGGCATGGGATGAATACAAACACAGTTCTTGAACCTTATTATTCCATTATAATCAAGGTTGAATTCATGAACATTTATCACCTTCTTTTGTAGCTCTATATATTCCTTTTTCACCTCCTTAATCTTCACTTGTATATATGTTTAAACATTCATTTTATAAAGATAATATTTCTCCCCTTTAAAATATCAAGATCCATCCTTCGCAAATCCATAAATATTGGATATTTTGTGATCCTCATCATGGATAGGCTAACATGGTCTTTTTGACTCAAAGCATATTCCACCTTGTTTGATTTCCCAAGGTGGTAATATATTGATCATTAATAATCTTTAATCAACTCTAACAATATTATTTGGAACACATTCAGCTCATTTTGTGTGAAAGTATACTTTAAACTTTTATGATCAGTATAAATATCACCTCTTTCACCATAAAAATAATGCCTCCATATATTTAATTCAAAGATTATCACAACTAACTCCAAATCATGAGTTGAGTAATTTTGCTCATGGATTTTTAATTATCATGAGGAATAATCCATCACCATATCATTTTTCAGGAGAACACATCCCATCCCTTTCTTGGATTCATCACTATAGATCACAAACCTTTCTCTATTACAAGTTAGTGTAATTATAGGTGAAATGGCTAACCTTCTTTTTATCTCTTTGAAATTATCTTAACATTCCTCTTTCCACACAAACTTAACTCATTTCTGAGTAAACTTGGTGAGTAGATTAGATAGTCATGAAAAAACTTTCACAAAACATCGATAATATCCAACCAAACCAAGAAAACTTCATATATCAGTTTACATTGTTGGTCTAAGCCAACGTTCAATAACTTCAGTTTTTTCTATACCCATAGATACCCCCTCTTTTGAGATTATGTGACCCAAAAATGAAACTTTTTGAAGCAAAATATTCACACTTGGTAATTTTTTCATAAATATTCTCCTTTCTCAGAGTCTTTAGTACAATTCTAAAGTGATATTCATGCTCTTCCTTGATATTCAAATATACAATAATATCATCAATAAAGACTACCAAAAACTGACCAAGATAGTCTTTAAAGATTCTATTCATTAGATCCATGAAGATAGAAGGGGCATCAGTACGAACAAAAGGTATCACTATAAATTCACAATGTCTATACCTTTTATGAAATGTCACCTTTGGTATATCCTTCTTCTTGAACCTTAATTTATGATATCCTAAATGAAGATCAATCTTGGAAAAGTATTTAAATCTATGTAGTTGCTCGAATAATTCATCAATTTGGGGAAGGGGATATTTTTTCTTGATAGTGATCTTGTTAAGTTCTTGATAATCAATACAAAGTCTCATTGATCCATATTTTTTCTTAAAAAACAGAATAGGTTCACCCCCTGGTGATGCACTAGGGTGTATAAATTCCTTGTTAATATTATCTTAGAGTTTTTTCTTCAATTCCTACAAATCTATTAGGGCCATTCTATAAGGTGTCTTTGAAATAGTCATAGCACCCAGTATGAGTTCTATTGAAAACTCAACTTCACGATTTGGTGAAATACCTAGCAATTATTCTGGAAGGACATCAACAAATTCCCATAAAATAGACGTATTCTTAATGGTGAGTTTCTCCCCAGCTATTTGAGATAGATAACCTTCATTTACAAGAATCAAGACCGATAAGATAGATGAAATTTCCACTGGAAGGTCATAATCATCCTTGCATCAATAGATGATCATAGATTGATCCGAAATATGAAATGTGACTTCCCTTACTTGGAAATTGATATGATCTCCATATAGAGTAAGACAATCCATGCCAAGAATCACATAAAATTCCATTAAAGGAAGGATCACAAGATTTGAAGGAAGCACTTTCCCATAAAATTCAACTGGAGAAGAATTATAAAATTTTGATGCGACCATTGTTCCATTAGGAGTTTCCATAGCTAAATAAATATATAATTGTTTAGGTAATATATAAATATCCTTATAAAATTATTCAAAAATAAAAGTGTATGGATCTGGAATCAAATAAAACATTTACTACTTTAGAGTGGATGGTAAGCGTACCTTTCACCACTTCATTATTGTACTCCACATTGTCAATAGTGATCGCATGTGACTTGACTTTGTCTTTGTAATTAAGAGTTTTTTCATGTCGATCATCATTGATAAACCTTGGATTATTGTATTGGTTGTAAAAATGCCTCGTTTCCTTTCACTTGTAAAATTGAAGCGTAAGTGGTGCATTCTATATAGACTTTTCTATATTCACATCATTAGATATATTTTTCCCATCACTTCAGCACTCAACTACCTAATGAACTTTTATCCCACACTTAAAATATTTTATAGTCCTTTTAAGAAAATTTCCTCCATGTTTTTTCCATGCTTTGAGCATAAGGTAAAAATCATCTTCTTTTTAGTGTGGTATTTATATTTTCCCTTGAATTCTATTTTTATATTCTTATAAAACTCATAGGACTGATGAGTTACTCCAATCTCCATATCAACCTTGAGATCACATCAAATGATTTCCTCATAACTATTGAATTAACTTATAGATAATACCCTTCAGAGACTTGGTTCTAATCTACTAAATAATCGATCAATTTTACTCTCAGGTTGGATAATAATTCCAAAATAATACCTTATAAGTCTTGTAAAATTTTCTTCATAATTACCAACAGATTCATCATCCCTTTTCATAATCTCAAGGAACTACTTGTCTATATTTGTTTGAATAATATGAGGAAAGTACTTATTGAAAAACAAGTTGTTGAACTTATCCCATTTCATGGATTCAATTTCTTCTATTTGCATCACATTTTTGTTAAGGTTCCACCATTTATCAACTTCACCTTCAAAACAATAGACTTATAAGATGAATTTATCATGTTATGAACATTGGAGAACTAAAAATATCTTTTTAGTGGTACTAATGCACTGTTCAACCACTAGTAAATAAGAAGACCCATTGAAAGAAGGTGGAAATTGCCTCATGAAGGAATCAAAAAAATGTTGTTCCCTCCTTTTCTCATTTGGAATTCCTTTATGATTTATATCTTGAGAAAGTTGTGTGAGCATATCAATAAGATTTTTTATTCCATATCCCATAAAATTTAGTTTCCCAAGAGTAAAATCATTACATTTCTCCTCACATTCAGCATTAACATGGTTCCTTTAGGTTCTAGCAATTGACTAAAACCAAGAATCATAGTATGAACAACAATAATAATAATAAGAAAACTATATAATCAAGAATAGAATTTCAATTTTGGATACTTTAGGTTTTATCCTAGGGTTTTCATGATCATTTCTAAAACACTAGGATTGTAACATATACTTATACATATCCTTAGGGTTCCTACTAATGTTTTCTAATCTTACTTTCCAAAGGTTAACTATACCTTTGCTCTGATACCAACTATAATAAACCATACTTTACATATATAAATATTACTTCAAAATTAAAGAATATTCATCACAAAACATAAAAAAACCACACGATGACTGTATAGGTTTAGTTTCTTTAGAAACTGAGAAATATAAACAATTGGTTCATAAGACATCTACACTGTCTCCTACTTATTTCTTAATAACTATACCCCTTTTAGACATATCTTACTTAATACCCTTCTTCATGACCTCGGGAAAATAAACATAAGAAAGGGTGATCTTATATGCTCAGCGAGGATAAACAAAGGAGATATAAATCATATCATAATAATAAGACATAAGAACATAACATTTGAAAATATTATCCTGTATATAAAATATCATGATATTATATCAATGGATAAACCATAAAAGTTCATAAAAATCAATGGATGTAATCCCAAAAGTCATAACATAAGACATGAAATGTTGTGTCATACAAATAAGCATATAAAATAATTTTATATTTTTCATGGTTCATTTCCAAGACCATCATAAACGACAAATTCCATTACCAAAACGAGCTCACTCCTTGTTCCATCCCTGTATTACTGAACTGAGATCATTTCCCATTCCAGACCTATATATCTCATGATATATAAATCTTTACCCAATGAATTAGAGGGAGATATAGATCCCACCCATCTCATAATGAAATCATTCTTACATATTCAACAAAAATATAAATCATTCATCATAACCTAAGGAATAAAATAATTTTCTTTAAACATCATTACACCGCAACATAATCCATGTAAAACAAATAGATTTCATAAATAACATTCCATAATAAACACAATCAAACCATAAGAACAATATATATATTATAATTTAATCATAACCTTATTAAATAATTCCATCTTATATAGAAAATAATTTTTATAGAACACTTGAAATTAATTCTTGAAGAAAACATCCTTTCTTCTTTAAAAACATTTTATTTTCTCAAAATTCCATGAAATTTTAAAATAAAATAATTTATTTGAAAATAAACTTGAAATGTTGCAAATTAAGCTTCAAGGAAATAATGCGTTATGAAAACTTAATTTTTTTCATTCCATATAAGTTAAAATAAAACATTCTTCTCATAATTTTGTTGGAGAGTCAAAAAGTACCTCGTATCGAAAACAAAAAAAGATTCCTTTCACACTTTTTAATAAAAAAATTGCTAAAATTTACTTTAAACAATTGTATAAGGATAGAAAAAATATTTTTGAATATATATTTAGGAAACATGGACATGGATGATAAATATACTGTAACATCCCAGGTAATTAAAGAATAAATAATTTTCATATTTATTAATATTTATGAATTAAATATTAATTTTAATTAAATGGGGTTTCTATGTTCGATAGCGTACTCGATACGCAACGATGAGTTTCTTTGAAAACTTACGTTGCACACAAGTAATAAAATAATATTATTTTAAATGTTAATTAACAAGTAGCCGTTGTACTGGCGGGAATGGATAGAAATAACTAAAATATGATTATATATGTTTTTAAATGTAATTACATTTACCCAATAAAAGATAAAGGCTTAAAATACGGAAAGAGTTCAATTTTAGGCATTTATACCCTAATTTTCACTAAGGGTCCACTTATCACCTTTTGACGGAGAACCGTCATTAAATATAGTTTTGATCGATCTTATAAATTCTATTGGACCAAATATAACTCTTCTTTAGAGTCGGGACATCAAAATTTACTTTGTGTAAATTTTTGGTACCTTTTTGATAAAGTTCATTTTTTTAATGAATAGTGTAAAATGTTGTATTTTAATTCAAAACCTCTTTTTAATCTAATTTATTTATATGATTATATTATCTTTTGAATTGGTTTTAAAGTGAAATTAGAAAATATTTTTACCATTAAATCCAATAGTGGTCGTTTGAATTAATTTCACTTTGAAATCGGACTTAAACTAGTGTCAATCTTTTGATACTTATTGTTTCATAAAAACACGCTATTTGCTCGGACAGCGGGAATTAATTATTAAATTAATTAATGTGACTTATATGTTTTGAATTTTGTAAAATAGACTTCATTTTTGAATTCGTAATATCAAATATAGCTTAGGGTGATTTTTTGGTAATTTTCTGAAAAACTTCAATTTTTGATGAATAGTGAAACCACTAAGTGGTACTTATAAAAACTGATTTTCCGTTTAAATTAAATTTTGCCATCACTGTGTTTTGATTTTCAAAAATCCGACACAAATGGTTGTCATTAAGAAGTAAAATGTGGTTCAATGAGATTAAAATAATTTTTTGTGAATAGTAACTTATTAAGTTTTTAATCGCGATTAGTGGTAATTAGTGTAGTTTAAGGTATAAATAATGCTTTAATAATATGAAATGTCCTAGACACATGTCCCAACCTTATTGGTTGTGTCATGGCCGACCAAGACAAGCCATGGGTCAACTTGGGGACCCCATGGAGACACTTTGGTTGGGAAATGACATAAATAACTTTTTATTTAATGTAAAAGTAAAAATGACACAAACATGATATGTTTAACTAAAACAATTTTCAAATGGGGTTATACAAGTCAGATTTTTGATTATAAATAGTCATTGGAAAGATAAAAAGATTTCATACATCATAGTATTTTTTTTATAATTTCTAGACACTAAATAAATTAAATTATTTATGACATCATGATGATGCAGCGATGACCTCATTATTTAACGATTTAAATAAAATGGAAAGATAATGTAAAATCTATAAACTAAACATGTCCAAAACTTATTGGATGGGTGGATTTAGAACCCTTATCACCTTATCCACGAATTATTTTAATGTGGGACCTTTTAAAACTGAAACACATTTTCAAATAAAGTAATATTTCTTTACTTTCCAAAAGTGCCCCTCCTCTCCTCTTATAAAAGGCCCCCACCTCTACCTCATTTCACACACTCCTCAAGCCTTTTTCTCGGCCAACCCATGCCCATTTACTCTCTCCACATCCCTCTCCTCATCCTAGAGGATTCCCTTTGGGCAGAATCCTTTCAAAGGAAGCCTTTAGGCTCAAATCAAAAGGAGTTACACTTTTAAAGGTAATTCATTCTCTCATGTTCATTTGTTTTATTTTGCTTCTCCAACCCCATAAACTCTTTTTATTTACTTATTTTGTAACAACACCAGTATCTTAAATATACTAGGATGTTTTTATAAGATTTATTTGAGCTACACTCTCACACAACTACATCAAATGGTTAAAGAACATATGTTTTCCGTGGATGGCGAAATTCTGCCTCCCGAAACGATGATTGTTCAATACTCATTTAACACCTTCAAAGGTGGCCATTATGATATCAAAATTTTTATATATGATATATAATATGTTTATTCTTTCCTTAAGCTTCTGTATTTTTCATTTTGGGCATACCTTTATGGTTTCCATTATGGGTACACACGATATCTTCATTTAAGGAAGTGCGGACTACCGCCCCCTCAAAGTGATGTGATTCGTTAATGCCATATGTGGGACGTGTAAAGGATGGATTTAAAGTTATTATATATGATTTTATACTGGAATTATAATATACCTCTATATAATTATTATTTCTTTCCATTAAAGTATGAGATAGAAATGAATGTAGCGTTCATGCGTACGTACGGCTTACCGTCTCCATGAACGGTGCATTTCATTTCTTATCCCCAAATGTAATGTACTATTAAAAGTACATGTATATAATTGATATATATAATTAATGATATATCTAAATGATGAATATAATTCTGGAATTAAAATATATATACCTCTCATTTAGTTTTAATTCCATTAATATGACAAAGAAATGAAAGTAACGTTCATGCATACGTACGGCTTACCGTCTCCATGAACGGTGCATTTCATTTCTTACCTCTAAATGATTATGTAATATTATAAATACATGTATATTCTGGATATATATGATATATATGATATCCAAATCAGGAATTTCATTCTGGATATAAAGAACTTTTGACCACACGAACAACATGTAATTGTAAGAAGTCAACTTTCGACTTAAGAACCAAATATTGACAAAACAAACATTATTAACATAAATGGTTACATAATGTTTATAACATGGCAATAAGTGATATAAAAGGAATAATGAACTTTAAAAAGGTTCTTAATCAAGTAGAAATTAACTCAAGTTTATTATTCAGGACGTTAAAGAACGATCGAGTCAAGTCGGACCCGAGGTAAGGGACTTCGTCTCAATCTCCTTTCATTGAGGCATATTTCGTTTTATACACAACTTTCTTTTATACGGTGTATAAACCCCTTTGACTTTTACTTTTATACAAAAGGAATCTTTTTCTATGAAGCGTTTTACAAAACGACAAAAAGGAATGTCTCTTTTAACGTACGCGGCGAAAACGACCTTTTCCGCCACCGCGAGTATTATTTGGTCTTTGGCTTCCTCAACAAGCCGTAATGTTTTTAGAATAAAATAAATACCATATAATCTTTTATGTATTTTGGTATTGAAAATGGTTTTGATAAAGGATTCTATTATGTCAATATATTTATGATATATTGTGATTGAAATGTGGAAATGTTATCATTCCTTTATATTGGTTTTATGTTTTATGATTTTATATTGGTACTTGGACATTTTAACGGGTGGTTACGTTATAAACCATATGACGGGTGGTGCCGTGAATACCAGGATGGGTGGTTACGTTATAACCTCAAATTCATTGGGTATGGAAGTCGGCCGTATGGCTATTCCATTAAGTATGTATGGAAATTGGCCGTATGGCTATTCCATTAAGTGATATGTGTGGAAGTCGACCGTATGGTTATTCCACTTAAGTATGTTTATGTCCCAAGTTACCTTTATAAATGTTATGTGTTCTTTTTATAGATTTTATGGTAATCCTTTGGTTACAAAAAGGTAAGTAATGATACTTTATTCAGTGAAGAGTTTTTTACAACTTCATGAAGGTGAAGGTATTACTTTGATAGAGTATACATGGTTTACTTGATTTTGAAAAAACTAACAGTTTTCATTCTTTGTGTATCCCTTACTGAGCTTTTTATGCTCACCCCAAGTTTTTTTGAAATGTTTTCACAGGACTTAATGTGGAATAAGGTCAAGGATGGGATCAAGGGAATGTCATCCTATATAAAACATGCAACTAGACACGTTTCTTTTTAAGAGTTTTTTTTATTATGGAAACTTAGTAGAAGTGACTACTTTGTAATCTTTTGAGATGTAATAGTTATGTTCTAATTCTCTAAAACTCTAAACCTGAAAAGATCCTCAACGTGAATTATTCTTTTAATTCAATATTAAGTAAGGTTTAAGGCCGGGGCCTTATATATACCCTAGTATATACTTATGTATAAACAATATCAGATAATAATGAGATTGCAAAATTATCCCTTACCTTAGCTCTGATGCCATTTGTATATATCCAAAACTCATGTATAATGATTTAAAAAAAATAAATTTAATTATTTTAGAATCATATTAATGTTTTTGATATCATATATGATCATATTATCACTTTTTTGTTAATAACATTTCATTATTACTTGTTATTCGGGTATTAATGGCTTTGTTTTCCTGTGCATGTTTTGTAAAATATGTTTTGGTTATCTTTATTAGATCATAATTATATAATTAACCTAATATATACCATATTTATTCATTATATAAATTTATATAATCATGATTTAATGGATATCATGTAAAATTAACTGCATCACATCGTGGAGATGGTAGGCCGTATATACACATGAGCGACGATATCATTCCCATAACTGTGAAATGGTATGGATGTGGGTAATATATATTTTGTTCTATAATTCATATAATATTATAATAATAATATATAGTTATTATTTATATCATTATACCCATCCAAGTAAGGTGGTGGTGAAAAACAGATTACACCACAGTGTGGAGACGGTAAGCCGTACCTACGCACACGTGATGATTTTATTTTTCGCAGGATGGATAGATGGTGGAATATGGTTGTTCAATAATCATAATAAAATATCAGTATATAATTTATACTGTAGTTATTACTTTATAATAGAAACAACTCACGAAGAGTAAGTAGAAGAAGAAAGAAGTTTGAAAGAATCAATAAAAAATATTACCACTTCTTCAACGAGCTCCCTCTAGATCTCTTCTTAAAGCACTAAAGTTAGTCTTTAGAGAAGACCAAAAAATATATAATGTGACTAGTGAAGTTTATAAGGTAAATGGGAAGGGTATGGAAGATATTGATGGTTTAAAATGAAGTGAATAAGTGATGGAGGAGGTTCCCTTTTATAATTGAGGTGAGGGGCACTTATAGAATCTCCAAAAATATTAATTTATAATAAAATAAAAACACATAAAAAAACCTAAAAAATGTCATATTTTTGAATATGACATTAGATAAGGTTTTAATATCATCAACCAATAATTTTTAGATAATTTTTTTAGTCTATTTAAACCTTATCATTTTAATTTAACACTTAGTTATTCTATTTAATTTTTACTAAGGTAACACATATTTCAATATTAAAAGGGTGAAATATTTACTTATTTGATGTCAATTATTCCATAAATGAATAATTTAGAACATTTTATACCATATAATAATTATGATATATTTTTAAAAAATGTTTTATGTTCTTTAAATAATTTGATACTACATTATTTTGATAAACAATCAATAGTGTCAATTTTGACACTATTCAATTCATTGATTTAAAAAAATATTAAGATAATAATTTAACTTAGAAAAAAATATTTTATTATATTTATAAGAGGTAAAGTTCATCTAGAAATTTCATTATATAAATTAATTATCTAAAATCATATTTATTTTAATATTTTTAAAAACATTTATTAGTTATCTCTATTAATAAAATAATTACAACATCAGTTTTGTGTAATTATTTGATATACACATTTATGGGTTAAAAATTAAAAATAAAATACCATAACTAAGATAATTAATCTATATTTTACGGTAATATTTATATTAGAATACATCTTCTAGAAAATCCTATACTAAAAATGTTATATTTATTAAAATGTGAATGTGACAACTTTAACATCACTTTAAATAAAATATTATAAGAATCATAATCTTTTCCATATAGCTACAAATGGTTAATAAATATAACCTTGGATTATTATGGTCTAGATATAATCAAAAAATATGATATGGTCACATGTTTGGTTATTTTAATGGTTGTTATCCTTTTAATAAAAAATATTTTATTAATTTCTCATCAATTAAACAATTTCTCCATCATCAATGTATAAGCCTTTAAGGTAATTATTTATTTCCTAAAAATTAAAAGTAAATTACTATTATAAAGAAAAAAATTTAAAATTTCAAAATAGTATTTATAGTTGAATTTATCTTCTGTATAAACTTATATTAAAAATGATATAGTTATTAAAATTTGAGTAAGACATATTTAACTTTTCTTGAAATAAAATAAATTAAATGTCCTAATCTCATTCAAGTGGCTTCTAAAGGATACCATTTTGACCCAAGGATAATTTAGGTCAAAAATAAACTCATCCAATGATATTATAACAAGTATTAGGGTAATAGTATAATATTATTTTGACCTATAATTTCCCGATTTACAATTTTACATTATTAATAAAAAATTACTGAAGTTACTATTCATAATGACAAAAAATAAAAGAATTATATTTAACAAATTTGGATATACTGATTACGAATAATAAAAAAAATTTAAAAATTCAAAATACATAAGTTTCATTAATTAATTTAAAATTAATCTTGTTTTCAAAATGAGAAAATGAGTTTTAAATGTTAAAACATTACAAAAAATTGAAATGTTTTTACATATGAATTCAATATAAAATTAATTATAATAAATTACATTACATTAACCAATAAAAATATATATTTTTATAATTTAAAACCAGTAAATAATATAATTTATCCATAAAAATTATTTTGATGAGAAAAGTTGTTTTCAATTAGAATTTATTATATTTTTACTATTCATCAAAACTTGAAAGTTATCAGATTAATATCAAAATTAATTTAAAGTAAATATTTATATCCCACTTTCAAATAAGAATTTTATGTTTTTATATAAGAATTATTAATGTGAAAAAATTTTAATTTAAAATGGGTTCGCCATTAAAAGTTGGTAAAATTACCCTTTTTGAAAAATATAGGTTTTTATACATCATATAGGGTTTATTCAAAGCCTATGACTAAAAAATATATTGGATGAATATAAAAAATATTATATTAAATATATAACATCTATATTTCATTAATTTCATTTACTAATTTTAATTCACTTAATTGACAAAAATAAAAATATGGAATTGATTTATATTTTTTATAAATAATTGGTAGATAATGAATTCACCATATGTTTTCATAAGTTAGTTATATTTATTCTTGCTAATCTAAAAACTTGTTTATAATGGTAATTTTATACCAAGGGAATCTCATGGTTATTTTAAGCTCATGATTGCGTGTAATGAAATATATTAAAGAATTAAAATTATTTAAAGAAAATATTTTATAAAAACATATGGGTGTTACACTTTTAGTCATACTGGTCACATAGTGCATCGAATTGAGGTTTGATTGATTCCTACACATAAAAAATAACTCATGGATCATTTTTCTAAAGTATCAAAACAATACAGATGCGTTTACTCAGTTTTTAATATGTCACTTGTTCTTTTTACTTAAATTAATATCAATTTTAAATAAAAAGACACAGTTGGAGTCATACCAGTCACACCATATGTCTTATTGTAGTTCAGTTGACTCCTACATGTCAAAAATGACACATGGATCATTGTACTAAAATATCAAAATAATCCTAATGAATTTTCTCTATTTTCAGTATGTCAATTTTTCTTTTTTACTTAAATTAATGTCAATTTTAAATAAAAAAGACACACTTGGAGTCATAACGGTCACACCGTGAGTCTTATTGAGGTGATGTTGAATCCTAAACGTCCTAAATGACTGATGTATCATTTTACTAAAATATAAAAACATCCCTAATGCATTTTCTTGGTTTTCAATATGTCACATGTTGTTTTTACTTAAATCAATATCAATTTAAAATAAAAAGAGACACTTTGAGTTATACCGGCCACCCCATGTGTAATATTAAGATGAGGTTTATTATTAAATGTAAAAAATAACTTATAGATCATTTTACTAAAGTATCAAAACAATCCGAATGTGTTTTCTCAGTTTTTAGCATGCTAGTAGTGTTTTTCTACTAAAATTTTATTTCAAACTGGAAACATGCATTATGAGTCATAATAATCATATCATGTGTCATTTTGATGTGAGAATACTTGATACACATAAAACATTACTTATTAATCAATTTCATAAATTATCAAGACAACCAGATCATGTTTTCTTGGTTTTAAGTGGGTGGCATGTTTTGAACTAAAATGTCAAATTTAAATTGATAACAGACACTTTTAGTCATATTGGTCACACCATGCATCTGATTGAGGTGTGGTTGATTCCTAAACAACAAAATGACTCATGTATCATTTTACTAAAGTATCAGAACAATCCGAATTCGTTTACTTGGTTTTTAGTATGTCACTTGTTCTTTTTTACTTAAATTAATATCAATTTTGAATAAAAAGATAAACTTCAAGTCATACCAGTCACAAAGTATATTTTATTGAGGTGAGGTTTACTCCTATGCATAAAACTTTACTCATGAATCATTTTTATAAAATATAAAAACAAACTGAATGCGTTTTCTCAGTTTTCAGTGTGCCACTTGTTCTTTTTTACTTAAGTTAAAGTCAATTTTAAATAAAAAGACACAGTTTGAGTCATATATACCACAACATGCATCTTATTGAGGTGAGGTTGACTCCTACATGTATCAAATGACTCATGTATTAATTTTCTAAAATATCAAAGAAATCTAAATAGATTTTCTCAATTTTTAGTACGCCACTTGTTTTTTTACTAAAATGTCATTTCAAATCGGAAACATGAATTATGAGTCAAAAAGGTCATATCTTGTGTAGTTTTTATGTGAGACTACTTTATACATGTCAAAAATGACTTATGAATCACTTTAATAAATTATTAATACAATTGGAGCATGTTTTCTTGGTTTTTAGTGAGTGACATGTTTTGAACAAAAATGTTAATTTTAAAATGATAATGGAAACTTTTAGTCATATCGGTCACAACATGTGTTATATTGATGTGAATTTTATTCTTAAAAGTCAAAAATGACTCATATATTATTTTCCTAAAGTATAAAAATAATACGAATTAATTTTCTCAGTTTTCAGTATGTCACTTGTTCTTTTTTTAAATTAATGTTAATTTTAAATAAAAAGACACACATGGAGTCATACTAGTCACAAAATATATCATATAAAGTTTATATTTACTCTTAAACATCATAAATGACTCATGTATCATTTTAATAAAATATAAAAACAATACAAATTCATTTTCTTGGTTTTTCGTATGTCACTTGTTTCTTTTACTTAAATTAATGTCAATTTTAAATAAAAAGAGACACTTTGAGTTATAACTACAATAATGTGTGTCATATTGAGATGTAGTTGATTAATACACATCAAAAAATTACTTATATATAATTTTTCTAAAGTATTAAAACAATACGAATGCATTTTCTTGGTTTTCATTATGTTAGTTGTGTTTTTTTCTAAAATGTCATTTTAAACTGGAAACATACATTATGAATCATAACAATCACACCGTGAATCAATTTTATATGATACTACAACATAAATTTCAAAAATTACATATTAATTACTTTAATATATCATCAAGATAATAAATTTTCATTTGGTTTTTAGTGAGTGACACATTTGGAACTAAAATGTCAATTTTAAAATGATAATAGAAACTTTTAGCCATAACGGTCACACCGTGTGTCATATTGATGTGAGGTTAATTCATACACATCCTAAATAACTGATAGAAAATTTTAATAATGTATTAAAACAATCCAAATTCATTTTCTCAGTTTTTAGTATGTCACATTTTTTACTTAAATTAATGTCAATTTTAAATAAAAAGACACAGTTTGAGTCATATTGGTCACACCGTGAATCTTATTGAGGCATGTATGGATCATAAATTTCATAAATTACTCATGGATAATTTTACTAAAGTATTAAAACAATCCTAATATGTTTTCTCAGTATTTAGTATGCCACTTGTTCTTTTTACTTAAATTGATGTCTATTTTAAATAAAAAGAGACACTTTGAGTTATACCGGACACACCATGCATAATATTGATGTGTTGTTGATTAATACATGTCAAAAATGAATTATATATAATTTTCATAAAGTATGAAAACAATCCAAATGTTTTTTCATATTTTTCAGTATGCTAGTTGTGTTTTTTACTAAAATTTCATTTCAAACTTGAAACATGCATTATGACTCATATCGGTCACACCGTGCATCAGTTTGACATGATACTGCTTTATACATGTCAAAAATTACTTATGAATGACTATCCTAAATTATCAAGATAATCGGAGTTTTTTTCTTGGTTTTTAGTGAGTGATGCATTTTGAACTAAAATGTTAATTTTAAACTGATAACTGCCACTTTTAGTCATACCGGTCACACCATGCATTGGATTGAGGTGTGGTTAATAAATTTACATAAAAAATGACTCATGAATCACTGTACTAAAGTATCAAAACCATACAAATTCATTTTATTATTTTTCAGTATGTCACTTGATCTTTTTACTTAAAGTAATATCAATTTTAAATAAAAGAAGACACCTTGAGTGATATCGGTCACTTGTTCTTTTTGATCAATTTTGAGTAGGACAGTTGCTTTGATACCAACTAAATTAAACCAGAAAATTCGTACATAGATATAAAATCTTATTATATTAATATTCCTTACATAACATAATGATCCATGTCAGAATAGTTTAGGTTTAGTGCTTTTGGAAACATGGAAACATAAATAACTTGTTCATAAGAGTCTCTCATTAAGATATTATTTACAGAAACTTTCTTAGACATATCATTTCTAAAACCATTATTAATAACGTGAGGATATGAAACATAATAAAGGGTGATCATAGATTCTCAATAAGTATAAACAAGGGAGATATCAATGATCATATAATGATAACATGATCATAAAGATGTTAGAAGGTGATATTAACTTTAGAAATTCATACCCTGCATATCATAGATCATAATCATGAGTCATGGATCAAAGCATGGTAGTTCAGAAGACATGAATCTTAAAGTATCAAAGAATATTATAATATAAAAATATACACTCCGAGTCATATTGAGCACACTATGTATCAGATTGAGGTGCAACTGATTAAGCTGTAGCTAATTACTACACTGTTTAGGAAAATGTTCACTAAAGATCTTTTAGTAAGTCATACTTTTCATTCAAATACTGATAAATCCATTAGTAGATGTATCCTTATTATTCACTTCACATTTCATGTAACACGGGGTTTCCACTTCCACCTAAAAAGAACATGTTATCTCTTTTCTAGCATGTTGTATATAGTGGAAAGGAAAATATGACTTCCCAAAAGATCTATAAAAAAACTAAATAAGCATTAGATAAAAATAATAAGAAAATTAACTTACAAATATCAGATAAAATTATTACAAAATTAATTAATTACATAAGTATAAGGAATTCACCTTTATACATTCTTGACCCATTTACTTGTTGTCATTATCTCACTTGCAGCCTCGAAGACCAATCTCTCATGAGCATGATCAGTTTCTAATGAACCACCTTGACTCAATCAAAGAAATACACCTATATAAGAAAAAATTATTATGTGATTAATATTAAAAATAAGTAAATTAAACATAAATATGAAACAATCCACTAATTTTATGGAAGTCACATATTCATGCTATTTGTGTACATTCTTACATCAGGTATGTTTTCCATTCATTTATGATAACATCTTTATAGTCTTGTGAATATGATTCTTTTTGATAGTCATAGTAGTACTGGAAAATATAAACACACAACGGATTAATAAATATTTTAAATAAAATAGTAATTATCTTTAAAAATACCTCTTCAGGGATGCTAGTTTGTTCATGAAATTTGATCTCTCTCATAAATTTACAAACACAAGAACCACAATATTTTCCATTAGTTTGTTTCAGACACTGTAGAAACATTGATTAGAATAAGTAACTTGTTTTTATATGTATTTGAATAGTGAAATATTATTATATATACCTTGATACTTTTCCAATCGCCGAACTTGTCTTGGTCCTTCTACTTAGCCCCTGGACTCATCCCTTATTTTTCATGATAGTATCTTGGTCCTTCATCTTTATAAACTTCCTTACTGAAATCAAATTTCACAAATACCAATTCATCTATTTTAATAACACTCATGTTATCAACCCACTTTCATTGAAAAATAAGAACTTGGGATGTTGTATAATCTGACTCCCATATTTTATTGATGATACCGAAGTATAAAATATTCACATAAATTGGATTTTTTCCTTAGTACTAGAAACATGCATCACTTTAGTCACAAGTGTAAATCTACTATTTTTCATGGTAATTCCTTCATCATCATTTTTATATAACATATAACCATTAATTACATAACCATTGTAAGATAATATATACACACTTGGTCCTCTGACTAGCCATCAAAGTCATTCTAAAATTGAATCCAGATTTGCACCTGAGTATTTAAAAATATAGTCCGAAAACCATCCTATAATTGTTGAATATGTATATTTGATACCCATATTTCATCCCTTTATGAATTCAAATTACTAAGAATTTCTTTATGGGTTTCAACATATAGGGAAACCTCTAAAATATTATTCAAAATGTAAAGGTGGGCATACTGCCGATCTGTAATATTGATTGTTACAATATCTCTTCTAGAAATTCCTTCACCCTCAAGGCACCCAGTGTAATGATATTTTGGTAGAAAAATTCTTTCCACACCAGATAGGTATTCAGTATATAATTCAATGGCTTCCTAAATAATATATCGCTCCACAATATAACCCTCTGACCGAATTTGATTTTTTACATGCCCTTTCAAAATCTTCATATACCGTTCAATGGGGTACATCTATCTATAGTGTACAAGACCACATAGTCGAATCTCTCTCACCAAGTGAAGCATCAAATGAACCATCATATCAAATAATGTTGGTGGGAAGAACATTTCCAATTCACATAATATGATGAAAATTTATTCTTCCATTACTAGAAATTTCATTGGGTCTATAACTTTGGTGCATATAGATTTGAAGAAGAAATAAAACTTGGTTAATGTTTGACATAGATTCTTGGAAAAAATGAAACATAAATCTATAGGAATTAGTTCTTATCTCAAAAAATGGTAGTCATGTGATTTTAGACCCTTTAACTTTAAATTGGTCATTGACACGATGTTATTGATATTTGATGAATACCCCTACAGAACATTTATATTATTCAAGATATTGAAAAAATTATATCTCTCCATCCTGGAAATAGTATAAATAGATAGATAAAGAAAAGTTCGTTTTTCACCCTTCATTGGTGACAACTCTTCTCGTATTCCCATGTCAACCATGTTCAACCTATCCTTAATTCAATCCTTTGTGTTTTCCGATTTCATTTAGCATTGTTCCAATGAAACTTTCACATACATTATTTTCAACATGCATAACATCAAGAAAATATCTGATGTATAAAAAATTCTAGTATGGAAATTCAAAAAAATTGATTTATTTTTCAAACCGGTTTTCATAAGGTTTTTTAAAAATGATTTACCAAAAGCAGTGTCCATATATTTTACTTTATCAAATAGTTAATCACTTATTAGTGGAGATGGTGTTGTAAATTCTTATGAACTTCCATTGAATGATGTCATCCAAGATCGGTACTTATGACATCAGGATAGAAAAATGCGATGTCTTGAAACACACTTTTCGATGAATATTTAAATCTAATTGACTGTGTACCTTGTTCGTAGATGGGAAAACCTTGATTTCCTTTAGTAAAATATCCTAAAAATTTTCCATAAGTAGGAAATTCATTTTTAATCCTATACAACATGGATCTCAATGTGAAATCTTCATTTATGTGAGCAACATACAATATAACACCTAAATCCCACAATAATTTCAAATCCTCAATCAATGGAGCCAAATAAACATTAATATCATTACCCGGTTGTTTTTTATTGATATAAGAATAGATAACATGATGTATTTTCATTTCATACATAACTACAGTGGAAAGTTATAATTTACCAACATAACCATCCATATACTGTGAGTACTACTTTGAAAACCAAAAGGATTTAGTCCATCTGTAGAGCACACAAGACGAAGGTTTCTCAGCTCATTCCCAAATTCAGGATACTCATGATCAATTCTCTTCAACTAAGGAGAGTCTACAGGGTGACACAATCTTCCATCTTTATTTCTTGTATCTATTTGCCACTTCAATTACCTTGCAGTCTCCTCACTTCCATATAGGCGACTACACCTTAGAATGATTGGAAAGTATCATACAAATTTCATAGGAACATATTCATCTTTCTTGTATTGATAAGATCCAACCTTTAGGCATTATTTAAGTGATTTTTTGTTCTTTTGAAATAGTATATAGTCATTCAGGAAAGCATGTATTCTTTTAGAGATCATACCCATCGAGGGTAGAATTCGTTTGACATCGTATGTTTGGTTCAGGAGCTCATTATCTTCTAGGAGAATGTCATTAAAGAGAGTAAGTAGTTCCATAAAAATTAATTCACTCCATTTATTTCCTAGTTTCAAATTATACATCTTCAGTATGGATTTCAATTCTGTATATTCAGTGAAACCAGCATACAATGGCATCTTTGCACAACTTTTTAATTGCTCAATCTTTTTTTGGAAATCATGAAGTTCACCTTCAACTGTCCTTGCAATTTTCGCTATATGATCTTCATCATCATTCACATTTATAATCACATCATTGATTTGGTATTCTTCATTATACACACTTGTAATCATATGAGACGATCCATAAAAAGTAGTTTTATCCCAACCACTAGCTACATTTTCTTTTTCCCCGTGTTTATTCCAACACTTATAACTTCAATCTATTCCATGAAAAATCAAGTGTTATTCCAAATCCTCTGGACTAACTTGTCTTGAATGATAAAAGTGTAAACACAAAAAAAGGATTTGAGAAGAGTTGTATACATGATATTTTGAAAACTTAGTGAACTCTTTCACTCCATCTTCCTAATCTTTTGTCAGATGATTGGCATTCATCCATTCTTTATTCACATCCATCCTATTTGATTTGGTAATATTAATATTTAACAAAATAAATACACAAAAGGGTCCTTTTAAATAAGGAGAACTCAACATTTTAATTATAGTTATTATTTAATTTTGTTTCCTAGGACCCATCCCCTTAGACGGTAACACCAAATTAGAAAGAAGATTTAATTGTAGAGGACTCCCATAATTTAAACAATATAGGTTATTTGGATGAAAATTTGGTTTAGGAGTTTCAATGGGGTTAAAAATTAATTTAACTTTTTTAGGAGTGAGGTCATGATGGATATCCTATGGTTTTGATAGATTTAATGAAATACCCTTACCATGGTGTTATTATCGATCTACTTATCTTCCCTATATAATGTAATGGTTTTTCTAATTCTATAAAACTATAAAATTAAAATATTATAGAAAAAATATATTTCAGATGTTCTTTGAAAACTATTTATAAAATCACACTTGAAATCCCATTAAAAACCCAACCATTACACAAATTTCTCTTTAAAATAACACTCCATTTTTAAAATAAACCAATCAGTTCCAAACACTCTTTCATAAAACCACAATTCCTTTTTTTAAATCATTCAAGGACAATTCATGACCCAAAAATCTTAATCATTTAAAATGAGAGACAACCCTCTATATTTTACAAATTCTCATTTAAAACTTCACACACCCCTTGTTAAAATGAAACCAGTATTAAATATGCTTTAAAAACATTCAAATCCCTTTATGAAAGCCAATCAGGTGAGTTGACAAACACTTGGCCTGTAAAATAAGTCCACTCCAAGTGTATAAATAATTTTAAATATATTTAAAACCAAAAAAGATATGTTGAACACATATATTTTTTTAAGAAACATTTCAAAAACACTTGAATCATTTTAAAAGATCCACTTAGGCATTTTCACAAAGACATAAATCCCAAGAGAGGAACTTTATAAAAGATACATGAATAAAAAATAACCAAAATTTTATAAAATATAAAGCTATAAAAGTTTTATCATGCCAACATGGTATAAAATCCATTAAAGAATCCACTTACACATCAAAAACCATAATTATACATGACAAAAATTCAAATATATATTAGAAAACCATACATAGAAAACACCTTAATTCATCCCAAATCAATCAATGTAGTATGATTCCATCACATTATTCCAACAGTTGGTGTAATAATAATACTTTCCATAAGCATTTTATATTATGCTCCCCACCATTATATACCCCTTATCCATGTCCAGTGAGTACCGTCCTGCCTAAATTTTATTATCACCCATATATTTTTAATTATAAGCTACAATAGTTAGAAAAAATAAACCTATAACATGATCCTTTTTGTAAGTTCTATAAGAATTTGTGATGTTCCATGCTTCCATTTTCTAGTTATATCAGTTATCCTTCACCACAACACCAGATTCCCAATAGATATGTTCTATAGTCAGTGACCACACTCGCAACCATGAAACACTTGTGTTACAGTTTACTACAAACACTGCATTATCCCAATGATCCTTGGATTAACCAAATCAGTTGGTTTTACACCCCAAGAACAATGTATATGTCTCACACATGAATTAATATTGGTTCCTTCCTTTATAAATACGCATAATAAAATCTATAAGCATGAACCCATTATATAATCAAAAATTTACCAAGTGTCATTCCTTTCACACAAATAATTTCCCTATGCCACTCATCACTAGAAGAAACTATGTTTATTTCCCGATCCTTTTAAGTACATCATGTATCAAGTCAAAATAAGAAAAAAACTATGGTACTAAACTAATATATGGTATTATTTTACATACTCTATTTTCTAAAATCTTCAAAAATACAATAAATTTCATTACAAAGACTAGTCATTCTAAAATCCTCAATTGAACTTAGATCAGTAACCTCTATAATCAAAGTGATGAGAGTATCATTATAAGTATCAATAGAATTCTTACCTCTCCAAAGCTCATTCATGAGGTTAACAACATCGAGTCCCAAAATAGTTTAGAGCCTTTTAAAGAAAATTTGATGAAGAAAATATAGTTTAGGTACCTTTGATGGATGCATTAACCTAAATTCCATGACCAATTCATAACATTGAATATAAATAGTTAATAATTCATTCATATAATTTGTTAATGTTGTAATAAAATAATAATTTATATATTTATATATAAAATTATTCTGAGAATAAAATATGATTTTATAAGAATATGTTATTAAATTCTTAAATCTTTCATTTATATCAACCCACATACCATTATCACCCTTTTACCTTGAAATATGGTTATTCCTCAATCTAACAATGTATTTTTTATAAAAGAATGTTTTTTATATAATTAATTAATACAATAAATCCTCGATCTCAAATTACAATTTTTTTCTATATTTAATAGTTTAATATCAATTCAATTTTCTTGGTATGCAATTATTTCTATAGAATCATCATTCAAAATAACTCCATGAATACTATGATTATTTATCTCAAAATCATTAATCTTATTATTAATGTTTTAATATTGAGTAATACCCCATCTATATTGTTTTTTGGTAATCACTTGAATTATATCATGCATGTTCAACCAAGAAGCAATTTAAAAATGTAACTTATTTTTTAAAACAGAGGTATCTTGGTTTATTATCTATTGGAGTTGGTGCCCTAGAACCAACTTCTTTTATACTTTATGATAACTTATATTCATGGATTTTAATATTAATAAATTCCTTATCAAAACATGATTGTTCTTCTATGTAACATTATATGTGATAATTTCCTAAGAGTAATTTTCGCACTAAAAGGTCATAGTGGATCTCTACTACGATGAGAACCCAGAAGTGCTATGACACTATACTTGAATATATGTTCTATATCCGGATGATATCATTTGAGGGACACAAATTATACAGACTATCAGGGGTGGATACTCATAGGACTTTGAGGCACCTTATCATGGTGTATGCCCTTGGTAATGTCCAGGAGGATATTATGAGAATAATAACTTCCAGTAGGAAATCCACATTTCTATGTGTCATTGGATGTTCCTATCTATGGATGTGTGTATTGGTCCTTAGACTTTTATATTATTATTAATGAGTATTATGATTCGTGCACTTATAAGTACTAATTAAAACCATTACAACAAATGTTCACAACGATTTAGGATATATTGGGTGCGTCATGAGTAATATTGCATTAATGAATAATGTGAGAAAAGATTTATCCCTTCTGTTCTTTAATAAAAGATAATATCTTAGGCTCTTTGATGGAAATGATATAGCCTAAATAAATATATGGACATGGTGATTAGTAATGCGAAATGGGTGGGCCGGGGTAGGGTGGGCCAAGCCCGTGCGGGTTTGATCCCATGTGGGTTTGTCCGTAAAATCCCGCATACAATGCGAACAAAACAATCCAAGCCCGCCCCGCCCCACATAATCCCACATTAAAAAAATACGCTTTATAATAATTTAAATATTGTATTTTTTTCATTCTTAATTTTAGTTTTTGGGAGAAGTATGAATTTACAATATCTAGAGTTTTAAGTGATGTGATGGAACATTTTTATATGGGTTAATGGTGTCATGTGCTGACGCTGATGTGGTGGTGAACTGTTACAATACAAATTAGGTGAGTGATCAATGAGGGGAAAAATGATGATGTTGATTGTGTGGCGATGTGAATGACTAGACCTATGAATGAACGAAGACGCTTCAAGAAATGACTAGTTCCAGAGGAGGCTATTAGGATCTCATGAGGTCCTTTCATGTTTTCTTAATAACAAAATAAAATTAAGTAATAACAAAATTAAATCATTCCAAAAAAATATTATAATTATAATAACTCTTTTAGAATTGAAACCAAGTGCATGAGAGACGAGTTACATTTTTCAAGAGGTGCGATGACACACCATGTGAATATGGTTAATAATTACTATATAAATATTATAATATCATATTAAAACAATAAATATTGACCTATTTAAAATTCACATGTAAATGAATGGTGAATTTGTATGACCATTATGGTGAGAAATCATATGTCATGGTTTAATCATGTTTAAAAAAACTAAAATGCCAAAGAAGCATATGTTGTAAAAAAAATTAAATTAGGCCTGTGGGTCTGCCCGCACCCACGCGGGCTCAACCCACTTTGGCCCGCACCCGCGCAGGCTCAACCCGCATTGGTTTGTGCTCTTTACGATCAAAATTTTTAGGCCTGCCCTTCCCCGTATCCACCCCATACCCGAAAATCCTGTGGGCCGCTGGACCGTTTTTCATCACTAATGGTGAAAAATAGACAAGTTCTATTTTCAGAAAGTTAAAGAAAGAGATATTGATCATATAGGTTGATGTCACTAGCATACAACCTACTTGATTAGAGATATTATGATAAAGGGATCATATTACACTGTAAGTGTTCATATGAGGTGACATTTCATTGCGGCATTAACTTATTTCTCTATGGGTGCCTTGGTGTGTTGCTAGATGCTAAACTTGGACTTTAGGAAGGTTCGCCTAATTCCACTGAGAAAGAGGCATAGAGGGTCACACACTAAGTGTATCCAGAATCTCAGTTAAATAATTTATTATTTAATAAGTTGAATAAATATTATTCCCTGTTGGGGTTTAATAATTAGTCATGTATTCTTGATCACATTTATTCTATCACTAGTTATTCGATATAATATATTATGGGTGGAATAATTAATAAATATTTATTTTCTATTTGGTGAATATAATATTTATTTATTTATCGGTGAATAATGCAGTGATATTTATTTAATAAATAAATAGTCATTATTCAAGGTGCGATAAATATTGATGAGGATTTGAAGACTGAGTTTATGGATCCATTGAGAAATAATAATATTGAATATTATTTTATTAAATAATATTTAATTATAACTCGCATGTTAAGAGCATGTCAAGATATAATAATATTGCTTTTATTATTTGGCATGGAGGTTTCTCTAGGATTAATGAAATAATTAAAGTCACTTGTGAAAATTATTTTATTATTTCCCTAGTGAAATAAATACATGGTTATATTATTCTCTCATTAGCCAAGGTCAAGATAAGAAACGACTATTATGTTGTGCACAACATTTTAGAGAAAAAAAATCTCAAGCATAGAGAGTTCTTTTACTCTCCAAGAATGCTCTCAAGAATGAGACCGATCCTCCTCCACCGAATCAAGGAGAATGATTTGGAAAAGGTTCTCAAGTCGATCAAAGGAGGACAACTCAAGTGCAAGGATCTTTCATGCTAGCACCCATATACTCATTCGGTGACATCTGGAGATTTGTGAAACATGTGTGGATCACCTCTAGAGGAATTGTACACTTGGATTATACAACGCAATGGTGGCACACTTCAGATCTGTGGTCAGATGCATCAACAAAGAAATAATAACCTTGGAGGTAATTCTTATTTAATTAAATTAATTGTAAAAAACACGTGTTGATCTACTCTCTCTTGGTTTCACATTTTCTATCCCTTTCTTGTTCTTTGATTCAATTCTGTTGGTCACGATGTTCTTTGTTAGAATAGACCTCATATTGATTATCAATAATGAAAAAAATTAATGTTGGGCACCTTCCCTCCTTCTCTTCTACTGTACCTGAAACCTACAAGTGGTATCAGAGGGGTCACATCATTTTTATAATTATTTAGTTTTGTTGATGATTTACGCATTCATAATTTAGTTTCTCAATTAAAGTTAATTATTCTTTAAATATGAATTGAGAGATCTATTTCTTCCTCCATCATTTATTGCAGATCTGACAAAAACGATTAATTTTATAATTAAAATAAAATAAAGGAACTCATCTAGAGGTGCCAAGTATTCTGACCAGATAACATAGGAGTACACGTTGTGTAATCAGAATTACATGCTCTGTACTCGTGTTCAATGCACCAGGAGTTAATTCGGTAATTACTCAACCCGTGTGCATTAATGACATGGTGAAAGGGCCATAGAGATTATAGGATTGGTACACACTGATATGTGTGGACCATTTCTAGTAGAAGCTAGAGGTGGATATTCTTACTTCATAACTTTTACTGATGACTTGAGTAGATACAGATATATTTACTTGGTGAGGTATAAGTCTGAGTCCTTTGAGAAATTCATGGAATTCAATAATGAAGTATAGAATTAGTATGATAAGAAGATAAAGAAGATTTGATCGGAACGAGGTGCATAATATCTTAATGAATAGTTCATTGATTTTTTATGGGAGATTGAGATTCTATCTTAACTCACTCCACTTTATACACCATAGTGGAATAGTGTTAGTAAAAGGAGGAACCATACCTTGTTGGACATGGTAAGGTTGATGATGAGTCATGTAGATCTTCTGTTATCATTTTGGGGATATTTATTAAAAACTATGACATACACATTAAACTGAGTACCAACTAAAGAGGAAAATAGAATTCCCTTCGATCTATGGAGTGGAAAGAAACCAATTTTATCGTATACACATGTATGGGGATACAAGAAGTTTATTTAATACTTCTCAGGAAAAAACTACCACCCTAGGGAATAAAGTGTATCTTTATAAGGTATCCTAAGGAAACAAAGGGATACTACCTATATAACCCCTCAGATGAGAAAGTGACTATTTCCAGACAAGCTTTCTTTCTTGAGAGGGAGCACATCCTAAAAAAGGATAGTGGGAGCAAGATTAAATTTGATGAATTTGACGCTCAAGATATGCAAGAGTTGGTATAGGAACAAGTTCTATAGGTCCCCATGTAATAAGTAGTTCCTGAAAGACAAGCACTGTGTATGAGATCAAGAGAGTTAAGGGAACCCAAGAAATATGGTTTTCTAATCACTGAGGATGGTGACTCATTATTGTTGGACAATGATGAACCCATCTTCTATAGGGAGGTAGTAGAGAGATCAGAAGCTGCAATATGTCTAAAAGCTATGAATTTTGAGATGGATTCCATGTATCAGAACCAAGTTTGGGTTATGGTTGATGCACCAGTTGATGTAAAGCTTGTTGGCTGTAAATGGGTATTCAAGAGGAAACTTGACATGTAAGGTAAAGTAAGTACCTATAAAGAAAGTCTAGTGGATAAAGGGTTTAAACGGAATCAAATAATTGAATATGATGAAATTTTTTCACCACTTTCCATGTTTAAATCCATCAGAATCATATTTTACATAACATATTACCATGACTGTGATATTTGGTAGATTGATTTCAGAACTGCATTCCTTAACACGAACCTTTAAAAAGATGTCTATATGATACAACCATAAGGTTTTGTAACACCAGGTGATGCCAAAATAATTTTCAAGTGTAGAGATCCATTTAGAGATTAAAGAAAATATCTAGGTCATGGAACATTCGATTTGATGAATTCATAAAAACATTCAGTTTCATTAAAAATGAATACGAGCCGTGTGTTTACAAAAGGTTTAGTGGGAATGTGGTCATTATCCTAGTAGTATATGTTGATGACATATTACTTATTGGAAATAACATACCAGTCTTATAATCAGTTAAGGAATGGTTAGATAAGTTCTTCTCTATAAAGGAATTAGGTGAAATAGCCTACATTATAGGGATCAAGATTATTTGTGATAGATCCAAGAGGCTTCTTGGACTAAGCCAAAGTACATATATTGACTATATACTAAAGATATTTATTATGGAAAAATTCAAGAGGGGATTGGTTCTAGTGTCACATGGTTCACATCTTTCTAAGAAAATGTGTCCCCAAACACAATAGGAGAAAGATAGAATGAGTAAGATCCCATACGCTTCGGCGATAGGATCAATCATGTATGACATGTTATGTACTAGAATTGTTGTTGAATATGCATTGAGAATGGTAGGAAGATATCAATAAGATATAGGAGAACAACATTGTACTGCTGTTAAGACTATTCTTAAGTATCTGAGAAGAATTTGGAGGAGACAAGGATCTTATCATCAGAGGGTATTATGATTCTGATTTTTAGACAGATTAGAATGATATGAATTTGAAATTAAGATATTATTTCTATCTCAACAGAGGAGTTGTGAGATGGAAGAGTTCAAAAAATCCAGTTGTTGCTGATTTTACAGTGGAGTCTGAGTATATAGCAACTTTTGATGCAGCCAAGGAAGTTGTTTGGATTTGGAAATTTTTCTAGTTGATTCATGTGGTACCTAATAGTAAAGACCCTATCACATTGTATTGTGATAATAATATAGTGGCGGATCTTGCAAAAGATAAAATGTTACATCAATAGACAGAGGACATACTACAGAAGTATCACCTATTGAGGGATTTTTATCAAAGGGGTGAAGTTGCAGTGAGAAGAATATCCACAGAAGAGAACGTGGTGGACCCCTTGACTAAAATCTAGTCTTAGCAGAAGCATGAGTATCATGTTAGACTTAGAAGACTTAAGGTTATTATAAATTATCTCTATTGAAAGTGGGAGTCTGTTGGAGTTGTTTCCCTATTCTTGAATATATGTTTTATAGCTGGATGATATCATTTTAGGGACATAAATGATACAAGCTTTCGGGGGTGGAGACTCATAGGACTTTGAGGCACCTTCTAATGGTGTAAGACCTTGGTAATTTATGAGAGGATATTATGAGAATAAGACCCATCAGTAGGAAATCCACATTTATATGTGTCATTGGATGTTGCTATCTGCGGATGTGTGTATTGGTCCTTAGAATTTAAGATTATTATTAATGCGTATTAGGAGTTTCACACTTATATGTATTGATGAAAACTGTGATGATAGATGTTCGCAATGAGGTAAGATATATTGGGTTCATCACAAGTAATATTACATTAATGAATAATGCGAGAAATAATTTATCCCTTCTATTTTTTAATGAAAGATAATATCTCGGGTCCTTTGATGGAAATGATATAGCCTAAATAAATCCATGGACATGGTGATCAATAGGAAAGTTCTATTTTCATGAATTCAAAGAAAGAGATATCGAGAATATAGGTTGATAGCACTGGCATGCAACCTTCTCGAGTATAGATACTGTGATAAAGGGATTATATTACATGATAAGCATTCGTATGAGGTGACATGTCATTGTGAAATTAACTTATTTATTTATGATTGATATGGAATTTTTCAAGATGATAAACTTGGTATTTAAGCAGGTTCACCTAATTCCACTGAGAAAGAGGCCAAGAGGTTCACACACTAAGTGTATCCAAAATCTCAGTTAAATAATTCATTATTTAACAAGTTGAATAAATATTATTCCCGGTCATGGTTTTATAATTATTCACGTATTATTGATTTTATTTATTCTGTCACTGGTTATTCAATATAATATATTGTGGGAGGAATAATTAATAAATATTTATTTTCTATTTGGTAAATATAATATTTATTCATTTATCAGTGAATAATATAGTGATATTTATTTAATAAATAAATAGTCATTATTCAAGGTGCGATAAATATTGAGGAGGATTGATAGAACGAGTTTATGAGTCCAGTGAGAAATAATAATATTGAATATTATTTTATTAAATAATATTTAATTATAACTCACAAGTTAAGCGCATGTCAGGAAATAATAATATTACTGTTATAATTTGACATGTGGATTTCTCTAGGATTAATGAAATAATTAAAGGAACTTGTGAAAATTATTTTATGATTACCCTAGTGAAATAAATAATCAGTTATATTATTCTCTCATTATCCAAGGGCAAGCTACGTGATTCCCATTTTGTTGTGCACAATGTTTTAGAGAAAAACCTCTAAAGAACAAGGGTGATCCTCCTCCACTGGATCAATGAGAATGTTTTGGAAGTGGTTCTCAATGTGATTGAAGCTGTAAGATGCAAGCACAAGGATCTTCCATGTTAGCACTCTAAGAATAATTAAACAATGTCTATAGATTTATGGAACACATGTGGATCACTGCTAGAGGAATCCTACACTTGGATTCTACAACTCAATGATGGCGAATAGCAGATATATGGTCGGACACATCCACAAAGAAATAATAACCTTGAAGGTAATTATTATTTAATTAAATTAATTATAAATAACATGTGTTAATCTATTACCTCTTGGTTTCAAGTTTTCTATCCCTTGATTATTCTTTGATTTAATTTTGTTGGTCACAACGTTCTTCGTCAGAATAGACCTCAGATTGATTATCAATAACCAAAAAAAATTAAAGTTGGGCACTATCCCTCCTGTGCTTCCACTGCACCCAGAACCTACATTATTATGGTATCATATTCAAGGACCAAGTAATAGAAAAAATCCAATATCCAGTTATTGAGAATCCAAATCATTTGATGGTTGTGAATTCATAAAAAGTTACAACAAAGTTTTTCATTATTCCATGACCTCAGCAAAACAAATACAAAATATGGTTAATAAACCAAATGATTATTAAAGGATTTCATTATTCAAATTCTATGGTAGATGATTATATAAGGTTCCATATACATATAATTATATAATTTTTTGAAAATAGAAGATTATTTCACCATAAGAATATGACTATTTTACCAAAATATTATTTAAGGCTTTCATTATTCTAGGTTATCAGTAGAAAAAAATTTAAGATTACATATGTTGACAAGTCAATCCATTTGATTCCAATGAATCTAATCCATTAATTGAAAACCTATAAACAAGATTTTTATAATTCACCATATGTAGAAAAAAAAAATCTGTAAGGAGAAACAATCTTCCAAATTAAGACATTACAACATATAAAGATGAGTTAATCCACCCAATGAAAATGAGTTGAACAACCAGATTCATCAGATCCACCAAAAGAAGCCCATCAAAAAAATGTATAATAAGTTGATCCACTAGATTTAAAATAAATTCATATAAATATTATATGAATCCAAATAGATCTAAATATAGATGAAGTTGAATTTTATAGGATAATAATGATCTAACAACACCTTTTAAACATAATGAAAAGAATCCCAAAACAAAGATCATCATGCTAGATAAATGAAACACGCATAAACTATAAATGAAGAAACTATAGATGTGTAACTTATAATATTATTGTTGTTACTCCGGTAGCGGTGGAGTCATGGTAGGCGGTAGTGATGACGACAGTGGCTGCATAGGGGTTCGCAACGAAGAGTTGGGGTAGGCAGTGGCATCAGAGGTCGCAGAGGGGTTCACGATAGAGGTGGGTTCACGAAGGATGGCTTCACAGCAGAGGTGGAGTTCAATAGTGGAGGTGGAGTACACAGAGGAGGTGGGTTTGTGGTAGAGGAGGGGTTCGAGGCAGAGGTGGGGTTTGACGCACGACAGAGGTGGGGTTCGCGGCGGAGGTGAGGTTCGCAGCAGAGGTGGGGTTCAGCAGTAGAGTTGAGGTTTAAAGTAAAGGAGTGAATCACGGAAGTAGAGGATGGATTCGTGGCGGCGAAGGAGGGGTCAGGGCAGAGGAGGAGTCAGCAGTAGAGGAGGAGGAGGATTCAGTGGCAGGGGTCGGCTTCTGCGAGAGTTTGAGGTGTGCGAGAGGAGAAGACTGTTAGTAGTTATTTATAAAAGTGGATAAACCTTTTATCAACGCTAGCTAAAAAGCATTGATAAAGGTATGTTTTATCAGCACTAAAAAAGATAGGTCTTTATCAGCGCTAAAAAAATGTTGATAAAACTATAATGATAATAAATTATTTATATTTATATATATATTTATAAAATTATATGTATAATAAATAAATATTTATTTATTTATAAAAATAACTATAAATAACTATATATTTATATATATAATAAATATATTTATATAATTATATATAATTATAAAATTATAAATATTATAAATGAATATATATTTATTTATAATTAAAAATTTAAAATAAATATATTTATTATATTTATAATTATATATAATTAATATATTTATTATAATTTTATAATTATTTAAATATATCTATATTCATTTGGAATTATAATTATAAATATTTTTATATATTTATTATAATTTTATAATTATTTAATAACTATAAATTTATATATATTTATTTAAATAATTATAAAATTATAATAACTATATTTCTTATATTTATGATTTTATATATAATTAATATATTTATTATATATATATTTATAAGATTATAAATATAATAAATATATAATAAATATATATTTATATAAATATATAATTTAATAAATTATAATAAATACATATTTATTTATAGTTATAATTATAAAAATATAAGAACTTTATTTATTATACTTACAATTTTATAAATATATATAATTAAAATATTTATTATAATTTTATAATTATTTAAATATATATATATATATATATATATTTATAATTATAATTATAAATATTTGTATTTATTTATAAATATTTTTATATATTTATAAATATATTTATAAATATATTTATAAATATATTTATTTAATTATATACATTTTTAACATTATAATTATAATAAATATATTTATTAAAATTTTATAATTATTTAATTATATACATATTTACAATTATAAGTATAAATAAATAAATAATTATTTATAATTAAAAAATTATAATAAATATATATTTATTTATAGTTATAAATAAATATAAATATAAATATAAATATTTAAATAATTATAAAATTATAACAAATATATTTATTACATTTATAATTTTATAAATATATATAATTAATATATTTATTATAATTTTATAATTATTAAAATATATTTATATTTATTTAGAATTATAAATATAAATATTTGTATTTAATTATAAATATTTCTATATATTTATAAATATATTTATTAATTATATATATTTATAACTTTATAAGTATAATAAATATATTTATTATAATTTTATAATTATTCACACACACACACATTTATTTATTTATAATTATAACTATAAATAAATATATTGAAATACATTACAATATAATAGTTTTCTATTTTAGCAAAAATAATAATGAAAAAAGATCACATCATACTACATATAAGGAATAAAACTTCTTCCATTCAATGAAAAAACTATTGAAAAATTCAATTACTGATTAAAATTTTTTGAAACAGAAAATGGGGATACTTTTTTTAATAAAAGTAAGAAAAAAGAATATATATAAATATATTTATTTAATTATATATATTTGTAACTTTATAATTATAATAAATATATTTATTATAATTTTATAATTATTTACATATATATATATATTTATAATTATAAATATCTTTATGAATATTTGTATATAATTATAAATATCAATAGATATATATCTAGTAAAGTATAGATCATAAAGAATGATTCATCACATATATATGGACAATATGAATAATAATGAGGGTGTAATGTGTAAATGAACTTTCATGATGAATATGTAACATATGAACGTCAATTATATTCACGCATCAATATATTTATCGACCAAATTCATTGGAAATGTATATTTATTTAAATAAATAAATATATAATTATAATCATAATTATAAATATATATATTTAAAAAGTATTTATATATAATTATAAATATAATAAATATATTTATTATTTAATTAAATTTATTATAATATTATAATTATTTAAATATATATTTATTTAATTATAATCTTATAAATACTTTTTTAAAACATTATTTATATATTTGAATTATTAAAAAATATTAATTTTAAACATGTGTTTTTTATTTAATATATACAAATAAACATTATTTTTTAATATACATATAATAATTTTATATAAATTAATAAGATTTTTATTAAAAACTCTTATCAGCGCTGATAATAGCACTAATAAATCTACTCCTTATCAGCACTAAAAAAAGTGCTGATAAAGGTGTATCAGTGTTTTTTTAACGCTGATAAAACATAGATTTATCAATGCTTTTAGCTAGCACTGATAAAAAACCTTCTTTTATCAGTGCTTTCTTCTTAGGGATGATACAAGTCAACACATCCTTTGCCCGGATCTGTGGTAGTGTAACAAACCCCTATCAGTCCACCCACCTGTCCCCTATAACAAACTCACCTGCAACTATCAAGGGATATTCTCCTCCACAACACCCCAGCATAACAGTCGCACCCCACCCCCATTCACTGTACAACATGATCTTATAAGTTTTACATTCTGGACTTTGTGACATAATTTCAATTCACCCTCTCTTGAAGTTACTTTGTTTGAGACAACACAACTAATTTGTGTCCTGTAGACTTCACAATTGTTCAATGCAACTCAATTGGGTCTAGTATATCATCATTTCCACTTAATTAATTATACTTTCATATGATAGTACTTTGATTAGACAATAAAAACACATATTTTAATTACATTTTAATGGTATTAAATGTTCATTTTTGATCTTATGGTCCTGAGTTAGTGGATTTTAATTTTGAACATCCATTCTCATCATTTGCGCACTTCATGCCTAATGTACACCAATTTAGGCCCAATGATTCATCTAATTTTAAGGAATGTAATTATCCATATTTTAATTTTGTATTTTGGTAAATGGATCTACACTTAAATATGAACATTTTTCATTCAGGGATTAATGGAGTATTCATAAAGGATAATAGGGATATTTAGCAATGAAAGGAAACAATTCTGGAGAAGGTAGATTGGACACCAGCCCACTGATGAGAATGTGGGGCCCAAAATAAAGACCCAATGAAGCCCAAATTTTGTGGGACGATAGAAGAAATATATAGGAACATATAATTGGTCAGAATACAGTGCTAATTAGACATCCATTGTGGTTATTCAGGTGGCCCAAGTTAGAGATAAAATTCTGGGCCAGATTCTGCGGCCCAGAAAAACAGCCCACCAATTTAATCATATCTCGGAAACCACAAATTAATTTGGGATGAAATTTTACAGAGAGATAGGATACATACGGATATTCACTTTTGTCTTATAAGTACTACTCTAATTATACCATATAGAAGGACATATAGACACCTCTGTCCAGTGGATGAAAGCTGGATGAAACTTCGGGTTAAGGGTGGAAAAGTCTCATCTCCCTTCATTTCCACCACCCTAGACCTACCATAATCAAGGGGGATTTTTTGTAATTTTGGGAGCTCGAACCAAGACTCTTGAAATTACTATTTAAGGCAATGATGGTGGAGGAGTTTATAATCTTTAAGCTTTGTTTCATTTTAATGTTATGCTTCCAATTTGATGTTGTAATCACATTCCTTCAATTGTAAGTTCTTGAATTACCTTAGATTCTTTAGAAAAGTTCTTCATATTCTCATTTTATATTATTATTCTTATCAATTTGATACCGTTTCCTCAAGTATTGAACTTTTTCACACAAAACCTTGTGAGATTATCACACAATGGTGGAGTGATCTTTATTTCATTGTTTTTTTTACTTTTCCAATTTCTCCTTCATGATTCTACTTCCTGCTTCCATTGAAACCATAGGATCAATGGAGGGATAACCCACTTATGGGTTGATACAAGGGAGTAGAAAGGGGATGAATTGGATGCTATTTCTCACTCCATTAATGGATAATCACTTTTTTTAAATGAGATTTTTATTTGATGATTTTGAAACCTCTTCATCCTTATTGAATTTAAGACCACACACTTCAAGTGCTAATGCGAACCTTTACCTTGGAGTGATCATAAATTTGATCCTTAAAGTGTATAGGTGATTATTATTATGGTGTGTTGGTATTAAATCAGTAAGTGATGAATTTTTTGATCTTATTGAATAAAACCATCTCAGATATAAGAAGTTGAAACTGTAAAAAAAAGAATTTCATCCAATCCACCCCCAAGTGATAACCTAAGATAAACTCTTTATTTAAAATTGAATTCACTTAAGTTTGATAGTTATATCTTAAAATACATCAAAAATAAACCCAAAGTTGTAAACTTCATAGCCAAAACAATCCATATAATGGACATGTCTGCAGGTTTCTTCTTAGGTCTCTGAGGATTTGACAACCCAAGCTACACTACAAGGACCGTTCTACCTTCATCTCTTGAGTAAATTTGAGTGTGAATCAAATTTTGGAGCTATTTCCGGGGACCCAAGAAATTCATCTCAACACCCATTATATTACCCCCCATTTATTCTATTCTTATCCAAATTATCTTATCTTTTCCCTTTCTCATTTTTTTTTCTTTTGGCGCATGTCCGCCTAGACTCGTGACCAATCCAACCATCTAGTTAGGGTGGATAGTCCTGGGGTTGGGGAGTCAATTTAACTAAGGGAACTATTTAAATTAGATCATAATCTTCCTAATACTCCAGAGTCAAAAATTGATCCCATTTCAATGTAAGGTCTTTGATTCACGCTCAAATTTACCCAAGAGAAGAAGGTAGAATGGTCCTTGTAGTCTAGCCTGGGTTGTCGAATACTTAGAGACCTAAGAAGTAAACTATAGACACATACATTCTATGGATTGTTTTTGGATATAAAGTGGACAACTTGGGTTGATTTAAGATGGTTTTAAATGAACTCTAAGAGACTTAATTGAATTCAATTTAAAATAATGAGTTGATCCTAGGCTATCACTTGGGGTGGATTGGACGTATTCCATTTTCAATTATTTCAATTTATTATATTTGAGATGAGTTCATTTAAGGAGATCAAACAACTTCATAACTTACTGATTTTATATTAACACACCATAACACTAATCACCTATAAACTTGGAGGATTAAATTTATGAGCACTCCAAGGTAAAGTTTTGTATTAGCACTTGAAGTATGTGGCCTTAAAATTCAACAAGGATGAAGAAGTTTTAAAATCATCAAATAAAAATCTCAATTAAAAGAAGTTATTATAAATTAATGGGGTGATAAATAACATCCAATAAATCCCCTTTATACTCCCTTGGATCAAACCATAAGTGGGTTATCCCTTCATTGATTCTATGGTTTCAATGGAAGCGGGAAGTAGACTTATGAGGGAGGAAATGGAGAAGTAAAAAAATAATGAAATAATGACCAATCCACCATTGTGTGATAATTTCACAAGGTTTGGTGTGAATAAATTCACACCTTGAACTAGCGGTATCAAAATGATATTAATAAAAATAGAATAATATGAGAATAAGAACTTTTATTAAGAAACTAAAGTGAATTGAACAACTTACATGTGAAATACAAACTTGAGACAACAAAATTGCAGCATAACATTATAATGAAAAGAGGCTCAAAATATGATAAACTCATCCACCACCACTGCATTAAATAGGAATTTCAAGAGGCTTGGGTAAAGATCCCAACAGTACAAAGGATACCACTTGAGTATGGTAGGCCTAGGGTGGTGGAAAGTAAGGGAGATGAGACTTTTACACCCTTGACCCGAAGTTGTAGCCAGCTTGCTTCCACTGAACAGAGGCGCCTGTATGACCTTCTAGATGGCCGAATTGAAGTGGTACATGGAAGAAAAAAATGAATCTTATGATGTTCCATATCTCTATGTAAATGTTAAGACCAAATTAATATCTGGTTTTCTAGATATGATTAAATTGGTGGGATGATTTTATAAGCCTTAGAATCTAGCCCAGAATTTTATCTCCAAATTGGTCCGCCTTAATAACCATAATTGAGGCCGAATTAGAATTGGATCATGAAGAATTATTTGTTACTATATATTTCTTATATCATCACATGAAATTTGGGCTTCATTTGGCCTGTATGTTGGGCCCCACATTCTCATCAGTGGGCTGGTGTCCAATCTTCCTTCTCCAGAATTGTTTTCATGAAATCCCATTTTGGTGGTCTTCCAATGTGAATCTTCCAACAATCCACAAGTATGAATTATTCCCAATATAATTATAAACCTGAAAATTAAATATGAAAATAAAATCAAGATCATTGGGTACTTTAAATGATGTTAAAAAATGTACCACATAATAGTTCATTTTAAGAAGGAATTACAATCACAATGTGAAGTGATGTTTAAAGTGTAAAATGAACTAAAATGGTATTTATGAATAATAAATCACATGAATATTATATATATTAAAAATGAATATTAGCCTCATTTAGTGTCTAATCACATCCCCAACTTGAGTTTTTCTAGTCCCGAGCAAAATATATCTCCACAATATAAAATTTGAATTCCCTTTTCCAAAAACATTTTAATACACAATGATCACAAAAAACCCTTATAACTTTCAATAACCTGAAGGTAATGTGTTTGAAATCAAAGGTGCCGAATGGACATGTGAATGTAGTATTCCCTTGATCCTCTAGGGAGACCTCAATTTGATTATACCCCAAGTACCCATATAAGAAATAGTAGAAGGCATGACCTGCCACTCTCTCAAGGACATGGTCAATGAATGGTAAGGGGAAATGGTCCTTCTTGGTGAATGAGTTTAGCTACCTATACTCAATGAAGACCCTACATACACTACTCACCATAGTTTGAAGAATCTCTCCATCCTTATTGGTTATCACTGTGATTATTGCCTTCTTGGGAACCACTTGGATTGGGATGACCCACTCACTCTCAACTGTGGGATATATGATACCAGATTTTAACAATTTCATAAGTTCTTTTCTCACTACTTCCATGAGATTTGGATTGATTCACCGCTGAGGTTGACGACATGGCTTTGAATCAGATTCTAGAACAATCCTATGAGTCCCAATAAGTGGGATAATCCCAGGAATATCAGACAGGGTCCAACTAATGGATTTCTTATGTTTCCTAAGGACATCTAGAATCATCATCTAATGATTGGATTCAAGAGAAGAAAAAAATGACAATAGGATGTGTTTGATTTTCCCCTAGTAAGGCATACTTGAGTGTAGTGGGAAGTTCCTTCAATTCAAGATCAGGTTGGTTTATAATTTTAGCAGAAGATTGGGACATTGGATCAAGATCAATTTTGTTTCCTAGAGTTTTAGATAGGATTGAGTCCCCACATGTAGAAGTTTCAGCTACTATATTGGCTTGATCAAATTTAGGGAAGGAAGTTGGAGTGGTCTCCAGGAAAGTAGTTTCCTGAAAGGTTTCATTGATTGTTGGAACTAAGACTTCATCATAAGAGCAATTTGAAAATGATTCAAGCCAAAGAGATAAACTTCCTTCATGTGAACAAAGGAAATAAATCTCATCCTGACTTAAACATCCATAAAATATTACTTGGTGTTCTATGGATTCATTATTAATGCTTCTTATCATGTTCTCTTTGTGAATATCCTCTTCATCCCCAATTTGTGAGCTTGCATTATAGATGTTCAAGTCTAGACTCATGTTTCCAAAGGTGATGGTCATGTTCCTATTTCAAACTCAGATAAAAGAGTTTATTGTTGCAAGGAAAGGACAACCAAGGATGATTGGGGTTTGTTTATTATTCCCTAAGTTTGGATGTTTGTCAAGGTCAATGAAGTTAGCAGGGTAGATGAAGCTTTCAACCTTTACTAGAACATCCTTTAAAATCCCCTTTGGAATCCTAATGCTATGATCAACAAGTTGAAGTGTGACAGATGTGGGATGGAGTTCTTCTAGGTCTAACTAGAAGTACACAACATAGGGGATGAGATTGACACTAGGACCTAGGTCACACAAGGCCTTGACAACATTACTCTCTCCTAGTTCAACATTGATGTAAAGGAAACCTGGGTCTTTCAACTTAGGAGGAATGGTCCCTTGAATGGTGGTACTCACATTAGCATCCAAAAGGACTCGGTTTTTATGTGAAAATTTTCTTTTAAATGTGCATATGTACTTAAGGTATTTTGAGTATGCAGGAATGGTTTGAATGGCATCGAGAAGTGGAATGTTAAACTTGACTTGTGAGAATATTTCCCTCAATGTTTCATTCAATTCGGGCTTGGTTTTCCCCCTCATGCGTTGAGGAAATGGTGCAGGTTGTGGGGTTGTTTGTTGAAGAGCTGTTTCTTTGACCATGTTATCATGTTTTTCAGTTTGATCATTTGGTTCATTTGAATTTTCATCCAAGTTTTAATCTTCCAATGGTTTTTTAATTATTTTTTCAGGTTTCCCAATTTATTTCCTACTTCTTAAAATAGTCACAACCTTTAGTTGTTCATGAGTTGTTTGAGTGAAACTTGACTCTCCCCTTAAATTTGAGGATGGTACCACCTGAGTAGGCATGGGTGCCTTTCCAGTTTTTATGGTTTGAATTTCTTGTTTAAGGGAAGAGACTTCTGAGTTCATCATTTCCATTTTTTTGCACAGTTGTTCAGTAGGCTTTGTGGAACAGTTAGGGTTGGTGCTTGAGAAGATTGGTTTATCCCAGGGGGATATTTTAGAGGTGGGATGGTTTGTTGAAAATGGACTGGTGGATGTTGGTATTGGATATGTTGGGTTTGGAACTAGTTATGGGTTTGGAAGCTCTGATGGGGGTAAGGATTTTGTCCCTATGGTTGTCTAGGTTGTTGGTTATCTTTCAAGCAGAAGCTTGGGTGGTCATTATACCTTGGGTTGAAGGTGTTTTGGTATTGAGGCATTTGAATGTTCAAAGCATTCAATTCCACTGGGGATCCTCCTAAAATAACATCCTTGATGGATGGAATGGTTGGGCAATTGTCTTTCTTATGGTCATGTTTGTCATAAATTTTGAAAACAGGGTCTATAGTTTGGATTTCATGGACTTTCCTAAGGCATATCTCTTCAACCTTCCTAGAGAGTGTTGAGAGTTTATCCCTAAGTATTTCCTATTCTCTAAGTGTATGAATTCCAGTAGTTTTTTTGGCTTTTCAGAATAAGGTTAAGTTCCCCATATTTGGTTTTGTTCAGCAAGGCTTTCCAGATACTCGTAAGCATCATTTGGGGCTTTGTTTTTAAAGGTTCCATTACACGTCATGTCAATGAATTGTTTGTTCCCCAAACCCAACCCTTCATAGAAAATTCTCACATGTTCAGGAAAAGAAAAACCATGGTGTGGAACCATGTTTAGAGTGTCTTTTAACCTTTCCCATGTTTCATATAATGACTCTCCCTCTTTTTCAAAAAAGTTTTGGATACTCTTTTTAAGTGCAATTGTTTTGTGATGGGGGAAGTATTTTTTGTAGAATTCTCTTTGTAGTTGGTACCAAGAGTTGATGGATGATGGTATCAAATTTTTTAGCCAATTTTTATCTTGATACTTTAATGAAAAAGGATATATCCTCATATCAGCTGATTAGAGTTGATGTGGGGGACACATGGTTTCTACAATGTCATTGAACTCCTTAACGTGGAGGTAGGGAATCTCGGACTCCATTCCATGGAATGTGGGAAGATGGTTTAGGACATGGGGTTTAAATATTTAGTTGGAATATCCTATGTAATTATGTCTAATAAATTAGGGGGAATTGGTCCAGGAATGTGTGAGGTAGCCATTCATTATTTGATTGACCGCATTCCCTAAGTTTGGGGCTGCCTCATTTGGATTTCCATTTTGGTTTGTACCCGGGTTTATGTGTTGGTTTCTTTGAAGACCTTCCATTGAAATGGGCTCAATTTTGGACTATATAGTATAAAGAGGATTAGGATCTAATGGAAACAATCCCCTAGTTTCACTTGACTCCCCAACCCTAGGACTTTCCACCCTAACTAGACGGTTTGATTGATCGCGGGTGTAGGAGGACATGCGCCAAAAAAAATAAGAAAGGGAAAAGATAAGAGATCTTGGGTGAGAATAGAAGAAATGAGGGATAATAGAATGGGTGTTGAGATGAATTAATTGGGTCCCTGGAAACGACACCAAAATTTTATTCACGCTCAAATTTACCCAAGAGAATAAGGTAGAACAGTTCTTGTAGTCTAGCTTAGGTTGTCGAATCCTCAGAGACCTAAGAAGTAACCTACAGACATGTACATTCTATGGATTGTTTTTGGCTATGAAGTGGAAAACTTGGGTTGATTTAAGATGGTTTTAAATGAACTTTAAGATACTTAAGTTAATTCAATTTAAAATAATGAGTTGATCTTAGGTTATCACTTGGGGTGGATTGGACGTATTCCCTTTTCAATTATTTCAATTTCTTATATTTGAAATGAGTTCATTTAAGTAGACCAAAAAAATTCATAACTTACTAATTTTATACCAACACACCATAATAATAATCACCTATACACTTGGAGGATAAAATTTATGAGCACTCCAATGTAAAGGTTTGTATTATCACTTGAAGTATGTGTCCTTAAAATTCAACAAGGACGAAGAAGTTTTGAAATTATCAAATAAAAATATCAATTAAAAGAAGTGATTATACATTAATGGGGTGATAAATAACATCCAACCCATACCCTTTCTACTCTCTTAGATCAACCCATAATTGGGTTATCCCTCCATTGATTCTATGGTTTCAATGGAAGCGGGAAGTAGACCCATGAGGGAGGAAATGGAGAAGTAAAAAAAACAATGAAATAACGATCACTCCACCGTTGTATAATAATTTCACAAGGTTTGGTGTGAATAAATTAAAACCTTGAACCAATGGTATCAAAGTTATATTAATAAAAATAGAATAAGATGATAATAATAACTTTTATTAAGAAACTAAAGTGAATTGAACAACTTACATGTGAAAGACAAACTTGAGACAACAAAATCGCATCATAACATTACAATGAAAGGAATCTCAAAAGATGATAAAATACTCCCCAAAAAACTACCTTAAATAGGTATTTCAAGAGAGTTGGGTCGATATACCAATAGTAAAAAGGATCCCACTTGAGTACGGTAGGCCTATGGTGGTGGAAAGTAAGAGAGAGGAGACTTTTCCACCCTTGATCTGAAGTTGCATCCAGCTTGCTTCCAACGAACAGAGGCGCCTATAAGACCTAAAATATAGCCGAATTGGAGTATTCCATAGAAGACAAAAATAAATATTCTGATGTCCCCTAGATCTCTGTTAAATTTCAACCCAAATTAATATATGGTTTTTGAGATATAATTAAATTGGTGGGATGATTTTATGTGCCTCAGAATCTTGCTCATAATTTTATCTCCAAATTGGTCCCCCTTAATAACCACCATGGAAGCCTAATTAGCACTGGATCCTGAAGAATTATTTGTTTCTATATATTCCTTCTAGAATCCCATGAAATTTGGGCTTCATTGGGCTTGTATGTTGGGCCCCACATTCTCATCAGTGGGCTGGTGTCCAATCTGCCTTCTCCAGAATTGTTTGCATGAAATCACATTTTGGTGGTCTTCCAATGTGAATCTTCCAAAAATACACAAGTATGAATTATTCCCAATATAATTTTAAACCTGAAAATTATATATGAAAATAAAATCAAGATCATTGGGTACTTTAAATGATGTTAAAAAATGTACTACATAATAGTGTATTTTTAGAAGGAATTACAATCATAATGTGAAATGATGTTCAAAGTGTAAAATGCACTAAAATGGTGTTTATGAATAATAAAGAACATGAATATTATATATATTAACAATTAATATTATCCTCATTTAGTGGATAATCAGTCTTTAAATAAAACAACTCATAAACCCGGGTGGGAATCAAAATGGAAATCCAAATGAGGCAGCCCCAAACATGGGGAATGCAGTCGATCAAACCATGAATGACTACCTCACACCTACCTAAATCAATTCCCCATCATGCATTAGATACAATTACCTAGGAGATTAAAATTGCATATTTAAACTCCATGTCCTAAACCACCTTCTCAGATTCCATGGAATAGAGTCTGAGATGTCCTACCTTCACGTTAAGGAGTTCAATGACATTGTAGAAACCATGTGTCCCCCACATCAACTAGAATTAGCTAAGACGATGATATTTTATTTTTCTTTAGAGGATCAATCTAAAAATTGGATAAAAATTTTTATACCATTATCAATCAGATCTTGGGACCAACTATAAAGAGAATTCTATAAAAAATAATTTCCCCACCACAAAACAATTGCACTTAAAAAGAGCATCCAAAACTTTTTAAAAAAAGAGGAAGAATCATTCTATGAAACATGGGATAGGTTCAAAGACACTCTAAAAATGGTTCCAAATCATGGTTTTTCAATCCCAGAACTAGTTCGAATTTTCTATGATGGGTTGGGTCTGGGGAACAAACAATTCATTGACATGATGTGTAATGGAAATTTTAAAAACAAAGCCCCAAATGATGCTTACGAGTATCTGGAAAGCCTTTTTGAACAAAACCAAACATGGGGAACTTCACCTTATTCTGAAAATACACAAAGAACTATTGTAATTCATACACTTAGAGAATATGAAAGCCTTAGGGATAAACTCGCAGCATTCTCTAGGAAGGTTGAAGAGATAGACCTTAAGAAATTCCATGAAATCCAAATTATAGACCCTGTTTTCACAATTTGTGACAAACATGACCATAAGATAGACAACTGCCCAACCATTCCATCCATCAAGGATGTTCTTTTAGGAGGACCCCCAGTGGAAGTAAATTCTTTGAACTTTTAAAAGCCTCAATACCAAAACACCTTCAACCCAAGGTATAATGACCACCCAGGCTTCCAATGGAAAGATAACCAACAACCTAGCCAACCACAAGGACAAAATCCTTAGCCCCATCAGTACTAAAAAACCCATAACCAGTTCCAAACCCAACCTATCCAATAAAAAAAACTACTATTCCATTTTCAACAAACCATCCCACCTCCAAAATATCCCCTGGGATAAACCAATCTTATCAAGCACCAACCCTAACTGTTCCAAAAATCCTACTAGAACAATTGTGAAAACAAATGGAAAGGATGAACTCGTAATTCTCTTCCCTAAAACAAGAAATTAAAACCATCAAAACTAGAAAGGCACCCATGCTTACTCAGGAGGTACCATCCTCAACTTTAAGGGGAGAGTCAACTTGTACTCAAACTACTCATGAACAACTAAAGGCTGTGACTGTTTTAAGAAGTGGGAAATTAATTGAGAAACCTGAAAAAATAAGTTAGAAACCATGTGAAGATTCAAAATCTAATGAAAATTCAAATGAAACAAATGATAAAACTGAAAAACATGATAAAATTTTCAAAGAAACAACCCTTTAACAAACAAACCCACAACCTATACCATTTATTCAACGTATGAGGGGGGAATCCAAGCCTAAATTGAGTGAAACATTGAGGGAAATATTCTCACAATTCAAGTTGAACATTCCACTCCTCGATGCTATTCAAACCATTTCTGCATACTCAAAACACCTCAAGGACCTCTACACATTTAAAAGGAAATTCTCACATAAGAACCAAGCTTTTCTAGCAGCAAATATTAGCACAACAATCCAAGGAACCCTTCCACCAAAGATGAAAGGCCCATGTTTCCCTTACATCAATGTTGAACTAGGAGAGAACAAATTTGTCAAGGCCTTGTGTGACCTAGGTGTTAGTGTCAATCTCATCCCCTATGTTGTGTACTACTAGTTAGGCCTAGAAGAGATCCAACCCAAATCTATCACACTTCAACTTAATGATCGTAGAATTAGGGTTCCAAAGGGGATTTTAAAGGATGTTCTAGTAAAAGTATAAAACTTCATCTACCCTACTGACTTCATTGTCCTTGACAACAATCCTAACTTAGGAAACAAAGAACAAACCCCAATCATCCTTGGTCATCCCTTCCTTGTAATAATCAACTCTGTTATCTGAGTCTGTAATGGGAACATGACCATCACCTTTGGAAACATGATTATAGACTTTAACATCTATAATGAAAGCTTACAAATAGGGGATGATGAGGAAATTCATGAAGTAAAGATGATAGGAAGCATTGATAATGAATCCATAGAACATAAAGTGATATTTGATGGATGTTTAATCCAGGATGAGATTGATTTCCTTTGTTCACATGAAGGAAGTTTATCTCCTTGGATTGAATCATTTTCAAATTGCTCTTATGATGAAGTCTTAGGTTGAACAATCAGTGAAACCTTTTAGGAAAACAATTTCATGGAGACCGCTCCAACTTCCTTCTCTGAATCTGATCAAGCCAATATAGTAGTTGAAACTTCTACTTGTGGGGAATCAATCCTATCTAAAACTCTAAAAAAGAAATTGATCTTGAGCTAAGATCCCAATATTTTGATGAAATTTTGAACCAACCTGATCTTTAATTAAAAGAACTTCCTTCTACACTTAAGTATGCCTTCTTAGGAGAAAATGGAACACATCCTATTATCATTTATTCTTCTCTTGAAGCCAATCATGAGAGGATTCTTCTAGATGTTCTTAGGAAACATAATAAATACATTTGTTGGATCCTATATGATATTCCTAGGATTATACCACTTATCAAGACTCATAGGATTGTTGTATAATCTAATTCAAAGTCATGTCGTCAACCTCAACGGTGACTCAATCATAATATCATGTAAGTAGTGAGAAAAGAACTTTTGAAATTATTAAAAGATGGTATCATATATCCCATAGCTGAGAGTGAGTGGGTGGGCCCAATCCAAGTGGTTCCCAAGAAGGAAATAATCACAGTGATAACCAATAAGGAAGGAGATATTCTTCCAACTAGGGTGAGTAGTGGCTGGAGAGTCTACATCGACTATAGGAAGCTAAACTCATTCACCAATAAGGACCATTTCCCCTTACCATTCATTGAACAAGTCCTTGAGAGAGTAGAAGGTTATGAGTTCTATTGTTTCTTAGATGGGTACTTGGGATATAATCAGATTGAGACCTCCCTAGAGGATCAAGGGAAGAATACATTCACCTGTCCATTTGGCACCTTTGCCTTCAAACGCATGCCGTTCGGGTTATGCAATGCCCCTGGAACCTTCCAGTAATGCATGATGGGAATCTTCTTAGACATGGTAGGGGATTTTCTTGAGGTCTTCATGGATGACTTATCTGTCTTTGGGGATACATTTGAAGGATGTATTAGGAATGTGGAGAGAGTTTTGTCCAGATGTGAAGAAACGAATTTGGTCCTAAACTGGTAAAAATACAATTTCATGGTTAAACTGAGATTATTCCTTGGTCATATAGTCTCGGGTAGGGGGATTGAAGTTGATAAAGAAAAGGTTTACATAATTCTTCACCTTCCATTACCCAGAACTATTAAGGAAGTTAGGTCTTTCTTAGTACATGCTAGTTTTTATAGAAGATTCATCAAGGAATTTAGTTCAATATCATGTCCCCTTTGTTCTCTCCTAGCAAAGGATGCTCCATTTGTTTGGAAATAAATACGTGAGGGTTTATTATCAACCCTCAAATATTCTCTCACCTCTCCTCCCATTATGAAATCTCCAAATTGGAACCTTCCTTTCGAACTTATGTGTGATTCCAATGACTTTGCTGTAGGAGCTGTGTTAGGAAAACGTTGTGATAAAAATCCTTATGTAATCTCTTATGCAAGAAAATCCTTAAATGATGCCCAAATAAAATACACCACTACTGAAAAGGAGTTACTTTCTATTGTGTTTTCCTTATAGAGGTTTAGGTATACCTCTTAGGATCCTCCATCACTGTGTTCACTGACCATTCTGCACTGAAATACCTCTTCAAAAAACAATATTCCAAGGATAGACTGATTAGGTGGGTCCTTATATTATAATAATTTAACCTCACAACCAAGGAAAAAAGGGTGTTGAAAATGTTGTACCTGATCACCTTTCTAGGATGTAATTCAAAGACAAATCAAATTACCTTTATGTGTCTAATTTATTCCCTGATGAACACCTATACTCTCTGAGTGACTGCCCTTGGTATGTCGATATAGCCAACTTATTAGTTACAGGAGTCATTCCAAAATTATTAGGGACTCAAACTCGAAGTAAATTCCTTTCTGATGTTAGGAACTATGTGTTTGATGATCCATACCTCTATAAGTTCTACCCTGACCAAGTCATTAGGAGGTGTGTCCCAGAATCTAAACACGAGTCCATCCTTAAATTTTGTCATAGTGAGGTATGTGGAGGTCACTTTTCCTCTAAGAAAACTTTTGCTAAGGTTCTTCAGTGTGGTCTCTTCTGGACCACCCTCTCAAGGGACTCCTACAAATTTTTTCAAATTTGTCCTATGTGTCAACAAGTAGGGTCCATCACAAAAAGGAATCAAATGCCACTCACTCCCATCTTAGTGATTGAAATTTTTGACTATTGGGGAATTGATTTCATGGGTCCATTCCCAAACTCTAGGGGATATATGTACATCCTTTTAGATGTTTATTATATATCCAAATGGGTTGAGGACATTCCTACAAAATCCAATGACCATCAAATTGTTATTATATTTCTCAAGGAAAACATCTTCTCTAGATTTGGAATTCCTAGGGCTATCATTAGTGATCATGGAACTCATTTTTGCAATCGTCCATTCTCAGCACTCATGAAAAAGTATGGAATTTCTCACAAAGTGTCCACTACTTACCTCCCATAGACTAATGGTGAAGATGAGTTAGCCAAAAGAGAAATCAAACAAATTCTTGAGAAAACTGTTAATCCATTTAGGAAAGATTAGTCGAGCAAACTCTTAGATGCTCTTTGGGCCTATTGAACCGCATATAAAACCATTTTAGGAATGTCCCCATATAGGTTGGTTTATGGTAAAGCATGCCATTTTCAAGTGGAGATTGAACATAAGGATTTTTGGGCAATTAAGAAAATGAATTATAACCACTCATTGGCTGAAAAAAAGGAAATTAGATCTCAATGAACTTGAGGAACTTAGGATGGAGGATTATGAAAATTCAAGGATCAATAAAGCTAACGTACAAGCCTACAAATCTCTAAATCTTAAAACCAAACACATTATACCTGTTAAACCTATTCTTTTGTATAGTTCTAAACTTCATTTACACCTAGAAAATTTGAGGTCTAGATGGTCAGGTTCATATATAGTGCATAAGGTGTACCCCCATAGGGCTGTAGAAATTCAAGATCCCACCAATGGTCAAACCTTTAAAGTTAATGGTCATAGATTCAAAACATTCATTGAACCATTCCAAAAAAATTAATTTGATGAAAACTTATGTGAACCAACCTTAGATGAGTAAAATACTTAAATACTTAAGGGTCTAAGTTGATCTAACGACATTAAACAAAGTGTTGCATTGGAGACAACCCATGGTTTTAAAGTTTCCAATAATTTTTTTGTTTTAATAAACTTTATATTTTAAATAGGATTAATGAATCATTTGGATTTTTAAAAATTAAAAAATAGACTGTTGACCTGTTCTTCTATTATGAGTATGGATGGATATGAAAGGGGAGCACTATATTCATCCGTGTCACATGGTGTGATCCTTGAGTAATATCTTACCTAGAAATTTAAAAAGAAGACAATGTATCATCAGTTCATTTTATTTTTATGTGTTTGTAGGTTAAAATAAAAAAATATAATAATAATAATAAAATTAAAATTCCACATTGTAGGTTGTGGGGCAAACCCCGTCACAATGGGCAAAGCCATAGGGACTCGAACCTGGGACCGAAGGGAGATAGGGGCGCGCGTTTACCACTGATCTAAGACTTATAGTGATTCCTTATTCTATAATTTTTGTATATATACTTATATTTTACTTTTTTTTATTATATGAATATATATATATAGTTTTTTTTGTTTTTGTTTTTTTTCTTCCACTAGGGAATTCTCAGAGTGACATGGAGATCAAGGGATTAAAAGGGAGCAGTAAGTATTTCAACTTCAACCACTAGGTGACTTCATTCCATGATCCTCATTTTCAATTTCCTTTTTAAACTCTCATTCTCTACCTCTACCCCCTTTTAAATTTTATTTTCTTTAAACACCGGGGAAAATGTTATTTTAAGTTGGGGGGGGAGATAAAATAAAAAAAATATTGATTTTTGTGTAAAAAATGAATGATTTGAAAAAAAAGTGTGCCTTAATGGAAGGAAAAATTTCTTTAACCTTGAACATGATAATAGACATTGTACACTTTGAAACTGAATATCAAATAATTTAGCATGCCCTGATTCTGATTTTAATCCATGTATATTTCATGAGCATAGATTTTGGAAAGTGTGACTATCTAATGTGATATTTCATTATTTATATTTTCATCCAAATAAAAAAGAATCACAATGCACATCCTTTGGATAGTGGGGTATTAGTTTTAGTTCATGGGGTCTCCCAAATAAATAGAATTGTCACAACCCGTCCCCCGGGGCCCGTTCCATGACTAACCCAAGCCCGTATTCCATAGGCCATGGGCTGGTGACTAGCACCGAAAGACATATTATCTAAAACCGGGAAAGCATTGCCTTTATAACTTGTAATCACACACAACCAAGCACAAAACAAGATATGAACACAAGTAAACTGTATAGTAAAAAGAGTGTGTACAATAAGAAAAAGGGGCCAGAATATAAGCCCAACTAGAAAGTACAAGAAAAATGAAAGGTACAAGTAAACTGAAACAGCTCCTATAAAATCCCACCAAGGATCCTACCTGAAGGGTAAGTAAAACTATTGAACAGTTGTCTATATGGTATTCCTTGTCTAATTTCCACCTCTGAGCTACCTCCAGTCCTGGTACTCTTGTCCTCGGTCAACACTGCCCATCATCTATACCAAACACAACAAGGTGCAGGCATAGACCGTGTAGGGGTGAGTATAACAATACTCAGTAGGGACCCCAAGACCCTCAAAGGTCTCACAAAATCCACAAAGGTTAAACCAAAAATCATGAAAATAACTAATAACCCTACTTAGGTATATGCCCACACATATACCTAAGTTATCAAGTATACTCATCTCATTCATGAGGAAACACAAGGCCCAACTCATTAGCCCAAAGCTCAACTATTCCACGAAGGAAAGAATACCATGAAGGTAACACCACAAGGTAAGTACCACAAAGGTAACTACACACAGAAGAATACCACAAAGGTATCACCATGATGGTAAGTACCACAAAGGTACGCCACATAAGAGAATACTACAAAGGTATCAACACAAAGGTAAGGACTCAGGTCACACCAGGTATAACTTAGGTATGATAAAAAAGATGATTAGATGTAACTATTGAATCATATTACTCTGTTTAAGAGGAAGACCCACATAGGATCCTAAATCATCATACCCACGTAGGATCCTAGTATAGTAGACCCATGCAGGATCCTATCATAGCAGACCCATGTAGGATCCTAGTATAACAGACCCACATAGTATCCTAGAGTATTCCCACATGGATTTCCTAGAGTGTATCCAAGTGGGACTCCCAAAAACAGACCCACATAGGATCCCAAAGCATAGACCCACATAGGATCTCTTTCTCATGTTACAGCCAGCTACAGGGTTACCACACTAAGATCGCTTGATTTCGGGAGGGTCCGCTCCTCAAGCCACATGTCGATACTCAAACTGCCATGAATTCTGATGAAGAAGTATCCCAAAGTACTACCACATGATAGGGGTCTCAACGCAATAGACGGTGTGTCAATCAGATGCCCAATCTGTAAGTTATTGGCCTTTTAGTCCCAAAGGCCCGATTGGATTCGTGTCTGATCCAACCCATCCGTACCCCAAATTTATCCAAAACTCAAGTGGGGTATACCAAAAGGACTATCTCAATCAAAGGTTTCTAGCACCATAGATGGTTCCTCAAATGGACGCCCGTAGCTCAAGTAATGGCCGAAAGAGCGAAAAGGGTTGAAGCAGGTTTGGGTCCGGTCCGACCCGGCCCGACCCAGCTTGGGTCGACCTGACCCGGTTCGGGTCGACTCAGCTTGCGGGATCTGACTCGGCCCTCTGGGCAGCCCATGCTGGGCGGCCCGCAGCTGGTCGGTCAGCCAACCCTCCTCCGTGGCGTGGTTTCGTGCCGCGCCACCACCGGTGGCCGACAGCGAGTCGACCGCCCTCCTTCGCCACCGTGGCCTCATGCCATGGCTCCTACATGCCGACAGCATAGACGTGCGTCGCTGCCTCCCCTTCACGCAGTCGACCATGCACCGGCCACCGCCTCTGCTCTGCCATGGCCGATGGGCCGCGACCCTCCATTCGCGGGGTGGTTGTGCTGTCGTTGTCTTCACGGCTAGCTGATGTGCCGACTACCGCTCCTGAGATCTACCAGTGCCAGTCACTGGTACTAGTCGTCGTCCTCCTCCATTGTGATGAACGCATCAAAAACCACAAAGGTTGAGGAGTGTTGGGGCCATGTTCATTTGGCCCACACCCTCTGCGTTAGAGCGGTATCAAGCATCTCATGGGGAGAGATTCAACGTAAAATAAATTAACGAAGATCAATCAAATCACACCCCTACAAGATACCTAGCAACAACCTCCCACAAAGACGAAAGAATCATGGGTCAAACTGTTAGTCGGTTGACCCGCGTTCTTTGTATAAATTAAAAAGCTGGGAAGAGGAATTCAAAAATGCACAAATTAAATAACCCCCTAAATCATTCTCCCATAGGAGATGTCGCGAGGAAGAAGAAGAAGTTATTGGGGATGGTGACGTCAGCATTCGTCGCTCCCACAAGATGCTTCCGATCCAGGCTCAAGCGTTGTCCTCGTTCTTTGATTTCGGAGGTTGTTCTTTATTGGTGAGTTCTTCATTGGAGGGTTCTTCATTGGAGGAATATTTTCTCCAAAGTTCTCCCCAAGCCTCCCTTTGCCAACACTTCCCCAATTCCAAAAAAAATGAATAGCCAACTTATTAAATTATGTTTTATTAATTTAATTAGAGTTGGCCATTAATTAAGTTGATGTTGGCATAATTAATTAATGGAAGGTGGCACAATTAATTAGAAGAGAACCAAGAGTCACCTCCCTCATTAAAGAGGGAGTTCAAGGGTCGGGTGGTCCCCACCATTAATTTCAAATTGGGGGGTTTTAAGCTCAGGTGGTCCCCACCACTAAACATTCATATGGTAGGTTTTAAAAATAAAATAAAAGTTGTTCTTTATTTTATTTTTATTCTTTTAACTATCCCAAGAAAAACACGAAAAATAACTTTCAAACTCGACCAACTACGATCGAGGTGAAAGTCCCCTTAAGTGAATATCGGCTCTGCGAGTTTAACAGTGCCCTCAGATTTCAATTCTGAGCACCGGTTCAAAAGTAACAAAAACCTGCTTGCACGTTTACTGAACATACCTAATAAAAAGTTCAGAAATTCATTCTGTGCACTCTGGGCCTTGTAATCACACGCCGTCAATTTTTGTTGACTCGTAATATTCCATATAATTAAAAAAAATACATGGAATCTTTGGGTCTTTACATTCTCCCCACCTCAGGGCTTTGCTTCCCCGAAAGCCACATCACAAAAAAAACTAGGAAAAAAGTGGGGGTACTGAGCACAAATCTGATCCTCCCGCTCCCATGTACTCTCCTGGAGGTTCCCCTACTGCCAACATACAGGCACCAAAGGTATCAATCTACCATGAAGGAATCACTCATGTTGATCCTCAATCTCCACTGGAACCTCCGTAAACATCTCCCCATCGTCGATGTCCAGCTCGCCCTAGTCAATGATGTGTTAAGGGTCATGCACGTATCACCTCAGCTGGGATACGTGGAAGACTTCGTGCACCCGGTGAACTGAGGTGGAAGATCTAAGTAGTAAGCCACCTCGACAACTCTGTTTTGGACCTGAAAAGGTCTGATTAATCTGGAATATAACTTGCCACCCCAGCCAAATCTCTTCAAACCTCATCAAGTTGAGACCTGTATAAAGACGTGGTCACCATCCTTGAACTCCAGAGGTCTTCGTCTCCTATCGGCATAAGACTTCTTCCTACTCTGTGTAGTCTTCATCTACTCTTGGATGATCCGCACCTTCTCCATGGTAGCCCGTACCATATCTGGTACCATGAGTGCTGACTCCCCTGGGTCAGTCCAGCACAAAGGCGATCTGCAAGGTCGGTCATACAAAGCCTCAAAAGGTGTTATCCCATTGTTGGAGTGATAACTGTTGTTGTAAGAAAACTCCCCAAGGGAAAATGATCCTCCCAACTGCGACCGAAGTCGAGGATGAAAGCATGCATCATGTCCTCGAGGGTCTGAATGGTCCGCTCAATTTGGCCATCCGTCTGAGGATGGAATGCAGTGCTCAAACAAAGCTGCATCCTGAAAGCCTCCTGCAACCCCTTCCATAGCCAGGAAGTGAAACGTACATCACGATCAGAGACAATCATCAAGGGTACTCCATGTAGCCGCACAATATTCTGCATATAGAGGCATCCCAAGCTCTCTACTGAACCCTGCTCTCTGATCGGAAGGAAGTGGTCCGACTTGGTGAGTCGCTCAACGACCACCCAGATAGAATCATGACCCCTGGATGCACATGGAAGTCCTGTCATGAAGTCCATAGATATTTCATCCCACTTCCACTATGGGACCTCTAAAGGCTGAACTAAGCTCACTGGTACTTGATGCTCCACCTTCAATTGTTGACAAGTGAGGAACTGAGAGACAAACTCTGCTACTATTTCTTCATTCCCAGCCACTAGTGCTGTCATCGGAGGTCCTGGTAAATCTTCACCACTCTTGGATGTACCACTAGAGGGGATGTGTAGAACTCCCTCAACACTTCCTCCCGAGGTGACACTGGGACCAAGGTACATTCTCTAAAGAGTATGAAGTGCTCTCCACCTTCAGAAAATCCATCAGGTGCCTGCCCTATGGATATCTGAGCATGTTGAGCCTCACAGTCAGTGTACCCACACTGCACCTCCCTAAATCACTGAAGGAGTGGGGGGTGACTGTAAGAGACTGAAGAAAAGCTGCTCCATCTGGATCTACAAAGGATATTTCCAAAGCGGCTAGCTGCTCCATCGCCTCACCTAGCGGATATATACCAGATCTTCTACTGAGTGCATCTACTACAATGTTCCCCTTTATAAGAGTATAGACTATCTCGAAGTCATAGTCCTGGAGGAACTCAAGCCAATTTCGTTGTCCCAGGTTCAGGTCCTTCTGAGATAAGATATATCTAAGACTCTTGTGACTAGAGTATACTGTAAAATGTTCGCCCATCAAGTAATGTCACCACATCTTCAAAGCGAATAACACTACTGCTAACTCTAGGTCATGGGTAGCATAGTTCTACTCATGTTGTCTCAGCTATCGAGAACCATACGCGATCAATGCTCTCTCTTACATCAGAACACATCCGAGTCTGGTCCCTGATGTGTTGTAGTAGACTACGTACCCAACACCCTCCTCTGTAAGCCTCAAGATGGGGGCACTCATCAGTCTTTGCCTCAGCTCCTGAAAACTCTACTGGCATTTATCTATCCACACGAAGGGTTTCTCCTTCTTTATAAATGCTAATAAAGGTGCTGCGACTCTAGAGAAATCTGGCACAAACCTCCAGTAGTATCCGGCCAAACCTAGGAAATTTCGTACCTTCGTCACACTCCTGGGTGGCTCCCAAGCAAGTACCGCCTCAATCTTCACTGGATCCACCAAAACTCTAGCCTTTGAGATGAAATGTCTTATAAAGTGAACCTCTAGGATCTAGATTCGGCACTTTGAGAGATTACCATAAAGATGGTCCTCTCAGAGTGTGTCCAGAACTATCTGCAAATGATAGGAATGCTCCTCCTCGGTAGCCAAGTAGATCCGAATATCATCGATGAAGACTAATACAAAGTGATCAAGGTATGATTGAAAGATCCTGTTCATGAGTCCCATGAAAACTGCTAGAGCGTTGGTCACACCGAACGACATGACCAAAAACTCATAGTGGCCATACTGACATTTGAAATCCGTCTTCTGCACATCCTTATCTCGTACTCTGAGCTGGTGATAGCCTGATCTGAGGTCTATCTTCGAGAACCACCATGCTCCCTTCAGCTGATCAAAGAGGTCGCCAATCCTTAGGGGTGGGTACATGTTCTTCACAGTCACCTAGTTTAGTAACTGATAGTCAACACAAAGTCTCAAGCTCTCATCCACATTTTTGGTGAACAAAATTGGGGATTCCCAAGGAGAAACACTGGGCCGGATGAACCCATTCCCCTGTAAGTCCTACAGCTATACCTGCAGCTCAAGAAGATCCGTGGGAGCCATATAATATGCTGGTATAGATATCGGTGCTGTCCAAGGGTACAAGTCAATGTAAAAGTCTACCTCTCTGCGAGGAGGTAGACCTGGGACATCATCAGAGAAGACATCCGTGTACTGGTCCACCACTACAGGATAACTTGGACTCTCTGCATCAACCGATCTGAGGGTAAGGCTATCCAAATGATGAGTGATCAGTTGCACCCTCCTCCGAGTAAGTCCACCCAATACTGAAAAGGCTCCCTTCTCACCGGTGAAGGTAAACCTAGTCCCACCCGTGCGGATACACCATAATTTTTGCCTAATACCGTCAATCTGAGCATGGACTGTAGATAACTAGTCCATACCCAAGATGACATCATAAGGCCTCGACGCCGCTACTAGGAGATCCCAGCTGAAGCTCTCACCTCCTAGAGTAAGCTCACACTGCCGGCACTAGTGTTTAATCATCGAATCCTCTCCCGTAGGAGTCTCTAGCCGTAAGGATCGAGCCAACGGCACCGCCAGAATCTCTGAGCTCTGAACGAGGGTAGTGGAAATAAAAGAATGACTGGAACCTATGTCTATAAGTACTGCAGCTAAGGTGGAGTAGACACAAATCGTACCTCGTATCATCTCTGGAGCACCATGGTCATAGGCCTCAGCTGCCTGGAGCTGAGCTCATCCCTGTCCACCTACTCCCTAGGGTCAGGGTGGACCACCTGGTGGTGGTGGTGGTAACACCTTGAATCGTCGCCCACCGCCAGCTGCACGACCAACTCCTCTACCACATCCACCTACTCCCTAAAGACCTACTTGGTTGAACCTCTGTCTCTACCTAGGAGGTCCATCGACCATCTGATGATCACCCGTACGACGTGTCGGGCAGTCACGAGCCATGTGACCCTGCCCGCCGCATGCGTAATAATGCCTGCTCCTCAAATGACTGGCTCTATCTCTGGTGCCCTGTACAACCGACCCTGAATCCTATGGTCATCCACCTGTAGGTTTAGTCCTCTTGGACCTCTCTGACATCTGTTTGCTGCCAGTTGTAGAAGACTCCGTTACTTGATGACTGGTGGTGGGTCTCGCTGCTGGTAACTGCTCAGCAAGAAAACTCTCCACTAAGAGGGCTCGCTCTAACACTCCTACCTGCATCAGGATGCTGAGAGAAACCATCGAAGCCTTGATCTCCCACCTGAGTCCCTGATCGAAGGTTCGGGTCCTGAATAATGGGTCCCACACCATATCAGTGGAGTAGCGCAAGAGGTTGGTGAACCTCGTTGAGTACTGAGCCACAATCATGCTGCCCTGCTGCAGATAAAGAAGCTCATGTATGCGTACTGCATGAAGGGTCGCTGGGACAAACTCTACCCAAAAAAGGCTCTCAAAGTCTGCCTAGAGAAGTGTCACCTCACTGTGAACCTAGAGCATCAAGATCCACCATCTGCTTGCTGCTGCCTGTAGAAGACTGGCGGCAAGGATCACCATGAGATCAGTTGGTGTCCCCAGCAGTCGGAAGACTCTCACCACGACCTCCAACCAATTCTCAGCCACCTGTGGGTCTGTCTCACCCCTGAACCTGGGTGGCGTCTGGTGCTGGAACTTGTGCAACGTGCTCAAGAGGCGTGCACTCTCTACTGCTGGGGCTAGTGGCATCAGTGTCCCAACAGGTAATGGTACCGTTGGTGCCTCCACTGGTGCTTCTACTGAAAGAGGGACATACACCGAGGCCTCATCGCTCGGTGGGCTATCATCGCATACTATACCCGGAACCCTAGATGGCTGTCTGCATGGTGACATCCTGAAAAGAGATAGGTGCACCACAGTCAATAAGTTATACCTAGTGAGCTGACTCAAAAAGATCACAAAGAAAAATTTTCAAAACACACACGCAATCAGTGTTTTCGTGCACTGAGTCAGAAATCAAAAGTCAGGGTCTTGATGTATGGATACATCGGCCGCCGCACCAGCACTGGATTCCCTAAACTGATAACCACACTCACTACACTTAACACTATTGCCATTAAAAATATCAGAGTCCAATGTTCTATGGTAAAACTGACTCCTCTGATACCAATTCATCATGACCCATCCCATGGGGCCCGTGTCGTGACTACCCCAAGCCCACCTTCCATACTCTAGGGGATGGAGACTAGCACTGAAATACGTATTCCCTAAAACCAGGAAGGCATTGCCTTTATAACCTGTAATCACACACAACCGAGCACACAACAAGATACGAACAAAAGTAAACTGTAAAGTAAAAAGAGTGTGTACAATAAGAAAAAGGGGCCAGAATACAAGCCCAACTGGAAAGTACAAGAAAACTGAAAAGTACAAGTAAACCAAAACAACTCCTATGAATTCCCACCAAGGATCCTACCTGAAGGGTAGTTATAGCTCTCGAATGGTCATATCTACAGTATGTGTTATGTAATGTACACCTCTGAGCTACCTCTAGTCCTAGTACCCTCATCCTCAATCAACGTTGTTCGTCATCTGCAATAAACACAACAAGGTGCAGGCGTAGCCCGTACAGGGGTGAGTATAACGATACTCAGTAGGGACCCTGAGACCCTCAAAGGTCTAACAAAATCCAAAAAGGTTAAACCAAAAAGCATGAAAATAACTGACAACCCTACTTAGGTATATGCCCATACATATACCTAAGTTGTCAATTATACTCATCTCATTAATGAGGAAACACAAGGCCCGACTCATTTTCCCAAAGCTCAACTGTTCCATGAAGGAAAGAATACCAAAAAGGTAACACCACAAGGTAAGTACAAAAAAGGTAACGCCACACAGAAGAATACCACAAATGTATGACCATGAAGGAAAGTTCCAAAAAGGTACGCCACACATAAGAATACCACAAAGGTATCACCACGAAGGTAAAGACTGAACTCACACCAGGTATAACTTAGGTATGGTATAAAATATGATTATATGTAACTACATAATCATCTTACTTTGTTTAAGAGGCATACCCACATAGGATCCTAAATCATCAGACCCAAGTATGATCCTAGTATAGCAGACCCACGTAGGATCCTAGTATAGCAGACCCACGTAGGATCCTAATATAACAGACCCACATAGGATCCTAGAGTAGTCCCACATAGATTTCCTAGAGTGGATCCAAGTGGTACTCTCAAACATAGACCCACGTAGGATCCCAAAGTACAGACCCACTTAGGATCTCTTTCTCATGTTACAGCCAGCTATAGGGTTCCCGCAATAAGCTCACTTGATTCCACGAGGGTTTGCTCCTCAATCCATAGGTTGATACTCCAATTGACATGAATTCCCACAAATAAGTATCCCAAAGGACCCCCACATTATAGGGGTCTCAACGCAACAGACAGTGCATCAATCGGACGCCCAGTCTATAAGTTATTGGCCTTTTAGTCTTGAGGGAATGTTTGGATTCGTGTCTGATCCAACCTGGTCGTACCCCAACTTTATCCAAAACTCAAGTGGGGTATACCAAAAGGACCGTCTCGATCCAATGTTTCTAGCGCCATAGACGGTTTGTCAAACGGACGCCCGTATCTCAAGTAATGGACGAAAGAGAGAAAAGGGTCGAAGCTGGTCTGGGTCTGGTCCGACCCGGCCCATGGGATTAATCCTGGACCGCTGGGTCCGGCCCAGCCCGGCCTGCTGGGTGGCCCTCTGGGCAGCCCGTGCTGGGAAGCCCGTGGTGCGGCCCGCGCTGGGTGGCCCTCGGTTGGCCGGTTGGCCAGCCCTCCTCCGCAGCGCGGTCGCACACCGCGCCTCCACCGGCAGCCACATCGAGCCGGCCGCCCTCTTTCACCGCCGCGACCTCGTGTTGCGACTCCTGCACACCGGTGGTGCAGATGCGCGCCGTCACCTCCCCTTCGCGCGGTTGTCCGTGCACCGGCCACCACCTCTGCTCCACCGTGGATGATGGGCCGCGACCCTCCATTGGTGGCGTGGTTACGCTGCCACCATCTTCATGACCGACCGGTGTTCCGACCGCGACTCCTGAGTCCTGCCAGCGCCAGTCGCCGGTACCAGTCGTCATCCTCCTCCATCGCGAAGAACACATCAAAAAACCACAAAGTTTGCGGAGTGGTCAGGACATGTTCATTTGGCCCGCACCCTCTGCGTTAGAGCGGTAAGAAGCAGCTCATGGGGAGAGATTCAATGTTAAAGAAATTAATGAAGATCAATCAAATCACACCTCTACAAGATACCCTACAACAACCTCCCACAAAGACGAAAGAATCACGAGTCAAACCGTTAGTCGGTTGACCAACGTTCTTCGTATAAATTCAAGAATGGGGAAGAGAAATTCAATAACGCACAAATGAAATAACCCCCTACATCGTTCGCCTGTAGGAGATGAGGTGAGGAAGAAGACGAAGTCATTGGGTATGATGACATCGGCATTCATCGCTCCCGTAAGATGCTTCTGATCCGAGCTCAAGCGTTGTCCTCGTTCTTCGATTCCAGAGGTCGTTCTTCATTGTTGAGTTCTTCATTGGAGGGTTCTTCATTGGAGGAAGAGTTTCTCAAAATTTATCCCCAAGCCTCTCTTTTCCAACACTTCCCCGATTCCACAAAAAATGAATATCCAACTTATTAAATTAAGTTTTATTAATTTAATTAGAGTTGTCCATTAATTAAGTTGATGTTGGCATAATTAGTTAATGGAAGGTGGCACAATTAATTAGGAGAGAACCAAGAGTCAACTCTCTCATTAAAGAGGGAGTTCAAGGGTCAGGTGGTCCCCACCATTAATTTAAAATTGGGGGTTTTAATCTCGGGTGGTCCCCAACACTAAACATTCAAATGGAAGGTTTTAAAAACAAAATAAAATTTGTTCTTTATTTTATTTTTATTCTTTTAACTCTCCCATGAAAAACACAAAAACTAACTTTCACCCTCGACCAACTACGGTTGAGGTGAAGGTCCCCTTAAGCGAATATCGGCGTTTCTAGGTCAACAGTACCCTCATATTTCTATTCTGAGCACCAGTTCAAAAGTTACAAAAATGCATGCGCACGTTTTCTGAACGTACCTAAAAAAAGTTCAGAAATTCATTCTGGGCACTCCGGGCCTCGAAATAATGCTCTGTCAATTTTCACAGAACCGTAATATTCCATATAATTTAAAAAAATTACATGGAATTTTAGGGTCTTTACAAGAATATATTTGGTAATCATTTTAGTTTTAATATGAGTATTCAAAAAAATAATAATAAATGTGCGCATACAGCAATGAAATGACCTAATGCGTGGCTTTTGGAACTTGGGAATCATGACTCCATAGTTTTCTGGCCCAAAGTTAGTAATTGTATCACTATTTATGGTAATTTAACTTTTTTTTTACTGAGTTAACTTGAGATAATGCCCGAGTATGTGGGATTCACTTGGTGCCCTATGGTCTTTGAGCCTGGGAGTCATCGGCAAAGTCTCGCTATAGGGGTTGACTCTTTTGAGTGAAATTTCAATAACCATATCAAAAATCGCAAAAAAAAAACAGAAAAAAACAGAAAGAAAAACAATAAAAAAATTTGAATACTCATCTTAATATTGAAATGTGATTCCACCTAGAGCTTCCATCATTTCCCCCTTGAATAAAGATAAACCCCCATGTCTAATGTGATTCACAACACATCATCACTCTTAATTGATATTTGATGAAATATGTTGATGAATTTGAACAAAGGAATGAGCTTGGGATTGAGATATGCTTATGAAACTATCTTGTATTAAAATATTTTGATGGGTTTCATGATTGTTTGGTATAAGGGTTTTTGGTGATCAGTGTGTATTAAAATGTTTTTGGAAAAGGGAATTCAAATTTCATATTGTTGAGATACATTTTTCTCGGGACTAGAAAATCTCCAGTTTGGGGGTGTGATTATCCAATAAAAATACATATTTTAATTAAATTTTAATGGTATTAAATGTTCATTTTTGATCTTATGGGCCTGAGTTAATGGATTTTAATTTTGAACATTCATTCTCATCATTTGTGCACTTCATGCCTAATGTACACCAATTTAGGCCCAATGATTCATCTAATTTTAAGGAATGTAATTATACATATTTTAATTTGATATTTTGGGAAATGAATCTACACTTCAATATGAACATTTTTCATTCAGGGATCAATGGAGAATTCATAAAGGGTGATGGAGATATTTGGTGATGAAAGGAAACAATTCCAGAGAAGGCAGATTGGACACCAGCCCACTGATGAGATAGTGCTAATTCGGCCTCCATTGTGGAACATATAATTCTTCATGAGATAGTGCTAATTCAGCCTCCATTGTGGTTATTCAGGTGGCCCAAGTTAGCGATAAAATTCTGGGCCAGATTCTGTAGCCCAGAAAAACATCCCACTGATTTAATCATATCTCAGAAACCACAAATTAATTTTTGATGAAAGTTTACAGAGAGATAGGAGACATCTGGATATTCACTTTTGTATTCTATGGCCCACTCCAATTCGGCCATCTAAAAGGACATATAGACGTCTCTGTCCAGTGGATGCAAGCAGACTCCAACTTCGGGTCAAGGGTGGAAAAGTATCTTCTCCCTTACTTTCCACTACCCTAGACCTACCACACTCAAGTGGGATCCTTTGTAATGTTGGGAGCTCGACCCAAGCCTCTTGAAATGCCTATTTAAGGAAGTTATGGTGGAGGATTTTATCATCTTTGAGCTTTGTTTCATTTTAATGTTATGCTGCCAATTTGATGTTGTAATTGCATTCCTTCAATTGTAAGTTCTTGAATTACCTTAGCTTCTTTATAAAAGTTCTTCATATTCTCGTTTCCTATTATTCTTCTTATCACTTTGATACTGTTGCCTCAAGGTGTGAACTTGTTCACATTAAACCTTGTGAGATTATCACACAACGGTGGAGTGATCGTTATTTCATTGTTTTTTTACTTCTCTAATTCCTCTCTCATGAGTCTACTTCCCGCTTCCATTGAAACCATAGGATTAATGGAGGGATAACCCACTTATGGGTTGATCCAATGGAGTATCAAGGAGATGAATTGGATGTTATTTCTCACTCCATTAATGGATAATCACTTCTATTAAATGAGATTTTTATTTGATGATTTTAAAACCTCTTCATCCTTATTGAATTTAATGTCACACACTTCAAGTGCTAATACGAACCTTTACATTGGAGTGCTCATAAATTTGATCCTCCAAGTGTATAAGTGATTAATATTGTGGTGTGTTGGTATTAAACCAACAAGTGATGAAGTTGTTTGATCTTCTTGAATAAACCCATTTCGAATATAAGAAGTTGAAGCTGTAAAAAAAAATCATCCAATCCACCCCCAAGTGATAACTTAGGATCAACTCATTCTTTTAAATTGAATTCACTTAAGTCTGTTAGTTCTATCTTAAAACCCATCAAAAATCAACCCAAAGTTGGAAACTTCATAGACAAAACAATCAATAGAATGCACGTGTCTGTAGGTTTTTTCTTAGGTCTATGAGGATTTGACAACCCAAGCTACACTACAAGGACCGTTCTACCTTCATCTCTTGGGTAAATTTGAGCATGTGAATCATACTTCATACATGTACCATGCATCTTTCTGCAACCAGTAGAAATTATGTTGTGCCTAATAAAATTTCAGACATCTTCACAACAATTTTCATATATCAAGTAGATTCTGTTTCTACCATATGCAAAAATGAGTTAAATTTTCATTATGAATAAAAAATAATCTCATGATATATTTGGTTGGATTCTTTTATACTATATGCATCCTGCACTTGGTCATGCTTCATATTTACTTTCTTCACTCAATCTAGGAACCACTTAGCTTCTTCTAAAACATCATCCACCTTCTCAAACTCAATCCAAATATCATAAAAATATCCACCATCAATCAATACACCTTGAATGATGTTGTAGAGTCTTCATTGATATCCCAAACAACTTTCTCCATCAAATCTTCCGTCCACAACAAATGTCCTAAGTTGAAAAATATTCTATGGTCCAGTAACTATTTGTGCAGCTAATGTTCAACTTAGCTCCATCTCATGGAGTCTTCAACTGAAATTTGTTCTATGAAAAATATTTTAAACAACTCATCAAATATCCCATGACATATTTTATGTTGCCAAATGTTTTGGGTTGGTTGTCCTTAACTCATGGCATCTGTTCTATGTCATACCTTCTTCAATTCTCCATGACATGTCAAATATTAAGTGCTCAAGTGAAATGTTATGTAACACTTCCTTTATGAATGTTTCATGTAACATGTCGTCTTCAACGCATTCCACATCAAGAAGTCTTCAATTCATATTTTCTTGATCTCCTTGGTAAATATCTTGTGTCATAAAATTTGATGTGACAGGTGTTATGTGTTGTCCAGAATGTTATGCACAACTTATATTTTGTGCTTAAAATATGTTTTGTGTTGTCTTCTTCCACTTTCCTACAACCAAACTTTCTTATTGCTAGAGACATATAAAATTCAATGGGTTTATTTAAATTCATAATCTAAAATATATTGCAACATATCTTCTCATGAATGTTTTGATTCATAACCTTCACCACTTCTTCATTTCAAGAGATTATTATCTAATACCACGGACTTGTCAACATTCACCTTCTTTGGATGTGTTTCTTCTCATTACGACTCATTCAATTTCCAACATACAACTCACAAGGCAATAAATAAAGTTCATTATTTTAGATCTTGAAGGAGTTTTGATGATTTTTGTGGATTTTGTAAGAAACCTGATTGAAATCCGGAATTTTGCAAATCCAAATGTTGTATAAGGATTTTTGTACCCTGCATAAGAAACTGGCTGGAGAGCCTGAAAATTGGCCAAGTCCCCACCAAGGGTTGCATACGTAAGATATTTCTGAGGAAGGACCTGGAACTTGATAAAGTCTCATAGGGGGACTTTATAAGTAATATCATATAGGGACCTGATGCGTAATATCCTCTCTGAATCGGAAATGGAAGTCCTTACAGGGAGCTTCATATGTAATATCTACTTCAGGAGAAAAGATTGGAATTTCGACAGACTGGAGGATGGTTACCTGAGATGCATAAGATTTTCTCCTTGGGACATTGCGCTTCAGTAAAGATTTTATTCCTGTGTAAGTTTTTGGACTTAGTCCCTGAGAAGTTTGGATGGATCTTACACCACAGTCTATTTTGCTGCACCGTGGTGATACGTACGATTCTTTTCAAGGACGGGAATTTGGAAAGGTGTCAGGACATAGTGGTGCGGCGTAAGATTCTTTGTGAGTATAGGGATGCATATGATTCATCCCTCTACCATTTGAAGAGGAAGAGCTGATGGAATTAGGCTACATGACCTCCACGCCGCCTCAGATTTACCACAGCATTGAGGATCGTGAAATGGAAAAACCATGGAACTCAGGCTACAATTCCCCCACACCACATCCCTGCTCTGCACCACAACCTGCTCGAGGGTGTTACAAAACAGGTCAAACGACGGTCGAAAATATCAGAAGGAATGCGTTGTGATCTTTGGGAGGTTCGAAATTCAAAAGATATATTTCCTCCACACCACAACAACCGCTTGGCGCCGTGAGGCTGGCCAACACTTGGCGGAAAATCCAGGCTTTTATTGCTCCATGCTGCAATCACCTTGGTTGCGTGACCTATTTAAACTACCGGCAGTCGAACTTGGGATAGGATCAGGATTTTGAAACTCATTGAGGGAGAAGGGCGACTAGTGGACCAAAGGCATCTAAGAGGAGACTTACAAGGGGCAACTCGAGCATTTCTTTGAGACTTTGATGTTTTGATTCATATTTTTTGGATGGATATCGAAGTGTGTAAGGTAGTAAAGTATCATTATTTTCAATCTTTTATTGATTTGCTTTCTCTTCAAGTCCCTCGAGTTCACTATTTCATTTGTGATGGTATGAGTGAGTAGTCACTCAATCGATGGTGGATCGAGAGTAGGAGCATAAGGATTTAACATAAATGATTAAGTTTTTTTTTTTTTTTTGTGAATCCCTTGTGTTAGATTAATATCACGTTGAGACGAAGTCAATTTTTTCCCTCTGCAAGAGAGTAATGGTGATTAGGGGATAAACCCAAATGTGGAAAAGGAGGAAGGGGGAGCGAGAGCCAACCTTAATTCCCCTTTTGCTTTTGAGATGAAACTTAGTGAACTTAGGTCTTATTAGGTTAATATCTTGAAAGAAATAAAAAGGGACTAGATTGTTCTAATCTTCACCAACCAAGTGGAATTAGTTATTTCAAGATATCTCACAATTAATCAACCTTGTTGATTCACAAGAGGGGCAAATCATCATCTGTCAGAAAAAAATCCTCTAAAATCGATCCATCATCTTCGTTGATCATCTGATTTTTTAATCAATCCAAGATTGATCTCGGCTCTGTTGTCATCCTTGATCGGGTGCATTTTTTTCAATCTAGTGTTTCAATCGGTTCTTATTATCCATTTTTCTGAATCAACAATTGAGAACAATTCACTAGGTTAGGATCCTCCGTGTTCCTAATGGTTTGACCAGGGACTCTGAATTCCTTTAATACAATTGTTTAGTTTTAGTGATTAGAGTTATGTGTTAAAAATTCCAATCTATGTCCAATTCCATGGGGAGTTGACAATGCCCAGCGATGCGTTAATGAATTTGAGATCTTCTACACCTCAGAGAAAGACGCATTAACAAATTAGAGTGTTGGGGGTGCTTGCAACGATGTATCTCAATATAGGGGAGGCCGGTGGTAGAGGTTGTATATACCAAATGGTAGTGTCAATCATCTTTGTTTTAGAGGGCTGATGGGTCACAGTTTGAAGATCTTGAGGTGGAGGTTTGGTGTGATTGTGTCATTTGTGGTGATGCTCCCGAGGGATGATTAGAGGATGATCAACATCAAGTGTTTTTTAGGGAAGTTGTTCGTTTCGTCGATGATACAAGAGGAGGTTCTTCATAAGTTTCATAGCTCTCCCTTGATTGTACATCTTGGCATATTCAAGATGCATCATTCCTTGAAAAGTCATGTATTGGTGGTCAGGGATAAAGCGGTCAGTGGCAGAATTTGTCTTACAATGTTTGGACTACCAGCAAGTGAAAGCAAAGAATCATATTCTCGAAGGTTTGTTGTAACAATTAAATGCCCTTCAGTGAAAACAGGAAGACAAATTGATGGATTTTTTCACTAGTTTTCCTCAAGCTCAAGGAGGATTTAGTGTCATTTGGATGATCGTGGATTTATTGATGAGGTTAGCTCATTTCTTGGTGATTATAGAGTCAAGTGTTGTGGATGTCTTGGTGAGGCAGTATGTAGATGAGGCAGTGAAGCTTTAGGGGGTGTCAAGGACTATCATTTATGATTAGGATATTTGTTTTAAATCATAATTATGGGGAGGCCTTCAACATACTTTTGTGTCTTAGTTATGCCTTAGCATTACTTTTCATCCTTAAAAGGATGATCATTCGAAGCAGATGATTCTAACGCAAGAGGACATGCCACATGCATGTGTTCTGGATTTTGGAGGATCGTGGGTGAAGCACACTTCATTGGTTGAGTCTGCCTATAACAACAAAACAATAAATCTTCCATTGGTATGACTTTGTTTGAGGTGTTGTATGGGTGGACCAATAGATCACTGTTGTGTTGGACCGAAGTTGGAGAGTCGGCAATCCTTCAACCAGATGTGGTGCAAAGCACACCCAAGAAGGTGAAAATGTTTCGAGAGTGGGTGAAGGTGACACAAGACCGTCAGAAGTCATATGTGGTTATGTATTCTTAAAAGTTACTTCTCATTATGGGAAGTGAATATCCAGCCAAGGGAATAATATTTCACCCCAATTTATCAAACTTTTTGAGGTGTTTGAGCATGTCAGAAAGGGGCGTATCAGTTATCCCTTCATAGCTGGATCAAATCCATGATGCCTTTTATGTGTTGCAGCTTTATTGGTATCTTCATAATGAATTACATATCATTTATTGAGGTGACTTAAATGTTGAGGATAGTGTAATGTTCGTGGAGTGGTATTTTGAGATTTAGGATCGTCAAGAGAAGGTGTTGTGAGGGCACGTCATTCTCCTGGTTCATGTCTTGTGGAAGTATAGTGGTTTGAAGGAATGTATGTGAGAACATGAATCACAGATGCATGCTCAGTACCTCAGACTATTTTGAAACTTGTTTTTCCTTGATGATTGAGATGTTTGATTTTGTGCTGTTTTGATTAAGGTTGATTTATTCTTGAGTTGAGTTATTTTATAGTGATGGATTCATTCCTATTTAAGAGGTATCACCCATAAATGTTTAGGTTTCATGATTGGTGTTTCCTTTTTTGGGTTGGTTTTGATTCTCAGGGAAAAGAATTGTTTAAAAGGTATGTAATGTAATGGATTAAACCTTCTCAAACTTTTAAAATAAAGATGGAGTTAGAGATGAAATTTCAACTGGAAGGGAAGTGTTGTAGTGTGGATTTATGTGTTGTTCCATGAAAAGTTGGTTGGGGTATGGTTTTTATGTAGGTCGGTGTGTCGCGCTGTGAAGCATTGGACTATGGCATTGTTCTTGTGTTACAGTGCAGAGTGTGAGCCGTGAGTTTTTGGTGTCGTTCTATTTTGGGGTGAAAGTTTAGTTGCGACATGATTGGTGTTGATTGCAGCATAAAGGATCCCAAGAGATTCTAGTTTAGTCTTCTGTGAGGTTGGTTGCGTCGTAGTTTTTCAGGTCTCGGCATTGAGGTTTTGAGGTGTTTCAAGTTTATATTAAGTAGATTGGATGTTGTGTGGGATCTTTGAGGTTAATCTTACATGATATCCTAGTAAATCTCACATGAGTGGGATTTCAGTGAGGTTGTACCAACTATGGAGTGGAGTTATAGGTGGTAAATTTCTTGAATCTATTCATCTAAGGTTTTTTGCATTGTGGTTCCTCCTTCCATTACGTCATGGTGTGGTCTGGAGTTCACCGAGTTCGAAGGAAGTCAGGGTTTGTGTCGTGTTTCTTAGAGGATCTAGAATTGTGAAGTGGTCACCTTGGTTGCATCGTGGCCTTCATTAAATGCATGGAGTGATTTTGACCATGAGATTTGGGGGGAGATAAAGGGAGACCACGATGTAAATTTTATAGGTGCGTTCAGTTTATCCCCATATGTGATGACCCCCCCAAATTACACCATGATTCTTTAATTTTCAAAGGGATTATAAAGTCAGGACTTGTCTCAAATTCCCTCTCAGTTCAGTATTTCCCTCAAACCCTAGGAAACTGATGGTGAATCTTTGTATATCTTTAGTCATCCTTTGGTTTTGGACCTCAATATCTTGAGATCAACTCCTTGTGATCCAAAGCGAGTTCTCCTCTCTTCTTGATTCTCTTCTTATCCTTTCTTCTTAGAGAGGATGTGAAAACAACATTGATTCAGTTTTGGTGGTGTTGTGTTGTGGTTTTTATGGGGAATGGTCATGTAGGATTGGTGGTTGTTTCTTGTGTGTTGGGTGTGGTTTGGTTGGAGTTTCTTCATCATCTTATGTAGCGGTTGTTGAAGCTTCAGTTGAAGTAGGGGATTCAAGACTTCCCCTTCCTTAATTTTGTGAAAATTTTGGATTAATCATACTTTTGCTTTGGGTGGGTGGTGTGGATTAACCTAAATAAGATAATGAATAATACTTAAATAAAATTAAAGAGAATAGGGTAATTCACATGTGTTTTATGAAATACCTCTATATTTCTTATATGTTGATGGTTCTATTAACATTTCTTCTAAGTGAATTGTGATTTATTCTATGAAACACATTAATTGCTACTATTGATATGTTAAAATTACCTTTCATAATGGGTTAATCACTTAAATTTAGCAATGATTTGATTGTGTAGAAGTTTGTAATTAAAGCGTTGATGGTGAAATCCAAAATGATATTATGAGAAGAATGATTTAGGAGAAGTTATTTAGTGTGAATTATTGATATGTTTTCCTTGTTTTCTTGGTGTTTTTGGAGTATTTCTTATTGCAGTAAAAGTGTTCATGGATGGTTGTTGTGGTTGGTTGGGAGAATGAGGTGTGGTTGTTAACGAGGTAGTGATAAATGGTGTGATTTTTGGTTATAGTAGCAAGGGAGTGGTTGGACATGTGGAGTTGTGTGAATTGTTGTTGCGATGATGGGTTTGGTTATTGTGGAGTTGTGTTATAGTTACCCGGTGCTGTAGAATGTGAATGAGAATTAATAAAGATGGAAATGGGTACAGTAGGATGAAATTAGAAAATGAGGGGCTGTTAAATGATTAATAATTAATGATTATGGTTGGAATGAATGAAACTGATGAATTGTAAGGACTATAATAAATGTAAATAAGTGAAAGTTGAATGGATATGAATGGAAAGTGGTTTAATGAATGGTTTGAAATTAAATATGGTAAGTAAATGGAATAATGAATGTAATAATTTTGATAAATGTTAAATCTGGAATCTAATGAATGATGAGCTAAAATGGGAAATTAAGAACATTTTTATGGTTGTTTTGAGTGGATAGATAGGATTGGTTGCGTTGTAATTATAACAACAGTTATCGATTGAAGATGGTTATAGTGAGGTGTTTCTTGTAGGCTATTGTGGAATTTATTTGAATACAAACCTAGAGGTTGGGAATGTGTGTGACTAATATATTATTGTATTTTATTGTTATTTTATACACGTCACCACTGAGTCAGATAACTTGACTGACACTTATATGAGAACATGGGTTCCAGGTGTTTTACACAACATTCAAGTTATGAAGATAAATTATAGCTAACTACTCCTTTCCTACTCTCCCTTTATACATAGTTTAAGTTGTAATGTCCTGAAGTTATTATGCATGAGCTATAATGGAATACAGTTAGAGTCCATATGATGTGTGATGGCGATGATGATGTGATAGAGGTTGTAATACATGGTGGAGGTTAAGCATAGTAAGAGGAGGGAACAATGTTGATTCCCTTCATGTTCAAGATACCATACTGTAATGAGGATGTGATATTCAATTGCGATTTGATATGAAGTTGTGGATATGTGGTTAGGGATGTGATGTGTTATGTGGTTATGTGGATGTGTGGATATAGAAAAGATTAAAGCATAGGAAATATGTTGTTAGGGCGTGAGAGAAACCAGTTTAGTGGGGAAGTGGTTGTGACCTCCTTGACATATTCTTTCAATAATATGTTACAATAGTTGAGATAATGGAGATTCGAGTTGGTTTTTCTATTTATTCACTAAAGCATTAGTATATTTATTCCACTTTTGCGGGAGAGGTTTTGAGAAGGATCATATTGAGTATACTTGTATGGTCACCTCTCTCTCTATATATAAATCTATTTTATAGGTTTATAGGAGGTATTTGGTGGTTGATGTGGATATTACTAGCATAAGGCTTGGATTTGATATTGAAGTTGCTTCTGTTGGAGTTTCATTTTGCTATTTCATTTTGGAGACCTTATTTATGAATGACATTTACATGAATTGTAGATCGGGTTTTATATTATATTATATGGAGTGATGTTTTTGGGATTTGAGGGAGTAATGCCTCCCATTTTTTTGTTTTAATCCATCATTTCTAGTTTCCTACTCAATGCTATTGGAGGCGGGCTTCAAGTGTAACACCCATATTCAATGTCATCCCAGGAGGGGTTTTCAGTTGGTGCAAGTCATGATGATCTGAGTTTACTTTATGAAAATTATATCTGATGTGTTTAATATGTTTCAGAAGTAGAAGATTCTTGTAGGGAATGAGTCAGGATCAAAGATGAGATGTTTCAGGTCTGATAATAAAGAGGAAAGTATCACAATTAAGAGTTTAGAGAATTTTGTTCCAGTAGTGGAATTCAGTAGGAGAAGAAACTTCCAGGTACACCACAACAGAATCATGTGGCTGAGAGTATGAGTCTTCAATCAAGGCTACTCTAGACTTTCTGGACAAATAATAAATATGAAAACATATCTTATAGATGGGAGTCCATTTGTGCCCCTAGTAGAACAAATCCTCAAGGAGATATGGTTAAGAAAGGAGGTAAGAATTATCATTTATGTTTATTTGGTTATTTGGAATCTGTATGTATAGACTCTAATTCAAGGGACAAACTAGATGAAAAATCCAAAGCATGCTTTTTTATTGGTTATGGTGTAGAGGAGTTCAGATATCTCTTATGGGGTTATGAGAACAAGAATATCATCAGAATTCAGAACATGATATTTAATAAAGGTGTCATGTACAAGGAATATTATGAAATTAAAACAAGTAATGAGAATAAAGAACCAGAGTGTCAAGAACAATTGGAGTTGGAAGGCGTACCTAAGAAAGTGATAATAAAACTAGAAAACCCTAATCCTAATGTAATGTATGTTATAATAGTGCATACTGACCCATTTGGATAAAGTTGGGACGAATACTAGTAGCCCAAACTACACACCAGACCATAAATATTACGGTGCGACCTCTGTGGTGAGTTTGTTGGGGGTTTCAAGGGGCATCACACCCTTTCTATGGAGGATCAGTGGCCTTTGGACCCAACCCAAATTTTGGGAACTATATGAACTTTGAATAACTAGAGTAACATGTGATAGAACAATGTAGTAGTGTGGAGATTGAAGATAGTGGTACTGTAGTATCTCATACTTTAGAGAAAATGGTACTGTAGATCTGTGGTCTTTCATCCATTGATCATTGTAGCACAATGGACTTAATGTGCAGTTGGTTGAACAGTAGCGTCATCTTCTTTATGAGACCATTCAAGCTAGGGTTTCTTTGTATGTATGAAATTCTAAAATTTACGTGTAATTATACTCCATATCATAGTGAATTATTTTCCTCTCCATAGGAATAAGGATCAATTATTTCTTAAACCACATAAATCTCCATGTTTTGCGATATTATTCTCATTCTTTTGTTCTTTGTTTTATTCATCTACAAACCATTTTGTCGTTACGACTCCCAAAATTTTCCACAATAAAGTTGAGGAGACCAGATAGGATGAGAATACCCATACATAGGTATTATTCATCTACACACTATTTGGTATTGAATAATGATGGAGATCCCAAACACTTTGAAGAAGAAATGCAATTAAAGGAGTTAAGAAAGTTGAATCTAGATTTGTAGGAGGATATTTCTTATTTACATACTAACAATACTTTTGGGAGTTAACATCATTATCATAAGTAAATAAATCATTGTAGAAAAAAATGGTATATCGATTCAAGAGCATGATGGTAAAAGGAGACACTGGAGGTGAAGGTATTTTAACAAAAGAAATGTGTGGATTTCACTAAAATTTACTCACATGTAGTGAAGCTCACCACCATTCAGGTGGTTCTTTGAATTTTTGAATACGAGGATTTACATCTTGAGAAGTTTGATGTGATGTCTATTTTCCTTCATTGATATTTTGAAGACATTTATATGGAGAAACCATAATGATTTTTTATGTTTGGAAAGAAATATCTAGTGTAAAAAATCTAGAAAAGTTTATATGGGTTGAAGTAGACACTCAGGTAGTGGAATAATAAGTTTGATTCATTTATGAGTAAAATGCCTACAAATGGTAGAACAATAATTCTAGTATTTTTGTGATGGATAAATTATATTGTTTATGAATGTGGAGGACATGATTATTAAAGGATTATGCATTTAGAAGATTGATAAGCTAAAAAGTTAGCCGACCAAGGAGTTTGAGATGAAAGATCTTAGAGAAGCTCGCAAGATTTTGGGGATAAAGATCAAGAGATATCATACAACTAGAACCACGTTGTTATCACAAACTAACTACATTAGAATTTTTTTGAGAAAATTTAGTATGCTGAAAGAAAATCCAGTTTCTATTTAATGGGAAAGACATTTTAAGTTATATAAAGTGAAAGCACCAAAGGAAGAAGAAGAGGTTGAGTATATGGAAAAGGTTCTCTATGCATTAGTTTTTCAAAGTTTGATTTATTTCATACTTTGTACACAATAATATATTTTTCATGCAATGAAAATTTTGAGTAGGTACATGTTTCACCCTATAAAACACTGGAAAGCTATGAAGTGAATACTAAGATATTTGAAAATAAGCAAGGAATTATATTTAAATTTTATAAAAATAAATTCATTGCAGGGGTATGTGGATGATGATCTTAGAGGTGATGTATATAGGGGAATAAGTAACACAAGTCATGTGTCTACCTATGAAAATATTATCATCAGTTGGATATCTAAGTTTTATAAGGTGGTTTCAATATCCACTATAGATTCAGAATATATTATTGTAACAAAATCTGGGAAGGAGATTATTTTGTTAAAGAACTTCTTGGAGGAACATGATAGAAAGATAGAAAAAAATTTATTGCACTATGATAGTCATAGTGATGTAAATCTTGAAAATAACCCAATGTTTCATGATAAGACAAATCATATTCAAGTTAAGTACTTCCTTATCAAAGGATTAATATGGTATGAGCTATTAAAACTGTATAATATTTGAGGAACCAACAATCTAATATACATATTGATGAAGTCGATGGTGATTGATAAGTTAAGGCACTATTGTAAACTTCTTGGTTTTTATTGATGAATAAAGGTTGATAGGAAGAATATGAAAGTACACTAAAGAATAATGGAAGGGAAATCAGTTGGGTTTTCATCAATCATGAGCTTGAAATTTAAGCTTTAAAGGGAAAGCGCTCATTGGTGAATGAAGAAAGGTGCTCAAATTAAGTTTTCTAAGTTGGGATTATAGAAGAGGTTAGTTGTTGGATTAGTATCTAAGTGGAAGTTTATTGGGATAGTACAATATAATACATCGGATGAGGTTGAATCAAATGATAACAACTTGTACTAAACACTAGTCCAACAACTCTCACTATAGCAGATCTAACCAACTATAGCAGAGTTGACGGATGACACTAACTATAGGTATTTCAACACCAAGGAATATTGTGTGGATCTGGATACTATAGTAATTCATGTATAAGGACCCGGCCTTAAACAATCCATATATTTCATAGTTACAAAATAATTCATTTTATTTCATTCCTGAAGATATTTTAGGTTTATAGTTTTAAATAATTAATTCACCACTCTTACATAAATAAATATTTCATCACAAAATGAACACATCCACTTAATATTAGTTTTTCCCGCAATTCAAAACTTTTAATATATAATAAGTTTTCTTTTCAATACATATCTTCAAAAACTTTATATCAACCTCATCCTTGTCCTTACTAATTCTAAAAAACCTATGAAAAACATTTGAAAACATGGTATGAGAACAAAAATATTAGTAAAAGACATATAAAAAGAAAGAAACTCATTAGTCCATGAATAGTCATAAGAATTTTCCCTTTTTCAAAATGAAATTTGATCTCAGAATAAAACTTTTCTCACCCATCAAATCAACATCTCTACCCAAAACATTTTATAAAACATTTCATAATAAATCTTAAAGGAAAAATAAAACTCATAAACTTTTATTTGTATTCATATAAAACTTAAGAGATCTTTTTTATTTTTTTATACATTTCACCCTTAAGAAGTAGAATATACTTTAATTTAAACATAAGCTCAATATATTACCTTATGAAATCATAATATTTATGTAAAAACTCATAGAAAGAATAGATATCATGTATTTAACTTGGGACATCATTTTTATATCACTCTTAAAAATACCCAAGGCATTAGAGAGCTATATCCGGATCACCCATTCTTGGTTTATAACAGAACCAACCGTTCTTGGTTTATAATGAAACCACCCATACTTGGTTTATAACAGAATTACCGGTCAATATAAATAATGTTCAAGAACCATAAAATAATCATAACACATGAAATATTGCATAAAAATATTATTTTCACCCGTAAGAAAAACATTTCCTGATATCGAAAATTCCATTCCATTTAAAACCCATTTTGGAAATGCTCATAAAAAAGGGAAATATGGTTTTTATTTTAAGAAAATATGAAATATTTTAAAGGAAACTAATCATCAAAAAATGGTTGTGATGATAAGAAAAACTATTATCACCTTATACATTAAAATAGAACATTTATTTTTTCTTTTTTCAAAATGTTCCATATAAAATATGTAAAAATATTTATTTTAAAAACCTTTTAAAAAAGTAAAAAGAGGCATAAAATGTCCTTTATAATTAATTTATATCCATTTAAATAAAAATAAAAAATATTTTTAAGAATATTGACATTGAAGAAAAAGATTTAGAAATAGACAGATTTTTAAATAGGGGGGGGGGGGGTAGGAGGGAAATATTCTTGAATTCAGCCATCGACTTGGGAAAGTAGATTTGGATTGGGAAAGGTATCACCCATAGTGTCCTTTTGAGTCATCCTCTTATTCCACTAGTGTAATTCTCCAACTCTTTTTATATATAATTCAAGTGTCACATCTCAGTTTCTTATCATCCGATTTGACCAACCATTCCAAATCATCTTATTCCTCAGATGGGTGACCTACTGTGCATCTTCCACTTCTAGTTCACATCTTAAGGAGCCCAATTTTTTTATATAAATAATAATAATATAAATAAATATTACCTGAATAATATTCATCCTAAACTAATTCCTTATGTAAAGTTCTTTTTTCGGTCAGCAGAACATAGAAAACACCTCTTCGGAACGCGCCTTCCTTGAGGGTTCTATTTGGAAGGCGTATTCCATTTGTGCACCTTATTAAACAATTTATTTAAAAAGGATCTTGGTTGAAAGGCACTCTCCTCTTCAGGTTTCGAAGAAGGCATGTTTTTGGAAAGCACTTTGTATGAAAATATTTCATTGAAGGTGTATTTCCATGATGCGCCTTGTTTGAAAACATAAATAAGAATACACTCTCTCACAGAGTGCCTTCTGCTTCATTTTTTAATAAATAACAGGTTAGTCGGAGACCCCCCTTCATCCACACCCATATGCTCTACAAAATTCATTCTAAAATCAAGATTTCGGTTCAGAATCTTGAATCTAGATTGCACTCCCGGTGAATCGCAGATCTGGTTTTTTGGAACCATTTTATGCAACCTGTGAGGCTGGATCGTTGAGGTCGGTCAAATCCAAATCTGCTTTCTGATGAAGCATAGATCTAGTTCTTCATACCAATCAGTGACACCCCCTCCGACGAACCCATCCCTGACGACCCCCGACAACAAATCACTGCCACGAACCCCTCCTTCGTGGCTCCCTGCGCCGAACCCCTCCTTCACGACCCCCTGTGCCAAACCCCTCCCTCACGAACCCGATGAACCGATGCTTCACAGTGCCCCTCGCGAACCCCCACTTGCAGCGCCCATATCCTTCGCAAACCCCTTGCAGAACAACATATATATTTTAAATTTTAATTTAAATATATGTTGTATTTTATGGAAATTATATTTATTGTAACTTTTATATTATTTTGTTAATTTTTATTTAATGTGTTATATTATTTAGTTGATAATTCTATAACATGGAATTATTATTTTTTGTATAATAATTGTTTCATTTTATTGGTTATATATTTTGTTTAATTGTATAAAATAATTACTAATTTAATTAGTTGTTTTGTAGTTAATATATTTATTGGATTGTATACTTTATATATTAATTTATTATTATAATTAATATATATGTTATGAAATTGTGTAAGATATATATTATGCCTTACTTAATTAGAAATTTTGTAATTAATATATTATTGCATTGTAAATAAAATATATTAAATAGTCAGTTAATTGTAAGTTTATATTTTGAGTTAGTGAAATTAACTATTTTGTATTTAATTTCAATTGATAAAAAAATTAAATCAAAATATTCTATTCGAGATTTGATTATAAATTAATTGTTTTAAAAAATAAAAAAGAAATTTTTCGTTAGTTTAAATATTAATTGGTAAATATTTTGTTTTAATTAACTTTCATTTATTCTTTATTTCATTGTATAATATACACATATATATATTTCATGAATATTTTCGTATGACTTATTTCATTCTATTATGAATGTGTGTATATATATATATATAATTTAATTGTATAAAATATATTAGTAAATTAATTAGTGATTTTGAAATTAATATATTATTACTATGTATGATATATAATATAATATTACATTGTAATTATTTTTTTAATATACATTAATATATTATTATAATAATTGAATAATATATTATTATTATATCATTGTATCATAATTAATATATATATTATTGGATTTTATAAAATATATTATTGGTTAATTTTTGATTTTGTAATTAATATACTATTGCATTGTAAAAAATATAGATTAATTAGTAAGTTAATTGTTAGTTAATATTTTAAGTTAGTGAAATTAATTGTTTTGTAAATTTCAATTGTAATATATATATGTGTGTGTGTATATTGTTGTATTCTATAAAATAAACTTATGTATATATATTAATATTATATTATATTGTAAATAAAATATTATTGCTTAGTATTTAATATATTAATAAACCATTCTCTTTTGCATCACGACTGTCCATTGTTGATGTCAATTTCATTTGTTCTTAGAGGAATCAAAATTGAAATAATAATAGTTAAATTTTGATGGTTTAAGATTTAACTGAAGAAATGTCATTGTATATATTTATCTTGAAATTTAATGTCAAATAACAGTTTCAGAAATATAGCCAAACAACTACGTGCGTTTATATATCATGGAGGTGAAGTAATAGACGATGAACATGGGACATCGTATATTGGTGGTCCTGCAAGATTAGTAAATCTTACTGAATGTGATACGATGAATGCAGTTAACAGTAAAATTCAAGATCGATTAAAGCTTACTGGGAATCAGTGTGTATCATCTGTTATTTATAGATTTCCTCAAACCCAGGATAATCTATATTACATGCAACATCATTTGGTCAATGATGAAGATTTGAGGTTTGATTATGATACATACCAAGAGAATGGGGGACTTAGTGCGATGGAATTGTATATTGATGTCAGTACAATTGAAGATACCATTCAAATCGAACAAAACATATCAAACAAAGGTGGATTTGCTGAGGGGGATATGTTTACATCTAAGCCGGTTGTTCAAGGGGGATCAGGTGAAGCAAATACATGTAGAGCAGAGCAAATATTTCAGATGACATTACATGTAGATGTTTCTGTGACATTTGTTTTTGTAGCTAATCCACAAATGTGTGCGATCAATGATGTCTATGATGATCATTTGGAGGATGAGGAGGTATCTGATAGAAAATATGAGACGATACCAGGAAATGATCCAAAAATACAACATGCACTACCGGTGCAAACCTCACAGTATATTACACCAGTGGTTTCTGAGTTTGATTGGGATGTAGTGACACCAATAACTGAGTTCCTAGGTATTTTTCAACAAAGAAATGTTGTAATGAATGGTGATGAATTGTCTATTGGAAGACAATTTGAGAGCAAAGTGGCATTACAAACAATTATAAAATAGTACCATGTGAAGAGAAATTACAATTATCTTGTGGATGAGTTGATGAGATCAATATTTTCTATAAAATGTCAACAGTTTGGTGACACATGCAGTATGCGATTGCGAGCTTCCCTTATCAGAAATTCAACTTGGTAGAGAATTACAAAATTTTCTGGACCACACACTTGTTTGAATCCAAGGTTGACTCAAGATCATAGACACCTCGACTCAATATTCATATGATCTATTATTGTTGGTATGATCAGAGTTAATCAGGATATTCATGTCGAGTTAATACAAGAATGCATATAGAGTGAGTATGGATATAAAATCTCATATAAGAAGGCATGGCTTGCAAAGAAGAAAGCTAATGAGAAAGTTTGTGGAGATTGGGAAATGTCATTTCAGGTTTTTCCTTATTGGATCGAGAAATTGGTTCAAACTGGTCAGGATGTTTATCAATTTGAAATAGTGGAGCATGTGGTGAACAATCGTATCTCTGTAAACAAAGTCCAATTTTGTCAGATATTTTGGGCATTCCTTCTATGCATCACAACTTTCCCGCACTGCAAACAATTCATACAAGTGGATGGAACTTTTCTATATGGAAATTATAATGGAGTTCTTTTAATTTCTGCCACTCAGGATGGAAATAGAAGTCTTGTGCCACTAGCATTTGGAATAGTAAAGAAGGATAATCTGGACTCTTGGAGTTGGTTTCTATCTTTTTTACGTGTTCATGTCACAGATAAGCATGGGATATGTCTTATTTCAGATTTTCATCGTGCTATGAAAGAAGTAGTGAATATCGAGGATGCTGGTTGGTTACCCCCACATGCTTACCATCATTACTGTGTGAGACATATTTCTAGTAATGTACGGACAAAATTTCACGATGACAATGTGAAGAAAGAAATCATCAACTTAGGTATTGGATAACATTTTCTACACATTCGGTATGTATGCTTATTATATATTAATTTTCACTTTTTAAATGTTTCTCACATGCCTTAAAACATATGAACCAAGACAACAGTTTTTTATTCAAAGACCGGAAGAAATAAGAAGAATAAATGAGGATGTATACAAGTACATGATGTGCATCCCGAAGAAAAAATGGTTGTTTTCATTTGATGAAGAGAAGAGATATGGGAATATGACAACAAACATTGTTGAATGCATTAACAGTGTCTTCAAGGGGGTTATAAAATTACCAATCACGTGTATTTTTTCACAGAAATTTTATAAATGCATCAAATACTTTGTTGACAGATCAGAAGATGTTAAGAAATAACTATTGCAGGGTCATTGATACTCGAATTTTTTTTGAAAGGATCTTAAGGTTAATCAAACTCAAGCCACATCATATCAGGTGCATCGTTTTCATAGGACAGAAATTCGGGTTGAAGTTGAAGAGGTTTAGGATGGTCGGGTGATGACTGTTGTTCTTGACAACCAGACTTATGAATGTGGTTACTTTCAAGCATACAAGATGCATTTCTCACATGTACTTGCAACATGTGCTCATATTCACCTCTCATGGGTGAGTTTTGTCGATCCAGTGTATCGACTCGACACATTATAGAATTTCAACAACACATAGTGGATCCCAATTGAAGATGTATCAATATTAAATACCCCTCTACATCTTCCAAATTCTATTCCGAATCCATCATGGTTGTGTGGAAAAGGTCATCCAAAATCCACACGTATAAGAAACGAGATGGATTGGCCTCAGGAGAAAGGGATGCGTCAATGATGTGGCGCGTGTAGGGAAGAGGGACATAATTGTAAAGATCTATAATTTCCATGGAATTTTTTTTTCTTAAATACATGGGAATTTCACGAGTCCGTGAAAATTTACGGCGCATGATTCCGAGGCCCGGTGTGCCCAAAATCAATTTCAGAAATTTTTTTCAGGTACGTTCAGTAAACATACGAGTGGGATTTTATAACTTTTGAACTGGTGCTCAGAATTGAAATTTGAGGGCACCATTGAACTCGCAGCGCCAGTATTTGCTTAAGAAGGCTTTCGACTTGACGACAGATGGTCAAGAATGGAAGATATTTTTTGGAGTTTTTAATAATAAAGTTAAATAAAAATAAGTGTAGCTTATTTTTATTTTTGGCAGTTAAAATCTCCAAGGTGAGGTTGGAGGTGGGGGCCACCACACGCTAATCTCCCATGGGAGGTTATGGTGGTGAGGCCCACCCGATCATAAACTCCCTTGGGAGGATATATTTGGTGGGGACCACCCAGGATTTTAACCCTTGGAACCCCCCATTTATGTGGGATGAAACCCTTGAAATTCCCTCCTTAAGTGTCAACCCCCTCAATTAATTAATTTAACTCTTCCAATTAATTAATTGAACTCATTTGAATTCATGCCAACCATTAAAATAATGGATAATCTATTATTTTATTTTGGTTGGCATCATTCTTTTGGGTGGATCTTGGGGAAAGAGGGAGATTGGGAGAGAAGGAATTCACCCATGAAGAATGCCTCTTCCACCAACGAAGAACAAACTTCAACCAGGAAAAGAAAGGAAAGCATCGCCCATGAAGAATGCCGACGTCGTCTTCGTCTTCGTCTTCTCCGAACTCTCCTTCCACCGTCACCGATTGATACGAGGTAGGGGTCATTTTGAATGATTTAGATCTTTGTTCTTTGTCATTCTTGAGCTTCGATAATAGTCGTTTGCTATCACCCTAACGGGGAGGGCGCGAGCCGAACAAACACGGCCCGACAACCCTCTGTTAGTTCTCATTCATTGATGGCGGTGGCGGCGCAACGGCACCGCCGGAGGAATGGGCCGTGAAAGATGGGCCGTGGCGGTACACAGGAGACTGGCAATGAGCCGGACAGGGAATAAGCCAGAGGGGCCGCAGAGAGTGTGGCCGCGGCGGTTCCGGAGGGACGTGGTGCCGTCACACCGCACCAGAGGAAGTAGTCACGCTCACGCAGGCCACAACGGTCAGAAGGTCTGGGCGCGACACCATCACGCCGCACCGAAGAAGAACCGTGGCCAAAGGATGCGGCGGACGGAGGAGGGCAGCCGGCTAAGCCGGCCGCCGGCGGGCGCGCCACAAGCGGGACCCGAAGTGTCCCGCGGTTACCGGGCCGGTGCCATGGGTCGGCTATTGCTGAAGATGTGGGGTGGTGTAACCCCCCCCCCCTGATTGCTAGGGCGGGCCCTACTGGGCGCCGCCCCTAGCTGGAACCCCCGCTAGCCAAGCGGGCCGGCTGGGCAGGGCCTCTGCGCCCCCCCTCCGCGGGCTGGGCATCAGGCTGGGCCACAACGCCCCCTCAGGCCGGGCCACCGGGTGTCTAATTGACAAACCATCTATGCCAATGGGAAGCTTAGAACGAGATGGTTCTTTTGGAATACCCCACTCGACGTTTGGACGTAGTTGGGGTACGACCGGGTTGGATTGAACCTAAATCCAACTGGGTCCTCGGAGTGGAAACACCAATAACTCACAGACCGGGTGTCTGATTGACACGCCGTCTATCGCGTTGGGTTCCTTATGATGAGACAGAACTACGGGATACATCAAATCAATACTTCATGTTAGTTTATGTATCGAAAATTTTCTCAAGGAGAGGACCCTCCCGGAATCGAGTGTGCTGTGTGCGGGAACCCTATGGCTGGCTACGACTGAGATGATAAGATCCTACGTGGACCTACTACTGTACCAGGATCCTCCCTGGTTTCGACAGTGACGATACTGGACCAGGATCCTCCGTGGGTTCGACAACGATGATACTGGACTGAGATCCTCCATGGGTTTGACAGCGATGACTTCTGTATCGGGATCCTACGTGGGTTCGACAACGGTGATTACTATTCCAGGATCCTACGTGGGTTCGACAGAGGAGATTATTCAGTGGCTACATTTAATCATATCTACCCCTATACATGATTTGTATACCTGTGTGAGCTAAGTCTTGACTTTAAGTTGTTATCATCGAGATGATTGACTTTCTTCCTATGTGGAACGAGATGTGCTTGGGCTCGAGAGATGGAGCCGGTTGTGATTTTTAACTTAGTTATATGTATGGGAATATACCTAAGTAGGGATGGTTGATACTCTGTGTTTGTATCTTGATATTGTGGTTTATCCTTGGAGGATTTTGGGAGACCTTTGAGGGTCTCAGGGTCTCTAATGAGTATCGTTATACTCACCCCTGCACGGGCTTCGCCCGCACCTTGTTGTGTTCTATGAAGACGACGGTCAACAGTGATCGAGGCTGAGGGAGACGGACGGGAGGCTACTCGGAGCTGGACTAGACGATACGTACCTCAGGGATGATTTGTTTGAGATCTGTACCTACCCTTCAGGTAGGATTCCCCGGTGGATGATCCAGGAGGTCTTTTCCCTTTTTCCTTGTACTTGTACTTGTTGTTCAGTTGGGTTTGTATACTAGTCCATTTACTTTCAGCACTCTTCCTATACCGGTACTTGTTACTTTTACTACTTATGTTCAAACTATGTGTGTTATAGTTTTAAAGGCAATGCCTTCCCTTTTTATCATGGATTCGCCTTTGGTGCTAGTCACCAGCCTCTGGCCTATGGAAGGCGGGCTTGGGGTAGTCATGACATGGACCCTGAGGACGGGTTGTGATAAATTAGTATCAGAGGAGTCAGTTCTACCATAGAACTTGGACTCTGATTCTTTTAACAGCAATAGTGTTAATTGTTTTGGGTGTGGTTATCAGTTTAGGGAAACCGGTGTTGGTGTTGCGACCGACGTATCCATACACTAGGACTCTGACTTCTGATTTCCGAATCAGTGCACGAAAAAACTAATTGTGTGTGTGTTTCCTTTGAAAAATTTTCTTTGTGATTACTTTTTGTCAGCTCACCAGGTATTTTTTTTGACCATGGCACACTTTTTTCTTTTTAGGATGGCCCCACTCAGGCAGGCAGCCAGGGTTTCGGGTTTTGTACGAGATGGTAGCCCACCGAGCGACGAGGCCTCAGTGCAGGGCCCCGTCACAGTGGAGGCACCAACGGTACCACTATCCGCTGGGTCACCGATACCACCATCTCCATCAGTAGAGAGTGAACACCGTCTGAGTGCGTTGCATGATTTCTAGCACCAGAGGCCGCCCAGGTTCAGGGGAGAGACAGACCCATTGGCAGCTGGGGATTGGCTGGAGTCTGTTGTGAGAGTTTTCGGATTGGTAGGGACACCAGCCGACCTTATGATGATCCTTGCCACGAGTCTCCTGCAGGCAGAAGTAGGCAGATGGTGGAGCCTGATGCTCTGGGTGCATGATGAGGCATCACTTCTTTGGGTAGACTTAGAGAGCCTGTTCCGGGCAGAGTTTTTTCTAGCGACTCTACGAGCAGTGCAGATTCAGGAGCTGCTTCATCTACAGTAGGGTAGCATGACGGTGGCATAATACTTAGCGAGGTTCAACGACCTCTCACACTACTACACAAATATGGTGCGGGACCCATTCTTCAGGGCCAGGACCTTCGAGCAGGGACTCAGGCGTGAGATCAGGGCTTCGATGGTCCCCCTCAGTATCCCGACACAGGTAGGGGTGCTGGAGCGAGCCCTTCTCGTGGAGAGTTTTCTTGCTGAGCAGTCACCAGCAGCAAGACCCACCATTGCGCGACACATAGCAGAGTCTTCTGTAGCTGGAAGTAGACAGATGTCGCAGAGGTCTAAGCGGACCAGGCCATCAGGTGGGCGACCCTAGGAAACAGGTTCTGTTGTTTGGGGCACACGAGACAGAGCTAGCCATACAAGGAGCAGGCAGTGCTATGCATGTGGTGGGTAGGGTCACATGGCTCGTGACTGCCCGACCCGCCATGCATATGAGAAAAATAAAGTAGAGGGACCTTTTAGATAGAGGAAGAGGTTCCACCGTGGTGGTCCGCTGGGAGTAGGCGGACGTAGCAGAGGATCTGGATGAGTAGCAGGTAGTGGATGATGTTTCGAGGTCCTACCACCACCACCACCAGGAGGTCCACCCCAACCATAGGGAGCTGGCGGACAGGGGCGGGCTCAGATCTAGGCAATCGAGGCCTATGGACACGGTTCACCTGATATGATTCGAGGTACTATCTATGTCTACTCCACCCTTGCTTCAATACTTATAGACATATGTACGAGTCATTATTTTATTGTCTCTACCCTGGTGTGGAGCTCAGAGATTCTAGTGGAGAAGTTGGCTCGATCCTTACATCTAGAGACTCCTACGGGAGAGGATTTGATGACTACACACTGGTTCCGGTAGTGTGAGCTCACTCTAGGAGGCGAGAGATTCGGATGGGATCTTCTAGTAGCGGTGTCGAGGCCTTACGACGTCGTCTTGGGTATGGACTGGTTATCCACAGTTCATGCTCAGATTGACTGCATTAGGTGGAAAGTGAGGTGTGTCCATGAGAATGGGGTGAGGTTTACCTTCACCGGTGAGAAGGGAGCCTCTGCAGCGTAGGATGGACTTACCCAGAGGAGGGGGAAGCCGATCACACATCATTTGGCTAGCCTCAATCTCGGAGCGGTTGATGTGTGGAGTCCGAGTTTTCCTATTGTCGTGGATCAGTGCACATATATTTTCCCTGATGACGTTCCAGGACTACCTCCTCATAGATAGGTAGACTTTTATATTGACTTATACCCCGGGATGACACCGATATCCACACCAGTATATCAGATGTCTCCCACGGAGCTTCGTGAGCTACGGGTACAGTTAGAGGACTTGTAGGGGGAGAGATTCATCCGACCCAGTGTTTCACCCTAGGCATCCCCAATTTTGTTCGCCAAGAAGGAGGATGGGAGCTTGCGACTGTGTGTTGATTATCAGTGCCTGAACCAGGTGACCATGAAGAATAAGTACCCACTTCTAAGGATTGACGACCTCTTTGATCAGCTGAAGGGAGCGTGTTGGTTCTGGAAGATAGATCTTTGATCGGGCTATCACCAGCTCAGAGTATGGGATGAAGATGTGTAGAAGATGACCTTAAGATGCCAGTATGGCCACTACGAGTTCTTGGTTATGCCATTCGGTGTAACCAATGCACCAACTGTGTTCATGGGACTCATGAATAGAATCTTCCAGCCATACCTTGATCACTTTGTGGTAGTCTTCATCGATGACATTCTAATCTACTCAGCTACCGAGGAGAAGCACGCCTACCATTTGTGGGTAGTACTGGACACACTTCGAGAGCACCAGCTTTATGGTAAGCTCTCGAAGTGCAAGTTCTGGATCTGAGAAGTACACTTTCTGGGACATGTCATCTCAGAGGCTGTAGTTGTAGTGGATTCAGCAAAGATCGAGGTAGTACTTTCTTGGGAGCCACCTAGGAGTGTGATGGAGGTACGGAGTTTTCTGGGTGTGGCTAGGTACTATCAGATATTTGTGATAGACTTCTCCAGAGTTTCAGAACCAATTTCAAAATTTAAAAAGAAGGGGCAACCCTTCGTGTGGTCAGAGAGATGCTAGTGGAGTTTCCAGGAGATGAGGTAGAGGCTAACTAGTGCGCCCATCTTGAGCCTACCAGAGGAGGGTGTTGGGTATGTAGTCTATTGCGATACATTAGGGACCGGGCTCGGATGCGTCCTGATACAGGAGTGAGCAATGATAGCTTATGTTTCTCGTCAGCTGAGACAACATGAGCAGAACTACGCCACTCATGACCTGGAGTTAGCAGTAGTGGTCTTCTCCTTGAAGATGTGGCAACACTATCTAATGATCGAATGTTTCACAGTCTACTCTGACCACCAGAGTCTCAGGTACATCTTCTCGCAGAAGGACCTGAACCTGAGACAGCGGCGTTGGCTTGAGTTCCTCCAGGACCATGACTTCGAGATAGTCTATACTCCTGTAAAGGGAAACGTTGTAGCAGATGCTCTCAGTGGGAGATCAGGCATTCAGCTGCTAGGAGAGGCGACAAACCAGCTGGCCGCATTGCAGATATCCTTTGTGGATCGAGATGGAGCAGCCTTTCTGCAGCCTCTTACAGTCACACCTCCACTTCTTCAGAGAGTCACTACCACAAAATGGGGCAAGGCCAGCGCCGCCCTTTTATCAGCGCTAACAAAAAAGCACTGATAAAGGTACCCCTTTAACAGTTCTTTTTTTAGTGCTGTTAAAGGGTACCCCTTTATCAGTGCTTTTTTTAGTAGCGCTGATAAAGGGGGGTCTTTATCAGCGCTTTTTTTAAAAGCATTGATAAAGGGTCTACTTACAAAAAAAATTCATTAAAAAATATATTAATATTTAAATATATATATAGTTATTTTGATATAAATAAAATATATATTTTTTAAATATAATTTTAAATATATTTTAGATAAGTATAAATATACAGTTACACTTAATATATAAGATATTTAGTGAAAATGACATAAAAAAAATCATTTTTTTAATTAATAATTTTTTAATTATTATCAATTAAAAATCATTTAATAACAATTTGAAGACACAAAAAATCAAAACAATTAATAAAATATCTAAATTAAGTTGAAAATGGAACTCAAACTTCAAACAGCCATAACTTTTGATCCGGGTGTCTGTTTGAGCTCTACAACATATCAAATCGAAGCCTGCGACGATCTCTACGCGCTAGCAACCAAGGAAAAGCCTATCTAACATTTTTCAGGGCCAGAAAAGGCCCAGAAAGCCTCCAAAACTAAGTTTTTAGTCTGAATACCCCGATTTTTTAACATTTTGTGGATTTTCAGCCGCATTTAAGGGGGTATTATTGGCTTTTTTTGGTGGGTACTGAATTTATTCCAAGGTATTACATTCATATTGATATTTTTTCTTTGAAATTTTATCATTTTTTATAATTCACTTCTATTTATAATCAAATATATAACAATATATACATATTTTTTATATATTCACACATAGAAATTAATTTTTTAAATAAATAATTAAACATATTTACATATAAAATATATTAGCTTTATCTAAATAATAACTAATATCCATTTTATTTAAAATACCAATATATCAATATTTATATACCTATATATTAATCTAACTATATATGTACCTATATAATGTGTGTGTCTATATATTAACAAACTGATATTATATATATATATATATATATATATATATTCTAACATATGTATATGCATATATATTTATATATATATATATGTATATGTATAATTATACTTATAGAAACACACACAGATATATATATATATATGTGTGTGTGTGTGTGTGTGTGTGTGTTGTATATATGTATTTATTTACACACACACAAAACAAAACATATTTTATAATTGTATTGAAAACTAATCTTATAAATATATATTAATATACGAATAAATATATGGATAAAAAAATATAACTATTTTATATAAATAAATAGATATAACTTAATATTAATATACGAATAAATATATAAATATATATATATATAAATATAACTAACTATATATATATATATTAATATACAAATAAATAAATAAATATATAAATATTACTGTATATGTATATATATATTAATACAACTATATAAATTTATATTAATACATGAATAAATATAACTAAATGTATATATATATATATATATATATATATATCAGTATTTAGATAACAAATCAAATTAGAGGAGTGGTAAAGGCTTAGCACGCACGGGGGGAGGTCTTGAATTCAAAACCTGGTGGAGGTAGGCAGGGGCACGTGCATGGGTGAATTTGGGGGGGGATATAGTGTTGTTAAAGGGGTCTACAAAGCGCTGATAAAATGTGGGGCATCGTGGGTGGGGCTTGCGGGGGAGTGGGTGGGGCAGGGGTGCTGATAAACGGGTGGAGGGGAAGCGCTGTTAAAAGCCCCCTTCGATTTACAGATTTTTTAAATTTTTTTTTAAATTTTTTTTAAATTTTTTAAATTTTTTTAACTTTTATCAGTGCTAAAAAAAGTGCTGATAAAAGGGGTATTTATCAGCGCCTTTTGGAGCACTGATAAAGGGTACCCCATCTTTATCTTCTCTGGCATTAACAACACTTTTTTAGCACTGTTAAAGGCCTTTTTTAGCACTGATAAAAGCCATAATTGTAGTAGTGAGTTAGGGAGGCACAGTGTGGGGATGTTGACTGTGAGGCTCGACGTGCACATATATCCACAGGGAAGGAACCTGATGGATTTTCTGTAGGTGGGGAGCACGTCATCCTCTTCAGAGGATGTACCTTGGTACCAGTTGCACTTCAGGAGGAGGTGTTGAGGGAGTTCCACACTTCAAATTTATGAGTACATCTGGGAGTGGCAAAGATGTAACAGGACCTCAGACGATAGCATTGGTGTCCAGGTATGAAGAAGGCAGTAACAGAGTTTGTCTCATGATACCTCACTTGTCAGCAAATGAAGGCGAAGCACCAGGTTCCAGCAGGTTTAGTTCATCCCTTAGAGGTCCCAGAGTGGAAGTGGGATGAGATATACATGGATTTAGTGACGGTACTTCCATGTACGTCTAGAGGTCATGACTCTATCTGGGTGATTGTAGACCAACTCACCAAGTCGGCCCACTTCCTACCGATCAGATAACAGGGTTCAGTAGAGAGCTTGGGACGCCTCTACGTTCAGAAGATCGTATGACTTCATGGTGTGCCATCGAAGATCATCTCCGATCAAGATGCTCTTTCACTTCCCGGCTATGGAAGGGGATACAGGAGGCTTTCAGGACACAGCTTCACCTGAGCACTACCTTCCATCCTCAGATGGATGGCCAGACTGAGAGGACCATTCAGACTCTCAAGGACATGCTCCGTGCATGCGTCCTCGACTTCGGTCGCAGCTGGGAGGATCACTTACCCTTGGTAGAGTTTGCGTACAACAACATCTATCACTCCACCATCGAGATGACACCTTTCTAGGCACTGTACGACTGACCTTGCAGACCACCTTTGTGCTGGACTAACCCAGGGGAGTCAACATTCATGGGACCAGAAATAGTGCAAGCTACGACAGAGAAGGTTCAGGTCTTCCAGGAGTGGATGAAGACTGCAAAGAGCAGTTAGAAGTCCTATGATGATAGGAGACAGAGACCTCTGGAGTTTGAGGATGGTGACCACATCTTCCTACGAGTCTCACCTCGACAAGGTTTACAGAGATTTGTCTGGGGTGGCAAGTAATCTCTGAGGTTCATTGGACCCTTCTAGGTCCTTATAAGAGTAGTAAAGGTGGCTTACCTCCTGGAACTTCCACCTTAGTTGCATCGGGTGCACGACGTTTTCAACATTTCACAGCTGAGGAGATATGTGCATGACTCGACTCACATCATAGACTAGGGCGAGCTCGAAATCAACAACGAGACAAATTTCTCAGAGGTTCTAGTGGAGATCGAGGATCAACATGAGAGAGTCCTTCGTGGGTGGTTGATACCTCTTGTTCATGTACGGTGGCAGCACAGGAACCTCCAGGAGAGTAAATGGGAGTGAGAAGCTCAGATATGTGCTCAATACCCCCATTTGTTTCCCTAGTTTTGAGTTTTGGCTTTTGGGGACACAAAGCTCTGAGGTGGGTAGAATGTAAAGACCCAGAATTTCCATGGAATTTTTTTTATTAAATACATGAGAATTTCACGAGTCCATGAAAATTTACAGCACATGATTCTGAGGCCCGGTGTGCCCAAAATCAATTTCTAAAGTTTTCTTCGGGTACGTTCAGTAAACGTACGAGTGAGATTTTATAACTTTTGAACTGGTGCTCAGAATTGAAATCCGAGGGCACCGTTGAACTCGCAGCGCCGATATTCACTTAAGAAGGCTTTCAACTCGATGACAGATGGTCGAGAATGTAAGATAGTTTTTAGAGTTTTTAAGAATAAAGTTAAATAAAAATAAGTGTAGCTTATTTTTATTTTTGGCGATTAAAATCTCCAAGGGGAGGTTTGAGGTGGGGGCCACCACACCCTAACCTCCCATGGGAGGCTATGGTGGTGGGGCCCACCTGAGTATAACCTCCCTTGGGAGGATATCTTTGGTGGGGACCACCCAGACTTGTAACCCTTGGAACCCCCCATTTATGTGGGATGAAACCCTTGAACTTCCCTCCTTAAGTGCCAACCCCCTCAATTAATTAATTTAACTCTTCCAATTAATTAATTGAACTCATTCGAATTCATGCCAACCATTAAAATAATGGATAATCTATTATTTTATTTTGGTTGGCATCATTCTTTTGGGTGGAGCTTAGGGAAAGAGGGAGATTGGGAGAGAAGGAATTTGCCCACAAAGAACGCCTCTTCTGCCAACGAAGAACGAAATTCAACCAGGGCAAGAAAGAAAAGCGTCTCCCATGAAGAACACCGAAGTAATCTTCGACTTCGTCTTCTCTAAACTCTCCTTCCACCATCAACGATCGATACGAGGTAGGGGTCATTTTGAATGATTTCGATCTTCGTTCTTTGTCGTTCTTGAGTTTCGATAATAGTCGTTTGCTATCACCCTAACGCGGAGGGCGCGGGCTGACCAAACATAGCCCAACAACCCTCTATTGGTTCTCGTTCATTGATGGCGGTGGCGGTGCAACGGCGCCGCCAGAGGAATGGACTGCGACCGACAGGCCGCGACAGTACACACGGCAACCGACAATCAGCCGGTCGTGGAAGAAGCCAGCAACGTAAGGGCCACCGGGCCGCCGGAGGGGTGTGACGGCATTGCGCCACGTGGAGAGCTGGGTCGCGGCCAGAAGGTGATAGAGGGGAGTGGTGTTCTCGCACCGCCCCAGAGGAAGGAGTCGCGGCCACGCAGGCCGTAGCGGTCGGACGGGCTGGGTGCGGCACCGCCGCGCGGCGCCGGAGAAGAACCATGGCCAAAGGCCATGGCGGACAGAGGAGGGCGGCCGCGCCACAACGGGACCTGAAGGGTTCCGCGGTTATCAGGCCGGTGCCACACGCCGACCATTGTTGAAGACGGGGAGGTGTAACCCCCCTTGATTGCTAGGGTGTGCCCCACAGGGTGCCACCCCTAGCTGGCGCCCCTGCTGGCCAAGCGGGCCGGCTGGGCAGGGCCTCCGTGCCCCCCCAGTGGGCTGGGCCACCGCGCCCCCTCAAGCTGGGCCACCAGCGTGGGCCACACGGGCCGCACCACCCGCGAGCCAGGCCGCCGCGCTGGGCCAGGCCGCCACCGTTGGGCTGGGCCGGTTCCGATGGGCTGGGCCTTTTCCAGTGGGCCGGGTCAGACCCGCGGAACAGGTCAGACCCCGGTCTGGATCCGGACCCGAACCAGGTCGGGTCGGTCCGTCTGGGCCGTACTGGACCCAGACCCAATTCTGACCCATTTCATCTTTTCCCCCCATATCTTGGGCTATGAGTGTACGATTGATGAACCGTCTATGCCGAAGGGAAGCTTGGAACGAGACGGTTCTTTTGGAATACTCCACTCGAGGTTTGGATGCAATTGGGGTATAGCCAGGTTGGATTGAACCTAAATCTAATTGGGCCCTTGGAGCAGAAATGCCAATAAATCACAGACCGAGCGTCTGATTGACGCGTTTTCTGTCGCATTGGGTTCATTATTATGAGACGGAACTACGAGATACATCAACTCAAGACTTCATGGTAGTTGATGTATCGAAAATTGGCTCGAGGAGCGGACCCTCCTGGAATCGAGCATGCTGTGTGCGGGAACCCTATGGCTAGCTGCGACTGAGATGATGAGATCCTACGTGGACCTACTACTGTACCAGGATCCTCCATGGGTTTGACAGCGATGATACTGGACCAGGATTCTCCGTGGGTTCGACCACGATGATACTGGACGAGGATCCTCCGTGGGTTCGACAACGATGACTTCTGTACCGGGATCCTATGTGGGTTCGACAGCGATGATTATTGTTCCAGGATCCTACATGGGTTCGACAGAGGAGATGATTTAGTGGCTACATCTAATCATCTCTACCCCTCTACATGAGTTGTATACCTATGTGAGATGAGTCTTGACCTTAAGTTTTTATCATCGAGATGATTGACTTTCTTCCTATGTGAAACGGGATGTTCTTGGGCTCGAGAGATGGAGCCGGTTGTGATTTGTAACTTAGGTATATGTATGCGAATATACCTAAGTAGGGATGGTTGATACTCTGTGTTTGTATCTTACTATTTTGGTTTTTCCTTTGAGTATTTTGGGAGACCTTTGAGGGTATCGGGGTCTCTACTGAGTATCGTTATACTCACCCCTGCACGGGATTCACCCACACCTTATTGTGTTCTGTGCAGAAGACAGTCAGCAGTGATCGAGGTTGAGGGAGATGGACGAGAGGCTGCTCTGGACTAGATGGGACATACCTCAGGGAAAAGTTGTTCGAGATCTGTACCTACCCTTCAGGTAGGATTCCCCAGTGGATGATCCACGAGCTCTTTTCCCTTTTTACTCATACTTGTACTTATTGTTTAGTTGGGTTTGTATACTAGCCCATTTACTTTAAACACTCTTCCAATACCAGTACTTGTTTCTTTTGATGCCTGTGTTCATACTGTGTGTGTTACAGGTTTAAAGACAATGTCTTACCTTTTTATCAGGGATTCACCTTTGGTGCTAGTCTCCAGCCCCTGGCCTATGGAATGCGGGCTTGGGGTAGTCACGGCACGGGCCCTGAGGACGGGTCGTGACAATAATCATAGAAAATTTCCTGAAAATGATGCCATGGAGGGTTCATCATCATGCACCACTTGATTTTTTTACAATGGGTTGATTATTATAATTGTTTTACTTTCCATATATAAAGGTTTATTAGATGAAGAATCTCCATTATCTTAATTGTTGTTCCACTCAACATACATATTATTGAATAGATTTATATGTTTATCATTTATTTTTCCATTTACATAGATGGAATTCACACATCTATATCTAGGCCTTAAGGATCCATTTATTCTCTCCGCACAGAGTGAGCATATATCACAATATTTATGTAATGGTGGTGAAGATCGGTTACTAAAAGTCCACAAGGCTCATCACTTTCACCAAGAGAGCCCACTAGAGCCTATTATACCTTATCTGCGCCAGTCTTGGTTCTATGGGTTGATCATGTGTGGGTATATACCCATTTACAGTTTACTCATTTCTACTTTGGTTGGGAGATGGAGACCAAAAACGCATATATTTCATATGCCTGAGGGAGATATGACGATTACATTACAGGATGTCTCTATATTGTTGGGATTCCTATAGATGGAGATGTTGTTACAGGTCTGATGATATATAGTTGGGATTACATTTTACATATATATTTGGACATACCATTACCAGATGTGTCGGGGACCCTTAGAGGAGGCAGGTTACAGATGTCCTGGTTGGGCACTCATTTCGGCCCTATTGATCCAGATGATGATGAGATGACATTAAAGAGATATTCACGAGCGTATATTCTGTGATTGATTGGAGGTACTTAATTTCTAGATCACTCTAAAACATATGTTCATATAATGCACCTAACTATGTTTAGAGATTTCGAGCGTGCTGGGCGGTATAGTTGCGGTTCAGCATGTCTGGCATATCTGTATAAAGAGGTATGTAGGGAATCTCATAAAGATACGAAAGAGATAAGTGGTTGTTGTTTGTTATTACAAGTGTGGGAATGGGCACGATTCCCTACACTAGCACCCCATTTTGTCTCTGAGTTACCACTTGATGCATTACGTATAGGATCATTTTCTCACAAGTACTTTAAAAGTTTAATACACTATTTTCCAATATCATATGCTAATTATATAATTTCTGAAATTTTGTTGCTTTATATTCATAGGTGGAGCCATCGAAAGACATATGTATATAGCCCTACACATTCCATTTCATATTACCATCTTTTGTTTGATCATTTTTCCATTGATGAGGTATGCATGAATTAATTTTTATATAATTATGTCTTCTTTGTTTAATGACTGATCACATTTATTTATTTGTTTAGATTAATTGGATTCCATATACAAGTGAGATTCTAGAACATCTTATAGATTATTGTATGATGGGGCTACATCATTTTACTGTTGTGGTTCCACTGATCCATTTTCATATTGTTGAGTGGCACCAACCCGATAGGGTCATGAGACAGTTCGGATATCGACAGCCTATTCTGGGGCCACCGAGCCAGGTTGCAAAGGTTCATGGTATTCAACTTACAAGAAAATAGGATCGAGATTGGCATATTATACATGAGTCATACATATCCATATGGGATACACATGAGCAGTATTGTGTCACTGGATATTTTGGAGGATGACTTCATCATGGCCCCCGCACTGAGTACATGCTATGGTATATGCGAGTGGCCAGACGATTTATCACTCGGCTTGGCGGGTCATATTATACATTGGTAATTTAATTTTTTCACACTTCTTGGTTTTTTATTATTAGTTTATTAATATGTTTTATAATGTTTTTTTCATGGTGATGGGATCGACCGAGTCCATGATATGATCACACCCGAGTCACTAGACATATTCAGTATTGATGAGTTGATTTCAGTTCTTAATTCGATGACAGGTGCGCTGCACAATGCTCAGAGAATCTCTCTACAGTCAGAGCGTGCTCCTCGCCATTAACCCATTCCACCTCAGGCCGAACTCGATCCATCAGACATTGATGAGGATTGACCTTCACGACGATGCCATTCACGTTGCTCCACTTATCATATGACTCCAGATATCACTACACAGCCACTGATTAGACCTTCATCATCCTACATGGTGCCATTTGAGAGATTCCCCACACACCCTTCTTCATAGTGGGCTACACAGCCACCGAATATACCTTCCTCATCACACATGATGTCATTCAAGACATTCCCCACACACCCATCTTTAGAGTGGGCTATACAGCCACTGACTAGACCTTCCTCATCACACATGGAATCATTCGAGACATTCCCCACACACCCTTCTTCAGAGGGGGGTAGCAGTGCATCTCCTGTAGTGTCACATTACTCTTGGGGAACCAGTTGGGGGATTACACTTAGTGATTTTCCTTTCCCGGATTCAGCTGTCTTCGAGTTACCTGTACAACACTCGACTGGATTGGTGATTGGTTCTAGTTCTGCTGCTATACCCACTACTGATGACATCGCACCTGGACATGTAGCTGAAGACATCGCACCTGGACCTGTAGCTGAGGACACTCCAGAACCTACCAGATGGACTAGTCAATATGGACATACTATCAGAGAGCCTAGGTGTGGAACTGGAGGACACTTACGTAGACATAGGCATTGACGTTGTGTTACTTTCACATTTGAGGAGGTCTAAGTTATTAACCTGTGTCTGCAGATTTTTTTGTACCCCCACCTTTGGACCTACCGTATATAGATGTATTACTTTCACATTTCATTGATTTAAAATTTTTAATTATGTGTAATAATATATATTATTTAATAATCATTGTTGCTAATTAATAATTAAAAAGGAATCTATTAAATTTCACATTACATTGAAACTTATTTTTCGTCGTCTCTAGAAAATGACACATTGGTTTAATGCACCGTTGGTTCATAAAATTTAAAAATCAATCCATGGTTATTATCATACGATTTCATACCAATCTGAACTCATTTCTTCAGCTCACTCTCTATAGCACATGTTTTTATAGACCAGTCTTTCATAATAACTACTTATTTAGTCAGTTCGAACACATCACATGTCGCATTGATGTGTTTTCTTCTTGTACAGGTCAAAAAATAAGTCTAAAGCGGGTTTCATAAGATTTCACATCAATTGGAGATCATTTTATGTTGTTTTAATAGTGAAACACATGTTTTAGCGTTTTAAATGACTGAAACTGTGTTTTCTGGCGACTCAGGCAAGCGACACATCAGTTTTATGCATCGTCAGTTCCTAAAACTCAAAAATCAATTCACGGTTGTTGTCGTGTGGTTTAACAACAATCCGAACTCATTTAGCTAGCTCTCCCTACGTGACACACATTTTTAAAGACTGGTATTTTCCAAGAACTACTTATTTAGTCAGTTCGAGCACATCGCACGTCGGATTGACGCGTCGTCTGCTCACACAGGTCAAAAATGAGTCTAATATATCTTTCATAAGAGTTCACATCAATTGGAGACTATTTTTGTGTTTTTAATAGTGGAACAAATGTTTTAGCATTTTTAAATTATCTAAACTGTGTTATTTTTTGCCTCTAGAAAATGACATATCAGTTTGATGCACCATTGATTCCTAAAATTCAAAAATCAATATGTGGTTGATGTCGTGTGATATCACAGTAATCTGAACTCATTTGGTCATCTCGACCTCTGTGAAACATGTTTTTAAAGACCAGTATTTTCTTAGAACTACTTATTTAGTCAGTTTAAGCACACCACATGTCAGATTGATATGTCTTCTACTCACACATGTCAAAAATAAGTCTAATACAGCTTTCATAAAATTTCACATCAACTGGAGATCATTTTATGTGGTTTTAACAAAGAAACACATGTTTTAGTGTTTTAAATTACTAAAAATGTGTTTTTCATCATCTTGGACAAACAACACCTCATTTTGAAACACCATCTGTTTCTAAAATTAAAAAATAAATCTACGGTTTTTGTCATGTGATTTAATAGCAATCTGAGCTCATTTTCCTAACTTTCCCTCTGTGTCACACATTTTTAAAAACCAACATTTTCTAAAAACTTGTTATGGATTAAAAACATAATATTTACACTTCAAACAATTTATGCACATAAAATATAGTATACATAAAATCTATATGTAATTTAAAATATTGACTGTGCAACTAAAAATTAATTGAAAATAAAAGTAACGTCATAAAATAATAAATAATAAATATTAATTATGTTATTATTTTTAAAAATTATGAAATGGAATCTTAATAAAGAATAAATATATTTTCAAATATTTATAAGAATTACAATGATAATTATAAATAATGATTAAATAATACAATTCTTAATGTAACTAATAAATTAGTTAATAATATAATTTAAAATAAATATAATTTAAATTTTTAATATTGAAAATATATTTGTTAATAATAATGTTATAATTAAAAATTTATAATACAATTATTTAACATTTATAATCACCACAATAGTAATATAATTAATTTTTAAATATTTAAAAAAATAAAAAATAATAATTTTAAATATTTTATATAATCTAATTATTTATGTATTTAATAATATTAAATAATAATACATGTGCATAAATAATAAATAATTATTAAGTCAAAAGGATTATATGTGCATAATTATTATTTAATAAAAAAATATTTAATGATAATATGATTGTAATATATTTGACTATAAAAATAATATATTAATTATTTTAATAAATAATAAATTTTTATATTTAATAAGTAATAATAAAATAATTAATATTGATTGGATTATTAATTATTACTATTTTTTTAAATATCTAATTATATATATTATTATATATATTATTTATATTTAATATGATAATTTATCAAGAACCATATTTTTATTATTAATTACACAATCCATCACATTATATATAAATAAAATTTCTTTTTTTTTGAAGAAGAAATTATTGTACACATTTTAGAAAGGTGTTTTCTTAAATAAATTCCTTAAGAATGTGCCTTCTTTGAAGACGCCTTTATTAAATGTTTTATTAGGAAGGTGCCTTCTAAGAAGGCACCTTATTAAGAGAAAATTTAAAGAATGTGCTTCCTTATTAGGCGCCCTCTAGTTTTCTTTTCATAAAAAGACGCTCTAAGGTAAAGCACCTTCTTTAATTAGTTTAAATAGAAGTCTCCTTCTTAGAGGGTTCCCTACCTTCACCATATCGCCCCAAATGTAGAACGGTACTTTGGGAAAAAGTTTTTCCCCAACCTTACATGGGAATTTGTTTTTTATTTTACTCCATAACAGAAAATTTCCCAAGGAGCTCACTAATGCTTTTTTCTATCACCACTGTGCACTATTGGTGCCTTCCATAGCTACAAAAATAAGAACAATAGGTTTTCTTCACCTCAGATTTCTTCCTGAGGAGGCTCGCTATACCACATCACTTTAGCGGAGGCGTGCTCCAATCTCAGTTTGCTCGGATGAAGCACAAACCAGTGATGCATACAATTGACTCCCATTTCAAGGTGACACACTCGACTAGGTCACACCTATCACTCCCCACAATGACATCATAGTCATTTCTCCCACGTACACATCCCCTACTTCTGCTTATTCTATGGAACGTACAACTGATTCTCGATTACACATTTTGTTCACGTCGCCAGCACATACATTTCTAGTCCGCTTCAACCCACCTAAAAACTTCTAGTTAGGATATCTATACAATGGATACTCGCAAGTGTTGGGACTGTAAATGATTGGACCACTAATTCAATGATAATCATGAGATAAAATAAAGTGCCAAATGTAGGAATAAAATGGATACCAGGTGTAACGTGGAAAAACCCCCAAACAGAAGGGGTAAAAAACCACGGGAAAATAGAAGGATCACTATGGGGTAAAAGTGGGTACACAATCCCTCACTATTATAAGGAGAAAACCCTCGTAAATATCTCTATTGAATAAGTGGGGAAATAAACCTCACAAAACCACTCAAATAACTGAAGAACTTCTGAATGGGATGTGACTGCCAAAGATAATGAGATGTTGAAGGGAGAGGATGCTTGTGCCTTTTATAGGCTACTTCTGGCCTCTCTATTCTCCTACTGATGGATTTGGTGGGTTGGCCACCAACCACCTAACACTACCACCAGCCTCCATTTGATAAAAGGAGGGGCGGTGCTGTCTTGCAAATAAGCTGCTGCTGACACATATCCCACTTGGAGATTTTATTGAGAACTAATCACATCTCCACACATCCTTTCTATCTTCCAAACATGCTGCTCAAGTATCTGCAAGGCCGCTTGAGGATCTTCACCATCTAAACTTATCAGAGTTAATTGCCTTTGTCAGGAAATCTGCCATATTTTCTTTAGTGTGAATCTTATGCATGTCAACACTTCCTTCCTCCACCACATCTCAAAAAAAGTGATACTGTACCCGAATTTTCTTCGTCCTGGAATGAAAATATGGATTCCTTTCAATATGCAAGGTGCTCTGACTGTCACAAAATAATTGAATTTGCATCTGTCTTTTCCCGAGATCCTCTAGAAACTTTCTCATCCAAATTGCTTCTTTGCATGCCTGTGTAGCTACCATGTACTCTGTCTCCATCGTGGATAAAGCCACAACTGATTGTAACTTCTAAATCCAGCTCAAAGCTCCTCCTGCAAGAGTAAACACATAACCAGTATTGGATTTCCTCTGGTATGAATCACATGAAAAATCTGAATCAACATATCCAATGAGAGTAAAATATGATCCTCCATAACATAATACTGCATTTTAGGTCTCCTTGATGTATCTCAGTATCCCCTTCACCGTGATTCAATTCTCCTGTCCTAGATTCACCATGTACCGACTAATTGCTCCCACTGCATGTGCAATGTCTGGTCTAGTACAAACCATAACAATCATTAGACTACCCACTACTGATGCATACGGTGCTTGAGAAATTTCTATCCTATCTGATTCACTGTTAGGACTCATCATGGAGGATAACTTGAAATTAATGGGAAGAGGGGTATAGATTGGATTATAATCTTGCACATTGAAGCATTTCAAAACTCTCTATAAGTAACTCTTTTGTGATAGCCAAATATTCCCATTATTTCTTTCTTGGTAAATATATATCCCAAGAATCTTGTTTGCTGGTCCCAAGTCCTTCATATCAAACTCCCTAGCCAAATGTGCCTTCATCTCCTGGATCTGATCGTTTTTGGGGACTACAACCAATATGTCATCCACATACAATAGAATAATTATGAAATCATTACCATCAGAACCCTTAAAATATGTAAAAGGATCTGAATGAAGTCTGTCGTATCCAAGGCTTATGATATAGGAATCAAATCTCTTATACCAACACCTCGGTTCCTATTTGAGACCGTACAGAGATTTGTTCAGCCTGCAAACCAATTTCTCTTTTTCTTCTTCTAAAAAACCTTCTGGTTGGATCATATAAATCTATTCATCAAGATCACCATGGAGAAAAGAAATCTTCACATCCAGCTACTCTAGATATAAGCTGTATGTAGCACACATCGCTAGAACTATCCAAACAGTCTTCATTCTAACAACAGGAGAAAATATTTCATTGAAATCAGTACCTTCCTTATGAGAAAATCCTTTGACCACCAATCGTGCACGATATATTTCCACATGGTCTTTTCAATCCCTTTTGATCTTAAAGACCTATTTGTTTCCAATATATTTCCTTACATGAGGTAATGGAACAAGATCCCAAGTCTTGTTTTGGTGCAGGGCTTCAAGTTCCCCCTGCATCGCTGCCATCCATGAGGATACATCTGGACTCTGGGTTGCCTCCGTAAAAGAAGATGGCTTCCATCCTCCGTTAATAAGTAGTACACAATATTGCTCTCAGTGACATAGTTTGAGTTCCATACTGGTGATCTTTTCTCCCAAGTTGACCATTATGGTCCAGAATCCACCAGTACTTGATCATCATGCTCTGGTAAAGACTTAGAGGAAACTGTTTCATCCTCATATTTTTCCTCTACTTCGACTGTTTTTGTTTTTGTATTATCCTTCTCCATGTCTTGATCAGTTTTCATTTACACCTTATCTTCTGTAAAAATGACATCTCTACTGATGATAAATTTGTGGGCAGTGGGGTCCCACAAATGATACCCCTTCACACCATCAGCGTACCCCAAGAAGATACATTTCCTGGATCTTGAATTTGTTGAGAAAGTGTTGTTTTCAACAATACATAATATTTTTATTAAAAAGGGGGAGATTTTTTAGGACAATACTCTATCACTTTATGATGATTTTGATGCTCACAAATACCCTTAATTATTTTCTAATGATTTTATTTTAAGTGTATTTTAGGAATTTATTATTCATTTTTTTATTATTGGAAGAAATATTTAAGTTCTTGAATAGTGAGAATAAATTACTTTAGCGTGTTCTAGAAACGCTGTTCATGCTCTACATATTCAGAAATTCCTTTAGCGTGTTCTGGAAACACTGTTCATGCTCTACATATTTAGAAATTACTTTAGCATGTTCTGGAAACACTATTCATACTTTACGTGGATAAGCGTAGCGTAATGATGGAATGCGGCGTATATTTTATGAGATATCAGAAAAGTATGGTTAATAAACCATAAGTTATCAGAAAAGTATGGAAGAAGAACCCTACGTTAGGAAGGAAACCTACGTTTGGGATATTGGAAAAGTATGGAAGAAGAACTGTATGCAAGTTTTAAATGTTACATTTGTTTCTTGAAAGTATGGTTCATCAAACTTACTTTTGTGAACAACCTTACATTTCATAAAAAAGTATGGATCATGTACCTTACGTTTGGAAGCTTATAAAAGTATGGATCATTTATTATACTTTTGAATGTTGAAAAGAAAAGTATGGATGATCAACCTTACATTTTTATTCAACCTTATGTTTGAAGGATGCGTCATCAACCTTACGTTTGTGATCTACCTTACATTCAGAAGATGGATGTTATACAGTTCAACCTTACATTTGGTGTTAGAGAATTATAGACAATATTATTATGCAATGTTATACAAGTTAATTATTAGGCTGATTTCAAGACGGATTAAAATCTGATTTTAAAGTGTGTATTTGAATGATTCAAAGTCGTTTATCTATGATTCAAAGGATCAATTTAAAAGGAGATTTTCATGCTAAATTTTTAGGGGAGTTATGACTGCTCTATTATTTTTAATTTTTGAATATCGCGATTCTAAAGGAAACTTTTGTTGATCTAAATTTGAAAGGGTAATGCTCAACTTTATATACCTGTATTATTTTGTATACAGAAAAATAATTGAGATGATTGAAATAATCAAGACTTACAGATTTGCTATTATGAAGAGAAAAAAAGATCTGTTTATTGAAGAAGAAGAAACACGATAGAAGATTCACCTATTCGACATCGAAGATCTATTATGAATCTACTACTACTGAATTTGTGAATTATTTTTCTATATCTACTACAAAAAAATCGACTCAAAACGACTCTTAATTGAAGATCATTATTTCTAAAGATGTCGATCCATCTACTATCAATTTCATTCTGTTGCAATTGTGAAGAATAATGGGAAAGTTTTTTAAAGAAAAAATACTTATTTTTTATCTTGAGTGACTAGATTCTCGTACTAAGCTATGTAGGTTCTGTGATTGAACCAGAAGGGTTTGTTTTTCCTTAGATTGTAAAGGTGTCAACTGCCTGTACTCAGTTGTGGGACGGTCTACTGATAAGAGGACCAGATAGTAAAAATCACCAAGCTCGTGGAGTAGAGCGTTGGTGGAGTGGACTAGGGGAATTCTGTTCCTCAAACCACTATACATCATGTGTCCCTACTATTTAAATTTTCACTACATTAATCTATCAGATTAAAATTAAAGGTCTAAACATGATCTCGTAAAGAATTTGTAAAAGTCACAATTCACCCCCCCCCCCTCTTGTGTGTATTTGGTATAACCCGATCCAACAATTGGTATCAAAGGAGGAGCTTTCTGATAAATCCTTAACAAGCTGAAAGTGATTTAGGATTATACACAAAGCAAGATGACTGATACGAGAGAGGGAATGTCTATGGTCAGAGCACCATACTTCAATGGAGAAAATTATGGATGCTGGAAGTTGAGAATGGTAATATATTTGAAAAACCTTGGATACATAGTATATTATAAGATTCTGACTCCATATGAAATACCAGAGAAACTTGAAACATGGAATACAACTACTAAAGCAGAATATGATATGAACTTGAAGGAAATTAATGCAATTATATGTGGTCTAGGACCTAATGAATTCAATTGAGTATCTCAATTCCTGACAACATATGAGATGTGGAAAAATATTTCTATTGCTTATGAAGGAACTGACAATGTCAGGCGAATGAGATATGCTACTACTAATCTTAAATTTGATACATTAAGAATGTTTTAAGGTGAAATCATTACTCAAATGAATGGAAGATTGAAAGAAATTGTCCACAATATAACTGCTTTGGGAGAACCAATCAAACAAGCAGATCAAGCTTTAAAAGTACTGAGAGTACTGCCTACTAAATGGAATTGAATCTCTGCTGCAATCAGACAGTCAACACCTATCAAAGACTTAACCATGAGAGAGCTGATTGGAACACTTATGATATATGAAGCTGAGATGAAAGATAAAGCAAATGAGCATAAGGTTTTTATCAAGAAAGATGACACTGCCTTAAAAATGTCATCACAAAGTACAAGTAGAAAGATAAATAAAAAGGAAGTAAAGGTGAAATCCGAAAGTTATGATTTATCAAATTCTGATGTAGAATTGGTTCAACTAGCCAAAAAGTTTAGTAAATTCTACAAAAAGAAGAAAGGCTTCAGAAAAACTTTCAAAAAGGATGAAAAGGAAGTCAGATGTTATGAGTGCAAGAAAATGGGTCACATCAGACCTGAATGTCCTCAGTTAAAAGAAGACAAGAAGAAGAAGTTATTCAAAAGGAATGATTATGAGAAAAAAGATAAGAAATCAATGAAAGGTACATGGAGTGTGTCTGAAGACTCCAGCAGCTCTTCAGAATCAGACTCAGAGAAAGAAGAAGTAAATCTGAAATCCAACATGTGCTTTATGGAAGAAACAGATGAGGAAGTAGTTCACAGAATAAAAAAGTCCATATGGTATATGGACAGTGTCTTCTCAAGGCATATGAGTGGAAGCTCATTTAATTTCACTATACTAACTAAAAAAGATAGTGGACTAGTCACTTTTGGTGATAATGCCAAAGGCAAGATAATTAGCATTAGAACAATTAGAGATCCAGAAGTTATCTCAATAAATAAAGTACTTTATGTACAAGTATTGAAACACAATCTGATAAGTATCTCCCAACTTTGTAATGATGGTTATGCTATTGATTTTTATAACAATTGTTGTTCTGTTTTCAAAAATAAACTATTTAAATTTAGAGTACCTAGAACTGATAATGTGTATACCCTGGATTTAAATTCCTTGTGTAAACAACAAGTAAACTTCTTAATTGCTAAGATAAACGAATCCTGGATCTGGCATAGAAGACTTGGACATTACAATATATATGCTTTACATAATTTATCTAAGAAACATCTAGTTTCTGATTTTCCTAGTCTCAAGTTTGAAAATGATAGATTTTGTGATGCATTTCAACTTGGAAAGCATCACAAATCATCTTTCAAAACTGTTAACAAAATTTCTACATCTAAACCTCTAGAACTTATACATATGGATTTTTTTGGACCTTCAAGAGTAGAAAGCTTGGATAGTAAATTATATGCATATGTTTTAGTTGATGACTATTCTAGATTAACATGGATTTTCTTTTTAAAATTTAAAAATGAAACTTTTACATTATTTGAAAGTTTTTGCAAAGCTGTTCAAAATAAAAAAGGTTTTAAAATAATTTCATTAAGAAGTGATCATGGTAGAGAATTTAAGAATCTGGAATTCAATTCCTTTTACTTAAATATGGGTATTAAACACACCTTCTTTTCACCAATAACACCTCAACAAAATGGAATTGTTGTAAGAATAAATAGGACTATTCAAGAAATGGCTAGGATTATGCTAAATAAATACAGTCTTCCTACCTATTTTTGTGCAGAAGCTGTAAGTACAACCTGCTATATAATGAATAGAGTTTTAATTAGACCAATTTTGAAAAAGACACCCTATGAACTTTGGAATAATTGAAAACCTAAAGTAAATTACTTCAAAGATTTTGGATGTAAGGTTTACACCTTAAACATCAATGAAAATCTTGGTAAGTTTGATCCAAAATTTGATGAAGGCACTTTCTTAGGATATTCTTCTACTTCCAAAGATTATAGAGTTTTTAATAAAAATTCAAGGATTGTTAAAGAATCAGTTCATGTGAAATTTGATGAATCTGATCCCTTTGAGACAAGGACAGATCAAATAGATGAACTTAATTCTAATGATAACATGGGACTTGAGATCCTGAAAGATGATTTTGAAAAAGATATAAATAAAATTCAGTCCAGTCCAATAGAAGATGACACTGAAGAACTTATAAGTGTACTACCTAGACAGTCAAGGACCCTAAAGAATCACTCTTTAGAAACAATAATAAGAGGCTTAGACACAAGAATAAAAACTAGAAGGAACATAAGAAATCTTGTTGATTTTTCTACCTTTCTATCCCACTTAGAATCCAAGACTATAGAAGAAGCTTTAGATGATGAAAGTTGGATGATAGAAATGCAAGAAGAATTAAACCAGTTCAAAAGAAATGAAGTTTGGAACTTAGTTGAAAGACCTAATAACTATCCATTATAGGAACAAAATGGGTATTTAGAAATAAACGAGATGTTCAAGGACTAATAACTAGGAATAAAGCAAGACTAGAAGCTAAAGGATATAATCAGGAAGAAGGTATAGATTATGATGAGACCTTTTCAGCTGTAGCTAGATTAGAAGTCATTAGAATCCTTTTATCCTATACATCTCATATAAACTTTAAATTATTTTATATGGATGTTAAGTATACCTTTTTAAATGGTTATTTAATGGAGGAATTTTATGTTGAGCAACCTCATAGTTTTAAAAATTCACAAAAACCAGATTTTGTTTTTAAACTTACTAAGGCTCTTTATGGCCTTAAACAAGAACCTAGAGCTTGGTATTAAAGATTCAGATCTTTTATTTTGAAAAATGATTTTACTATTGGAATGGAAGATCCAACACTAATTAAGAAAACTGTAAACTCTAATATTTTATTGATTCAAATTTATGTTGATGATGTGATTTTTGGATCAACTAATAAATCTCTTTGTCATGAGTTTTCAAATATAATGCAAAAAGAATTTGAAATGAGTATGATGGGAGAGTTAAATTTATTTTTAGGAATTTAAATTTATCAAAAATATTTTGGAAATGTTTTAAATAAAATAAAATACATTACTAATTTACTTAAGAAATTTGTACTTGAAAACAGCAAGACATATACAACTCTGATGTGTACTAATATAAAACTTGATTTGGATGAAACTAGGAAATCAGTTGACAACAAGTTATATAGAGGTATGATTGGTAGTTTATTATATCTTACTACTAGAAGTCTAGATATAATGTATTTAGTATGTCTTTGTGAAAGATTTCAATCAAATCCTAAAGAATCTCATTTAACTACTATTAAAATAATTTTTAGATATTTAAAAGGAACTATTTTTCAATTTCTTCTCTATCCAAAAACGTCTGATTTTAATTTAATTTCATATTCAAATGCAGACTTTGGGAGTTGTAGATTAGATAGGAAAATCACTTTAGTTACTTTTCACTTTTTAGGAAAATCCTTAGTATCATGGTCTAGTAATAAACAACATTCATTTTCCCTGTCAACAGCCGAGGCAAAATATGTGTCTGTTGGCAGTTGTTGTGCACAAGTGTTATGGATGAAAAACACTCTTATGGATTTTGGACTAAATTTTGATAATATTCTTATTTTATGTGATAATACTAGTGCTATAAATATTTCAAAAAGTCATATTAATCATTCTAGGACTACGCATATTGATATCAGACATCATTTTCTAAGAGACCATGTTTTTAAAAAGGATATATTCTTAGAATTTGTAATTAATGAAATTAAATTAGATGATATTTTTACTAAACCAATTCACACTACAAGGTTTGATTTTATTAAGGGGGAGCTAGGTTTATTTAATTTTAAATAAAGTTTATTTTATTCATGTGATTATGCTATTTCTATTTTATTTTTTAATACTGTTTAATTATTTGTTTCGTAAATAGAATAATTTTTATCTTTATGAGATTTATTTTTATATGTTCACTTACAATTTTATTTGTTTTTAAAATTTATGTAATGATTATTTATGACATGGGAATCAAGGCTGTCATAGCCCTTTCGAATTCTGAATTGTTTCATTTCTACCAAAAACCCTTTTAATCCCACGAAGCATTACATCTCTTTGTCAATCCAAACCTGAACCTTCAAAACCCTAATCCTTTTTCGAACCTTCATAGATTTACGACGAAAATGTCCAAGACCAAGAGAAAGGATGAGGCTGAGACCAGCACTGCCAAGAGGCAGTGCTACAAAGAAAGGAAAATTTTTCAAGGAAGCTCATAGATCTGGAATGGTTATATCAGACAAACCTATTACTGAAGCAGGCTCTTGCTTTTCAAAACCTCGAACAGACTTTTAATGGTGACAAAACTGAGTTTTTATATGAGGTGGAGATTTGTTATTTCTTCAAATCTGTTCAGTTTAGTCTGGGGGAAGATGAAGATTCTATGATAGCTAAAATAGAAGACAAATATTTTTCAATCTCCTCTGTAGAAATTGATCAGATTCTAAACTACCCTCATGAGGGAGTTTGTCATTTTGATTTTAAAAATATTGGAGATAGTGTACATAAATCTGAGGATATTATTTCATTTCTGTTTGGATCAACAATTATCAGGAAAGTGTTTATAAAGGACTTGGAACCCGATCCAAGCTATTGACCAGACTACTCAAGCACTTGTAGATGAAACTGAACCTATTCTGAGCTACAGATTCATTAGAGAATCTGCATTACAAGACACTGCTCAACCAATAGATTCTCAGATTGAGATGACTATTCCAGTTGAAAAAGGACCAGAGGCTTAGGAAGAGGTAATAGTTGAAGATGATGTTGAAACTATTGTAGATGCTGGAGTAGAAACTGAATCTGAGAAAGAAAAAGAGGTTGTTCCTGGTGAAGTAGAAGTGGCTTGTCCTCATATAATTCACGAGGAAATTGTTTTAGAAAACCCAATGGAGTAAATGGATTTAGATGATGCTCATGAGGATAAACCTCCATCAAATGTTAAAATTCAGGATGAAAATGTTTCTGAAGTACATACAGAGATGTTGAATGAGGATTTTTATGAGGAAAAGTCTGTGGAAAACCTTCTGAGGAGGAAGATAAGGAGAAATCTGATGCAGAGTCAATAACTATATTTCTACTGCATCAAGTATAAGATGAGGATGAGAATCAAGCATAGGGTACCTCTTATTCAGTGAATAAGGAAGTAGACGAGATATACAGGAAGCTATCAAGTTTGGAATTTGAAAATTCTACTCTAAATAGAGCCTTAGATAAAAAACAATTGAAATTTTAGAGGCTACAAGCTAGTTCAGTTTCAAAGCAGGAAGTTGAAGTGTTTAAAAAAGAAATATTAAATGAAGTTGCAAAGTTTAAATCAGAGATGGTTATGAAGACATATTTGATGGAATTCAAATACTTCATGGAGAAACAATTTTCATTTTTCAGACCAAGTGAGGCCAGTACATCAGGTACTTCACCAGATTTAATTTGAATATTTCAGGCTATCACAGTAGCAATGAGAAATATGAATGACAGATTGAAAGATCTTCAATGTAATAGTGATCCTTTTTCTATTCTGTTAGATAATCAAAAGTTTTTAGTAGACCAGTTGACCTTAAGTAAACCAAGTATTAGAACTGTACTGACTCAGTTCACAATGAAGTTGAATCTGTTTATGGAGAAGGAAGAAATGCTTCATGAGTTTTTCAGAGTAAATATGATAGAGGATATTCATATGACACGGGATAATAGAGATCTTATTATCAAGCTGGGAGATGAAATGATGAGAGGGATGAGGGAGAAGTTGACAGAAATCAAGGCCACAGTTCAGAGGAGATAGACCATATCTCATATTCTTACCACACCTTGCTTCCTGTGTTCATCATGATTGTCACTGTTACATATTTTTAATGAAATTTTGTTCTATATTTGGGTTTTTCTATTAGTTTTACTGTCTTTGTTTAGATATGCCAGTAATCCAGATTCACTTATTGACAAATAGTAAATTATAGCATTTACTTAAGTTTAGTGCCACATTAAAATGTGTTATATTCCATATTCTATCATTCTTTTTGATATCACAAAAAGGGGGAGAAATTTGGATAAACACAAAATTTTACGTTAAATATTTCAGATTGTACTTTAATTATTCTAAATATTTATTTTAAATTTATTGGAGAATTTTTTTAACTCTTTTTATTGGGTTAAAAATTTGGATAAACATTTATTTATTTATTTTAAAATTTTATTTTTATTTTTCACTTTAGAAAAAGTGGGAGAAATTTATTTTTATGGATAACACAATGTTTTTCTTTGAAATAATCTTTTCAAAATTAAATATTGTTTTATCTAAGAAAAATTCTAAACTATATGTAATTAATTTTGGGAGTTAATTTCATTTATTATTTTATGGGTTTTGTGATCATCAAAAAGGGGGATATTGTTGAAAAAGTGTTGTTTTCAATAATACATAATATTTTTATTAAAAAGGGGGTATTGTTGAGGAAAATACTCTATCTCTTTATGATGAATCTGATGCTCACAAATAACCTTAATTATTTTCTAATGATTTTATTTTAAGTGTATTTCAGGAATTTGTTATTCATTTTTTTTATTACTAGAAGAAATATTTAAGTTCTTGAACAATGAGAATAAATTACTTTAGCGTGTTCTGAAAGCACTGTTCATGCTCTACATATTCAGAAATTACTTTAGCATGTTCTGGAAACACTATTCATGCTCTATATATTCAGAAATTACTTTAGCGTGTTCTGGAAACACTGTTCATACCCAACATGGAGAAGCATAGAGTAAGGATGGAATGTGGTGTATACTTTATGAGATATCAGAAAAGTATGGTTAATCAACCATACATTATCGAAAAAGTATGGAAGAAGAACCCTACATTAGGAAGGAACCCTACATTTGGGATATTTGAAAGGTATGGAAGAAGAACCATACGTAAGTTTTAAACGTTGCGTTTGTTTCTCAAAAGTATGGTTTATCAACCTTACTTTTGTGAACAACCTTACGTTTCATCAAAAAGTATGAATCATGTACCTTACGTTTGGAAGATTATAAAAGTATGGATCATTTATCATACGTTTGAATGTTGAAAAGAAAAGTATGAATGATCAACCGTATGTTTTTATTCAACCTTACATTTGAAGGATGAGTCATCAACCTTACATTTGTGATCTACCTTGAGTTTAGAAGATGCATGCTATATAGTTCAACCTTACGTTTGGTGTCAGAGAATTATAGACAATATTAATATGCAATGGTCTACAAGTGAATTATTAGGCTGATTTCAAGTCAGATTAAAAACTAATTTTAAAGTGTGTCTTTGACTAATTCAAAGTTGTTTATATATGATTCAAAGGATCAATTTAAATGGATATTTTCATGCCAAATTTTTAGGGGAGTTACGACTGCTCTGTTATTTTGAATTTTTGAATATCGCGATTCTAAAGGTGACTTTTGTGGATCTAAATTTGAAAGGAGAATGCTCGACTTTATATATCTGTATTATTTTGTATAAAAATAATAATTAAGACGATTGAAATAATTGAGACTTACTGATCTGCTATTATGAAGAGTGAAAAAATATCTATTTATTGAAGAAGAAGAAACACAACAGAAGATTCACCCATTCGACATCGAAGATCTATTGTGAATCTACTACTGCTGAAGTTGCGAATTATTTTTCTATATCTACTACAACCGAATCGACTCAGAACGACTCTTACTTGACGATCATTATTTTTGAAGATATCGATCCATCTACTATCAATTTCATTCTATTTCAATTGTGAAGAACAACGGGAAAGTATTTTCAAATAACAAATACTTCTTTTTATCTTGAGTGACTGACTTCTCGTACTAAGCTATATAGGTTCTGTGATTGAACCAGAAGGATTTGTTTTTCCTTAGATTGTAAAGGTGTTAACTGCCTGTACTCAGTTGTGGGACAGTCTGTTGATAAGAGGACCTAATAGTGAAAATCACCAAGCTCATAGAGTAGAGCGTTGGTGGAGTGGACTAGGGGCCTTCTGTTCCCCGAACCACTATACATCATGTATCCATGCTATTTAAATTTCCGCTACATTAATCTATCTGATTAAAATTAAAGGTTTAAACATGATCTCGTAAAGAATTTGTAAAAGTCACAATTCACCCCCTCTTGTGTGTATTTGGTATAACCCGATCAAACAAAATCAAACTTCGATCTTTCTTGGTCATTAAACATTTCAAATACAAGACTTCCAAAATAATGAAACTGAGAATAGTCTACGGGTTTACCAGTCCACATCTCCATTGGTATCTTCAAATCAATCACCATTGAAGGAGATTGATTGATCACATAACAGGAGGTATTCACTACTTCTACCCAAAATGTTTTTAGTAATTCCTAAAGTCTTCAACATCACCCTCATTCTATCCAACAGGGTTCTGTTCATCCGCTCTACCACTCCATTCTTCTAAGGAGTGTATGCCACTGTGAACTATCTCTTAATTACTTCCTTTTGAAAAAAAGTATCAAACTACTCACTTGTATATTCTCTACTATTGTGAGTCCTCATAAACTTCATCTTCTTTCTAGAGTCAAGTTTTTTATGTGCTATTAATGTTTTGAAGACTTCAAAAACATCCACCTTCCTCTTGATTGGGTACACCCAACATCTCCTGGAATAATCATCAATAAAAGATACAAATTACCTTGCTTCTCCCAAGGATATAGCCGGTGCTTTCCAAACATCAAAATGGATCAAATCCAAGATCTCCTGACTTCTTACTATTGATGTCCCGAACTTTAACCTGTGTTGCTTTCTCAAAACACAATGCTCACAAAATGGTAAGGATACCTTTGTAAGACCAAACAATAAATTCTGATCCGCAAGAATCTTTAAGCCTTGTTATGACATATGGCCAAGCTTTTGATTCCAAAACGTCGTCAACACTTCCATCAAGGTAGTTGATGCAACAACTATCTCTGACTCCTTGTACGTTTCACCCATAAGAATTTACAGGTTCTTTGAGATATTCTCCACATTAATTACCACAAGTTCAACCTTCACTATTATCATCACTCCATTATCAGTGTGAGTCTTACATCCGATGTAATCAAATTGTCCCAAAGACAATATGTTCTTCTTTAGGCCCTTCACATGATGTACTCATTGGACGGTGGGTACTATTCCATCATGCATCTTCATTTTGATGGTACCGACTCCAATTATCTTCAAAGTGTGATCATTCCACATGTACACAAGTCCTTCCAGGATTTTTTCATATTGGTCAAACCATTCCTATAGAGACATCATGTGCCATGTTTCTCCTAAGTCAATAATCCATGCATTGTCGAGATACAGCCTGGTTCCAGTAGTCAATGCCGCTTCACTGACTAGTATATCTCCATTTCCAGAAGTACTTACCACATTTCCCTAAAATCCTTTTTAACTACTCTTTTTATTCCAAAAACCCTTTTGGATGTGCCCTTTCGTTCCACAATTGAAACATGTGACATTCTTCTTCTTACTCCTTGATTTGGACCTGCCATGATTTTGGCTCCCACTGAAACCAAACTCCATCATCCTTCCTCTCTCCATTAACAAAGCCCCTACTAGTTGAAAAGTTGTATGTCTGTCCTCCTTATTCTTGTTCTGACTTTATTCTTCAAGAATCGTGGCTGAAACATCATTAATGAGCATAATATTCATTAGGATATTGTTTTTGAGGTTGATAATGAGTTTGTCATATGAATCTGGAAAACTCTGGAGTAGAATCTCTACACCTTCAGTATCCAAAATTTTATACCCCAAAATTGTGAGCTGAGCGAACAGGGTATTAAGGTTGTTGATGTGGTTAGTCACCAAGGATGACTCTGCCATCCGAAGATTGTACAATTTTCTCGTCAGGAAAATTTTATTGTGTAGTGACTTGGCCCCGTATAACTTCGTTAGAGTATCCCATATTTCCTTCACCATCTTTTTCTTTGCAATTCTTGATAGGACCTCATCTGCCAAGGACAAATGGATGTTATAAATAGCACTCTCATCCATATCATTCCATTTTTCCTTCGCCACACCCACCGACTTTTCTCCAATTTCCAGTAGGAAATTATCCTTCTCCAGAACTGCTTGTATCTTCATTTTCCATAATGAAAAATTATTCCCGTTGAATTTTTTGATCTGGAATTTCGCCGCCATCTAGACACGTCGTCAGTCTAAAACCTTCTCTATTTCACAATGATGTATTTAATAAATCAATAATTTTTTTTATGTGAAATATCAACCGGAGTCACAATCACAGAGCATACTAAAATTTATGAGAATTATTAAGACCCAAAAACGTGAACAACACTAAGCTAGAACCTTCCTCTAATACCACTTTTTGGGAGCGTAAATGATTGTCCCACCAGTGCAATGATAATCACAAGATAAAATAATGTGCAAAATGAAGGAATAAAAGGGACACCAGATGTAATGTGGAAAAACCCCCAAATGGAAGGGGTAAAAAACCATAGGCAAATAGAAGGATCATTATGAGGTAAAAGTGGGTACACACTCCCTCACTATTACAAGTAGAAAACCCTTGTAAATATCTCTCTTGAATAAGCAGGGAAATAAACCTCACAAAACTACTCAAATAACTGAAGAACTTCTGAATGGGATGAGACAACCGAAGCTGATGAGATGCTGAAGGGAGTGGATGATTGTGCCTTTTATAGGTTACTACCAGCCTCTCTTCTCTCCCAATGATGGGTTTGGTGGGTTGTCCACCAACCACCTAACACTACCACTGACCTCCCTTTGACAAAAGGCGGGGCAGTGCCATCCTACAAATAAGCTGCTGCCGACAACAAGTAGGATCACCAGGATGACTTCGACCAGAGCCTAGGCTACTTAAAATATCTTCTCTATAACCTAACATCAACCATAAAAACTATCACTGTAAAGTACCAGACCTGGGACAAAGAGTGATCAGAGTTTTCATAATACCACAAAGAACATGAAAAAATCCATAATTATAATACCGATGTTATGTGCCACCTAGATAAGGAACCACACTTGGAGGTAGATTATCTACTGTATTTCATTGTGCCTTCAACTTCATACACAACAAAAAATGGAACCCTCAAAAAACCATAGGAGGAACCTAGCTTTCCCACACTTCACGTCGACTTGGGAATTGATTAGAACATGGTTGCTAAAAAGGTGGAACTCCTGGTATCTGATGGTAGGGACCATAGGGGATGTATCACTCATAATGAACTTTAATTTTTCATCAATCAAATATCAGACAATGTTAAGGTACCACTTGTGTAGATTAGTATAGAATGAGTTGCATTCCATTGGTTCAATATAGTGCATAAAGTTCATCCAAGAGTGTCTTAGACATCTTTCAATGTGAAACTCATTGAACACTTTAGTGGGCTTGATATCCAAAATGATTATGAGGATTTGGCTATACTACACTATATAGGGCCAATCCAGGACTATATTGAAAAATTCAAAAATCTTATATATTTAATACCTCACTGGACTGAGCTAAAATACATCACATATTTTTTTTATTTCCCCTAAGAAGACATTCACAGGTGGGTTCAAAGCCACAACCTCGAGACTTGGATGCAAGTAATGCGATAAGCTCGGCATGTGGAGCTTGACTTTATGGGTAGAGTGGGCACCCAGTACTGTGGTTTTGGGTCATTGAATCCTCATCGGGCACATGAAACTGAACCATGGTGGCCACCAGAGCATTCAGAGACACAATTATCAAAGGGGACCCATCACCAACCGGTTACATGAGGGGAGATGTTGGAATTGTAGTTCTTTGGGAGACACCAAAGTAGACACCTCTTGGTAGGAACAATGTTCGACACCTAATAAGCCAAGAATGGGAGGACTTCCAGAGCAAAGACTTATGTTTTAGGTGTGGGTATCCATTTATCCCCATGCACTAGTGTGTTGATCCTAAACTGTGGTTTATGTTTTTTGCAAAGATGAAGAAGGAACTGAAAATGACCACTTTATTTATTATTGAGGATAAGACTATTTTATGGGGTGGTGAGTGTTAATACCTGTGAGATGGAGGGTATTTTATTATTAAGGGGTATAAGGGTCTTGTATAAGGGGAATATGCGGGAATAACCATTTTCAGTTTTTTTAGGTATTGGGACGGGCAACGGAAGCTGATGGGCCAGGAAATTAAAAAAATTTCACATCACCTGAGCAACATTACGACGTCGACTCCAGTGAGCTATCCCGGTACAGTCTGAGTACCACACGTGGATTTTTAAATAGCACAAAAAAAAATATATAAGTACCTTGTTCAGATATGACATGCGCAAGTACGTCGCAGGAGGTCAGTGAATGTTGCTCAAAGACTCTGACGTCAAAGTCCTCTAGATCATCCACACACACCTCAAGAATCTACCAGCGCATCATTCATTGGAATCCAGGTGCTAGCGCGACACACCAATGATCTTCTTGACGTATTAGTGATTGCCACAAGGTAAGAAACTTCGCTCTAAGAAGGATGATCTTGAAGTTCTTCCTTGCTTGAGAGGATCTCTCTATAGAAACCAAGAGGAGAGAGAGACTCTCAAATTAAACACATGAATAGTTCCAAGGGGAGAGCCTCTCTCTTACTTATATATGGGATATCTAAAATACCCGGTATGGGTTCACGAACCTCGTGTAATAGATATTCTCGGTATAAGTATTACAAATATTTATTTATGTCAAATAAAATTATTCCATAAATAATATTTATAATTTTATCACTAACTGGAATATATATTAAATATATATTTCATGATAAACTTGAGTCTATAACTCGAATCACATCTCCTGAAAATATTAAACAAACCCTGGATACTTAAATCCGTTCGAATAATATTTTATCTTTGTATTTACTTAATGACTTGTAAATACATGTTATAAATAAATTCAACATATTATTCCAAGATAAAATAATTAAAGAATTTATTTATTACTTGGTGATCCATAGAACTTGGATAATACCCAGACCCTTTGGTGGGGCCCACCAAGTTCTATATTCCTATTCCCAGAATAGGGCAGATTCTCAAAGCGCTATTGTGTGTAACCCTCTAGGCCATTATCTTAATAGTAGTGAATAATATCCACTGACCAAGAGCGGGGTCTAGAAACCCATTGAGTCCCCTATAGAGACAAGTTAAAGTTAGAGCAATGACTACCTTCCTACGAACATAGTCCGTGTAATATAATCTCTTCATCATCGATATCTCAATAAAGCATAATTCACACTAGTGTTATCATCCTTTATCTTGCTTTATTTTATTTATTGATTTTTCCAGATGGTCTTACCTTCCACTACTATGGTCATGGATTTAATGAAGGTGAAACCATCCTAATCAACTAGGCCCAAAATATCTCTTTATAAACTCGGAAGTGAAAAATCCTGTCTTGATCATTCAATCAATGCCATGTCACTAAATACATACCCAACACAAACTACCTCACCACGAATTTATCTCCCTGGATTTTTCCTTGCATCAAAGTATGAAATTAAATGACATTAATTGATAATGATCTCAATTATGGAGACCATTACACATGTTCGTAGATTGTAATGACTAATGACACCTGAAACATGTGTTGTTCCTATTATGAATGTCTATCCTCATGATCTCAACTACTAGAGATCATCAAGTGTGAACATCATGAGATGAAGTCTCAATGCTTATGAGCCCCCAACACCTGATGGTCACACATCATCTGTGTCCTTTCAGAATGATGTCACTGGACCATAAGAAATTAGTTTAAGATTAATATCATGGCTTCTCAGGGTTCTAATTATATCCTGGGATCTACTATAACTATTTGATACAACATGTAATCTAAAGAAATTTCCATAAAAAAAGTGGATGCAGAAGTATCTACACTATTATGGAAAGATAAACACATGTATTATAACAAACTGCATACATGTAGTGGTAATAAAAGTAAAATACAAGTTGGGTCTAGGGCACCCACTTTCAGCACTCCCACTTGCACTAAAGCCAACTGCTAACAGGTTTTAATCTGATAGATCTCACATGAGAATCATGCTTCTGCTGAGAAATGTCTTTAGTTAGGGGGTATGACACGTTGTCCTCTGTGGATACTCTGCTAACTGTGACTTCACATCTTTGAGTAAAATCCATCAAGAGATGAAACTTCTGAAGAATATGCTTTATCCTTTGGTGAGACATGGGCTCCTTGGAAAGAACTGGTCCTGTAGTATTGCCACAATATACTGAAAGAGGGTCTATACTTCTAGGAACAACACCAATGTTTGAGATAAAGTTGCATATCCATACTAATTACTTTTCTACATCAGAAGCTACAATATATTTGGACTCTGCTATAAAATCGACAACCAAAGCTTTCTTAGAGATTCTCCAGATCACTGAAACACCATTCAGGAAAAATATGTAGCTTGACTGCGATTTCAGATCACCATGATCTATCTAGAAACTAGCATCAGTATATCCCCTCACTACTAGTTCCTCATCTCCACTATACACCAGGAACATATCCTTAGTACACCTCAAGTACTTTAGGATAGTCTTAACTGCTACCCAATGCAACGCTCCTGGATTGGATTGATATCTACCCACCATGCTTAAAGTAAAGGCGACATCAAACCTAGTACACAATATGACATACATGATAGAACCCACTGTCGAGGCATAAGGGATTCTACTCATTCTGTCAATCTCCTCCTGTGTTTTTGGACACATTTTCTTAGAGAGATTTATATCATGTGACATAGGTAACAATCCTCTCTTGGATTGTTCCATGTTGTACCTTTTAAGTACCTTGTCAATATATGTACTTTGACTTAGCCCAAGTAGCCTTTGATATCTATCTCGATAGATCTTGGTCCCTAGAATGTAGGCTGCTTCACCTAAGTCCTTCATGGAGAATCATTCATTTAACCAAGTCTTAACTGATTGTAAGACCTGTAACTCATTTCTCATAATTAATATGTCATCAAAATATAATACTATAAAAATGATGGCATTCCCTTCAACATTTTTATAGACACAAGGGTCACATTCATTTTTGACAAAACCAAAATTTCTTATGGCCTCATCAAATTGAACATTCCATGATCATAATGCCTACTTCAACCCATAATGGATCTCTATAACTTACATACTTTATTGGAATTCTTTGACTTGAAAAACCCTTCGGGTTGATTCATATAGACGTCTTCAACCAACTTCCCATTTAGAAAAGTAGTTTCAACATCCATTTACCAAATATGATAATCATGAAAAGATGTTATTTCATGAAATATCCTGATGGATTTAAGCATTGATACCGGTGAGAAGGTTTCATCATAGTCAATGCCTTGACATTGTCTGAAACCCTTTGCAACCAGTCTTTCTTTAAAGGTATTAACCTCTCCATCCATTTTCAAATTTTTCTTGAATAATAATTTTCATACAATAGGTTTTACATCAGTTAAAGGGTCTACCAAGATCCAAAATTGATTTTGGTACATGGACTCCATCTCAGAATTCATGGATTCTTTCTATTTAGCATCTTATTTTCCTTATACTTCTTCCTTGTAGGTTAGTGGTTCATTATCCTCAATGACTAATGTGTCACCTGACTCAGTGAAAAGAAAACCATAATGCTCTAGTTCTCTAACCTCTTGTGTAGACCTACACAGTATTTGTGTCTTGGGAACAACTTATTCTTCCACTTGTTCTTGTGGAGATTGTTTCTCTACCAACTCTTATACATCTGGAGCATTAAATTCATCGAAGTCAATCTTGCTCCCACAATTTCCAAAAGAAATGTGTTCCATTTCTAGAAATATGTCATATATTTCCACAAAAACTTTTCTATCTAAAGATTTATATAGGTAATATCATCTAGTTTCCTTAGGATAACCTATAAAGATTCACTTAGTGCTTCTAGATGCTAATTTGTCACTTGGTAAAGTCTCGACAAATTTCTCGCACCCCCATACACGTATGTGTATCAGACTGGGTTTCTTTCCATACCATAACTCATATGGAATCCCATCTGTATCTTTAGTTGGTACTTTGTTAAGAGTATATGCTACTGTCTGCAAAGTGTATCCCCAAAAGGATAATAGAAGCGTTACATGACTCATCATTGATCTGACCATGTCAAGAAAGGTCATATTCATCCTTTCACTAACACCATTCCATTGTGGTGTATAGGGAGGAATGAGTTGGGATACTATCCCAAACTCCTTCAAGTGATCAATAAAAGCTTGGTAAAGATATTCTCCACCTCGGTCTAAGCAGAGTGCTTTTATCTTCTTACCAAGTTGGTTTTCTACTTTGTTTTGGTATTCCTTAAAAACAGAAAGGAATCAGACTTATACCACATTAAGTAGATATATCCATACCTACTATAGTCATCGGTAAAAATAATGAATTATGAAAAACCATCCCCTTCCACTACTAGAAATGGACCACATACATCAGTATTTATTAATTCTAGTACAGCTTAGGCTCTTTCTCTATTCCCTAAGAAAGGTGATTTGGTCATTTTTCCTTGTAAACAAGCTTGAAATACATCCAATGGTTCTAACTGTATGAAGTCTAAATACCCTTCATGATGTAATCTTCGTAATCACTTCTCGTTTACATGACCAAGCCTGAAGTGCCCTAGGTGGGTGATATATGAGTCATGTTGGTTGTTTTTTTATTGATTTCCATTACGGGGTTCTCAAGTTATAACATATATAAACCATTGTTAAAGTGTTCCATACCATAACATATGTTATCCTAATAAAAGAGACAAAATTTATATCCAAACTTGAAATAAAAACCTATAGTGTCTAAACTCGACATAGAGATAATGTTTCTGGTAATAGAAGGTACATAATAGAAATTGCTTAAAACTAGAACAAAACCATTTGGCAAGGTTAAGTGATAGTCTCCCACTACCAAGGCTACCAGACTTACACCATTTGTAGCTCAGAGATCCACTTGAAATTTTTCAATCTTCTTGAACCTACTTGGTTCCTGTACATGAATACAAATGTGTGATACACATGCCGTATCCAATTCCCAACTTGTAGATAAATATAGATTGCATTCAATGAAAAAAATACTTGAAGTAGAAGAATCAATTTGCTTCTTCTTCCCAGCTCTGCAATTCTTCTTCCTGTGTCCTTTCTTGGCGCATCCAAAGCAGAAAACCTCCTACACATTACTTTGCCTATGAATCTTTGGCTTCTTTGCTGGATGATGCATTGGTGTCTTTGGACTTGACTTGGCCTTAGACCCCTTTTCCTTTCCCTTGTTTTTTTGTTCACCATAAGGACACATGAATTGGTATTTTTCATGTCCTTTTCATCTTGGAAAACTAAAGCCAAAAGGTCCGAGATTGACTTTTTCATATCATTCACGTTATAATTGAGAATAAAAGTTAAGAAGATTGACAGTAAAGAGGAAATAATGAGATCCACTGCTAGTTCTTAGTTTAATTTGAACCCAAGGGATTCAAACGTCTCAATATACCCAATCATCTTGATTATGTGAGGACCGAATTGGTTCCCTTATACTAGAATGCACTTATAAAGAGCACTTGATATCTCATAAATTTCTTTCCTATCCCTCTCCTAATATAATTCTAGGAGATGTGAAAGAATCTTGTAGGCATCCTCACCCTCATGCATTTTTTATAATTAGATAGACATGGATGACAACATGATGCATTGTACATCAAGTGCATCATCTATATGCTTTATCCATTTATCTTTTTCCACCTTGCTTTATCCCTGAGGAGGCTTAGTAGGAACTAGGGATTCCAGTACATATAACTTCTTTTCTTGGCGTAGTACTATGCGCAAGCACCTGTACCACTTCTAGAAGTTATTACCGGTCATGATATTTTGTTTATCCAAAATCGATCACAATGATAAATTACTTGTGGTGTTGGTGATTTCCATCTTAAATCTACATAAGATAAACATTTAGTAGTTATTAATTTGTCTTGATTACCTTTTTGAAATTTATGATTAATAAATTATTATATCATTTAAATGCCTCCCACTATTTTAGCGAACCTTAATAGCCCTCAATATTAGATTCAGAATACTCTGTCGCTTGAGTATTCTAGTGGAAAGGATCATCGAAACCCCCCTCATAGTCTACAAGCTATGGCTACACCACTACTCGGAGGGTTTCAAGGTAGGCTCTAGACTAGCCAACCACTTGACTTGTGGTTCCTTGTGTTGTTGAGTAAAGTCCCAGCTTTTGGAATCTGAACTTGATTCCCTCAACATATTACCTCTAAAGTGGTAGAATGTTATCTATAGATAGTCCTTGACTACTCACTCTAGTTAAGTCGACCCATTTCTCTCATGAAAATGCCCCAGTAGTAAGAGGCACTCTGAACTATGGATGAAGAGCACCCCAAACACCCGGTTTTATTTAGATGTAAGAAATGGAAGGCATTTGGACTTAATATATCTTTGGGGGATTTTATTATTTATTTATGAATAATACTTTTCTATCTATATGTTCAAACTATATTGTCATGCTCACAATTGGACATGAAATATAAATATAAATTCGTCACTTTATGCATTTTTTATCTTGTTAACTATTCTATGTGATCAAGCAATAATCATTCACTTGCATAAAATAATAAACAATGAATAAAGGAAAAACATACAATCCGACTAGTCTTGATAATTCTATAAAGATTGATCCATAACGTATCAATATTGACCTAGGGGCATCCATACCTGAGTCGACACCTGACTCATGTCACAACCATCTCCAGTGCAATGCACTCGACTCCCATCTGGTTTACTGCCTCCATTTGGTGGGGTCTGCATCTCAGATCACCGTCGATTAATTACAAATATACTCGCACGCAGGCGAGAGGGTCTTGAGGTACAAAATATAGCTTGTGCATTGGACACGCAAGACCTTATACATATTTGAATTAAAAGACGATTCACAAACCATCATTTATCTAATTAATTATTACAATCATCACACGCATTGAATAAATAAATAAATAAACCAGACATGTATGGTTTGATCGCTTTCTCCAGACCAGTCGGTATAAATAAAGCACGATTAAAATTAAACTGCAATGAAATTAAAACAGTATGGGGAGATCTTATAAATTAAATGAATTTAAATAAATTCAATTAATTTATTTTTATCAATTCCAAATATTTAATTTAATTTTAATTCCAAAAATTAAATTAAACCATCAATTTAATTTTAACTATAAAATTAAATTAAACTATTAATTTAATTTAAATTATAAAATTAAAATTAACTATTAATTTAATTTTAATTCTAATTAAATTAATGTTTTATATTAAATTAAATTTAAACCCCAATATAATTCTAATTAATTTAATTTAAAAAAATAAATTAAATAAAATTAAATAAACGAGGTTACCTCTAGCTGGGTAGGGACTCCAACTTGACCACAAACCTTGATGAGGGACTGTCACTAGAGTAGAGCTGATTAATGGTGTAACCACAACACAACCATGGCGGCGGCGTGACTGCGGCGTGACTGCGGTGTGACTGCAGCATGACCGTTGTTGAAAGTGGGTGCCCTAGACCCAACTTGTTTTGTACTTTTATTACCACTACATGTATTCAGTTTGTTATAATACATGTGTTCATATTTCTATAATAGTGTAGATACTTCTGCATCCACTTTGTTTATGGAAATTTCTTTAGATTACCTATTGCATCAAAGGGTTATAGTAGATCCTAGGCTATAATGAGAACTCTAAGATGCCATGATAGTAATCTTAAAGTAACGTCCTATGGTCCAGTTACATCATTCTGAAAGGACACAGATGATGTGTGACCATCAGGTGCTTGGGGCTCATAAACATTGATATTTCTTCTCATGAAGTTCGCACTTGATGATCTCTAGCAGTTGAGATCATGAGGACAGACCCACATAATAGGAACACCACATGTTTTCAGTTCCATTGGTCGTTCCTATCTATGGACATGTGTAATGGTCTTTTGACATGAGATCATTGTCAATGGATGTCATTTAATTACATACATTTGATGCAAGGTGAAAACCATGGTGACAAAGTCGTGGCGAAGTAGTTTGTATCGGGTACATCATTAATGGCATGGAATTGATTGAATGATCGAGAAAGGATTTGTCACTTCCGAGTTTAGGAAGTGATATATAGGGCCTGGTTGATTAGGATGGTTGCACCTTCATTAAATACATGGCCATGGTAGAGGAAGGTAAGACCGTCCAGACAAATCAACAAACAAAATAAAGCAAGATAAAGAATGATGACACTAGTGTGCATTCTGCTTTATGGAGATATCGATGACGAAGAGATTATATTTCATGGACTATGTTCGTAGGAAGGAATTACTTGCTTTGACTTTGCCTTATCTCTATAGGGGCCTTGATGGGTTGCTAGACCCCACCCTTGGTCGATGGATATTATTCACTGCTATTGGGGTAAGGGCCTAGAGGGTCGTACACTATAGCGCTTTGAGAATCTTCCCAATTCCGGGAATAGGAATATAGAACTTGGTGGGCCCCGAAAAAGGGTCCAAATACTATCCAAGTTCTATGGATCACCAAATAATAAATAAATTCATTAATTATTCAAGTTTAGAATAATTCATTGAATTTGTTTATAACATGTATTTAAAAGTTATATATAGTAAATACAAGTATTAATATTATTCGAATGGATTTTAATATCCTAGGTTAGTTTAATATTGGAAGGAGGTGTGAGTCGAGTTAAAGACTCAGATTTATCACGTAATATATTTATATATTACAGGTGATAAATTATAGATATTATTTATGGAATAATTTTATTTGTCATAAATAATTATTTATAACACTTATATAGAAAACGTTTATTACACAGGGGCCAGGAATCCATACCGCGTGTTTTAAACACTCCCTATATAAGTGAGAGAGAGGCTCTCCCATGTTAACTATTCATGTGTTGGGATTGAGAGCTTCTCTCTCATCCTAGAATCTAGAGAGAGAGTCTCTCAAGTGAAGGAAGATCTTCAAGTTCATCCATCTCGGATTGAAGGATCTTGCCTTGTGGTGATCATTGCTGCGTTGAAATGAGCATTGAAGATCCGTGCTACACCCAGATCTTGACGAATGGTGCACGAGAATATTTGAGAGGTGTCTGTGGAAGATCTAGAGGGCTTCGACGTTGGAGTCTTCGAGGAACGATCGCCAGCGTCCTGCGGTGGACTTGCACACGTCAAATCAGAACTAGGTACATGTTCAATTTATTTTTGTGCTCTGTTTAAGCATTGCGATATTCTCGGACCAAATCGGGACAAGATCACTGATGTTTACAGGGTTATGTCACTCTGTTGATGCAGAATTTTTTAAATTCTTGGCCCACCATCTTCCACAACGCCGTCCCAGTACCTTACAGTGGTATCAGAGGGATCACAAGGTTTTTCTAAGTCAAAAAATTAAGATGCATTAAATTTAAGTGCGGGGTGTTAAAATGGTTCATTCAGATCCGACTGCACATCATTTCATTTTCAAATGATCAAGCTACAATCATTTAAAAAATTTAATCGGATCGACATCATAGTTTTTTCATTCATTTGATGTTAATCTCAATCATTATTGAGATAAAATTAAATGTAATATTTTATTATTATAAAATATAATATAATATTTTATTATAAAATATTTTCCACAAAAGGGGTGTAGAAAATTATTTTCCATAAATTTATTTAAAAAAAGGTAGGGGAGACCAAGACCCCATTTTGCAGTCTTCCTCCTTTTATTTAAAAAAAGGGGGAAGGGAGACTAAGACCCCAAAATTGGGTCTTCTTCCTTTTATTTAAAAAAAAATAAAGGTGGTAATTTTGTCTAAGGACAAATAAAAAAAAGGGAAGACCCAAAGGGGTCTTCTCTTTCACGCGGTGCACAAGGGAGGCCGCACCCCTAAGGGGCTAAACCCTAGCAGCGCCCCCTTCCCCCTAGCCGCCAGACCTCCTGGTTGTGCTGCCTCGGACCACTCCTTGCCGAACTACCTAGTCGTTCCACCACCTCGATCCCCACCATGTCGCCTGGTCGTGCCTCCCCGAGCCCTGTCGGGCCGGCTCGAGCCCCGCCAAGCCGCCTTGAGCCCCGCCGAACTGCCTGGTCGCACCACCCTGAGTACCGCCGGACCGCCACATTACACTTCTCCCAAACCCCGAACGCCATCTCGTCGAACTATCCTGGTTGCGCCAGACTAGGCCGCTTCCGGTCCAAGTCGTGCTAGACCGGCCCGCCGGCCCGCCGGCTTGCTGGAGTAGTGGGCTGCTGGCCATGCGGCTGGCCGGAATTCTCCTCGGCTGCTCTCGCTCCCTTAGAACCTTGCCAGAAGCTGCTGCCGCCATGGGAGTCACTGGACCGAGCGGTCATGCCGTGGTCACGCTGTGGTCACGCTGCGGTCACGCCACGGTCACGCCGCAATCATGCCGCGGTAATGCAGTGATTTGGACCTACTCCAGTACGACACCCCGCGGTGGCTCACAGTCCTACCGGACTCCTCCCCGGCTAGAGGTAACCCTACTTTAAATTAATTTTAATTAATTTAGTTTTTTAAATTAAATTAATTAGAATTAACTTGGGGGCTTAAATTTATTTTTAATCTGAAATAATAATTTAATTTAAGATTAAAATTAAATTAATGGTTTAATTTAATTTTTAGAATTAAAATTAAATTAAAAAAATCAAACCGATAAATAATTTTTTTGAATTTAATCAAATTGATTTAATTTATTAGAACACACTCGCACTATTTAAATTTATTGCAATTTAATTTTATAACGCATATTTTACACTGATTGGTCTTGAGAAACTGACCGAACTGTGTATATCTGGTGTTTATTTATTTATTTAATTATTTATTCAATGCGTGTGATGATTGTAATAATTAATTAGATAAATGAAAGTCTATGAATCATCCTTTTAATTTCAAATATGTATAAGGGCCTACGTGTCCAATGCACAAGATGTATTTTGTACCCCTAGACCCCCTCTCCTGTGTGCGAGTATATTTGTAATTAAATGACGATCCGAGATGCAGACCCCACCAAGATGAGGCAGTAAACCAGACGAGAGCCAAGTGCATTACACTGGGCTAGATGTGACGTGAGTCAAGTCACGACTCAGGTACGGATGCCCCTAGGTTAATATTGACCTATTATGGATTGATCTTTATATAATTCTCAAGACCAGTCGGATTGCATGATTTACTTTATGCATAGTTTATTATTTTATGTGTCTACATGATTATTGTGTGATCACATAGAATAGAAAACAAGATAAAATTCATAAATATGTGACAAATTATATTCTATTGCATATTCTGCTGTGAGCGCGACAACCCGGTTTGAACATAATAAATAGAAAAGGATTATATTCATCAATAAATATTTAAAAAAATACCTCAAAGATATATTAAGTCCAATAAATTCCTTCCATTTATCACATATAAACAAAACCGGCTGTTTGGGATGCTCATAATCCATAGTTGAGAGTGCCTCTTACTGCCGGGGCGTTTTCATGGGAGAACTAGGTTGACTTAACTAAAGTAAGTAGTCAAGGATTAGCCTTAGATAACTTGCTATTACTTTAGAAGCAAGATGTTGAGGGAATCAAGTTCAGATTCCAAAAAGTTGGGACTTTACTCAATAACACAAGGAACCACAAGAACAAGTGGTTGGACAACCTAGTGCCTACCTTGAAACCCTCCAAGTAGTGGCGTAGCCCTAGCTTGTAGACTACAAGGGAGGTTTTAAAGATCCTTTCCACTAGAATACTCAAGCGACAGAGTGTTACGAATCTAATAGTGAGGGCTATTAAGTTTCTCTAAAATAGTGGGAGACATTAAAATGAAATAATAATTTATTAATCATAAATGTCAAAAGGTAATTAAGACAAATTACTAACTTCTAAATTTTTATCTGATGTAGATTCAAAATGGAAATCACCAACACCACAATTACTTTATCACTATGACCGATGTTGGATAAAGAAAATATCCTGACCGGAAATAACTTCTAGGAGTGGTATAGGTGCTTGCGCATAGTACTACGCCAATAAAGGAAGTTATATGTGATGGAATCCCCAATTCCTGCTAAGCCTCCTTAGGGAGAAAGTAAGGCAGAAAAAGATAAATGGAGAAAGCATGTAGATGATGCGCTTGATGTATAATGCATCATGTTTTCATCAATGTCCAACCAATTTCAAAAAATTCACAAGGATGAGGAAGCCTACAAGATGCTTTCACATCTCTAATAACTATATGAGGAGAGGGTTAGACAAGAAAGGTATGAGATCTCAAGTGCGCTTTACAAGTGCAGGCTAGCATAAGGGCACCAGTCCTGTCCTCACGTACTCAAGATGATTGGGTATATTGAGAGGCTTGAAGCCCTTGGGTTCAAACTGAACCAAGAACTAGAAGTGGATCTCATTCTTGCCTCTTTACCATCAAGATTATTGACTTTTATTGTCAATTATAATATGGATTATATGACAAAGTCTCTCCCGGACCTTTTGGATTTAGTTCACCAAGATGATAAGGATATGAAAAATACAAATTCATATGTCCCTATGGTGAACAAGAATAGCAAGGGCAAGGAAAAGGGTTCTAAGGCCAAGTCCAGTCCAAAGACACCAATGCATCATCCAACAAAGAAGCCAAATATTCTAAGGAAAAGTAATGAGTAGGAAGCTTTATTCTTTGGATATGGCAAGAAATGACGCTGGAAGAAGAATTGCAGAGCTAGGAAGAAGAAGAAAGAAGATGCTTCTACTTCAGGTATTTTTGTCATTAAATGAAATCTATCTTTGTCCACAAGTTGGGTATTGGATACGGCATGTGGCTCATGCATTTGTATTCATATACAGGAACCAAGTAGGTTTAAGAATATTGAAAAAGGTCAAGTGGATCTTCGAGCTGCAAATGGTGAAAGTCTAGCAGCCTTGGCAATGGGAGACTATCACTTAACCTTGCCAACTGGTTGGGTTTTAGTTTTAAACAATTGATATTATGTACCTTATGTTACCAGAAACATTATCTCTATGTCAAGTCTAGAAACTATGGGTTTTTATTTCAAGTTTGGAAATAAATGTTGTCTCTTTTATAGGGATAACATATGTTATGGTATGGCACATCTTAACAATGGTTTATATAAGTTGGAACTAGAGAACTCAGTAATGGAAATAAATGACAAAACAACTAACATGAATAAAATAACACCCACCTATGGAACTTCAGGTTTGGTCATGTAAACGAGAAGCGATTACAAAGATTTCATCAAGAATGGTATCTAAAATCGGTACAATTAGAACCCTTAGATGTATGTTAAGCTTGTTTATAAGGAAAGATGACCAAAGAACCTTTCTCAGGAAAGGGAGAAAGAGACAATGCAGTGCTGGAATTAATACATACTGATGTATGTGGTTCATTTCCAGTAGAGGCAGGGGGTGGTTTTCTATACTTTATTACTTTTACTGATGACTATAGTAGGTATGGATATATCTATATAATGCGGTATAAGTCAGATTCCTTTCAGATATTTAAGGAATAAAAAAATGAAGTAGAAAAATAACTTAGTAAGAGATAAAATAACTTTGCTCAAACCAAGGCAGAGAATATCTTAACCAAGCTTTCATTGATAACTTGAAGGAGTGTGAGACAGTATCCCAACTCACTCCTCCTTATACACCACAATGGAATGGTGTTAGTGAAAGGAGGAATAGGACCTTGCTTGACATGGTCATATCAATGATGAGTCATGAAACTCTTCCATAATCTTTTTGGGGATACACCTTGCGGATAGTAGCATATAACCTTAATTGAGTACCAAATTTTGCTATAGATGGGATTCCATATCAGTTATGGTATGGAAATAAACACAACCTGACACACATGCATGTATGGGGGTGCGAGGCATTTTTCAAGACTTTACCAAGTGAAAAATTAGCATCCATAAGCACTAAGTGCATCTTTATAGGTTATCCTAAGGAAACTAGAGGATACTACCTATATAACCCTTTAGATAGAAAAGTCATTGTGGTAAGATACGCCACATTTCTAGAAAGTGAAAATATTTCTATTGGAAATAGTGGGATCAAGATTGACTTCGATGAAGTTAATTATACAGATGCACAAGTGTTGGTAGAGGAACAATATCCATAAGAACAAGTGGAAGAAAAAGCTGTTCTTGAGACACAGATACTATGTATATCTAAATGAGAGGTTATAGAACTAGAGAGTTATGGTTTTATTGTCACCGAGTTAGGTGACACATTAGTCCTTGAGGATGATGAAACTCTAACCTACAATGAATCAATAGAAGGAAAAGAAGCTGCTAAATGGAAAGAAACCATGAATTTTGAGATGGATTCCATGTACCAAAATCAAGTTTGGATTTTGGTAGACCCTCCATCTGATGTAAATCCCATTGGATGCAAATGGGTATTCAAGAAGAAGCTGGACATGGATGGTGAGGTTAATACCTTTAAAGAAAGACTGGTTGCAAAGGGTTTCAGGCAACATCAAGGAATTGAATATGATGAAACCTTCTCACCAGTAGCAATGATTAAATCCATCATAATATTGCTTGCAATAACATCCTTTCATGATTATGAAATTTGGAAAATGGATGCCAAAATCTACTTTTCTAAATGGGAAGTTGGTTGAAGATGTCTATATGACTCAACCTGAAGGGTTTGTTAAATCAAAGAATGCCAATAAAGTATGCAAGCTACAAAGATCCATTTATGGATTAAAGTAGACATCAAGATCATGGAATGTTTGTTTTGATGAGTCCATAAGAGATTTTGGTTTTTTCAAAAATGAAAGTGAGCCTTGTGTTTATAAAAAGGTTTAATGGAATTCCATTGTTTTCTTAGTATTATATGTTGATGACATAATAATTATAGGAAACGAGGTGTAAGTCTTACAGTCAGTTAATACTTGGTTAAATGAATGCTTCTCTATGAAAGACTTAGGTGAAGAAGCTTACATTATAGGGATCAAGATCTATCGAGATAGATCTCAAAGGCTGCTTGGTCTAAGTCAAAGTACATATATTGTCAAGGTACTCAAAAGGTAAAATATGGAACAATCCAAGAGAGGATTGTTACCTATGTCACATAGTGTAAATCTCTCCAAGAAAACATGTCCACAAACACATGAGGATATTGACAGAATAAGTAGAGTCCCTTATGCTTCGATAGTGGGTTCTATCATGTATTCCATGCTATGTACTAGGTTTGATGTCGCATTTTCTATAATCATGGTGGGTAGATATCAAGCCAATCTAGGAGAGCTACATTGGAGAGCAGTTAAAACTATCCTAAAGTACTTGAGGTGTACTAAGGATATGTTCCTGGTGTATTGAGGAGATAATGAACTAGTTGTGAGGGGATACACTAATGCTAGTTTCTGAACAGATCATGATGATATGAAATCGTAGTCAGGCTACATCTTTTGCCTGAATGGTGGTGCAGTGAGCTGAAGAAGCTTGAAGCAAGCTGTGGTTACTGATTCTACAGCAGAGTCCGAATATATTTCATCTTCTGATACAGCAAAGTAAGTAGTTGGATACACATCTTTATCTCAGAAATTGGTGTTGTACCTAGTAGTGTAGACCCTATTTCAGTATATTGTGATAATACTGCATCAGTGGTGCTTTCCAAGGAGCCCAGGTCTCACCAGAGGACAAAGAATATTCTTCAGAAGTTTCATCTCTTGAGAGATTTTACTCAAAGAGGTGAAGTGATAGTTAGCAGAGTAACCACAGAGGACAATGTAGAAGACCCCCTGACTAAATCCATTTCTCAACAGAAGCATGATTCACATGTGAGATCTAGCAGAATGAAACCTATTAGCAGTTGGCTCTAGTGAAAGTGGGAGTGATGAAAGTGGGTGCCCTAGACCCAACTTGTTTTGTACTTTGATTACCACTACATGTATTCAGTTTGTTATAATACATGTTTTCATATTTCCATAATAGTATAGATACTTCTACATCCACTTTGTTTATGGTAATGTCCTTAGATTACCTGTCGCATCAAAGGGTTATAGTAGATCCTAGGATATAATGAGAACTCTAAGATGCCATGACAATAATCTTAAAGTAATGTCCTATGGTCCAGTTACATCATTCTGAAAGGACACATATGATGTGTGACCATCAGGTGCTGGGGGCTCATAAACATTGAGACTTCTTCTCATGAATTTCGTAGTTGATGATCTATAGTAGTTGAGATCATGAGGATAGACCCGTATAATAGGAACACCACATGTTTTAGGTGTCATTGGTCGTTCCTATATACGGACATGCGTAATGGTCTTTTGACTTGAGATCATTGTCAATGGATGCCATTTAATTACATACATTTGATGCAAGGTTAAAACCATGGCGACAAAGTCGTGGAAAATTATTTTGTATCGGTTACTCCATTAATGGAATGGCGTTGATTGAATGATCGAGAAAGGATTTGTCACTTTTGAGTTCAGGAAGAGATATCTTGGGCATGGTTGATTAGGATGGTTGCACCTTCATTAAATCCATGGCCATGGTAGAGGAAGGTAAGATTGTCTACACAAATCAACAAAAAATATAAATCAAGATAAAGAATGATAACACTAGTGTGCATTCTGTTTTATTGAGATATCAATGATGAAGAGATTATATTACATGGAACGTGTTTGTAGGAAGGAAGTTGTTACTTTGACTTTGAATTATCTCTATAGGGGTATCGATGGGTTTCTAGACCCCGCTCTAGGTTGGTGGATATTATTCAATGCTATTGAGGTAAGGTCCTAGAGGGTCACACACAATAGCACTTTGAGAATCTGCCCTATTCCGAGAATAGGAATATAGAACTTGGTGGGCCTCGCCAAACGGTCCGAGTACAATCCAAGTTCTATGGATCACCAAAGAATAAATAAATTCATTAATTATTCAAGTTTATAATAATTAATTGAATTTTTTTATAACATGTATTTACAAGTTATATATAGTAAATACAAGTATTAATAGTATTCGAATGGATTTTAATATCCTAGGTTAATTTAATATTAGAAGGAGGTGTGATTTGAGTTAAAGACTCAAATTTATCATGTAATATATTTATATTTTACAAGTAAGTGATAAATTATAGATATTATTTATGGCATAATTTTATTTTCATAAATAATTATTTATAACACTTATATAGCAGACGTTTATTACACGGGGGCCGGGAATCCATACTGCGTGTTTCAAACACTCCCTATATAAGTGAGAGAGAGGCTCTCCCATGTTAACTATTCATGTGTTAGGATTGATAGCTTCTCTATCCTCCTAGAATCTAGAGAGAGAGAGTCTCTCAAGCGAAGGAAGATCTTCAAGTTCATCCATCTCAGATTGAAGGATCTTGCCTTGTGGTGATCATCGTTGCACTAATGTGAGCATTGAAGATCCATGATAACACCTGGATCTCGACGAATGGTGCATGAGATGATTCTAGAGGCGTGTGTGGATGATCTAGAGGGCTTCGACATCGGAGTCTTCGAGCAATGATCGCTGGCATCCTGTGATGGACTTGCACACGTCAAATCAGAACTAGGTATATGTTCAGTTTATTTTTGTGCTCTGCTTAAACCTTGCAAGATTCTCAGACCAAACCAGGTCAAGATCACTAGAGTTGATAGGATTATTTCACTCTGGTGATGCATAATTTTTTAAATTCCCGGCTCACCGGATTCCGCTGCGCCATCCCAGTACCTTACAACCACTCGGTCCAGCAACTCCTACTGTGGAAGCGACTTTCAATGAGGCGAGAAGGTAGTGGGAGGTGGCAGGGCACCGCTCCAACCAACCGCAAGGGCGGAAACCCACTACTCTGGCTAGCCGCAGGGGAGGTGGCCCGATTTGGCACAACCTGGTCTGGTGGTGGTGAGGTTAGGTGTGGCCTAGATCGGTGGCGGCCTGGTCTTACGCGGCCTAGTCTAGCACAACCTTGTCCAGTGAGGCGAGCTGGAGGAAGAGAAAGAGGGGCAGTGCAATATGATAGCAAGGAGTAGTGCTAGTGAGTGCGAGGTGGTGCAGTCCAATAGTAGGGAGGAGGTCAGGCAGCTTGACTGGGAAGAGGGGAGGAGAGGTGGCCGACAACCTCCATGTGCTAGGGTTTCTCCTGGGGGTGCCATACTGCAACAAGGGAGACCCCTTTTGGGTCTTCCCTCCCTCCTTTTTTTATATTTATTTTTTCTTTTAACAAAATAAAACCTCATTTCCCCCTTTCTTGACTTTGAGAAATCACGCGTCCCTCTAATACCACTGTTAGGTATTGGAACAGGCAACAAAAGCCGATGGGCTGAGAAATTTAATTTTTTTCGCATCACCAGAGAAATGTTTTGAAGTCAACTCTGGTGAGCTATCCTGGTTTGGTTCAAGGACCATACATGGATTTTTATAGAGCACACAATAAAATGCATAAGTACCTTATTTAGATATGATGTGTGCAAGTACGTCATAGGAGGCCGATGACCATTACTCGAATAATCTGATGTTGAATCCTCTAGATCATCCGCACTCTCCTCTCGGATCTGCACATGCGTCATTCATTGGAATCCGGGTGCTAGCGCAGTACACTAACGATATCCTCGATGCAGCAACGATCACTGCAAGACAAGAAACTTCGATTAAAGAAGGATGATCTTGAAGTTCTTCCTTACTTGGGAGGATATCTCTCTATAATCCAAGAGGAGAGAGAGACTCTCAAATTAGACACATGAATAGTTCCAAGGGGAGATCCTCTCTCTTACTTATATAGGGGATTTCTAAAATACCCGGTATGGGTTCCCGACCCTCGTGTAATAGATATTCTATGTATACGTATTATAAATATTTATTTATGTCAAATAAAATTATTCCATAAATAATATTTATAATTTTATCACTAACTACAATATATATTAAATATATATTGCGTGATAAACTTGAGTCTATAACTCGACTCACTTCTCCTAAAAATATTAAACGAACCCTGGATACTTAAATCTGTTCGAATAATATTTTATCTTTGTATTTACTTAATGACTTGTAAATACATGTTATAAATAAATTCAACATATTATTCCAAGATTGAATAATTAAAGAATTTATTTATTACTTGGTGATCCATAGAACATGGATAGTACTCGGACCCTTTGGCGGGGCCCACCAAGTTCTATATTCATATTCCCAGAATAGGGCAGATTCTCAAAGCGCTATTATGTGTTACCCTCTATGCCCTTATCTCAATAGCAGTGAATTATATCCACTGACCAAGAGCGAGGTCTAGAAACCCATCGAGGCCCCTATAGAGACAAGGTAAAGTCAAAGCAATGACTACCTTCCTATGAACACAGTCTGTGTAATATAATCTCTTCATCATCGATATATCAATAAATCAGAATGCACACTTGTGTCATTATCCTTTATCTTGCTTTATTTTATTTTTTGATTTGTCTGGATGGTCTTACATTCCACTACCATGGCTATGGATTTAATGAAGGTGCAACTATCCTAATCAACCAGTACCTAGATATCTCTTCCTAAACTTGAAAGTAAAAAATCATGTCTTGATTATTCAATCAATTCCATGTCACCAAAGACGTACCCAACACAAAATACCTCGCCACAACTTTATCACCATGGTTTTCATCTTTCATAAAAGTACATTATTATATGAAATTCATTGATAATTATGTCAAGTCTGGAGACCATTACACATGTCCATAGATAGGAAAGACCAATGACACCTGAAACATGCAGTGTTCCCATTATGCGGGTCTGTCCTCATGATCTCAACTACTAGAGATCATCAAGTGAAAACTTCATGAGATAAAGTATCAATTCTTATTATCCCCCAAAACTTTATGGTCACACATCATCCGTGTCCTTTCAAAATTATGTAACTGGACAATAGGACATTAGTTTAAGATTACTGTCATGGAATCTCCGGGTTCTCATTATAGCCTAGGATCTACTATAACCCTTTTATACAACATGTAATCTAAAGACATTTCCATAAACAAAGTGAATGCAAAAGTATCTACACTATTATGGAAAGATAAATACATGTATTATAAAAAACTGCATAAATGTAGTGGTAATCAATGTACAGTAAAATTTGGGTCTAGGGAACCCAATTTAAACAAGTTTGAGGTGGGGGGGCACAAATGGGTTGTTGAATAGGGGGATGCTGGTGTGAGGGAGACAGGAGGGAAATATTCTAGAACTTGTCCATCGACTTCAGCTTGGGTGGGGTATCTCCCATAGTATCTTCTTGAGACCTCTTCTTCCCTTGATGTAATTCTATGGAATGTTTTACATATAATTCAAGTGTTGATTCTCAATTTTTTTATCAATTCATTATCTTCATAAATAATAAACTTATGCTGATTATTTACTTTCTTAAGAACCACATCATTTTGTGTGTGTTCTTTTTTATCTTTTTTTCTTATTTTTTCTTATTCTTCTAAAATAATTTGAATTTAGTGATCCCAATATTATTTTAACAACATGAAATCAATATAATACCATTAATATTTTCAAGGTTATGGCATAGTTTCATTGTGTGGTATGTTAGAAATAAAAAAGTTATATCTTGCTCTAGTGAATAATTAGATTATGGTTCCTTGGAAACTTCTGCCACTAAATTGGTTTGAATAAAATTATTAATGGAATATGATGTATCATATTTGATATAAAATTTAGGTATTTAGATATTTGAGGTATTTAGATTTTTAATATATGATTCAATGGTCAAAGGTTTTATTGGGTTAATGGTATTACTTTTATTTATGATCCAGTTTGTATATTTTTTCTTCATTTATAAATAGTAACAACCAAATCTTAGTTAGATGTACAAATTTTAAATATTCATCTTCTATTTGGAATCATAGATATTTCCAACCCTATCGGACCCCTCTCTCTGAGAGCTTACATTTACCCTCAATTTTTCACCGTTTCCTTACCAACTCAGTCGACCACAACACCCTCCCCGACATGCCACCCCCCATCACAACCCATCTCTTACCATCCCCCTGTCACATCCACACCCTGAAGTTGTATAATCTATCATCTTCCCTCATCCCTCTTATTACTGATTCCTCTTGTTTTCCCACCTCTCCGTTGATTTATCTACCTCCAGCTATGTTGTGTTAAACTAAAAAAATATTACAAACACACCTTCTTCCTTTTCCTGGGGGATTATAGTTGATCTATACATCCATATATTATTCATTAATATTTCTATTTACTTTGATTTCAACATTATTCAGTGATCATGGTATATTATTCTGGTCTTCTATAACTCATCACTACTTCAAAACGTCTTTTGGATGATCATATGGACATCAATTTTTTTTTATGTCTAGAGAAAGACTGTAATTATGCCAGGGTATGGATATTGACTCCCATATGGTGGTCAATCCTTCCTCTATAACTAATACGAATCATGGAAATTAGGTTACAACAAAATATTTTCCTTTCTAGTCAATTATATGGAATGGTCGATTAATGAGATTACCCTCAAATAAAATATGGTTATGGGACTTTGAGATTACTTATCCCTCAAGTAATTCAAGATGAACAATCTAACACATGTTTTGGAAAGTTTTTAGTGACTTTTCCGTATTCATATATAGAATTAATCATTTCCTACGTATTTCACAGAACGTAAAGCACTTAGACTTGAGCACCTCAAATTCTGAAAACAACGACTAAGGCCATGAATCAATGCGGTCAACTATGACTCCTTTATATTTTTAATGAGCTACCTCCCAAGTATTACATTATAAAAACATTGATTATATAAAATTAAATCTATAATGATAATCTCCTGTTTTTATCATCATATTTGTAAGGAAAATTGTATTGTGCCTCCTTCTCTAGTTTCCTATGGTATCTTAGTGAGGATGTGGTGGTGGGTGTTATTCCTCCACTCATGGACCTATCCATGGATGTGGTCGCAACCACATCATATGATTTTTTTTGGAAAAATAGGCCATCACATTGACATTTTTTGGTCTCTCAATGGACACCCAACCACCCCCTTGCACTACCCAAGTAGCCTTTAGTGACTCCGAGGATCCACCAACTATCATTGAGTATATGCCCAAACTCTCTATCAAACTTGTGATTATTCTTTCTCACTATGAAACCCCTCATCCCACTACCTAGCTTCATTGTCATACAATTGTGGACCCACTATATGTCTCTCAATAAACCTAGTCATAGATGTCGGATTTAGGATCCACTAATCACATCACTGGTGATATAAGTATGTTGGATGATTATTTAATTTATATAGGTTCTAGATTGATCATGGTTACTTATAGATCCACCATTCCCATTATCGGTTTGGGAACATGTATTCTTACATAGAAGATTGAGATTTTAAAAGAATCACATATTTTTAGAATCCCTTTTAATCATCAATCCATAAAAAATATTACCCATGACATAAATTGTATTGAAATATTTTCACCTAATGATGTTATCTTTCAGGAACATTCAATGATTCAAGAACTTGGTAGAGGATAGCTGCAAGGAAACATATATATTTTTGATGTGACATACCTTAACACCTTATCTTACTCATCTATTATGCATTGGAGTATGACTCTCACTATGGTGATTCCATCATCCAATATTTGCAGTAGTTATGTCCTGAGTTTGGATCCTCCCTCTCCTTAAACTATGAGGACTATAAGTTCACCAAGCATTATCATGCGTCCTATGCTCCTTGGTCATTGTCCCACATTGCTGTAATTTTTGATTTGATTCATTTTGAGGTTTGAGGGCCCTATTCTATACCAAATTACTAATCTACTTGTTTTAATGATCACTAAATCACGCTTCTAAGGATATTAATAAGTTTCATGTTTTGTGTAAGAATCTTATAATATGAGATAAGTGATGAAAATTTTCCTAAGTATGAGTCACTGTTGGGGTTGATACACCATTGAGGTCGAGACACCATTAAGGCTATCTCAAAGTTATCTATGTCTCACCACCAAGTTTGAGTCTCCATTGTATATGACTCACCACTAGCATGTACATTTGGAAAAGTGATGAAATTATTCACCATCACCAATGAGTCACTATCACAAATGTCTCACCATCGGGATGTCATACCATCATGATGCAATTTTGATAAAGAATGAGATAACTCTAGCCTAACCTACCATCAGTGGATTCACTACCATAAGGATGATTCACCATCAGCTAAGATACCACCAGTGTTATACCTCCAACCTAAGACACCACTAGAACAACACACCACCAGTATCGAGTCACAATTTAGGACTCATCGTCACTGTTTCTCTACATATCTTTTTTAATTAATTTCTCTAATTTATAGTTTATTGAATTTAATTCTCAACATATTTTAATGATTATCTCTTAAATGATGAAAAAATGCATTTATGTAAGTGTCAGACATTCAGTAAGAGGAAGAAGAGAGGATCCGAATATTCCTACTGTTGCTGTTGATAAAAGAGAAGTATACTCCCTCATGAAAAAATAAGTAGTAAGAAACCAATGTGATGAAAGGCTTGACACATACATGATGGAGCTGAACCATATTTAAAGAACAAGAAGAGATTTCCTAATTCATTCCATATACACTTGACTAAGGAAGTAGAATCACTTCATCACTTATAGTACCTTCCTATAGCCAAGAACAGAAGTGTCCATGACACTCTATTTTACTAAATTGTTCACAAGAACCCATCTCTAGATCCAATTAAAATCAAAATCAAGAGTCATGGTCTAAAATTCATAAAAAACTGAGCATATCCATCCCTTTATACTATCATTTCTTAGTTTTCTTATTGTATTTCACATTATGAGCAATGTGTTCTATACTTTTTTTTATATATGCACACTGTCTCTTATATTAAACAGGAAGATACATAGATATATTCTTAACTCTTTTTACACATGTACTCCCATGTATAATAATGGAAGATGATCTGTGTGGTTAGGATAGTTGTATAATATTGTAAAACTCGATCCAGGTTGTGGATCAAATTGTTTATTTATATAAACTACTTGGTGGTAGTTGATCATAAAGTGGAGACGACTATGTCTCATATTGAGATTGAACATGTTGTATCCAATTTATGTTTCTTATTGTATTTTGTTTACTTTGAATTTATTCTTTAAAACTGAAATTTTTTTTAAACTGTAAACAAAATTAATACTTTGATAGTTAACCTTAATTAGTGTTTTTATAAGATTTTGGTTAAGTAAATTGACTTCAAAGGATTAAGTAATATTGTATATTATTTATCTGAGAGCTAATCATTCTTCTAAGAAATATTGTGAAAGATTAGAATTTATAACGATTTTATATTTTGGTTAATTGGGCCGATTTTAAATTAGTTGGGGGAATCTTTTTAATCCTTTTTGAGAAGAAAATTTTATTTGGTACTCAATTAACCCCCCTCTTGAGATACTCATTCTGACTAACATTTGGTATCAGCGGTGTTAAACTTTGGCATTAAAGTTTTCAAATATTTTTAACTGTGATTTCATTTAATCATTAAAGATCTTGAATTTCTTTCATTTATAAATTTATCTTTTTAAATGGATTCTAGAAAAGAAGGTTCTACTACAAACAGACCTCCCTTTTTCCATGGTAATAATTATGATCAATGGAAAATTAAAGTAAACATGCATATAGATAGTATGGGTTTTGAGATTTGGATTTCTATAGAAGATAAATATGTTATAACTTCTACTTATAGAAATGATTTTGATGATGTTACAAATCTTGCTTATAACAATTATTGTAAAGCTATGAATTCCATTTATTATGCATTGGGAGATGAGGGATTTAATAGAATATTTGTTGCAAAACTGCATATGAAATTTGGGATACTTTATCTATATCACATGAGGGAACAACTAATGTTAAGGAAATGAGACTTAATACATATACTATTAAATATGATAACTTTAAGATGAAGCCTAATGAACCTATTTTTGACATGTAACTCAGGTTCAATGAGATTGTGAACACAATGAGCTCACTTGGGAATCCCGTATCTGACAATGATCAGATCATGTGACTGCTTAGATGTTTACTTGAAGGATAGAGAGACACATATATGTTAATTAGAGAGTCCTTTGATATCAAAAATTTACCTATCAAAGATCTTATTGGTAAGTTTATGATTTATGAAGAAGAGTTAAAGGTAAATCGGGAAGATGATGAAGATACAAAGAGAAAATATGTAGCCTTTAAGAATACTGCATCTAAACAAAAGGAAAAGGATAAAGTTAAAGCTATCAATTAAAGTGACAGTGAGTTGCTTTCAGATAGTGATGAATAAATGTCTCATCTGGATAGATGTTTTAAGAAAATTTGATTCCAAGGGAACCTCAAATAAATACTATAAGAAATATGAAAATGAGATTGTTTATTATGAGTGCAAAAGGAAAAGACATGTGAAAGCTGAATATAAAATGTTGAAGTAAAAAAAGAGATATGATGAAAAGGATAGAGGATACAATGAAGCAATGAAAGATACTTAGAGTTCTTCTGAGGATATATCCAATTAGTCTGGCTCTTCTCTTGAATAAGAATCAGACAGGGCCAACATGTGTTTTATTAAAAAAGTTAATGAGGTACCTAATGTTTCAAATGTTTTACCTATACATGATGATCATATTTATAATATTTATATGAATGAACATAATGATAGTGACATGTATCAGGATGAAATGTTTGAATACTATAAAATGATAGAGGATAATTTTAATGAATTAAGAGACAAATATAAAACTCTGAAAAGACATCATGGTTTATCTGCAAACATTAAATATGATCTGTCTATAGAAAAGGAAAATAATTCTCAACTATTGAAATAGAATAATGAACTTAGAATTTCAAATGAGAAACCAAAAAAAGGCTTAGAAAAATTCACTAAAGGTAGGGAAAATATCACATAGATTTTAGGAAAACAAGTTGCACCTAAATATATTATAGGAATAGGATACCATCCTAAAAAAAGAATAGTAAAGAACACATTTGTATCCTTGTAAAAATATGAAGGTTAGTCAACCATATATTTTTCCAGTGGTACTAATAAATTCTTTATTTAAAAAATTCTTCAGTATGTTTATAGGAAACCTATCAAACAAATGTGGGTTCCTAAATATTTAATTACTAATAGTTCTGGACCCAAGATAATCTGGGTACCAAAGTTATTTCTTTGATAAATTCTATTTTTTAGGAAAAATATTTGAAGACCTCATGTAAGATCCCATGGTACTCAGACAACAGTTTTTAAAGACACATAAATGGAGATTATTTATGCTTCAAGATCCTTATTAAGTTTGATGATGGTCATGTCACCTTTGGTGACAATATAAAAAGGAAAATCACCAGCCTTGGCTAAATCGGTAACAAAAATTTAGTTTTGATTTCTAAAGTATTATTTTTTGATGGTTTAAAATATAACCTGCTTAGTATCTCAGAATTATGTGATGATGGTTTTCATGATAATTTTGAAAATAGTGCATTCAATATTTAAGATTCAAAAAATTATTTAATTTTTACTGCCTTAAGGAATGATAATGTTTATGTTGTTGATTTAAATTATTTAATTTCTCAAAATGTTTTTAGATTGAGTGCCTTTTACAAAGAATATTGGATTTGGAATAGGAAAATAGGACACTTTATCATACACTCACTTAAGAATCTTACTAGGAAAGGGTTAGTCAAGGATCTACCAAAATTAGAGTTCCCAACTAATAAAGTCTGTAACCCTTTTCAAAAAGGGAAACAACAAAAAGTTTCTTTTAAATTAAATAAATAAGTGTCAACTTCTCAACCTCTCAATTTGGTTCACATGGATTTTTTGGACCATCTAGAGTTTATATTTTAAATGGGAAGCAATATGACTATGTATTAGTAGATGATTTTTCTAGGTATACTTGGGTATTATTTCTAGCTCACAAAAGTGAAGCTTGTTATTATTTTACCAATTATTCTAAATCTATAGAAAACTAAGTGGAATTAGAATTAAGAACCTAAGAAGTGACCATGGAAATGAGTTTGAAAATCAAGATTTTGAATATTTTTTCTCCCAAAATGGATACACTCATAACTTCTCTACTCCTAGGACCCTTTAATAGAATGGATTTGCTGAAAGGATAAATAGTACTTTACAAGATATAGCCTGGACTATATTAAATGAGTATGGAATACCTATCTATTTTTGTGAAGAGGTTATGAATACAACCTGCTACATCATAAATAGAGTATTAATTTGACCTATTTTGAAGAAGACTCCTTATGAAATTTGGAATAATAGAAATCCTAAGGTTAATTACTTTAGATGTTTTGGTTCAAAAGTATTTATTATTAACACTAAGGATAATCTTGAAAAAAATTCCTCAAAAAGTGATGAAGGAATTTTCCTAGGTTTTTCGATTTCCTATAAAGCCTATAGAGTTTTCAATAAGAGGAATAAAACTATGGAAGAACATTTCCATGTAAAATTTGATGAAACAGATCCACATAAGCCCAAAACCTCACTAGAAAATCTTAAGGATGATTTATCAACTTTGAACTTAAATTATAAACCTTCTGATTCTTCTATAATAAAGTTAAAAAAATCATCCAGTTCTGAAGAATTTCTAGAAATTCCTAAACCAGAACCTATAGAAAATTATGAAGTGACCATCCTTACTTTTTCTAGACCTATTAGAACCCTTAAGTATCACCCCTTTTATGTTGTTGTAGGATATCTTGATAGAGGTACATAAACAATATATTCTCTTAGGAATCAGGTTAAAAATCAATCATTATTGTATCAACTATAACCTAAGACCATTAATAAAGCCATTAATGATGAATTATAGGTTATGGAAATGCAAGAATAATTGAATGAATTTTAAAGAAATAAGGTGTGGGAACTATTTTATAGACCCAATGAAATGTTGACTATAGGAACTAAATGGGTGTTTATAAATAAGGTAGACAATTCAAGCATAATAGTTAGAAATAAGGAAATACTAGGTGAAAAATTTTATAGTCCAGAAGAAGGAATAGACTATGAGGAAACCTTTTCACCAGTTTCTATACTTGAATCAATTATAATACTACTATCTTATATAGATCATATATATTTCAAAAGTGATTTCTTGAATGGTTTTATAATTGAGTATGTTTTTGTTGAACAATCCCCCAGTTTTCACAATCCACATTTTACAAATAAAATTTTCAAATTAAAAAAATATTTATATGGTTTAAAAGAGGATTATAAAGATTGGTATGATAAAATCATCAATTTTATTACTTTAAAAGGATTTTCAAAAGGTATATCTGATCCTAACTTTTTTATAAAACTAATTTCAAAATATTTTCTAGTAGTACAAATATATGTTGATGATATTATTTTTGTATCTTCAAGAGATCTGCTTTGTACTAATTTTTCTAAAATGATACAAAATGATTTTGAAATGAGACTAATGGGTGAACTCAAATTCTTTCTTGGTTTTCAGATTTTTCAAAATAAATAAGGAATTATTTTAAATCAAATTAAATATAAAAAATATATTTTAAAATGTTTTAATTTGGATTGTACTAAGTGTAGTGATACTGTAACACACCATGGTTTTAAAAATAATTTGAAATGCATGAAACTTTGTTTTAAGTAGATATTTATAACTATCCTTTAAAAATAAATTTGACACTTCTATGTTTGGAATTTTGAAAAATGGTCATTTACAATTGTGTTCAGTATGTTATTTGGAGTCTAATGGAATCAACTTGTTTTTTTTGGGAATAGTAACATACCCTTATGAATAGTAATATGACCCTAACGAATATTAAATTTTATTATTATTTTGTTTTCTTAAGGATTTAAGATAATTACATATTGACTAATTTTTCAATGTGATATAAAAATAGTTATAGTTTTTAAATTATTAATTTTTGAATTAAGTATGATTTTATTTAAAAATTAAATTAATGATATTTAGAAAATTATTTTCGAAAAATAGACTTCATTTTTGAATTCTACACGTTGAAAAATTGTAAGGGTGAATTTTTGGGATTTTTCTAAAATTCGTGAATTTTCGATGAATAGTGAAATACGGTAAAATACTGTATATTCAAATTATCAGTAAAATACACTATTTATGACATCATAAGTGATTTAAGGACACTTTTTTCGAACTAAAATTCCATTATTACTATTTGGGGTCACATGAATTAAGATTATTCATAGTCTTGAGCAAAAAATATTATAATAATGATTAAAATAATGAAAAATACCCCCTCTCCTCCACTATAAATACCACCCTCATTCCCCTCTTCCTCCCACACCTCTCAAACCTTGATACTTACCTAATTTCTCCCCAAAACTTTTCCAAAGGTTCTTTCCCACTTCCTAGAGCTTCTGTTCTCACCCAAAGGCCAAAACCAAAGGCCTTAAGAAGGATCTTAAGGAGAAGATTTCAAGAGGTAAACATCCTCTTTTATTTTCATTCTTTTCTTTAATTTTGTGTTATTCTTTTTCGTTCTATTTGGATTATGTTGGGATATTTTATTACATATTACCCTTAATTCCCATATTATGTAATAATTATTAGATTCCCCTTTTCTTTCATCAAATTATTTTATGAAATTTTAAGCGACGTCGTTAGGCTGCAAAATTTTCGTGAGAGATTTCTCAAATTTTCTTTTATTTTGAGTTTCTTTCTTCTTATTTTCTCACCTCCTATTATCCAAGAGGAATGAAAGCTCTATAATCTTGTATATTCTGGATTTTATCTTGTTCATGGAAAATTAATCATCAATATTCTTCTCTTCCCCCACTTATTCAAGGAATTAAAAACATTGTCTGTGATGTGTCAAATTACCGACATCATGGACGATGTGATTTCGATTTGCTTTAATTCCTTCAAGGATGATCATGAAACCATTTTTATGGTTTAACAAGGTTAAAATATATGTATTATGTATCATACATGGTTTTGTAATTATTTTTTACACATGGTTTTAATTTATAAAACAAAATGTGGTTGTTATTATCAAAGAACCACTAAAATGATCTAAACGAACATCAATAATGTTTTAACTTACGAATCATCATAATTTCAGAATTCAAATTAATAAATGGTATAATTTATGGATTATTGAATATGTAAATACCATTCCATTATAATTCTGGAGTTTCACTTCTAATTGAAAAGAACAACCATCATGAACCAATCATGGAAATCATGTCAAGAACTCACCCAAAAACAGTGCAAGGAACAAAATACTAACAATTAAAAGGTAAAATGATGTAATGAAATGATCCTATAAGGTATTATAAAGAAGTATATGATTATTTAAGATAATAATTACACTCTTTTAACTACTATATAGGAGGTTTAAATGAGTTGTAAGTAATACAAACCCGAGGTAAGGGAATTCTTAACTCGATTTCCATTCTTTAGGTTAACCTTCTAATTCGTTATTTAAGTGGTATTAGAATTGTTGTATATTATGGTTTATATTTATATTAAGTTTTATTATGAGTATTTATAGTGTATATACATATTAAATCCACTCTAATAATTCTCTTTTCAATTATATGATTTATGTAAGGGGTTTTCCCTTTAAAATCCTCTTTTAAAATTATGTTTTACAAAATTCAAAAGAAATGTTTTTATGAAATTATTCATGTTGTATGTTTATGTTATAGTTATTGGGAAATGATTATGATGAAGTTTGAGACTTATATATCCCTCCAATGCATTGGGTATGTTTAATTTGGAGGTCGGATGTATAGTTACTCCAAGTGTAACTACGATGGTTACACAAATTATAAGGTAGCCGTGAGGGTTACAAATTATAAAGTAGTTGAGAGGTTTACAATATTATGTAAGTAATGACCCAAGATAACTTTATGATTATATTTATTTTTTCATGTTTTGTGTGGATCTTATGTAAATCTCATGTCTCACAAAGTAAGTATATATGGATGACAATCATGTCTTTTGAAAATGATTTCATACGTTACAAGTGTTCATGGACTAATGAATTCTTTAATTATTTTTATATCCCTTACTGAGATTTTTGTGCTCATACCAAGTATTTAAATGATTTTCATAGGTTATAAGGATGTGTAGGACAATTAAGTAATCCATGTTAAATGTTTGAATAATTTTCAATGAAATAATGTTTTATTTGAAAAGTTTTTATTTTGGAAGAATTGAGTATTGTTTTTATGGTATCCAATCTGTAATAATGTGTAATATTATGAATGTGTTATGTCCCAATTATCTAAATCTATAAACTTGAAAATATCCTCAATGTGGAAGGAAGTTAATTCTTGACTAAATTTAAGATTATGTAAGGTAATAAGGTCGGGTCCTTATAGTTAGTATTAGAGGATGGTTTAGATAACTTTAGGGGTTAGGATGATGTTAAAATAATACCATAAATAATTTTTACTATATGATTGATTTGAAGTGTTATATCATTTAAAGATTACCATGTTGCTTCTTCTAAGATATGTTTGTTCAGAATGGTTGTCCATATAAGAAACAGTGAATCTAAAAAGGAGAGGAACCGACAGAATGACATCCTTCCAAATTTACAGCCCAGAATGGTAGGGATTATAACCGAGAATTTTGTGATAGTAATGGATCTGGTAACGTAGGAAATAAATGGTGGTGGAATCCATGCAATAGAACAACCAGAGGTACCACAATAGAACATGAAGATAGTGGAACATTTTATGAGACAACACCCTCCTACTTTTAATGGATCTTCTGACCTAGTAGCGACTAATGGATGGATTAAATCCCTTGAAAAGATATTCTATGTTATGGGATGTTCAGATAATCAAAAGGTAAGTCTTTTAATTTATCATTTTGAAGATTAAGATGATCAGTGGTGGTCAATGGTAAATAATATCAGGGATAGAGATGATTTTTATGCCTTATACTGGGATGAATTTAAATATATTTTCCTTGAAAAATATTTTCCTAAGGTGGTGTGACTTAGGATGGAGAAAAAATTACTTGAATTGAAACAAAAGGAGAAAGATTCAGTGGTTGTATATGAAGCAAACTTCACCCGACTGGTGAGGTATGCTCCAAATCATATTCTGGATCTTGATAGCAAAATCAACCACTTTTACTCAGGATTGAAGCCAAGGTAAAGAAGGGAATTGGCCTCCCATGAATTCAAAAGTTATGAGAAACTTGTCCGATGTGCTGAAAGGGTAGAGATGGAGTTTTCTAATGATCACACGCATTTTGGAAACAAGGAGAAGAAAAGGTCTAGATGGAAGGTGATGGGTAATAATCAACTAAAGAAATCTGATGGTAAGAAAATACAGTTTTCAGTTTATGAAAAGTGTGGCAAGAATCACGCTAGGGAATGTCTTAGTAAAACTAGTAAGTGTTTTAAATGTGTTAATTTTGGACATATGGCTCGATATTGTAATGAAAATGATCCTAAGACTAATCCTGATAAGAAAACTCTTAAGTGTTTTAAATGTGATGAGATGTTTCATTATGAAAATGCCTGCCCAAAGAGTGATGCAAATAATGCAAAGAATCTAAACTATAAGTATAAAGGTGTAGTGAGATCCTTTGTGACTAAGTTAGAAGATTTTGGTCCATCCAAAGAAGTGGTATAATGTAATCTATTCATTTAATTAGATTTAGATAAAGTTTTTTTTGATATGGGGTCTACACATTCCCTCATTTCTGAGAAATTTTCTGGTAAATTAAAAATATCACCTCAACAAATGATACCAGAAATTGTTGTTAAAATACCAGGGGGAAATATTATAGTAAAGAGGAATTATAATAATCTTTCGATTATGGTTCGTGGAAAGAATTTACCTACAAACCTTTTTGTTTTACCCTTAGTCGAGTTTGATGTTATTATGGGAATGGATTGGATTTCTGTTTATCATGCAGAGATTGACTGTAGAGATAAAGAAGTTGTTTTTAAAAAAGAGTTTCAGTTTTTATACAAGAAATAACCCATAAAATTGATAACATATTAGGAAGCTGAGAAACTATTAAAAGATGGGAATGAAATTATCTTTCTCATATTGTTGAAAATAAGGGAACTATTTAGATTAATGATGTGCCAGTGGTAAATGAATACCTTGATGTTTTTCTTGATCAGTTACCCAGTGTCATACCTAATTGGGAAGTTGAATTCACAATTGACTTAGTTCCTGATGCTAATAAAATTTCAAAACCCCCTTATCGTATGGATCAAATAGAACTTTTTGAATTGAAAAATTACTTGCAGAATTTTCTTGATAAAGGATTCATTCATCCTAGAACTTCACCATGGGGTGATCCTATTTTTTTGTTTAAAAAAAAGATGGTTCCATGAGAATTTTAATTGATTATAGATCTTTGAATAAAATCACTATTAAAAACAAGTATCCTTTTCCTCACATCGATGAATTTTTTGATCAGATCTAGGGAGATCAGTAATTTTCCAAGATTGACTTGAGATTCAGATACCATCATCTAAAGGTGAAGGAAGATGACATCCTAAAAATATCCTTTCATACTAGATATGGGCATTATGAATTTTTTGTTATGCCATTTGGGTTAACTAATACACCTGCTATATTCCTAAATCTTATGAATATAATATTTCATGAGTTATTGGATAATTTTGTGGTTGTGTTCATTGATGACATTATTATATTTTCTAAAAATAAATAGAAGCATGAAAAACATCTAAGGGTTGTTTTACAAACCTTAAAGGAAAAGAAACTGTATGGAAAATTCATCAAGTGTTATTTTTGGTTGCAACATATTTTTTTTCTTGGGAACATTGTAAATAAGGATGGAATAATAGTTGATCCTACCAAAACAAAAGTGGTTGATGAATGGAAAAGACCCACAAATGTTATAGAGATTTGTAGTTTTCTTAGGTTAGTGGGTTATTACTGATGGTTTGTTAAGAAATTTTCACGGTTATCTAGCCTGATAACTAAGTTAACACGAAAATGGGTTAAATTTATTTGGACAGAAGAATGTGATGTTTTTTTTTCAGGAACTGAAGAAAAGATTGGTGAATGCTCCAATTTTGGCATTGGCTTCCCGAAATTGTGAGTTTCTCATCTACAATGATGCTTCTTTAAAGGGACTTAGTTGTGTTTTGATGTAGAATGATCAGGTAATTGCTTATACTTAAATACAACTTAAACCTCATGAGTTAAATTATCCTAAACATGATTTGGAATTGGAAGCTTGTGGTTTTTGCTTTGAAAAATTGGAGGCATCGTTTATACGGAGCCAAATGTCAAATATATATAGTCCATAAAAGTCTTAAGTATATATTCATTCAGAAGGAATTAAACATGAGGTAGAGAAGATGTCTTGAACTGATAAAGGATTATGATTGCATGATCAATTTCTATCAGAGAAAAGAAAACAAAGTTGCAGATGCCTTGAGTCAAAAACATCATGCATCATTAACCATTTTATGTTTGGAAAATGATCCCTTGATTAATGATTTGGTGAATTTTGGATTAGAAGTTTTTGGTGCAGGGAATACATATGTTTTGTCTTAGGTTTTAGTATAGTCATCATAATCAAACAGAATTATGCAAGCACAGAAGGAAGACCATGAGCTATAGAAAAAGGTAGAATTGGTTAAAATGGGTAAGTTTCTATAATTTAATCTTGAAAAAGATTGTGTTTTAAGATTTGGAAAACGGTTTTGTGTGCCTTATGATTACCAATTGAAGAAAGACTTATTTTGTGAAGCTCATAGTTCTCCATTTTCGGTTCATCTTAGCAGTACTAAGATGTATAGATACCTACAGGAGTATTATTGGTGGGATGGAATGAAAAAGAGATATTTCTGATTTTACCATGAAATGTTTGACATGTCAACAGGTTAAAGAAGAGCAGAAATTACCGAAGGGTATGCTTCAGCCTTTTCCAGTGCTAGATCTTAAGTGGGAGAATGTATCCCTAGACTTTGTGGTGGGACTACCTAAGACATCTCGAGGTAACAATGCAATTTGGGTTATTGTTGATTGGCTGGAAAAATTTGCACATTTTTTTTCTATTTGAGATACAATGTATTTGGATCATCTTTCTTGATTGTACCTCAAGGAGATTTTCAGGTTACATGGAGTTCCTCTTTCCATTGTATCTGACCAAGATCTTAGGTTCACTTATAACTTTTGGAAGGGACTTCAGAATTTGTTGGGCATAGAATTAAATTTCAGTACAACTTTTCATCCTCAATCAGATGGGCAGTTATAACAAATGATTCACACTTTGAAGGATATGCTTAGAGCTTCTTTAATAGACTACCAGGGAAGTTGGGATGAGCATATTTCTTTAGTTGAGTTTTCTTATAATAACAATTTTCATTCCAGTATACAGATGGAACCTTTCGAGGAACTTTATGGGAAGCGATGTCAGACTCCAGTGTTTTGGGATGAAGTTGATGAAAGAAATTTGATGGGGCCAAAATTAGTAGAGGAAGTGGATGACATAGTGAAGATAATCTAGCAGAACATGAGGACATCTCAGAGCAGGCAAAAAAATTATGTAGATAATAGAAGGAAATACTTATCTTTCGAGGTAGGTGACCATGTTTTCCTAAAAATCACTCCTTGGAAAAGTGTGATGAGTTTCGGTAAGAAAGGGAAGCTAAGTCCATGGTTTATCGGTCCTTTTGAAATCCTGTAAAAAGATGGACCAATTGCATACCGAGTAGCTTTTCCTCTGAGTTTACCTTAGATACATAATGTTTTTCATGTTTCGATGTTGAGGAAGTATGTGCCAGATTCATCACATGTCTTGAGCCCAGAAGCAGTTCAACTGGAAGAGAACCTTTCTTATGAAGAGAAACCAGTTCAGATTCTTGATAGAAGGGAACATGTGTTACAGAATAAGGTAATCCACCAAGTATAGGTTTTTTGGAGAAACCACATGGTAGAAGAAGCAACATGGGAGTCTGAAAATGCTATAAGGGAAAAATACCCACAGTTGTTTAATAAGTAAATAAACTTGTGAGGACACAATTTCCAAAATGTGGGGATAATGTAACAACCCAAGGTTTTAAAAATAATTTGAAATGAATGAAACTTTTTTTTAAGTATATATTTATAACTAGCCCTTAAAAATAATTTTTCCACTTCTATGTTTTAAATTTTGAAAAATGGCCATCTACAATTGTGCTTAGTATGTTATTTGGAGTCTAATGGAACTAACTTGTTTTTTGGTGAATAGTAACATACCCTTATGAATAGTAATATGAATAATAATATGACCCTAATGAATAGTAAATTTTATTATTGTTTTATTTTCTTAGGTATTTAAGATAATGACATCTTGATTAATTTTTCAATGTGATATAAAAGTAGTTATAGTTTTTAAATTATTAATTTTTGAATTAAGTATGATTTTATTTAAAAATTAAATTAATGATATTTAGAAAATTATTTTTAAAAAATGGAATTCATTTTTGAATTATACACATTGAAAAATGGTAAGGTTTAATTTTGGGGATTTTTCTGAAATTTTTGAATTTTCGATGAATAGTGAAATACGGTAAAATACCGTATATTCATATTATCGGTAAAATATACTATTTATGACATCATATGTGATTTAAGGACACTTGGTTCAAACTCACATTCCATTACTACTATTTGGGGTCATATTAATTAATATTATTCACAGTCTTGAGAAAAAAATATTATAATAATGATTAAAATAATAAAAAATACCCCCTCTCCTCCACTATAAATACCACCCTCATTCCCCTCTTCCTACCACACCTCTCAAGCCTTTATAATTACCTAAGTTCTTCCCAAAACTCATCCCAAGGATATTCCCCAAGTCCTAGAGCTTCTCGTCTCACCAAAAGGCCAAAACCAAAGGCCTTAAAAAGGATCTCAAGGAGAATAGATTAAGAGGTAAGCATCCTCTTTTATTTTCATTCTTTTCTTTAATTTTATGTTATTATTTTTCATTCCCTTAAGATTATGTTGGGATATTTCATTCCATATCCCACTTACTACCCATATTATTTAATAATTATGAGAGACCCATTTTCTCTCATCAAATTATTTTATGAAATTTTAAGGGACACTGTTAGGCTGCCGAATTTTCATGAGAGATTTCTCAATTTTTCTTTTATTTTGAATTTCTTTCTTATTATTTATTCATATACTCTTATCCAAGAGGCATGAAAGCTATATAATCTTTCATATTATGTATTTTATCATTTTCATGGAAAATTCATCATCAATCTTCTTCTCCTCCCCCACTTATTCATGGAATTAAAAACATTGTCTGTGATGTGTCAAATTACCAATATCATGGACGATGTGATTTCAATTTGATTTAATTACTTCAAGGCTGGTCATGAAACCATTTTTATAGTTGAACCAAGTTATAATATATTTATTATGTCTCATCCATGTTTTTGGAAATCTTTTTTACACATGGTTTTAATTTATAAAAAAAATGAGGTTGTTATTATCAAAGAACCACTAAAATGGTCTAAACGAACATAAATAATGTTTTAACTTATGAATCATATTAATTTAAGAATTAAAAATGATAAATGGTATAATTTATGGATTATATAATATTTAAATACTATTCTATTCCAATTCTTAAGTTTCACTTAAAATTTAGAAGAAAACCCATCATGAACCAATCATGGAAATCATGTAAAGAACTCATCCAAAAACAGTGAAAGGAACAAAATACTAACAATTAAAAGGTGAAATGATGTAATTAAATGATCATATAAGGTATTTTAAATATGTATATGTTTCTTTAAGATAATAATAACACTCTTTTAACTATTATAAATGAGGATTAAATGATTTGGAAGTAAGACAAACCCGAGGTAAGGGAATTTCTTAACCTGATTTCCATTATTTGGGTTAACCTTCTAATTCGTTATTTAAGTGGTATTATAATTTTTGTCTGTGATGGGTTCTATTTATATTATGTTTTATTATTTATATTTATATTGTATATACATATTCCATACACTCTAATAATTCTCTCTTCAATTATATTATTTGTGTAAGGGGGTTTTCCTTTAAAACCGTCTTTTAAAATTCTGTTTTACAAAATTCAAAAGAAATGTTTTTATGAAATTATTCATGCTGTATATTTATGTTTTGGTTATTATTAATTGATTATTATGAAGGGTGGTACCTATATCTCCCTCCAATACATTGGGTATGTGTAAGTTGGAGGTCGGTCGTATGGTTACTCCAAGTGTAATGACGATGGTTACACAAATTGTAAGGTAGTCGTGAGGGTTACAAATTATAAGGTAGCAAAGAGGGTTACAAGATTATGTAAGTAAGTATATATGGGTGACAAGCATGTCTTTTGAAAATGATTTCATACATTACAAGTGTTCATGGACTAATATATTCTTTCCTTATTTTTATATCCCTTATTGAGCTTTTTGTGCTCATCCCATGTTTTTAAATGATTTTTACATGTTATAAGGATGTGTAGGAAAATGAAGAAAGGAATGTTAAATGTTTGAATAATTGTCAAATAAATCATGTTTTATTTTAAAAAATTTTATTTTGGAAGAATTGAGTATTGTTTTTATGGTATCCACTCTGTAATAATGTATAATTTTATGAATGTGTTATGTCCCAATTCTCTAAATCTCTAAACTTGAAAAGATCCTAAATGTGGAAGGAAGTGAATTCTTGACTAAATTCAGTATTATGTAATGTAATAAGGTTGGGTCCTTATAGATAGTACTATCAATATCACCTGTAAATTGGATCTTGATGAAGCTGGGAAATTAGTGGATCAAACCAGTTGTAGAGGTATGATTGGTTGTATTCTATATCCCACTATTATCCATCCTGATATAAATTTTAATGTGTGTATGTGTGTTCATTTTCAAGATAATTCAAAATAGTCACACTTAGTTATTGTCAAAATAATTTTCAAATACCTCAAATATAATACCAATTTAGGATTGTTTTAAACTATAGGAGAAAATTTTGATTTAGTTAGTTATTTTGATGCTGATTTTAGTATATATAATTTAGATAGAAAAGGAACCTTTATAAAATATAACTTTCTGGGAAAGTCACTAGTTTCATGGAGTAGTAAGAAATAGAATTCTGTAGCATTATATACTGCTGAATTTGAATATATAGATACTAGTAGTTACAATTCATATTTTTTTTGGATGAAACACACTTTACTAGACCATGGATATCAATTCCAACATGTCCCCATAAATTGTGATAATAAAAGTGCTATTAACATTTCTAAGAATCCCATTTACCATTATAGAACAAAACATATTGATATAAGACATCAATTTTTAAGAGATCATTTTCAAAAAGGTTATATCACTCTTGAATACATTGGTACAAAACATCAGTTAGTTGATATCCTTACAAAGCCTTTGAATTATGAGAGAATAAATTACATCAATCATGAGCTAGGTTTGATTAATTTTTATTAATTTTAGGTTTTGGGTATGACACACCGTTGGGTATGAAACACTATTGGGTATGACACACCATTGGGTATGACACACCGTTGGGTATGACACACCATTGGGTATGACACACCATTGGGTATGACACACTGCTGGGTATGACACACCGTTGGGTATGAAACACTATTGTATTTTTCTCACCATTGTAGTTGTCTCACCGTTGTAGTTGTCTCACTGTTGTTGGTAAGTATCATGCCTTTCTTTCTCTCTCTAGATCAGTGTAACCCTCCATCTACAGACCTTCAATCCTTCAATATTTCTCTCAAACATAGACTGAGAAAAATAGAATGATTTGCATGGAAAGAATGAATCATCCTTCTGAGTCTTCACTGTTTGAGCCACATCCTACTAAGAAACAAAAATGAATATCGAGTGATGCTGCTATAGTTGAACATGTTTATCCTGATCTTGCAAAATGTGTTGTAGTACCCGAGAAAGAAGTTGAAGTTGGGTGGCTGATATCTATCAAGAATTTAGTACTAGAAGTCTTATAGATACAAGGATATTTATATTGGTTTCCTTCAAATGAGATACCTTTCTATCCTAGGCTAGTTCATTAATTCTATTAGTTTATGAAGTTTTCTATGGAAGATAACAAAAGTTGGTTAAGAACAATAATCAATGGTCTTAAAGTTCTCTTTTATTCAAGTCAGTTGGCCAAATGATCACGAGTTCCTCATGAAGGTATTTTTATGACTAACAAGGATCTATTCCTGAGTAAAATGATGTTTTTTGTATATGAATATTCTTTAACCAAACTGACTGGTGATGGAATAACCATAAGACCACTTACACCCGAGTTAGATGAAGAGTACAGATTACTCTTTAAGTTTATTCAGTACATATTATGTCCAAGGAAAGGTGACTTTTCCTCCTTAAGATATCAATATATATATCTACTTTGTCTTATTAAACATGGACATATGCTAAACTTGTGTCAGTATCTTATGGTACATCTATCTAAGATGATAAAACCTACATAGAGATCTAAATCCTTGATCTATACAAAGATTATTTCTTCCATATTAAAGGAAAAAAGGACTTGTTTCAGATTATGTGGAAACAATTGTTTATTATGGTGATTTTTTCAGTTCAAAAGAAATTTTCTCAAGAATTAGGGTCATTTGGAACCCCTAGAAGAAGTAGTGGGTAGCTGATAGTGACAAACTATATGTTGAATTTAATATTATAGACCATCTGACAAGACTGAGGGATACTATTGACCCTATTATAAATCCAAATGAAATAGTACAATATTTAGATGAGGAATAAAAATATATTGAAAAATAATAAGTTGGGAAAGAGTTTTCTATTGATGATGGAAGTGACCCAAACTTATCACCAAAATCACTTCCCAATTTCTATGGAGCTCCTGGTCCTCTTAGGAGTATTTATAAAATATAAAAGTTTGTGAATAGTGATGAAGAAGAAACTGAAGTCATTAGAACAATTTAAAATTAGTTAAAATACCAATGATTAAGAATAAAATGGTGATAAAGAATAGGAATAATAAAATAGAGAACATGGTAGTGGAAATGGAGATGCTGGAAATGAAGAAGCTGATGATGATAATTCTGACCCTAATGGTTTAGTTGAAAAAAACAGAAGAAAAGATGTGGAAATACCTCCATATCTTTCTATTTCTCTTGGTTCATCTAAATATGAAGAAATACCAAGTATTGTTGAGAGTTTGGAAAGAACTCCTGGAAAATAAGGATATGATTTTGTTGAGGGGGTTCAATCCCCATATTTGGAAATTCTTAAAGAAATTCCTACTGTTGAAGCTAGTTTTTCTATTAATGTAAAGAATATTTCTGACTCTACTATGGTTGAGTAGATGGATTTCATAGATAATATTGACAAGAATGTGGATGAAAAGATGAAAAAAGAACTTATTGAGGAAGAAGATAGAAATAAACAGCTTGGTGAGTCTCCTGTCGATAGGCTTGTGGATGTTGAAAAAGATGTTGGTATACAGAAAGAAGATGCTTGGATGATAGAAGAACTTGCTACTAGGGCATCTGATGTTGCTTCACCAAGCTCAAGTGTTCAAAAATCAGTTGAGTCACAGGTTTCTGTACCAACTGTGGTTGTTCCTAGTGTTATACCTTATGTTGAGGTATCCCCTACTGTAGTACTTGTTGTGGTACCTATTGCTGCTAAAATTTTTTTTGTTAAAGCTTCATAGAGTTAGGTTGATCTAATGATATAGTAATGATATAAATTCTTGGGTAAAGAGGGAAGTTCACCAAAGAATGGATAACATTCTATTCTAGAAGAAAACGATCCAAAATGGTCACTAGTTTCACATGTTTATGTTGTAGGACTATTAGAAAAATTTACTTCTGAGAGTGAATCGGCTCCTGTCCCTATTTTATGTTCTCTTCTAGTGGATATAGTCACTAAGGGTAACATGGATACCTTGAGAAAATAGTTGTTGTCAGTTTTTGATAAATTTTTGAAGAATAAATATACTGAGGATAAGAATATTAGTGATGAGTTGTAATCAATAAAGTATTTTCTTAAAGATATAAATTTTTATTTTACAGCTTATTTGGGTGGAATTATTAAGAGTATTGAAGATGAATCTCTAGACACTTATAACACTACTATTCCTCCAGTTCATGTTGAGTCTCTTTGATCAGTGATTAGAGAATAACATTCTGCTATCTCAAGTGGACCTTCTAGTGGTGAACATATTATTCCATTGGAAATTTTGAGAATGTTTGAGCAAGGTACTGATCATGATCGCATGATGATCATAAATTATGTTAAGGATGTCAAATTGGATAGAGATAAAAGTTTCAAAATCATAAAATTTTATCTCTCAATTATTTTTACAAAGCATTCCATGGATGAAAATTTCAAGTTTTTGGCTGAGAATTTGAGGATTCCACTTGTTACCCATTCCTTTAAGGAGAAAGTTAAAAAAAATTAAAGGAAATGACCCCAGTTCTCAATCAGTTTATGGAAGAGAAATGATATTTCTTTAGTTCCATAGAGATATGTGGTCATATTATAATGTAAATCATAAATATCATGAATACCTTTCTTCATATGCACAGTATTGTAGTTTTTTATCAAGAAGAAATTCTTGGAACACCTCTAGAATCCTATAGACCAGGAGCTACAAGGGATCCTACTGCACCTCTATCTGCAAAATTTTAACCCTTCCCTCTTCATCCTTCCCAATATATGAGACAAATTAGACCTGTTGTTATTATAGAGAAATGAACTCCTTCAAATCTAGATGTAATCTCAGCTGTTGTTCCATCTACCTTTCCTAGAGCTCCTTTAGATCCTACTATCTCAGATCAGGAGAAATCCAAGGACAATGGAAAAGAACCAATGGATCCTTATGCCAAACCTTGACCTTATTGTTTAATTATAAATTCTATTTTGATGTGGATGTTTTTTTATAACTTTTTGATAAACCTTATTGGATATATTTAATGATAATATTTCATGTTCTTTATATTCTCTTACTATTTTATATTTTATTCTGTATTTCCTATTTTATTCTTCTTATGCTAACCTTTTTGATAATCCACAAAGGGGGAGAATTATAGTATAAAATTTCTTTATTTCTATATTTTATCGTACTATTTCCTTTGATAAAATGCAGTTTTCTTTATTTATTCTATTTAGTTGGCATCACATTAATATATTTTCACTGTTATAATTTCTCTTTAATATCATGTTTTGATCTTAACTTCGATGCTCTGAATTATTTATGATTCCATGATTTGTGATCATAAAAAATGGGGATATTGTTGACCTCCTTGTTTTAATGGTCACTAAATCATGATTCTAATGATATTAATAATTTTCATGTTTTCTTTAAGAATATTATAACCCGAGACATGTGATGAAATTTTTCCTAAGTATGAGTCACTATTGGGGTTGAGACACCATTGAGGTTGAGACACCGCTAGGATATCTCACCATTATCAATGTTTCACTGCCAAGGTTGAGTCATCATTATATACAACTCACCACTAGCATGGAAATTTAGAAAATTATTAAAATGAATCACCGTCTCCAATGTCTCACTGTCAAGATGTCACATCGTCAGGATGAAATTTTGGTAAAGTATGAGACACCTCCAACCTAACCTACCATCAGAGAAGTAATTTCCAGAATATTGACTCACTGTTATCTAATACACCACTAGTTTCATACCTCCAGCCCGAGACACAACTGGAACAACACAAATCTAGTATTGAGTCACCATTTAGGACTCACTATCACTATTTCTCTACTTATATTTTTTAATTTATTTCTCCAATGGATAGTTTATTGAATTAAATTCCAAATATATTTTAATTATTAACTCTTAAATGATCAAAAAAATGCATTGATGTAAGTTTCATACATGCAGTACGAGGAAGCAGAGAGGATCCAAATATCCCCGATGCTGCTTCTGATAAAAGAGAAACAGACTCCCTCATGTAAAAAGGAGTAGGAAGAAACCAATGCTCTGAAAGGATTTATACGTACATGATAGAGATGAACCATATTTCAAGAATAATAATATATTACATGATGCATTCCGTATACACTCATATAAGGAACAATAAGTGCTTCATCACTTTCAGTGCCTTCCTAAAGTCAAGAACAAATGTTTCCACGACACTCTGTTTTACTGAAGTGTTCATAAGAACCCATCTCCATCTCCACTTTAAATAAAAATCAATATTCACAAGATACACTTCATAACAAACCGATTATATCGATCCCTTTATACTCTCATTTATCAGTTTTCTTATTGTATTTTACATTACGAGCAGTGTGTTGTATACTCTATTTTATATACGAACACTGCCTACTACATTAAAATGGAAGATAAAAAGATATCTTCTTAACTATTTTTACACCTGTACTCCCATGTATAACTGTGGAAGAGGTCCTATGTGACCTTTCATTTTTGTTATCCCATGGATAATAGTGGAAGAGACTCTATATGGTCTGGAAAATTGTATACTATTGTAATACCCTATCTAAGTTGTAGATCAAATTGTTTATTTATATAAAATTCTTGGTGGAAGTTGATAAACAAGTGGAAAGGAATAAGTCTCAGCTTGATACTGGACCACTTGCATTCAATTTTTGTTGATTGTTGTATTTTTTTTTACTTGAATTTATTTTTTAAAATTGATTTTTTTTAAACTGTAGACAAAATAAATACTTTGATAGTTAAACTTAATTAGTGTTTTTATAATATTTTGGTTAAGTAAATTTATTTCAAAGGATTAAGTAATATTTTATATTATTTTATCTGAGAACTAATCAATATTCTAAGAAATATTTTTAAATATTAGAATTTATAATGATATGATATTTTGGTTAATTAGACCGATTTTGAATTAGTTGGGGGAATCTTTTTAATCCATTTTGATCACAAAATTTTATTGGGTACTCAATTCACCCAATATTGAGATACTCACACTAATGAACACAAATAATTTTTCTTTTCATTATTATGTTATCTTTATTAATTATTATTTAGGCATGACTTTTTTTGTATCTCTTACATTAAAATTAAAAATTTATTTCATTTTTTCATGACTTTTACACTGAAATTAAAGAAATTTTTTCTAAAAAATAAAATGATAATGGATAGATAATGGACATGAATTTGTACCCCATAATTATCATATTTCTTAAATATCCAACATCCCATCCAAATAACCCTAAGTGGAATAGCACCATAGTGAAAAGGCACTGTTAACTTTTAAAAATATCTCCAACTCTCTTATTGCACATGAAGGTTCTCCTTCACTTATAGCTAGATGTGATTTTCACAAATTATCCTATTAATTTTCATCTATCTTTCATTCTCAAAGGGATGGAAATTTTCAAATTATTTTTTCTATAAATCCTTTACACCCTATTCCTATATTAATCTTAAGGTTCTTCTATTATGTTCGTGAAAACCATCCTTAATTGTAAAAATTTTCTCCAAAAATGCTTCGATGCACCTTCATTGGATACGATCATAATAAAAAAGACTATTGGTGTCTCTATCCTCACCTTGGAAACTATATTATTTCTTTTGATGCCACATTTGTTGAGAGCACACAATTTTATTAATCAAATTCTCTTCTTAGCTCCACCACCTATCTAGATAATTGATCTCCCTATATTATTCATTTTAATCCTTACTCTGAGGTTAAAATATTTAGACAGGTGAAAATTCATTACTCAACTACTACACAAACTTAGACACCTATTGATTCCTATAACTCATTATCAATCAATGTTCTAGATACATCTTTGGGTGAGTTTCTTATTGCTTCACGCAGAGATAATTGGTCTTTATTATCTCATACCCTATTTACTCATTCCTATCAAGGGTTATTAATTATTTCTAATACATTTATTCATACCGGTAAGGGTTTGGTACTTCCAGATCCCTTGGTGTTTTCTAGTGGTTGGAGGTTCCCAAGAATGGATAGAAGGGTGGAACTAGTTTTGGGTTGAGTTTTTAGCTAGAAGGGGGAGCTTGTGTTGTGGCCCTTAGGTTTACAGTGTGGTGTAGTTTGGATATGGACCCTTATGGCATGGTTTGGTGATTTTGGTATGAAGGCTCAAGATGATGGGTTTTTGTGTCTCTTTCAATTTAGGGGTAGCTATGGAATGGGTGTAGGTAATGTCATGGAGCCCCGTGGATTGATTTTCATTTTCTCTTCTATATAGGGGAACATTGCGACATGGTTCATAGATTAAGCCAAAACCACACACTGGGTTTATAGGATCTAGGTGAGATATATAGATATTTCATCGTGGATCTTAGTGGGAGGTTGGGTCAGGGTACATTGTGGCATAGTCTCATATTCTTTATTGTGATTTTGGTTAAAACCCTAACCGTTTTAATGTGTACAGGGGTATTGCATTGTGGTCTTCTTATTGTCCATCCTGTATAAATTCTTAAGTGAATTAAAAGTCTATTTTTTTCTTCTTTTCTCCTTCAAAACCTAGGAAACATGAATCCCACCTTTAGAGAATTTAAGTCCACAATTTCTTGGGTTTAGCCTCTAGCTTCTAGAGATCATTCATTGGTAATCTGAGATGAGTTTCTTCTTCTTCAGTTGGTTATTCTTTCTCATTCTCTATTTCCAATATATTATTGTATGTGCACTAAAATATGTATGTGAATGAATTAAATGTATGTGAATTTTTCTTCCCATACTATTTCATTAGTTATAATCCATTATGAATGGATTTAATGGCATCCATTATGAATAGATTAAATAGATTGCATTCATTGAATAAATTCAATGAAAAAGTCCAATGAGAATAAACATATAATGATACATTGAATATGACTGATGTGTTTCATTAAATGAAAGAATCAAGAGTGACTATATAAAGGGATGAGATCCATCCTATTGGGGATTAACAATTTCCTGCATGCCTCCCAATTATCTCTTTCTCCAAAAACATAATTTATCACAAGGTAAAGGTTATAGAACCCCTTCTATGTTTATGAATCGTTAAGAAATGTCCTCAAATCCTTTTTCTAGTGTAATCCCCTCAGATATAGGAGGATTTATTATACTACTCTTGGGATCTTAATCAAGAATAATCCATCAAAGATTGAATATGGAGCTTGTTATTATCTAGGTATTAACATTTATGTTCATTTATATTTCATGTTGATTCTATCAAGGATAGATTGCACAAAAATGGGTTTGCTTCTGCTGCTAAGATCATTTGATGCTCCCCTAAAACTAGTCACTAGTATTGGAGTGCCATCTTCCTTAGTGAATCAATACATTTATTATATTGTTAAATGCATAACACATTTTATGAGATAATAATTGGTTTTTACCCTCTCGATGTTACATTATATGATAATGTAATGTTGGGAGAACCACTTGAAATTACGTTAAATTGTTAAAATAATGTGGAGTGGAAGGTATGACTTATATTAAACAGTAAACATAATTTGCGTCACTACTACAGGAAAACATAACATCAAATTTTTAGGCCATTTATAAATTGTTTATAAATAATGAAATCATATATCATGGAATATTTATAAAAATTATAAAAAAAATTATAAATTAATTAACTATAAAATGTTTATGGTTAATTATTTTATTTTTTTGAAAAACTTATTATAAATATTTCATGAATATTAAAGAGTGAATATTAAGAATATGTTTTTTAGAATTAATATGGTTTATAAAATGCTTATAAATCATAGTAAAAGGTTATTTAGGAATATTTTAATTTATAGATATTATAAATCAATTAATTATAAATAGTTTATAATTAATTATATAAATATTTTTGAAACATTTATTAATAAAATATTCCAAATATTAAATGATAATATTTAAAATACCTTTTACCAAATTACATGGCATGACTTGTGTTCTTGAAATAATTATTTACTTAAAAATTATAAGGTAATCTATAGAGATTATAAATTACATAAATAAGGCCAAAATATATTGTAACTTATATTTAAAATTGTAAATTTTTCATAATTAATTAATTTGAATTATTTTAATTAAAGGAACCTTATTTAAGATATTATTTAGATGACATTAAAAGCATTTTAATGATAGATTTGTTCGGAGTTTAAATAATTTTTAAAGATGTAAAATTTAGAATATATAAATAGTATACATAATATAAATTGGATTATAAAATGTTTATAATTCATAATAATATCATATATTTAAAGTGAAATTTCAAATAATGAAAACTATTGAATATTTCATATCGAAAGTGGATATAATGTGTTTATATCCAATATATTGGAATATATATATATATAAACAAAGTATTTTTATATAAAAATTATATATTTTATATATATATATATATATGAACAAAATGTTTGTTTATATAAAATATATATATTTTAAGCTTATAAGTTTATAATTTAATTATAAAATTATAAGTGATAAGATTTATATATTTTTTACAAACCTATGTTATATATTAAATTATTCATACTTGTTTCTCTTAATAAATTAAAACTTTATTTATTACTTAAAAAAATCAATAAAAATTATATTAGATTATTCATAAATAGTTTATAAATAATAAAGAAAATTTCAAATTAATTAACTATAAAATGTTTATGGTTAGTTGATTAATTTTTTTTTGAACATTTATTACAAATATTCCTTAAATATTAAAGAGTTGATATTTTTCAAATTAATACGGTTTATAAAATTCTTAAAAATCATACTAAAAAGGTATTAAACCTTTTAACAAAGTTATATGGAATCTTTATAATATTTAAAATAAAATTTTTATTTAGAAATTACAATGATATAAGGTCGATTACATCCATCAATGCAGAATATAATTCAAGACAAGAAAACTATAGTAAACATGTAATCCTAGATACTTGACCCTGTGAGTTGCTCCTCACCCCCAAGCCAAACCACCCCCACATCAAAAAAATTTTGATGATTAATTGGATAAAAGTTTTAAATATTTTAAAGTAAATGATATTTATATTATATATAATTTTTATATAATATAATTTGAATAATAAAATGTATAATTTATAAAATATCATATATTTAAATTGAAATTTGATATACCATAAAATATGAAAGAGTAACTATTGAAATTGGATAGAAAATGTTAATATCTATGATTATGGAACATGGATAATGTTAAGACTAATTAAAAAAGGTTTATAAAAAAAAATTATTTATGAAAAGTTCAAAAATTATTCCCATGTTTAAATTTTTTAAATATTCATTTATTTGATAGTTTTTCCTTTCTTTATTCATGTATATAAAATTTTTTATATTGTGAATACCGTCTATAAAAAATTTATCTGATAAATTTATTATAGGAGATTGAGAATTGCATTACATGCTTAGTATGACTCCATAATATTCAGTTTTCATCTACCTTGAACTCATTTTGTAATTTAAGTTATTATCTTGAATTTAGTTGTTGGTTATAGTTTATGTATATGAGATTGTGATTTTGGGCTTACAGGTCATGTAAGGGTTCCCTTCCAACCTATTTAAAAAGAAAATTATCTAAAAATAAATAAAAATATGAGGCCTTCATGCTATTCTATATTGGTATAAGGACTTTGGGTTGGATATATCATTATCCTGGAGGCTTATTTCTTATCTAAAAATGCGAGGGTTGGATATCTATGGATCTAAGAATACTCATGTAAAGTTTTTAAAATTTATATAACTCCAAACCTTTATATAGAGATTCCATACAAATTATTTATATGATGAATATGGATATCTATAAATATTTTTGGATTCTATATTTTTGTGAGCAACAAAAACTATGGGTTATGTAAAGAGTACATTATTGTGGTGTGAACACATCAATTTTATGGATGGAATAGGGATTCCAAAACTAAATTATTAGAATCTTGCATGCATTAAGGAATAAAAACATGAGATGATAATTATTTCATGATATGAAATAGTTATGAATTTAATATGCATGTGATTTATATTAAATTGGTGATACTTTTATAATATAAGAAACTCCTCAAATAAATGTAAGATTCCGTGAAAGCAACACTTTTCAAGATATCGATCATCCAACTAGGTTGGTTTTTCCAAAGAAGTCTATTTTTTTATTAAATCTTATAAGGAAAGCATGTAATGGGTGACACTGGATCATCCTTGGTTAGGTTCTCCCAAAGTAGGGTGCTCATGGAGTGTCCTTTTTTAGATTGTTATTTACATTTTAATTGGGTCACACTTAGCTGAGAAACCCTTATAAGGATACTATGGAAGTAAAGTTGAGTATATCCATATGATGGATCCAAATAAAGAGTCATCCACTCAACTATCCAAATTTCATAACTATTATGGTTGGGATGGTTCCCTACCTAAATACTTAAGTGATCAGTGGAACATCAAAGTATATACATTTCTTAGTGATATATAAACCCGAACTTTCTAAATGGATATTATGTATAGGTTCATCGATTTTAGTGGGATCATGATAGGAATGAGAGGGGCTATAAAGGGGGGTGTGGATATAGATAGGGGTGATACTATTATGGTATAGAATATCCTAATATGTAGAGTAGTACCATCTATAGAGGGTCCTAGGGGGAATATTCTAGGAATCCTGAAGGAATATTCTGGGGGCCCATGATTTTTATAAGAGGATATTATAAGGGGTGTGGTTGGGAATCCTGGGGGAAATATCATGGGGGCCCACAATTGTTAGAGGAGGATATTAAAATGGGGATGTATGGAGAGAGATAGAGGGAGATGAGATTATTATATTATGGAGTTCGACTTCTATATAGAGATACAATAACTGTCTTGGGTGAGAGCTTCCTAGGAGTTTTGAGTTAATCTACTCCTCCTCACCTTTCTAATTTCTTGTTCTTATTCTATTGCAAGTAATTTTATGGACTTTTTCCTATATTTACTCAATATATAATGAACCTATCCTTTGTTTTTATATCATTGGTATAACCTATTGAACTCTTCCATGGGAGGTGCCGGATTTAATTTCAATGGAGGAGAACATTTTTGGATTTCCTCACACAGGAGGGGAGCATTACAACCAGATGGTGTGGCACAACACATGGATTGTGCTGCCAAAACTCTTTATAAATGGGAATTGGTAATAGATAAAGAAAGGAAAAGTTTTAATTTCATAAATCCTTTAGGAATATGACAATCCAAATATAAAAACAATGAAATAAATGGAATAACATCTTTCCTTAATCTCAGGTATGTCAGAGGTGCATCTAGTGAGATATGATGTTTTAGTGAAGTTGTGGTGGAGTTCCGAGGCTCCATCATGCTAGAAAATGATATAAAAGGAGTCATATTCCTAATATTAGTCTAGGTATCATCCATTTAAAATTATTTTATTCCTAGAGGAGTGGATACCTCAGTTGGGAAAGGCAAACTCATCAATTTTGATGATTTTCAGCATCGCACTTGGTAGAGCTTGACAAACCTAGATATCAATGTTGAAACAATGGGATGGTCACAAATCCCTTTTATGTTGATTATGATCAGTGTATAATAGCTCAAATGATCAAACTAACTATGTTCAAGGGGATAGAACCACTGCTAGATGAGGAAGAAATGGTGTGACGAGTAGGGAATGAATCTCTATTTACTATGGAAGATCGGAAAATGGTTCTTCACCAATATTATGCCAAAATTTATTGATGTATATGAGTATTCTTGGTGTATGTAAATCTTTATCTCTTGAAGGGTCTCTGGGGGACTCTATAGATAGTAAAAAAAATATTTAACTCCTTAAGTTTGCAGTGTTAGAGTAGTGATATATATAATCCAATACCTAAGGTGATGGAGTGGGGTCCTTATCCAAAACCAATTCAAAGTCAAGGTTGTGACCAAAGTCCAAAAATGATCCAAAACTAAGTAAAAAATGGGCTTAGGGCCCAAGAAGCTAAAGATTATGGAAGGATTGTGACTTTGGGGATCTTTGTTGTGGTCAAAATAGACTCTAAGGATCATAGTTTTGGAGAAATGATAGGTCAACCCAGTTATAGCCTACTTAGATGCACAAACATGTGTGATATATCCATTTATGGAAGGGTTGATGGTGATGATTGAGAGAAAATCCATAAAAAGAGCAACAATATTGGAATCAACTCTGGATATGATTAATATGGTAATTGCCTCAATTTTTTCTCTGTTCAAAGAATATTTTTACCTAAACCATTGGACACACACTAATGATCCATATTTGGGGTACAATCCACCAATTAAGACCACCCCCACCAATGTATATGAATTTTGATCTGGTTCATGTCTAATTTTAGTCAATTAATCTTTGAGGAGAGGAACTGAGCTAACAAAATATGGGATACATCCACCACCATGAAGACAAGGTGGTTTTTTGGGATGGAGGTAGTGATAAGAATAAGTGGGGTTTTAAAGGGAGGTGTTGTTGTGATAGTGAATCTTTTAAGGGTAAGAGTTTTAACTTATTTAGAGGGGAATAGGGGAATATATTGGGAATCCTAGAGGAATATTCTAGGGGCCATAACTATTAAAAGAGGATGTTATAATAGGGATAGCTAATAATACTAGTAGAGTTTTCTAGGGAACCATATTTATTAAATGATAATGTTAAAAGGGGGATTATTGGGAAGATAGAGAGGTAGAGATGATTATTTTGTTTTAGAGTTTGACTTCTATCTTGGGATTAAGTTGCTGGCTTGGGTGAGAGATTCCTGGAGACTCCTGAGTTACTCTTCTTCTCCTTTACTTCATAGTTTCTTCTTCTTATTTTGTATCATGTAATTATATTTGAGCTATTCCTATTTTTACCCAATATACATGGATTTTATACTCTGTTTCTCTATTATATAACTTTCATTAAAATTCCTTGATGAAAATATATAATACATGATATTCATATGATAAAAAAGTTCTATTATAGATAATAGAATCATCGTCATCATCATCAATTTTTTTAATTAATATTTGAAAAGGAGAAGATTAGAGTAAAAAACCCCTCATAATAGTAACTTAAGAAAAATTATCAAGTAAAAGAAATTCAATGTGTTAAACAAACAACTTCCAAAGTAACCAAATATTGAAACTGTTCAACAAAATAATCTAGATGCTTAGGAGAAGCGTATAGGAATTAAATGAAAAATGAAATAAGGAATTTTAGTCTTTACTCATATAGTCAATATGATTGAGTGTGATAATGACTTAGTGAGACTAAAATTTTCCATATAGATTGTTTTGTTATAGGAATTTGTTCAGTTTTTCATCTATGGAAATGTTCTGCCCAGAGGCTTTCAACTAGTAGTGGGGGTGTAAAGAATATAGTGGGGAGACTATACCCTCTGGTATAGAGTTGCAATACATCATAAATAAACAATAATAATAAATATCAGAGTAATAAAAATATCATAAATAGTACAATATACAATTGGGAAGTAAAAGGAAGAACCAATAAACCAAATAATGGTGAACTATGTAATGACAAGAGGAAATGTATCTAAATATGAAACTAAATGTAATACAAATAAAATAACCATTTGACATAAATAAACTCAAAATACCCCAGTCCGGAACCCATGTCTCATATGTAATCAAGATCCAAACCATACAACAAGCAAAAATCAATAACAAGACCCCTTTACCTTATTTAAATCTGCATCTATGTAATATGCTCGGGTACCAAATGATATATCCAACTAGGTGTGAGAAAAACTCAGTAAGTCGACACCACCTTGTCTAAAAAAACACATTTAATAATAACTAGATGCAATAAAGAAATAAACTAGTGTATTAATTAATCAACTTAATATAATACAATAATCAACCTAGTTTGGAACTATGCTAGAATATCTCTAAGCATGTAACACAACTATGCCAACCAGAACCACATAGCCATGGAATAATCACATAATTAGGAAAAACCCTCTATATAAGAATTACTACCCAACTGGGCCAATCCATATAATCATTAAAACATCTAGGCCAAGCCCTATAATCATTAAAACATCCAGACTAATCCCTCTAGGTAAGTATTTCAGCATCTGGGCCAAGCCCTCTATATAAGAATTTCAGCATCACTGGGCCAAATCCTCTATATAATAATTTCAGAATCATCATGCATAGCCCTATATATATGAATTTCAACATCAAACAACATACATGGAATAACAAGAATAACACATATAACAACATATAATAAGTCAAAATGGTTAATTCTACTAATTACCATTTTACTTTCAATTACCCTTTCATTTATCAAGTTGAAATTAAACCATTAACATGTCAGTTTTCACCCAATCAAATTGTCTCAAATATAACCATTTCAATAATCATTTACTCTATTTTTTAAGGTGAATCTATCAAGAGCAATCATTTGAGTCTCATTTCATGTTAAAAACACTTTAAACTATTAAACAATTCATTATTAATCCAGGGAAGGCTCACCCAATAGGTAACTGCAAGCCATGTATCAACACCATTGAATCCAAAGGGATCCAATGAATAAATCTAACACATAATTATAATTACCCATTATTCTATCAAATTAACATTCACATTATGTCTATGAAATTTCTCAATATTTCACATACTTAAACAATTAGCCTATAGACCATATGGTTTCTTATATACCACCCACCTTTATCTTATGATCAAGACAAAACTTCCAATCGGTAATGCCAACAAGAATGATGGTGTAAAAGATCACAAGAAGAACCAGATCAAACAAGATAAAGATTAACACCTGTCTCTATAGTAGTAAAAATATCACACTATGAAAATAAGAAAGAAGTGTAAGAGAGGGGGAACACAAAGTGAAACAACTAACCAAGATTCAAATGCTTTATCAGAACTTCCAGAAGGGAGGAAGGCACTCCAAAATCACTTGGAAATCACATAGGGATTGATAGAGGAGAGGATTCATGTGGGTGGAGTGAAATTACATGTGCATCATGGCTTTAAAATCACTGATCCTAATAAACACATGGCCTATAATATTTACACAGTATGTAATTCTAGATTTATGAGTTATGCCAAAAAGTTCATCGCCTTGGGTTAAAATAACCATGATCGATCATTACAATATATGAACTTAGTTTACAGTGTGTATTTATTTCACATCATGAACATGTTTTATGGAATCTACCCAATGACTGCTACATGTTGTTTAGCATATACACGATGTGTAATTTTCCTATATGCAACTTTAAACCTAGCTTCTACCTAAGAGCTCAAACCACCTCCAAAGCCTTCCAAACTCATGATAAACCCTTATAAACCCCTTTGACATGATTATAAATAGACTCAATTAATTAAAAAAATATATAAATCTATTAACTTTAGGTCATTTTCCTCAAAAAAAATCTCCATATCCGAATGAGACTCACCCACCAAGGATTAAAGAAGAGAAAAAAATAGGTTCAACATAAAACTTAAAGAGGGATATACCTTAAAGAATATGAGATCTTAAAACCTAACCACCATATAATATCTGGTTCCTAAGATACTCCAAGCATCACTATGGGGTATCAGTAAACAAGTCTAGCCACATCACTTTAATATCAAAATCCCTCTCCTAGGTCTCCCATTGAACATGACCATGATTCCACTACATTAAAACTAGAGGAATAATATTTACTCAGAGATAATTCTCACTATAGTCTATAATCCTTATTCGATTATCCTCAAAATATTCATTTACACAAATCTTGATGTCTAAAAATGTATACCACATGAGAAGGTTCTGAATGATATCTCTAAATATGTGACACATGAAACATATCATGCATGGCACTATAGTACTATGGAAGGGATAATCGGTATGCCACTGGACCACCCTTTCCACTATCTCAAATAGTCCAACAAACCTAAGTGCTGGCTTTACCTGTTTCCTAATATGACATTTCCCCAACCTAGGGGAAACCAAAAGGAAAACATGATGACCAACCTACAACTCCAGTGGGTTATCTCTGATGATTAGTGTAAGATTTTTACCTACTCTGCATAGTCACCAACTGCCTCTTGATTAGTTGAACCTTTTTAGATTCCTCCTGCATGATACTAGGTCCAAAAACAATAAAATCATCTACCTCCAACAAAAAAAGAGACAAACAAAACACTCATCCATAAAAATCCTCAAAAGATTCCATTTGGATCAATACTTGTAAGATTTTATTATAAGAGAACTCTATGAGTTCCATATGTTTCTCCCATAAACCACGGAAATACAAATCATAGACTTGTAACATATACTCTAGAATCTAAATAGTTTTATCACATTAAATATTAGTCTGGGGATGATAGACTATGCTCAAAAGAACTTTTGATCCTAGATACTTTTATAAACCCTTATAGAAATGAGATGTGAAATATGGATCTCTATTAGAAATTATATCTTCATAAAAACATGAAACTGAACTATCTGTCACATATAAAGACTACCCATATCATCAATAGTGAAGGTATCCCTAATAGGAAAGAAGTGGGATACCTTTGTCAGCTGATCTAAAATCACCCATACTGCATCATTATTGTGAGGTTCCCTAAGTAATCCTTTCACAAAATTTATAGTGACATCATCCCATTTTCATTCTAGAATAGGAATAGGATGAAACAACCTAGTGGGCCTCTAATGCTCAGCCTTCACCTACTAATATTCAAAACATCTTTCCACAAATCCCACTAACTCCTTACTAATTCCTAACCAATAGTAATTTTTACAGATATCATGATACATCTTTGTCAAACCTATATGTACCACCCATCTTGAAGTATGAAAATATCTCATTAGTTCCTCACAAAATCCTATAGGTAACCATACTCATCCATGAAAAAGAATAAAATATCCATTACCAAGAGACCATCCAGCTGGGGAATCCCCAACATATAAGTTATATCTCAAAACTAATCCCTACTGATTAGATAATTTCTACATCTTGATTCGGTAAAAAATCATGGGTATAATAGATGTCGAAGTCAGAGATAGTTGTCCCTAGGACTCCTGAACATCCATATGTATGTATGAAAAGAGTTACATAAAACAACACTCATCACAAGACTATAGCACCACGTATTTCTATGTCTTCCTGATCAAGTCATAGGCAATAAAATTTCCATTTCCAAGTGTTTAAACCAACTCGAAGTCGAAAGACTATAGATACTCGACCCACCTCCTCTGCTGAAGTTTTAGGTATTAATAAGAAAAGATATACCTGAGGATATTGTGGTCCATGTAAACCACAAAACTCCCACCCAAAAGATAGTGTCTCTAGAATCTCAGGTCATGTACCACCACAACTAATTCTAAATTGTGAGTATGATAAATCCAATCATACAGGCTTAGCTATTTGAAGACATAGTAACCACTCAATCCTCCTACACCACAACTACTCCAAGAACAACTTTATATGTGTCACAATATGTGGTATATGATTTACCAGACATAGGTAAAGTGAGGATTGATGCTGAATTCAGTATTCTCTTCATCTCTTGAAAATTTATCTCATAATAATCTGACCAAAAAAAAATCACTCTTTTCTTGGAAAACCCATACATCAGTACCTCCAAATGAAAAAATTCATGGTTGAAGTGATGATAACAAACTTATAAACCCAAAAAACTCCAAACCATGAAGACGTTCTTAGGTAACTCCTAAGATACCATAGCTGCAACCTTCTCTGGGTCCACTGAAACTCTTTCCTTTGAGATGGAATGACCTAGGAAGTTCACTTTATCAATATAGAAACTACATTTTGTTTGATTGGTGTAAATAAAATTCTCTCTCAATGTACTCAAGAATATATCATGATTTTGGACAAGATCATCTGCTTAATGAAAGTACACTAATACATAATTAATAAAAACCAACACAAACTGGTTCATAAAATGATGAAAGGTCTGATTCATCAAGGCAATGAATATTGTTGGTTCATTCATCAAACCAAACAACATCACTACAAACTCGTACAAGCCATACCTACTCCTAAAAGTAGTTCAAGGTATATCTGATGGTCTCATCCTCAACTGATAGTATCCTAATCTAAAATTAATCTTGGAGAATATCTTATCACATCTCAACTAATTAAAGAGATCTCCAATGCATGGGAGGGGATACTGGTTCTTGACCATCATCTGGTCCAATCACTGATAATCCACAAAAAGTGAAATGTATTATCATACTTATTGGAAAAAAAACTGGAGAACCCCATGGATACGTACTTGGATGTATGAAAAATTTATCTTCCAGATCTTCCAACTAATCTTTCAACTCCTGAATCTTTGCTGGTTCCATCCCGTAAGGTGGAATATAAAATGGCTCTACTCTTACCACTAAATTTATTGTGAAATAAATATCCCACTCATGTGGTAATATATATAACTTTTCATGAAAAACATATTGAAAATAGTCTACCACTAGAGGAAAAGTATCCTACTATATTCCACCATCATCCAAAATAAGGATTTCTATTTGAGCCATGATACAATCCAATCTGCATTGAATTTCTGCTGTGTAACCAGCCTGAATATCCAACTCACCCTGGTGAAAGTAGCCACCTCCTTTTGAAGATATAAAGGTAAATATCCTCTAATAATAGTCGATATGATTTTGGTATGTAATTATCTAATCCATGCTAAGAATAAATTTGAAACCTATCATTTCTAGCACAAAAATTCCCCAAAACAAATAGTAACCACCAATTTATGGAGAAGAATCCTTACACCATTTTATATCATATAACTACACTCCCAATTGTGTATTGATGGTCAAAGAACCATGAAATATTTCCACAATCAATCCCAAACCATTTGTAAAAATAGTAGATAAAAAGGAATGTGATGATACTATATAAAAAAATGAAAGAAATGGTAGATGATACAAGAATCGTACCTTTGACAGTTTAAGGTCCTATATCTACACTAGTCATAGTAGATTTCATAACATGAAACTAAATTTCTCCTCTATCATGGGCTCCAATTTGAATCCATTTCACTATTCCCTATACCTAGTACCACTGATCCTATACTAGGGTACCACATCCCATGCCTTGACCTGAACTTCTAGTGGAACTATAGTTACTAGTCTATTGAGGGGTAGTTGAGTCCTTCCCAAACTCTAATACCTATTCTAGTCCCCTACCACTTATCTTCTACTGAATTCCCCTACAAAACCTCTACAGGTGACCCAACCCACAATAAGAATCGTATTCTAAATCAGGGTACGAACACTGAGGCCTCTTATGGACCAACTTTCCACACTAATATCATTGCAACATAACATGGTCCTAATATGGGTTTTCACTTCATTGACTACTCTTCCCACTGTTACCTTGGTGAAAATTATCATAGAGGAACTTCTTTCCACCAGAAGAAGAGCTCCCAGTTCACCCTACTGAAGTATCTTGGTCACTACTTGGGGCCTCTCTCAGATTCCCTTATATGATGAGTGCCTGAATCATCAAATCCAAAAAGCTACTCAAGTGAAATATGTTCACCTATGACCCGATCTAATAGAAAATCCCATCCTAGAAACATCTTTCCCTGAAGATATCATTATCAAAAAAATATGTTACAAGACATTGAAAGTCAGTGAAATGTCTAGTGTAGTCCATCATTAACAAGCCCTCCTATGTCAAGTGCATGAAATTGTGATCCTTCTCATCCTTAATTGTTTATGGACAGAAGTGGATCATGAACTTTTTCTCAAATTAATTCTAGGATAACTCATCTTACTACCCAAATTTCTTTATAATGTTCCTCTAATGCTTGGAAGGTCCGTGGATCATATACACAGCAAGTTTCACCCTCTTATCTGCAAGTGTCACAAGGTGATTAAATATCATATGAATAGACTTGATCTAGAAATATAATTCTTAGGGTAATCTCTCCCCAGTGAACATATATAGATTATATAGCTAAAACTATCTCATTATCTCATACATATAAGGCACAACGCAAACAATCTCCCTTTCCATGGATCTCATGACCCTCAGGAAGATATCACAAAGATGAACATCCATATGATCCCCATAAGCTATAGGAATCTCCAGTTTATCTATGTTAGGAACATGCTGATTTCCACTCTCCTGATGCTCAATTTGAAGATGAATGGGAGACATTTTCTCTACTAGATAAACACACTCTTTAAAACAATTAATAACAACAAGGTCAACCTCAACAAGTGACATCAATAGAGAACCATTGGATCATGATCTCTCTAAACATGTTTTAACAAGTGATTTAACATGACATAACAGTTATATCCCATGAAATAAATATGTCCCTATCATAAGCAATGCATGCCAAGATATATCCCTATGTGCCTATCATGATGTATGCATACTCATATCATGCCATACTGGGCCATGAGTATAAATCTCAAGAAGAAATAACATCACACAACATGTGAATAACCCAAGGTGAAATAATATCAACCATAAAAATGAACAACATGAACAACAATCTCACCACTAGGCACTCGAATTTTCCCCCATAACTGGGTTAGCTAATCCCATGGACATGTTCATTACTAAGTCCTGATGCATCCCAAAATTCTTTATAACTCTCTTTAATAGTAAAGAAATAAAAATGAACAACCTACCTCTAATACCACTAACATCCTCTAATCTGACACTCTCTCACATAGACAAATCAGGTTGGTTATGAGACCTCAAGTGTTCCTCCCCATATGCCAGAGGCTTTCGACTAGTAGCGGGGGTGTAAAAAATATAGTAGGTAGAGCATACCCCTTAGTACAAAGTTACAATACATCATAAATAAATAATAATAATAATAAATATCAGAGTAATGAAAATAGCAGAAATAGTACAATATACAATTGGGAAGTAAAAGGAACAACTAATAAACCAAATAATGGTGAACCATGTAATGACAAGATGAAATGTATCTAAATGTAAAACTGAATTTAATACAAATAAGAAAAAAAACCGACATAGATAAACTCAAAATACCCTGGTCCTAAACCCCATGTCGGTCCCATATCCAAGATCCAACCTATCTAGTAATAAACAATAAAGAATAGGGTCCCTTTCCCTTGTTCAAACCTACATCCATGTAATCTGCTCAGGTAATAAATGAAAACCTGAATAGGGTGTGAGTAAACCTTAGTAGATTGACACCACTGTGTCTAGAAAAAATAAGTCTTATAATAAGTGGATGTAATAAAGTGATAAAGTCATGTATTAATTAATCAAATTAATATAATACAATAATCAACCTACTTTGTCACCATGATAGAATATCACTAAGCATGTAACACAACCATGCCAAATAGAACCACATATCCATAGCATAATCACATAACTAGGAAATACCCTCTACATAAGCATTACAACCTAACCAGGCTAAGCCATATAAGCAATACGTCATCTGAGCCAATCCCTATAATCATTACAATATCTCGTCCAAGCCCTATATATAAGTATTTCAATATCCAGGCCAAAACCTCTATATAATCATTTTAGCATCACTAGCCTGAGCTCTTTATATAATAATTTCAGCATCACTATGAATATCCTTCTATATAAGTATTTCAACATCAAACAACACACATAGTATAACAAGAATAACACAGATAAAATAATATAATAATTAATAATGGTTAATTATATTAATTACCATTGGACTTTCAATTACCCTTTCATTTATCAAGATGGTCTTAAACCATTAACATTATAGTTTTCACCCAATCATATCATATCAAACATAAAAATTTCAATAATTAGTTAATACATTTTCTAAGATAAATCTATCATTAACAATAACTTGAGTCTCATGTCATGGTAAACACACTTTAAACCATTAGCTGATTCATTATTAATCTAGGGCAGGCTCACCCAACAGGTAGCCACTAACGAGGTTTCAACACCATTGAATCCAAAGGGATCCAACGAATAAATCTAACCCATAATTATCATTACCCATTATTTTGTTTAATTAGAACAAAAATTATGTTGGTGCAATCAATCAATATTTCACATACTTAAACAATTGGAAAACATACTATAGGATTTTGTATAGACCACCTACTTTTATCTTTTTATCAAGACAGCACTTACAATCTACAACTCCAACAAGAATGATGGTGTAGAAGATCGCAAGATGAATTGGATACACAAAGATAAATATTAATACATGTTTACACAGTGGTCAAAATATTACACTGCAACAACGAGAAACAAGTGTAATAGAGGGGAAAACCAAATTTAAACCACTAATTGAGAATTATATGCTTGATCAGGACATTTAGAAGGGAGGAAGGCACTCAAAAATTTCCTGGAAATCATCTAGGTCTCAAGAAAGGAGAGGTTTCACATGGGTGGGATGAAATTAAATGTGCATCATGTATTTAAAATCAATGAGCCTGAGAAATACACAATGTGAAATATTTACATAGTATGTAATTATCAATTTTTGAGTTAAACTGAAAAATGGATCACCTCAAGTTAAAATAAACCTTCTCAATCATTACATGATGTGAACTAGGTTCATGGTGTGTATTCATTTCATTTCATGAACCCATTTCATGGTATCTTCTCAGGGACTATTATACATCATGTAACATATACACAATGTATAATTTCCCTATATCTAGCTTTAAACCCATCTACTTATGAAGAGATCTAACCACCTATGAATCCTTCCAAACTCATAGGGAACCCTCATAAGACCCTTTAACACATTTATACATAAAATAAATTAATTAAAAAAAATCATACATCCCTAAAATTTAGGTCATTTTACCTAGAAAAAGACCTATGTCTCTGAATAAGAATAAACCAACATGGAAAAAAGAAGAATAAAAAAAACAGGTTCAATAAAAAAGTAAAATAGGGGAATACTTGAAAAAATATGGTATCTTACATGATGATACATATCCTGGACATCATTATTACAACCACTATAAAATATAATTACTATAAAATTTCCCATATTAAGGGTTCCATGAAATTCATACATAGACCCTCTTTCATTATCAATATATGGGATCAAATATCTACAGAAAAGTTCACTAAACTCATTTTGATCCAAAATATTATCATCTTGTGCTTCTACTCTGGTTGATTTTTGGCTGAATATAGTGGCCACCAATGAAAAATACTTATATTGTAAGTAGGACCAACTTTCCACTAGACATCTAAACTTTTATTCACCAATCCCATTTTATACAATGTTGGTGATACCCATCCAATCACTTATTTAACCCACCAAGCATGCTAATAAATTTATCAGATGCTCCTCTCTATTTCAAAATATTTAAAAGTTATTACCATACAAGTATCATTAGGTGGTTCTTCTAAAATTAACCATCCATATCAAAAAAAATTTGTGCTTGTGCATGAAGTTTCTGCATATCTTCCCAATTCACAAGACCATAGTACAACAACCTCTCATGTTTTAGAAAACAATAGGGTCCATTAAAATCCTCTAAATCATGATTAATACAAATGTAAATAGAGGAATCAAAGTTCTTTCCAACTCATCTATCATATTAATCATGTAAAGATGAGATTTCAAAAGTGAGGATTGTTAATTTTTAAATAATGGGGTCCTTTTAACTTTGGGAATATATAAAAAACATATTTTGTATTTTCACCATTATTTTAAAAAACCACAAATACATTGAACACAATTAATTCCTATCATTTAACAATTAACATACAGTAATTAATGAGGGTTGGTTCAAGAAATGTCCATGCCACATCCAATTCTTGAAATTCCTTCTCTATGAGTCCCAATAGACACATTCTAGACTGCTTTATCACCGATGGTATCCATGTTTATTCTAATTTTTTGATTCAAAAATATTAAATTAATATTTATTTGAGTTGTGTTTGGGTGAACTTAGTCATAGTTACTTTAACCGACAAAAACAAAATTTCAATCATTCCTGACATACACAATTATTTCATTGGCATCTTTATTTTTTCAAAGTTTTATAGATAAAAAAATAAACTTCAACTCTTTTTATCCAAGTTTCGGTATCTTTTCCAAAAAAATTGGTATTTTAATTTAACAATATCACTCTTAGAATCTATTTACCTAACCAATTATTCCCACATCTCTTTAATTTTAAAATCCATGCACGTGTGATTATAGTTGTAGCATCCACTAAAAGTTTTTGAACCAGAATCCAGATGTTGTGTCTATCTCATTAGTTATTTACACCTCTATCAGGTAAATTTTATTTCATTTGTTATATCCATAGTGAGATAATCTAGCACTAATCCCCTATATAATGAGATAAGTTTGATAGTGGTCTCCTCCTACGTGAGTGATCTTGCAACGCACCTCCTCCCATGTGAGTGAATCTCGCAACACTACCCCCCCCAGAAGTAATATATCTAATAGTTTGGACCAATGATATAAAACCGAGATCCAAAATTCCACTTAGAGAGGAAAAATTTATTTATAGTGAAGGAATAACATAGAATAATTAAATTAAGAATAAAAAGAAGAATAAGAATAGAGGAAGATATATTATCAAGAGGCTACCCATTTCTCCCACCCAAGATTTTAGTAAAATAACCAAATAATTCCATCCTATCCCTTATCTCACCACCTTCCCATTTTTAGAATCCAAAACTCTCCACAAGTGGCCCCAATTTTCCTAACAACACCTCCCCCCACATGGGCCTAGCTGGCCTAATAACTTGCCCCCTGAAAATATAGTTCTACCCCTTCTAAAGTATTATTCCTAGGATGTACGAGTTATGTAGTGGAAAACTTTTCTCCTATATAGAATATGATTTTAGGCTATTCTAGTTCTGTCAGTTGCGATTGGAATGAGCTCCATGATCTATATCACTTGTTCGATCATTTTTATAGAATCAAGAAAATATGGGATGGTCTATACTATATTGACATTTTCCCATGTCTAGTGGTCACATGATGACATGGTAAAAGGGATTATATAAGTGCACATGTGATGTATATGATACATCTTGTGGTGGACATATTCATATAGATATATGAGTATGCTTAATGAATATCACACTAGACCCCTTAGTAGCTTGAGTACCGATGATTATTTAATAGAGGTTTATTTTTTTCTTACATATATAAAATAGGTATTTCATATTTGTTGACAGTGCTATTAAGGCCTATAGGGTCACACAGTTTAGCCTTTTTATAATGATTATGTTTTGGACAAAGTGTTTGTTCCAAAATGAAGAGATTATGATAAAAATGTATCCAAAATAAATTTTGGATGGATTCATAAAGAGTTTTCAAGTTTTATATAATATTCTTATAGGATTTTAGTACTGGTGGGAGATTGTTCTATGTGAAATAAAATATGTATGTGAATAAATTAAATATAGTTGCATGTATATTTTTATATGGTTTCATTATTTATAATCCATTATGAATGGATTAAATGGAATCCATTATGAATGGATTAAATGGTTTTAATTCATTGAAAGAATTCAATGAATAATTCCAATCAAAATAAACATATATTGATATGTTAAATATTGCTGACATGTTTCATTAAATGAAATTCATCAAGGATGGTTATATAAAGGGATGAGGTCCCTCTTTCTAGGGATGGCCAATTTTATGAAATAATCCCAATTATCTCTTCCACCTAAAACAAATTTTATCACTAGTTGAAGGTGATTTCACCCCTTTCTCATTTACAGATCCTCAAGAAACATTCTAGGATTATTTGGTCTGTGTAATCCCCTTAGAGGAAGAAGGATTTAATATGATTATCTTGTCATATTAATCAATCAAACTCTAACAAATACTGAAGATAGATCTTTCTATCATCTAGGTATGCACATTTATGTTCTTCTTTTATATTGTTTGTTGATTTCTATCATGGATAGATCACAAAAATGGATTTTATTATACTGAAAAGAACATTTAATGATCCCCCAAAACCCATAATCTATGGTATTTAGTTTATTTTGGTTCTAATTGGGTTTCTATTGGTGTTGGATGGTGGATCCATGGTGAGATATCCATAGGAATTTCTAGTTCCTTATGGGATATGTGATCCAAGATCTGTGCTTGTTATTCTGTTCTTTCTCCTAGAGAATGTTGAAATTCTCAGGGTAAGTAATTTGTTAATTCTATTTTTATATATAGATATAAAAATATAATTTTTATATTCTTTGGGTAAGTAATTGAATTTTACTAATTCATATAATAACTGGGATCAAGAATTCATTAGAAGTGATACTGTGATCACATGTGTTGATTCTTTGTTTATGGCGTCACTTATAATTTTTTAGATAGTGTGTTATCTATATGTTGTGATTGTTTTTTAGCATAGTTGAGATGCTTAAAGTTGTATAAACAATGTAAAGTGGGAAATAATGAACTAATTAATGATAGTGGTATGAGAATTTGATTATTGTTTTTTCATTTAAAATTATTGAATATGAATTAATTTCTTAAAGCATGTTTATGGTTGGTTATTATCTTTCATAGTTATTAATGATATGTTTCTTGTTTCTAAAACCTATTCATAATGAATTTGTTAAATCAAGGTGGTAATGAAAAGGTTGTTTACTGGAAATAATTGTTTAGGGATGATCAAGCTCATTATTATTTGTTAAAGGATCAAATGATTTGGATTTATGGTCTTTGTTTCCCCTTGTGTTTGTGTGTTGAAAATACTTTTTTATGATGACTATGTGCTCTAGGATGTTTGAGCATTGTTTTGATTTTATGTTTGGGGTTTGGTTAATACAAATGGGTGGATGATGCAATTTGAGTGAGGATTGATTATTGATTTTTTGAGTCAAGGTTGATAGGAATATATGGCTCAGATTGAGAGTGGGTATCCCTACTTTTTATATTGTTGTGTGAGGCTTGTTAATAGTTGTTTGGGTTTGGGTTGAGATATGGGTTTTTCAAACAATAACCAGAAAGTTCCTACTATAGTTTGTGTATTCCTTGAGAGTGCACCTCCTTATGATAACATATGATGGGTCCTAAATTACCAAAATTATTGAATGGTGAATGGAATTAATTATAAACTCATGGGATGGGTTTTGATGATGGTAATACTGGATAATGGAAATCATGGGATGGTTGGAGTTGAATGCTCTGAGGAGAATAGGGTGGAAATATAAAAAATGGAATATGAATTATAAAGCATGTTGGATCATAATGAAATGAATTGATTAAACTGAATTTTTTTTAATGGGTTTTAATGAATGAATAAAACGTTATAATTACTAAGTGTCAATTTTTGATGATGATGAATATGGATTCTTGTGTGAATTTATGGAATCTAGTTTTTCTAAGCCTTAGTGATGGTAGTCGAGTGACATGTAGGATGATATCTGTAGTCGAGACATGGACTTTTTATTTTCCTTAAGTGTGATTGTGTGATATATCAATTATTATATTTTTTGATTTCATATGATCCACCACCCAAGTCAAGTGGGTAGCGGACACTCAAAGGTTTTGGTATGGGTGTTTTCCTCAACATCCAAGTTGGTAAGGGAATGGATGGCCAACTTCTCTATCTTCCATGATCTCCTTTTGGCGTATCAGGATGTGTAGGTGTATTTGGGATTTAAATTATTAAGTTATAGGGTACGTGTCTATGAAGGATGTAATGGATATTAGTTTTGTGATACATGTATTTGCGGGATGTAATTTCATGGGCTATGATGGAATAAGGTATAATGCATGATGCAAAGGATGTAATGGATTTTAGACATATTACTTGATGAAGATGAGGTGATGATATGGATATATAAACTAATTATAATACGAGATGTTGAGCCTTTCTTAATATTGGAGTTAGTAGGGTTGAGGATTGACCCACATCGCAGGTGACTTGATGCATGGAATGGATTGTATCACGAGATGTTTGGAATTGGGGTAAGGGAGTGAAAAATAAGTGGGGAAGTGGAATAGGGGTAATTTTCTCACATATATGTTTTGACATGGATATGCATACTTGTATAAGTTACTTGGTGAGTGAGGATTATGAGGATATGATATATTTTTACCTACTTAAGTAGTGGGTTGGTTTCATTTTCTTATTCAATGGGGTTTAGTATGATTATTTTGTATTTTCATGATATTTTTTGGGGATAATCCTACTATGTATACTTTTATACTCACCTTATGTATATATAAATTACTTTTCAGGTTTTAAGGAACTAGTTGGTAATCAATCTAGGCATTACTAGCTCAGAGTGGTTGTTTAGGAACTTTTGGGATTCATTGTCTCTTCCTAAGATTTGTTTTGATCATTTCTAGTTTTTTGTTTTGTATGAAATTACATCCATGTATTGGTATTTCTCATTCATTTATATTATGGTGTTTATTGTTGGTATCGTCTTATATTTTTTTCATAAATTTATATAAAGAGGGTAATATATCCCATTTTTATGCATTACATACCCTTTGTGCTAGTTATTGACCCATGGCCTATTAGAGGTGGGATTCGAGGGACACTTCCTCTCTTTACTACTATCCCAAAAGGGGTACCAATGGAGGGGGGTCATGAAAATACCTTTGGTATGATCATAGTTCCTTTAATGGTGGTAAATGATGAATCTTATTATGCGTGGATCTAAAAAATATAGGGAGAATTACATGATCCTGAAGCCAACCACACATGGAACATGGTGTCGCTCCCCCCGACAAGCAAGTAGTGTGCTATATATGGATTTACATGATTCAAATAAAAGATGATGGAACTCTCAATAGACTTAAGTATTTCATCTTTTCCAAATGGTATACTCAAATGTATGTATTAAATTGTCTTCACACATTCTCCATGATGAAAAGATGACTTTTTTTATCCACTCATAATTGTGGAGGCATCCTATAATTGGAATCTATATTAACTTGATATTAAAAATTATTTCTTGTATGGGTTTCTAGAATAAGTTTATATAAAACAACACCTTGGATATATGGATTCATATTTTCTTTTCACATATTGTCTCTTTCACCGCTTAATTTTCTATCTCAAACAATCCCATCATACTTGGTTTAGAAGGTTTTGTAGTGTGTCCATCTCCTATAGTCTTCATTAGAGTATAAAGGATTAATTTGTAATATACCATCATACTACATCTGTATATATTTTATTAGTGTTTTATTTTGATGATATCACTATTATTGGTAATGAATCACATGGGATGGATAACCTCAAATTTTATCTACAACACCAAATTTACACCAAGGACCTAGGCCCCTTCTGAAGGAGATGTTCCCTAAATACTAGTATGTATATAATACATATTAACCTATATTATAGGTCTTGATATATGGATATTGTATGAGTTGATATCCTTTATTTCACATCAATTCAAAATTTCATGAATGGGCACATCATTTAGCACGATATGGAGATATCGTATGGAAAGGGTGTGAGAGGATCAGTATTTTACAATCCACACTAACAACAAATTATATGCATGGAATTAAAATTTTAATTGTTACCATTTGAGAATATTCCATTTCTATCCATCATTGATCAAACCTTACATATGATGTAATGTATTGGAGAACTAAAGGGTGCATTCATGTGATGAATGCATGATCATCTGAAGATTTTACCCATATATTATGTGACATATGAGTTATTGCATGAACACTTAGGAATGTCTCAAGGGATATATAAGGGATACATTTATATTGTAATGGAATTTTTGTGTGTGAACTTGCTTGTATCGATACTTCTATAGCCGAGAGATCTCTTCTTCTTCCCCTCTTACTATGTGAGGTACTAGCATGCCATGGAGTGAAGGTGAGTCTCACACATATAATGGATGATTAATTCAACCTCTAGATGCACCACGAAGTAGGGAGTATTCCAATATTTTTATAAGGGATCTAAATCAAACCACTATAATGAATACAGTATCAAATTTTCATCAGTGAAAGGTACACATGTGTTCTTCATTTTGTTTAAGCATGGTTTTGGGTTTAATATATGGAAGATCTGGGGAATTTGGATTTTCTTGTTTTCATTTCATTGTCAGTGTTAATAAATCATTATAAATTCATTAATGGTATGAGAGTAATATCATGATTTTTGGGTAACACCCTGACCCGAACCACCGAGTCCAAGTTGGATGGTCACATAACCTCATGCACATATTCCCATATGCAAGAGGTTTCCAAATAGTAGTGAGAGTCTGATTCCATCAGTGGGGAGGATATAACCTTTGTATCATGTCATAAGATTGATAATAAATTATAAACAATATAATAAATAAATAATCAGATTAATCATGTGAAAACTGAAAGTAAGGTATATATGTCACACAATAAAGGTATCTCCCAAAGTGTTAAGTATGTCTAAATCATAAGAAACAGTTAAATAAATAAATAAATAAACAATGACGGGTCCTTCGGAGTCTGTCCTAGTTTACACTAGCTCTGTGCTCCCAAATCAATAATCCACCATAGGTCCCTTGTCTTTCACCAAATATCTAGCCTTGAAATCTAAAAGTGAACAAAAAATCCTAAGTATGGTGTGAGTACAAGACATAGTAGAACACCTCCAATGCGTCCTTAACCTAGAGTGATAAAGTACAACAAGATATTCCATAATAATAATAAATGTGTAACAAGCATAAACATACAATCCAAAAGTGAGTGGTCATGTGATAACTAATCCTCTATAATCCCTTGACCATACTTTCTTTGGCTCCATGCCAGAAGGATAATGGAAGACGTCGGTAATAATAAAACCCATATATGGAATCCTCATAGAGTCATGTGAACATGCTATCTAGTATTATCTATCCATAGAGTAGGTCATGATTCTTGACATCCTATAGTTGTAAACTAGGATACCTCAAGGGAATAACACTCAGAAAGTGATAGGATACCTTGATTACATCATCAATAATGTCTTTATGGATAGCTCTTACTCCACCCCATGCTCAGGTCCCTCATCTCCATCATCACAAGTTAAAGAAACTACACCTCTAAGGGATAAACATGTCACAATGGTCCACCTATATCAAGTACCAATAAAAACTACCAAGGCATGGTAATACACATACCAAGTGAAGCATACAAGGTAGGTATATTATATCATCATGAGTATATAATATCACACATAACAACATGTGATAATAATTAAACATGGAAATAAGATACTCTACTTTCACTCATGGAATCAGATACCACAATGGGTCTCATGGGCCACACACACCTACAACCACATGTGATCACAATTAATCATGATTATCATTTATTCCAACACAAATAATCACTATGGTAACAAGTGTAAATGTGAGACTAAGAAGGTAAGAAACTTTCTACCTCAAGTCTTCAACATCCACATTAAGGTATGTCAGAGATATTGATAACCAAATGACATTCACACATCAACCAGAACACATTCACCCATAAATGTCTCCTAGAACCAGTTCTAATCAAACATGAAAATATTTATAGAGTAAGGATTGAATAAAAAATTAAAATGGGTAGAACCAATTATAATATGGGTTCAATATTTGTCGAGGGAGTTCTTGAGTTCAGTTGGAAGAAGGGGGAAGAAAACTCTCTAGAAAATTGGGAGGCTCCATGGTGTAAGTAAAAGGTTACAACATGAATATGTGATGTAAAAAGACACCATAACACAAGGTGAATGACTATGGAGTGGAAAATATTGGAGGTCAACCTCCATAGTGAAGAAGGGGGAACTACAACATAGAACTGGTTTGGGGAATGCACTACTACAATATAAGGGAGGTGGATTGTGGTGCATAATCTTCTCTACATCCTTTCAGAGATCCAAAATAATGTAAAATAAAAGGATATGATGGTATATTTTAAAGGTAATTAATAAGGTATATTTTACTCATGAGAAACCCCTCTTAATTCAACACCATAAATCTAAAACACCTTCCTCAATTAAAAGTTTCAATATCCTATTAAATTAAATAACCCATGAAGACCAATAGGATGGACCAAAATCTATAAATAACATGGATAGAGGGTTTTGCGTCATGGTCTGAGCTACTATGATTAAACCACCATGATCAACACTCCAAAACAAAGGGTACAACTCAAACTCCTTTACACACCACCCCTATGGTGTACCCTTTTTTCTATAGCATTGGGATCCCCTTGCTATGGCATAACCACTTAGGTTTTGGTACCCCACATATTTTGGTAGTAGAGCCACAAAATCACCTTTAATCCCCCTAAAATCTTCCCAAATCACATAAGGATCCAACAAAAAATGGTTTAAAAATGAGAAAAAGTAGGGAAAAAGGATTCCATTAAATAAAAAAAATCAATATTTTATAATTCTTCCCCTTTAAAGGCTTATTGTCCTTAAAAAGTGTATATGGGTTCCTATTTGAACAAACCAGGCCACTAATCTAGAATGTTATCATCCCTCTCCCAAGTATCATCTTGGATCTACTCATGATGATAACAAATATAAATGAGTGGTACCATCTTCCCTTAAAGAAATTTATCATTATGATTTATAATATGCACTAGAAACTCCTCTTAAGATGAATCAGGCTCTAACTCAATGTCCTCACAATCGATAACACGCGCATGATCAACCATGTACCTTTGAATTTGTGACAGATGGAACACATCATTTATACCTCAGAATCAAGAATGAATAACCAAACGATATGCCACTACTCCAAACCACTCATTGACCTTGAAGGGTCCAAAAAAATGTGGATTTATCTTGTAGCTTTTACTTAGGTACTAGTGACCCAATTGAGGAGTAACTCTCAAGAAAACTTGATCACCCACAATAAACTCCAAAGGTCTCCTCCTATGGTTAGAGTATGATCATTGTCTGCTATGAGTGGTGATAAACCTAACCTATATAAGTTATACTCTCTTAGAGGTCTCTTGAACCATACTAGGGCCCACAACCACTTCTTCACCCACCTCACACCTACAGAGTGGTGAATGAAACAACCTCCCATAAAGAGACTTGTATGGTGCCATATGAATCTAAGAATAATAACTATTTTTGTATGTGAGATCAACCAATGATAGGTTATCATCCCAAGATCCACTAAATTCAAGAATGAAATCTCAAATTATATCCTCAAATATACATATAATCCACTCAGAATATCCATCTGTCTGAGTATGGTACGATGTACACAATCTCAATTGAGTATCTAGGTACTTCTGAAAGACCCACAAAAACCACAATGTAGAATGTACATATCTTTATGAAATGATTCTCAAGGTAACTCCATATAATCATATGATCAAAAAAACATAGATCTTTCTAAACAGTTCCACTAAGTGTGTCTCTCTGATAAATAAAAAGTAATTTGTCTTCGTTAACTGGTCAAAAATCACCAAGACAACATCATGAATCCTAGGGATCCTGGGTAACCCTATCAAAAAGTTCATCATGATTTCATATAATTACACATGGGTAAAAAAGGTGGATTAAGAAACCCACTGGGTCTCTGATGCTCAACCTTCACCCTCTAGAAGGTAGGTCATCGAGGGATGAACCCAATAATGTCTCTCTTTATCCTTGGCCACCAGAGCTAACACCTGAAGTCATGATACCTCTTGGTCACAAAAGGATGTATTTACCATATAGAGGTATGATAATATATCACCAGATCCTCTATAATGGAAGTATGGTCTACTAATCTCTCATGCATCGATATCACATCATCACCATCCATCGACCGTTTGGGTATCAATTCATCCCTAGCCAACTATTTCCTCATTACACACATTCTAGGTCTGACTCCTGAATAATATTAACCTGATCCAAAAGTGATTACATGATCACTAAATGGGTATAAGTCACATATACTTGATCCTTGGAAGAATATATACTCCAATCAGCCAAAAAACTCATCAATATCCACTACTCCTTTGAAGGCTGGTCACAAACCTCCTACTCAGCCTATGTTTTATGACTAAGAGAATCTGGAACGATGTTACCCTTTCTAGGTGCATACACCATATTGAAGTTAAATTTCTATAGATACTAAACCTAGATTCTCTATCATAGGTTCAAGTACCTCTATGGGAAGATATAATGAAGGCTCTTGTGGTCTGTATAAACAAATAATCTCTCATAGAAGAGATATGTCACCAACACTTAAGAGAATGGACCACAACTGTTAGCTCCAAATCACACATAGGGTAATTATACTCATGGGTTTGTAACTGACATGACCCATAGGTTACTACCTAATCTCTCTACATAATTAATTCTCTCAAACCAATGCTCGATGCATCATAGTACACAACACAAATAATACCGGGACTTAGGAGTGTTAATACTTGAGTTATTGTAAACCTTCTCTTCAACTCAAGAAATACCTCTTCACACTGATCCAAATAATGGAATTTTACCCCTACATAATCATCATATTCATGGGTGCTGATAGTCAAGATAAATCTGGGATAAACCATCAGTTATACTCTGATAATCCTAGGATACATCTTATATTGAACACATTCTGAGGATATGTCCTGGACATGACTGCCTCAAGTTTCTCTGGGTCCACATATATACCCGTATTAGACACAACATGTCCTAGAAACTTCAACTCTTGAATAAAGAATCCAAACTTAAAAAAATTAGCATAAATTTTATGTGATTGAAGTGTACTCAGGACTATATCTAGGATCCTAGCATGCTGCTCCGATGTCAACATGTAGATGATGATTTCATCAAAGAACACTATAATGAGTGAGTCTATGTATGGGTGGAATATCTTTTTCATGGGGGTCATGAACATTGTTGAAAAATTAGTCTGTCTAAAAGAAATCACCAAGTACTCATATAGTCCATACCTTCTTCAAAAAGTGCTGTAAATACCCCCTTTATTAGTGCTAGCAAAAAAGTGCTGATAAAGACCCCCTTTATCAGTACTTTTTTAGTAGCACTGATAAAGCCCCCTCTTTATCAGTGTTTTTTACTAGCACTATTAAAGGATATATTTTATAAAAAAATTATATGTCATTAAAAATAATATATCAGTATATAAATATATTTATATTTTTATAATATTATATATTTTATTAAATGTGATTTAGAAAAGGCTAAATACGCATTTACACTTAATATATAATATATTTATTGAAAAATAGATTATAAAATAATTAAAAAAATAATATTAATTAATATTTTTATAATTATTATCAAGTAATAGTAATTTAACAATAATTGGATGACATAAAAATTCAATAAATGAATAAAAGATCTAAGATATGTTGAAAACATGACTTGAAATTCAAATGACCATAACTTTTGATCCAAGTGTTTGTTTGAGTTATACCACATATCAAATAGAATCATGTGAAGAGATATACACCATGATGATTAGGGGTACCCTGGTCAGTATTTTTTCATGGTTAAAAAAGGCTTGAAAGGCCTCCAAAACTGAGTTTTTAGATGGGATACCCTGTTTTTTTAATATTCAATAGGATTTCAGCTTCATTAAAGAGGTTATTGTTATAATTTTTCAGTAGAGACTAAATTTATTCTTATAGATTACATTCATATAGATATTATGGTTTATAAATTTTATCATTTTTCATATTGTAGTTTTATTTATAATTAAATAAATGCATTTTTTCTTATATTCACATATAATTAATCAATTGTAAAAATCCATATTTAAACACATTTACATAAAAATGTATATTTAAATAGATAAACAATATGAAAATAAATATTTATTATTCATTTTATTTAAAATAAAAAATTATCCATTTTATTTACCTTATGAAAATGAAGTAGTGTGTGTATATATATATACATATACAAGTAATGTTTATATATAAATATGTGTGTGTTAATAAAAAAAATATATTTATGTGTTTATTTTATTATATGTAAATAAATACATATATGTAAATATTTGAGCATGTGTGTGTGAAATATAAATGTGAACAAGTGTGTGTGAATATATGTGTGTATGTGTGTGTGTAAATACTATGTAAATAGACCATATATAAATGTATTTTTATAAATACATCATTATCATTAAATGTAGTATATAAACATATTTAAAATAAATATTTATCAATATATTATAACAAATTTATATCTAAATATACAATTATGTGTAAAGATGTATAAATATATATGTAAATATATATTCATATAAATATATACATAATGTTTAAAATTTATATCTAAACATACAATATATATATATATACATATTTTTAAAATGTATTTAAAATAATTATATAAATCATATGGAATTAATAATTATACATATCATTTAAAACAACATCTAAACATTTTATTTACAATATATATATATATATACTTATACAAGGGTATATATAATGTTTATATATACATATGTGTGTGTATTAATAAAAAATATATATTTATATCTATATTCTAATATATAAAAATGAATATATGATATATAATATATTTTAAAAAATAAAATTATATATATATATATCACACACAAAAACATATACTTTGTAAATGTATTTAAAAATAATTATATAAATATATGAATAAAATGTATGTAGGTGAATATATATATATATAAATAGAAATATCATAATATATATAATAAAATAGGCTTGATGGAGTGTAAAGGTGTTCAAATTGCACAAGTGAGGTCCAATGATCAAATCCATGTCTGCGTGTGGGTGAACATGATGTTGGGAAATGGAAATGTGTTGAAAAAGGTCCTCCCTCCAAGCACTGATAGGGTGGGGGGTGGGGTAGGTTGCTAAAAATCATTGACAATAGAATGGATCTCTAAAACACACAGAGACACATTTCAAATTTTATCAGTGCTAAAAAAAGTTTTGATAAAAGATACCTTTAGGATCAATTTTTAATGCTAATAAAAGGGGTCTTTATCAGCGTTTTTTAGAAATGATAATGGGGTAATTTATCAGTGCTGATAAAGACTAGATTTTAATAGCACTTAGATTAACACCACTTTTTTAGCACTGATAAATCCAATTTCTAGAATTTTTAAAAGTGATATCTATAGTAGTGTCCATAAATACCAGATTATATCATTTCATAGGGTTAGATGTTGTTTCCCAAAACACACCCCTTTGGAGATTATATAAACCCTAGAGATAAAATCTTATAGAAATACCTATTCATAATTGAGAGCTTCCATCCTCATCCTCTCAAGAATGATAGAACAAGAATCAATCCTTCAACCTCAAAGGATTGTGTGTCGATTAAATAGAGCGATGCAAGATGGTGGGTGATGCCATGATAATACTTGGAGTACCATCGATGACATATAGAGATCACATGAGTGATTGTGGATCACCACTAGAGGGATTCTCACCACAAAAGGAGGACATAGTGATCTTTTTTTACTATACATGGAGGTTTAAATTGTCTCTATACTGTTTAACGGTGGTTATTTTATGTGTTGGTTTTTAGGTACTCAGCAGTGGTTCTATATTAATTTGGAATTGGTTTTGGGGGGAGGGGAATGAGGGAAATTAACATAACAACTGATAAATAAATTATCATTGGTTTACCGAAATGGTGGGAAAATATAAATGAATCCACCATAACTATCACTAAAATAATAACATCAGTTATGTTTATCAATGGTTATATGAACCACCACTCAACATATCAAATAATTGTTTTATAAACCATTTACTAAAAAAATAATATGCATATAACAAACTAAATCATACAATAAATTAAACCATAAATAATTCATCATACATCTATACATCCATACATCATACATCCATACATCCATACATCCATACATCCACACATCCACACATCCACACATACATATTCATAAATACAAGACCATTAGTCAATCATAAGCTCAATAATAATATATATAGATAAAATATGCCAAACATACACCAACCCATAACAAATATTTCTATCCCACAAACTCCACCGCATCCAACTACCTCTATATCAGAGTCATCATATGTGAAACTGACTACATCATGTCATCTAATAAAACAAAAAAATGATAGAAATCAGAACTAAACATAAAAAATAAGAATCACAGTAAAATCATTGATAATATATAACCATACCACAAACACTATGATCCATAGCTACTACCTTATTAAGAGTTTCATAGATTATAATGGGTAACCTACTACATACTACCAGTATCTATCACCTACAATAACAAATTGAACATTTTTGAAAATAAATATAAAACATAATATGCACAGAATACATTTGTAATTTTTTACTTAACAATTTTTATTTTTTTAATAAAATAGATGAAATTAATTTTAACATAAAACAAATAATATATCATGTAAAAAACTTTTAAAACATAAACCTTCCTATTTAAGATATTATTCCACAATTAAAACTCAAAATAGAAAAGCATTCAACAATCTAATCAATTTTTAAACCAAAGTGTTGTGTGATTAAAATTACTCAACAATTTTTTAAAGAATTTGATATAAAAAGATTTAATATATCTCAAAAAAATTCAATGGTTGTTTTATTATGATTTAACATAAATATAAGGTCATTTTATATTATTTTGACCATTACATGCATGTTTTAGTGTTTTAAAAAACTAAAAATACATTTATGGGCATCCTGTGAAAACTATAACTCAGATTCATGTGGAGTTAGTTCCTAAATTTCACAAATCAATATATAGTTGTTTTATTACGATTTATTTCCATCTAATTTCCTTTTCTTGGTTATGTCCCACTAACACACATTTTTAAAGACTTTGATATCATTTAAAGCTGATTATTGAGTCATTCTGAGCACACCGCATGTCATAAGGACACATTGTTTTCTCATACACATAAAGAATAATTCAAAAGTGGTTCTCTCTTGATTTCACATCAATATAAGGTCTTTTTATATGGTTTTGACTGTTAGACACATGTTTTAGTGTTTTAAAACACTTAAAACGCATTTACAGGAATGCTAGTAAAAATGTAACTTGGATTGATGTGGATTTAGTTCCTACATTTAAAAAATAAATCTAAAATAATTTTACTATGATTTCATGAGTATTCGATACCGTTTTCTTAGTTTTGACCCCATGACACACATTTTTAAAGACTTTGGTATCTTTTAAAACTATTTATTGAGTTATTTCAAGTAAACTGCACATCATATAGATTTTTTTTCTAATGTTACACATAAAAAATAATTCAAAGGTGGTTTTCCCATGATTTCATGTCATTTTGAGGTTGTTTGATATGGGTTTGAGCATTATACGCACATTTTAGTATTTTAAAACACTGAAAATGCGTTTACGAGGATCCCAGGAAAATTGTAAATCAGATTGATATAGAATCAGTTTTTATATTTCAAAAATCAATATAAATTCATTATACTATTATTTTATGGCCATTAAATGCCTTTTTCATGGTTTTAACCACCTGAAGCATGTTTTTAAAGACTTAAGTATCTTTTAAAACTGATTATTGAGTCATTATGAGAACACCGCATGTCGGATGAATGTGTTTTATAATCATACACATAAAAAATAATTCAATGGTGTTTTTACCATGATTTCACATCAATATGATGTAATTTTCTATGGTTTTTATAGTTATATGTTTTAGTGTTTTAAAATACTAAAAAATTGTTTATGGGTATCCCGGGAAAACCAAAATTCATATTTACATGGAATTAGTTCCTACAATTCAAAAATGAATATATGGTCATTTTATTATGATTTCAAATCAATATGATGTTGTTTTCTTAGTTTTGACCCCCTGGTGCATGTTTTTGAAGACTTTAATATCTTTTAAAACAGTTTATTGAGTCATCTCAAACACACAACATATTAGATAGATGTTTGGTCTACTTGTATGCATCAAGAATAATTAAAAGATGGTTGTTTTATTATTTAATATCAATATGAGGTTATTTTCTATGGTTTTTGATAGTTACACGTAAGTTTTAGTGTTTTAAAATAAAAAAAATGCATTTACAGGCATATTAGGAAAACCATAAATTGGATTTACTTGGTATCCATTCATAAATTTAAAAAATAAATATTCACTTATTTTACTACGATTTCATGGCCATAAATTGCCATTTTCTTGGTTTTGACCCCCAAAAACACATTTTTAAAGACTTTGATATGATTTAAAACTGATTACTGAGTTCTTTTGAGCACACCACACATCATATGGATGTGTTGCCTACTCGTAAACATAAAAAATAATTCAAAATTGGTTTTACCATGATTTAACATCAATATGTGGTCGTTTTATAAGGGTTTGACTATTACATGCATGTTTTATTACTTTAAACACTAAAAACACATTAATAGGAATCCTAGTAAAAATGTAACTCAGATTGATATGGAGTTAGTTAATACAATTTAAAAATCAATATATAGTCATTTTATTATAATTTAATGTCCATCTGATGGTGTTTTCTTAGTTTTGACCCCCTAAAACGCATTTTTAAAGACTTTGGTATCTTTTAAAACAGATTATTGAGTAATTTTGAGTACAAAACACATGATATGTATGTTTTGTCTACTTTTAAATGTAAAAAATAATTAAAAGGTGTTTTACCATGATTTTACATCAATATGAGGCCATTTTTTTATTTTTTTCCATTAAATTCACTTTTTAGTGTTTTAAAATACTAAAAATGCATTTACGAGAATCCCCGTAAAACCATAACTCGGATTGATGTGGCATCAGTTCCTATATTAAAAAATTAATCCAAGGCCATTAACCTATTATTTATGGGTCATATAATGTTTTTTATTAGGTTTGAACTTCCAATTCATGTTTTTAATAACTTTGATATCTTTTAATTTTTTTATTGAGTCATGGATTGAGTTGAGAATTTACCTCGAAAGGATGAGCTGTAAGACTAGCAATTTCCTTGGGGATCAATCCTATCATCCTATGAAATATATAAACTAAGTAATTTTTTATTTTTTATCACCATTAATCCCTTGTTTTCCTATAAGAGTCATGTTCTTTCACATTTTCTTTAAACATTTAAATCTATATTTATGCTTCCTGATCTATGACACTACTCAAATCCCCACTAGGTGTATCAGTAAGTGATGATGAAACCCTACCAAAATATTTCTGATGTAGTAGGACAAAAACCCATCCCCTGTATATTCTCTTGATGATCCTACCCTAAAATTATTGCAACTGCATCATTCTGGAAAATCGGTGATGATTGTGAAGGGTTCACATCCATGAATTCTTAAATTTTAACCTATTAATACAACAATATTAACAATTATTTTTAAATTATTTGGACTTCATATTATTATCTAATTAATAATTTTTTCATTACTATTTAGTTTTATTTTAGTAATATAAAAACATAATAATGAAAAATAAATTACAACATCAAACAATCCTTAAACCCAATTAAATGGGGCTTACTACATGGATCAAATAGTGCCAATTTGGGTTTAATACTTTTTTGGTGTTTTAATTTATTTTTCATTATTATTTTTTATTGTAACGAAATAACATTAAATATAAATGAAAAGAAATTTCTCCAATGCCTCTGGTAGGTTCATTCACACAACCATCAACAGGTTTCCTATGAACATTAAGCCACATCTCTCTCTGACCAACTGAGTGTCATAATTCATTTTCCTTATAAAAAAATATATACATGTTAGAAAAAAAACCTTTAGTTATAATAAAATAATATTAATAATAATGGATAAAATACAACCAAGATTTTTCTTTTTCTAGAAAAACTCTCTGACCTAATGATATGAGGAATGATTTTTTTACGATTTAAAGTATTTTCTAGATAATCCTTACAAAAAATAACAACATTAATAAAAATTATAATTTTATTGTATTTATGTTATTAAATATTCTTAAATAGGAAACTACCTTATGAGACATATCTTTGTTAATATTGAAAAAAATATTCCACTACTCACGAGTAACACCTTCAGGCACTTTCTCATACATTTGTCAAGATATCAAAGATATTCCATTAAAATCATTCCATAATCTCCATTAAAAATCTATCCATTTATTTACCAAAATTTTTAGGGGTTGTGGGTGTGAAATGGATTCAAGTAAATAAAAAATGAAAAAACATCTAGAAATAAAATTATAACACTTTATAAGTATATTAATAATTTTACAAATGAATTTTAAATTATTTATCAATGAATATTAAATTAATATTAACTTTACCTGGTTATTAAGCACCTCATTTTTCCATGCTACCTCCAATATTTATAATTAATAAGAAAACTCACCATCTCTCAAGAATGTTTCCCAAGAATATATTCATATATTCTAGTAGCATCACTAGTATCTCCCCCAAACTCATCAAATGGAATGAAATTTTTTAAGTCTTTCAGGTATCATACATCTAATGCGTTCATATTTATATCTCCTCCATTGTTATCTTTATCTATTTGAAAAATTCATTAAAAAATTAATAAAATAAAGAGTTTTTTTGTATAAGTACATACATACCAGTATTTCTAACTCTCAAATATCCCCTAGATGGAGGGGTCACTAACTTATCCATCATCAGAGGTCCATTGGATGGTATACTACCAATAACATTTGGGGAAGCTGTTGGATCAATAGAAATCTCTGGTACAGTAGAATCAATTAGATCTATTGAAGCTTACGGTAGTGGTGGTGTGATCTAAGATGTTGATCAGCTTGGATATCATTTTTTTTTGTTCTTATAATTGATACAATTCAAATATTTTAGAATATATTCAATTTATAATAAAATCAAAAGTAAATTGTTTTACAAAAAAGGAAAAAATCTAACATTTTATATATGTACAAAACACTTATAAATGGGAAATTGTAATATAATTTTATTTACAATTTATTTATTCAATTATCATTGTATTCATTATATTTATTGTTATTGACCTCTATTATGACGTGCACTTCATTTTCATCCTCTCTTAAAAGTTATATTATTTCAATATTGTTGGAAAAAACTATTCAATGTTTTGTGGTTGACATAGTTCATTATCACAAAGTTCCAATTGACCTTCATCACCCATGTTATACAAGTACATCTGTTTTAAGTGTACTAAAACACTCCTAACTTCATATATTTCATCATCCACATAATAAAAAATATTCGCTTATGAAGACAAGATAAATGGATCATGATCTAAATGCTCACCAGTATGGATCAAGCGAGATAAGTCAACAAAAGTAAAATGTAACAAATATTTCAATATACCCCTAACAATGTTGACCCTCTTGCATTTGAATAAGACAACTGAAAATTGACCATGATAGTTTAATTCAATTATATCAATCATATTTCCATATTATCCTTCCCCTGAAAGTGTAAATACACTATTATTTTTAGTTTTTAAGTCTTCTTCATGATAAATTGTATGAAACTTGAAGATATGAATATTGTATGCATTGAATATCTTATCCACCCTTAGAGGACCTCAAGAAAAAAATTTCAAATCATTTTATATTTCATCTGGATTATCAAGATTCATTATCTTGAAAAAAAAAATATAAGGTGTTACTTTTAACATAGAAAAAATAACTACATGTCAATAATATAAATATGAGTATATACTTACATGATGGGAGAACCATTCGACACTCTCCTTATTAACATATTTTGTTAATTCCAACTCATTTCAAGATTAACCCCTTATCCATCTATTTTTTTGCAACCTTAATTATTCAATAAATAGATCCATACTAAGATAATTGAGTAGCATATATCTATACTATTGTAGTAATTCCAATTCAATAAGTGTAAAATTTGACCCATTTCCAACTGGTCATCCAATAGTTGTAAATACTGATGATTAGTTTTCCGAATGAGAATTAGTGTATATATAATAAACATGTCCAAAATGATTGAATCTGCTCTCAATCCCATCTAAATAACTAAAATAAAAGGTCAAGAGACTATCGACTATGTAACCTTTAGTAGTAGAGCCTTCGGGTTGAGATTTATTACTCAAATATGATTTCAAATGACTTAAGCACCTGATGAAAAAAATAAGTAACATATTAAAAAAATTTACACAATGATTTGATAAAATGAATTTATCAATGAAACTAAAAAAATGTTAATGTACCTCTCAATTTGATACATCCATCAATATTGTATCGCTCCACTAAGTTTAGATTCTTCAACCAAATGAATAGTCAAATGAATCATGGAAGTGAAAAATGAAAGGGGAAATAACAACTCCAAATGAAAAAGTGTCAAAACAATTCTTTCTTAAAGATAATAAAGATCAGTTCAATTTTGAGTTTTTCCAAAAAAATTCTATGAAGGTACACAACTCAACTATAACTGCAATTAATTTTTCAGCTAACGAATTATGCAATTCCAATAGAAATAATTGCTCCATCATAATATGCAAGTCATGTTTTTTTCAATCCATGTAACTTTTGATGCTTTAATTCAATGCACCTTGAAATGCTACTTGAATATCCATATGACACTTTTATATTATTTAAAGTTTGAAGGAATATGAATTTATCATGAATTTTTATTTTAAAAATAGATAAAGGATACTTCCATTGTCATTTTACCACAACTATGCTTTATATTCATTAATTCCAAATCCTTATACGCATTTAGGTGATCCTTTGATTTACCCTTCTTATTAAGCAATGTAAAAATTACATTGTGATAGAAATTCTTCTATATATGAATTATGTCAAGATTATGACATATCAAATTAAACTCCCAATAAATAATATTGAAAAATATACTCATTTTCTACTACTATTGTGTTCTAGATTCTTCAAATATTGTACCTTGTACCGTTTCCCCTTCTTTAAATTGATTATATTTTTTAAATTATATAGTGAATTTCATTAACATTCATACGATTTATAAACTAGAACCTTTGGTGACTTATTAATTCAATATATCTATAAAATTGTTTCTTAATAAACTTGAATTTATTAGAATCATCAAGAAATTGATGATGACACATAAAACACCATTTTCTACCATAAGGTAATCGTTGAGGTTCAAAATCAAAATTAAAAACTAGAAAATCCAAAATAGTATGATTATTCCAACAAGAAAAGTATCCTAGTATATGAAATTCACTAATTTTCACATTAAATTAGTATACATTATGAATATTATTATCATTAAAGCATCATATGTTTCCATGCCATAGTCCCATAATTCTCACATTTTTTTATTGGAGGTGGAAGGTATACATAAATTTAATTTAAAGGCATTTGATTTCCAAGATTAATAATTGAAATATTGAAATAATACTTCTTCATACACTTCTATGGAGGTAGATTATAGGTGATCAAAACAACTTTCCATATTCTATAATTAGTACTTAAAGTACTAAAAGGGTTAAAACCATCAGAATAAAATCCCAAACATACTTTCCTTGGTTCGAAGAAAAATATAGATATAATGAATCAAACACCTTCCTTGATGCTGAATATTTTGGATGTATCATAATGACATCATTTATACTATCTTGAGTATGCCACTTCATGTCTTATACAGTCTTAGATGACATGAATAATCTTTGTAAGTGTTTTTTCGAAGGAAAGTAATGAAATACCATTTTTGGGAGTTTTCTTTATATTATTCATCTTGATGTTGCATTGATTTTTACTCTTATTATTTATCATTTAATTACATTTTCATAGATGAAAACTTATTCATTTTTCTTTATTAGACTCTTCTACTTAGTAAATCATGAAATCATTAAGGCATGCACGTATCTTTTTATAATCAAGTCCAAGTTTTTTGATGATTTTATTCATCTCATAGAATGATACTAGGATATTAGCTTCACTAAAGGCATAATGAAGAAACTATAAAATCATGGGAAATTCTTTGTTAGTAATTCTACAGAGACACTTGATATGATAAAACTTAATTAGAAAGGACAACTTCGAATACTTGACACACCATTCATACAGTTCTTGTTGTCCATCTTTAACTAATTCATAAAACTCATTTTTTGGTCATTGAAGTTCCAAGAAAGATTAACCTACTTAGGATCAACTAAAGGTTCTGTTGATCTATTAAAATATTGAAAAATGTATCTTGTAATTCCAAATTTGTCATTTATCAAGTTTCAAACTGAATTCTCATGTAGTGGGTCACTTTTTGTTTTTTTTTTGATAGGATAGTCATCATTTTTACTTTCTATAACATTTGATTCTCCATGTTTAATCCAACATAAATATTGAGTAGGAAACTGTTTCAATATAAAGTTCTCATATACTTTTTTTTCTATTTAACCATTGATTGAATTTATAATTAGAACACAAACATTTTATTCCACCATCCACTAATTGGTTTTCAATTGAATAATCTAAAAAAATTTCCAAACCATTGGAATATTTGAGGCATGGTTTGCAGTAAATTAATCAAAATTTTATACATAGGTATTTAATTTTCAATATTATCCCTATACATTAAAATATAAAGATATAAATGTTTGATAAAAAAATTTCAATCAATTTTTAACAACACCCACCATTGTCATTGTCTATGGTAGGGTCTTGATTTGACAGAACAAAAATTTAACAAGAAAATGATTCAAAATGACATGAAAAACAAAATCAACACAAATTAATAAATATCACCCCTCACAATAACATGGTCGGATATCATGGAAAAAGGATACTGAGGTGAGGAGAGGGAACCATACAATGTGAAGGTTGGAGATATGATCCCAACAAAATATGACTCGGATGGAAGTAGGGGAAATAAGATAGGTATGGAGGAGGATAATGAAGTGGATAAGGTTTTAGGGATTGAATTCCATAGAGGGTGGTGGTCATTGAGAAATAATGAAGAGGGGTCTACATCTTAGGGAAAATATTTTTCGGGGGGTATCATCATGGTCAGTGTTGAGGGAGGGGGTTGGAGTTCAGTGTCGAGGGAGGGAGTGGGCTGGTAGTCAACAATGAGGGAGGGGGCTTGGTGGTGGGGGGGGGGGGGGTAATTAGGATTTCTAAATGTTATAGTGGTTGTTTTAATAAAGACACCATTAAATCAAATAAATAACTATTGTTTTGTGAAAATGACACTATATTTTAAATAATATCCAAAAAGTTATAATTAGCGGTGATTATAAAAAATGAAGTGAATAAATCACTACTAAGGGATTAATTTTTTATAGTGTCTACTTTGGATCCTCTCAATGTAACAACAGAACAATCGAATGGAAGTTTGGATGATCAACATTTTTTTGAAGAAATAAACCAAGAAAAAGTATTATTATTATTTTAAATTAATTATAAATTTAATATGAAAGATCCTATATTCTGTGTTCCAAAATTCTATGTCAATTAATTTTTATATTAATTCATTGTACATGATGATTATGTATCATGTACATTTCAGATTATTCATTGATTATGGAAAAATGATAGTACACAAAATAAATTTCATTTTAGATCTTTAACATTGGTTATTTATATAAAAGATGTTAAAAACTTTCCAGTTGAGGTTTTAACACCTATTTTTAAATAAATGATATTAAAACTCAATTGTTTAACATCATTTATTTAAAAAATAAGGATAAAACTCATTTTTAACACCATTTAAAATATAAATAATGTTGAAACTTGTTTTTGGTGTCATTTAAAATATAACCAATGTTAAAATTAAAATTTCAGATCATGCCAAAGTGGAGTTCCTTTTTTTTCATAGTGCACCTTATAAAATAAAAAATTGAGACCTAAAATTTATTGTAATGACATGATATTTCACTATATATTTTCCTTAAATAAATATTGTGTTTTATATCTTGCTCTACACATAACACCAAACTAAAATAAAACCATTATTGTCATGACTCGCCTTCTTCAAGATAAGGGAAGGGACAAAAAAGTGTCACGCCCTTCCTTCCTCAAGATGAAGGAGAGATAAACACCCCTAAGTCCCACCTTCAATAGGACCAAAAGTGGAGACTAGAAACAAGGGTATAGAATCTCACATAATATAAAAGGAATTACCCTTTTTATAGAACAAGATTAGGAGATAATATGGTAAATCCCAAGAAACTCCAAATAATAAAAGTAAAAGTAAATCCAAAATCCATTCCCACATGCATGTTCAAAAGTAAAGCTGATATAAGGTATAACAAAACTACAAGGTAATGTACCAAAGGAAAAGAGACTAAGCAACAACAACAACTAATCCTGATTCCCGAGCTTGTAAAGTATATCATGGTCCTCAAAGTTCTCCTGTAAACCTGAAAACAGTTTTATATACATATGATGAGCATATGGGTTTAATAAGTATGGAAACTAAAGATACCTATGTACAAGTGTAAAAAACATACTAATATCCCTGTGAGAAAATAGTAGAACCTCAAAGCACCTACAAAGGAATACTAAGAATCCTAGCCTCACCAATCACGCTCACCCAATATTTCAAGTCAAGAAAAGTAATAGTATAAGCACATTGACATTTGGGTACCCTGCACCACTTTCCCACTAGTTAACTGCTTATCCCTAACGACTAATGTATTGATTCTACCACTCTTACCACACAAAGTCTCACTACCACAACCTAACCAAACACACCTAAGCCTCAAAACACACACAATCCCACCTGTAAACACCTGGTCCATAATAACCATGCCTCTTGCCCAAAGACACATAGGCCTCATCCTGAAGACACTTGGGAAAACAATCATGGCTCATAGACACCTAGGCCTATCATCTACAAAAAACTTTTCCAAAGGATCTAGGACTATGGTAAGCTTCAATCCATTACATCCTACCCAGATATGCATGAGTGGTAAGAACCTAAAAGAGGGTGCGAGGAAGAAAGTCAGGGACCAACCATCCATCCTCCCACTGGGATGTTGGGAAAGTCACCCTCCCCCATGAATGGGGGTGTTCATCACATGACACTCAACATGGGTAGGGTTCATATTGAAACAAAAGGATATATAATTTATATATTTATAGGTGAGAAAACACTCATCCCAACCTATAGGTCCCCATAAAAGAAAACCAACTCATACAAAACCACAGTTAGCTGCTACAGCTATATGCACAACTACACAAAAGCCACTACCAAAGCATAACCCAACCCCCTTTTCATTAAAACACTTTCTATTTATTAATTAAGGGATTCACTTTAATTTCTTCCATCACTATCGGACAACTACCAACCACCACCATATAAAAAAAATATTTAAAGTCCCATTGCACAACCCCATTCAACCACTACCAAATATCATTCCTAAAAGTTATACCACACAATCCTAATATTTCCCTAATGCAGTCCCACTGCATACAAGTTCATAACCACCCTGCAGTAACACTTCCCAATGTTGCTCCGTGACCACATCATAAACAAAGGTAGTCCCACTGCTTATAAGTCTATCCATTCCATAATTAATCAGCCTCTCAACTTGAGACTCCCATACACCACACATACCGCCCCACACACTAAACACACAACAACTAACATTAACCAACAACCCCACTATGACCATGCCACACAACCTTATCATTGAACCAACTCCTTTATCCACCCCTGCACCCATAACCATGCTCCCAACAACAACACCACACAACTCACAAAAGGTCACAAAACCCAAAAAAACACATCACTAAACCTCACCTATCAATCAGGACAAATTCAAATTTGGTAAACACTATTTTATAATTACACTTGATAAGTAGGGGTGATCACATAAGGGTTTTCATCCTGGGTCATTCATTTCATTTAACTGAGTATACCTGATTTACCAGATTAGAATTTATACCAATTTTTCATAAGGAAACAAAAATATTTATAAAGCAACACCCATGTATAGACAAAGACCACCAATGATCATGATTTTCATAAGGATTTACATCCCCAACAGATCATAACATCAACAAGGATAAAAAATAAAATAGGCGATCAATGTCAAACCACTCCCAACCCATTATGCTACTAACCCCCGTTATCTTTTGATAATATTACCTTCTTATTTATTTATTATTTTAAGAAAGATTATTCACTGTTATTTACAAATAATAATTAGTACACCAACCAAAAATGATGCACAATTTAAGAGAGGTAGAAGAAATCCCTACCTGATGATCAAAGGATCGGAGTTCCTCCTTGCACCAAGAACTAGGGATTGCACAAGCAGTAGGAAAGAACTCTAAGAAAACTGAGCAGAAGGGACTCTAGCATAGGAACATGAATCATTTGGGGAGGATGGTTCTAGATTCGCCAAGGGAAAATTGAAAACACACTAGGAAGGGAATATCCCAGCTTTAAAATGCCAGATCCTATATTAAAGGAAGAACGGTTTCCAAAAGTCATTAATCATGGGATCATGGTCAAGATCATGTGGTTTGAGTATCTCAAATCCCCCAAGATGTTAGGATATTAAATATATAATTAATATCTTTTGAAACTATCTTAAAAATTCCCAAGGAAGGATTTAAACTCAGTTTAATTGAAATAAAATTTAAGAGGGGCGAAATTGAAAACTGGGAAAAATTGGAAAAACTATAAATGAGTCACTGATGTGTGAGTGACCAATAGGTGAGCTATTGATGCGACATACCAATGCTGATCCATCGATGCTAAGATACCGATGTTGGACTATTATCACAATGACCTACCAACTCCTCAACCTACCAACACCCTGATCTATCGACTCCTCGACCAACTGATGCCTAGCCCTACCGACACTAATGTCATCAACTCACCGATGTCGACGCCATTGACTCGCCAATGCCGACACCCCTGACTCATCGATGATGACTCCCCTAGATAACCAATGTCAATTCCCCTAACTCACCAATGCACTAACATGATGACTCTCTAACATGCCGAAGCACTGACATGCCGATTCACTAACATGTTGATGCACTGACATGTTGATGATGATGCCCTAAGTCACCGATGGAAAAAATAGAATTTTGGAAAACTCTTGAAACAAGCCACTATTGCCTCCCAAAACACCATAAACACTCGAATTTAAAAAAGTAATGGTTCAGGGAAATTTGGGTCATTACATCAGATACCTCTTGAACTATTATTTTCCTCAAGAATTCAAAACTAACCTAGAAGATAGGGGATCCGAACAACCACCCCTTAAGATACCTCTTAGGAGAAAACATCCTTGTGTTATTATAAAGATGGAGTGAAAACCTCAATATCCCAAGGACACCTCCTTAAAATATATCTCTTAAACAACTATGAAAACCCTGAGTCCCCACTGCCCCAAACAACCACACAAACACCAAAGGTCATGTTGTCCAAACACATGGATTAGGGAGCTCTTTTTCCCATGTCATGATATTACCCACTAAGGGTGTCACTGACTCGCCCACATGGGTTTAATCACATCCACATTAATGCGTCTTAATTAGGTATCAGGTACTACCCTCCCCATACATTAAGACTTTTCACACACATTCAGAGAACTAGGAAATAACTCATCTTATAGAAAATAAAGACAAGCATTACATCATAGGAAAATCACAAGGAAAAAACACAAGAGAGAAACTAAGAACAACTCTAGGTATTAGGCATGACTCTATGAATCCTTCTCCCAAGTACCCTCCTTGATGCCACCATGCCTCCATAACACATGAACCAAAGGAATGGTCTATCCATCAAGAAATTTATCCTCATGATCCTAGATTCTTATTGGTCATTCCATAAACATCATGTTATCCTCGATATCCAACTCTGACCATTCAATGACGTGGGAGTTATCATGTAGATACCGAAGAAGATGAGAGATATGGAAGAAATCATGGATCCTATTTAACAGTGGTGGAAATTCCAGCTAATATTCCACCTCGGAAACTCGTCCCAACACCTTGAAAGGTCTGGTGAACTTGGGAGAAGGATTTCTTCCCTTATCAAACCTTTTCTACCCACACTGATGGGAAACCTTTAGGAACACGTGGTCCCCAACCTCAAACTCTAAGGACCTCTTCCAATGATCAGCATACAACTTATGATGGTCCTGAGCTATCTTCATCCTCTCATGCACAAGATAAACCTTCTATATTGTGATTTTCACTACCTCTAGTACAAGAAGGGATGCTTCCCCAACCTCTGTCCAACATAATGTTGAACTAAATGGACTTCTGTACAAAGCCTTGAATGATTCCATGCCAATGGTAGAGTGACAGATGTTATATTAAGAAAAATCTATCATAGGAAAGTGTCATACCCATGATCCTCCAAAAACTAGAACACATGATCCTAGTATATCCTCTAATGTCTAGATGGTTCTCTCTATCTACCCATCCATATAAGGCTAGAAAGAAGTGCTGTGGCATAGATGGGTGCCAAAATCATACTATAATCCCTTACAGAATCACGATGTAAAATGTGTATCCTGATTTGAGACAATGGATCTTGGAACCCCATGCAGCCGCACCACTTTATCCACATACCTCCTTGCCAAGGTGTCTACTATGCTCGATTCCTTGATTACTAGGAAGTTAGCTGACTTTGTAAACCAGTCCACTACTACCAAAATAGAATCACATCCTCCCCGAGTATTGGGTAATACTATGATGAATTCCATCAAGATGTCATCCCACTTTCACTCGGGGACATCTAGGGGTTGCAACAGACTATTGGGAACAAGGTTCTTAGCATTCACCTGCTAACACACTAGGCACCTTGCCATAAACTCTGCCACCACCCACTTCATATTGTGCCACCAAATTTGTTCCATCAAGCCTTGATAAATCTTAGAGACTCTTGGATGCATCACCAGGAGTGAGATATGGAACTCACAGAGAACTCCCTTACGCATTTCTTCTAGGATAAACAACTTTCCATGGAACAAAACCTGATTTTGGCTATCCTCCTACCATCCTTCCAGTGCATCACCCTAGTCAACACGATCACACATCACTTAGGTCTCTGAGTCCCCCCACTGAGACTCCTCCACCTTCCAAACTAAGGGAGACTGCACTATCATTTAAAATAGAGTGCATATGCAACCATCTACTCCTGTATCTAGAAACAAAGAGTCCAAATCCTCCATTTCCTTCCAAGCATCTAAGGATTCCTGAAATAACACCTTTTGTGACTTCTTTATCAAGTCATTGACCTTTGTGTTTCCTTTTCCTAGGGTTCAAGAGATCTTGAAGTCGTAGTCTCATAGAAACTCCATCCACCTTTGCTATCGCAAGTTCAGGTCTCACTGGGGGAAGATATACCTTAGGATCTTGTGATCTGTGAAGAACACAAAGTGCTCCCTAATGAGGTAATGGTGCCAAAACTTCAACATGAACACAACTGTGGCAAGCTCCAGATCATGGGTGGTGTAGTTACATTTGTTCGGATGTAACTGAATATACCCATAAGAGATCACTCCTCACTACTGCATCGACACACATCCTAAACCTATGATGAAAGTGTCATAGAACACCTCAAACATCACCCCTTCCTCTGGAAACCTAAGCAATGGGGAACTAACCAGCTTCTACTTCAAGTAGCTGAAAGCTTCCTGACACTACTCACTCCACATGAAGGTCATGTCTTTTCTGGTTAAATATGTCAATAGAGACACAACTCGAGAGAATTTGGGCACAAATATCCGATAATATCCCACTATTCCTATGAAGCTACAATCCTCTACCACATTCTTAAGTGCTTCCCAATAAGAAACTGCCTAAACCTTTGATGGGTCCACTGTTACCCCCTATTAAGACACTAAGTGTCCAAGGAAGTGCACTTCTCATGTTTCGAACTTTCACTTGGATAACTTTACATAGATATGGTGGTGTTGGAGGACCTTCAATATAGTCCTTATATGCTCAATGTGATCCTTCTTTAACCTTGAGTTGATAAGGATGTCGTCGATGAACATGAAGACTAACCAGTCTAATAACTCATGGAAAACAGATTTCATGAGCCCCATGAACATGGATGGAACATTAGTAATTCCTAAGGGAATGACCATAAACTCAAAGTTCCCATAGATTCATATGAAATTAGTCTTGGGATGTCACCATCCTTCACCCTTAACTGGTGATATCTATACCATAGGTCGATCTTAGAGAACCAACATGCCCCCTTTAACTGGTTGAAAAGATCATTGATCCTTGGAAGGGGGAAACGGTTCTTGACCATCACTTGATTCAGTCTCTAGTAGTCTATGTATAGTCTTAGACCACCATCTGCCTTCTTTGTGAACAAAACTAGAGCACCCCACAATGAAAAACTCGGCTAGATAAAACCCTTCTTCATCAGGTCTTCATCCTGAATCCGTAACTCCCGCAACTTAGAGGGCGCCATCTGATAGTTATCCATTGAAATTGGATGAGAATCGAGTTGAAAGTATATCCCGAATTCAACGTCACGTCGAGGGGGTAATGTCACAGCCTCCTCTGGGAATACATTCAGGAACTCACTAAAAACCCCCAAAACTTTCAACATCTCTATGTCTACTGATCCTACTGAAAGCTTGGCTAACAAGGAAGGAAGAGGCTCCACATTCCAGCTACCCACCTGACAACTCTGCTCACCAACGAAAGCTACATGTTGGCTGCCCATATTTGAGAACATGAATCTTCTATATAAGCATTCGATAATGAAATTCATAGATAACAACAATTTGATGCCTAGGATGACATCCTACAACTACATCTATAGCTAGAAAATATCCCCACAGGACTGATGCGGTCTCATCACCAGTCTACATCCCTAACACACATCAAACAGATTGGTCTAACCTCCGACTAGAATACTCAACACTAGGGGCACAAAAAATCTCTCCATGTCTAGTCCCAAGGTATGGTCTAGACAGAGTGCAAAAAAGGAGTGCAGACCTCTTGAATTAAATAAGGCACACACAAGAGTAATAAACAGACTGATTGTACCCCGAACAACCTCTGGTCCTGCTGGAACTGCTACCTCTGTAGCATGAAACTGCCCACACCAAAATCCTCTACCTTTATACTATCAAATGACACCCCTACCATTCCTTGGTAGAGGTCCTTAAGGACCACCCTAAGGTCAGTCTCCTCCAAAACCATCTACCCTTGGTGGAGTAGGAGCCCGCTGCCCCTACTGCTAGAAAGGCCTAACTGGAAACTGCTACTACTGAGGTGGGTGATGAACCTACCCACCCCACCATACTATGCCCAAATTGGGCACTAGTTCCAAATATTCCCACAACCTCCACAGATAAAGAACCTCAGTCCCTAGCCCATGGGATAAGGGAAAGGACCTAGAGATTAGAATAGGAATTGCTAATTTCGAGTTTCCACTGGCCGAAACCTGGAGGGCCCTAATGCTGGAGACCTACTGCGGACTGGTTTCCCCTTTGAAGAAATCGGATGAATCCCCTCTCCTGGTAAAACTCCCAGCGAGGGAATCCTTTCCACTACCTAATCCTTCTTATGAATCTCCAAGTATTTTAGTAGAGTGAAAGGAGTAACAACATACTGAAGAGAAGGTCAAAGTGCCTCTTCCAAGCGCCACACCCATGACTCCTCATCAAAAAATAGATCCGGAGAAAAGTGTAGGAGATCCTTGAACATGATCCCAAATTCCCTCACCGACATACTTCCCTGATGGAGGGAGAGTAGCTTCTGTCTCTTCTCATTCATCATCATGGGAGAAAAGAAATACACCCAAAACTCTTTCTCAAAGTCAGCCCACAAAACATCGGTCTCCTTCCTTTCCCGAGGTAAAACATCCACCACTGACACACTGCTCCCCTCATCTAGCTCAACTCTAGAGAAACCCAATACTCTGTTGGAGCATATATTAAGCTGAAATCGATCACCAACTCCTCAAGCCAACTCTTCGTCTCCTTATTTGAGACGATTCCCTCGTACTTTCCCAAAGTCTGCCGCTAGAAGGCTCGAAGCATCCTCTGCCATTGGTCATACTTTTACTCTCAATCGACCCTCCACTGATCAACCAGGTCAACCTAATGGGCCTCAACTTCTCATACCACATGTGGGTAAAATATGGGTTCCATAGGTGAAAAAGTATACAAGGGACTCCAAAGCCTGGGTAGTGTGAATATTCTCTTTTAAATTTGTTTTAACTATTCACTTATTTTAAATTCCAAAAACACCCAAGGCACATAAGAACACAATTCATTATGATGCATGTGTCTTTCCTAGTGTCTCTACCCTAAAATCGGTGTATCCTCACTTGGTCATTCAGTAGGTCTAGAGTCCTTGCATCAGATAACGGGGGGTCCTAAAATCCCGTGTCCTAGCCGGTCTTCCCTAGCCTATTTCACGTACCAAGATTTCTCAACATCGTTGCCCTACCATCCCATGAAATTCTTATTGTGCCTAAATCTAAACTCCATCATATCCCTCAAACTCAAAAACCTTCCTTTGATACCATTTTATCACGACCCGTCTTCTTCATGATGAGAGAAGGGACAACAAAGTGCCACACCCTTCCTTACTCAGGATTAAGGAGAGATAATAACCCCCTAAGTCCCACCTTCAATAGGCCCGGAGTGGTGACTATCACCAAGGGAATAGAATCTCAAATAATATGAAAGGCATTACCATTTTTATAGAACAAGATCAGGAGATAAGATGGTAAATCCTAAGCAACTCCAAATACTAAAAGTAAAAGTAAATCCAAAATCCATTCCCACATGCATGTTCAAAAGTATAGCTGATACATGGTACAAAAAAACTACAAGATAAAGTACCAAATAAAAAGAGACTAAGTAGAAAAAACCACTAATCCTGATGCCCGAGCTAGTAAAGTCCAACACGGTCCTAAAAGTTCTCATAAAAACCTGAAAATAGTTTTATATATGTAGGATGCATATATGAGTTTACTTAGTAGGGAAACTAAAGTTACCCATGTATAAGTGGGGGAAACATACTAATGTCCCTGTGAGAAAATAGTAGAACCTCAAAGCACCTACCAAGGAACACTAACCAACCCATCCTCACCAAGGCAATCTCACCAGATGTCGCAATTCATGTAAAGTAATAATATAAGAACATCGACATTTGGGTACCCCACACCACTTTCCCACTAGTTAACTTCTCATCCCCAATGAATAACGTCTTGATGATACCACTATTCTAATAGGAATTCCCACTTACACAACCTACCTACACAAACTTGGGCCTTAAATCCCACACAATCTCTCCTGTAAACACATGGGACACAAAAACCACGCCTCTCGCTTGAAGACACCTAGGATTCATCCCAAAGACACTTAGGAAAACAATCTTGGCCCGTAGACACCTAGTCCTCTCATCCGCCAAAAACCTTCCTAAACGATCTGGGACTATGTTAATCCTCAATCTATTAAAGCCTACCCATATATGTTCGAGCAGTAAGAACTTGGAAGGGGGTGTGAGGAAGAAAGTCAGTAGTTAGCCATCCATCCTCCCACCGGGATGTTGGGAAAGACACCCTCCCCCATGAATCGGGGTGTTTGGAACATGGTGCTCAACAAGGGTGGGGTGTGTATATAATTCATAAGGAACTAAAATTTATATATGTATACATAATAAAACACTCATCCCAACATACGGGTCCCCACAACATACAATCAAATCATACATAACAACATTTTGCTACTACTCCTATATGCACAACCACACAACAGACACTACCAAAGCATAACCCAACCCATTTTTCATTCAACCACTTTATATGTATTAGTTAAGGTATTCACTTTAATTTATTCTAGAACTATCAGGAAACTACCAAACACAACCATATCAAAACAACAAACAAAACCAGATTTTCAGTCCCACTGCACACCCCCATCAACGACTGCCAACTATCATTCATCAATTTTATACGACACAATCCTTATATTTCCCCAATGTAGTCCCTCTGCATAAAAGTTCACAACCACCCTGCAGTACCACTGCCCAATGTCACTCCATGAACACATCACAAACAAAGGCAGTCCCACTACCGACAAGTCCATCCAGTCCACAATCAATCAGTCTCTCAACCTGAGACTCCAACACACCACACGTACCACCCCATACACCAAACCCACAACAACTACCATTAACCCAAAACCCCTATGTACACACATCCCATACCCTTCTCACAGAACCAAATCATCCATCCACCCTTTCACCCATAACCGTGCTCCCAACAACAACACCTCATAACTCACACAAGGTCACAAAACCCAACTGAACTCAGCACTCAACCACACATATTAATCAAAAAATATTCAAATTCGGTAAACACTATTATTTAAGTCCACTTGTTAAATAGGGGTGATCATATAAGGGTTTTCATCCTAGATAATTCATATCATTTAACCGATTATACGTGATTATCCATATTAGAATTTACACCAATTGTTCATAAGGAAACAAAAATAGTTATAAAGCATCACCCATGCACAGACAAAGACCACCAAAGACCATGATTTTCAGAAGTATTTACATCCACATTAGATCATAACATCAATAAGGATAACAAATAATACATGTGATCAACATCAAACCACTCCCAGCCCATTATGTTACTAACCCCCGTTATCTTTTGATCATATTAACTTCTTATTTTTTTAAAGAAAGTGTATTCACCATTCTTCAAAAAGAATCATTAGTACACCCACCCCACATGATGCACAATTTAAGAGAGGTAGAATAAATCCGTACATGAAGATCAAAGGATCGAAGATCCTCCTTTCACTAAGAACAGGGGATCGCACAATCAGTAGGGAAGAACTCAAAGAAAAGTAAGAAGGAGGGGCTCTAGAGAAGGCACACAACTCATCTAGGGAGGAAGGGTCTATAATCACCAAGGGGAAATGGAAAACACACTAGGAAAGGTAAGATCCTAGCTTTGAAGATCTAGATACTATATTAAAGGAAGAATGGTTTCTAAAAGGAATTAATCTTGGGATTGTGGTCAAGATCACATGGTTTGAGTATCTCAAATCCCATGAGATGTTAGAATATTAAAGATATACTTAATTTCCTTTGAAAAAATCATAAAAATGACCATGTAAGGATTTAAACTTGGTTTACATTAAATAAAATGTAAGAGAGGGGCGAAACTGGAAAATTAGGGAAAACTGGAAAAACTGTAAATGAGTCGCCGATGGGTGAGTCATCGATAGGTGAGCTACCAACATGACCAACCGACGCTGAGCCATTGACGCTGATCTACTAGCGCTAAGATATTGACACAAGGACCTATCAATGCCTTAACCTTTCTACTCCCAGAACCACTGATGCCTTGACCTATCGGCACATTGTCCTACTGACACCAATACCCTTGACTCATCGATGCCGATGCCCCTGAATTACTAATGCTGATGAACCTGACTCATCGATGCCAACGCCCCTAACTCACCGATACCGACGCCCCTAACTCACTGATGCACAGACATGTCGATGAACTGACATGATGAAGAACTGACATACTGATGCACTGACATTCCAATGCACTGACATGCTGACGCCAATGCCCTGAGTCACTGATGAAAGAACTATAAATTTGGAAAACTATTAAAACGAGCCACTTTTTCCTCCCGTAACACCCTAAACACTCAAATTTCACAAAGGACTAGTTCGAGGAAATACAGGTCATTAAAATGATATATATATATATATATATATATATTAAATACGCCCACTAAAACTAGTAGTTGAATTAGTATGTATGAATATGAGTAACCTAATTATGAAATATATTAATATATATATGTTATTTTATACAAATTTACTTAATTCATTATTGTGTTGAATAATATTTCTTTTATGTGGTGCACATTTTATAAAAGAAAAATAATCATAATATTGTTAAATAAATATGTTGATAAAATAAAATATTGATTGATTAATACTAACTTCATTAGTGTTTTATATAAATTAATAATTAGAGAAAGTAGTATTTTTAAAATTATTTTTTCTATAAAGATAGTTTTTCGCTATGCATTATAATTTTATTTAAAATTTAAATTTATATATTTTAAAATGTTTAATTGAAAATATAAACTTCATTTTTAGATTCAATAAAACAATATTTTCTTAGGATAAAGTTTTGGTATTTTTCTAGAATGAATTATTTTAAGGTGAACAGTGTAATATATCGTTTTCACAAACACCGTGCCTTTTTTGGAATTATTAGTCTATAAGTATGATTTGGAAATTTATGAAAACAATTTTATTGAAAAAATATTTTTTTATAAGTGAAATTATAAATTTAAAAATATTTTATTTGTTTTTTAAACCTATAACTAACAATTTAGAACATATTTGGTATTGTTTAAAAAAATTGTTTTTAATACATTATACATTTAATATTTTAAAATTACTTTTTATCACTTTTAAAAATTGAATTAAATAAAATAGATTTAGAATTTAGAATCAATAGGTCCATGTTATTTAATAAGGTCCTTTTTTTTGGGCAGAAAGGATTAGTTACCATAGGTAAAAACTAGTTACCACGGTAAAAGATAAAATTGTAAAAGTGAAAAATCTAATGTTAATGAGTTGAAAAATGTTCAAAACATGCGTAAGAATTATTTTTGAGTCTTATATTGACCTTATATCTTATCCTCTTCATTATTTTCTAATTTTGGAGCCACTTTCTGTGATACTGACTTCCCATTATTGAAAATGTTTGGGTTTTATAAATAATTTCATCCCTTTTCACTTATAAAAGGGGTATCCTATCCTAATTACCCCACAAGAAACCTCATATTTTATCCAACAATATTACCATACCTCTCTCAAACATTACTAGACACCTTAGAGATGTTTTTTTATTCTTAAAATACCATCCATTAAAGGATTAACCCCCTTCACAAAGGTGATAATCCAAGAAGTGAGGTATAAGTTCCCAACCCACCTTTCCCATTTCTATTTCTTTTTTTTCACTCATTCTTCTTAAAATTTAACTAAAAAATATTAAAATTATAATATAATTATACTTAGTATACTTATTTTTTATTATAATGATTATAAAATCATTAACAACCTTCCCTTTTCCATTAAGAAAAATGAAAACGTGAATTATGCATATGTGTAGACTACAACCTCCATAAAGTAACATGTTTTTTTTCCTTCACCACTTAACATGGATGATTTAAAAGGTAATTTAATATATAATTATTATCTTTATAACTTATTTATTATTTTTCCTAGTAGATAACTCAATAGGGTGGTGAATTGAGTTCCTAATAAAAATATCTATTAAAAACAATTTAAAACTCAAATCTACGAATTTATTAAATATGACTAGTTAAATAAAACTATAGAATTATATAATTTGATATTTCAAAAGTTTTCTTAGAAGTTTTTAAAAAACTTAGTCAAAATAATTTTTAATATTATTTTAATTTTGGAAATAATTTTACTTGAAACAAACACTATATATAAAACACATATTAAAGTTAACTAACAAAGTAATGTTTTGATTTAATGTTAGAGAACATAGACACAGATATGTTCTGAAAATAGATAATGGTTTGGTTTAGAATAGAGTAAAAAATATTGGTAGTGTAAATAAACCAGTAGTTTAGATTTAAGTCGAGACCTAATCCCCTTCACTTGGAAATAACATGTTGCCAAGAAGTTTATTATAAAATAAAATGATTAACAACCTGAATTAGGTTTTTAAAAACAACTATACTAAGAAAATCCAAGCTAGCTAAAGATTATTCCATAGTTTTTCATGTTATAAAAAGGATTATAGGTCACAAAAGACCACTTCTACTATTATATGTGGGAACATAGATGAAAAAAATAGAAATAGAGTGTTTAGAACTCTAAAATGTAGTGTAAGAGTCTGTGTTTATAGATAAACATAGTATAATAAAATATAGATCAAAAGAATATCTAAAATAGAAAGATAAAATTATAAGAAATGAGAGGATTTGAAGCATCTCAGTCTGATCATGTTTGGTTGTTAAGAAGACACTAAATTTTTATTTGAAAAGCTTCAACTAGGATTAGACTAAATGTTTTAGAAAATAGAGTGTCGTGGAATAACTATGTTCAATTTGTGTAGTGTATCAATATATCTCAATGTGTATGTGTTCACATGTTTGATCTCATTAGACGGTCTCTATATCCTTAAAAACAGATTTTCACTAAACAATCCATTAGGGGATAGCCATTATTTAATTATCATACTTTACATTCTTAAATTCATTGGATTTGTAATAAATGATTAAAAAATAGCTATTGGAGATTTGAAAAAAGACTCACTGGTTAAGTTAGACACATTAGGTTGTATTCAATTAAAACATGGTTACTTGAACTCACAGTTAGTTGGAATGATAATTTGACACAATAACCATCAACGATCAATTCATTTATTCATGTTATCAGTCCATTTGTTCATGAGGTAGGTTTATGAATTCATTCGGTAGGCACTTATCTACTTAGGGTCACTTGAATTGTTCTTATGGAAGCTTCATCACTTCACACAACCACTTATTTTTTACTTACAATTGGTAAAACTATATACGGTAGATAGTTGTTCTTTTGGTTACTACAAATACAAACATACACTATCAGTACAAGACTTAGAAAAATTTGTCTTACCTATCACATGGTAGGTTGGTTTTTCATATGGTAAGTTAATTCTCATTGGACATTAGGTTCTTTGACCATGGTAGGTTGATCTTCAATGTATGGTTGGTTTATATTCAATAAAAGGTAGGTTGATCTTCAAAACAAGGTCATCTTATGACTTGGAAAAAATATTATCATCTCATGCATGGTAGGTAGCTTGTTCACTTGGTTATTTAGAGTATAACACATGGTAGGATCCACATGGTCACTTTACCTTCATGATCAGTTCAAATTATTCACATGGTAAGTGCATTACATATGCGGTAGGTTGTCATGATAGGTTCAAGACTTGGTCAATTTTATCAAATTTTCTAGAAACAAACCGACAAAAATAAAACATAAAATTCATTATAAACATAATAAACATGATTTGGGACCATTAAAATAAGGTAGTACTGGTTTTAAGGAAACAATCTCCCCCTTTTTGATGATCATGAATCAATTTTTTTTTAAAATAAAATTAATTGAATACATCAAAAATATATTTTCAATTAATTAAAACATATATTTTTTAGTATCTAAAAGAGTTATCAAATTCCTTAAATTCTTTAATGAATGCAATTAATTTTTCATACTTACTCCCCCTTTTGAGATAATCAAAAAGTTGATTATAGGGAAAAAGAGATAAAAATCATAAGATAAACACTAATAAGAATAAATAAGTGAATTTCATTAACATTTCAAAAGATATTACAAAACAGGTTTCAAGTAGTCCCTATTAGAAATTATATATAGAGTCTAAATCTGGAACAACCCTTAAATATAAAGGAAGGATAAGATCTTTTCCTTTAGAGGTAGAGGTAGGGATATAAGGTCTAGTATGATTTGAAATTATGGAATCATGGTCACCAAAGACTAAACATATGGAAACATGTATTAGATGTTCAACTACTTGTCTAGGAGACATGCCAAGAGGATTGAAGGTAGATGAGGTTGTGTATAGAGCAAAGGATATGGGAATTTCTAGAGGAGCTAAGACAACTATATTAGTAGTGTACCATAAGGGTTCCATCATCCTGGTAAAATCACTTACTACCTGAGGTACATGTTCCAAAGCCTGAAGATATTATTATTTATTTTCCATAAAGGTTTAAAACACCAGGGTAAGCACTTTAAACTTCCTAACTTGAGAATTAAAATCCTAGGTCAAAGGTGGAATCTTGAGATCCAAAATAATAGTTCTAAACATAACCTTAAAATCTATTTTGGTTAAGATCCTACTTTAGTAAAAATCAATTTACCCTTTTATTGTTTCTCTATTTTCACCATTTTTCTTTATATCCTACCTTACTAGTTCCAAATTTTTAGCTACATGTGTTTGAAACCCATCAAACACCACTACCCATGTCTGCTTGAACTCATCAAAGACAATATTAAAATGACCCCTTATGAGTTGTTTGATACTCTCTTAATTAATAAAAGATACATGAGAAGCATGAGAAATAATAGGAGTAAGAGCAAGCTGAAGCATTGTATCCATGAATCTCTAATCTAAATGAATCATTGTATCAGATAGAAATACTTGTAGAGCACCAACTTGTGCTCTTAATTCCTCAATATCATTTTGTATCAGCTCCATTATGAGATTAAACCTTGGTTAAAGATAATAAAAGACTAAATGGATATACATGTATATATATGACTATATCATTGGTTCTAAATCATTTCTAAAATTAAGAAACACTTATTTGAATACCCATCAAAGCTGATTTGAACTCATTCAAATAATCTTTAGTGACGTAAGAAGTAAAAGGGATAGAAGTAGGTGCATAAGTAGATGGATAATAAGCCCGATTCCTACCATCTAACTCATCTACATCCCACAATGATCTATATATTTCAAACTGAAAATCATCTATATCACCAACATGAACATCTTCACAATCAACATACTAAACATGTCCAATATCTTTACCAGGATCATTTCCATGCTCAACTTCCTCACCATCCTTGGTAGGGGTAGGACCAAAATTTCCTTCATATTTTTTTCAATTGAGGGTCTCATAGGAGATAACTCAAGTATATTATGAGAATCAATATTTGATATTAAAGGTAATTCAAGATTCCTCTCAGTATAAGGGATGGTTGGTCCACCATGTCTAGGTGGACTACCCCCATTATCATCACCACTACCGGATTATGAGAATTCTAGGACCAACACTATAGACCCGGGGAACTTCTCCCCCTTAGAAGGCCCTTTGGTATAGACTATATGTGAGTACTGAATATTCATAAGAGATCAATTTTAGTTGAATTCATCTTATGTAGAGTCATTAGACTCATCCCACTCTGAATTATAACCATTGATAGATAATTTTGTGGCAATAAGTTACTCAGATTAAAGTTATTATTCATGGTATGGTAAGGGTAAAGTAGATTCAGGTGGTCCAAAATACATGATAGGAGAGAGTCTCATATCATCCTCATGATCCTCCCAATCTTCTTTATCAAGATTCATCATCTCATCATCATCATCATCATCATCATCATCATCTTCTTCTTCTTCTTATTTTTATTCTTCCACTTCTTTCACACCAACAACCACTTCATCATTAGAATACTCAATAATTTCATTTGGTTTAAGACCCAGATGCACAAAATTCATTGGTCAAACAAGATAATTGATAGGGAAAAATTTCCCATACAATTTATCATGGTATGTCACCCATTCCCTTTTCTAGGGATTCCAAATTACCTTTATCCACTTAAAAATATTTTGAGAGAGTCAAAGACCATATGAAGGAGTTGTTCTTTCCTCCCCCTGAGGAACTAAACTTTTATACTCCAATAAGGATGAAATGAATTTTGGGTAAGGAAAACAACTAAAATTTGAATCAAGATTACACAAATCATATATATTTATCATAACATATCTATATAGAATGATTTGAAATAAATTTTTCTATAAAAACAAGAAAAACAAATCTTGGTTCCTTTGAATGATAAAATCTCATATTCTTAGACAAATAAAATGTTGGATGAATTTGGATAGAAGTATACATTCTCTTCTTAACAGAATAGAAGCTGATATTATGAGAGTTCCATTCCCATTAATCTTTTCTAAATCACTTTGAAACTCCAAATAATCATGGTTTATTGTATAATAACTCTGATAGTCATCATATTCACCTATACAGGGAACACCTAATAACGTTTCCCATCACATAGAAAGAAAATCAAGAACTTCACCATTTATCATTATCTTAATGACATCTCTTTTCTCTCTAGGAATAAACTAAAAATTTATATAGAACTCATTAACAAGATTTGGTTAACAATAATTACTATTATCCTTATTATAGTTATCCCATAATTTACTTTAAATCACTTTCCAAACCAGAAATTTTCTTGATAGAATCCATTGATCTACGATTTCTTTCTAGACACAAACTAGACAATAAATATATGTACATTTTGAACTATCACTATTGTGATCATGCAACCTTTAATTTTTATCAACTTCTTTGAAGGAGATGAGTGAACAATAAATGAAGTATCCAACACATGCTTCATCCTCAACATTTTCATTACTTGGTTCGATTTCTCAGAAGGTTCATATTCAAGAAGGGTTTAGAGAGAGAGAGAGAGAATATTTTGAGAAGGGTAAGTCTTCAAAAATGAAATAAATATATTATTCAAAATAATTCTTTTCCATTCAGATTATAATTTGAAATTAATTTCAATCATATATCTGATAAAATAATAAGAAACACATAGAAAATCCTACCAAAAATATTTGAGAAAATTTTTAAGTATATAATACACATGATAAGTATACTAATCATGTTCTTAAGGAAAATTGGGAATGCAAGGTCTATTGATCATGGATTCATGGTATGTATATGAATTTTATGAGTTAAGTTCATGGTAGTTAGTTTTGTGAACATGTAATTTAATTCTCATGGTAGGTATTGTAACCTTGTGAGTAAATGTTCATGGTAGGTATAATAACCAAATAACCAAATGCTCATGGTAGGTATATTGATCGTATGAAAAAAACTCATGGTCACTCTACTGAACTTGTGAACCATAATTTATGGTTACTTAAAAATTAAACACAAGATATAAGCATTTAAAATAATAATTTAAATAAATACAAAGATTAAGATCAAATTGAAATAATTAGGCATAGTTTATCATGCCTAATTCATGTTTAATATTATTAATTCTCTCAATGTTCAAAGGATTTGTAAATATATTAGCAAGATGATTTTCAATTCCAATGAATTCAAGAGTTATATCACCTTTTTGAAAATGGTCTCTCAAAAAGTAATGACTTATATCAATATGTTTTTTCCTTAAGTGAGGCACATGATTTTGGGAGATATATATTGCACTTGTATCATCACAATTCATTGGAACATGTCGAAATTGATATCTATAGCCTATTAATGTGTGTTTTATCCACATAATCTTTACACAACAACTGACTATACCTATGTATTCATCTTTAGTAGTGGATAATGCAACATAGTTATACTTTTTACTACACCATGAAACTAATGAATTTCCCAAAAATTGACATGTTCTAGGAGTTCTTTTTCTATCTAACGTACAACCACAAAAATCTACATCTGAATAACTAACTAAATCAAATGTCTATCCTTTAGAGTAAAAGAGTCCTAATTTGGTTGTATTTCTAAGGTATTTAAAAATTATTTTCACAATAAGTAAATGTAATTTTTTTATTTGATTTAAAATTTGAAAACATGAAAAAAAATAAACATAATATCAATTCAAATATCAGTTAAGTGTAGTAAAATTCCATTCAAACCTCTATATATGGTTTGATCAACTAGTTTCTTAGTTTCATCAAGATCTAGTTTACAACTTGTACTCATGGGAATATCACAAAATTTAGTATTATCCATTCCAAAAAATTTTAAAATATACTTAGTATACGTTGATTTAAAATGATTCCTTTTGTATTTTGAAAAATTTGAAACCAATGAAGAATTTCAACTCACCCATTAAACTCTTTTCAAACTCATTTTGCATCTTTTTTGAAAATTCAGTTCATACGGAGTTTTTGGATGATCCCAAAATAATTGTAATGTCCCAGAATTTCCATAAATTTTTTTAAATTATGTGGAATTATTTCACGACCACACGTGATTTTGAGGCCCGGTGAGCCCAAAATGGAATCTTGGACTTTTTTTACTTTGCTTAAGTAAACATTCATGTGGGTTTTTATAACTTTTGAACCAGTGCTCGGATGAGGAATCTGAGGGCACCATTGAAATCAGAATGTTGGGATTTGTATAGAAAAGAATTAACTTCAACCGGTAAGGGTGGGACAAAAAAGTTAATTTTCGAACTTTTTGAAAAATAATAAAATAACTTAAAAAAGTTATTTTATTTTCTTTCACATCATTGAGAAGAAGATGGTGATGCCACGGTGCAGCGAGGAGGATAATTAAAAGAGAATCATTAATGGATTGTTATTTTCTAGCATAATGACATTTTAAATGCAACATAACAGCTACATTGTTTCATAAATGAAACAACTTAACGAAGAAATGTTGCAGGGTAACTGAAATGATGTAACATGTTTTCTTTTTATAAGATAACGTGTGGGAGGGGACGAGAATTAAACGTCAAATAATTATATTATGAACCAACAAATATTTTTCTCTCCAACAAAGAATGAAGAACACCGGCGGAATGTTGAAGACTTCGACGCACCTCGAAGAACAGAGCTGGGAAGTAATTAACGCCTTCTACTTCTTGAATCCTCAAGGGCGAAGCACTTTAATAATGAACGTCATTCGAATTAGGGGTTTGTTTTGTTTTACGTTTTCCCTATTATTCATTTTAAATGATAAAAATGGATCATCCCATGAATAGGTTGATCCATGGATCCTCAGTTCTGGTGGGAGGGTGATGTTTCTTGTGTTTTCTTTTTAGCATTGAATTATTGTTGATAGAACATCATTCCCAAGACTCCCCTATTTTAAACTTCTAATGCGGAGGTCACATGCCAACATGAACAATGACCAACCCCCTCCGCCTTTTGAATTTTTGGTGGATTTTTTTTGAAATGGTGATAACGAAAGTTTGAGGCCCTCATAGGGAAGAAAATGACCCAGAAAGGCCATAGGTGCAGTTGGTGTAAAGAACAGACCACCGGAGCAGACCCAATGGTCCGTAAAGTATTCTGCCTATGGCGGAGACCACAGGTGGGTGGTGTCATGACATGATGGTGCACTAGAAGGAGCACCATGGCCGGTACAGGCTGCGGTGGAGCAGCTGGACTGCCGAATGTGCTGATGGTTGGTGGATGAAGATGTGGTTGAGCGGCAACGTCGGTGGAGCATCCCACAACCACAGGTAGCATTCTTCGGAGGCACGCAGTCTTCAAAAACGTGTGGGAGTTCGACCGATCACATAACACGAAGCCATTTTCTCTTGACTGCATCAGAAGAAACAACTAAACATCAACCACGACATGTTCAGGGAGCCGGATGTGGCTTCTAGCCGCATCTTGGCTAGACTGAACCAGTTCACCTCTAGCAGACAGGTCAGACCAGCGGACTGGACCCGCTACAGCGGGCTAGATCTACCTCAGTAGGCTGGACCTACCCCATCGGGCTAGACCCCTGACCTAATGAACCAGATCCAGGCCAGGTCGGGTCAGTGGAACCAAGACAGGTTGGGTCGGTCTGACCGAACCCAGACCCAACCATCTCCTTTTTGAAAAAATGTCAATATCTTGCAAACCGGGCATCCGATTGACAAGATGTTTGAAGCATTAGAACCCTCATGATGAGGTGGTTATTTTTGAATACTCTATGGAAGATTTCATAGAAGTTGGAATTAGACGTATGGCTTGAGGAGCAGTTCTCCCGAGATTAAGCGTGCTACATGTGGAAACCCTACAGTTGGATGAGACCTAAAGACTACTGATGAGCTACCCTTTGTGGATAAGATACTATGGACCAGTGGTAAGCAGCCTCTATGTGACCCGAAAGGCCCAAGTTGGGGAGCAGATTCTGTGTGACCTGACATACCCATAGTACTCGACCTAAGGAGTACCTCAGTATGGCTATAGATTAGAGGGAAGCAACTTCGGTGTGACCCGACATGACCACGGTGGAAAGCATCTTCTGTGTGACCTAGCATACCCACAGTACTCATCAGGGATGAGTACCAAAATAGTACTAGGTTAGTGGGAAACATCTTCTATGTGACCGAGTAGGCCCATTGTACTCATTGAGGAGGATTTCTTCAACAGCTGAGGTGTTTGATGTTATGACTGATGGTTCTACTTTTCTACTCTAGAATATACCTGTTGTGAGTTGTCTTGTGTCGTGATCATGCTCAGTGATCATGCTTTGTGGTTTGGTTGTTGATTTATTTGTGTTCTTTCATTTTTATTTTGGGGTTCCTACTAAGTATTTTGTTACTAACCCCTGTATAGGCTTCAACCACATGTGTTGTTTCTGGTGCATACGACCACCGCCTTGATGGAAGACTTGGTGGCCCTGGACCCGATGGTGCCCAGTGAGACCAGGAAAACAAGAAATACTTCTATAACTTCTAGAATATACTTTGTACTTACCCATTAGGTGGGGTTTTTAGCAGATGGAAATTCAGTGTTCCTTTTATACTTTTATGTTTTCTAGTTAGTCTTTTGTTGGGTTTGTATTCTGACCCATTTGACTTTCAGTTGTACCAGTACTCAGTGATTGTTTATAATGGCATGCTCGTTTACTTTTCCAGCTTTGGGATGTGTTTGTGTGTGCGTGTGTATAGGTACTTGGTCAAATGAATCCCACTTTTAGGTTTACAGCATTTGTTCTAGTTGCCAACCCCTGGCCTTCAAGAGGCAGGCTTGGGCTATGTCACAACATGGGCCCTGGGGGACAGGTCATGACAAAGTGGTATCAGAGGTGGTCAGTCCTACCTCAAAGACTGAGATTATTTTGTTTTGTTTTTGGGTAAAAGGTGTTGAATGTTTTGAGTTTGACTTTTAGATTTGGGGATTCCATTGTTGGTGCGACATGCAACGTATCCATACACCAAGACCTTGAATTATGCCTTTTGGATATATACATGAAAACACTGGTTTCATAAGTGTCTCATTATGATTTCATGAATAAGAGTAAGCTCACCAAGTATAATCTTATGAATGTGGTACATATTGATCTATTTCAGGATGCCTCCACACATAAAACCAACTAGGATTATGATACATGATTGTGTGGATAAACCGTCTAGCGATGATGCATCGGTTCAGGGACTAGTGCTAGAGATGGCCCTGACGGGTGGTGCACCGGTGTTTCCACCACCCATTGATCAGCAGTTACTACCAGAATTACTGGTAGAGTATTCATACAGGCTCAACACCTTGCATGAGTTCTAAAGATAGGGGCCTCCTAGGTTTAGGGGAGAGATAGATCCTCAAGTCGTTGAGGACTGGCTAGAGGTAGTAACGCAGGTCTTCCGTTTAGTGAGGAAACAACTTGACCAGATGGTAGTTTAGGCCGCAAGACTTCTGTAGGTCTCTACATAGAGATGGTGGATCTTGACCATACAAACGAATAATGAGGCGACCCTCACCTAGATATACTTCGATCAGATTTTCTGGGAGGAGTTCTTCCCCGTGACCTTGCGCTCAGTGCACATACAAGAGTTGCTTCACCTATAGTAGGGCAGCCTGTTGGTGCTTGAGTACTCTATGAGGTTTAAAAACCTCTATTTCTACTCCAGAGACATTGTGAAAGACCCTTTATTCAGGGTCCAAACCTTTGATAAGGGACTCATATGGGAGATCAAGGCATCTATGGTGTCTCTTAGCATCCCCACTCAGGATGGAGTGCTGGAGCAAGCCCTTCTTGGAGAAAGATTCCTGGAAGAGCAGGCGCCAATAGCTGGAGCCACTAGCAGACCTTAGGTAGTAGATTATTCAGTGGTGAGAAATAGATAACATACATGGGGGACCAAGCAGGCTGGGTATTTTAGGGGAAGACCCCAAGACTCAGGGTATGTAGTGTGGGATCCCAGAGTAGAGGGAGTCAGCAAGGGATCGAGCTATACTTCATGTGCAGTGGGAAGGGACACATGGATCGTGACTACCCGACCTGCCACACAGACGAAAAAAATATGGTCAAGGGACCACCAAAGAATAGGTATAGGTTTGAGCGAGGAGGTCCGTAGGGTGGAAGAAGTGGCAGGGGAACAGGCTGAGCAGCAGGCGGTGGATGACGGTTTGAGGTGCTACCACCACCACCCCTAGGTGGTCCACCATAGGCTCAAGGAGCTGGAAGATATGGGTGAGGCCAGATTTAGGTGATGGAGGCCAACGACCATGGCTCTCTAGAGATGATTAGAGGTACAATTTGTTTTTTCTCCACCTTAGCTATAGTTCTTATAAACATAGGTTCCAGTCACTCTTTCCTTTCCATGGACCTCATTCGAGGCTTAGAGATTATGGTGGAGCCTTTGGATCGATCCTTATGATTAGAGACTCCTACGGAAGGGGATTTGATGATTACACACTAGTGCCGATAGTTTTAGATTACTCTAAGAGGTGAGAGCTTCAACTCTGATCTCATAGTAGCAGCATCGGGGCCTTAAGATGTCATCTTGGGTATAGATTAGAAATCTATTGTTCATGCTCATATTGATTGTTTTAGGCTTAAATTACAATGTGTATATGAGGATGGGACCAAGTTTTCCTTCACTGGAGAGAAGAGAACTTTTGTAGCACAAGATGTAATTTCTTGGAGGAGGGTGCAGCCAATAACTCACCAGTTTGCTAGCCTCACCCTCAGTGTGGTGGACGGGAGGAGTCTGAGATTTCCTATAGTGGTGGACGAGTATAAGGATGTTTTCTTGAGGATGTTATGGGACTACCTCATCACAGAGAGGTAGAATTTTTCATCAATTTGTACCTGGGGATGAAACCGATATCCACACCAGAATATTAGATGGATCTCATAGAGATTTATGAATTAAGGGTATAGTTGGAGGACTTACAGAAGAAGGGATTTTTGAGGCCCATCATTTCACCCTGGGAAACCCTAGTATTGTTTTCCAAGAAGGCTGGCATGATCTTGAGGTTGTACGTGGACTTAAAGCACCTGAACCAAGTGATCGTGAAGAACAAGTATCCACTACTGAGGATTGATGACCTCTTCGACCAGCTGAAGGGAGCGAGGTGGTTCTCGATGATCGACCTTAGATCAGGCTATCATTAGCTTTATGTACGAGGTGAGGATGTACCGAATATGACCTTTAGATGCTGGTATGGCCACTATGAGTTATTAGTGATGCCATTCGGCGTGACCAATGCCCCAACAGTGTTCATGAGACTCATGAATAGGATCTTCTAGCCTTATGTCAATTGTTTTGTAGTAGTCTTCATTGATGACATCTTGGTGCACTCGGCGTCAGAGGAGGAGCCCGCTACACACTTGCAGATAGTCCTGGATACACTCCGAGGGCACCATCTTTATGGAAAGCTCTCGAAGTGCCAGTTCTGGCTTTGAGAGGTCCACTTTCTGGGACACATCATCTCGAAGGCCAAAGTTGTTGTGGATCCGGTGAATATATAGGCAGTGCTTGCTTGGGAGCCATCCAAGAGTGTAACTGAGGTCTATAGTTTCTTAAGGTTTGATGGATACTACCGAAGGTTCACCCAACTTTTCCTGAGTAGAAACACCTTTATCATCCTTGACACAGAAGGGAAAACACTTCATGTGGACAGAAAAGTTCCAACAAAGTTTCAAGGAGATGATGCAGATATTGACAAGTGCCCCATATTGAGACTATCAAAAGAGGGAATTGGGTATGTAGTTTTCTACGGTGCATCAGGAACCAGACTGAGTTTTTTCCTGATGCAGGAGTGAGCGGTGATCACCTACAAATCACGGTAGTTGAGGCAGCATGAGAAGAACTACACGACCCATGACATGGAGTTAATAGAAGTGGGTTTTTCCTTGAATATGTGGCGGCACTACTTTATGGATGAATTATTTACCATCTACTCCGAACACAAGAGTCCCGGGTATATCTTCTCATAGAAGGACCTGAAATTGAGACAACAGTAATGGCTAGAGTTCCTCTAGGACTATAACTTTTAGATAGTTTATACTCTTGGAAATGGGAATGTGGTGGTATATGCACTCATCATGAGGTATGGTTTAAAACTGATAAGTGAGGTAACATAGTATTTAGCTGCAATGCAAATATCCTTCATGGATGATGATGAAGCATCTTACCTCCAATTGATGACTATCAATCCTCCACTCTTATAATGAGTTAGGGAGGCACAACTTCTGGATGTTGACTATGAGGCCCAATGTTCTCAAATATCCTCAGGACATGCTTCTAATGTATTTTTGATAGGTGTGGAGCATGTCATCCTTTTCAGAGGATGCACCGTAGTACCAGTGATGTTACAGAAGGAGGTGAAGAAGGAGTTCCATACATCCCCTTTATCAGTACATCATGGTGTGGAAAAGATGTATTAGGACCTCCAACATCAGTACTGGTATCCAAGGATAAAGAAAGTGGTGCCATATTTTTTTTCACGATTCCTCACTTGTTATCAAGTGAAGGTCAAGAATCAGGTTTCAACATGCTTGGGATAACCACTTGAGGTATCAGAATGGAAGTGGGATGGTATCTCCATGGAATTCGTGATAGGGTTAACACACACGTCAAGGGGCCATGATTCTATCTGGGTGATCATTGACTGACTCACCAAGTCGGATCACTTCCTAACCATCCAAGATTAGGGATTCGTAGAGGAATTGAGATGCCTCTATGTCCAGGAGATAGTGCATCTTCACAGGGTGCCTTTGACGATCTTCTCAGACTGTGATGTGTGCTTTACATCCCGATTGTGGAATGGGTTGCAGGAGGCATTTGGGACTCAGCTATGCTTGAGCACAACTTTTCACTCTTAGATAGATGGTCATATAGAGTGGACCATACAAACCTTGAAGGACATGATTCGTGCTTATGTCCTTGATTTTGGTCATAGTTGGGAGGACCACTTTCCATTGGTTGAGTTTTCATATAGCAATATATATCAATACACCATTGGAATGACACTATTTGAGGACTTGTATGGTCAACCATGCAGATCACCTCTAGGCTGGACAGACCCAGGGTAGTCAGCACTCATGTGTCTAGAATTGGTACAGGCTACTACTGAGAAGGTGTAGATCATCCAGAAGCATATGACGACTCCACAGAGCATACAAAAATCATATTCTGATAGGAAGCGAATACCCTTGGAGTTTTAGGAGGAAGACCATATTTTCCTTCGGGTCTCACCTCGACGAGGATTGAAGAGATTTGGTTAGGGAAACAAGATATATCCAAGGTTCATCAGACCTTTTCATATCCTCAGCAAAGTTGTAATGGTGGATTACCACCTAGCTCTTCACCCACAGATGCACTGAGTGCACGCTTTTATTCACATGTCACAGTTGAAGAGGTACGTGCATGATCCATCGCAGTTCATTGACTGGGGCGAGCTGAACATTGAAAATGGGGAAACATTTGCAGAGTTACCAGTGGAGATAGAGGATCAATAGAAGCAGGTCCATCATGGACGACCGATTCCTCTGGTGCGCATTCTATGGTAGCACGAGAATCTCTTGGAGGGCACATGGGAGCGAGAGACTCAGATTCATGCACAGTACCCCCATTTGTTTGATTATCCTTTATTTTGGATTTCAGGGATATAAAGTCCTAAGTTGGGGAGAATGTAATTTCTTGTAATTTCCATATATATTTTTTAAATTATATAGAATTATTTTGTGATCAAAATCTCTGAAGGCACGTGATTCCAAGGCCCAGTGAGCCTAGAAGGGAATTTTTAACTTTTTTTAGTTCACTTAAGTAAACGTGCGAGCATGTTTTTCTAACTTTTAAACCAGTGCTCAGATAGAAAATATGAGGGAACTGTTGAACTTGAAATTCTGGGATTTTCCTAGAAAGGACTTAACTTCAACTAGCAAGGGTCATAGGTAAAAGTTAATTTTTGGACTTTTCAAAAAATAATAAAATAACTTAAAAAAGTTATTTTATTTTATTTCACATTGTTGAGAAGAAAACAACGATGTTGTGGTGAAGTGATGAGGCTCATTAAAAGAGTATCATTAATGGATCTTTATTTTTAGTGTAACGACATTTTAAATTCAATGTAACAGCTACGTTGTTTCATAAATGAAACAACGTAATGATGCGACATCGCAGCATAATAGAAAACACTATGACATGTCTTCTTTTAATAAGCTAATGTGTTGGGGGGGAACGAGAATTAAATGGTGGAAAATTCTCTGAAAAACCACTAACAAGTTTTCTCTCCAACTAAGAATGACGAACGCTAGTGGAAAATTGACGACTTTGACGCACCATGAGAAATGAAGTTGAGAAGCAACGAACGCCTTCGACTTCTTGAATCCTCGAGGGCGGAGCGCTTCATAGAAGAACTTCATTTGAAGTAGGTCTTTGTTTTGTTTTAAGTTTTATCTATTCTTTATTTTAAACGATGAATGTGGATCAACCCACGAACAAGTTTACCCACAGATCATTCGTTATTTCGGGAGGGTGATGTTTTTTGGGTTTTCTTTTAAGGATTGAATTATTATTGATAAAGCATCATTTCCATGACTCTCCTATTTTAAAATTATAATGTGGAGGTCATGTGCTGACATGAACAAGGCCCAACCCCCTCCGCCTTTCATGTTCTTGGTGTAATTTTTTTTGAAACAATGATAAGGAATGTTTAAGGCCCTTACAGGGAAGGCGATGCCCCATAGAAGCCATAGGCACAGTCGAAGTGAAGAACAAACCACTATAGTGGACCTAGTGGTCCACAGAGTATTTTTCTGGTGCGCTGATGCTGGCGGTATGCCATGATGATGCACTAGGAGGAGGACCACAGCTGGCCTGGGCCACAACGGAGAAGCAGGACCACTGGTTGTGTCGGCGTCCGGTGGAGGCGGACATGGTCGAGCGACCGTGTTGGTGGAGTGGCCCAAAATAGAAGGTTGTGTTCTTGGGAGGCACGCAGTCTTCAACCATGTGCGGTAGTATGGATGACTGTGTAGCACAAAGCTACAGTTGCTTGACCATGGTGGAGGAAACAACCCCGCGTCGACCACGTGGTGAACAGGGAGCCAGACGCGGTTTCTAGCTACATCCCAGCTAGACCAAATTGGTCCGCCTCTGGTGGACCAGGAAGACCAGCAGGTCAGACCCACCCCGTCATCCCAAACCCACCCCTGTGGATAGGGCCATACCCATGGCCCAATGGACCAGACCCAGACCGGGCCGGGTCCGAGTCGGGTTGGGTTGGTCCCATCGGGTTAGACCAGACCCGGACCCAACCATCCCCCTTTTTTAAAACATGAATATCTTGCAAACTAGATGTCCGATTGATGAAACATTTATGAGGTTGGAACCCTCACGACGAGGTAGATATTTTTGAATAATCTAGGGAGAATTTCAAGGAATTTGGAATTTGACGAATGGTTTGAGGAGTGGTTCTCCTGATTTCCAGCATGCTTCGTGCAGAAACCCTGCGGTTGGATGAGACCTAAAGACTGCTGACAAGTGACCCTATGTGGATCAGATAATATGGACCCATGGGAAGTAGCTTCTATGTGAACCAGTATGTCCACAGTGGGGAGCGACTTCTGTGTGACCTAGCAGACCCACGATACTCGACAGGAGGAGTACCTCAGTATGACCGTAGATTATTGGGAAGTGACTTCTGTGTGACTCGACATGACCACGACGGGGAGAAGATTCTATGTGACCCAACATACCCATGGTACTCATTAGGGATGAGTACCAAAACAGTCCTTGTTTAGTAAGAAGCGACTTCTGTGTGACTCGGCAGACCCACTGTACTCATTAAGGAGGAGTTATCCAATAGCTAAGGTGTTCAACATTATGAATGATGGATCTACTTTTATTCTATAGAATATACCAGTGTGAGCTATCTTGATTCATGATCATGCTTTTTGGTTTGGTTGTGGATTGCTTTTTGGTCTTTCCTTGTTATTTTGGGGTCCTTAATGAGTATTTTTTTACTCACCCCTGCACGGGCTTCACCCACACATGTTGTATCTATTATAGATGACCGCTGCCTTGATGGAGGACTTGGTGGACCAGGACCTGGTGGTGCCCAATGAGACTAGGAAGATGGGACATAATTCTATGGATTCCAGCAGCTACTCTATACTTACCCATCAGGTTGGGTTTTCAGCAAATGGCCATTCAAAGTTACTTTTGTACTTTCCTGTTTTCCTATTAGTGTTTTGTTACGTTTGTATTCTGGTCCATTTGACTTTCATTTGTACTAGTACTTAGTGGTTATTTATAGCGGCATAATCGTTTACTTTTCCAGCTTTGGGATGTGGTTGTGTGTGCGTGCATACAGGTACTCAGGAAAATGCCTCCCACTTTCAGGTTTACACCTTCAGCGCTAGTCACCAACCCCATAATTCATCATCTATTACTTAAATGATATTCTTAGGTTCATGATGTGACAAGAAAGTTGGATATCTAACTTGGTTTCTAAGACAATATCTAGTCTATATTTCTCTATCTAGGTATCCAACAATATCATATAAAGGGTGGTCTCTAGGAGTCATAACATCTATAGGGATAAAAGTATTTGGCATATCATTTTCTTCTTCAGGTTCAGATTCAAATAATCCATCAGAATTGGGTTATTTTTCTATAGTAGGTTTTAAAGAATTATTACTAGATTTTACATTGATATTTAAAATAAGAAAGGTTATCCACAAGGATTTACAAAGGGGTCTTAGGTTCATATGGATCTGTTTCATCAAATTTGACATGTATATTCTTCCAAAATTTTGGTCATTTTACTAAATTCCCTATATGATTAACTAGATATTGAGTATCGAAGTAAAATCCATTCATCACTTTCAGATAAAAATATGTCTAAATTCTCTTTTTATTGCGTATAAAGACTTTACAACCAAAAAATCTAAAGTAATTAACTTTTTGATTTTCCCCCATTCCATTACTCATATGGGATTTTTTAAGAGATGTATAATAATGATTCTATTAATAATATACCAAGATGTATTCACAACCATTACCAAAAAATAAATAGGTAAATCATATTAATTAATCATGGTCCAATCTATTTGTTGCAGAAGATTAATATAGTAGAATGATTATAGAAATACAAATGTTGAGAGTTGATCATAGAAATTTGATCTAAGTTGTGAGGCCGATCATTGTAAACACCATTGGTGTGGTTTTTGAGAGATATTACTTTCTTGGATGTAGCACATAATGGATATTAGCAATAATGTATATAAATCTAGAGCGGTTGTTTCATACCCAAGCAGATGAGATATAGGAATTAATAACATATATAAAATTCCTTGATAGGGTGTGGATGAAGCATCGAGGGTGGAAACAACACTTGCAAGCACAATTACATGAACTAACAGAGTGACCTATTAAATGTTGTTTTAAAAAGGATCCACGTCAGTATTGGATCAAATAAAATATTCTGATTTTTCATAACTACTAACTATATGAGAGGCAAGTCCATGTGTTCCACCCGCTGAATAGGCGTGGAAAGAATAAATCTTGGTGGAAGAAACATTTTCTTCAAGTATAATATTTTTATAGGAGTCAAACCTATTGTTATGGTAGGGTTTTTTTTATTTTTGCAGAGGAAACAATTGAAAATAATGATCATGTTACTGAAAGTGAGCTTAGAACTACCGTTATTAGTGATCAGATTAGTTGTGAGCAAAGTATTATTTATATAAGTAATGAGTGTCATGCTTGGAAAGCAATAAGTACAACATCTATTATAGAGATAATTTGCATACTGAACCTGAATTTACTCAAATGTTTTCCCCACATGCCATGTTGGTACTGGTTGAGCATCCTTTGGTAGTAGAGATCATGGGGAGAGGCTAAAAAATGGGTACATATGCAGCCAGAATACTAGGAATTTATGGATTACTTTGTAGGCTCTGTGTATAACACACAAATCAAATTTCATGACTATGTGAACAAGGAAACGACTCCTGAGATTAGTTTGGATACAAGGGATCCATCTCTATCAAGGGAGTTGCATGATTTGAGCTTTTAGGCGGTCCAACTTAAGGACAATATGGTTTTTTTCAAGTGGAAAAAAGTGTTAGGTATGTGGGTTGTCCATGTACAAGAAGGTGGGAGTGAATAACTACCAAGGGGAAGTTTTTTTCTGTTTTATTCTTTAGTTGGTATTGATGGTAGTAGTAGGTGGTGGACAATTGGATATTTTGGTTGGGGGTATTAAATAAGGGAAATGTTATAAGGGAGGGTCATAAATATTATTCTGGAAGTTTTAGTTGGGAAGTCGGAAAGGGTTGGTCCTTGGGAGGATTTAGCTAGGCCTTGGGAGAGAGGTGTTCTTCCTCAGAGTTTTTATTTTTCATCCCTTTATTATCCTATTTTAAATTATACTTCTCTTCCTTCTTTGCTATAATAATCAGCACCGTTATCCAGAGTAACAATATATAGTTTGTTTGTTCTATTTTCTAATTTAAATCTGGTCATGGGTACATTATTAGATTAGAGTCCTAACATAATACATGGTTATACTTTAAAAGTTATTTTCTTGAAAAAAATTTAAAATAAATTTTCAAGTATAAAACTATATCAATCACATGACACCCACCATAATTCATGAATATACATTTACTGTAATTCATTCCACAACAATTTATAAAATGAATACAGTCATCCAAATTATTCTATATGTTTTATATCATGAAATATTATGGAAATTATGGAAATGGATAGCATGAACTAATACAAAGGATTGACATACGGGTAGTATAAGACAAAATATATGAAAAAAACAATGAAAAAATGAAGGATATTTTATCAAAGAAATGGTCAACACTAAGAATAATGTCAAATTGTTTATTATCTCAATGGAAAAATTTAATGAAAAAATTAGAGGAATGTAAATAATTATGATTTTCAAAAATATCGGAATGTCAAATCCAAAATTGAAGTATCGATAATATTGAAATAAATTTCCCAAATATTCATTGGTTCAATGGATCCTAGACTATTAATGAACTAAGTAACAAGAAAAAAAATTCTCTCAAGTTCTCATCATTTTTCAAAGAATAAGTATTTTTTTCTTTATACTAAGTTTTAGTTGTTCTTTTTTACTGAATGTCTGATCTTTCATTCATTGTACTAATTCAAAACAGCACAAGGTCTCCCTATTCCTAATTGCTATCCTGTTATTTTTCTAATATTCTAATCAAATAAGTTCTAGTAATTTTTTTATAAGTAGAAATAATTTTCACTAAGTGTTGTACCTTTTAGATGTGGTAAAAATATCTTACCACGAAATTATTTTAAAATAAAAAAATCATTAGGCATATGACATTGTTGCATCTAACTAGTTGATAAATAAGAATCTAGGAACTTCATGTCATATCCATATCGTGAAAAATCTCAATGCCTCCCACGAAAACCCTAGGGTTTCTCAGTCTCGACGGGATCCGCGGGCTTGATTTGCTTCAATCTTTCCTCTTCTAATGGATGGTTTTAATCCTGAAGAAGAATTTGCCTTCGGAAAATCTATAAGCACGGCTCAGAAGGATGAAATCCCACCGATGGACAGACCATAGGGTATCTCCTTCATCGAATCCCTCAAAGGCGTGGACCTCTATTAACCCTCTGAGTCACGAATCTCCCACTGCAAGAACTTGAAGATGGTCGATTTGCTGTTGAAGCCGATCTGGACGCGCTCCAACAGAGGTCACTACTTTATAAGTTTTCTGTCATGTCTCGTATTTCATATCTCAAGGGTGACAAACCCTAGTCCAAACCAGAGCTCAAAGCACGAGTCACTCACATATGGGGGTTCGTGGATTGGAAACTAATCCCAATTGGGAAGGGCTATTTCCATATACTCCTAAAATCACAAGACGAGCTTGATAGAGTCTGGAGGTTAGGCAATCTCCAACTCAAGCCGGGTGTTCTTCACATTTCTAAATGGGATCTCGCCTTCAACCCATAAAACACAAGGAATTCCTTAGTGCAGATTTGGATTCGTTTACATGGGCTCAACTGGTACATCTGGCACCCGAAGATCCTCAACGATATAGCCTCCTGTATCGGTACGCCTCTAAAGACTAATCAACGAATGCTCAACGCCGATCTTGGTCTGTATGCCCGCATGATGGTTGAATTTGACATGGCCACCAAAATATCGGAGGTCATCGTATTCAATGCAAATAACTACAGAGCTGAAGTCCGCGTCGAATGCAAAAGGATGCCCCCCTACTGTGAACTTTGCAAGATTGTTGGACATTCTTTGTTGAAGTGTCGTGTTTTAAAAAACCAGGTATCCCAACCTTCGAATGATGGCTGGACTGAAGTCAAAAGGAAGAAGACATGTAAGGCTTCGGTCTCTGTCCCAAAACCCCCGAGGAAGAAAGCTGAGGTCTGGGTGAAGAAAACATCTCATCTGTGTGAATGCTTTGGGGCCACCTGGGCTGAGAAAGTGGAAGTGAAAGAAATGGCAGAAATTGATCAGGCTATTCAGGACGATATCGAACGCCTGATTCTGGACGTTTGTGAGAAATCTGACCTGCAGGCAGGGCAATGTGCAGCTGAAAACTCTACAATTTCAATCACATGTCCCTACTCTGAGTATAATTTTGGAGAAAAAAGAATGCCAAACTCTAATTATCACTGGTCTAGATGTGGGTGCTATGCTGAAAAATCCTCATACCACCACTGCCGATAAAATGAAGGAGGTGCAGATTGAATTGCATGACCTCTCTTTCCCTCCGCAGATGGATAATGCAGGTGACCTCACTCCCTGTTTACCTAATTCTATTAACATGGTTGAGTCTACTAAAGCAATGCCAGGTTCGTCCAACGTTTATCTAAATACTCCAATAAAATCAAACTTGGACAATCAAAAATTGGTGAGCGGCCTCATTGAACCTGCAGGGGCAATGGGTGATATCACTATATCACCCAATGTTCACCAAGCTTTGGGCTCGGCTAAAAAATTAGAGGTTGGCTTTATAGCCACATCCTTTACCTCTATTTCAAATGACAACACCTTGTCTGTCGATATTTCTAGTGATTTTGACATTCCTGATATTTCATTGATGAGTAACCAGGGATTGAATACCTCCCCAGCCTCTTCTTCGAGTCTTAGGATATCAAAGAGGAAAAAAGGTTTGGGCGGTTCGAAAAAGAAAAAGGGGATCTCTCGCTCCAAAGCTAGGTTCTAAATGGATGTCATTTTTTGTAACTGTCAGGGTATCACAAACCCTAAAACTTTTTATGTTCTTAAAAGAATTATTTTGATGCATAAGCCTAAGCTTTTTGCTATCACTAAACCTAAAATTTTCTTTTCGATGAAATTCAAACATTTTGTTGCTTCTGGCTATTCTTTTCTAGGTTCTTTCAATAATGGTAATACTGTTGACTCTCTTTGTATTTTTCATCACAACTCTTTGCAGGATGTTAATGTCTTTTTCTCCTCTAACCAAATGTTCACATGTGATTTTAAACTAGAAAATTCACATAATTTCTGTACTTTTGTTTATGCCAAAAATAGATATCAAGAACTTAGGTCTCTTTGGCATGACCTTCACTCCTTTGCAAACACCATTCAAGTTCCTTGGATGGTTCTAAGAGATTTTAATGATATTCTCTCCCATAGTGAAAAGATTGGTCCTTCTCACCCCCACATATCTTCTAAGGACTTTCAGGCTGCCTTAGATGATTGTAGTCTGATCGAAATCAACCTCACAGGTGCTAAATACACCTGGTACAAAAGGCATTACAATAGGATCATGGAAAATAAACCTGATAGGGCCTTCTCGAATATCCCAGCTTTGGATTCTTGGGATACTATCTCGAGCATCACCTTACCCAAACAAAATTCTGACCATCACCCTATTCTTGTGAGTTGCCTCTCTAGACGAAGAAAATCCAACACTACTTTCAAATTTAACAATGCATGGACTAGTGATTTAGAATGTTCACTTATTAAAAATTTATGGGTCTCCATGTCTCATCACAACGATGTTTTTTCTTGTACTACCAAACTTAAACATCTTAAACAGTGTCTTAAGAGCTGGTGTGGAGCTAAAGCAAAACAAATGGATATGGACATAGTCACACCAGAGGCCGATCTTAATCAAATTCAAAACAATTCAACAAATTATGACTTCTCTGTTGACCCCCAGAATGAAATGAACATCTCCTTGAAGCTTAACTCCCTTCTGGTCCATAAAGATAACATAAACAAGCAAATCTTTAAAACGAAATGGATTATGGATGGAGACCGTAACTCCAAGTTCTATAATGCCCTTCAACGAATTAGGAAGGTTAGTAGACCGCTTTCCTTTCTCAAGGACAATGATATTCTATATGACTCTGAAGCGGCCATAGCCAATCATGTGGTTACTTATTTTGAAAATATTTTCAATGGTCCGTGTCTTAACAAATATCTTCATCATGATGTCATTCATAGACTGGTTACTGAGGACAATTGCATTCTTTTACGAGTCCCTCTTGATCATGAAATTAAAGACACTGTTTTTAGTCTCAATCCCGATAGAGCCCCAGGCCCCGAAAATTTCAATAATGGTTTTTATCAACATCATTGGGATTTCATCCTTTCTGATGTTTTTAAGCTTGTCAAATACTTCTTCTCCACGGGTGTTCTTCCCCATGGTCTTAATGCCAAATTTCTAACTCTCATTCCCAAAGTTCCCAATGTGTCTGGAATTCATCTTTTTAGGCCTATTGCTCTCATCAACTCTCTATACAAAATAATCACTAAGTTTTTATCCATTAGACTTTCCTCTCTATGTCACAAAATCATTTCTTGGAATCAATTTGGGTTCATCAAAGGCAGGTCCATACAGGACTGCATCTGCCTTGCCTCAGAATGTACCAATGCACTCAACAAAGTTTCTAGAGGAGGGAATGTGGCCATAAAGCTTGACATTAGAAAAGCCTTTGACACCATGGATTAGGATTTTATCTTCAAAGTTCTCCAAAGTTTTGGGTTCAATGAGATCCTTATAAACCGGATCCGCTCTCTCTTCAATTTCACTTCCCTTTCCATCTTGGTTAATGGATCTCTGAATGGTTATTTTAAATGCACCAAGGGAGTTCATCAAGGTGACCCTTTATCTGCTATCATGTTTGCCATTGCAGAAGACTACCTTAGTAGACTCCTTACTCGCCTTGTTGATCAAAATAAACTAAAACCCATTCAAGCAGCCCGAAATCTAAATGTGCCAACACATCTTCTATATGCTGATGACATTATCCTGTTTCTCAATGAGAGAAAAAGGAATATTCTAAATCTCAAATCAGTTTTATCCCACTATGAGGAAGTCTCTGGACAGAACATCAGCTGGATCAAATCGTCTATCTTCTTTGGAAAAAGTTTCCCCACTAATAGAAAATCTATCATCATCGAAAACCTTGGTATCAAGGAAGGTACCCTACCCTTCACTTACTTGGGAGTGCCCTTGTTCTCGGGAAGACCTAAAGCTATATATTTCACTTCTGTTGTGGACCAGGTTATCAGCCAACTTTCCTCCTGGAAAGGAAAATCCCTATCCATGGCTGGCAGGGTCTGTCTTGTTAAGTCTTCCATTATCTCTAAAATGGTTTACTCACTTATGATTTATAAATGGCCAGCTTCTCTCTTGAAGCGTATTAATGGGTACATTAATTTTTTTTGGGCCTGGTATCATCCTTGACAGAAAGCTTGTCACCATCCCTTGGACTACCTGCTGCAAACCGTTAGAGAATGGTGGTCTAGGCATAAAGAACCTCAAGCTCTTTAATGCGGTCCTTCAAGCCAAACTTACTTGGAAATTAATCAATCATAATGATGACTCCATTGATTTTCTTCAGAAAAAATTTCTTGAAAAGTTAAATAAAGGAAACTTGAGCTATGTCAACTCTTCGATCTGGCCCTCCATTAGAGACTCTTTTTCCAACATTATGAATAACTCTAGATGGATGGTTAGTAAGAATTCCTCTCTCAATTTTTGGAATTATAACTGGTCCGACACCCCCCTTATTTCCATGTTGCCTCCTAACTCCCCTCCTGATAACCTCAAATGCACTATCCATGAGGTGATGCATTCCCATAACCCTAACCTCCCTGAGTCCATTATGTATGTTATTGATAATCATCCCTTCTCTAATGCTGATGATTGCCTCATTTGGGAACCATCTCACAATGGTATTTTAGACTCTAAAAGTTTTTAAAATCATAGTTTCTCTAACTATGACCCCCTTTTTAACTGGTTGAAACACTTTGACAATGCTTGGATCAAGCCCTCTAGATTAAACCTTATCTGGAGCATTGCCCATAATCGCATTCCTACTAAAGTCTCCCTTCAGTCCTTTGGTATCCAACTCTGCTCTCAATGTCATATGTGTCATCAACATAGAGAAGATACTAATCATATTTTCTTATCTTGTGCTACAACTTCTACTCTTTGGAATTATATTACTGACCTGTTTGACTGCATATGACTTCGTTCTGACTCCATACATGCTCATTTAAAGTGGTGTGTGGAGGTTGATTACTTGCGACAAATCAAGAATCTCTTCCTTTGCACTGTTGCAGATTTCCTCCACATTATCTGGTATGATATAAATAATATCATTCATCATAAACACTCCTTCAATCTTAATGCAAGTTGGACGATAATTCTCATTGCTATCCAGGATGCTGCCTTGACTCAAAAAGCTCACTGTGACAACTTTTTAAGGGACTTTGTGATCCTTCGATGTCTCAGGATTGACTGAGGCACACAATTGAATTTTTTTGGCAGCCTCCCATTCTGGGTTGAATCAAGGTCAATGTGGATGGAGCTTCCAAAGGAAATCTGGGTCCAGCAGGCTTTGGAGCTGTTTTTAGAGATTTTCTAGGTCACATCCATTGATGTTTCTATGGAAGCTACGACAACGCCTCTTCGCTAGAAGCTGGAATGATGGATGTGATTCAGGCTATTGACTTTGTCAAAATCAAAGGCTGGAATGACATTTGGATTGAAAGTGACTCAACCACCATTATCCAAGCCATTTGGAATGGAGTGGTTCACCTTGCCTGGTCACTTACTTCCCAATGGATGAACTGTCTTGACTTGCTCCGAAAGATTAGATTCATTGCCACCCATGATTATCATGAAGAGAATATGGTAGCTAATGGACTTGCCAATAAAGGAATCAACCAAAGTGTTACTTGGTGTGAGGACCTCACGACTGATCTTCTTACTCTCTATGATAGAGATTGTAATAAAATCCCTTCCTTCACACTTTTGTAGTTTTCCCTCCTTTTTTAATAAATTGTGCCTTGGTCTTTAAAAAAAGGGGCTAGAAATTTCTTATCTCAAATAATTGTTATGCCCTAATGTTTTACTTTTTACGTTTTATTAAAATTTCTCTCTTTTTCAACATTATTTTATCTCATATGATTTTTAAAAAACACTTCATAAAATTCCCTTTATTTTAATCGTCAATCAGTTTTAAACTAAAACTTTATTTTTTATTGCAAAAGAAATGTTTTTGATAATACCCACACTAGTAGTATCACTAGAACATGTGAGTTTTAATATATAGTGAGGAAAACTAGGAGAAAATTACAATAAGAGGAAGTGTAAAATAATAAATAAGGATAATAAGAAGTATGGGAAGAGGAAAAAGAACTTGGGAGGCACTTCTGATATCTCATCTGCCTTCCCCTATTTAATATCCTAGACCCTCCCCTAACAAAACCCCAACTATCCCCCTCTACCACAAAAAACTCACCCATATCTATTGAGGTAGATTCCCCTAGATAGAACCCCATCATAATAGTCACACCCACCTTTCTTCACCATCCCATGTGATCATATCACTACCACCCCAATTATTTGAAGGTGTGTAAGGACAACCCCAATTATTTCATATGAAAAACTAAACTCTACCACACATAGAACTACAAATTCAATAGTTTGAGCACCAATTTTGGTAACAAAATTCCCTATTTTTCTTATAGCACTAGAACTAGGATCATGATGATGCTCTTTTGATGTGGAGGTTCTTAGATAACTATGTATTCTCTTTGGACCCCAACATCATCAGATTTTGTTTCAAATTTTTCCCTTTATTTATTTTACAACAACTGGTGCTTTAGACTAAACCAAATTAGAACCAAACTACCCAAATTTTTTTTCATGCATATCCTGAATAAGTGTTGAATAAACCAGAGTAAAATTTCAAACCTTATAATCTTCTAAAATTATTATTTTTTCTTACTTTATATCATATTTAATATACTATTTTCAAACATAAATATCAATGAGAGGCCATGTAGGTTCCCGCATGGATTACTATTTTTCTCGCATCTCTTGATTAAACTTAACTGGTATTCTACCACCGTACTTAGTTCCACCTTTCAATCACTATGTTCATTAGAAAAATCAAGATTTGGATCCTTTATAAGTCCAATATGAAGGTTTTATTCTCCTACAAGACCCAAGAAGTCATCACAGGGGTCATCAAATTTTTCTTGGTGCAATAACTGATGATAGGGAACTATTTTTTGGGAATAAAGAGATTTAACATTTATCTCAAGGGTAAAATATGAAATAATTTCTATTTTTTTCATGTATAAAAAACCAATATTGTGGGTAATTATTATAGCTTAGGTAAACTGATATATCCTAATCCTATACTATAGCCAAAACTGGAAGTGCACACTAGTCGCATAAAACCTGGAAGGAAAGCTATGTGTTTTTTTTATGGTTGGTCATCTTTGAGGCCAAACATTTTTCCTTTAAAAAATGCATCCCACCAGCTATATGGATCAGTCTGTATGCTATAGGGGTGTGGGGATAGTCAATTGGTGGCTCATACAGAACTCCCACCCACTCAATTATTTTATCCAGCTTCTTTCTTTCCTTGAGTCCAAATGAATTCATGACCTGTTGCTCATTGACCGTTATTAGTCGATCATCTCTCATGTGTTCACCCAACACTAATAATTTAACCTAATTCATAAAAATTTATAGAAAAGGTTTCTCCTATTGTAATATTTATTCTTCCAGTGGTGGAAGATCTCCCATATCCAACACAGGTAGTGTTGGATTTGGTTCTATAGAACCGATCTTATTACTTGATTACATGTTTTTCTTATTAAATAAGTTTTCTTATCACATCATGATTATTCTTATGTATGATAGTTTTATGTTATAATATCTTTAGAATATATGTCGCATTGAAAGGAATTAGTATTTTACCGCTATGATGAGAATTAGGTGGTGCCACAACATTATTCATGAATCACATTCTATGGATAAATGATATTGTCTGACAGGACATAGAAAATATAGGCTACTTGGGGAAGATGGCTCATAAGGAATTGGGACACCTTGTCATGGTGTTCACCATTATTAATCTCCATGATAGTAGGATATGAGAATATACTCATTAATAGGAAATGCACATTTCCATGTATCATTATATGTTCCTATCCACAAATTTGTGTATTGATCCTTAGACTTTAAGATTATCATTAATTGATATTATGAATCACATAATTTGATGTATTTATGAAAACCGTGATGAAATATTCTTGTGGAGATATTGGATATGTTGGGTGCATCATAAGTGATATTGCATTAATGGATAATGTGATAAATGATTTATCCATTTTTGTCTCTTGATGGATGTTAATATCTTAGGCCCTTTTATAGTAATGGAACCTCTTGAATAAATCCATGACCATGGTGTTCAATGGGTGTGTTCATTTATTTAAATTCAAAGAATGAAAAAAATCATCATATAGGTTGATGACACTGGCATGAAACCTTCTTGACTTGAGATATTGTGAAAAAAGGATTATATTACATGATAAACATTCATAGGAGGTTGAACATTGTTGTGACATTAACTTATTTCTCTATGTATATCTTGGTATGTTGCAAGATTCAAACCTTGGAATTTAGGTGGTTATGTCTAATTCCATAGAGAAAGATGCTAATAGGGTCACACACTAAGTGCATCCATTATTTTAGTTAAATTATAGTATTGAATTTAACAAGTTATAATAACTAATATTTATTTTAGTTTGGTTGATCACCATAATTTAATCACAAGTTATTTGAAAGAATAATTGAGTTAAATAATAATAATAATTTTTTTTTCAAGTTTGTTGAATGTAATATTTATTATATTTATCTATGAATAATACAGTGATATTTATTTAATAAATAAATAGTCATTATTCAAGGATTAGTAAATGTGGATGAGGGAAAGTGGGTTGGGTTTAATGGTATGATTAGAAATGGTATAAATGACATTTATTTAAATTCTTTATTAATTTTTAATGTTAAGAATTTAATAATAATAATAATATTATTATTATTAGTGGATATGGGGTTTATTAAGAATTTTGGAATTGAGAAAGGACTTGTGTGTGATTTGTCAACCCTAAACCTGCCAGAAGAAATATATAATTATATTACTTTCCTAAAATACAATTGGTGTAAAAAATGGATAAAGTGAGACTCTTTTAAACCCTATGGATAGATCAAGAGATTCATAGTGCTCTCCTACCCTCCTCTCTCAAACCAACAAGAGATCATCAAGATTTCTTCCTCTCTCAAGAAGAATTATGATGCGTTCAACCATAAACAACGCAAGCGATCATGAACTGTCGTGCTAGCACTCAATGATTTTATGTCATCATTCAAAGATTGTGGTGCACATGTGGATCACCAATATAGAAATTCTAAACTTTAATCCTATAATTCAACAATGGTGAGATGATATCTATTCCATCGGTTCATCGATGCAATCAGAATTATGAGTTGAGGTAATTCTTTACTTTCTTATAAATTAATTATAAATTACATGTGAAGATAATTCACTTTTGGTTCCACCATTTTAATCTAGTAAAATAATATACTATTATTATACATGACATTTTTATCATGTAAATGAATTATTACATGTGATTTATGACTAAAGGCCAATTTGGTCATACCATCAATGGATGCTTCTGCTATGCTCAGAGCCTACAAGTGGTATCAAAGAAATCACATGTTAAATTTATAATTATTTATAATTTTTGGTCGACTACATTTTTTTTCATTTCCTTTTACTTAAATTGATATGTTTTAATATCCAACACTTTCACCTCTTCCCTTTCTCCAATCTCGATAATATAACCAGTAATTGGTTAATGATTAAATAAGAAGAATAATTTTATGGAAACCATCTAGAGGCTCCATAATTTTTACCTGGAAATAACCATAATACATGACATGTACTTTTAGTATACACACCATATGATTTTTTTTTCATGTCAATATCTTGGTTTATCAAGTTATAAAAAAATAGGATATAATATCTGAATAGATCAGATTGACGTGTAGATCCAAATAGATTAGAACACATCAGGAAGAACTACACACCATGAAACCACTGTACACTATGTGTGGCCCTTATTATCTCATTATTGAGTACAGGGGATGTCCCAAGTGCACCATTAAATCTTAAGCAACAAACTGTGTATTCCTAGTACACACTATGTAGCTCAAACACATCCATGATAGGGGACACACCCAGACCCAAGGCATGTGATGTGGGCACAGGAAGAAAGAAAGTACACACTGTGTAAAATACTACACATCGTGTAGTATTATACTTTTAGTGTTCTAAAATTTCATGGAAAAAAGAATTAAATGTATAATTAAACCTATTGATTATGTGTTCCATGTGTCGTTCATTCGATAATACACACCATGTCATAGGATTAAAAATTATATATTAAATTAATTCATGTGTTAAAATTTTTACAAACACACAAGGTTTCCTCTAAGTGCACTTTTTTACTAAGTTAATTTTAAATGAAGTTTTTTAAAATTATAGATAGTGGGGAGTCAAGGATGATTGGATGAAAATAAGATAAATTGAATTAATTAGATTAATTCATGGTGAATTATATTAATTAAAGAATGAATCAAAGTAAATGATAAATATATTGTAAATGTATACATGTTATTTGATGTGTGGATGATCATGAGATCGTACCAACCCTTTCATGTGATTAGTTTTTTTAATTTATTTTGGTTTAATTATTATTTATGGTCTATGAGTCATCCCACACACCTCCTTATGTAATGTCCTACATGTTGATGATTTCTTTTATATAAACCCATTTATCCAATCAATTGGATTCCTAACCTATGTGTGAGTTAAATGTTATATAAGGAAGGAGATACTATGTGAGGTAAGGTGATCTGGGTCAAGGAGCTGAGGAAAAACCAATCAAGGTGATACACATGAACCAAAGGTGGAATGCTACAACCTAAACCAAGCTATAGTTCAAGGTGTTTTCCCCTAGGGTCATGGGTTAGTTTATCATTTTCTAGATAAACTAACCACTAGAAAACTCTCATTATCATTAAACTTACAATTTATTTCTATTAGTTGAAATGTAAATTATTTATGTTTGTTGATTCTGAAAAATCATCTAATAAATGAATTAACAATTTTGAAATATGGAATAAAATATAATTCAATTATGCATAAATGTTTTATTAGACATGGTTAATCACATAAGTAAAATAAACTTAATATTAACAAGGAATGTAAAGGGATAAAATGAGATTTATGTATAAGTATAAAAATATCTCAACTTAAATATCAATCAGGTATAGAATTCCACTACTTAAGTTAGAAATGAACTCATAGTTCAAAGTGCCTAACCAACCCAAGTTGGGGTACTTTCAATTATCATGGAACTTTTAGCTTGAAGTTTTGGCTTGGATTAACTTAGTTTACATCAAGTGTTGAATTCCCAACCAATACATGGTGTAACTACGAGGCAAGTGTTGAAGAAATATTTAAAAAATGATTTCAGGATTGGGGAGTCCACTTAATAGATCAAGGAACTATGAATTAATGTAGTTGTCAAGTTACACCTACCTAAAACCCTTCAAATATCTTTCCTAAACCAAGTCTAGATTATGAGAAGGAAATATAGATCCTTTCCTCTAGAATATCTAAAAGTCAATATATTCCAATAAATATTGTGAGGGCTATTGGGTTTTAAATTTTTTTGGGTGATTAATAATAATTTAGTTAAATTTAAATTTAATAATTTATTTTTTAATTTTAAAAAATATTAATTATCTGATCTTAATTTGTAGAAATGGTTATTCAAATGAATTCAAAAAAATCACTACAATCTATAATTGTAAAGGATAACTTTCTCACTAATAGGAATTTCCACAAAGGGTACAGGCGCTTGAGAATTATACTACACCATGAATGAAATTTATATATGTTGAAAGACCCACTTACTAAGTTCATTTCCAAATAGTATAATAAGGAAGAAGTATCTATCTATTTAAAACATGTTGATGATGTTATGGATGTCCAATGTTTCATACTATCCTCCATGTCTAATTTGATTCTAAATAAATACAAGGATATAGATGCAAATAAAATCATTTCTCACCTTAAGGATCTATATCAAAAGAAGGCGAGATCAGAGAGACATGAGATCTCCAATGCACTATTCACGTGCAAGCTCAGAGAGTCGATGCTAGGTGGGGAATATGTAGTCAATATTATTGGCTATATTAGGCACCTGAACATCTTTGGTTTTAATATCCCTGATGATATGTTCATAGATCTCATACTATTCTCATTTCCAAAAAACTTCTCTAGTTTTATTGTGAATTACAATATAAGAAATAGTTAGAAGACACTACTGATACTTTTTACACTTATTCTCCATGTCTATAAAGACATGGGGTGTGAAAAACTATAGGTACTAATGGTGAATAAGAAGAGGAAGAATAAGATAAAAGGTTCGAAGAATCATTCCAAGTATAAGGATCCAAAGCACTATCCTTCCAAGAAGAAGAAGATCTAGAGGAAAGGAAAGGAACATGATGCAGCATGTTTTTCATGTGAAAAGTAGGGCCACTGAAAGATGAATTTCACTAATACAAAGAAGAAAGAAGAATCTCTAGTTGTGTTCTTTATTGAGTTTAATCTTTCCATATCTTCAAGTTAGGTATTAGATAATGCCTGTGGTCCTCACAGTTGTATCCAAATACTAGAATCGAGTAGACTTTTGAAGATTAACCAAGATGAGGTGGATCAATGGGCTAACAATGGATTGAGGATAGCTACTCTATCCATTAAATACTACCATATCACATCACCGATATGAGTTATTTTGGTTTTAAAGAACTATTGTTATGTGCCTAGAGTTAACAAGAACATTATATTTATTTTTTGTTTAGATATGGATGGATTTTTTTAGCTTTGTAAATAAGGGTTTATACTTTTATAAAGATAAATTATTTTAGGGTATTGAACAATTGAATGATGGTATTTATGTACTAAATTACAAAAACCAAATTTTGGAAAGTGATAATAGAGTAAACACACATGACTCACATAATACCCATTTATATCATCACCATCTTTTTCATGTGAATGAAAAGTGTTTGAAAAATATCTATCAAGATGGTTATTTAGAATCTTTTGAGATAAACCCACTTGAAATATGTCATGATTGTTTATAAGGAAAGATGAACAAAACAACATTCATTGACCAAGGTGAAAGGGCTATATAAATTATGGAATTGGTACACACAGATGTGTGTGGACCTTTTGAAGTAGAAGCTAGAAGTGGATTCTATTACTTTATTACTTTTACTGATGACTTGAGTAGGTTTGGTTATATCTAATTGATGAGGTATAAGTCTAAAAAATTTGAGAATTTAAAAGAGTTCAAGAATGAGGTTGAGAATTATCATGGAAATAAGATAAATAAACTTCCATCGAATCAAGGTGATGAATATATTAACCAAGATGTTATCAACTTTCTAAGGGAGTATATGATTTTATCTCAACTCACTCCACTTTATAAACCACAATGTAATGGTGTTAGTGAATGGAGGAACCATACCTTGTTAGACATGGTAAGGTTAATGATGAGCCATGCAAACCTTCAATTATTATTTTGGGGATATGCATTACATAAAAATTTATATTTACTAAACCAAGTACCAAATAAATAAACAAACACCATTACCTTTGAGTTATGGAGTGGAAAGAAACCCATTTTGTAAAATGTCTATGCATAGGGTTGAGAATCTTTTGTTAAGGCTAGATCAAGCATCAAACTAGCACCCAAAGGAAAAAAGTGTATCTTTATAGGGTATCCCAAGGAAACAAGGGGATACTATCTATACAACACTTTAGACAAGAAAGTAAATTTTCTAAAACAAATTGTATTTCTTAAGAGGGAGCACATCCTTAAAGAGGATAGTGGGAGAAAGATTAACTTAGATGAATTTGATGATAAAGATACATAAGATTTGGTACACAAATGGATTCTAAAGGTCCCCATAGAAGATGTTGTTCCTAGAACACAAGTAATAAAAATGAGTGCTTGTGAGGTAAGAGAATCAGAGAGATAGTTTTCTGGTCATTGATGATGGTGAATTGTTATTGGTTAACAATTATGATCATCTCTCTTACAAGGAGATAATAGATACCTCAGAAGATTTAATATGGAAATAAGCCATGGATTCTAAGATATATTCCAGGTATTGAAACAAATTTTGTGTTTGGGTCGATCTCCCAGTTAATATAAAGAATGTTGGGTTTAAATGGATATTCAAGAGAAAGATGTACTTGGAAATTAAAGTAAATAAATACAAAGAAAGACTGGTATATAATGGGTTTAGAAAACATCAATTTATTGACTATGATGAAACATTTTCTTTAGTTTCTATGTTTAAATCCATCAGAATTTTGTTTACTATAGTAGCTTACCATGACTATGAGATTTGGAAAATGGATGTAAAAATAGTTTTACTCAATGGAAACCTTTAAGACTACATGTAAATGAAACCAACAGATGGGTTTGCAACTCATGGAAATTTCAAAAAGGTATGAAAATTTTAGAGATCCATATATGGATTAAAGAAAGCATTCAGATCATGTAACATTTCGTTCAATGAAGCCATAAAAGAATTATGTTTTCATTAAGAATGAACGTGAGGCATTTTTTTATAAACAATTTAGTGGGAGTAAATTTATTTTCATAGTAGTATATATTGATAATATATTACTAATTAGAAACAATATACCAACCTTACAAGAGGTTAAGGCATGGTTGAGAAAGTGATTCTCTATGAAGGATTTAGGTGAAGTAGCCCATATTCTAGGGATCAAGATCATGCGAGATAGATGCAATAGGATGCTTGGACTATGTTAAGGTACATACATTAACCAGATACTAAAGTGGTTCATGTGAATAGCATTGGATAGATTTTAAAACTATCCATAAGTATCTGAGGTGAACTAAGGACATGTTTTTGGTGTATGTATTAGTTGCATAGTTAGACATCATGATTTATATATATTATATCTTTGAACCATTAAGAAATGACCTGAAGTCACAGTCTATATTTATCTTTTGTCACAGTGGAGGAGCTATGATATAGAAGAGTTTAATGAATCTAGTTGCTGTCGATTCTATAGTAGAGTCCGAGTATATTGTGGATTCCGATGCATCCTAGAAAGTTGTTTAAATTTAAATATTTTCCAGTATCTTGATTTTATACCTAAAATTAAATATATTATCATATTTTACTATGATAACACTACAAAAATGGCTCTCTCTAAAGAGAAAAGGTCACACCAAAGGACAAAGCACATACTTCATAAGTTTCATCTATTGAGGGATTTTTCTCAACAAGGTGAAGTTGTAGTGATTAGAGTATCCATGGAGAAAAATATGATGGAACACTTAATGAAGGATTTATCTTAGTAGAAGTATGAGTATCATGTGATATCTAGTGGATTGAAAGCTATTTCAAGTTGGCTGCAGTGTGTGTGGGAGTTATTGGAGTTGGCGACATAGAACAAACTTTCTTAGTACTTGATTACATGATTTTATTATTATACAAATTTTCTTATCACATAATGATTATTCTTATGTATTATATTTGTATGTGATAATGTACTTAAAATATATTTTGCATTTAAATCTCATTAAATTTCCCTACTATGATGAGAACTAGGTGTTGTCATGACACTATTATTGAATTATCCTATATGGCCAAATGATATTTTATAATAGTAAAAAAATAATATAGGCTATCAGGGGTAGGAGGATCATAAGATATTGAGACAAATTCTCATGTTTTTTCCCTTGGTAATCTCCAAGATAGGAGGTTATGATAACAAACCCATTAAATCCACATTTTCATGTGTCATTAGATGTACCTATCTGTGGATGTGTGTATTGATCCTTAGAATTTAAGGTTATCATCAATAGATATCATGACTCATGTAATTTGATGTATTTATGAAAACCAATAATGCATATATTCATGGTGAAGTAGGATACGTTGGGTGAGTCACGAGTGATATTTCATTAATGAATAATGCGAGAAAGTATTTATCCATTTTTGTCTCTTAACATAAGTTAATATCATAGGCTCTTTGATGGGAATAGAACCACCTAAATAAATCTATGGTCATGGTGTTCTATGGGTGTGTTTATTTTTTTAAATAAAAATAAATAAACATAGAGCATATAGGTTGAAAAATCTGGTATGGAACTTGCTTGATTTGATATATTATGATAAATGGATTATATTACACACTAAAAATTTGTAGGAGGTTTGATGTTATTGTGATGTTAAGTTATTTCTATATGGATACCTTGGTGTGTTGATAGATGATAACTTTATACTTTAGGTGGTTATGCCTAATTTCACATAGAAAGCATCCTAGAGGGTTACACACTAAGTGAATCTACAATCTCTGTTAAATTCTAGTATTGGATTTAACAAGTTAGTTGGTGGATCACTATAATTTAATCACAATTTATTTGAAATAATAAGTGAGTTGAATATTAATAATAAATATTTGTTTTAATGTTTGTAAAATATAATATTTATTATATTTATCGATTAATAATGAAATTATATAAATTTATTAAATAAATAGTCTTTATTCAAGGATCAGTAAATGTGGACGAGGGAAAGTGGACCAAGTTTAATGATCCGATTGAAAATGGTATAAATGATATTTACATATATTATTTATGTATTTCACATGTTAAACATTTATTATTATTATTATTATTATTATTATTATTATTATTATTAGGAATGAGGTCAACTAAGAATTTTGGAATTGGGAAATGTCTTATGTGTGATTTGTCAACCATAAAATTTCCAAAATAAATATCTAATTATATCACCTTCCTAAAACAAAATTGGCGTTAATAATGGATAGAGTGAGAGTCTCAAACAATATAGAGAGATCAAGAGATATAAAGTGCTCTTCTTCTCTCCTCTATAAAGATAATGGGAGATCATAAATATTTCTTCCTCTCTTAAGAAGAAATCTATTGAGATCAACCATGAACAACATAAACAATCAAGATCTGTCATGCTAGCACCTAAACATTCTACAACATCGTTCAAAGATTATAGTGTATGCATGGATCACTACTAGAGGGATTATACACTTGAATCATACAATGTATCAACAGTGTGATGAGATCTATTCCTCTGATTCATCCTCAAAAGTGGAATTAAAAGTTTAGGTAATTCTATATTCTCTTATAAATTAAATATAAATTACATGTGAAGATTCATATATTTTGGTTCTGGAATTTAAATCTAGTAAAAAAATCGTTTTTTTGTCAGAAATGATGTTTTTATCATGTAAAACAATGATTACAAGTGATTTATGACTAAAATCCAAGTTGTTCATACCATCAAAGGACACTTACACTGTGCCCGAAACCTAGAGGTAGGTCCATCCACTGGACTATTATACATTGATCAGAATTAGAATCGACATGACTTATGATCATCCCACTGTTTCAGTATTGCTTCCCCATTCTTTCAATTCTGAGTGGTGGCGTACCTGAATTCTTCATGATCATTGATGGCTCACTAAATCACTCTATAAAATCCTATTTGAACTGTAACTATGAAAAATCTATATAGATCTCCACCATAAGTTTAAACTAGTATTTAGAAACTACATACATACTAACCTAGATAAGGAAACAATGGATTCATTTGATTTTTTCTATATACAGAGGTCCAATTTTTCCTGGGTGATCCTATAGTAGCCAATCTCGGATCACAGTGTGATGCATTGGGGTCCTATGGCGGGACAGCGGTGGCACATATTATGTTGAAATGGATTTTTTATCCAATCATATACCAATTAATTCAATTTAAATTATATATATATACATATATATTATGAAAAATTAAAATCAAAATGTAAAAATAAAAACACATCTAAATTCATAATTAAAATAATTCATAATGCATTAATCACATTCCCAATAAAAGATAATAGTATTTTTATATAATTAAATAATTTAAAAAATAAAAAAGAAATTAATTTTAGTATTCAAAAAAATAAAATAAATAAAATGCATATTGGATAAAAAAATAATTGGAAAAAAATAGGTTGGGAAAAAACAAAAACACAAAAAATGAAAAAATACTATAAAATATGGCATAAAATGAGTTAGAAATAAAAAATACTGGTGGATAAATATAAAACAAAAAAAAAACTAAGAAATGAAAAAAATAAATAAAATAGAAGCAAGGGAGGGTGGGATCAATGCAAACGAGTTTGGAAGAAAAAATAGTGCAACATTAGTTGAAAAGGAGAGTGTTATCACCAGAAAGGAGGAAAAAATAGGATGCAAGAAGCAGAGGTGAGGGGTATTTGATGAGTTATAGGAAACAATTGTTTCTTTTTTTTACCAAAATGCAGGATTTTTTTAATGGGATTTTGATTTTTGAAAGGGGATAGGGTCCTTTATTCTTTTAAAAGGGGACCCGAGATGCATAAACCCCATTCACGCTTCCATCACAAACTGGACGAAGGATGCGTGAACAGGGTTCATGCATATGCCCAACTGAATTCTATAAAAGGATCCCCCCCAAATCTCATCACAATCCTCTGATTTTTGTTGCGAAGCATTGAAAAAAAATATTTATCTACATATATTTGTTAATTTTAAGAAGGCAAAATCTCTATTTAAAATGTTTATTGTGTTTATTTATTTTGTTTGTATGGTTTATTTATTTAATATGTGATGTCTAGAAATTAGTGTTTGTGTGTATGATTTATTTATTTAATATTTATTGATGTATGTATGAATGTATAAGTTAGTGTCTTTTGTATGATTTAATTTTTGAATGAGTTTTTTTTGTTGTATGATATAATTCATATTGAATATTTAGGAAATTTAAATATGGTGTGTATTAAATGTAATTTATATTTAGGGAAATAATATTGTTTTTAAAAATGTATATATATTTAATTTTAATAGAGAGTTTAATATATTTATATGTATATAAAATATGTTATTTTTAATGTAATATTAATTTAAATTATAATATTCTATACATTAGGGAAATAAAATTGTTTTAAAAAATGTATATATTTTTAATTTAAATGCTGATTTGAATATAAATATATGAATATAAGATATATTATATTTAATGTAATATAAATTTAAATTATAATATTCTATAAAGTAGCTATATAATTTATTAATATTATTTTAGTTATATCAAGTATCATATTTAAATTTATTTAAAAATATATAGATTTTTTTTGTTAATGGTATAAAAAAGGTTTTATATAAATAATAATTTTAAATTATATTAAGTGTAAATAATTATTATTTGAAGTAATGAAGTATGAAATATAATTAATTAAATATTTTAAAGTAAAAAAATGACAATATATATATATATTTATTAAATTGAAAATAACACAAGTTTATATTATTTTAATTGTTTTTATGTAAGTGTAAAATATATTACTTTTATTTATTACTAATAATAATTTTAATCAACAAATTTAAATTATTTTAAGTATAAATAAATATTATTTCAAGTAATAATGTATAACATATATTTACTTATATTTTGGAAAGTAGAAGAATGAAAAATATATTATATATATATATATATATATGAAATTTTATAAAATTGAAAATAACATAAGTGTTTAGTATTATAATGATTGTTATATAAGTATAAATTATATTATTTTTAATTAAATTTATTAAATATTATATATATATATACATTCATACAAATTGAAAAGTTATTTTTTTGGAAAAAAGGTGTAGATATTTAATATATATTTCATCTAGTAATAAGTAAAGTTATATAATATGTAGAACATAATAAGTATACCAAAAAACATGCTAAGAGTATTGTGTGATGATTGATCTTGAGATGACCGACCAATGCATAATTGAAATTGCATGTGTTTTTTTTTGTTTATGTGGTTATATAATTTGTAATAATTTCATTTTGTTTTCCGTATTGATGAACTATGGGTCATATCTCACTAAGTATATAAGAACCTGCATTCCCGATTAAAAAAATTTATGTATTTCATACCCCTAGACCCCCTCATATTCATGCAAGTAAATTTTTATTTAAAAGGTGATTGACAAGAGGCATCCTCAAAGAGGCGTTTAAGAGAAGGCATTCCATAAGAGGCATTATTTTTTGAAAGGAGACTAATGATTACTAAAATATTTGATAATAGAGAGTCTAGGATTCCACCAATAGGTTTTGGTTAGTTTATCAGATATTGATAAACTAATCTATAGTAACTCTCAAGATCAGGTCATGGTTATTTATTCATAGGTTATAAAAATTTAAGAAACATTTGATAAGTGGTATAAAAATATATAATGTTATATTAAATTTTCTTTAGTAATAATATCACAATCACTATACCACAATAGTGATAAACCAATCCATAGAAAAAATCTCAAGATCAAGTCAATTATTCAATCATAACCAGTTTAAATAATTTAAAATTTTTATGCAGTATATAATATTTTATTAATTGTTTTTTTCTAGGTAATCATGTAAACACAAATATATTGAAATAGTGAGGTAATTTATACTGAGAAGGGTTTTAACTATAGTTTGTCACTTGCAAGAGTGGAAAATATTCATGGTTTCCTGAAATTGGATGAAGTTCGCAATGATATTCATATTTGGTTAAAATTGAGGGCTGGTCAATCAATTACTTTAATAACATATTGACATCTTCAATATCCTAAATGGTTATGGAACATAGAGTACCTTATGGTTGATGATGAGGATTTAATGGATGCATCTTTTTAATTCAGGAAATAATATAGTAATGGTCTGATGGAATTTTAGGTGGTGATTTGTGATATTGATGTGTTACAACCGATTAATACAAAACCATGTTTTGTGATCTCTGTAGAGGTTGGTCCTTCATAACACTCTTATTCATTGACTCCACCTCATATGAATCCTTTGATAGAACTAAATTATGAAGAATATTATCATAATTTGGAAGGAAATGTAGATGACATCCCTTTCTGTACTGCTGATATAGTGAATGAAATTTTATCTAAAGAAGAAGAATCTATTGATGCATCAGAAGATGATGTGGGTGGGGGTGATGTGGGGAATGGACCTTCTGATTTTTCTATGAGAGACATGCATCCACAATAGGGTGATGTAGGGAATGAACCTTCTAAGGTTCCTATACATACATCCATGAAATCCACTAGTTAGTGGTAATCATCCTTTAGTATTGAGTTCTTCAGTTGAAGTAATGTCGCATGAAAAACATTTTGATTTGGATGTACTTACACCGTCTTTTGAATTCCCTGGTATTATGTGAAATATATCCACATCAAATGATAATTCCATCTATATTGATCATGAGTTTTAAAGTAAACTTGCTATAAAAAATTTGATAAAAAATACCACATAGAGCAGCATTTTACACTTGTGGTTGATGAGTTGAAGAATAAAAAATATCCCATTTGATATGAAAAATATGGGCCGGAATATAAATTTTGATTAAGAGAAATATATGATAAATTTTTTACATGTTGGAAGATATCCAACATAGAAGGCCCACATACTTATGTTCATCTAAGCTTGTCGCAGGATCACTCTTCAGTTGATGCATAGTTTATATCAACTGTTACTGTTGATATGATATGAACATGATAGGATGTTCCCATTTCCCTTGTTTAGGAAATAATTAAAAAGTTTTTTAACTATAATATATCCTACAACAAATCTTGGAATGCAAAATAGAAGGCAATTGTAAAAGTGTTTGTTGATTGGGATGAATCTTATTTAATGTTTCCACAACTTATGGAATTATTGTCTCTCAATAATCATATTATTTATCATTCGGAAACTATTGAGTATCTTTCCCCAAATCACCAAGTTGATCGATCAAAGGTGAAGTTCAATAGAATTTTTTGTGCATTCAGGCCATGCATAGATGCTTTTCCCAATTTTAAACAGTTCATTCAAGTCAATGGAAATTTCCTTTATGGAAAGTATACATGTGTTTTACTCATTATTTCCACACAGGATGGTAATATTTCACCTCTACAACTTGCATTCTCTATTGTTGAAAAAGATAATTTTGAATATTGGAGCTATTTTTTGGGATGTGTATTCATTCATGTCACGCAAAACTAGGGAGTGTGTCTAATATCTGATCACCATTGAGTGATTATAGAGACCATAAATAGTGACAAGGTTTCATGTAATGAGACAAATTCTTATCATTGATATTGAATTGGACATATTTCAAGAAATGTGCATAATCATTTTAGATATGAGATAATAAAGAATGCGATCCTCAAGTTGGGTATGTCTTTCTAAATATACATTTTTTAAATAAAATTTAATATCATTTTTAATACATTATTCTCTTATGGGTTTAGCATATGATTCCCAACATGAAAGGTTTTATTAACTTCTTTAAAAGATTTTAGGGGCTAATGAAGATGTGTATGAATATATAATGCAGATTGCAAAGGAAAAATTCTCATTAGCATATGATGCTGGTATGAGATATGGACATATGACCACTAATATAGTAGAGTGCATAAATGGTCCCCTCAAGGGTGTGTACAAACTTCCGATCATAGGGTTAGTGCAAGAGACATTTTATATAAGTATTCACTACTTTGTTAACCAGTCCCAAAAGGCCTACTAGAGGATGGAAAATGGAATCCATTTTACTCAGCATTTCCAAAGTGACATTGATCGGATATTGAATGAGGCTTCAAGATGGAGTGTTTTAACCTTTTATAGGGAAAAGATGAGCTTTTAGGTAAGAGAGTTCAATGAACAAGCTACTTACACTATTGGTCGAGTGGTTTTGGTCATATTGAATAATATGTACTATGATTGTGACACCTTTTAGGTATTAAGATATCCACGTGAACATGTTGTTACAATTTGTGTTTCAGTAAATATATCATGGGAGCCCTATGTTGACCCGGTGTATCACATGAGCACTTTGGTTAACTGTTATAGTGTATCTTGGATGCGTGTGGTTGAAATTAATTCTATCCCATTACTTGGTGATCAGCCGACTATCACCCCTAATATTTTCAGGTTTCATAACTTGGTTTTGTTTTTATTTATGTTTTTTTTTCAATTTCTATCATTTTTTAAATTATTGGCTTCATACTACTAGGTCTCACCCTTGAGGAAGACCAAAGTCTACTAGAAATAGAAATGAGATGGATTTTCCTTGATAATGAGGAAGGGAACCATGATGCAGTATTTATCATGTAGAAGGACATACTCATAAGAGATGTCTCCAAGTGGAAGGACAAATCCACACATCCCATCATCTGTAATCAAGTCTGTGCATTTTATCATGAATGTATATATTTTGTTTTATATTTGGATGTTTTAGTAATGAATCATTTTACTTTTTACTTTCTCTATTTCTGACATGTTTCAATTTTTGTTTGTTTCATTTTTGGATTCTATTAGAAATAATTTTGTGATACTATAACTATTAACACAATAAATATACAATGAAAAGGAATATATCATGCATCAACATGTTCAATGTGGGTTTCTCATCACTATTTGTTTACATAAAAAATAGAATTAATTAAACATAATTGGAGATCAACAAAACAAGAAATTCATAAACTAAACCAACAAAACCTCCCACATATATTTTTTAACCTTAATTTTCTTTTTTGTAGTTATTTTTAAAAAAAGTTTACAATTTTTATTTAATTCACTATAAAAAATTAATGATGATATCATTTTTGCAGATGGCATGTCCTCCATTATTCACATCTTAGGATACTTATGTTTCATCACTGGTTTTATAGGGAAGTCATGTGCCTCCTTTTAGTGTACATCGATCTCATCATTTCCATCATGTCACACCACCTCCCACTATCATCCCCCATCTTTGTCATGCTGGGTTCTATGGTGTAGTGATGTGCGACTTCACCTTTGTCGACCATTAGCTCAATTCTGTGCTCGTAGGGAGATGGAGGCTAGAGTAAAATATGTTTCATTTTATAGAGGGGGATATAACTATTACACAATAATATGTGTCTATTACGGTGGGCCTCCCCATCGATGGTGCGGATGTGACAGGCCAAGCTAGAGAAGATTGGTTTGAGATTGTTTATAGATTACTGGGCATAGAGGTCCATGATGATGGTAGGTCTATCATCGATGATAGATTATGAATGCCCTGGTTAGAACATCACTTCACACATCTAGCAGAGGAAGTTGATGAGATCATCATCCTATGATTTTCAGGTGCTTATATTCTGAGGCTGATTGGTGGCACATTTTTTTTGATCACCCCACTGCATTTGTACATCTGATGTATTTACCTTATCTGATGGATTTGGACCATGAAGGCTAGTATGGTTAGGGGTTTTCTTGTATTGAATATGCATGTAGGGTTCTATGTAGTGCATGTCACATAAATAAGATTCTGATCACATGATGCGTTGTTCTTGTACAAATGTGGTTATTGAATCACATCCCTCGCTTAGCTCTACATGCTCATTTTCCATTGCCTACTGATATTTTAGTAGAGGATCCACATGGATGATGGTATGTTATTCCTTCCTTATAATGTCTATATTAATTATATAACTTTCTATTATGAAATTCAACTATAACAATGTTATCTATAGGCAGAGTTGGACACATCAGCATTAAGATACCGCCAGATACGAAGTCCACATCTACAGACTTATGATGGACATCCTTTGACCAGATGATGTAAGTGATTATTATTTATATTGTTAAATATTTATTCTTCACTATACATCTCTTCATTTATTAATTTATTATTAATTTATTATTTTAGATTACATGGATTCCATATACTGATTATATCATCCAGAGTCTTCTAGAGTATTGTACGATGATTCTTGCTACTAGATCCTACATGGTTTCATTGATTCATTTTCCGAATTTCGAGTGGCATCATACTAACAGAGTTATGAGCCAGTTTAGATTCCTTCAACAGTTCCTGACCCACCCGGTTAGTTACCTTCACTGCATTCCATGAAGATGTTAGGGAAGAGAGACTTTGATTGGAGGAGATACCAAGCCATATATATTGATCTATGGGATAGAAGACAGGTGTCCTGATTATGAGGGGTGGATATAGTAGTTTTCATTTATTGGATCATCTGTATTATGGGTCCTGATACTCCACATCCCCAGTCATATTTATAACATGATACAAATGGGGATTTCATCAGTTGTTATTTATTACTCCTTCCACTACTGAACAAAATATTTATTAACATTACTTAATAATAGAATTTGTTTTCATAGGATGATCATATCACTCCTCTACTTCATATTTATAATCTATTAGAGGGAGTCACATTTGAACATACATATCTTCACAGCACTATGGAAGAGTTTCTTCCTTTGATGGATGAGATTTATTATGGAATTTTCTTTGATCCACCACATGATGCTGAGATTATTGAGCCTGCTGAGCTTGCTAAGCCTAATATATATGTACCAGGGGGTGAAAAAACTATTATGAATGTTGATGTTTCATAGGAGGAGGGTGTTAATCATGATCATTTAGATGTTCCTCCTGTTTCTTAGTCATAGCCAGAGGAAAATATAGACATTTACTTGACTGAGCTGGATGCTTTATTACTTCCTACTATATAGATATTTTCAATATGGCATCCATATTCTTCATACGTTGGAGAGAGTTCCAACCATCATCAACTATCCTTATAGGTAGAACAAGGTAAAAGAGGTGATACTGTACATCCACTTCCTGTCACATAGAAGGATGTAGAGGTAGCTACCGATGATGATATACATGATAAGAATATGCCATAGGGGAGACATAGACATACACAATGTAGACGCATCCAATATATGCCTAGATATGGGATAGAGGAGCATCCACACCATAGGCATAGATTAGTTTGATATTAGATTTATGATACATTTTGTATGTTCCTTACTTTTATCATTTATAGAGTTATGTTATTTTTTTAATAATCACCATAATGTTATCAAATTATCTACCAAAATCAATAATTACCATTTTTTATTCATATTAATACTTAGTATTATTATCTATATATGTATAATAAATATTATTCTTCAATTCATTAATAAATATTAATAATATTAATTATTTTGAATTCAAAAAATCTTTGGAAGAAAAGATCTGTGAACTTGAATAAATCTTGAAAAATATTATTGATCTCAATGATTTAAAATTAGATATAAAATCCTAGAAGATCCTGGAGCATAATTTTTTTTTAAAATAAATAAGTTGCATGAAGAATAATTTGAATGAATAATGAATATTTGTGAAGAGTAGGTGATTATGATTAATGAACAGAAAAACCACAATATGATATGTATTGAATTAGAAGTCCATCTGGCCAATTTTGAGAAGATACATATTCAGACTTTATAAAATAAGGACATAGTTTATATTGGTACTCAATCTTCAATGGAGGATTTTAAGGTTAAAATACCTCCATCATGAGATAAAATTATGGAAATCATGAAAAATAATGATTTTATATTGTTACAGAAGAAGAATAAATCCTTAAGAGGGTTAAGATTTCATCATCCAGGAAGGCTAATAAGGAAAAAAAATCTCCACAAAAATCAGAATGTAATGTTAAGAGATCCCTACTACACTAATATAAATTAAAACAGATGTTCAGACGTTCAGTCATGAATACTATTGAAATTGGAAAAACTTAATTGAGAAAAAAACTCAACCTTACTATTCACATTAAGAAGTAAGTAAGTTTCATCATATTTCCTTACTCATTATTTATTTTATCTATTCTTATAATGTAAGTAATTGATGGAGAACCAATTTCTCAGGGGGAGAACATGAGAATTAGTGAGTGTTATCATTTTTTGATCATAAATATGAAGATGTTATCATCCTTGAATGATTTTTTAATTGGTTTTAAAATATAAATAAGAAAGAGGGTCATCATTGATGAATTTTAAGAATATATTAGCATATAAAAAAATAAGTATAAATAAGACATCATCATGGTTTGATCATATTTTTGGTATCATGAAAAGAAATCATTGAAGAATATCATCCATGGTGAAGTTATATAAGTTTTCAAATATATATTTTCATAAGTAAAATATGAATTATGGTGTATTCTAGAAAGGGAAAACATCAAAAAATATCTCTTTTAGTGGCATGCTAGGTTCAATACAATGTCAAATGAAAGTACAAAAGGGAGAAGGGTAAAAAGAATTATTATTTTCAAATATAATCATCAAGAGGAGGAAACTGGTAGGGTAAGTAGAAGGGTTCTTCTTCATCAGGTATCCATGGCTAATAGATATGGTACTATTCTCCAACCATGTGAATGAACAAAATTAGTTACGAGAGAGGGTGGTTGGGTGATTGACACTCACATAATGCCGTCGGGGATAAAATAGACGACAAAGTTAATCAAATATATGGTTGGGATGGAAGAAGGAAAAATATTCATCAACGAGTATCATCATTCAACTGTCTGTGTGGAATGTATTGATATTTGTAGTAATTATTAATCCTGTTACGAAGATAATCAGACATGTTATGATAAAGGGAAGGGAAGTGAAGAGGGAGGAGAGATCAGAGGAGTAATAAATGAGGGTCGAGGAAGATTATTATCTTCCAAAATAACTCTTCTCATATATGGTGAGATGTAGCGTTAATTTTAATAATTAGATATGACGTTCAATTATAAATTTTTTAATGTGAAATATGATTTTAGTTTGAGAATTTGAGACATCACCCCAATTTAATTCCAGATTTATTTATTTAAGGATTTATTCACTATAACAAAAAGTTATAAGGAATTAATTATCCATAATTATTTTACAAGTAATGTAATCATAAATTAATTTTCCATAATTTTATCATATAATGAATTCAAAAAATCAATCTTGGGTTTGACTTAACTATTGAAAAATCGAGTTTTACCACCTATCAAAATGAATTTTATTAGTGCTTAAAAAGTGATGTTGAAGACACTAATAAAGGTCAATGCTAAAATAAAATTTATAAATAACATTTACCAATCCCAAGTTAGAATTGATAAATTAATACTTATCTTTTTCCATATTTTTAGGGGTGTCTTGTCACTACTATAAGTCGATATTTTAAAAGGGATATAAATAAGATTTTTTAATGGTAAAAAATTAATGACATACCAAGTCCCCCTCTCTCACTCTCACACACCCCCTTTTGACATCCCTTTTCCATTTTCTGACTTCCTGTTCACACACACAGGTGCCTAGATTCGATCATTTGACATCCCTTTTTCATTTTGAACACTATTATTAATATTTTTTATTATTTAATTAATATATATTGATATTTATTGATATTTTATACATATTGATGATTTTTTAACTAATATGTATTTATATTTAATTAGTATTTATAACTATTGATGATTTTTTTAATTAAAAATTATGAAGGAGCCGGGAACCCCGTTCACGCTTCCTTCATACTCTTCACATAGGAAGCGTGAACCCCATTCATTCTTCTTGGCAGGGTAATAAGTGTGAAAAAGGTTCAAAATTATTGGGACCCTTTTTAAAAATACCCAAAACTATATATTGTTTAAAAAGAATTAAAAATACATTTAAAAAATCCCCAAAATGTAACTTGAGTACTCTTGCTGGGATAACGGTAGATTTTTGACTATCGAGATTTTGGAAGAGCTGGAGTGATCACATTCTTTGCATGATCTAATGGCAAGACGTACTGGGGAACCACTCCACATTTAAACATTGAGATATTGGGTGATCCTATGCAGTTTCAAAATTATGGGTGATCCATCCTTGTATATATAAACCATTAAACATGGGAATCTCCACCCGATGTACAATAGATAATTGGCCATTTTTGAGATTATTCATTTTTGGAATCATAAATACATCCCAACTTTGTACCCATGTACCTCCAGTCTTCTTATATTAAACCTTTGGTCACTAGTTTGTTTCCAGCAGTGCAATTGAAAAAATAGGAGGGGATTTCCACCAATGTTGGAAACATCTCTAGGGGGCACAACGTTCCTTCTATGAAATTTTTTAATTCCATTCGTAATTTCACTTTTTCATGCATCTCTTGATCTAGAAGTTGTTAGATCCTCAATGTGACAGTTTTTATGCAATGAGTGATAAATTTAATGCACTGATCCAATCCATCAAGATGAGTGTGTTGGAGTGACTCCATAGCCCGCTCGTGCCCCCTCTAGATAAGTAAAATCCAATAGTGTTCCCCTTCATTGACATGTTTTGTGGTACCTCATTATGTGAGTATTAAAAAAATATCATTTTTAGAAACTCTTCTTCTTATAGTAGGTTAGACCAATTTATAAGACCAACACTTACAGTACCACTAGATCATGAGACTTTTTATATATAGTGAGAAAAGCTATATTATAATTACAATAAGAGGATTAAGATTGGTAGGATAAAGGAGGATATGAAGAAGAAGTATGGGAGGAGGAAAAGGAACTTGAGAGGAAATGGTGGTCTCTCACCGATGCCTCATGGCCAAACCAAACTACAAGATAATCCAAACTCGGTCCTCTTTCACTTGCCTTACCAAATTTAATATCTGGGGACCCCCTAAAAAACCCTCAACAAACCCCTTAATATCCACTAAGTTAACAAAACCTCAGTAGTCCACCCACCCATCCCCCCTAACAAACTCACCCCTAGCTATCAAGGTATATTCCCCTCCAGAACACCCCATCATAATAGCCAAACCCCACCTCTCTTCATTATAATACATTATTATATCAGTTTGACATTTCATACTTTTTGACATAATTTTAATTCTTCCCCTATTGAAGTTACTTTATTTAAGAAGACATAACAAATATGTGTCCTATAGTATTCAAATTTGTTTAATTCAAATCAATTGGGTCTAGTAGATCTTCATTTCCACTTAATCCATTTTACTTTCATATGATAATACTTCATACATGTTCAATGAATCTTGTTGAAATAAGTAGAAATTAAGTTTCAACCAATAAAATTATATACATATTCACAGAATTTTCTAACATTCAATATAATTTTATTTATACCATATGAAAAAGTGAATTAATTTTTCATTATGCATCAAAAATAATCTCATGATATGTTTGGTTGGATTTTGTTATACTATACACAACCTACACTTGGTTATGTTTCAGATTTATTTTCTTCACTCAATCTAGGAACCACTTAGATTCTTCTAAAACATCATTCACCTTCTCAAACTCAATTAATATATCAGAAAAACATCAACTATGAATCAATACACCTTTAATGATGTTGGAGGTTCTTCCTAGATATTCCAAACAACTTTCTCTATTAAATATTCAATCCACAAAAAATGTCCCGAGTTTATAAATATTTTGTGGTCTAGAAACTATTTTGGAGAAAACATTAAAATTAGATACATATCATGGAGTCTTCAACTGAAATTTATTCCATTCCAAATATTTTAAAAAACTCATAAAATGTCTCATGACATATGTTATGTGGCCAAAGTTTTTATGTTGGTTTTCCTTTACTCATTGCATCTGTTCTATGTCATAACTTCTTCAATTCTCTATTACATGTCAAATATTAAGTACTATAGTGAAATTTTATGTGTCTCTACCTTTATTAATGTTTCATGTCACATGTTGTCTTTAATTCATTCCACATAAAAAAGTATTCAATTCATATTTTTTTCATCTCCTTGGTAAATATTTTGTGTCAACAAATTTTCTACGACATGTGTTATGTGTTGTCCAGAATGTTATATACAACTTACATTTTTTGTGTAAAATATGTTTTGTGTTGCCTTATTCTACTTTCTTGCAACAAAATATTATTATTAAAATAGACATATAAAATTCAATGGGTTTATTTAAATTCCTAATTTAAAGTATGTTTCAATAAAGTGTCTCACGACATTTTGATGGAGTTTTATTAATGTTTTGTGTCACATGTTTTCTTTAATTCATTCCACATAAAAAGTATTTAATTCATATTTTTTGTGTTGCCTTATTCCACTTTCTTACAACAAAATATTATTATTAAAATAGACATATAAAATTCAATGGGTTTATTTAAATTCCTAATTTAAAGTATGTTTCATTAAAATGTCTCATGACATTTTGATGGAGTTTTATTAATGTTTCGTGTCACATGTTGTCTTTAATTAATTCCACATAAAAAACTCATAAAATGTCTCATGACATTTTGATGGAGTTTTATTAATGTTTCGCGTTTTGTGTTGCCTTATTCCACTTTCTTGCAAAACATATTATTATTAAAATACACATATAAAATTCAATGGTTTTATTTAAATTCCTAATTTAATGTATGTTTCAATAAAATGTCTCATGACATTTTGATGGAGTTTTATTAATGTTTCATGTCACATGTTGTCTTTAATTCATTCCACATAAAAAACTCATAAAATGTCTCATGACATTTTGATGGAGTTTTATTAATGTTTCGTGTCACATGTTGTCTTTAATTCATTACACATAAAAAAGTATTTAATTCATATTTTTTTCAGCTCCTTGGTAAATATTTTGTGCCAACAAATTTTCTACGACATGTGTTATGTGTTGTCCAGAATGTTATATACAACTTACATTTTTTGCATAAAATATGTTTTGTGTTGCCTTATTCCACTTTCTTGCAACAAAATATTATTATTAAAATAGACATATAAAATTCAATGGGTTTATTTAAATTCCTAATTTAAAGTATGTTTCAATATATCTTCTCATGGATGTTTTGATTCACAACCTTAATCACTTCTTAAATTTAAGAGAATATTCTCTTATCGTAGGGACTTGTCACTATTCACATTATTTGGATGAATTTATACTCATTAAGAATCATTTAATTTTTAATATATAGATAAAAATCCAATAAATAAAGTTAATTATTTTATATTTTGATGGAGTTTTATTGATTTATGTGGATTTTTGAAGAAACCTAACCAAAATCTATAATTTCAAAAATCCAAATGTTACATACGGATTTTTGTACCCTGCATAAGAAACTGGTTGGGGATCCTGAAAATTTACTAATTCCCCTCCATGGGTTTTATATGTAAGATATTTCTAAGTCAGGATTGGGAAATTTATAAAATCCTATAGGGTAATTTGATAACTAAAATCCTACTGGGACCTGATACGTAATCCTTATAGGGATAATCATTTATAAGATCGAAATTTGGAGAATATATTGGAATTTTGACAAATAATGCAGTATATTTACCTGATATTCATAAATTTTTCTTCTTGGGACATTTCACTTATGTAAATATTTTATTCCTATGTAAATTTTTAGACTTAGTCACTGAGATGTTTAGATGGAGCTTACACCGTAGTCTATTTTTCTACATGATAAAAGACATTTTAATGAATATTTAATTGATAATAAATGGAATAATTCCCTCAAATTGTGTTAAATATGTTTATTTGTGGAATATTTGGAATTGGATATTTTATTCGGAAATTTGATGAAAATTCCAATTTTAACTCTTTAAGGTGAACTATAGTATTTAGGACTTAAATATTTTTCTGTGCCTTATTTGAACATAAATTTTGTAAATGTGTTACTAAATCAATGAGATATAACTTTAATTTAGGAAATCCAAACTAGATCATGCATTTTGTTAGAGTAAAGGAGTCATGAATTCAAAGCTGGATTTGACTCACCAGATTGGAAACAACTTAACCATTTGGGCCATAAATTCACTATCCAGGCTTGTATTTGGATCAAAATTTTAAAGTAGACATATGAATTAATTTTTAAAAAATAATCCTTCTAAAATTAAAACTTTTTCATTTGTTTTGGAGGTCAAAAAGGAGGCTCACGTTGGATTAAAATATTTAGCTGAATTACAACATTCACACTTGTAAACCCCTGTATCCATATCCTCTACTCTACTCTATAAATTTGTATTTTTTTCATTAAAAAGGGGTTTTAGGTGAATTAGGAATTTTGGGGTAGAGAATAATTTGTTTCACTATATTCATCTAAGCATTTAAAGAGGGAGATATCTTAAAGTAAGGATCCCTTCATCAAAGCCTTCTTCTTCACGTTGTAATGTTTGTGTTTTCATAGTAAACATCTTAGTTTATCTTCTATTTATTTAATTTCCTTAAATTTTATTCTTCTATAATTATACTATTTGGGATGTAAAATATGAGTATAAACATGATTGGGTTGTACCCTTTCTAATCCTTTTCACATGAAAAATGCTTCTACAATGACTACACCACCCATGAAAGAGTAGTTTTTATTAGTAATCAATATACCTTTATCATTATTCTTTTATTTATTTTTAATTAATGAGACACTATAATTTATATAATATGATCTATTAATTGAGTTTTTAATTTAAAATAAACTAAGTAATCAATTGAACAATTAACACAAAACACGTGAGGTCAATAATTGTTTGAATTGTGAGAGTATAATTTTAATTGGTAAAACAAAACCACACGAGATCAATTTGTTGTGTGTAAAAAAATCACAAAAATAAATTCATACTCATTTATAGAAATGATATGTTCTCTAATTTACCACTAACCATAAGCTATCCTTATAATAAAAATAAAAATAGGGTGATACGATTGAATGTCCTGAAGCTAGCCTAGGGTTTAATTGATTTCATATTTGGGATTAAGTTAACTCCCGTAGGGCTAGAGGGTTAAGAAATTAGGGGATCATAGTTTAGTGGAGTTTAATTTATATGATAATGATTAATAATTAAGTGAATATTTAGTGATATATCTATTATTCATTCTAAAAATATTTACTAAAAAACATCTTCTCATTATGTTTTCTCAGTATCATTAACAAAAACTTCTTCCAAGATACTTATTATTACTTTATAAATATAAAAAACCCTCAAATACTTATAATTTTTTTATATTTATTTTATCTTTATTTTCATAATACCTTTAATAATTTTTTTAATTACTTCCTCTTTGAGAGATGTCATTGGTCAGCCACTCTACTGCACCAAAGTACCTAAAATCCACACATCATTTGAGAGCACCCACAACAGTGCCGTTCAAATTAGCACCGTTTCTGTGTAGTGAAGTACTTATTTCAACCAACTAAAGGTATTTTATTTTTTTAATTTTCATTCTATTCTATTCTTATCCTTTTTGTTCTTTCTTTATTGTTTCTCATTTTTTTCTTTTTTCTTCATCTTTTTTTGGGCCATCAACTCATCCTTATTATATTTTTATCACAGTCCAATTTTATTTATTTAAAATGTCTTTGATTTATGAAATGAACTAATATTTAAGATCTATAATATATTGAACCTGATATTGGATATAACCTTAGGGGTTGAAAAAAACGTCTCAATCTATGATAAGCTTTAACATTCACCCAGTTGGGGAATTCCTCCATTCTAGGAACATTGAAGTTGGAAGCACTTATAAATAAAGCCTAAAATGAGAACCATTGGATGAAAATAATAACATTAACTAAATAGAAGCATTAGATAATTGGATTCACTAGACATTAACTATGAACAAAATTGAATTACATACCCAAAACATGAATTAGACTTCCAATTAAAATATGGGTTGATTTGCCTTCTTCCAAAATTTCATGGATTATCTAGTGATGATCAAAACAAACACATTAATGATTTTTTTTCATTTACTCTATCCTAAAACCAATAAATTTATATAAATATAAAACCAATATCATAACATTATTATTCTCACTTAATGGAAATGAAAAATATTAGAACTATTATTTTCAACCTAAAGATATAACTTGTTGGAACAATTTGAAATGTACTTTCTTACAAATATTTTTCTAACATCAAGGAATACTACCATTCATAAAGAGATCTTAGAGATCAAGAAAGAATAAGGGGAGTCAATGTATGAGTACTGGGAGTTATTCAAGAAGTTGTGTACAAGATGACTACATCACAAAATTAGTGAGAAACTACTCATCCGACACTTTTATAAAGGCCTCAAACATATGGAGAGGGACATGGTGGATGATACAGCTAGAGGTGAATTTTTCAAAAAACACCAGTATCATCATGTGCACCAATTTAAAATATGGCACAAAACTCCAAAAAATTTGGCGATCGAGGTACACCACATGTTAGAGTAGTACATCAGGTAAGTCCCTGTTCTATTGAAAATCATTTAATTGATACTAAGTTGGATTAATTGACCACTATGGTGAGAAATATTTATTTGGATCAAAATACAACCCAACCCACACCTGCAGGTCCTTGTGGGATTTTCACTAAAATAGACCACCCAATTGATAGTTTCCCCTAATTATAAGAGATGAAGGTTTACACAACAATATTACATAGTAGACCATATCAACAACAAGAACAACCACATCCCTAAAATAAGTATGTTTCATTTTCACAAACATAAAAATATGGATGGAAAGATCAATCAGATATGAGGTATGTATTTTGACAACAACAAATCCCCCCTTTTCATTAAAACTTCCATCACCCTCCATCTTTCCAATAAGGATTTCAACAACTCTAAAGGATATTTTAAGACCAAGCATCAACAAGTCAACAAAAAGGGAATTCTCAACCAAATGTATATTCTAATACTGATAAACTTTTGAAAAATTTTGTTCTTAATCTATAGAATGATATAATGAGTCAAGGTTAAAAGTTGAGGGAGTTGAAGACACAAATTAGCCATATTTCCACCTCCATCCATGAACTGGTGAGTAAAAACTTCAGAAATATTCCTTCCCAAAATACTTCAAATCCCAAGGGGAATGTCTATTCCATCACATTGAGATGTCTTAGGTAAATGACTGATACATCTGTACCGATCATTATAATGGGATTCACCGCAACCCCAAATAAGCCCCATTCAAGACCAGCTGATGAGAAGCCAAAGGAGAAATACAAAGTTAAGAAAAATATTTATGATGTTCCCCCCAAACCCCTTAAATTTACAAATATAGTATTACAAAACAAGAAGATATATGAAGAGGTGATTCAAAAATAGGTTTTGGATACATTCAAATGTGTTGAGATAAACATCCCTCTACTTGAAACAATCAAACAAATTCAAAGTTATGCCAAATTTTTGAAATAACTCTATACAAATATAAGTCGACTAAAAGGAAATGAGAAGATAAAACTTGAGAGGAATGTATCTTCAGTCATAACACCAAACTTGGAGATTCCTACAAAGTGTAAGGACCCCTAGACACTCACCATTACATGCACTAAAGAGGATTTTCATTTATATGATTCATTATGTGATTGGGGTGCCTCCATTCATCTCATGCCTCACTATGTTTTCTCTTCCTTATAGTTTTGAAAGTTAAAAATAACAAGGGTGGGGGTACAACTGGTGAACATGGACACATCATATGTATTGGGATTTATTAATAATTTCCTTTTTGGGTAAGATATATGATATTTCCTATAGATTCTACATGATGAATATAGAGTATTATCAAGTAAGTTCTCATGCTCACATCATTCTTTGAAGAACTTTCCTAAAAACTACCAAGAAAATTATAAATGTCCATGAGGGTACAATTTATATGGATTTTGGAGATGAGATCATAAAATTTATTATGTTAGACTCCATAAAGTACACCTCAGGGGACTATTCTTCTTTCATTATCTCCCATTCTAACCCATATTGTAATGAATCTCCAAATTTTTATTTTCAATCTTTTCCAAATGGGGATCCTTCCATTATTAGAGAGATATTGATAATTGGTTCTAGTTTTATGTTGAAATGTACTATCAAACCTATTCCTCATGATCAAACCACACTCATTTCTGATTTTGATGTAGATTCTTATTCTGATTCTGGGAATATACTTTCTGATCTTGACATGGCTGTTGATTTTAAAGATGGGTTAGATTAATTATTAACTGATGTTGATGATGTATATGCAATAATAAAAATTAATTGTGCACATATATTATTTCCCAAATCATCCCCACAAATATAGAACCCACCAAAATTGGAACCCAAACCATTTACACCAAACTTAAAATATTCATACCTGTTGAATAATGAAAAATTGACTATGATAATTTGAAATAATATCCTACCTAAACAAGAAACACAAATTTTAAATATTTTCAAGGATAATATTAGGGAAATTGTGTGGAAATTATAATACATACCCGATATTATCCCTTATATTTTTATACACACAATTCTTTTAGAGTGTGGGGATAAACCAGTTAGGCAACCACAAAGGAAACTTAACCCCACATTGTTAGAAGCTATGAAAAGAGGTGGACAAGTTACTTGAATTAGATATAATTTACCCCATTTATAACTCTCAGTGGGTCATCCTTTTCCAAGTCATACCCAAGAAAACTAGGTTCACTATTATGAGGAATGAAAATAATGAGTTAGTTCCTATGAGAGTAAAAAATAGTTGGTGAGTGTGAACATATTATAGTAAACTAAATCTGTCCACTCAAAAGGACCATTTACCACTTCCATTAATTGAAAATATGCTTGAGATAATTGCAGTAAGGACACAATATTTCTTCTTGGATGGTTTTCTAGCTATTTTCAGGTTCCCATTGGAGCAGAGTACCAGGAGAAGATCACTTTCACCTGCCTATTCAGTACATTTTATTACAAAAGGATGCCATTTGGACTTTAAAATACCCCAGGAACCATATATAGATGCATGTAAGTATCTTTTATTATTTACTTAAGACATTCATGGAGGCATTTATGGATCATTTTACTATGTATGGTTCCTTATTTGGTGAGTGTGTCTTAAGTTTGGGTAATGTGTTGCATCACTGCATTGAAAAAAATTGGTTTTGAACTTTGAAAAATTCCATTTCATAGAAGATAAAGGAATTTTACTATGTCATATATTGTCATGACATGGCATTGAGGTTTATAGATTTAAGGTATACATCATTTCATCCTTTACATATCCTACATGTGTGTGTGATGTTCGATCATTACTTGGAAATGATAATTTTTATCAATGTTTCATCACATATTTCAGTAAGATCTCTATACCCTTATATAGATAGCTCGAAAAATATATTGACTTCTTTTTTGATGATTAATTTAGGGTATCATTTGATGATCTAAATAAGTTTATTACTATTACACCAATCACACAACCCCCATAGTGGGAGTTTCCATTTGAGATTATGTTTGATGCTTCCAACTTCACTCTTGGAGATGTATTATCTCAGAGGATGGAAGGGAGTTCCCCTGTGGTTTCTTATGCATCAAGGAATTTGGATTCAGCCCAAGAAAATTGTACCACAATGAAAAATGAGTTAATTTATATTATATTTTATTTAGAAAAATTCTTCTCTTATTTATTAGGATATCAAGTGGTTGTTTTCACAGATCATGTGGATTTGACGTAATTCTTAAAGAAACTTTATGAAAATCCATGACTTAATCATCATATGCTCCTTCTTCAAGAGCTTTAAATCATGATAAGGGGTAATAAGGGATCAGAGAACTTAGTGGATGACAAGATGAGAAATATAAATCACATGTTGGATCATGATAACACAAACCAGGTACCACTTTAGGACACTTTCCCCAATGACTATCTATATGTCACCTCATGTAAGCATCCTTGGTATGAGAATTTATTGAATTACTTGGTTTCCTATAAAATTCATACACATTTAAAGAAACATTAAGTCAAAAAATAAAAGAGTGATTCAAGGTTTTATGTGTGGTATGATACTACCTCTATCATATGTATAGTGAGAAAGTCATTGGGAGATGTGTTCCTAATCACGAGTTTGAGTCTATTTTGAATTTTATTCATACACTTGCTTGTGGTAGACACTTTATACCCCAAAAGGATGGGTGGATAGATCTTATACTCTAGATTATATTATCCTAGATGTTTTTATGATGCCCATGTGTTTTTGTAAGTCATGCTATTATTTTCAACACACTAGAGACATTTCAAGGATACATGAGATTCCCCAACATCCCATATTACTTTGTGAGATTTTTTATGTATAGGGATTTGATTTTATTGGTCTGTTTCCAAGTTCATTTGGTTTCTTTTAAATTCCTATCACTGTTGATTATGTTAGTAAATTAGTGGAGGCTAAGGACACCATGACTGATGATTCTCATTTTCAAGTGGATTTTTTCAATGATCAAATTTTCTACAGGTTTGGAGTACCAAAGGCTATCATTAGTAACCAGGGGACACCTTTTCAACCAAAATTTGGATCCCCTCATTTGGAAGTATGGGGTGACACATAAAAATTATACTCTATACCACCCCCAAACAAATGGCCAGATTGAGGATTCAAATTGAGAGTTGAAACCAATTTTTGAGAAAACCATGCTACCAAATAGGAAGGATTGGATAATGTTCTCTGATTAGGCACTTTGGGATTTTAGGTTGGTATACAAGACTCCCATCAGTGTGTGCCTATTTCAGATTGTTTTTGGGAAATCCTTCTGTATCCTCATGGAATTAGATCATCAGGAATATAGCGATATGAATAAATGAAACATGGATTTATTTCATGATGGAGATGAAAGGAAGCTGCAATTTCAAGAGCATGAGTACATTTGACTGTCATCATATGAGAACTCAAGGCTCTACAAGGAAAGATCAAAAGTGGATCATGATTTAATGATAAAAAAGGTAGTATCATATATATAATGACCCATAGTTTACATACATTGTTATTGCTTCAAAATTGAAATCACACTTATTACAACATATAACAAAACCATGAAAGGACCGTATAGGTATAGTGTCTTTAGAAACTAGGAAACATAAACAAATGGTTCATAAATCATCTACGTTGTCTCCCATTTATTTGATCATATCTAGAGTTCCTTTTTGGCATATCCTACTTAATATCCTTCTTCCTGACCTAGGGAAAAGAAAACATACAAAAGGGTGATCTCAAATGCTCAGTAAGGGTAAACAAAAGAAATATCAAACATATCATATTCATAAGAACATAACATTTTGAAAATATTATCCTGTAAAAGAGATCATAACATGGGATAAATCATAGAAGTGAAATGTAATCCCAATAATCATAACTTAAAACATGAATCTTTGTTGCATACACACATAATCATAGAAAATCATTTCTTAGTAGTCAAGACTCATTGCCAAGACTATCTTAGCGGACAAAGTCCATTTCTGAACTGAGTTCACTCCTCGTTTCAGTCCTGTTTCACTGAACCGGTTTAACCTGCCATTCCAGCCATGTCTATCTCATGAGATATAAATATTTACCCAATGAATTGGAGGGAGATATAGGTCCCACCCATCTCATAATGATACCATTCTTATGTGTTCCACAAAATCATAAACCATACATCATAGCATAACCCATGTAATAAAAATGGGAATCTTAAAACATCATGCCATCATAAAATAATCCATATAAGATAAAAGGACATCATAAAAATAATTCCATCATAACATAATCAAATCAATGTAAAAATAGGGAAAGAAACAGAACCCTATATTATCTTAGATGGAAAATAATTTTTATAAAACATTTGAACTCCATTCTTGAGGAAAATATCCTTTCTACTTCAAAAACATTTTTCCTTTCTTAACACGTCATATAATTTTGTACTAAAATAATTTGATTAAAAATAAACTTGAAAACTTGTAAAGGAAGATTCATGGAAATAATGTTCTAAAAATACATTCATGCCGTATAAGTTAAAAAAACATTCTTCCCGTACTTTGTCCGGAAAAGTCAAAAAGTACCTCGTACGAAAAATGACAAAAGATTCCTTTCATATATTTTACTAAAAACTCACCAAAGGGTAAAATTGAATTTAAAAAATTGTAGGTGGATGGAAATAATATTACATATTGAGGAAACATTAAGGTGGATGATAAATATTCCCCAGTAAATTCTAAAGTATAAACAATCTCAGATAAAAATGAGATTGTGAGATTTTCCCTTACCTTAGGTCCGATTTGCTTCGTAAGTGTCTGAACCTCCCGTATAATGATTTAAATAATGTCATTGACTTATTCCAGAATCATACTTATTTTTATGATATCATATATGGTCATATTATTAGCTTCTTATTAGTAATATTTCATTGCTACTTGTTATTCGGGTGTTTATTGCTTTATGTTCGTATGTGTGTTTTGTCGAATAAATTCTTATTACTATTTTTAGGTTTTAGACACCTCATTTACAGAATGGTATTAGTGTAATATATATCATATTTATTCATTCAATTTATTTATATAATCATTATGCAATGAATATCATGTAGAACGAGTCGCATCACATTGTGGAGACGGTATTCCGTACGTACGCACGAGCGATGATATCATTCCCATGATTGTGGAATTGTATGGAAGTGTATGTATAATATTTCAGAATCAATATCACTTTGCAATAATCATATATAGTCATTATTTACACCATTATACCCATCCAAGTAAGATGGTGGTGGAAAATAGTTTACACCACGGCGTGGAGACGGTATTCCGTACGTACGCACGCGCGGTGATTTCGTTTTCCGTAGGATGGATAGATGGTGAAATAGGGTTGTTACATAATTATAATAACATATCATTATATGAGTGATATTGATGTTATTACTTCATAACGAAACAACTAAATAAGAATAAGTGGAAGAAGAAATAAAGTTGAAAGAATCGGTAACAGACATTACCTCTTCTTTGAAGCGCCTCTTTGAGACCTCCTCTTAGGGTGCTAAAATTGGTCTTTGAAGAAGACCAGGACCTCTAGGATGTTTCTAGGGAAGCGGAGAAGAGAATTTGGCAGGGGTTGGCTGAGCTTGAAGGCTCAAAGTGGTGTGAGGAAGAGAGGGAGGAGGTTCTCTTTTATAAGGGAGGAGAGGGGCACCTTTGGAAATATAAGAAATATTAGTTTATATTAAATCCCAACCCCACTTAAAAACTTCTAAAATGACTCATATACGAATATTATATGAGATAGGGTTGTAATATCATCAAAAAATAAAATATAGACATGTTATAAATTTATTTTAAACATTATCAACTTGATTTATCCTTATTTATCAATTTAATTTTATTTGTGGTAATAATATTATAATTTTAAATTATTATAAATAATTACATATGTGTTGTGAATTTTCCATAATTTGACACTTTATGACACTTTAGACCATATAAATTTGAATTTATAATTTTTAAATATTTTTTGTGATTTTTAAACAATTTTATAATATGTTATTTTTATAAAATAACAATAGTGTCAATTTTGACACTATTCATTTATTTGAATTTAAATAAAATATATACAGAAGATATGTTCAAAATAAAAGCTTTAATAGATTCATAAAATGTCATATGTATCTATAAAATTAGTGGAGCACATTAAATAGTTCATATAATATTTATTTTAATATTTTTAAACCATTTATTTGATATTTTAATTAATAAAATAATTTCAACATCACTATTGTGTCATAATTAATGATAATTATTTAATCCATAAAAATTATAAATAAATTCATATGATGTAGATAATTGTATTAGATTTCTGGATACTATTCATGTTTGAAGTTTCATTAAGTTTATCACTAAATGAAAATTATTATACTTATAAGATTTAATAAAGTGACATGTTGTCACTTTCTTTGGTTTTAATAATAATTAAATTATTTTCATGGAAAAAATTACATTAAATGAATCTAATCCGACCCTTAGGTGATATGGGTCTTCTTTTATTCATCCAATAGGATTTTGGCAGGTGTTAGGGTAATTTTATAATCTTATATTTACCCTTAATTAACCGATTTATCTTTAACTAGGGTAAATAAAATTTACCGTAGTTACTATTCATAATGCCCAAAAATAAAAAGTAGCATATTAACATAATTTGGACCCACTGATTCCAAATATGGAATCCATTTTTCAAAATTCAAAACACATAAGTTGCAGTAATTAATTTAAAATTAATCCTGTTGTTAAGAAAACGGGTTTTAGAAGTTAAAACATTGCCAAAGATTGAAATGTTTTTACCTATGAATTCAATGTGAAATAAATGATAATGACATATATTATATTAAATGGTAAAAATATATTCTATTTATACTTTAAAACCATTAAATATTATAATTTAACCATATAAATTATCTCAATGAAAAAAGTTGTTTTTAATTAAAAATTAGCATATTTTTAGTATTAATCAAAATATGAAAGTTATCAGAAAAATATCAAAAATTGATCCAAAGTAAATTTTTATATCCTGATTCCAAAGAAGAATTTTATTTTGTCAAATTGAACTTATAAATATGTCAAACACTATATTTAATGTGGGAGCGCCATCAAAAGGCGGCAAAACTGCATTTTTTAAAAAATACTTATTTTACCCGAATTTTTTTTTGTTATCTTACCATGTTCTAGAAAATGTGTAAGATGAATAATAATGTTATAAAATTCAAAATTTAGTTAATACTATTCATAATGGATAGTCCATAATAATATATCATTGTTTAGTGGAACCCGGTATTGCGTACTACACACGCTATCGAGGAAGGTCATGATTGCGTGTAATGCAAGCCAAGTTAGTGTTGTGTGCAGTGAAAGATTCCTTTGCGTATAACATAATACATAAAAAAATATACTTCTCATAAAATATCAGGGTGTTACATTCTACCCCCCTTAAAATGAATTTCTCCCTCAAAATTCGTCACTTCGTAACAAACAGATGAGGATACCTCTCCCTCATCATATCCTCAAGTTCCTATGTAGCTTCTTCTAATTGGTGGTTCCTCCATAAAACTTTCACCAAGCGAGTGGTATTGTTCCGTAGGACTTTTTTGCTATGATTCAGAATCTCTATCGGCTGTTCTTCATAAGAAAGATCTTGCTCCAGCGGTACAACTTCTGTGCTGAGTACATGTGAAGGATCAAGTATGTACTTTCTCAGGAGAGATACATGGAACACATTGTGAACTTGAGAGAGATTCGGTGGAAGCGCCAATCGATAAGCTACCTTCCCAACACAATCCAGTATTTTGAAAGGACCGATATATATAGGGCTCAACTTTCCCTTCTTTCCAAATCTCATGACCCTCTTCCAGGGAGATATTTTTAAGAACACTTTATCACCCACTTCAAACTCTAGGTCTTTTCTCCGGTTATCGGCATAGCTTTTTTGTTAACTTTGAGCTGCTCTTATGTGTTGTTGAATAGATCTGACCTTTTCTGCCATCTCATCAACAAGATCAGGTCCTGATAGCTTTCTTTCCCCAACTTCATCCCAGCAAGTTGGAGTTCTGCATTTCTTTCCATAGAGGGCTTCATAAGGAGCCATCTGAATACTGGAGTGAAAGCTATTATTATAAGAAAATTCCACCAAAGATAGGTTTTGATCCCAACCACCTTTGAAATCCATAGATAAAGCTCTCAACATGTCTTCTAGAGTTTGAATTTTCCTCTCAGACTGACCGTCTGTCTGAGCATGGTAAGCAGTTCTGAAACTCAACTCTGTATCTAGAGCATGCTGAAGACTTCACCAGAATTTCGAGGTAAACCTCGGATCCCGATCAGATATAATGGAAAGTGGTACTCCATGAAATCTTACCACTTCCTTCACATATATCCTGGTAAGCTGATCAAGAGAAAAATATTCTCTAATAGAAATGAAGTGTGATGACTTCGTAAGACGATCAACTATAACCTAGATTGCATTATTGCCTTTAGATGTTTTAGGAAGTCTAGTGACAAAGTCTATAGTGATGTTTTCCAATTTCCATTATGGCATGGGTAATGGTTGTAACATCCCCTTAGACTTTTGTCTCTCAGATTTAACTTGCTGACAAACCAAGCATCAAGAGACATATTCAGCAACATCTCTTTTCATGCCATCCCACTAAAAGTACTCTTTCAGGTCCCTATACATCTTTGTACTTACAGGATGAATAGAAAATGAAGAACTATGAGCCTTATCCATTAGATCCTTATTTAATTATGGGATGAGAGGAACACAAATCTGATTCCTAAACCTTATTATCCCATCACAATCAAGGTTGAATTCAGGAACATTTCTCACCTTCTTTTCTAACTCTACATCTTCTTTCTGTGCCTCTTTAATCTTCACGTGTATATATGGTTGAACATTCATTTGAGAAAGATAAGATTTCTCCCCTTCCATTATAATTCCAAGATCCATCCTTTGTAAATCCATAAATATTAGATCTTTTGTGATCCTCATCATGGATAAGCTAGCATGGTCTTGTCGACTTAATGCGTCTGCTACCTTGTTTGCTTTCTCAGGGTGGTAATGAATTGAGTATTTGTAATACTTAATCATCTCCAACCATCTTTTTTGACGCATATTCAGCTCCTTTTGTGTGAAAATATACTTTAAACTTTTATGATCAAAATAAATATTACACCTTTCACCATAAAGGTAATGCCTCTAAATCTTTAATGCAAAGATTACCGCAGCTAACTCCAAATCATGAGTTGGGTAATTTTGCTCATGGATTTTCATCTGTCATGAGGCATAAGCTATCACCATATCATTTTGCATGAGAACACACCCCAGTCCCTTCTTGGATGCATCACTGTAGATCACAAACCTTTCTCCACTGCAAGGTAGTGTGAGCACAGGTGCACTGGCTAACCTTCTTTTTAGCTCTTTGAAATTCTCTTCACATTCCTCCGTACAAACAAACTTAACTCCTTTCCGAGTCAACTTAGTGAGTGGGTTAGATAACCTTGAAAAATCTTTCACAAAACGTCAGTAATATCCATCCAAGCCAAGAAAACTTCGGATCTCAGTTACTGTTGTTGGTCTCGACCATCTTTCGATAACCTCTGTTTTTACTGGATCCACAGATATCCCCTCTTTTGAGATTATGTGACCCAAAAATGCGACTTTTTGAAGCCAAAATTCACACTTGGTAAATTTGGCATAAAGATTATCCTTTATTAGGGTCTGTAATACAATTCTCAAGTGATCTTCATGTTCTTCCTTTCTCTTTGAATAGACAAGAATATCATCTATAAAGACTACCACAAACTGATCAAGATAGTCTCTAAAGAATCTATTCATAAGATCCATGAAGATAACAGGGGCATTTGTAAGACCGAATGACATCACTATAAATTCATAGTGTCCATACCTTGTACGGAAAGACATCTTTGGTATATCCTCCCTTTTGACCCTTAATTGATGATACCCTGAATGAAGATCAATCTTGGAAAAGTATTGGGCTCCGCGTAGTTGGTCAAATAAGTCATCAATGCATAGGAGAGGATATTTGTTCTTGATAGTGATCTTGTTAAGTTCTCGATAATCAATGTAGAGTCTCATTGATCTTTATTTCTTCTTAAAAAATAGAACAAGTGCTCCCCAAGGTGACGCACTAGGGAGTATGAATCCTTTATAAAGATTCTCTTGGAGTTTCTTCTTCAATTCCTGCAACTCAATTGGGGCCATTTTATAAGGTGTCTTTGAAATGGGCATAGCACCCGGTATGAGTTCTATTGAAAACTCAACTTCACGATTTGGTGGAAGACCTGGCAATTCCTCTGGAAATACATCATCAAATTCCCGTACAATGGGCATATTATTAATCGTGAGTTTCTCTCCAACCATTTGAGATAAATAACCTTCATTTAGTTGAATCAAGACCCATAAGATGGAATAAATTTCCACTGGAAGGTTATGTTCATCCTTGCATCGATAGACGATCATAGATTGATCTGGAATATGAAATGTGACTTCTCTTATTTGGAAATTGATATGATATCCATATAAAGAAATCCAATCCATGCCAAGAATCACATCAAATTCCACTATAGGAAGGATCACAAGATTTGCAGGAATCACTTTCCCACAAACTTCAATAGGAGAAGAATTGTAAAATTTTGATGTGACTGTTGTTCCATTAGGAGTTGTCACAGCTAACTCAACATCTAATTTTTGAGGTAATACGGCAATACTCTTAGAAAATTTTTCAGAAATAAAAGAGTGGGTGGATCCAGAATCAAATAAAATATTTGCTACTTTAGAGTGGATGGTAAGTGTACCTCTCACCACTTTGTTGTCGTACTCCACATCACCGATAGTAATTGCATGTGACTTTCCTTTGTCTTTGGACTTAAGAGTTTTTTGACGTCGATCATCATCATCAACCCTTGGATTTGGGCATTGATTGGCATAATTCCCCATCTCCTTGAACTTGAAACATTGAAGTGTAGTAGGTTCATTCTGTGTATCCCTTCCTTTGTTTGCATCATTAGACATCTTCTTCCCATTATTTCGACATTCAATTGCCCGATGACCTTCTTTTCCATACTTATAACATTTGCTTGTCCCATTAAGACAATTTCCTCCATGTTTCTTTCCACACTTTGAGCATAAGGGAAAAATCATCTTCTTTTCAGTGTGGTCTTTAGATATTCCTTTGAATTACATTTTCCTCTTCTTATCAAATCCATGTGACTGATGGGTTACACTAATATCCATCTCAACCTTGATATCACATCGAACAATTTCCTCATAGCTATTAAAGTCCCTTATGGCTAACGCCCTTCGAAGACTTGGTTTTAAGCCACTAAAGAATCGATCTTACTATTAGGTTGGATAATAATTTTGGAAGTGTACCTTTAAAGTCTTGTAAAATATGCTTCGTAGGTACCAACAGATTCATCATCCTTTTGCTTCAGTTCAAGAAACTCCTTCTCCATCTTTGTTCTAAGAATACAAGGAAAATACTTATTGAAAAATAAGTTCTTGAACTCGTCCCATTCCATGGGCTCAATTTCATCCCTTTGACTCATATTATTAATAAAATTCCACCATTGATCAGCATCACCTTCCAAACGATACACTGCTAAGATGACTTTATCATGTTCAGAACATTGAAGAACTGAAAATATCTTTTCAGTGGTACTGATCCATTGTTCAGCCACTAATGGATTAGAAGACCCACTGAATTAAGGTGAACGCTGCCTCATGAAGGATTCAAAAGAATGTTGCTCCTTCCTTTGCTCGTTTGGAAGTACTACATTATTCATATCTTGAGAAAGTTTTGTGAGCATGGCTATAAGATTCTGCATTCCAGCTCCCATAACGTTTGGTTGCTTAGGGGGAAAATCATTGCATTTCCCGTCGCATTCCGCATTAACACGGTTCCTTAGGGTTCCAGCCATTGACTAAAACCAAGAAGAATAGTGTGAGCAACACTAATTATAATAGGAAAACCACATAATCAAGAATAAAATTTCACACTTAAGGTCTTATCATAGGTTGTTCATGGCCATTTCTAAAACACTAAGATTGTGTTCTATGATTAGACATATCCTTAGGTTTCTTACTAAGGCTTTCACATCCTAGTTTCCAAAGGTTGACTATACCTTTCCTCTGATACCAACAATAATGAACCATACTTTACATACATTGTTATTGCTTCAAAATTGAAAGAACACTTATTACAACATATAACAAAACCATGAAAGGACCTTATAGGTATAGTGTCTTTAGAAACTTGGAAACATAAATAACTGGTTCATAAATCATCTACGTTGTCCCCCATTTATTTCACTATATCTAGAGTTCCTTTTTGGCATATCCTACTTAATATCCTTCTTCCTGACCTGGGGAAAAGAAAACATACAAAAGGGTGAGCTCAAATGCTCAGTAAGGGTAAATAAAAGAAATATCAAACATATCATATTCATAAGAACACAACATTTTGAAAATCTTATCCTGCAAAAGAGATCATAACATGGGATAAATCATAGAAGTGAAATGTAATCCCAATAATCATAACTTAAAACATGAAGCTTTGTGGCATACACACATAATCATAGAAAATTATTTCTTAGTAGTCAAGACTCATTGACAAGACTATCTTAGCGGACAAAGTCCATTTATGAACCGAGTTCACTCCTCATTTCAGTCCTGTTTCACTGAACCAGTTTAACCTGCCGTTCCAGCCATGTCTATCTCATGATATATAAATCTTTACCCAATGAATTGGAGGGAGATATAGGTCCCACACATCTCATAATGATACCATTCTTATGTGTTCCACAAAATCATAAACCAAACATCATAGCATAACCCATGTAATAAAAATGGGAATCTTAAAACATCATGCCATCATAACATAATCCATATAAGATAAAAGGAAATCATAAAAATAATTACATCATAACATAATCAAATAAATGTAAAAATAGGGATAGAAACAGAACCCTATATTATCTTAGATGGAAAATAATTTTTATAAAACATTTGAACTCCGTTCTTGAGGAAAATATCCTTTCTACTTCAAAAACATTTTTCCTTTCTTAACATGTCATATAATTTTAAACTAAAAGAATTTGATTAAAAATAAACTTGAAAACTTGTAAATGAATCTTCATGGAAATAATGTTCTAAAAATCCATTCATGCCGTATAAGTTAAAAAAACATTCTTCCCATACTTTGACCAGAAAAGTCAAAAAGTACCTCGTATGAAAAACGACAAAAGATTCCTTTCATATATTTTACTAAAAACTCACCGAAGGGTAAAATTGGATTTAAACAATTGTAGTTGTATGGAAATAATATTACACATTGAGGAAACATGGATGTGGATGATAAATATTCCCCAGTAAATTCTGAAGTATAAACAATCTCAGATAAAAATGAGATTGTGAGATTTTCCCTTACCTTAGGTCCGATTTGCTTCGTAAGTGTCCGAACCTCTTGTATAATTATTTAAATAATGTCATTGACTTATTCCATAATCATACTTATTTTTATGATATCATATATGGTCATATTCTTAGCTTCTTATTAGTAATATTTCATTTCTATTTGTTATTCAGGTGTTTATTGCTTTATGTTCGTATGTGTGTTTTGTCGAATAAATTCTTATTCCTCTTTTTAGGTTATAGACACCTCATTTCCAGAATTTTATTAGTGTAATATATATCAAATTTATTCATTCAATTCATTTATATAATCATTATGCAATAAAGATCATGTAGAATGAGTCGCATCACATCATGGTGACGATATTCTGTACGTACGCATGAGCGATGATATCGTTCCCATGATTGTGGAATTGTATTGGAGTGTATGTATACTATTTCATAATCAATATAACTTTACAATAATCATATATAGTCATTATTTACACCATTATACCCATCCAAGTAAGATGGTGGTGGAAAATAGATTACACCACGGCGTGGAGACGGTATTCCGTACGTACGCACGTGTGGTGATTTCGTTTTCCATAGGATGGATAGATGGTGAAATAGGGGTTTTTCATACTTATAATAACATATCAGTATATGAGTGATACTGATGTTATTAATTCATAATGAAACAACTAAATAAGAAGAAGTGGAAGAAGAAATAAAGTTGAATGAATCGGTAACGGACATTACCTCTTCTTTGAAGCGCCTCTTTGAGACCTCCTCTTAGGGCACTAAAATTGGTCTTTGAAGAAGAACATGACCTCTAGGATGTTTCTAGGGAAGTGGAGAAGAGAATTTGGCAGGGTTTGTCCGATCTTGAAGGCTCAAAGTGGTGTGAGGAAGAGAGGGAGGAGGTGCCCTTTTATAAGGGAGGAGAGGGGCACCTTTGGAAATATAAGAAATATTAGTTTATATTAAATCCCAACCCCACTTAAAAACTTCCAAAATGACTCATATCAGAATATTATATGAGATAGGGTAGTAATATCATCAAAAAATAAAATTTAGACATGTTAGGAATTTATTTTAAACATTATCAACTTGATTTATCCTTATTTATCAATTTTATTTTATTTGTGGTAATAATATTCAAAATTTTAAATTATTATAAATAATTACATTTTTGTTGGGAATTTTCCATAATATGACACTTTATAACATTTTAAACCATATAAATTTTAATTTATAATTTTTAAATATTTTTTTGTGATTTTTAAACAATTTTATAATATGTTATTTTTATAAAATAACAATAGTGTCAATTTTGAAACTATTCATTTATTTGAATTTAAATAAAATATATACAGAAGATATGTCAAAATAAAAGATTTAATAGATTTATAAAATGTCATATGTATCTATAAAATTAGTGGTGCACATTAAATAGTTCATATAATATTTATTTTAATATTTTTAAAACCATTTATTTGATATTTTAATTAATAAAATAATTTCAACATCACTATTGTGTCAAAATTAATGATAATTATTTAATCCCTAAAAATTCTAAATAAATTCATATGATGTAGATAATTGTATTATATTTCTGGATACTATTCATTTTATAAGTTTCATTAAGTTTATCACTAAATTAAAATTATTATACTTATAAGATTTAAGAAAGTGACATGTTGTCACTTTTTTGGTTTTAATAATAATTAAATTATTTTCATGGAACAAATTACATTAAATGAATCTAATATGACCCTTAGGTGATATGGGTCGACTTTTAGTCATCCAATAGGATTTTGGAAGGTGTTAGGGTAATTTTATAATCTTATATTTACCCTTAATTACCCGATTTACCTTTAACTAGGGTAAATAAAATTTACCGTAGTTACTATTCATAATTCCCAAAAATAAAAAGTAGCTTATTAACATAATTTGTACCCACTGATTCCAAATATGGAATCAATTTTTCAAAATTCAAAACACATAATTTGCAGTAATAAATTTAAAATTAATCCTGTTGTTAAGAAAACAGGTTTTAGAAGTTAAAACATTGCCAAAGATTGAAATGTTTTTACCTATGAATTAAATGTGAAATTAATGATAATGACATATATTATATTAAATGGTAAAAATATATTCTATTTATACTTTAAAACCATTAAATATTATAATTTAACCATATTAATTATCTCAATGAAAAAAGTTGTTTTTAATTAAAAATTAGCGTATTTTTACTATTCATCAAAATATGAAAGTTATCAGAAAAATATCAAAAATTTATCCAAAGTAAATTTTTATATCCTGATTCCAAAGAAGAATTTTATTTTGTAAAATTGAACTTATAAACATGTCAAAAACTAGATTTAATGTGGGTGCACCATCAAAAGGCGGCAAAACTGCATTTTTTGAAAAATTCTTATTTTACCCGAAAAATTTATTTTGTTCTCTTACCATGATATAGAAAATGTGTAAGATGAATAATAATGTTATAAAATTCAAAATTTAGTGAATAATATTCATAAAAGCTAGTTCATAATAATATATCGTTGTTTAGTGGAACGCGGTATTGCGTACTACACATGCTATCGAGGAAGGTCGCGATTGCGTGTAATGCAAGCCAAGTCAGTGTTGTGTGCAGTGAAAGATTCCTTTTTGTATAAAATAATACATAAAAAAATATACTTCTCATAAAATATCAGGGTGTTACATTCTACCCCCCTTAAAATGAATTTCGCCCTCAAAATTCGTCACTTCCTAACAAACAGATGAGGATACCTCTCCCTCATAATATCCTCAAGTTCCCATGTAGCTTCTTCTAATTAGTGGTTCCTCCATAAAACCTTCACCAAGCTAGCGGTCTTGTTCCGTAGTACTTTTTCGCTACGATCCAGAATCTCTATCGACTGTTCTTCATAAGAAAGATCTTGCTCCAGCGGTACAACTTCTGAGATGAGTACATGTGAAGGATTAGGTATGTACTTTCTCAGGAGAGATACATGGAACACATCGTGAACTTGAGAGAGATTCGGTGGAAGCGCCAATCGGTAAGCTACCTTCCCAACACGATCCATTATTTCAAAAGGACCGATATATCTAGGGCTCAACTTTCCCTTATTTCCAAATCTCATAAGCCTCTTCTAGGGAGATATTCGTAAGAACACTTTATCACCCACTTCAAACTCTAGGTATTTTCTTTGGTTATCGGCATAGATTTTTTGTCGACTTTGAGCTGCTCTTATGTGTTGTTGAATAGATCTGACCTTTTCTACCATCTCATCAACAAGATCAGGTCCTAATAGCTTTCTTTCCCCAACTTCATCTCAACAAGTTGGAGTTCTGCATTTCTTTCCATAGAGGGCTTCATAAGGAGCCATCTGAATACTGGATTGAAAGCTATTATTATAAGAAAATTCCACCAAAGATAGGTGTTGATCCCAACCACCTTTTAAATCCATAGAGAAAGCTCTGAACATGTCTTTTAGAGTTTGAATTGTCCTCTCAGACTGACCGTCTGTCTGAGGATGGTAAGCAGTGCTGAAACTCAACTCTGTATCTAGAGCATACTGAAGACTTCACCAGAATTTCGAGGTAAACCTCGGATCCCGATCAGATATAATGGGAAGTGGTACTCCATTCAATATTACCACTTCCTTTACATATATCATGGAAAGATGATCAATAGAAAAATCTTCTCTAATAGCAATGAAGTTTGAATACTTCGTAAGACGATCAACTATAACCCAGATAGCATTATTGCCTTTGGATGTTTTAGGAAGTCCAGTGACAAAGTCCATAGTGATGTTTTCCCATTTCCATTCTGGTATGGGTAATGGTTGTAACATCCCCTTAGACTTTTGTCTCTCAGCTTTAACTTGCTGACAAACCAAGCATCGAGAGACATATTCAACAACATCTCTTTTCATGCCATCCCACCAGAAGTACTCTTTCATGTCCCTATACATCTTTGTACTTCCAGGATGAATAGAAAATGAAGAACTATGAGCCTCGTCCAGTAGCTCCTTCATTAATCTCATTGGATTTTTTTTGATACAATTTATAAGATAATAAATTTAAAATTTATTAATATTTAATCTTTATGATAATTATAATTTTCCTATATTTCCACTATGGATTTGGAAATATCCATATGCATATCTTATCATAATTTTCTGAATTATTAGATATAAGGGTTTTCCCAGGAGTGAAAAGGGTAAGTGTGGGGGAGTTGATAAAATAAATTTTTAATGAATATTTAATTGATAATAAATGAAATTATTTCCTCAAAAAATGTTCAATATTTTTATTTAGGGAATATTTTGAGTTAGATCATTCATTTGGAAATTTGATGAAAATTCCAATTTTTACCCTTTAAAGTGAACGGTAGTATTTCAGCTATAAATATTTTTATATTCGTTATTTGAACTTTATTTTTAAAGTATTCATAACTAAATATTCAAAAAATTTAATTTAGGACATATGATATATATCAAACATTTTATTGGAGTAAATGGGTTATGGAGTCAAAGCTGGACTGGACTCACCAAATTGGACACCAATTCACCCTTTGGGCCATAATATCTTCATAAAAGATTAGATTGGGATAAAATTTGGAACTTAGATAGATGACACAATTAGGAACAAATAAACCTTCAATAAGAACATCTAGTTCATGCGTTTAGGATGTCAAAAAGGCATCTCAAGTTGGATTAAAATATTTGGCTGAATTTCCATATTCACACTTGTAACCTCTTGTAACCCTAGCCTCCCTTGCACTCTATAAATGTGTTTTTCTATAAATGTGTTTTTCTATAATTTTGAGGGGATTTTATTTGAATTAGGATTATTAGGGTAGATGATATGTGGTTTCACTACATTAATCCATGAATTTCAAGAGGGATATCTCTTTAAGAAAGGATCCCTTCATCAAAGGCTTCTTCTTCTTCTTCTTCATGTTGTAATGTTTTTGTTTTTCATAATAAACATCTTAGTTTCTATTATATTTATTCTATTTTCTTAAATTTTATTATTATACACTCCTACATATTGGTATGGAAAAGGATTATAAATTTAATTGGGTTATACCCTTTCTAAACCTTTGCATATGAAAAATGTTTCTATGATGACTACACGACCCATGGAAGAGTAGTTTTTCTTAGTAATATATCCAGCTCTTAATTTGTTAATTTAATTATTTATAATCAATGAGATAAATTAATTAAAATAATATGATATATGAATTATTTTTTTAACTTAAATTAAACTAAGAAAGAAATTTAACAATTAACACAAAACATGTGAGTTCGAGAATTGTGTGAATTGTAAGAGCGTAGTTTTAATCAGTAAAATAGAAAAACATGAGATACATTTTTAGAGTTCAAATAAAATCTGAAAAATAAATTAATACTAATTTATGTAATTTATAACTTCCATAATTTACTACTAACCATAATATAGTGTTATAAAAACAATCAAATCAAGCTTCTATGATTTCATGTTCTGAAGCTAGCCTAGGGTTTAATTAATTTCATCTTTGTGGTTAAGTTAACTCCTATAGGGTTATAGGGTTAAAACATTAGGGGATAATAATTAATTGGAGTTTAATATAAATGATAATTATTAATAATTAGGTTAATAGGAAATTTTAGATTGGTTATTCCTTCTAAAAATATTAACTAAAAAAACATCTTCTTGTTGCGTTTTCTCAATCCCATTTTAAAAGAAAAAAATAACATCTCTTTTGAACTTACTTATTATTGTTTTATAAACATAAAAAACCCCACCATCCTTATAAGTTGTGTATTTATTTTATATTTATTTTTATAATATATTTAATAATTTGTTTTAATTTATGTCTCTTTGATAGGAGACCTTGGTCAACCACTCTATTGCACCTAAGTACCACAAAACCACACATCATTTGGGAGTTCCCATTACAACACCTTTCAATACACCATAATTATAGGTAAGATTATTTATAAGCATATTAATTTAGAAATGTGTTAGGACACACTGGTGTTGTGTAAGATTCTTTGTGGAGTAGAGGGATATGTAAGATTCATCCCTCTTCCATTTGTGTTGGGTCGGAGCCCGATGCTGTAGTGGAAGTAGTTGAAAAATGTAGAAAATTTACCCAAATGATTTTTCCATACAATGAAATTTTATACACCACCCAAATGAATTTTAAAGTGCACCCAAATAATTTTTCTCTCAACACCCAAATAATATTTTTTCTCACCTAAATACATTTTTAACACACCCATATGAAAACCATTTCACTGTACAACCAGTCATTAGAACTAGGACATGCCAATTGATCTTCACAACGAAGAAGACTTTTGAAACATGAATCTCTATAAAGGATCTCATTGTTCTCCATCATTGAAACCTTCATTATCTATCATCTACATGCCATCATCTTCATCATATCGTCGCATGAGCTACCAAAAACATGGTATTCCCTTCTAAGATATCTCTAGGTGGCCAAATATTATCTACCCTCCTCCTACATTTTCTCTTAATCACGTACCAATATATATAGAGATGCGAGTACCACCCCTCTGTCAAAGATAAGAAAAATTTCTCATTTTTTCATATATGATCCCATGCATCTTTATTTTTTTTCAAACTCATTTATCCATTTTCTCTCTCTCATATTTAAAAATTTAAAATCAAAATATCCCAAAAAATATCCTCATTAATTTAAAATTTAAATACTCCATCGACATTTTCACAATGATTTTCGGATCCACCTTCATTGACTCCACCATGATAAGATATATCACATCAACTCCACCTTAGTCAGATCTACATCTTCATTGGATCATCCATGTCGATACTGACATGATTTATTACACTCATTACATGTGTTACCTTTGTCTATCTCTCTGACGTGACTTCATCACTACATCTTGATATTCTAAGGTTGGAACCATGGACCCCCTCTGATACCAGTTGTTGGTTCAAAGTCTGAAACCATAACAGAAGTAGTTACAAAACACATAAAATTCACCCAATGGTTTTTTTCCATCCAAATAAATTTTACACATCGGCCGAATAAATTTTACAACACACTCTAAGGATTTTTATCTCAACACCAGGAGAGTTTTTCTCTCCCAAATACATTTTTTCACACACCCATGTACATAACATTTCATTTTACCACCAATAATCACAACTAGGATATGCTGATTGATATACACAACCAAGAATACTTTTGATACATGGTTCAACTTCATGGATCTCATTGTTATCCATAATTGAAATTTTTTTTCTCCATCATAAACAAAAAATAGTATTCATCATCTCTTTACATGAGCTACCAAAAATTGGGTATCCCCTTTCAGGTTATCTCTAGGTAGTCACATCTTATCAACCCTCCTCATACTTTTTCTCTTCACACATCCCCATAAATATAGATATGAATTCACCAACCCTCTATAAAAGATAAAAAAATATATCATTTTATATATCTCAACCCACATATCTCTATTTTTTTAAAACTCCTTTACCCCATTTTTCCTCTCTTATATTCAAAATTTTAAAATAAAAATATCCCAACAATTTGAAGAGGGTGAGTGCATCCTATGCCACAGTGGATCCACCACAGCATTTAGGGTTGTGAAATGGTAGAGTCATTGGAGTTGAGCTACATTATCTCCACATCGACTTAGATCTACCACAACATTGAGGGTTATAAAATAGAAAAACCATGGAACTTAGACTATAATTTCCCCACACCGTAACCTTTCTCTACACTACAAATCACTCAATGGTGTTTCAAATCTTGTCAAACCATGACAAAAAATCTCATAAGCAATGAAATATGATTTCTTGGAGGGTTTAAATTCAAAATATATATTTCCTCCATGCCGTAGAAACCATTGGAACTGTAAATTTGGCCAACACTTCATGGAAAATCCAAGATTTTATTATTCCCTGCTACAATCACCTTAGTTAAATCATGGTGGTTATTGACCTATTTAAACTACAAGAATTTGAACTTTAGATAGGATTGATATTTTGAAACCCATTGAGAGAGAAGGGTGACTAGAGGAAAAAATGAACTAGAGAGGAGACTTGCAAGGGGACACTTGAGCATTACTTTGAGACTTTGATGTTTTGATTCATATTTTTTTATTGTGATTGAAGTGTGTAATCTAGTAAATTTTCATTCTTTTCAATATTTTATTTCTTTTATTTATCTTCAAGTATGAATCTTTAATCCCTTGAGTTTACTATTTTGTTTTTTATGGATGACTAATTCATTATGAGTGATTAGTCTCTTAAGAAATGGTGAATTGAGAGTAGGAGGATAAGGATTTAACATAAATGGTTAAGTTTTTTTTTTGTGAATCCATTGTTTTATATTAATATCACATTAATTCGAATTAAATTTTCTCCCTCACCTAGTGAGAATAATGGTGATTAGAGGATAAACCTAATGTGGTAAAGGAGTAAGGGGGAGAAAGATGCAACCTTAATTCCGATTTTGATTTTTTATATGAAACATAATGAATTTATGTCTTATTAGGATAACTTAAAGAGGGAAATAAAAATGGAATAGATATTTATAATCTTCACTGACCAAGTTGAATTAAAATTTTCAAGATATTTCATGATTAATTAATCTTGTTGATTCACAAGAGGGGTAAATCATCATCTATTGGAAACTATCCTCTAAAATCAATCCATCATATTCACTCATCATTTTTATCTTTAATCCATCCAATATCGATCTATACTCTATTATTATCCTTGATCAGGCACATTTTCTCAATATCATGGTTCAAATGATTTTTATTCATCCATTTGTCCAAATCAACAATAGATAATTATTCACTTGGTTAGGATCCTTCATGTTTGAAATGGATTGATCTCAGGACTCTAAATTACTTTAATACACTTTTGTAGATTTAGTGATTAGAGTTCCATGTTATAAATTCTAATCTATGAAAAAATCCATGGGGAATTGATGATTACTAGATATACACCAATGAATTTGATATCTTCTACACCTTGGTTAAATAGAACATAGATACTGACATGCTAAGTAGGAAATCATGGGGTTATGTTATTCAAGATCCAGGAGATGCAGGTAGAGTGGTGGGGGAGCTTGCAATGATGTATCTTGATGTTGGAGAGGATAGCGGTAGAGGTTTTATATACTAAATGATAGTGTCAATTATCCTTATTACCATGGGTTTAGGGGTTATATTTTGGATAGGAAGAGGTTTGGCATGATTGTGTCATGTGTGGTGATTCCCTCAATGTATGATTAGAGGATGATCAACATTGGGTATTGTTTCAAGGGAGGTTATTTATTTTGTCGATGATACATGAGGAGGTTCTTCATAAGTTTCATAACTCTACATTGGTTTTACATTCTGGCATATCCAAGATGTATCATGCCTTGAAAATTTAAGTATTGGTGGTTAGGGATAAAGCGGTTAGTGGAAGAGTTTGTGTCGTGATATTTTTCCAACAGGAAAGTAAAAGTAGAGCATTATATTCCTAGAGGTTTGTTATAACCATTAATTATCCTTGATTGAAAATGGTAATACAAATCAATGTATTTTTTCACTAGTTTTCCGCAATATTAAGGAGGGCATGATGCTATTTAGATGATTATATATTTATCGATGAGGTTATCACATTTCTTGGTGATTAAGGAGTCGAGTGTTGTGGATGTTTTGGATAGCCCTTATTTAGATGAGGTAGTGAAGGTTCAGGGGGTGTTAAATACCATGATCTATGATCGGTATATATGTTTTAAATTTCTTTTTTGGGGAGGTGTTTAGTGTAATTTTGGATCTTAGTTATTCCTTAGAACTTCTTTCTACCCATAGAAGGATAATCAAATGAAACAGATGATTCAAACACATGGGAAAATGTTGCATGCTTGTGTTCTGGATTTTGGTGGATCATGGGTGAAAAACCTACCCTTGGTTTTATTTTACTATAATAAAAGTAACCACTCTTCCATTAGTATGGATCTATTCAAGACTTTTTATGGGTATCCCAACATATCACTATTGTGTTGGACCTAAGTTAGAGAGTCGACGATCCTTAGGTTAGATGTGGTGAAAAGAACACCCAAGAAGGTGCAATTGATTCAAGAGAACATGAAGGTGGGATAATAATATTAGAATTAATATGTGAATATTAGGATTAAACCTCTAGATTTTGTGGTTGGAGACCATGTATTCTTTAAAGTTTCATCTCATTATGGGCAGTGAAGATCTGACCAAGGGAATAATCTTTCACTCCAATTTATCAATATTTTTTAGGTGTTGGAGCATGTAAAAAAGGGGCATATCAATTATACCTTCATATTTGGATAAAATCTATGATGTATTTCATTTTTTTATAATTATTGGTATCTTCATAATGGATTACATATCATTGATTTATTTGAATTGAATGCGGTGGATAATACGACATTCGTGGAGCAACTGGTTAAGATTTAGGATCATAAAGAGAAGATGTTGTGAAGGATCTTTGTTATATTGGTTCATGTATTGTGGGAGTATGGTTCCTTGGTAGAATATATATAATAACATGAATTGTATATGCATGATCAGTACCTCAGACTGTTTTGAACCTTGTTTTCATTGATGATTGAGATGTTTGATCTTATTATATTTTTATTAAGGTTGTTTTATTATTTAGTTTATTTATGTTCTAGTTCTGGTGTATTTATTATTTAAGAGGTATCAACTAGAGATTTTTTGTTTTTTTGATTATTTTTTCTATTTTTGGGTGGGTTTTTATTCTCAGGGACAAGAATCATTTAAAAGGTATGTAATGTAATAGATAATACCTTCTCACACTATTAGAATAAATATGAAGTTAGAGATGAAATTTCAACTGGAAGGGAAGTATTGTAGTGTGGATTTATGTGTTGTAGTGTGAATAATTGGTTAGGTGTATTTTTTTATAGGTTTGTGTGTTGCATTGTGAAGCATTGGGCTATGGCACTGTTCTTGTGTTACAACACGAGGTGTGATCCATGAGGTTTTGGTTTCATGCTATTTTGGGGTATAGGTTCATTCATGACATGATTGGTGTAGATTGAAGTGTGAAGGATCCTAAGGGATTCTAGGTTAATATTTCATGTGTTTTGTTGCATCATATTTTTTTAGGTTGTGTCATGGTGGTTTTTAGGTATTTCAGGTTTATATTAAGTAGGATGGATGTTGTGTGGGGGTATATATTTTTAATATTACATGAAATCCAAGTTAATCTCACTTGAGTGGGATTGTAGCATGGTTATACCCACTGTGGTGTGAAGTCTTGGGTGGTCTATTTCTTGAATATATTTATCTAAGGTTAGTTTTATCATAGTTATTCCTTACATTGCATTATGTTGTGATCTGTGGTTTTTCGGTTTTGAAGGAGGTCAGGGTTTACCCCATCTTTTTCATAGGATATAGAATTGTGAAGTGGTCACCTTGGTTTCATTATGACCTTTATTAAATGCATGGAGTGATTTTGACCATGATATTTAGGGTAAGAGAAAGGGAGATTATGGTTTGAATTTTAGATGTGCTTTTAGTTCATCCTCAGATATGATGACCCCTTCTAATTATGTTGTGATTCTTACATTTTCCTAGGTATCATAGAGTCGGACCTTGTCTCGAATTATCTCTAAATTTACTAACATACCTTGAACCCCATGAGGTTGATGATGTATCTTTATATATCTCTAGTCATACTTTGGTTTGGGACCTCGATAAAAATAGACCAACTTCTTATGATCAAAAGTGAGTAATATTCTCTTCTTGATTATATTTCTATCATTTCTTCTTAGGGAGCCTACAATTGTAGTGTTGATTTCATTTTATTGGTGTTTTATTTTGGTTTTGATGGGGGAATGATCTTGCATAGGATTGGGGGTTTATTTTTGTGCATTGGGAGGAATTTGGTTGGATTTGTTTATCATATTATGCAATAGTTGTTACATCTTAGGTTGAGGTAGGTGATTTAATACTACCCCTTATTCAATTCTATAAAAATCATGGATTAATCATTATTCCACTTTGGGTGGGTGGTGTGGATTAATATAAATAATATAATGAACGATAATTAAATAAAATCAAAGGGAGGTGGCTAATTCTCATGTGTTTTTTAAAATCCCTCGATATAGATTATATGTTGATGATTTTTTTGATGTTGCTGCTAAGTGAATTATTCTTTATTCTATAAAAGAAATTGATTACTGATATTAATATGTTAGAATAAACTTCCATAATGGTTTAATAACATAAAGTTGTAAATGAATTGACTGTATAGAAATATGGAATTAAAGTTGTTTTGGTAAAATCTAGAATCCTGATTTAGTGTGAAAGGAATGATTTAGGAGAAGTTATTTAGTGTAAATTTTTGCTTTGTTTTCCTTGTTTTTATAATATTTTCGGAGTCTTTCTTATTGTGGTAAAATTATTGTTTTTATAGTTGGTTGGGAGAATGAGGTGTGGCTGTTGATTAGGTAGATATAAATGAGAGGTTGGGTTGCTATAATAGAGATAGAGGGGTCGGATGTGTGGAGTTATGTGAACTATTTTTGTGATGATAGGTTTGGTTGTTGCAGAGTTGTGTTATAGTTACCCAGTACCATATAATGTGGTTAAGAATTAATAATGATGTTAATGGGTAGATTTGGATGGAAGTGGAAAATGACGGGCTGTTGAATGACTAACAATTAATGATTATGGATGGAATGAATGAAACTGATGAATTGTAAGGATTGGAATAAATTTAAATAAGTGAAAGATGAATGACATGGAGTAGAAGGTGGTTTATGTAAGAACCCGGTTTTTTCTATGAAAGACTTTGGAATATTCTTGATGATATTCCAGAGCAGCGCCTTCATACGGCGTGCGATTCCGAGCCCCGGAGTGGCCGGAATTAAATTTTCAGTGCGTTCACACTGGAAACGCCAAATAAATGGGATAACTCCTAAACTTTGCTTCAGATCAGAGATCCGAGTGTACGGATGGGTCCATAATGGGGTGTTTATCCTAGGAACGACATAAAACTTGTCGGCGCGGGACGTTTGGACCCCTCGCCCGCTTCTGGAATGCTAAACGGATAAATTAATTAATTAATTTATTCGTTTAATGGTGAAACTCGAGTATCTTTTAAACGGTAGCTCCGATGAGAAAACCGAGGGCACCATTGAGTTTGGAATTTTAATTTTACCCTAAGAGGGGTGTATGTTTTGCGGGTGTGGGCCGTCTGTGAAAAATGGCCCCAGGGGCGTTTTTGTAATTTAGCAGCTTCAGATGTTAAATTTTATAACTTCAAAACGGAAGCTCGGAATCAAATTCCGAGACCACCGTTGTGCTCAGGAGGTGGTGTTTAACCTGGGGGGGGGGGGCTTAACCTCGACCCTGCTGAGGGTTCGGGTTCGGATCAACGGATGGGTAGTTAAGCGTTTTCTATTTAAACGCTTAACACACCCACTTCCCTTTTCTCCTTCCCCTTTCCCCCTGGTAGCCCCTCCTCTCCCTCTCCTCCTCCACCTCCAGCAAGTCGGCTCTGGCGAGGTAGCTCTGGAAAGGCGGCGGTTCGGTGGCAAAGCTCCGGGCAATGCCCACGAGGTAGGGTTATGTATATTTGCGTTTTAATTCCCAAACCTCCCTTTGAACCCCAATTTTAGCATCAATTTGTTGATTTCACTTCGAGAAAATTACCTGGTAGTGTAGTACACATTTTATTCTTTCAATCGCTTCTTTCGGAATCAAAATCCGAGTTCGGAGGAGGCCAGAGTTGATCACCGAAGATTGCGGGAATTTTGGGTTGCTCCGGCGGTTCCCGGCCGGTTTGGGTGCTCCGGCGGTACGAGGCACGGCGGCAGGGGCTTCAGCGGCAGTCGGCGTGGGTTCTCGGTAGCGGGGAAGCGGGATGGAGGCAGCTACGGACGACAGTGGTTAGCGGGGTCTCGGGCGGCTACGGACGGCGGCGGTCGGCGGGGTCTCGGGCGGCGCCGGCGTAGCGCGACGAGGGGGAGGAGCCGCGGGGTGCGCGACCCCGCGCGGCGCGACCCCGCGCGGCGCGACCCCGCGCGGCGCGACCCCGCGCGGCGCGACCCCGCGCGGCGCGACCCCGCGCGGCGCGACCCCGCGCGGCGCGACCCCGCGCGGCGCGACCCCGCGCGGCGCGACCCCGCGCGGCGCGACCCCGCGCGGCGCGACTGCGACCCGCGTAATGCGGGTTGTTTCGGGAGATGCGGAGACCGGCCTTGATGGCCGGTCGGTGGAGGCAGGCCGCGGCGGGGTGAACCGGACCCGTGGCTGGGCCGCGGGCCGGTTCGGCCCAAGGGGACTCCCCCCCCTTTTGGAAGTTTCGTCGCCCGTAGCTTTCGCTACAGGCATCCGTTTTGCGCGCCGTCAGTGGCAGAGCAGACCTCACGTCGAGGGGAACGGTTTGAGATGGTTTCGGGAATTTTTAATTCCCGAAACGAGGGGCCGCAGAGGTGCGACGCGTCTTTAAGTGGTTTGTCATTTTTCGGGGGAAACTTGTTTTGGGCGGCGCGGACGCATCCGACGTCCGTTTTGAGCGCCGTCAGTGGCGTTGCGACCTTGGAACTGAGGCGGAGGTTTCTAGGGCAGTTTCAGGCGTTGATACTGGATTTGAGGCATGGGCCCCACGACCCGTCTTTCGAGCTACGTGCAGCGTTTCACGAATTTTCATCAGATGTCCGTTCGGGGCGTGCGAGCAGTCGTTTCAGGATGTTTTTCCGAGGGGATTGCAACAGTGCAATCCGCCCGCTCTAATTCGGCACGATGGTGCGGGGCCCACGAGGGCCGTTTGGGCGTCAACGGTGATTTTCCATCTTTATCACCGGGTGACCGTTTTGGACAAGTGAATAGTACATCTTGTGTGCTTTTTTGAGAGGATCACAACGGTGTGATCCATTCGTTGAGTTTCGGGACCAGGATGCAGGTCCCACGCAGCACCGCTCGTGTGCGGTGAGCTAGAATGCATCTTTTTCTCTGGATATCCATTGCACTCAAGTGAGTAGTGCTTGTGACGTGTTTTCCTGAGGGGATCACAATGGTGCGATGCGACCGACTATTTTCGGGGCCGAGGCTCGGGATCATGGGACACCGTTCGGGCGTGAGGTGGTGTTGGTGACTTTTCCGTCGGATATCCGTTGGAGGCAAGTAAGTAGTTGATCTCACATGTTTTTCTGTGAGGATTACAACGGTGCGATCCGTTTGGTTGTGCGGAGCCTCTTGCGCGATCTTGTGGAATTGGAAGGTGCTCCAGTGGTGGTTCGTCCTACCTTGTTTGTAGCAGACCCTTGGCGTGTGATCGCGCACTCTTGGGAGAGTGATATAAATGATTCACGAGATGTTGTTGGCCATGCCTGGGCCTTTGAGTTGGAGATGTTACGTCACGCCTTCGCGTTGACGCTGGGTTCCGTGTGCATGATAGCCTTTGGGCTGGAACGAGGTGTACTCTGGGAGTATACGGGAGTGCTTAGAGGTATGTGTAGTTTGTACCTAAGATGTTCATGTGCTTGGTTGGGGTTAACTTGGGGCCACACGTCGTGTGGGCCCCAGGTGCGTGCCGTGTTCTGCTTTGCGTACTTTGACCTCTCGCGACGTAGAGGGTCCCTCTGCGCTCATTTGTTTGACCAGCAGGGTGGAGCTTTTCCCCTGGCTCTGTACTCGTTTGTTTGACCAGCAGGGTGGAGCTTTTCACCTGGCTCTGTGCTCGTTTGTTTGACCAGCAGGGTTGAGTGGTCTCCCCCTGGTTTTGTTCTTGATGGATTGGCCGGTAGCGGTGCTAGTGGCACCCAGTGATGGAACAGGCACTGAACCCCTTTGGGTGAGTTGTGCTGGAGTTGGGTGGTTGCACGATACCCGTTCCATGTTCGGTTGGCCAGTGTTGTACCCTCCAGTGGGGATGGCCAGGGCAGTTCTGAGTTTTACCCTCCAGCGGGGCTGGGCAATGGGTTACTCATCAGCTTCTAGGGTTTACCCTCCAGCAGAGACTGGGCAGTGGGTTGCCCGACACACTTAGGGTCTACCCTCCAGCAGAGACTGGGCAGTGGGTCGCCCGACGCACTTAGGGTCTACCGTCCAGCAGAGACTGGGCAGTGGGTTGCCCGACGCACTTAGGGTCTACCCTCCAGCAGAGACTGGGCAGTGGGTCACCTGATGACCTCTTAGGGCCTACCCTCCAGCAGGGCTGGGTAGTGGGTCGCCCGTCATTCAGTTCCAGGTCTACCCTCTAGCAAGGCTGGGCAGTGGGTCGCCTGTCGACTTATTCCAGGTCTACCCTCCAGTAGGGCTGGGTAGTGGGTCGCCTGATGATGTGTTATGGTTTACCCTCCAGCGGGGATGGGCAGTGGGTCGCCTGATGATGTGTTATGGTTTACCCTCCAGTGGGGCTGGGCAGTGGGTCACCCGATATCTGGTTATGAATTACCCTCCAGCAGGGCTGGGCAGTGGGACACCTGTTGGCATTCCAGGCTCAGTCCTTTCTACTAGGCTAGCCTGTGGCTTTCCTCCGTGATTACCGGAGCGGGACCCCTGGTTACGGGTCAGTGTTGTGACTACCTTGACTTTGAGGAGACCTCTTGACTGCATGGCAGTGACGAGGTGTGGTTTGACTTTCCCCAGAACTCTCAAGTATGAGGGGCACATTCCCCACCGAGAGGCGTTCTTGTGACGCGATCTAAAACCGTGTGGGCGAGTCAGTGCCGCCCAAAGCGGATAGTGTCGAGGTGTGGTGATTGAGCCCCTTGTCTTGCGGTTCGGGGCAGACGTGCAGGATGCTGGGCATCGATGGTGTTTTCTTCTGGGACTGTTGGCTACTCTTTCTTGGACTGAGCTACGGGATGGAGATCCCCTTACAACGTTGTTCAGGCTTCTTGACTGAGCATAAGGATATGTATATACCTTGTTCTAGTACCCACTTCTTGGGTTTGGTTACTCTCCTTCCAGGGGAGGCAAAGACGCGCGGGGTATGCAACGTGCTTTTCCGTGTCTAGCTTCTCATGGTTGGACGAGTCTACTATCCTACTATAGGTAACAAAGACTCGACATGAAGTTCATCTTCTCACCGTTTCCAGCTCCTTGTGTTTGGACGAGTCTACCTTCTTTCCTCTTGTTGGGTTGAGCTGGACTCTTTACCGTACTCCTTACTGCCCTCTCTATTGTGCTCCTTTAATTTTCCCTGTTCGCTCTTCTGCTCACCCTTCAGTACCTCCTTTGTTGCTCCCTCGAGCCTTCGGGGTATCCTACTGAGTATTTTTATACTCACCCCTACTTGGGATTTGCCCACACTTGGTGTGCCCTTGCAGACGACAGATAGGTTGGTCGTGACTTCAGTGGAGCATAGGAGTTCGGGAGCTTGGACCGCGTGCGGTGGTCATAGCCGGGTTCCAGGTGGGAGACCCGTCAGCTGTTTGTTTTGTTTACCTGTTGCCGGGTTGTGGCACTTTTCTGGTTGGGTGCGTGTTTTGCCCCTTTTTCTTTTTCAGCACTTTACTTGTACTGTTTAGAGGTCGATGCACATTTGTGGTATATATATAGCAGTTTGTCTTTTACTCTGCTTGTCTTTTCTTTTACTCTGCACTTTTTCATTGAGTGTGCTATGTGTGTGTGTACAGGTACTTAGGCAAATGCCTCCCCAAGTTATTGTGCCTTCGGCGCTGGTTTCCAGCCCCTGTCCTATGGAGGTGGGCTTGGGGTAGTTGCGGCTCGAGCCCGAGTAGGGTCGGGTCGTGACAGTTTAATTAATGGGTTTAAAATAGATATGTAAAATAAATGCAATAATGAATGTAGTGATGTTGGTTAATGGTAATTATGGAATATAATGAATGATATGCTGAAATGGAAATTAAGAATATTGTTATGATTGTTTTGTGTGGATAGATAAGGCTGGTTATATTGTCGTTATAATAGTAGTTTTTGGTCCAAAATGGTGACAGTGAGGTGTTTCTTATAGGATATTGTGGCATTTCTTTGAATAGAAACCCATAGGTTGGGAATGTGTGTGACTAATATATTCTTGTATATTCTTGTTATTTTATATACACCACCATCCAATTCGGATAACATGGCTGATGATTATATAATAACATGGTTTCCAGGTGTTTTCCATAAAATTCAATTTATGGAGGGAACCGATGACTAACTACTCCTTTCCTTCTCTCCCCACATACATATTTTAGGATATAATGTCCTGAAGTTATGATACATGGGATATAAGTTCATATGATGTGCAGTGGTGATTATGATGTGATAGAGGTTTCAATACATGGTGGAGGTCATTAATGGTAAGAGGGGGGCATGAGATTGATTCCCTTCATGTTTAAGATATCCCATTGTAATGAGGATGTGATATGTAGTTGTGATGTAATATGCAGCTTTGGATATATGGTTATGGATTTGATGTGGTATGTGGTTATGTGGATATATGGATATGGAAGATATTGAAGAATATGGCATATATTATTGGGAAATGAGAGAGACCGATTTATTGGGGAAGTGTTTGTGAACATCTTGACATATTATTTGATACTATGTTACAATATTGGAGTTGATGGAGTTGTGAGTTGGTTTTTATTTTTACTTCCAAAGGCAATAGTATTTTTATTCAACTTTTAAACAAGATGTTTTGAGAACAATCCCATAGATTATACTTTTATGCTCACCCCTATATATATAAATATACTTTATAGGTTCCCAAGAGGGATTTGGTAGTCAAGATGGAATTTATTATATGAGTCTTGGAGTTGATATCAAAGTCTCTTATGTTGGATTTTCCTTTTGGTATTTCATTTTGGAGACCTTGTTTATGTATGAAATTTATATGCATTTCAAATTAAGTTTTATTTTATATTATATAGAGTGATTTTCTTGGTATTTATAAGAGTAATGCCTTCCATTTGTTCATTTTATACCATCATTTATAGTTTCCTACCTGTATCTATTGGAGGCGGGCTTTAGGGGTTATACTCATCTTCAATGTCATCCTAGGAGGGGTTTTTGTGGGTATAGGTTATGATAATATTTTTTTACTTTCTAAAAAGTAATTATGAGGTGTTTAATATGTTTCAAACGTGTAAGACTCAAATATAAAATTATCTAAGATCAAAGATGATGTATTTTAGGTTTGGAAATAAAGAGAAAAGTATGACAGTAAGAAGTTTAGCGAATTTTATGATATTAGTGGAATTTAGAGGGAGAAGACCCTTCCAGGTACACCAAAAGAGAATTTTGTGGCTGAGATTATGAGGCTGCACTCAATGGTACCTAGAAATTTTTGTATAAGCAGTAAATATGATAGCATATCTTATAGAGAAGGGTCAATCTCTTTTCATAGAAGAACAACTTTTTTAGGGGATATGGCCAATAAAGGAGGTAATAATTCTCATTTATGAGTCTTTAGTTGTTTGTAATATCTATGTATAAACTCTGATTCAAGGGAAAAATAGGATGAAAAATCCAAATAATGATTCTATGTTTGATATGGTGTATAAGATTTTAGATATCATTTCTAGGGTAATGAGGACAAGATCATCATCAGAAGTAATAACATGATATTTAATAAAGGTTTCATGTCCAAGGGCCACAATTAAATTAGAAATAACAATGGGAATAAAGAATCAAAGTGTCAAGAACAAGTGGAATTGGAAGGAATACCTGAGCAAGTGAAAATAAAAATAGTAAATGCAACACCACATGTAAAGACTATTAGAATGGTGTATCCCAACCTGTTTAGATGAATTTGGGACGAATTATAGAAGACCTAAATACACACCAGACTAAAGATTTCATGGTTTGACTACTACAGTGAGTTTTGTGGGGGGGTTATAAGGAGAATCACACCCTTTCCCTGGGGGCTCAGGGGCCTTTTGGACCCTGACCCATATTTGGAGAACTGTATCAACTAGGGACAACTGAAACAAAATGTGAAAGAAATATATAATGGTGTGGAATTTGTGGGTAGTGATATTGTAGCATCTTAGACTCTAAAGATAGTGGTATTGTAGCTCTATGGACTTCCATCCACCATTCACTATAGCAGAATGGAATTATTGTGTGGTTGGTGACACATTAGCATCATTTTCTTTAAGAGATCATTTGATCTTGGGTTTTTGTGTATGTCTAAAACTCAAAAACTTCCTTGTAATTCTACTCTCGTTAATGGAAAGTTTTTCCTCTCTGTGGATATAGGGATCATTTCTTAAACTATGTAAATCTATGTGTCTTACGATCTTCTTCTTATTCTTTTGTTATTTCTTTTTCTCATATACAAAACATTTTGTCACTGTAACTCTCAACATTTTCCACAACAAATTCGAAGTGATAAACTAGGATGAAAAGACCCATACAGAGGTATTCATCATCTATATCATATTTTTTATCGATTGATGGTGGAGAGAACAAATGATTTTAATAAGTAATGCATACGAAGGGGTTGAGCAAGTTAAATCCAACTATACAGGAGGAGATTTATTCTTTACATTATAATAATACATGGTATTTTCATAAGTAAATAAATAATTATATAAAAAATTGGTATATAAGGTCATGAATATGATGGTAAAATGAGATACTAAGGTTAAGGGATTTAAAAAAAGTAATGTATGAATTTCACTAAAATTTTCTCACATGTAGTGAATCTCACCACCATCTAAGTAGTTCTTATCATTTTTGAATTAAAATATTTATATATTGAGAAGTTTTATTCAAATTATATTTTCCTTCATTTAAATTTTAAAGAAATTTATATGGATAAACCAAAAGTATTTTTTAAATTAGGAAAGAAATACCTAGTGTGAAGACTCTATAAAAATTTATATGGGTTGAAGTAAACACTTGGTCAGTGGAATAATAAGTTTGACGTATTTATGAGTAAAATAAATACAAATGGAAGCATTAAAATTCTAGTCTTTTGGTGATTAATACATTATACTGTTTATGAATGTGGATGAAATGATCATTGTAGGATCTTGCATGAAAAATACTGGTAAGATAAAAAGGTTTCTGGCTAAGGACTTTTATATGAAAGATCTTAGAGAGGCTTACAAGATTCTAGGGATATAGATCAAGAGATATCATGTATCTAGAACCATGATGTTATCACTAACTATCTACATTGGAAATGTTTTGAGAAAATTTAGTAATATGAAAGAAAATCCATTTTATTTTATAAGGGAAAGCCATTTTAAGTTATATAAATAGAAAGAACCAAAGTTAAAATAAGAGGTTGAGTATATAGAGAAGGTTCCTTGAGTAATAATTGTAAAAAGTTTAATATATGTCATGGTTTTTACATGACAAGATATTGTTCATGAAAATAAAATTATAATTAGGTACATGGTTAACCCTAGAAAATATTAGAAATATGTGAAGTTAATAATAAGATATTTTAAAGGAATCAAGGAATTATCTTTGAATTTCATAAAAGGAAATTCACTACAAGGGTATGTGGATGATAATCTTAGAGGTGATGTCAATAATGGAATAAGTACCATAGGTTTTGTGTTTACCTATGAAAAAAGTTTCATCAGTTGGATATCTAAGTTGTATAATTTGGTTTCACTATCCACCATAGAGGCAAAATTTATGGTTATAAAAAAAACAAGAAAGAGATAATTTTGTTGAATAAATTCTTAGAGTAATATGATATAAAGAGAGATAAATTTTTATTGTACCATGATAGTTAGAGCGTTATACATTTTGTGAAGAACCCAATGTTTCATGAAAAGATAAAGAATATTCTAGTGAAGTAACAATTTATCAAATGATTAATACAAAATTGGTTATTGATATTGAAAAAGAATCAAGGAACCAATAATCTGACATATATATTGATGAAGACAATGGTGATTGAGAAGTTGAGGCACTATTCTGTCCTTATTAGTCTTTATTGATGAATGGATATTGGTAGGTATAATATGGAAGTACAATAAATAATAATGGATGAGAAAGTAGTTGGGTTTTCATGAATCATGAGATTGAAATTGAATCTTTAAAGGGGAAGCCCTCATTGGTGAGTGAAAAAGAGGTGCTCAGATTAAGTTATCTAAGTTGGGAGTTTGGAAGGAGGTTTATTGTTGGATCATTCTCAAAGTAAGAGATTTTTGGAATAGTGTAGTATGATCCTCTAGATAAAGTTAGACCATGTGATAACAACTTTTACTAAACAACATTCCAATAAATATAACTATAGCATATCTGACCAATAATAACAGAGCTGACTAGTGATACTAATTATGAGTATTGAAACACCAGGGAATAATGCATAGATCTGGATACTATAGAAATGAAGGTATAAGGACCAAACCTTAAACAATATTTAAATTATATCCTTATACAAGAATTAATTTTCTTTAATTATCTAAGATCAATTAGGTTTATAGTTTTATAGAATTAATTCATCACTCTTACATAAATAAATAATACATCACAAAAATGAAAACTTTGAATTAGTATCTATTTTTCCTACAATAGAAATTTTTTAATATATAATAAGTTTTATTTTGATGAAATATCTTTAAAATTTTTATCTCAACCTCATCCTTGTCCCTAATAATTCATAAAAATGTATTTTTTTGAAAACATGGTATGTGCACAAAAATATCAGTAAGGGACATAAAAATAAAGAAACTCATAAGTCTATAAATACTCATAATAATTTATCTTTTTAAAAATAAAATTTGAAATCAAAATGAACATTTTATTACCCAATAAACTAACTTCTCTACACAAAAAGTTTCATAAAACATTTCATAAGAAATCTTAAATGCAAAATAAAACACATAAAGTTTTATTTTCAATCATGTAAACGTAAGAAACCTTTAAAAAATCATTTCATCCTTATGAAGTAGAATATAATTTAATTTAAACATAATATAAATATCTTAATTTATGTAATCATAATATTTCCATAAAAAATCATATAAATCATAGATAAATCATGTAGGTAACTTGGGACATAATTTTCATATCACTCTTTTAATCACTTTTACAAATACCCAATTTATTAGAGAGCTATATCAGGCTCACCCGTTATTGGTTTATAATGGAACCAAATATTCATGGTTTATAATGGAAACACCCACCCTTAGTTTATAATGGAATATTATATCATCAGAAACAATGATCAAGAACCATTAAATAATCATGAACATATGAAATTATGCATAAAAATATTATTTACACCCATAAGAAAAACATTTCTGAATATTGAAATATCCATTCCATTTAAAACCCCTTTTGAAAATACTAAAAACAAAGGTAAAGATGATTTTTATTTGAAAAATACATGAAATATTCTAAAGTAAACCAATAAAAAAATAATAATTTAAATGATGGGAAAAACAACTGTCATCTTATATGTTAAAATAGAATATTCCTTTTTCATTTTTTTTCAAAGTGTTTCATATATAATATATAAAATAATTTATTTTTAAAACCTTTTAAAAAAAGTAAAAAGAGATATGAAATGTCGTATATAATTTATTCATATACATATAAATACATATAAAATGGATTTTTAATAATATAGACGAGGGATAAAAAGATTTAGAAAATAAATCTTTAAAACAATTAAAACAAGGTATAAAAAATAATGTGTCTCTTACCTCAAGTCTAACTCATCATGCACATTACTATTAAGACCTATGAGATGGTGGGAATTTTCTTTTTCATGGGTATAAGGGTATTTTTTAAAGGGTAATATAGGGTAATAACCATTTTATTTGTGGGGGGGGGGGGGGTTCATATGGGTTGTTAAATAGGGGAGGCTGGAGCAAGGGACGCATGTGGGAAATATTCTGGAACTCAACCACCGACTTAAGAAATCCACTTCAACTTGGGCAGGGTATCACTCATAGTGTCTTCTAAATTCCACCTCTTCTTCTGCTGGGGAAATTTTCTAACTCATTTTACATACAGTTAAAGTTTTGCATCTCTGTTTCTTATCAATAGGTTCAAACAACCATTCTACATCAACACACTCCTTAGAAACATGACCTAGTGTGATGGCCCGGACCTCTCCGGACCATTCCTTTGTCAAAAAGAAGGTCACAAAGTGTTCTGGAGGGTAAAATGGACTTTTCCTACACTTTCCAGAATTTTGAAACTACACGCCGTGTAGTTTGAGTATACGCCATGTACCCCCTCACCGGGTATACCCCGTTTTGGAGCCGTGTCCTTGCCGTGTGCAATGAATGGGTACACGCCGTGTGCCCAATACTACATGCCGTGTAGTCCTTCCCCGCGTACATGTTACCAGTCAACAGCCGTGTGCCGTGTTGGAGCCGTGTCCTTGCCGTGTGCAATGAATGGGTACACGCCGTGTGTCCATTACTACACACCGTGTAGTCCTTCCCCGCGTATGCGTTACCAGTCAACGGCCATGTGCCATGTTGGAGCCATGTCCTTGCCATGTGAAATAAATGGGTATACGCCGTGTTCCCAAACTACACGCCGTGTAGTCCTTCCCCGCGTATGCGTTACCCTCAAACCGTGTGTTGACCAGTCAACGGCCACAGAGCCGTGTTGGAAGACACGTGGAGACCGTGTGAAATAACCGAGTACACTCCATGTACCATAAAGTAAACGCCGTGTACTTTTTCTTTTCTCACCTATAAAAGGAGGGGTCCCCTCCTCCTTTTCAACTCACCCCCTCCTCCCCTTTCCTCTGAGCAGAGTTCTCCCAAGAGACTCGAAGACTCTTTCTTCCATAACTTCTTCATCCGAGCTCCGATTTATGATCCGTCAGTGGCCACAGGATCGTAACGAAGAGGAAGAACTTCTAAGATTGGATCCGTTTTCTTTACTTCATCCTTTCCTTTCCAACTTCCACCTGAGGAGGTTTTGATGGGACTCGACGGAAGTGACGGACGCCGACGAATGTCTTTTAAAGTTGATCTGGGGGTACGTTGCGATCAGAACCTGTTGAAGTAAGGATCTTACCTTCATCTCTCTAATTTGTGCATCATGTGAGGTGGGTATCCTTTTTTTTCATGAGAAACAGTTGAACCAATAAAGATAATAACTGGTTAAATAACAGGGATGGGGAAAGTTGTTATGTTTATCCTTGTTTATCATATTGATATGTTATAAATTGAATAGGCTTATGCCTATTGAAAATCACGGTCGTTGGGGGCCTTTGCTTGCACAATTAAATGTTGCCCTATCTTTCTAAACCGTTTTTGTGGATGGAAACTTTGTGGAATGTGGAAATTGGTTAATCACGTAAAGTTGGCTGTTTAAAATCTGGAACCCTTGTGTGATCACCCTGGTTAAACAAAAATGGAATAATGAATATGTGGGTGTTGGCTTGGTAACGTGGCATGTGATGGGGGTGTTTTGTGGGTTGTTGTGCATCGGGTGAGCAACGGGGTTACGGTTGGATTGGTTGTGGGATGGTGTGAATGTTATATGGGTGACGGGCAGCGGGGCTGCGATAAATGGTATTAAAGGGATAATGATGTATGGGTTATAGTGCAGTTGTGGTTATGGCAGTTGGCAGCAGGGCTGCAAGGATGGGTTTGAATGTGAACGGACTATGGGTTGTGATTAATAGATAAAAAGTGGAAGAGTTAATGAATAGTGGGTCATAGTAATGGAACATGAATAATAATCAATGGGGCTGTTTGGCTAATAATAAAGACTTGGTTGTGTTGCTTGTGTTTTTCCTAACTTGTTTTGTGGATGGAAGGGATATGTTTTACGAATGATCGATGTGGTTGGTTTTAGATAGTTGCCCAGTAGTTAAGGAACTAATTAAACTAATTCTGCTGAAACGTGAAAACCTAAATGGGATTGGGGTTGTTTTTTGTATGCATTCTTCGTGGTAGCAGTGCCGAGGCACGTGGTCAGTTTCTCTGTTTAGAAGCCATAGGTTGGGCTGAGTGTTTGGTATATATATATATATATCTGTATCTTTTGTTTTTTATCGAACCCCACCCATGTTGAGCACTTAGTGCCGAACACTCCCATCTCATGGGAGAGGGTGTTTTCCCTTAGTTACTAGCTCCTTCCTGCTCCTTCTCCCCTAGGCTGTGATGGATTGAGGCAACCTTATACCTAAGACTCTTCGGGTAGGTTTCGATTGGGATGGTTTTAGCCTAAGACTCTTTGGGAAGGTTCTACTGTTTCCCAAGAATCTTCGGGATGAGGCCCAGGTGTGTGTGGGAGGGATACGTGGTTATGAGGCCCAGGTGTGTGCGGGAGGAATACGTGGTTGTGAGGCCCAGGTGTGTGCGGGTGGGATACGTGGTTGTGAGGCCCAGGTGTGTATGGGCGGGATATGTGGTTGTGAGGCCCAGGTGTGTGCAGCCGGGGAGAGTGTAGCAGCGTCAGGACGTTCGCCATTAGGAAGAGCAGCTAACTAAATGGAAATGGTGCGGGGTACCCAATACTCTTATTCTTATATACTACAACCTATTGTGATTGTGTTTTTGGTGAGTGTGGCTGGTGAGGTTGGGTGGATAGAATTCCTTGCTAGGTTTCTTCTGTTGTTCTCACAGGACATTAGGATGTCTCCCCACTTGTGCATGAGATCTTTAGGTTTCCCTACTGAGTATACTTGTATTCTCAACCTACGTTTACTTGCAGGTTTCCAGGAGGACTACCAGGGTCGTGCGGGACCCTACTAGTTGGACAGTTGGAGTTGTTGCGGTTGTTGTACTCTTGTTTTCTTTTGGTATTGTACTTTGAGCTTTCTTGTACTTGTACCTTGTTATAAAATTGTTTAAACATGCATGTGGGATTGGTTTGGTTTTATATACACTTGTTATTTTCCTTTTTGGTGGTTGACTTGTCCTATTTCCTAATCCTAAATAATAAAAAGGGTAATGCCTCCCATAATTGTGAAAAATCATACCCTTGGTGCTAGTCTCCACCCCGGGTCCTACTGGAGGCGGGACTCGGGGGTCATTATCTCCCTTTCACCATTGCCAGCTCAGGAGGGGCATCTTTGGTGGGAGGGGGTTGTGACAGAATGGTATCAGAGATGATGGTTGAGAGATAGGATGGAGTCTGGTGTTAGGCACAGTGAGGATTGCATGGGATGGTAGGGAAATGGTGTTAGTTAATCTTGGTGCGTGACATAGGACAGGGAAGACCGGCTAGGACATGGGATTTTAGCCCCCCCCCCCCCCCCCCCCCCCGTGATCCGATGCAAGGACTCTGAGCCTATCGAACGACCAAGTGAGACTACATTGATTGCAGGGTAGAGACCCTAGGGAAGGTACATGCATCATCATGATTGTGTTTTACTTGATTTGGGTGTTCTGGGAAAGAAATTGAAATAATAAAATAAAAGCATGAGAAATTTCCTTACTACTTGGGCTTAGGCGATCTTTGTTTACCGTACAGCTATGGCACCTGGACGTCGTCCCCGGGTGGCTCAGATGGCCAAGGACTAGCAGATTCAGGCGGTTGATCAGTTGAGGATTGACCGAGAGGAGGAAGATAGACAGTGGTAGAAGACTTTCCATTCTTTCCAGCGGTAGAACCTCAAGAAGTACGAGGGTAGTACTTCGGATACGGAGACGGAGGGGTGGATTAAGGAGCTAGGGATCGCTTTTACATTGATTCGTGCTCTGAGGGAGTATTGGGTTCCCCTAGCAGTCAGTCAGCTGAGAGGTGTGGCGCGACAGTGGTGGACGCTCTACCTCGGAGATAGGATAGAGGCAGAGATTCCATGGGCTGACTTTGAGAAGGAATTCCGAGAGGAATTCCTTTCTTCCATGATCAAGGCAGAGAAGCAGCAGGAGTTACCCTCCCTTCAGCAGGGGAGTATGTCAGTACGATAGTTAGGGATCAAGTTCAAGGATCTCCTGCACTTTGCTTCGGATCTCTTTCTGGATGAGGAGTCTCGAGCGAGACGTTTGGAGGAGGCGCTTCGTCCTTCGCTCCAGTATGCTGTCACCCCCTTCACCCTTCCGACGTACTTGGCGATACAGAAGAAGGCAGAGGTTGTAGAGAGGATGCACTCGCTGGGAGGTGCACCCCGAGAGGGGATCCAGCTGGGCTCGTCGAAGGGGAAGGCAGTCAGTAGCAGGTCTCCTGCAATGGGACCTTCTAGGTTCAGGCCAGTGGGGAGCAGGCCCCAACAGTTCCAGTTCATATCTTCGGGTCCTCATCCTTTTTTCACGAGCCCAGGACCGAAGTGTTTTTCTTGTGGAGGTTTCAGACACGTTCAGAGTCGGTGCCTGACCCGAGCTCAGTACGGTGGAGGTGGGTAGGTTCAGCGCCCACCTCAGCAGCACCAGTTACCGGTGAGGCCCTTCCAGCAGCAGCAGGACCATGCTCCTCCGAGGGTAGACTTTGTAGGAGGAGGCCGACCTCAGGGTGATCCTCAGGGACCTTGACCAGGGTGTGGTCGGGGAGGTGGAAGACATCAGATAGTAATATAAGCTGGGTGTGTACAGTTGCACGCAGCAGAGTTGATAGCTCCGGCAGGACCAGAGGTGGTGCGAGGTACGATTTGTTTGTTCAGCACTCTTGTTTCTGCTTTGTTTGATTCAGGAGCTTCGCACTCCTTTTTTGCACCTGGTCTAGCCTATGATTTGGGACTAGACGTAGAGAGACTTTCTGTACCAATGGTGCTGAGTACACCAGTTGGAGGCCAGAACAGTGTATCTTGTGTTTTCCGGGGATGTGGGCTGACGTTGGGACCACATCGATCTAGTGGAGACCTTCTTCTGTTACAGATGCAGCCATACGATGTCATCCTAGGCATCGACTGGTTGTTTTCTATTAGTGCCGTTATCGACTGCTTCCAGAGAAGAGTCATGTTCTCCGACGTGGAAGGGAAGCGTATAGATTTTGTTGGAGAGAGGAGTTATCAGGTGGGAAACCGGCGTCTGGAGCCTCTCCTTTCCTTGTTAGGCGAGTTATCAGTGATTCCAGCTGATACAGAGATGATGGAAGTCTTGAAGGTTGTTGGGGAGTTCCTCGATGTTTTTTTGAGGAGGTTGTGACTCTACCCCCTGACGTGACGTTGAGTTCGGGATAGACTTACAGCCTGGTGCCCGTCCGATTTCGATGGCCCCTTATCGGATGGCACCTTCGGAGTTGCGGGAGTTGCGGATTCAGATTGACAATATGATGGAGAAGGGTTTTGTTCGACCCAGTGTATCACCATGGGGTTCTCCAGTTTTGTTCGTGAAGAAGGCAGATGGTGGTCTCAGGCTATGCATAGACTACCAAAGGTTGAACCAGGTAACAGTCAAGAACCGCTACCCCCTTCCAAGGATAGATGATCTCTTCAACCAACTGAGGGGAGCAGGTTGGTTTTCCAATATTGATCTATGATCTGGATATCATCAGCTGAGGGTAAAGGACAATGACATCTCGAAGATGGCTTTCAGGTGCAGGTACGGGCACTTCGAGTTTTTAGTGATGCCGTTTGGAGCTACGAATGCACCGGTTGTGTTCATGGGACTTATGAACTTTGTCTTCCGAGAGTTTCTAGACCGGTTCGTCGTTGTGTTTATTGATGACATCCTGATCTACTCAAGATCACAGGAGGAGCACGTTGAGAATCTCAGGGTAGTCTTAGAAGTCCTTCGACACCACCAGCTTTATGGGAAATTATCGAAGTGTAAGTTCTTGATGCAAGAAGTACACTTCCTTGGGCACATGGTGTCTCAGCATGGAATGTCAGTGGACCTGTCGAAGGTGAAGGCAATTGTTTCTTGGGAAGCACCCAAGAGCGTGGCAGAAGTTTGTAGTTTCCTGGGGTTAGTAGGTTACTATCGGAGGTTCATTTCGGACTTCTCTCAAGTTGCTGCTCCATTGACAACTTTGACTAGGAAGAACCAGGTCTTCCTATGAAGCGAGCAATTCCAGAAGTATTTTGACTACCTGAAGGAGAAGTTGGTCAGTGCTCTTGTAATTAGGTTTCCAGAGGAAGGGTTGTTGTATGAGGTGTTTTGTGATGCTTCTGGCCTTGGTCTGGGGTGCGTGCTGATGCAGAAGAAGGGAGTGATCTGTTATAGGTCTAGGTAGTTATTCCCTCACGAGTGTAACTATGCCACCCATGACATAGAGCTTGCAGCAGTAGTGTTATCACTGAAGTTGTGGAAAAATTACCTCTTTGAGGATCACTTTGTGGTCTTCACAGATCACAAGATCCTGTGTTATATCTTCTCCCAGCGTGACCTGAACCTGCGGCATCGGAGATGGGTCGAGTTTCTCCAAGACTATGACTTTTAGATCTCTTACACTGAAGGTAAGGGAAACATTATGGCTGATTCCCTAAGCAGGAAGTCACATAAGGAAGTGGTTCGAGAATCCACTGATGCTTGGAAGGCTATGGGAGAGTTGGCTGCCTTGCACTTGGATGCCAGGGTAGAAGGTGTTAGAGGCTGTTTGTTTCAGATGACGGTGCAGTCCTCCTTGTGCAGCAGGTGGAAGATTCTCAGTGGGGGGACTCCGAGGCAGAAGTGATGTGAGATCGTGTCGATCAGGGGAATGCTCCAGAAGGATGGTCAGAGGACAGCCGACATCAAATGCTTTTACATGGAAGGTTGTTTGTCCCGGAGACAATGCGTGAGGGAGTTCTACGTGAGTTCCATAGCTCAGCCTTGGCGGTACATCCAGGAGTTTCAAAAATTTACCAAGGCCCGAGGGAACAGTTTTGGTGGCCCGGGGTGAAACGGGCAGTGGCAGAGTTTGTGGCTAAATGCCCAGTGTGTCAGCAAGTGAAGGCTGAACACCGTGTTCCCAGTGGGTTGTTGCATCCTTTAGATGTCCCTGAGTGGAAGTGGGATGTCATCTCAATGGACTTCATCACAGGACTACCCAGAGCTCAGGGTGGTTATGATGCTATCTGGGTAGTGGTGGATCGACTGACGAAATCAGCCCACTTCTTAGCAATTAAGGAGTCGGGACCGATGAGTACCTTAGCACAGAGGTACGTAGATGATGTGGTGCGTTTGCATGGAGTTACAAAGACCATCGTCTCAGATCGGGATACTCGGTTTACCTCACGAGTCTGGAGGGGGTTACATCATGATTTTGGCACCCAGCTACGCCTTAGCACTGCTTTCCACCCCCAGACCGATGGGCAGACAGAGCAGACTATCCAGACGCTGGAGGACATGGTGCGAGCATGCGTTCTGGATTTCAGAGGATCGTGGGTACGACACTTTCCTTTAGTAGAGTTCTCCTACAACAACAACTTCCACTCTACTATTGGCATGGAACCATTTGAGGCTTTGTATGGAAGACCGTTTCGTTCACCCATTTTCTGGGAAGAGGTTGGTGAGACAGGTGCTCTTGGGCCAGAGGTAGTGCAGAGCACCACGGAGAAAGTCCAGCTTGTATGTGAGAGGATGAAAGCAGCTCAAGACCGACAGAAGTCTTATGCTGATCGTCGGAGGAGGCCCTTGGAGTTCGAGGTGGGAGATCATGTGTTCTCGAAGGTTTCCCCTAGATGGGGGCAGTGGAGGTTTGGGAAAGGGAGCAAGCTCTCACCTAGGTTCATAAGACCTTTTGAGGTGCTGAGGCGAGTCAGCGAGGTGGCATATCAGCTGGCCCTGCCACCTCAGTTGTAGAAGGTTCATGACGTCTTCCACGTCTCCCAGCTTCGTCAGTACTTACACGACAACTCTCACGTTATCGACTGGGGAGAGCTAGATATGGGAGACGACGCGACCTTCTAGGAATGACCAGTCAGAATCGAGGATCGTAAAGAGAAGGTGCTCCGTGGACGAACCATTCCGTTGGTTCGTGTGTTGTGGAGGCATGGCGGCCTCGAGGAGAGAACTTGGGAGTGGGAGACCCAGATGCATGCTTAGTACCCGAAGTTGTTTTGACTTGTGTTTTCCCTTGTTATTATGATCTTTGTGTTGATGTTCTACTCTGTACCTTTGATATATGGAATGCTTGGCTTGTCGGTTGTGAGACCTTTTGTTTCCTTGTTCCCTAGTAATGTGTAACATGTCCAGATGTGTGGGGAAAGGTAAAAACCCAACCCTTAATTGAGACACATTAATGCAGATGTGATTGAACCCGTGCAGGTGAGTCAGTGTTGCCTAAAGTGGATAATAACTCAACATAGGAGAAGGAATTTCCCAAAACCATGTGTTCGGGCAGTGTGTTGGTTGTGTGGTGTTGGGGGTAGTGCGAGTTGAAAAATCCTAATGTATGAAAGTGGGAAGACCCAATTCTTAATTGAGATGCATTAATGAGGATGCGATTAAGCCCGTGCAGGCAAGTCAGTGCCGCCTAAAGCGGATAATATCTCGAAATAGGAGAAGGAATTCCTAACACATATGATTAGGGTTGTTGGTTGGGTTCCTGTTATAACGAGAACCCTAAGAGGTATCTTGTTGGGTTCCTCTAGGTTGGTTTTTGAAATCTCAGGGACGATATTGTTTTAAGAGGTATATGATCTAATGTCCCTGACCTCTCTGGCTCATTACTTTGTCAAAAAGAAGGTCACGAAGTATTCTGGAGGGTAAAATGGACTTTTCCCACACTTTCCAGAATTTTGAAAGTACACGCAGTGTAGTTTGAGTACAGGCCGTGTACCCCCTCGCCGGGTATACCCCGTGTTGGAGCCGTGTCCTTGACGTGTGCAATGAATGGGTACACAAATTGTGCCCAATACTACATGCCGTGTAGTCCTTCCCCACATACACGTTACCAGTCAATGTCCGTGTGCCGTGTTGGAGCCATGTCCTTGCCGTGTGCAATGAATGGGTACACGCCGTGTGTCCAGTACTACACACCGTATATTCCTTCCCCGCGTACGCGTTACCAGTCAACGACCATGTGCCGTGTTGGAGCCGTGTCCTTGCCGTGTGAAATAAATGGGTACATGCCGTGTGCCCAAACTACATGCCGTGTAGTCCTTCCCCGTGTATGTGTTACCCTCAAACCGTGTGTTGACCAGTCAACGGCCGCGGAGCCATGTTGGAAGCCACGTGGAGACCGTGTGAAATAACCGGGTACACGCCGTGTACCATAAAGTACACACTGTGTACTTTTTATTTTCTCGCCTATAAAAGGAGGGGTCCCCTCCTCCTTTTCAACTCACCCCCTCCTCCCCTTTCCTCTGAGTAGAGTTCTCCCAAGAGACTCGAAGGCTCTTTCTTCCATAACTTCTTCGTCCGAGCTCCGATTTAGAATCCGTCAGCGGCCATGGGATTGTAATGAAGAGGAGGAACTTATAAGCTTGGATCCGTTGTCTTTCCTTCAGCCTTTCCTTTCCAACTTCCAACTGAGGAGGTTTTTCTGGGACTCGACGGAAGTGATGGACGCCGACGAACGTCTTCTAAAGTTGATCCGGGGGAGCGTTGCGATCAGAACCTGTTGAAGTAGGGATCTTACCTTCGTCTCTCTAATTTGTGCATCATGCGGGGTGGGTATCCTTTTTTTTTCATGAGAAACAGTTGAACCAATAAAGATAATAACTGTTTAAAGAACAGGGATGGGGGAATTTGTTATGTTTATCCTTGTTTATCCTATTGATATGTTATAAATTGAATAGGCTTATGCCTATTGAAAATCACAGTCGTTGGGGGCCTTTGCTTGCACAATTAAATGTTGCCCTATCTTTCTAGACCGTTTTTGTGAATGGAAACTTTGTGGAATGTGGAAATTGGTTAATCATGTAAAGTTGGCTATTTAAAATCTGGAACCCTTGTGTGATCACCCTGGTTAAACAAAAATGGAATAATGAACATGTGGGTGTTGGCTTGGTAACGTGGCATGTGATGGGGGTGTTTTGTGGGTTGTTGTGGATCGGGTGAGCAATGGGGTTATGGTTGGCTTGGTTGTGGGATGGTGTGAATGTTATGTGGGTGACGGGAAAAAGGGCTGTGATAAATGGTATTAAAGGGATAATGTGTACGGGTTACAATGCAGTTGTGGGTATGGCAGTTGGAAGCAGGGCTGCAAGGATGGGTTTGAATGTGAACGGACTATGGGTTGTGATTAATAAATAAAAAGTGGAAGAGTTAATGAATGGTGGGTCATGGTAATGGAACAGGAATAATAATCAATGGGGCTGTTTGGCTAATAAGAAAGACCTGGTTGTGTTGCTTGTGTTTTTCCTAACTTGTTTTGTGGATGGCAGAGATATGTTTTACAAACGATCGATGTGGTTGGTTGTGGATAGTTTCCCAGTAGTTAAGGAACTAATTAAACTAATTCTACTGAAATGTGAAAACCTAAATGGGGTTGGGGTTGTTTGTTGCATGCATTCTTCGTGGTAGTAGTGCCGAGGCACGTGCTCAATTTCTCTGTTTAGAAGCCATAGGTTGGGCTGAGTGTTTGGTATATATATATATATCTGTATCTTTTGTGTTTTATCGCACCCCACCCATGTTGAGAACTTAGTGCCGAACACTCCCATCTCATGGGAGAGGGTGTTTTCCCTTAGTTACTAGCTCCTTCCTACTCCTTCTCCCCTAGGCTGTGATGGATTGAGGAAACCTTACACCTAAGACTCTTCGGGTAGGTTTCGATTGGGATGGTTTTAGCCCAAGACTCTTCGGGAAGGTTCTACTGTTTCCCAAGAATCTTCGGGATGAGTCCCAGGTGTGTGCGGGTGGGATACGTGGTTGTGAGGCCCAGGTGTGTGCGGGCGGGATACCTGGTTGTGAGGCCCAGGTGTGTACAGGCGGGATATGTGGTTGTGAGGCCCAGGTGTGTACGGGCGGGATACGTGGTTGTGAGGCCCAGGTGTGTGTGTCCGGGGAGAGTGTGGCAGCGTCAGGACGTTCACCGTTAGGAAGAGCAACTAACTAAAGGGAAATGGTGCGGGGTACCCAATACTCTTATTCTTATATACTACTACCTATTGTGATTTTGTTTTTGGTGAGTGTGGCTAGTGAGGTTGGGTGGATAGAATTCCTTGCTAGTTTTCTTCTGTTGTTCTCACGGGACATTAGGATGTCTCCCTACTTGTACACGAGATCTTTATGTTTCCCTACTGAGTATACTTGTATGCTCACCCTAAGTTTACTTTTAGGTTTCTAGGAGGACTACCAGGGTTGTGCGAGACCCTACTAGTCGGACAGTTGGAGTTGTTGCAGTTGTTGTACTCTTGTTTTCTTTTGGTATTGTACTTTGAGATTTCTTGTACTTATACCTTGTTGTAAAATTGTTTAAACATGCATGTGGGATTCTTTTGGGTTTATATACACTTGTTGTTTTCCTTTTTGGTGGTTGACTTGTCTTATTTCCCGATCCTAAATAATAAAAAGGGTAATGCCTCCCATAATTGTGAAAACTCATACCCTTGGTGCTAGTCACCACCCCGGGGCCTACTGGAGGCAGGAATCGGGGGTCATTATCTCCCTTTCACCATTGCCAGCTCAGGAGGGGCATCTTTGGTGGGAGGGGGTCGTGACACCTAGTATGCGTGTATAGTCCCGACCCTAGTTTCCAGGAGCCAATGTCTTATTTTATTACATTTTCATATAAACAGGAAATATACATCCTTAGGTACCAAGTATTTTAGTAACTTTAGAAACAAGATACATACATAAGTTTAACATTACAACTTTAAATGAAATAAAACATTTAAGATTTATTGGTAACATCCACAACTATAAGTTTATCCTAGTAGGTCATTTATAATAAAATTCTTCATGTCCTATGAAAATGAAACCTAAGAAAGGAGTGATCTCAAACACTCGTTAAGGGTAATAAATACAGCGAAAGATATCACAAAAATAAGGCATGGTGAATAATTATAAACACATGCCTTTATAAATGAACTTAAAAACTTTATAGTAGGAATAAGAGCTAAATAAATAATTACATAATAAAATATAATCATGGGTATTCTATTAGTTGAGTAACAACATGAACTAATGATACTATTTTCATAATGAGGGAATTCATAATGCAGGACATCATAACCATACCATCAAGGCCTTGTGCTAAGACCATAAATATCCATTTTGTCAAGGCCTCATGCCAAGACCATATTTTGTCTCAAGAGACATACCGATTAATCAAGGGGCTATAGAGGGCACCAAAAGACACTTAATAATTCCAATACATTACTAATATGAATTGGGATAAATATAAACAAGATATACATTTATATTGAAACAAATATATGAAATTTAAATAACTTTTCCCAAACATTACGCATAAACACTAACCATTCAGAGTAAATTTGTGAATGGTTTTATGATAGAACATCCACAGTAAAACTAACCATAAACCATTAAATTAAATATAGGATATGAAATAATCAAATATTAATCCCAATAATACATAAAAATAAACAATATTTTTGAAATAGATGAAGATACTCCAACAAAATCATTAGGTAATTCTTGAGATAAATACTCTTTCACTTTGAATAGAAGAGTTCTTTTGAAAAAATCATTGTATAAAACCAGTAGTGAATTAAGTTAGTATTTTAATAATAAAATGAGTTATTTTATAAAGTCTATGTTTTCCAAAAACATATTATATAGTGCCTTTGAAAGTGGGTAAGAATTTTAGAAATTCCATTGAATCAGGCTTGTCCTTCAGGACGAATTTTTGAAAGATCATTTTAAAACATATAACTCCCCTTAAATGAAAGTAGAATTATGGTTGGTAAACATATATAGAAAATTATCATATAATATAAAAGGATTAAATATTAATAAATAATAATTTAATTGAGGTAAGTAGAGTATAAGAGTAACCAAAATGAAAATGGAGGTTCGGGTATAAAACCCTTACATTAAGCCCGAAGGTGTTCCTCACTTGATCTTAATGACCTAGACAATAAAATTTAGGTTTATAAATTAATTGTTCTAGAAAATAATATACCTTAAATTGGTTTATTATAATCTTATTAGGTTCATTAATGGAATTATGATGGGTTAAGAGATTCAATTTCATTATTTGAGAGTGTTTTCTTCCTTGGTTTTCATGACCGATTTATTTATATATATGTAAAAATAAACATGTAGAATTAGAATGGTTGTACATAATAGAAGTTTTATGTTATTACTGAACAAATATAATATTACATGGTCATAAAATTCATTTTTTTATTGGTAGTTATGATGAATCATTACATAAAACTTTAATGACAATTGTTTTGGCTAATTGGCGGTTCTTGATCACAACAAATTTATTTGGATTTATAAATTAATATCATGTGTAGAAAAGGATTCCAGAACCTTAAATAAGTTATAATAAATATATTATATTCCGTTTCAACCATAAAAATGGTTTCATGATCATAATTTAAGATGGTAATAGAAATTTAAAACCTACTGTCCTTGAATGTGATAAATTAACACATCTCGAATGTTGTTTTCATTTCTAGTATAATAGAAGGGGAAATGAGAGATGTTGAATAATTATTCCTTTATAATAACAAAATTCTCGTAAATGTAAGGTATTGGAGTCATCACAACATTTTAATGAAAGGAGGTGAGGAAAGAAAAAGAAAAGAAAGTAACTTGAAATAAAATAAATGAAAAGAGGAATTTACCTCCTGAAGTAATCTTCCTTGAGGGCCTCTTTAGGGGAGAGGTTTTGGTATTTTTATGGGACTAAGAGATGTTGGAAATGGGGGGGGGGGGTGTTGGGAGGATGTTTTTTAAGAATTTAGAGAAGGAAAAATGATTGATAGGAGTGAAGAGAAGATGGAGTGAGGGGGGTGGGGGGTTGTAGTGGAGGAGAGGAGTGAATTTTGAATATTTAATTATTTTTCTCAAGAAAAGAAATAGTATTTGATTCATGCATCAAAAAATTTTAATAAGTGAAAGTGATTTAGAACCTAGTGGTCCTACATCATAGTCACATCACTTATGACCCAATAAATCATGTATTTATCATTTATCTTAAATTATCGTATTTTACTATTCACCCAAAATTCATGTATTTTAGAAAAATCTCAAAAAATCACCTCAAATTTTTGTTATTGTTTAGAATTCAAAAATGAAATCATTTTTTTTGAAAATAATTTTCTAAATATTTTTAATTTAATTTTTAAATAAAATCATAATTTATTCATAAAAACAACATTAAAACTATAACTCATTTTATAACACTAAATTAATCAGGGTCCCATAAAATTATCTTATAACTGGAGGACAATAAAATTAAAGTTTATGATTATATTTAATGAAAATAAATTTCCATTTTATATTATTAAATTAATCATAAAATTGTAATTAAAATATTTATGACATACAAAAGTACCAATACTTATACTATGATAGTTTTTTCACTTATAAGATGTCTAAATTGTATTTATACATTCATGGGTGAAGTTTCTATTTTTTGGTCGATTTAATATTCATTACTGTTCATAAGAGAAATATTACTATTCATAAGGGTATGTTACTGTTCATAATGTAGTTGGGGTTTGGATTAGTGGTAAGCACCCCTTAATTCTACATGAAAAATGGGGGTTTAAAACCCATTGGGCGCAGGGTACTGTAGCAGTACTGTTGCAGCGGCGGCATTATAGCAATGACGGGCACTGTAGCAACGGTGGGCACTGTAGCAGCGGCAGGTCACTGTATCGGTGACAGAGTAATGTAGCGGCAGTGGGTACTATGCAGTACTGTAGCAGCGCGGGGTACTGTGCACTACTATTCACATAATGGAATTTGGACCAAAAAAATGGGCCTACGGGCCATGTAATGGGCTAAATGCCCACTGGGCCTTTGGGCTATGTAATGGGTCTCCCTATACCCAGTTAAAGAGGTCTTTTATTTGATTTAATAATAAATGAGGCTTTGGCCCCAACCTTTTAAAAAAATGTTACTGTTCATAATGGTTTGTTACTATTTATCAAAAACTAAGTTGATTCTATCAGACTCTAAATATCACCCAAAACCCAACTGTGTTTATTAGTTTTTCAAAATTCAAATCATAGAAGTAGAAAAATTTTGTTTAATAGCTAGGTTATAACAAAGTGATGTTGTGCGTAAAATTAGCATTTCATGCATTTATTTATAAATCCTTAGGGTGTTACAATGAATCTTTAACCACTGTATCAGATCTCAAGGATTGACCCATTTCTTTCATCTGATACTTCCACAAACTTCTGATGCATTCTATAGTTGCAGACGCAAGCACAACATGTTTTCTTCACCTCAAACTTCTTTTTGAGGAGGTATGCTTGAACTCATCTCTTTAGTTGAGGTGTGATCCAATATTTTCTTTCTTATATGAAGTGAACACTCTTTATTTATACAATGGAATCCCATTTCAATGTAGCACACTCAGCTGGGTCATGCCTTTCACTACCCTGCAATGGTATTGCTGTCATCATCCACTCCCATATACACGTCATCTAATTCTTCATCTCTAGCACATCTAGATGATTCTAATCTATAAAATCTATTCCTCTCTCTATAGGACAAGCTCTTAGACCACATCACCCACTTGAAAACTCCCAGTTAGTCTATCGTCATAATAGAAACTTGTCAGAAAGATCACTAGGATGAAATTAGACAAAGCCTAGGCCACTTATAATATCATCTCTCCAAAATGATTTCAGTTATAGAAACTATCACCATGAATTAAAAGACCTTGGATCAGGAGTTCCTGGATTTGTTGGAATACCAAAAATAACATGTAGAACTCTATAATTACAATACTAGAATCACGCACCACCTAAAGAAGGTTCCACACCTAGAGTCTGATACTCCACCATATTTCACTACACCTTTAGATTTTTACATTGAAAAAATACACCACTTCAAAAAACTAGGGGAGGAACCCAGATTCCCCACACTTTACATCAAAATGGGAATCAATCAACACAAAAATTCTAAACTTGTGGAACTACTAGTTTTCAATGATAGGGACCCTAGGGGATGGATCACTCATTCCAAACTTTACTTTCAGATCAACCAGACGTTAGAAGATGTTATGCTACCAATTTCATAGATTAATATGGATAGATTTGTAGTCCATGGGTTCAACAGAGTACATGGATTTAATCTAGGAGTTTTTGGGAATATTTAAATAAGAATCTCATGGAATTATTTAATGGTCTTGAGATCCTAAATCCTTATAAGTAATTTTCCACACTATACTAGACTGGAGTAATTTAGGACTATATTGATCAATTCAAATATTTGACATCTTTACTTCCCCACTAACCCAAGATAAAATACATTAGGTATTTCCTGCATTTCCCCAAGAACATATTTGCAGTTGGGTTCATTTCCACAACTATGAGACTCAACTACAAGTAATGCACTTAGTTCTACACGTTAATCCTACCTTCACATGCGACATGGGAACCCAATACTGTGGCGGTGGGTCATCAAATCCTCATTGGGAATATGATTCTAAACCATAGAAGCTATAAGGCCATTAAAAGACATATTTACCGAATATTAACCACCCCCCAACTAGTCATATGAGAGTATTCTGCTGGAATTGAAGTTTATTAGGAGACTCAAAATCATACACCTCCTAGTGGGCTAGGTGTTCAGCACCTAACTATCCAAGAATGGGAGGACTTATAGAGGAAAAGATTTCATTTCAGGTATGGGTATCCCTTTATCCCTTGCATCAATGTGCTTATCATAAATAGTGGGTGATTATTTTGGAAAAATATGAATAAGGCAACGAAGAGGACCCCTTTCATTATTCTTGAGGAGAAGACTATTTTAAGGGGTAGTGAATGTTAAGACATATGAACTGGAGGGTATTTTCTTGTAAAGGGATATAATGGTCTTGTGTTAGGGGAATATGAGGGAATATATATCTTATGTTTGAGTGAGGGGGAGGAACATATGAGTTGTTAAATAGGGGGAGACTGGAGTGAGGGAGGCATGAGGGAAATATTTCGAAACTCGACCATTAGCTTGGGAAATCGGGTTTAGTTTGGGTGGGGGTATCACTCGTAGTATCTTCTTGAGACCTCTTATTCCACTGGTGTAATTATATAGATATTTTTATATATAATTCAAGTGTTTCTTATTAGTTTATTATTAGTTCCTTATATTTATTAATAATAAATTTATGTTAATTATTTACTTGCTTATGAACCACATCATTTTTGTGTGTTTTTATTTTTTATTTTCTCTTATTTTCTTTTATTATTCTAAAATAATTTTATGTCAGTTATCCCGATGTTTCTATAAAAACATGATATAAATATAGAACATTGAGTATCTATAGGTTAAAAAATAGTTTCATTGTGTGGTATTTCAGAAATAAAAAAGTTATATGTCACTCTAGTGCATAATTAGAGCACAGATCCTTGGAAAATCTGGCCATTAAACTTGTTTGGATAAATTTATTAATAGAATATAATGTATTATATTTGTTAGAATATTTAGGTATTTATCTATTTATAGTATTTATATATTTTATATATGATTCAATGGTTAGAGGTTTTATTGGGTCAAAGGTTTGACTTGTATTTATGATCCAATTTATATATCTATTTATTTATATATTAATAGTAACAAACCAATATCACTTAGAGGTATAGATTCTATATATTCATATTCTATATGGAATAAAAGATATTTCCAAACCCTACCTATCGTACTATTTGAGATAACACATTTTTACTCAATTTTTCACCATCACCCTACTAATTCAGCTGACCTTCTTCCCTGTCACACCCACCCCAACCATAATGCCCTCCCCAACGTGCCCCCCTCCCTATATTAAACCATCTCCTACCAAACTCCTATCCCTTCCCTAACCCACAATGAACACAGACCCTCCTAGTATCCTATATTGCACCATCTCTCAGTTTCCCTCTCCCCTCCTATCATTGAGTCATGTTGTTTCCACACCTCCCCCTTGATGTCTCTACCATAAATTGTGTTGTGTTAAACTGGAAACATATTTTCAGTACACCTTATACTTTTTCCTGGGGTATTCCAATTGATCCATACATCTATATATTATTAACTAAGATTTATCTTTTCTTTTATTTCATCATTCTTTTGTTATCATGATAGTTTCTTTTGGTCTTCTATAACCCATCACTTCTTCGACATTTCTAGTGTATTATAATCTAAACATACTTTTTTTTATGACCAGTAAGTCCATAATTATGTTAGGGTTTGGAAATTTACTCCTATATAGTGGTGAATCCTCACTGTAAAACTGATATGAAGCATGGAAATTATCTTACAACAAATTTTTTTTCTTTATAATCAATTCTATGGATTGGTCGATTAAGTAGATTACCTGAAAATTAAATACAGTTATAGAACATTGATATTCCTCAACTCTCAAGCACTCCAATTTAAAAAATATGACACGTGTTCTGTAAACTTGTATGTATCTTTTCTATATTATTATGTAGAATAAATAATTAACAATGTACTTCATAGAATGGAAAGCACTTCGAGATGAGCTCCTCAAACTCCAAAAACACCGACTAAAACCATGACTCAATGCAGTCAACTATGCATCTTTTATCTTCTTAATGAGATGTCAATTGAGTATTCAACCACAAAAAAATAGATTCTAAAAAATTACATCTATAATGGAAATATCCCACATCTATCATTATATTCATAAGGAAAATGGTATTTTGCCTTCTACTCTAGTTTCTCTTAGACTCATCTCAAGGACTTGGCAGTGGGTGCTATTCTACCACTCATGGACCTAGCTACGAATGTGGTCGCAAACACATAATTTTCTAACATTGTAGAAAACCAAGAAACCACATTGAATTTTTTTTCTTTCAATGGAAAATAAAATTCCCCTGCTCAAACTACCCAAGTAGCCTTCAACATGTCCCATTATCCACTAACTATCATTCAGTATATACCTAAAATATTGGTCAAACTCAAGGTTATTCATTCTCATTGTGACACACCTCATACCACTTCCTCAACTTCATTGTATTACAAATGTAATCCTATGGTGTGTATCCCAATAACCCTAGTCATGTGTGTTGGATTCAGGCACCACAAATCATATCATTGGTAATAAAATTATGTTGCATGATTATCTAAATCATATAGGTTCTACAAAAATCATGGTTTTTTATATATCCACCATTCCCATTTTAATCCTAGGAACATGTATTTTTACATTAGAGACTGATATTTTTCAAGTGGTTCTTGCTTCTTTAATACCTTTTAATCTTCAAATCCCTAAAAAATATTACCATGACCAAGATTGTACTATGATCTTTTCACCCAATGATGTTATATTTATGGAACGTTTAATATATTAGGATATTGGTAGAAGATAGCTACATGGAAACATATATATGTTTGATGTGACATACCTTATTACCTACTCTACCTCATCTAATCATGCATTGGAGCATCAATCTCACAATGGATATCCCTTCATCCAATCATTTTAGCAGCTATATCCTAAGTTGGGATCCTCACTATCCTTCAACATTGAGTCCTACAGTTTCTTTAAGAACCATCACACATCCTATTCTCCTCAGTCATTCTCCCATACTACCAGATGTTTTTTTTTAATTCATTTTGATGTTTGGGGGCCCTATTATGTACTAAACACTTATGGTTTTCATTATCATGTTATATTTATTAATTATTATTGGAATATGTCCATGTTGTATCTCTTACATTAAAATCACAAAGTACTTTTAGTTTCTTATGCATTTTACACTGAAAATAAAATTCAATTTTCTAAAAAAATAAAATGTTTAAGTGTAGATGATGGACATGGATATTTATCTCCATCCTTATCCTCTTTCCTGACTATCAAACAACTTGTACAGATGCCCCTAAGTGGAATGTAACCATAGAGAAAAGGCACTATTAACTTTTAGAAATAGATCCAGCTATCTTATTTCACATGAATGAGCCCCTTTATTTGTGGCTAGATGTTGTTTTAAAAACTTATCTTATTAATAATATTCTATATTTAGTGATCCAAGGGATAATTCTTTTCAAATTATTTTTCCTACAAATGATCCCCACCCTATTACTCTATAAATATAAAGATTTCTCTGTTATGTTTCTAAAACCTATCCTTAATTATCAAAATTTACTTTGTGAATTATTTGTTGAAACTTTGTTAGATATTATCACAATAAAAAAGGCTACTGGTGTTTCTGTCCTCACCTTGAATGTTATATTATTTCTTATGATGTAACATTTGTCAAGAACACACACTTTTATTCATCAATGCCTAAACCTAAATCCACCACCTAATTGGATTATTTATTTCCATATATTATTAATTATACTCCTTACTAGGAGGTTAATAGACTTAGATAGGTGAAAATACATCGATCAAATACTACACCCGATTTGACACCACTTGATTCCCATACCTCATCATCGATCAATGTTACAATTACATCTTAAGGTGAGTTTCCTATTACTTAATGAAAAGGTAATTTCTCTTAACTATCCCACCCCCTATTTACTCATTCCAATCAAGGGTTCTTCATTAATACTATTACATTTATTCATGTTGGTAAGGGATTGGTTCTTCCTGGGCCCTTGAAGTTTTCAGGTGGTCGAAGGTACACAAGAAAGGATGAAACTATTTTTTAGTTTTGTTTTTCAATGGGAGGGGGAGCTTACGGTGTGGTCCTTAGGCTTACAATGTGGTGTAGAGTGGATATGGACCCTTAAAAAGTGGTGTGGTACTTGCAGCATGGAGGATAAAGATGAGGGGTTTTGGAACCTCTATTAATCTAGGGGAAACTATGATGTGGGTTTAGGTTATGTTAGAGAGGCCTAGGGATCAAGTTTCCTTATCTCTTCCATATGGGAGAACATTGTGACATAGTTTGTAGGTTATAAAACAATGTTACCCAGGTTTTATAGGATCTAGGTGAGATACACAGATATTTCATCACGGATCTCAAAGGGAGGTTGGACCAGGTTACCTTGTGGTGTAGCCTCTAGTTATACATTGTGATTTTAGTGAAAACCCTAACTGTTGTGGTGTTTACATGGGTGTTATATTTTGGTCTTATTAATTTCCATACTATATAAATTATTAAATGCCTTCAATTTTTTTTATTCTTTTCTCATTTAAACTGATGGAAACTGAATGGACACTTTTCGACACTTTAAGTCTCTTATTGCTAGGCATTAAACTCTAGATTCTAGAGATCATTTTTTGGTAATCTGAGGTGATTTTCTTCTTCTATGGTTAGTTTTGATTTCTCGTTATCTCTTTTCAAGACATTTTTAAATATGCACTAAAATATTTATATAAATGAATTAAATATTAGATCATGTATCTTTTCATATAGTTTAATGAGTTATAACCCATTATGAATGGATTAAATCAAATCCATTATGAATGGATTAAATAAATTTTATTCATTGAATAAACTCAATGAATAAGTAAAATAAGAATAAATGTATGATGATACATCAAATATGGATGATCTATTTCATTAAATTAAAAGTTTCATGGATGAATATATATAGGGATGATATCCCTCTTACTAGGGATGACCAATTTAATGCAAGCCTCTCGATTATATCTTCCTCCTAAAACATAATTTATCACCAGGTAAAGGTTATAAAACCACTTATGTATTTATGAATCCTCAATAAATGACATGGGATCCTTTGGTCAGTGTAATCCCCTCAGAGATAGAATGTTTTCATCCACTGCTCTTGTGATATTCATCAAGCATACACCATTGAAGATTGAAGATAGAGCTTGTTGTCATCTAGGTATACACATTTATGCTTTTTTATAATACATATTGATTCTGCCAATGATAGATCACATAAAAATGGGTTTTATTCTAATACCAAGATCATTTGAGGATCCTCTAAAACCATCATTGGTATCAGAGTTCCATCTTCCTCATTTAATCAATGTATTTCTTACATTGTTAATTACAGAACACATGTCATGAGATAATAAATGGGTTTCTCCTATTGATGTTACATTATATGATAAAGTAATGTTAGGATCCCCACTTAAAATTTTATTAAATTATTAACATAATGGGGAGTTGAAGTCATGACTTACATCAAGTAGTTAATATAATTTTTGACACTACTGTGGTAAAATATTGTATCAGAATTTTAGGTCATTTATAAATTGTTAATAAATAATGGAATCAGATATCGTGGAATATTTATTGAATTTATAAATGTGTGTTATAAATTAATTAACTATAATATGTTTATGGTTAATTATTTTAATGTTTTTAAATAATAATTATTAATATTCTACTAATATTAAAGATTTAATATTAAGAATATATTTTTCAAATTTATATGGTCTATAAAATGTTTATAAATCATAGTAAAAGGTATTTTGGTAATATTTTAATTTATAAAGTTTTTAAATTAATTAATTATAAACAGTTTATAATTAATTATATAAATGTTTTTGAAACATTTATTAATAAAATATTCAAAATATTAAATAAAAATATTTAAAATAACTTTTACTAGATTATATGGAATGCCTGGTGATCATGAAATAAATATTTATTTTGAAATCATAAGGTAATCTACATAGATTATAAAATACATAAATAAGTCCAAAATATAAATCAACTTATATCTAAAATTATCAATGGTTCATAATTAATAATTTGAATTGTTTGAATTAAAAGGGACCGTATTTAAGATATTATTTAGACAACATCCAAAGTGTTTTGATGATAGATTTTTTCAAAGTTTAAATAATGTTTAAATATTTGATATTCAGATTATGAAAATAGTTTACATAATAGAAATTGTATTATAAAATGTTTATAATTCATAATAATATCATATATTTAACGAAAAATGTCATATAATGAAAAATATGAAAGAGTTCACATCGAAAGTGGATATAAAGTGTTTATATCCAATATATTGGAATATATATATATAAACTAAGTTTTTGTTCATATAAAATATATATTTAATATATATATATATAAATTTTCTCTTTATAAAAAATATACATTCTTATCTTATAAGTTTATAGTTTAATGATAAAATTATAAGTGATAGGATTTATAATTTTTTTACACCCCTATGTTAAATATGAAAGTGTTCATATTTTTTTCACATAATAAATGAATCCTTTATTTATTACGTAAGAAAATTTAATTAAGAATTACATTATATTATTCATCAATATTTTATAAATAATGAATTAATTTTAGAATTAATTAACTATAAAATTTTTATGGTTAATTGACTAAAAGTTTTTGAAGAATTTATTACAAATATTCCTTAATTATTAAATAGTTAATCCTTTTCACATTAATATGGTTTATAAAATTCTTATAAATCATACTAAAAATGTATTAAACCTTTTATCAATATTATCTGGCATCTTTTAAATCTTCAAAATAAAATGATTATTTTGAAATTATAATGAGGTAAGGTCAATTACATCCATCACCATGGAATACAATGTAAGAAAATAAAAATGTAGCTAACACGTATGCCCAAGGAATTGACCCCATGACCTTCCCCTCACCCCCAACCCAAACCAAACCCACATTAAAAATGTGTTAATGATTAATTTGATCAAATGTTTAAATATGATAAGTTATATGATATTTATATTATATATAATTTTTACATAATAGGAATCAAATTATAAAATATATAAATCATAAAATATCATATATCGAAATTTAAATGTCATATAACATAAATTATAAAAGATTTCATATTTAAATTAGATATAAAATTGTTCATGTATATTTGATTATGAAATATCCATATTGTTAATGATAATTATAAAAGTTTTATAAAAAATATTACTTAATAAAAGTTCATAATTTTTTCTCATGTTTAAATTTATAAAATGTTCATTTATTTGATAGTTATCGCTTAATTTATTCAAGTATACAATTTTTTATACTATGAATACCGTGTATGAATTTTTTTGATAAATTGTTTCTAGGAGATAGAGAATTTCATTACATGCTAGGTACAAATCCATAAGATTTAATTTTCATCTACCTTGAACTTGGTTTGTAGTTAAAGTTATTAGCTTGAATTTAGTTTTTGGTTATCAATTGTGTATACTAGCTTGTGCCTTTGATCCTATAGGCCATCTAAGGGTTCCCTTTCAACCTAGTTAAAAAAGGGATTATCTAAAAATAAATATAAATCTAAGGACTTATGACCATTCCAGCCGGGTATAAGGACTTTGGTTTGGACATCTCACTAGCCTAGAAGATTATGACCTATATAAAAAGGAAAGGGTTGAATATATATGGATCAAATCTTACTCATGTAAACTTTTCCAATTTCATATAACTACAAAATATTACATGGATAGTTCATACACCTTATGAATATGATGAATTTAGTTATTTATGAATATGTTTGGATTTTATATTCGGGTGAGTAACATAAATTATGGGTTGGGGAATGGTTATCTATTTACTATGGAAGATCTATAAATGGTTCCACACCAAAAGTACATACCAATTTAGTGATGTTTGTGATCATTCTTGGAGTTTCGAAAGATTTATCTCTCAAAGGGTCTCTGGGGGACTTGACCAGACACTAGGAAAAATATTTAACTCATCAAGTGTGAAGTGTTAGAGCAATGATATATATATATAAACCATAACTTGAAGTGATTGAGGTGGTTCTTCTCCAAGATAAATTCAAATTCATGGTTGTCAAAAAGTTTCTAAAATGATTGAAACCTGAGTAAAAACTGGAGTAGGGACTGAGAAGATGATGATGATGGAATGAACTTGCATTTGGGGATCCTGGTTATGGTCAAAATGGCCTCCAGGGCTCATAGGTTTGGAGAAAAAAAAGTCCTGCCTAATTTTGGCCTCCTCAGATACACAAATAGGGTCGATACATTCATTTGTGGATGGGTCAGTGTTGATGATTCAGAGAGATTCTATAAAAATATTAGTAACACTATAATCAACTCTAAATGTGATTAATATGGAAATTTCCCCAGTTTTTTCTCAGTTATAAGGATATTTTGATATAATCCATTTGACATGTGCCAATGATCTATATTTGGGGTACACAACATCAATTGATACCACCCACACTGGTTCAATTTCATTTTAATCTACTTTGTATATATTTTAGGTAAACTAATTATTTAGGCGTGGAACTAAGTTGTAGACTATTGGACATATCCACCTCCTTAAGGGAAAGGTAATTTTTTAGGTTGGATGTAGTGATAAGAATGAGTGTGGATGTCATATGAGGTTTTGTTGTTATGATAGGGAATCTTTAAAGGGGAAGAGTTCTAACTTAAATAGAGGGAAATAAGCGGAGTATTCTTTGAATCCTATTGGAATATTCTGGGGGGCCACAACTATTAAAGGAGGATGTTATATAGGGGATTTCCGAAAATCCAGGGGGATTATTCTAGGGGCCTGCAGTTATTAAAGGATACTGTTAAAAGAGGATTTTCTAGGGGGATGGAATGGTAGATATGATTATACTATTTTGGAGTTTGAATTCTATATTGGGATTCATCCACTAGATTGGGTGGTATATTCTTGGGGACTTCTGAGTTGCTCTTATTCTCTTCTTCTTCCTAGTTTCTTCCTCTTTTTCTTCCACCACATGTAATTTTGTTGGATATGTTCCTATTTTTACTCAATATACAAGGAGTTTATCCTCCATTTCTCAATCAGATAACTTTCATTAAAATTCATTGACCAAAATATACAAGACATGATATTTATATGATAAAAAAATTATATTCTAGATAATAGGATCATAATCATAAAAATTTTGTAATCAATCATTGAAAAGGGTAATCTTAGAGAAAGAAACTCCTAAGACTGGAAACTTAAGAAAAGTTCTCAAGTAAAATAAATTCAATTTGTTATAGGAAAATCTTATTGGGTAACTAAATGTTCAAATTTTTCAAAAAAATAATCTTAATGTTTAGTATAATCATATAGGAATTAGATAAAAATGACAGAAGTAATTTTTTCCTTCACTCATATACTCAACAATATTGAGTATGATAATGTCTTAGTGAGACTATTTTTTTTATAATTTCATGTTCTAGTTGATGAATTTGTTCATTTTTTCAGCTATGTAAATGTTCAGAAAATATGGATGAAGGGTATATGATACCAAATGTTTATTTTACAGTTTTTGTAAATATAAAGAAGATTAAAATCAAGATAATAATTGTTAGAGCCTGTAATTTTCATTCAACTGATGAAGAAAATAGTTTCTACATCATAGATTTGAATGTATAATAAACTTAGATGAATCTATGTAAAGGATGCGTATCTTTGTCTAAATTCTATTTTTTGATAAGGGATGTTTTAAAAAAAATCATTATTAACAACATGATATGATTAATTATATACATATGATTTATGATTCATTAGATCCTATAAAATGTTTGAAAAAGGAGACAAGGATAAAAGTGCTTATCCTATTACTTGTTAAAATATATGGTAAGTAGTTCCCATCACCCATCAGTGAAATATTGTAAAGAATAATATTTTTTTTCAAGGAAATTATTTAAACAAAATGAGTACCATATATGATACAAAAAAATAGTTTATTCATCAAATATTACCCCTAAAAGGAAATAAGTGTTATTTCCTACCACAAATAAGTTTGTGTTGAATATTTAAAAAATATTTTGAGAATGAATTTAATTTCTAAAAGACCAGTGGGAGTATTTTTGAACTTAGAGAAGTTCAAAGTTAACAAATAAAATATTTTTCTAGTCTAAGACTAAGTAAATCTTCACTTAATATCCAAAGAGTGAGGATATGTGATAGTAAAGAAAAATATAAATAACTAAATTTTATTACTACGATAAAATGAAAATAAATATTATCTCACCTATTTACAAAGTGAAATTTATTTGATATACAAAAAGAGTTTAGGGTATAATGGTACAAATAAGTATAAATGGTAACATGTGTTTTCTATTGTGAATTTAATTCCACTTTATCCAAAAAAGCTTTAGGATACGATGTATAATAAAAATGTAAATTGTTACATTGAACTAAAAAATTAAATTTGATGGTATAGGTTCCATATATTATAATGATGTTACACTTAGAAATATGTATAATTAGAAAACAAAATATAACACTATAACATTTTATGTTGTGCAGTTAAGGATTTTAAATATGTTCAAGAAGTTGAATATTATAAATATGATTCATAAGTTTCATCATTATTCAAAATAGATTACTTCATAAATTTCACTCACTAAGAGTTTAGTGGGAGAGTTTTATTAGATATTAAAATATAGATGTAATAAGAACTACATATAGATATAAAAAGTGTAAAAAACATAGAAAATGAAGCAAACATATGGAAAAAACTGGTAGTTTATGATATATGATATAATAAACATATACACATGCATTTTTTTATTAAAATTTATTAAATGAGTTTGATAATATAAAATGTATCATGATTTTAAATTAAATTAAATATTAATTTATCATCCATTCATGTGTATTTCAATTTTATTTAACATGAACGTTTGAATGATAATATCCACTAAAAGTACTATCTTGAGTTATCCCTAATAAGTGATCACCACAAAGTATTATGGGTTTAGATGATATGATAATATTATAATGAATAAAATCTTTTACTACATAATTTTTTTTATATGAGATATAAATAATAGATTCATGAAGTAATACATAGAGGCTTATTACTTTGACTAACCTATCAAGGTATACCGCATGTAATGTCACACAATCATCGATATACCTAAAAGTGTATGCCTATTATTAATCATAATCACTTAAAGTTATAGAGATACATAATATAAAAACATTCATACTTTTATATCTTAATTATGAAAGTATATATATTGACTTAGTTAATACAGGGGTGGTTTGGTATGTTGTTATTCATGTCATTAGTTGGAGTGAAACCAAGATAATATTTTTCCACTTGTATGATAAGTTAAGAAATTTTTACCTTGATTGAATTAGACTAAAGAAATGCACGGTTATGCTTAGATAAGTCACATGTGATTTATTTACCTAATTGGTGATAATAAAGCTTGATTTAAATATCCACCTTAAGTGGGAAACATTATTTATAGTGAAGAAATAACATAGAAGAATTATAGTAAGGAGGATAAGAAGAAGAATAATGAAGGAAGAGGGATTCTCAAGGGGCTTCCCAACTCTACCACCCCTGTTTTTAGCTGACTAACAAACTAATTTCATCATATCCATTATCTCCTCCACCCTCCCTTTCTTAGAAACCACACCCCTCCCACATGGACCCAACTAGCATAACAACATATCCCCTAGAAGGACTATTTTACCCCTTCTAGAGTACTATTCCAAGTATGTGTAGTGGGTACCTTTTCCCCTTTTAGGAATATGATTTTAAGGTTGTCCCAATTATGATGGTTGTTCTAGGTATGGGATCCATGATCTCTATCACTCTTCACCTCTTGAAAACAAGTCTTTTCCTTGGGGATGAGGAAAGGAAACTGATTATGACTAGAGAATGTTACTTCTTTCTCAACCTTCTCACATGAGTTGTGTTTATTAGTTCCTAGGTTTCCCATGTAAACTAAAACATCATTAGTTACATCTTTAAGAAAAAAATCATTTATAGTCATAGTGTGGGATGAGTTATATTCTCAGGTTCCTTCTTGATGTAGTTTAATTAAGAGATAGTAGTCTTCACCTTCATTGGTGTTACTAGATTCTTAAAAAGTGATTAATCTCTAATTCCAACCCTAGGGATGGATTTATCTTCTAGATGTGTTTTAATATAAAATAAATCTCAAACTCAAAATTAAATGTGAAAACAGTGTGTTTCCATATCATAGAACCCACTAGAACTCTAGGATGGGGGAACCAAATCCTATCCAAATTTCACCCTATGAGAGGCATGACCAGCATATGATTCCACTATGTAGCAATTGAAAATGTTGTCTGTATTTTATTCATTTGATAATTAACGAGTGAAAAGTGAGATTCAACATTAGTCTCTACATTTAGTGACAAAATATTAGGAATGAAATACTTGAAATATAAAAAACCTCATGCAAAATAAAAATATTTTGGTAGAACATATAAATCTATTTATTCCCATAGCTAGTAATTATTTCCCTCAGTATTAGTATGTCAGTGTGTTTTATGTACTACATAAAGATTTAATTTTAGTTGCTGATACATATCTTAGACAACATGATTATAGACACTACAAAATATAATCACAAAAAAACATCCCATATTAATGGTTCCATAAAATGAATACAAAAATCCTCCTTCTTTATCAATAGATGGGCTCAACTATCTATGAACAAGTTCACTAAACCAATTTTGATGCTAAATCTTGTCACCTTTTAAAATATTTTCCTTCAACTATGGCCATTTTTTTGGCTAAATCTGGTGGCCTCCAAGGGTAAATCCATATATTTTAAGAAGACCTACCTTGCTTCTAGACATTAAAACTATCATCCAATATCCCCATTTTATACAATGTTTTTGATCCCCATCCAATAACTTTATCAACCCACTAGGAATGCCAAAAAATTCTCAGATGTTTCTCTCTAGTTTAGAATATATAATTTTTTTACCATACAAGTCACATTGGTTGCTATTTATAAAATTAACAATCCACATAAAAAGTTTGTTCTTTTCCATGGAGTCTCTCTATATCTTCCCAATTTACAAGATTATAGTGTAGTAGCCTCTCAGGTTTTAAACAAAATATAGGCCTTTTACAATATATATATGCATGACCGACATTAATGGTAGTTGAGGCATCAAATATTTCTCCAACTTTTCTATCATATGAATCATGTAACATTGAGATTTAAAAAGTGAGTATTTTTTTTAAATAATTGGATCCTTTCAACTCATGGGACACAGAACAAACCTATTTTTTGTTTTCACCATTGTTTCCAAAAACCACCAGTAAATAGAACATAGGCATGTCCTCTTTTTTAGTAATTAGAAGCCAGCCATTAATGAGGTTTAGTTCAAGTAGTGTCTATTTCATGTCCCATGATAGAAACTCCTTCCCTTTGAGTCTCAATGGACGTGTTCCAAACTCCCTTTTCAATCATGGTGGTTTCACTTATTCCTTGTTTTCACTTCTAAAATTCTCAAGAAACATTTATTTGAGTTTCATCTAAGTGAACTCATTAATAGTTTATTTAAATTAAAAAAAACAAATTCCAAGTATACCTAACATACATAATCATGTCATTGGAACCTTCATATTTTCTAAATTTTGATAGATTAAAAGATAATAATCAGATCTCTTAATCCATGTTTCAAGATATTTTCTATTTTTTTGGAATTTTCACTTATCAAGAGTGCTCTTGGAATATTTCCATCCTTACCAATGTTTCCCACATATTTTTCATTTGAAACTTCATGAACACGTTCTTACAGATGTAGTGTCTGAAAACATTGTTTGAACCATAAGATAAATGTTGTAGCTATTTCATTAGTTGTATCCACCTTTTTCTTGCATATTTTCAGATAATTCTCAACTCTATAGAAATAGAATCCAACACTATTACCATCCGCAGTGAGAGAAGTCCAATATAAGTCTCCTCTTGCATGAGTGATCAAATAGTGTGCGTCCTCCTATGTGAGTGAATCTCACAACACTCTCCTACCCCAAAAGTAATGTATCTGAAAGGTTGTACCAATGATAAAAAATATTGAGCCAATTGTCCACTTAGATTAAAAAACTTAATTTATTTCAATGGAAGAACACATTAGAATTACAGTAAGAAGACGAAGAAGAAGAAGAAAATGAATGGAGGAGGAGAGATTCTTGAGAAGTTTCCCAAATCCCCCACCTATGATTTCAGTAGAATAAAAAAATAATTCCATACCATAAATTATCCCCACCACCTACCCTTTTTATAAAACACACCTACCCCAAGTGGCCTCAGTTGGCATAAAAATACCCCCCATGTGGCCCCATTTGGACTAAGAACTTACCCCCCATAAGGACATTTCTACCACTTCCAAAGTATTCTTCCAATGCTGTACATGTTGTGAAGTGGGCCCATTTTATCCTTTATAAAATATAATTGTCTTGCTATCCCAGTTTTCTAGTTGTTCCAGGTATGGTATCCATATTATCTATCACTTGGTCAATAATTTTTATAGAATCAAGAAAAGATATGATGGTCTATACTAGATTGACATTGTTTCATGCCTAATGGTCACACAATGATATGTTCAAAGGTATTATATAATTGTACATGAGATGTATATGATATATCTTGGGGTGGACATGTTAATATATAGATATGAGTATGATTAATAGAGATTACACTTGAAACCTTAGTATCTTGAGTACCACTGATGCTTTTTTAGAGGTTTCTTTTTGGTTACATCTATGAAATAGGAATTTCATATTTGTTTTCAACGCTATTAAGGCCTATAGGGGAACACAGTTAATCCTATAGATAATGATTAAGTTTTGGACAAATTATTTGTTCTAAAATTAAGAGATTATGATAAAAACATATCCAAAAGATGTTTTTAATGTAATCAAAAATATTTTTGAAGTTTTACATAAAGTATTTATTAGTTTTCATTGAAAGTGTGATATTTTTGGACATGCACTAAAATATGTATGTGAATGAATTAAATAAAGGTGTATGTATCTTCTCATGTGGTTTCATTAGTTATAATCCATTATTAATGGATTAAATTTCATCAATTATTAATGGATTAAATTGCATCCATTATGAATGGATTAAATGGCATCCATTATGAATGGATTAAATGATTTACATTCATTGAAGGAATTAAATGAATATGTCAAATAAGTATAAATGCATGTTGATACATTAAATATGGATGATGTGTTTCATTAAATTAAATGTGTCAAGGATGGTTATATAAATGGATGATATCCCACCTTTTAGGGATGGATGATTTCATGCAAGCCTCATAATTCTTTATTCCTCCTGAAATGGAATTTATCACTAGTTGAATGTGTTAGAACCCCTTCCACATTTATGTATCCTCTAGAAATGTTCTGGGATTCTTTGGTCACTGTAATACCATCATATGTAGAATTATTTTATATACCTATCTTGTGATATTAATAAAGAATACTCTATAAAATATTAAAGATAGATCTTTTTGTCATCTAGGAATGCACATTTATGATCTTTTTTTATATTGAATATTTAGTTTGTCAAGGATAAATTGCACTTGATTCCACTATGAAGATAATTTTATGATCCCATAAAACCCATCAGCTGTGGTATTTGGTTTAATTTTATTCTCATGTGGTTTTTATTTTGGTTTTATGGTGGATCTATGGTGGGATTTCCATTGGAATATTGAGTTCCTTGTAGTAAAGGTGATCAGAGATCTACACCAATTATACCGTTCTTTCACATAGAATTTTGAAAGTATCAAGGTAAGGGATTTTTTACTTCCTTTTTTTGTGTCGATGTGAAAATATATTGTTTTAGCTTCTTTAGGTAAATAGCAGAATCAAACTAATGAAGATAATAAGCATAATCAAGAATGAATTATTTGAGATGTCGTGATTTCATGCGTTAATGCTTTGTTGATGCAGTCTCACGTGATTTGGTAGATAGTGTGTTATCTACATATTGAAATTTATGTTGTTGTTTAGAATAATTGAGATGATTAAAATTGGATAAACAATATAAAGTGGGTAATTATGAACTGATTAACTAAAGTAGCATGAGAACTTGATTATTCATCTTCCTTCAAAACTGTTGAATATGAAATAATTTCTTGAAGCAAGTTTATGATTGGTTCTTATATATTTTAGTTTTCAATGATAGGTTTATTTTTGACAAAACCTAGGCCCAATGAATTGGTTAAATCAAGTTGGTAATGAAAAGGTTGTTTGATGGAGATAATTATTTGGGGTTGAGTGAGATAATTATTGTTTGTTAAAGGTTTGAATGCCCTGGAGTTATGGTCATGGTTTAACCTTGCATTTTTGAGTTGAAAATACTTTTTTTTGTTTTTAATATGTTCTCTAGGATGATAAGACTTTTTTTGATTCAATGTGTTAGGTTTGGATGATAAAAAGGGGTGGATGGTGCAAGTTGAGAAGGTCTTGCCTGCTACCTTTTGTCGAGTCAAGGTTAATGGGAATAGATGGCTCAAGTAGAGAGTGGGGATTTCCAGTTTTCTAGGTTATTGTGTGAGGAGTTTTGATGGGTTTCTTGTGCTTGGGTTGAGATTTGGGTTTTCTAAAGAACCCAACATGTTCCTGCAATAGGTTTCATATGCATTGTGAGTGAATCTCCTTGTGATAACATAGAATGAGTCCTAAAATACCTGAATTATGGAGTATTGAATATAATTAATGATAAAATCATGGGATGGGTGTTGATGATGGTAATGTTGAATAATAGAAATCGTGGGATGGTTGAAATTGAATTCTTCGAGGACAATGAGGTGGAAATAGGGATATTGGAATATAATTATAAAGCATGTTAGCTCATAATGAAATGAAATGATTAAAAAGGAAATTTTGTAATGGGGTTTAATGAATGAATAATAATTACTAATTACTAAGTGGAAATGGTTTATGATTATGAATATGAATTCTTGTGTGAATTTAGGGAACCTAGTTTTCCTTGGGCTCAGTGGCGGTAGTCAGGTGACATGGAAGACGATAAATATAGTTCAGTATAAGACTAGTAATTTTACATTAGTGTGATTGTGTTATATATTTATTCTTATATTTTATAATTTCACACATTTTATCACCCAAGTTGGATGGGCAACCAAAACTCAAATGTTTTGGGTATGAGTATTTTCCCCAACATCCAAGTTGGTAAGGGAATAGATGACCAAATTCTCTCTCTTCCCCACTCTCCCTTTGTAACATCAATATGTGTAGGTGTATTCAAGTTGTACAGGATTAAAGTATACTATACTTGGATAAATATGCTATAATGGAACTTAGTTTTATGATACATTTATTTTCAAGTTGTACTTGAATGGGATATAATGGATTGAGGTATAATTTATGATGCATGGGTTGTAGTGGCATTGAGAATTATTACTTGATGAATATGAGGTGATGATATAGATATATAAAATGATTATAATACAAGATTTTGAGACCTATGTGAGACTATGATAGGTAGAGATGAGGCCCAACCCACATCAGAGGTGACTTGATTCATGGATGGGATTGTAGCTCAAAATGTTTGGCATTAGAGTGTGGGAGAAACAAACAAGTGGGGATGCAAAAGATGGGTATTTTTCTCACATATATGTCTTGATATGGATACGATTACATATATGAGTTACATGGAGGGCTAGCCTTGTGAGTATTGGATGTATTTTTACATACTTAAGTAATGAGTTGGTTTCATTTAATCATTCACTAGTATTTAGTATTCTTCTTTCTCATTGTCATGAGAGGTTTCAAGGATAATCCTTCCAAGTATACTTGTATGATCAAATCACACATATATAAACTATTTTTTAGGTATTAAAGCTATATTTTTTGATTTAGATAGGAATTTATAGCTCAAAGTGGTTATTCAAGACCTGTTGGGGTTCATTGTCACTACCTAAGATTTGTTTTGGAACTTACATTTTTTTATGAAATTACATCTATGTATTGGGATTTATCAATCATATATTTTATGGTGTTTATTTTTAGTTTTTAATTATCTCATGTCCTTAAATTTATATAAATATGGTAATGTATCCCATTTGTATTCATTACATACCCTCAGTGCTAATCGTCAACCAATAGCCTATTAGAGGTTGGATTTAGGGGTCACTACCTCTCTTTACCACTAGCCCAGAAGTGGTACCAATAGTGGGGGTTGTGATGATACCTTTTTAATGATTATGGTTCCCCACATGGTGGTTAATGACAAATATTATTATGGGTGGATCCAATAAATGTAGGGTGAATAACATGCACTTGAAGCCAACCAAACACAGGACACAATGTCGCTTCCCCCAAAAAATAAGTAGTGTACTGCAAATGAATTTAAAAGATTCAAATCAAATCTTACTGAACTCTCAATAGAATTTATGATTTCTTTATTTCTGAATTTAATTCTTAAACATAAAGAGTAAATTATTTTGACACATTCTCCATGATGGAAAAGAAAACCTTTTTCATCTACTCATATTTTTGGTGGAATCCTCTAATTGGACTCTTTATCAACTTGATATTAAAAATGATTTATTTCATGGGTTTATGGAAGAAGTGTATATACAACACCTTGGATATGTGGATTAAAATTATCTTTTGACAGATTGTCTCATTCACTTCTCACTTTATGGTCTCAAACAATCCCCCCATACTTGGTTTGGTAGGTTATGCAGTGTATACATCTCTTATGGTCTTCATCAAAGTATAAAGGATTAATCTATATTATAACATCATGCTACATATTGCTTTATTTTATTGGTGGTTTACATTTATTATATCATTATTATTGGTAATTAATATCATGGGATTTATAATCTAAAATTTTATCTACAACAAAAATTTCACACCAAGGACCTAATACCCTTATAAAGGATATATTCCCTAAATCCTAGTATGTATGTAACACATATTAGCCTATATAATAGGTCATGATATAGGAATATTGTATGATTTAATATCCTTTATTTAATAACAATTCAAAATGATAGTAATGGGTATATCATTTAGTATGATGTGCAGATATTGTATGGAAAGAGTGTGATAGGAACCATATTGTACAATCCATACTAAAACCTGATGATATTCATGGAATTAAAACATTAATTGTTAATGTTTTATAATCTTCCACTTCTATCCATCATTAATCAAACTTTACATATAATGTAATGAATAAGATAATTAAATGGTTTATTCATGTGATGAATTCATGATCGACCAAGGATTTAACCCATAAATTATGTAATGTATAAGTTGATTCATAAACACTTGGAAGTGTCTTGATGAATATGTAAGGGATTCAGTTCCATTGTGATGGTATTATCATGTGTTATCTTTCTCTTACCGATACTCCCATACTCGAGATCTCTCTTATTCTTCCTCTTTTACTACGCATGGCACTTGTGTTCCATGAAGTGAAGGAGAGTCCCACACATATAATGGATGATTCATTCAACTAATGGATACACCATAGAGGAGGGGGTATTACAACCTACCTCTAAGGGATCCACATCAAACCATTGTGATGAAGGCAATAATATATGTTCATTAGTTAAAGGTATGCATGTGTTATTAGTTTTATTTAATCAGGGTTTTGGGTATCATATATGGTAGATCTTGGGAATTTTGGTTTTATTATTTTAATTACATTATTAAGTATGAATAAATACTTATAAATACATCAATGGTATCACAGTAATGCCATGATATCTATGTAACAACCCAACCCAGACCACCAGGTCTGAGACAGAGGGCCACATAACCTCATGTGTTCCCTCCAAAATGCAAGGGCAATCGACTATCAGTGAGGGTATGAGTCCTTAAGTGGGGAGATTATACCCTATATATCATGTCATAGGATTGATAATATATTATAAGCAATATAAAAAATTATAATCAAAGAAATCAAAAAACAACTGAAAGGATGGCATATATGGTATTCAATAAATGTATCTCACAAAGTAGTGAGTCGATCCCGAACATAAGAAGATGATAAATTAATTAATAAATAAAAAATGGTGAGTCCTCCAGAGTCTGTTATGATATTATCTAGATCTATGATCCCTTCACAACCATCCACCATAGTGCTATTGTACTTCATTGGATCTCTATCCACTAAATATACAAGCACAACGAAAAGACCGAGTATGGTATGAGTACAAGACTCAGTAAGACACCACAAATGAGTCCTTAACCTAAAGTGATCAAGTAAAACAAGTTTATTCCATAATAATAATAAATTTATAAGGATTATAAACATACAATCCAAAAATCGGGCATTAACCAAGACCCCAAAAACCCACAACTACCCCTGCTTCATCTATACACCATAAGGTTAATGGAATATTTTAGTTATAATGAAACTATCCCCTTTATGGTGTCCCCACAGGGTTGTGTGAACATGATACCTAGAATCCTATAGATATAAATTAGTATATGACACCAAAAAATACTCTATTTGTAAACTTGTATACCTCGAGGGACTGACACCTAGAAAATGTTAGTATACCTCTAGCTCATCCTCAACATGGTATCCATGGATTCCTTGTACCTCCACCATATTCTTAGGTCCCTCTTCACAATCATTGCAAGTTAACCAAAATCCACCTCTAATGGATAAACATGCAATTATGGTACACCTCTCTCAAGTACCAATAATAACTACTAAGGACTGGTAACACACATATAGTGTGAAGCATATAAGGAAGACATAAAATATCATCATGAGTATATAACAACACACTTAACAACATGCAATCACAATTAAAAATGGAAAAGATATACTCTAGTATCACTCATGGAATCACATATCACAATGGGTCTTGTGGGCTACACACAAACCCACATGTGATCATAATTAAGAATGGTTATCATTTATCCCGACACAAATAATCATTATGGAAACAAGTGTAAATGAGAGCTAAGAAGGTTAGGAGATTTCTACCTCAAGTCATTAACATCCACATCAAGGTCCATAATAGGTGTCGATAACTGAACCAAATTTCCACAAAAACCAAAACATGATCACCCAATAAGGTATCCTAGAACCTATTCAAATTAAACGTGAAAATGGTTATAGTGTAAGGATTTAAAAAACATGTCAAAGGGTTAGAACCAATTCTTACCTAGGGTTTATTTTCATAAAGAGAATTCTTGATTTCTATTAGAACAAGGGGGAGTAAATATCTAGAAAAATGGGAGGTTCTATGCCAAAATGAAGCAGTTTCATGTTGTTATATTCTTGAAGAAGACACCATGATGTAGGGATAAAGGTTGCGACATAGAAAACACTATAGGTCGATCTCTAAGACAAAGAAGGGTGAACCAAGACATAGAACCTAGATAGGGAATGAACCAGTGTGGTATAATGGAGGTTGAATGAAATGCATAATCTTCTATGAATATTTTAGGAGCTCTAGAATAATGTCAAATTAGAGAATATAAAGGGATATTTGAAGGGGAATTCATCAGAGATCTATTTCATGTGAGAAACCCCTCTTAATTCCTCCCCATAATTCTAAAACCCCTTCCCAAATTAAAGACTGTAATAGCCTTTTGGAGGGAATATACCCCAAAGAATAATAGAATCTAAAAGTTTATGTAACTAATGAAAAAAGGGTCCTATGATGTGGTATGAACTGATATGGTGTAGCCACCATGTTCAACACTTGATAAAAAAGGATACAACATAACCTCCTTTTCACAATAACCCTACGATGCAACCTTTTTATATAGTGTGGATACCCCCTTGATATGATGTAACCACTTAGGTTGCGGCGTGGTACCCCATTTTTTGTCAGTAAATCCAAAAACTCACCTTTAATCCCCCAAAATTTCCCAAATCCTATAAGTATCCACCCAAAAATGATTCATCCCGAAAAAAAGGAGAACAAGTAGGGAAAAAAGGCATCTATTAATGAAATAAAAATTTAGGGTTTCACAATTATCCCCCTATAAATACTTATTATACTCAAGAATTACATATTGGATTTTTTTGAACAACCCATGACACTGAGTTCAGATGCTAGCCTCATACTCCTAAGAATCCTCTTGGATCCTTTCATATTTCCACCAAATCCAGATAATTGGTACTGTGTTTATGAAACCCCTGATCTTTATTACACTTTAATTCATGATTTATCACATAAGAGTACACATAATAAAACCAATAAAATCAAGAATTATAGTGTATTTGTGAGTTGGTTACATTATATAACAAATTAAAATAATAAATACATCATCATTATTGAAAAATTCCTTAACATGGTCATAATATTCCTTTATAATTAAAATGACATGGGATAACCTAAGGACATACATAAGAAAGGGGTGAGATATAAAGCACAATAAGGAAATAAAAATGTAATAACATGAAGAAATTATTTATACAATAGGAATATCAATGAGACATAAAATGGGTGAGAATCATAAACATTAACAATGAGTCATGATATAGCATGATAACCTAAAGACAACATGGAAATGTGGAAAAAACATAAAAAATTACATCATAAAGAACAGTCAAGGATAAATTCCAATAATTCATGATATAAAAAGTCCCATTATGTATTAGGTTCAATCCCAAATCACTTTAATTATGTATCATGAGACTAAAACATTATCCAATTAATTGGAATGTTATATAATTCTAAGTGCACCCGTCACATTCATTTCATCCTCATGCTTAAGTTTTCCATATAAATCATCAAAACATGGAACCATTTATCTAAAATTTTACTCCATGATAATGAAGTGTGGAATATATACATGAAATTACAAAATAAAATAATTATAAGTTCATTAATCTGAACACCCTCGATGGGAAACAGGTATGATTATTCACTATACTGTTGTTTGGCATGGAAAATCGTGGTGAAATTTTGGCAGCATAACTAGGGCATATAAATGTTCATGGAAGGGGTTAATGAGAGTAAAAGGGGGTATTTAATTATTTAAACATAAATTTATTGTAAGTGGGATATGTAAGAACACATTCCATCATTAGGAATTTTAGAAAATTCATAAGATAATGAAGAAACTTGAATAAAGAGGATAAGGATAGGATCCCTTACCTTGAGAGAGTGATTCCAAATGCTTGGGAGGAGATTTTTGAGAGCTTAGGGTAACCTTAGGAAGACATTATAGAGGGTAATAATAGTAAGGACAATCTAAAAGTACTTTTAATGAAGAGAAATGGTATAATTAGTGGGTTTAAATAGGAAATGAGTGGGGAATTATTTATTATTTCTCAAACATAGGTTTTGGACTCTATATACTAATATAACCAAAAACAAAAATATTCCCATGGTTTTACCATGTTTTATACATAAATATGATTGGTTTTCATTATTTTGTATGTTCAAGGTCTGAAATTATTAAAATATTACCATTGGTTATGTGGAAGTGTTTCATGTCCTTAAAGAAATGATTTTAAAACCTTAAAATATATTATAGGATTTGGAGGATTCGTAAAGGGTTTATAAAATTAATAAAATAAACTTAAAATCAAATTATTTTAAAGGGGAAACAATTTTTTGTTCGTGGATACCCTTTATAGTATTTATTACTTCATTTCTTGGTCATTATGATGTCATTATACACACCATATGTTCATACCTTGTTTAATTTTTACCTAAAAATTTGACTATCTCAGAAAATTATGAGAAATTTAACATTGAATAATTTTGATGTTTTGATTAAAAAATTAATATTTATTTTATAAAAATAATTTTCTAAATATTTAAATTTTAACTTTTAAAATAGAATCGACATTTATTTAGAAATGTTGGGTTTTTTTGACAATAACAATTTTTAAACCTTTAGAAGAATTACATTTGACTACATAAAAACAATATGATCATTTATATAAAATAAAAATTATTTAGTAATAACATTTTAATAAAATATTATTTATTTAAAAATCCATTAATCCATGAAAATAAACTCCTTAATTTATTTTGAATATTAAACAAAAATATAATTTGTGTTTTATTGTATCAAAATCAAAATCATTTATAAAGAAAAAATAATAAAATGAAATTATATTCATTATTATATAAAATATCCATATTCATATTATAATTGTCTTTATAAAAATACCTTTAATACACCAGTAAATTCCCTAAGAGTAAGGTTCTTGACAATGAGACTTTTATGGGGTGGTTCAGCGTACATCGTTTGGGCTGTGATCTTGATGAGATTGAACTTTAACCATATATGGTTTCACTCATGCTTAAGTTGTTGTATTTCATATTGGGATTAGTCAATGGAAAATCCCAATGAATCTATATCCCTTATAATATTTGATAAATGGGATTCGTAGGGTAATATCATACTGGTTAAGGTCACCACTCCCTTTTTCTATTTCAATTGGATTTATCAAAACCCTATATTTATACTAATCATATGATCACTATTCAATGACTGTACTATTAATGATAAAAATTATTAATAGTATTTTAAATTTTATAATAAAACAAAAAGTTATTTTTTTTCTATATCTACAATATATAATAATACATTTAATTAAATTATAATGGGAATTTTATTTATAAAAGTACGAGTTGTTTCATTCTTCCCCCCTTCAGAAAATTTTCCATCAAAATTTTCATTTCACACACTAACACGGATGAGGGTTACTCTATTTCATCAATTCATCTAGTTCCCACATCGATTCTTCAAACTTGTGTTTTTTTCTACAACACTTTGACTAGGTTAATTATCTTATTACATATACCTTTGTCTTTACAATCTAAGATCTTCACTAGCTGCTCCCCATATGAGAGATCATTATCAAACAGTACCACCTATAGATTGAGTATATGCAAGGGGTATGGTATGTAATTATTCAATAGTGATATTTGTAAAACATAATGTACTTGAGATAGATTAGGTGAGCGTTATAGTCAACAAGCCACTACTCTGATGTGATAAAGGATCTCAAAGGGATCGATATATCTTGGACTAAGCCTTCCCTTATTCCCAAATCTCATGAATTTATTCCATGGAGATTTTATAAGAATAACTTATCACTAAAATCAATCTCTAGGTCTCTTCAATGATTATAAACATATATGTTTTGTCAATTTTGAGTTTCCTTGATGCGCTGCTGAATGGTCTTGACATTTTACACTATTTTCTTGACCATTTCAGGATCTAGTATTTTGTGTTCCCCAACAACATCCTAGCATGCAGGTGTTTTGAACCTATTCCCATAAAGAGATTCATAGGGAGCCATTTGGATTCTTGAGTGGAAACTTTAATTGTATAAGAACTCAAATAGAGGAATATATTGACCCCATCCCCCATTTGAAGTCAATTGAGTATGCTCTCAACATGTCCTTGAGTGTATAGATAGTCCTATTAGATTTTCCATTAGTTTGAGGGTGATAAACCATGATAAAGTTAAACTAATTATTTAGATCATGCTGGAGACTCTTCTTTAACATGGAGTCAAATCTTGGGTCTTAATCTAATACAATTGATAGTGGTTTTCCATGATGCCTCACCTATTCTATAATGTATATCCTTTCATATTTATTGAGTGATAAGTCCTCTAAAATTTGAATGAAGTGAGCATTATTTTTAAGATGATCCACCACAACCCATATATCATTATTTTTGATGATGTCTTTAGAAAATGAGTGAAAAATACCATGGTGATATTTTCCCATTTTCATATAGGAACGAGTAATGGTTTCATCACCCCCGTAGATTTTTCCACCTTCACTTGATAACATACAAGACATATTGATGTATATTTTTTGATGTACTTGTTTATATTGTCCCACCAATAGTGCTCTTAGTGATCTCAATATATCTTCGTGCTTCCAATATAGATAAAGAAGGTCAAGATATATGAATCATCCAACAAATCCTCCCTTAAATTATGATTTTATGGTACACATAGTCTTGAACCAAATATTATAACCCTTTCATTAACATTAATCTCTATAGATTTCCATTTTCTTATAGCTTCTACTTTCTTCAAAATTACCACATCATCTCTTTGAACATATTTTATCTTTTCAAAAGGGATAGTTAAGCAATAATTTGTGAAAGTATTGATGATGTTCCCTCCTTTATGATTCCCATGTCCATACTTTTTAATTCTAAGAAGACCAGATCCTTTTCAATTCTTATCAATGATAAAATTATTGGATCCTTTCTACATAGAGCATGTTTTACTTAATTATATTTCATAGGATGGTAGTGGATTTAGGATTCATAGTCCTTAATCATATTTAACAATATTAATTGTAATATACTTAGATCTTTCTATGTGAATATAAACTTGATTATTTTGTGATACATAAATATTTCACACTTATCCCCAAAGTGATAATTCTGAAAAATTTTAAAAGCGAAGATCACTGAAGCCAACTCCATATATTGAGTTGGGTAGTTATATTTGTGAACTTTCAATTTTACTAAAGCATAGGCTATCACTTTGTAATTCATAATTAAAAACCATCCCAATCTATTCTTCAAAGAAAAACTAAATACCATGAAAATTTATCCACTCATGGGCAATGTAATTACTAGTGTAGTGATATGAATAATTTTTACCTCTGTGAATCTCTCTTCACATTCATCATTCAAAAAAAAACATGAATTCCTTCCAAGTTATCTTGGTTAGAGGGTTTTAAAATCATGCTAAATTTTTCAAAAAATGATGATAGTACCTAGATAATCCAATTAAACTATGGATATCTATCATAGATGTTGGCCTCATGGCTCCTTCATTTCCTCACCCCTTAGGCAATTTCAATGGTGCTTCTTTCTGCAATTTTGACAAGTGGGATGTTGAAATTTCTTTACTCCATTATATTTCTCCATTGGTACACCATAATTAAACTCTAATTTCAAATTATTATCCAGATGATACCCTTGAGATTTACTGAACTCCACTTTGACTTTGAGATCACACCAAACAATTTAATCATAACTATCAAATTCTTTGATCTCTAGAGATTTTCTTAGACTAGGTTTTATCCCACCAAAGAAGTGGTGAACCTTGCATTCAGGGGTAACAAAAAAGATAGATCCATATCAAAAAATTCTTGTAAAGTTTTCCTTGTATGAACTGATAGATGCGTTGCCTTTTTTTTCTTGAGGTCAAGGAAATCACTTTATATTTTACATTGGGGAGTGAGAGGAAAATATTATTCAATTTTTGTTTCCAGAATTACTTCCATCCCATTGCTTATATCTCTTCCCATGCTTTGTATTCTTGATCAATGTCCACCACAAATGAGATTCTCCCTCTACGTGATAAAAAATATTTTAAACTTCTCTTTATTATAAATTTTAAGGATGTATAGGATCTTCTCAATGGAGTTGATCCATTATTCTATGATTAAGGGATCATATGATCCATTGAAATTCAGAGTCGTTTGTCGTATAAAGGTGTCAATCACAAATCTTTGTTTATTAGGGGTATTTTTTGAATCCTCCCAATCTAGGATTCTATTCATAACCTAAGTTAGCTGAGAGGGTATCATAATAATGTTTTCTATTCCTACTCCCATGGGGTTGGAAATCTCTTTTGGGTTTTCATCACATTGCCCATCACAATGGTTGTTTATAAGATTCCTCCTATTTTAAGCCATTGGCTCGAATAAAGGGAAAATCAGGGATGATTGTTTTAAAACTATTTAAAACATAAATAGGAATCCAATTAAATTAAATGGATAAATTACAAATGAAATTTATTTCTTATCTTAGGAATTTATAGGATTCAATATATGTAATCCATGATCTATTACCTAACATATTTTCTTATGCAAATTTTTGTTCTGTTAATAATGGTTTGTAATGATCTTGTAAATTTACCAAATAATATTACCTAGAAGTATGAAACTATGAGTGGATCAAGGCCCATTATCATGTAGTAGTTCCCGACCAAGTTTAGATCAATGTAGTGTGTTCGAGTTTTACCCATATTCACATCTATTATAGAGCCACATCCACTTATAGTATCTAGAAATAAATGTTTTTTCTTGGAAAAAACTTAATATATACTTTAACAAAATTTAGGGATGTATTCCTATGTTTAGTTTTATCCTTGAGGATTTCTATAGAGTTTTCTAATCCTAATCCTAAAAATAAACTAAACTTTTCCTTTGATACAAACTATGATAACCCTAATCTTTATTACACTTTAATTCATGATTTATTATGTAAGAATACACATAATATAACCCAAAAGTTGAATAAATCTACTATATTTGGGAATTAGGTACATTACATAATAACTTAAAATAGAATATACATCATATTTATTGAAAACTTCTTAAACATGATCATAATATTCCTTCGTACTTAAAACTACATGGGATAACCTGAGGATATACATAAGAAATGGTGAGAAATAAATCCCATAAAGGGGATAAAAATTACATAACATGAATAAAGTAATAAATTTTAGAAAATAGGCACATTAGTGTTGCATAAAAGTGGGGATAATCATAAACATGAATAATGAGGCATGATATATCATGATAACATACAGAAAACATGGAAATGTAGAAACAACGTAATATAATGCATCATAAACATAGGTCAGGGATAAAATCCAATACATAATATTGGAAAAATTCTTGTGATAGATTAGGTTCACTCCCTAATCCCTTGAATGACATATCATGAGATTAAAACATTACCCAATGCATTGGAGCACTATATAATTCTAAGCACACCGACACTTTCATTTCATTGTCAAGCTTAAGTGTGCCACATAAATCATAAAAACATGGAATCAAATTTAATCACATTTTATTCCATGATCTAGGAATGTGTAATAGGTAAAAGTAAGTCCTAAATCAAATAAGTATAACTGAATGAAGGTGAAAACTATTTACAATAAATGGGTATAGGTATTCATTTCACCATTGTTTGGCATGGAAAATCCTAGTGAAAGTTCGACAGCATAACGAGGATGCATAAATGTTCATAGAACATATTAATGAGAGTGAAATATGTATATTATCATTTATACATAAAATATATAGTAAGGGGATATGAAATATCATATCCCATCATTAGTAATTGGATATAAAAGACATAAGATAATGAAGAAACGTGAATAAAAGGGGGAGATGACCCCTTACCTAGAGACAACGATTACAAATGCTTGGGAGGAGATTCATGAAAACTTGGGGAAACCTTGGGAGGACACTATATAGAGGAGGGTAGAGTAAGGACATGATACAAGGTTTTTAGTGAAGAGTAATTGGGGATTTGGTGAGTTTATATAGGAAATGAGTGGGGAAATATTTATAATTTATCAAACTTAGGTGTTGGACTTTATAGTATCATTGGATGGAGGTGTTGGACTTTATATAATAAAATTAAAAAAAAAACCTTCATATGGTTTTTGAACATGGTTTCTTACAAAGTGTATTGGTTTTAATTATTTTATAAATACAAGGGCCTAAATTATTAAAATATTTCTCTTGGTGATTTGGAAGAGAGTCATGTCCTTACAAAAATGAATTTAATACCTTAATAAATATTATAGGTTTTTGAGGATTCATAAATGCTTTATAAATTAATAAAATAAAATTAAAATAAAATTACTTTAAAGGATGAATATAAATTTGGACTTGGATACCTTTTATAGTACTTATTACATCACTTATGGGTCATTATGATGTCATAATACACACCGCATATTTATACCATATTTAAGTTTTACCCAAAAATTCAACTATCTCAGAAAATTATGAAAAAATCACTATTGGATAATTTTAACATTATGATTTCAAAAAAAATATTTATTTAATCCAAATAATTTTATGAAAATCATAATTTTCAATTTTAAAATATAATCTATATTTATTTAGAAATTTTGATTTTTTTATAATAGTAGTTTTTAAACCCATATAAAAATTTCATTTGAATTCATAAAAATAATATGATAATTTTATATTTAATAAAAATTATTTATTAATAATATTTTATTAAAATATTATTAATTTCAAAAATTCATTAATCCATCAAAATAAATGCCTCAATTTAATTTGAATATTACCCAAAAATACAATTTGTGTTTTATTGTATCAAAATAAAAATCATTTATAATGTAACAATAATAAAATGAAAATATATTAATTGTCATATAAAATATACATATTCATGTTATTAGTTTCTTGATACATATCCCTTTAATACACTAGAAAACTCTCTAAGAGTAAGGTTCATGATGGTGAGACCTTCATGGGGTGGTTTGACATACATGGTTTGGGCCATATCTCAATGATCTCGATCTTCTCCCATAAACAATTTTGCTCATGCTTAAGCTATTGAATATCAGATTGGGATTGGTCAATGGAAAATCCCAATGATGATAACTCCCTCATAAAAATTAATAATTGGGATTAATAGGGTATGATACTACTGGTTGGGGAAATCAATTCCTTTGTCTGTTCCAATTGGATCAATCAAAACCCTATATTTATACTAATAATATGATCATTGTTCAATGAATATATTATCAACGATATTTATTCATAACTTTATTTTAAATATTATAATAAAACCAAAGAAGTGAATATGTTTTCTATATCCATAATATATAGTAATAAATTTAATTAAATTTCATGGGTAATTTTATTTATAAAAGTTTAAGTCATTATAATATTCCCCTAATAAGAAATTTCACCCTTGAAATTTTCATTTCACATACTAAAATAGATGAGGGTATCTCTGTTTCATTATTTCTTCCTATTCCCACATAATTTCTTCAAACATGTGGTTTCTCCATAGCACTTTGACTTGGTTCATTGCCTCATTCCATAGAACTTTATCTCTATGATCTAAGATATTCACTGACTGCTCCTCATATGAGAGATCATTCTCCAATAATACCACCTCTAGATTAACTACATGTGAGGAGTATGATATGTACTTACTTAAGATTGATACATATAAAACATCTTGTACTTGAGATAGGTTAGGTGGGAGTGCTAATCGATAAGCCACCAAACTAATGCGATCAAGGATATCAAAGAGTCTGATGTATCTTAGACTAGTCTTTCCATTATTACCAAATATCATGAATTAATTCCATGAAGATATACAGAGGAATAACTTGTCTTGAACCTCAAAATCTAGCTCTCATTGATGATTTTAAGCACAGATCTTTTTTCAAATTTGAGAATCTTTGATGTACTGCTAAATGGTCTTGAAATTTTCCACCATTTCCTTGACCATTTCAAGAAATATAAATTTTTGTTTCCTAACATCATCCCATCATGAAAGTATTTTTCACCTCTTCCCATAAAGGTCTTCATAGGGATCTATTTTGATGATTGAGTGGAAATCAATTTTTTATTAGAAATTGGCCAGAGGAAGATATTGATCCCACCCCCCTTTGAAGTCAATTTATAATTCTCTCAACATGTCATTGAGTGTATAGGCAGTTTGATGTGAATGGACATTAGTTTGAGGGTGTTATGATATGATGAAGTTCAAATCCATATTTAGAGCATGTTGGAGACTATTTTAGAACATATAGGTAAATTTGAGGTTTCAATCAGATATAATCGATAGTTGTGTTCCATACAACCTCACAACTTCTATAATGTATATCCTTTCAAGTTAATTGAGTGAGAGGTCCTCATGAATTTCAATGAAGTGAGCAGTATTTTTAAGACAATCCACCAAAAAACATATAAAATTATTGCCTCTTGAGGTATTTGGTAGGCTAGTGACAAACTCCAAGGTGATTTTTCCCAGGTCTATATTGGTATGGATAATGGTTTCATCATCCCCTTGGATTTTTTTTCACCTTCACTTTCTGACATACAATACATATTGATGTATATTCTTTGATCTCCTTTTTCATATTGTCCCACCAATAGTTCTCTTGGAGATCTTGATACATATTCATGATTTTAGGATGGATAGAGAAGGATGATCTATGTGCATCATCCAATATATCCTTCTTTAACATAAGATTTTATGGTATACATAGTCTTGACACAAATCTTAATACTCCTTCTTCATTAACATTGAACTCTAAGGAATTACCTTTTTTATAGCTTCCACTTTCTTATAAATTCCCAAATCATATCTTTTACCATATTTTATCTTTTATAGAAGGAATTTTTTATCAATATTTTCTGAAAGAATTAATGTTATTACTTCCTTTATGATTCCCATGTCCATAATTTTTAAGTATAAGAAGATCAAATCCTTATTAATTATAATCAATGATAAAAATTCTAGAGCCTTTCTATTTAGAGCATCTTCCACTTCATTCACTTTAACAGGATGATAGTGGATTGAGTAGTCATAGTTTTTGATCAACTATAACTATCTATGGTAATGTATATTTAGCTATTTATATGTGAATATATATTTGAGGATTTTGTGATTCATATATATTTCACACTTCTCCCAAAAGAGATAATACTGCCAGATTTTCAAAGCGTAGATCATTACAGCTAATTCCATATCATGTTTTGGGTAGTTTTATTCATGAACTTTAAATTATATTGAAGCATAGTCTATCAATTTATCATTATGCATTAACACACACCCCAATCCCTTCTTCAAAGCATCACTGGATACCATAAAAAGTTCTCCACTCATGGGTATTGTGTGTACGAGTGTAGTGAAAAGCCTCTTTTCAACTCTGTGATGCTATCTTCACATTCATCATTCCAAACAAAATTGATTCCCTTTAGAGTTATCTTGGATAGAGGGTTTGATAATCATAATAAATTTCTCACAAATAGATGATATTACCCAGCTAATCTAAGGAAAATATGTTTATATATCATATATGTTGGATTCAGCCATCCTTCAATACCTTATATCTTCTAAGGGTCCAAAGATATCCCATTTTTTATGATAATATTTGAAATAATGACACTTACTTTAATAATAACTCACATTTTTTGTACTTTTCAAAAATATTTTCATTTCTCAAGGTCTTTAGCATAGTGCTCAGATGCTCCTCATGCTCCTCCTTTTTTGGAGTATATTATAATATCATCTATAAATACTACCAAAAATTTATCAAGGTAATCTATAAGGACTCTATTCATCATGTCCATGAATATTTCTGGAGCATTAGTGAGTCTGAATGGAATTCCTATGAATTCATAGTGCCCGTACCTTGTACAGAAAGCGGTCTTGGGGATATCTTACTTATTCACCCTTACTTGATAATAACCCAACCGAAGATCCAACTTTGAGAAGTATTTTTCTCTATGTAGTTGATCGAACAAGTCATTAATCCATGGAATAAGATACTTATTCTTTATCATGATCTTGTTAAGAGAAAAATAATCAATGAAAAGGTGCATTGACCCATCCTTCTTCTTGAAGAAGAGGACTGGTTCACCCCAAGGTAAAGATATTAGGCATATGAACCCTTTATCTATATTATCCCATAGAATTTTATTCAGCTACCCAAGTTCTAGAACAACCATTTTGTATAGATTCTTGGATAATGGAAACACCCTGAGTACAATCTCAATTTAAAATTCAACCTCTTGGCAAGGAGGGAGACCAATAAATTCCTCAAGAAACACTTCATCATGTTACCTCATAATGGTAATGTCTTAAAGGATGATCTTTTCCTCAGACTAAATCATTTGATCTAGATATTCTTGATCATAGAGTAATAATATCTATACTTGATATGTTGGTGCTAAAGAAGATTCATCCTTCTCCTATCACTTGTACAGAATCAGGAGATGATTCATGATATGGAGAGTGATTTTATTCCCATGGAAATTTATGTTGGAACTATATAGGGAAATCTAATACATTCCCAGAATTGCATCAAATTATACTAAAGAGAGTATCACAAGATTTACTAGAAATTTCAGCCCATAAATTTTAATAAGGGTGGAGTTATGTACTTGGAATCCAATAATTTCACCTTTTTTATTTTTCACCAATAGATAAATTTAAATGACTTGTGGTGGTTTTTGAATAGTTCTATTAAAATTACGTGATATGAAGGAATTTTTAGAACTAAAATATGAAATTATGTTCACTATTATTGAATGAATAAGTAGCATACCAATCACCACTTCATTTTAGGATCCACCTCAGTGGTTGTGATGAAAAAATATCACCCATACTGCCTTGGTGGTTGTTGGTTGTCTTTGAAAAACCTTGGATTAGTGCATTTGTTTTCAAATTTCCCTTGATAATTGATTTTTAAACAATGTACAATATGTTTAGGGTGGATTTGAGAATTCCTTCCCTCCATACCATTAATAATATTCTCCCATCAACAATTTATAGCTAGGTGTCCTTCCTTCCCTCACCTAAAGCATTTTCTCACACCCTTAAGAAATTTTCAGGGTGCTTATTTCTCCACTTTTGACAAGTGGGATATTGAAATTTCATAGCACCGTTATATTTCTCCATTAGACTTCCATAATTAAAATCCACTTTCTGCTTCTTATCCCTGTGACACCCTTGAGAATATTTAAACTCTATTTTGAATTTGAGGGCACATTGGACAATTTCCTCATAGATATGAAAGTCTTGTATGGCCAGGGACTTTTGTAGACTTGGTTTTAGGCCACAAAATATGTGATCAACCTTGTATTTGGGGGGTAACATCAAATCTATAGGCTTATTGTGAAATTATTTTGATGTTTTCCTTCTACGCCCCAATATAGTTTTCATATTTTTTCTTGAGGGAAATAAAATCCCTTTATATTTTAATTTGGAGTGTGTGAGGAAAATATTTTTCATTTTTTTTCCAAAATTCCTTCCATTCCATCACTTAGATCTCTTCCTTAGGCTTTGTATTTTTTATCAGTGTCCACCATTGATCAGCTTCTCACTCCATATAATAAACAGCTAGTATAACCTTATCTTCCTTGGAACAGTTAAGGATGGAGAATATATTCTCAATGGATTTGATCTATTTTTCTACAATTAAGGGATCATATGATCCATTGAAATTTAGAGGCAATTTTCTCATAAAGGTATCAATTGTAGCTTGTTCCTTACTAGGTATATTTGGATGCTCCTCCTAATCTAGGTTTTTTTAGAGCCTAATTTAGCTGAGATATAATCATCATAAAGTTATTTATTTCTTCTCCCATCAGGTTAGACATATCATTTGGGAAGTCATCACATTTCCCTTAACATTGGGTTTTTACTCGATTCCTCTTATTTTCGGACATTGGATTGAATAAAGGGAAAATTAGGGATGATTATTTTCAAAATATTAAACACATAAATGATAATATAATGATATTAAAAGGATAACTTATAAATGATATTTATTTCTTAAATTATGAATTTTTAGGCTGCAATCTATGTTATCCTTAATTTATTTGCTAACATATAATCTTATAGAAAATTTTTTCCCCTTAATAATGGTTTGTAATGAGATTGAGAATTTTCCATTGAATATCCCCTGGGATTGTCAAACCGGGTGTACAATAAGGCCCATTGTTTCACTATAGTTACTGGTCGTGTCTGGCTCAATTTAGTGTTTTTAGGTTTTACCTCCATGTACATCTGTACTAGATCCACATCCTCTTGTAGTATCCAAACAGAGATTTATTTGATTGTAAAACACTTACTCTATACTTTACCAAAATTTAGGTATATATTCCTATGTTTTTTCTTATCCTTACATATTTCTCTAGAGTTTTCTAATCCTAATCCCAAAAATATCTAAACTTTTCTTTGATACAAACTATGACAACCCTGCTCTTTATTACACATTAATTCATGATTTATTATATAAAATTACACATAATGAAACCCATAAGATCAATAAGTCTAGTGTATTTGGGAATTAGGTACATTATATAATAAATTAAAATATAAAATACATCATCTTTATTGAAAACTTCCTTAACCTGATCATAATATTCCTTCATACTTAAAACTGCATGGGATAACCTTGGGGATATACATAAGAAAGGGGTGAGCTATAGAGCCCATTAAATGAATAAACATCATATAACATGATGAAAGTAATAAATTTTATACAATAGAAATATCAATGAGATATAAATGGGTGATAATCATAAACATAAAGAATGAAGCATGATATAACATGATAACATAAATACAATATGGAAATGTAAAAACAACTTAAAACATTACATCATAAACATAGGTCAAGGATAAATACTAGGAAATCATGATGTAAAAAGTAAAATGATAGAATAGGATAACTCACTAATCCCTTTCATGAAATTCCATGAGACTAAAATTTTACCCAATGCATTGGAGCTCTATATAATTCCAGGCACACCTATCACTTTCATTTCATTCTCATACTTAGGTGTGCCACATAATTCATAAAAACATGGAATCATTTATCATAAAAATTTTTACCTGATAAAATAGTGTGAAATTAATACATTTAATTCCCAAATAAAAATAATTATAAGTTAATTAAGGTGAACACCCTTTATATGAAATAGGTATGCGTATTCACTACCCAATTGTTTGGCATAGAAAATCACTGTGAAATTTCTACAGCATTATATGGGTTTATAAATGTTCATTGAAGGGATAAATGAGAGTTAAATGGGTATATAATCATTTATAAATAAAATTTAAAGGGTTATATTTAATAACATATACCATGATTGGGAATAGGTGTTAAAAGACATAAGATAATGAAGAAACTGAAATAATGAGGAGAAAGAGAAGATCCCTTACCTTCATAGGGTGATTCAAAATGCTAGGGAGGAGCTTCTTGAGAGTTTGGGGGAACCATAGGAGGACTATATAAAGGATAGGTAAGGTTAAGGAAATGATCCAAGGTTTTTTAGTGAAGAAGAATGTGATCTTGGGTGGGTTTATATAGGAAATGTGTGTGGAATTCTTTATTATTTCTCAAACATAGGTTTTGAAATCTATATAATAAAATAACCAAAACAAAAAAACATACCATGGTTTTTGAACATGATCTCATAAAAAGTGGATTTATTTTAATTATTTTATAATTATAAGGGCCTAATGTTTTAAAATATTACCCTTGGGGATGTGGAAGTTAGTTATGTCCTTAAAAAATGATTTTAAACCTTAAAATATATTACAGGTTTTGGAGGATTCATAAAGGATTTATAAAATCTATAAAATAAATTTAAAATCACATTATTTTAAAGGGGAATAATATATTTGGTCATGGATATGATTTATAGTATTTATTACATCAATTTTCTGTCATTATGACATCATAATAATCACCGTACATTTATACCGTATTTAATATTTACCCGAGAATTTGACAATCATAGAAAATTATGAAAATTTCACTGTTGGATATTTTTGAAATTATAATTCAGAAAATAATATTTATTTAATCCAAATAATTTTTTAAATATGGGAATTTTTACTTTTAAAATAGAATCAACATTTATTGAGAAAAATTGGATTGTTTTGACAATAATAGTTTTTAAACCCTTATAAAAATTACAATTGAATGTATAAAAATAATATGATAACACTAATACAAATAAAGCTTTTATCAGTGCTAAAAATGGCCTTTAATAGCGCTAGAAAAATGCTATTAATTCCAGCGAAGATAAGGGGGGGTCCCCTTTATCAGTGCTAAAACAAAGCGCTGATAAAAGGGTCCTTAATCAGCACTTTGTTTTAGCGCTGATAAAAGACCCCTATATTAGTGCTTCATTTATCAGCGCTTTCATTTTAGTGATGATAAAAAGTAAAAAAATTAAAAAATTAAAAAAATTAAAAAAAATAAAAAAATTAAAAAAATACTGCCAATCGAGGAGGGCTTTTATAACACTTGAACCCCCCTTTAAAGTGCCTTTTCGCCCCCCTACAACACCCCACGCACCCCCTCCACCTTTTAACAACACTTTCTCCAATATTCCCCCATGCAAGCACACCCCTGCCTCCACCAGGATTTGAACTCGAGACCTCCCCCCTACGTGCCTAAGCCCTTACCACTCTATTTTGATTTTCTTTCCAATTCATTATATCTCTATATATACATATATTTATATGTATAGTTATATTTATTCGTATAGTAATATATATTTATATAAATATATATATAGTTATATTAATATATATATAGTTATATTAATATATATCTCTATTTATATATATATAGTTATATTTATTCGTATGGTAATATATATTTAAATTAATATATATATAGTTATATTAATATATATATATATAGTCATATTAATATATATATATAGTTATATTAATATATATCTCTATTTGTATATATATATATATATATTTAGTTATATTTATTCAGATAGTAATATATATTTATATTAATATATATATATATATATATATATATAGTTATATGAATATATATATAGATATTTTAATATATATATTTATAGTGATATTAATATATATATTTATAGTGATATTAATATATATATTTGTAGTAATATTAATATATATATGTAGTTATATTAATATATATATATATATATTGTTAGATTAATATATATATAATTAGATTAATATATAGGTATATAAATATTCATATATTTTTATTTTAAATAAAATGGATATTAGTTATTATTTAGATAAATCTAATATATTTTATATGTAAATATATTTTATTATTTATATTTATAATTAAATTTTTATGTGTGAATATATAAAAAAATATGTATATATTGTTATATATTTGATTATAAATAAAAGTGCATTATAAAAAACGATGAAGTTTTAAAGTTATAATATCAATATAAATTTAATACCTTGGAAGATATTCAGTCCCCACCAAAAAAGCCAATAATACCCCTTAAATGAGGCTGAAAATCCACAAAATGTTAAAAAATCGGGTACCCCGACTAGAAACTCAGTTTTTAAGGCCTTCTGGGCCTTTTTTGGCATCTAAAAAACCTTAACCAAGGTCTCCCCAATCATAGTGACGTAGATATTGTTGCAGGCTTCGATTTGATATGTGGTAGAGCTCAAATGGACACCCAGATCAAAAGTTATGGCCGTTTGAAGTTCGAGTTGCGTTTTCAACATATTTTGGATCTTTTTTTTATTTTTTATTTTTTAATCTTCTAATTGTTATTAAATGACTATTAATCCATAATAATTATCAAATTATTAATTAAAAATATTTTTTAAATTTTTTTATAATCCATTTTCACTAAATATCTTATATATTAAGTATATTATGTGTAAATGCATATTTATACTTATCTAAAATATATTTAAAAATTATATATTATATTTATATCAATATAACTATATTTATATATTAATATATTATTTTTAATTAATTTTTTTTGAAGTCGACCCTTTATGAGCGCTTTTAAAAGCGATGATAAAGCCCCCCTTTATCAGCGCTATCAAAAAAGCACCGATAAAGGGGGTCCCTTTATCAGCACTAAAAAAAGCGCTCATAAAGGGGTGCTTTTATCAGCGCTTTTTTTAGCACTGATAAAGGGAACCTTTATCTGCATTTTTTTAGCGCTGATAAAGGCACCCCCTTTATCAGTGCTTTTTCATTAGCGCTGACAAAGGTTGGCACTGGAAAAAATTGTTTTTGTGGTAGTGTAATTTATATTTATTGAAAATTAGTTTGTAATAATTTTTTATTAAAATATTACTTATTTAAAAAATACATTAATTCATCTAAATAAATTCCTAAATTAAATTGGAATATTACCCCAAAATACAATTTGTGTTTTATTGTATCAAAATAAAAATCATTTATAAAGTTACAATAATAAAATGAAAATATATTCATTATTAAATACAATATAGATATTCATATTATTAGTGTCTTTATACATATTCCTTTAATACACCAACAAACACCGTAAGAGTAACGTATGTGATGGTGAGACTTTCACGGGGTGGTTCTTTGTACATGGTTTGGGACATGATCTTGATGAGTTTGTACTTATCTTATAAATGGTTTCTATTGTACTTAAGTTGTTGGATATATACATAGAATTGGTTAAGGTAAATTTCAAGTGATGGCATCTCCCTTATAACCCCTTATAAATGGGCTTCGTAGGGTATGATCCTACTGGTTGAGTCCATCACTACCTTTTTCTATGATAGTTGGATTTATCAAAATAATATATTTATAATAATCATATAATCACTGTTAATCCACTATAATTTCAATAGTAATGATGCTTAATGTTATTTTAAATCGAATAATAAAACCAAAAAAGTGCACGTGTTTTCTATTTCTATAATATATAATAATACAGTTAATTAAATTGCAAGTAGAATTTTATTTATAAAAGTTCATGTGATTATAGTCTTCCCTTAAATAAATCTCTCACTTTGGTCTATAATCTATACCAAATGCTCCTCATAATACTCATCAGGCTTGAACTTAACTTCCTCATAGTTGATAACATGCACAATATCCACCATGTACCTCTGATATTGTGACACATGGACCAGGTTGTGTGTACGTCAATAGTGACATGGAAGATCTAGGTGGTAATCCACTAGTAAAACCCAGTCAGTGACCTAGAAGGGTCTAAAAAGAATTGAGTTAGATTTCCCTTCTTCCTTAGGTGTTGGTACCCCAATCGAGGAGTCACTCTCAAGAAAACCTAATCACCCACAACAAACACTAACGGTATCTTCCTATACTTGGCATAAAATATAGTTTTTCTCTAAATAGTGATAAACCTCTTCTATATCATATATACTCTCTCAGAGGTCTCTTGAACTATACTAGGGCCCAAAAACACTACCTCACCTACCTCATGCCAGTAGAGAGGTGAACGAAACTACCTACCATAACATGCCTTGTAAGGTTACATATAGATCAAATACTGGTAACTATTATTTCATGTGAACTAAAATTGGGCTAGATTATCATCACAAGCTCCACTAAAGTAAAAAATGAAAGCTCAATGCATATCCCCTAATATGAATATAGTCTGCTCAGACTGTCTATAAGTCTAAGGATGGTATGTTGCACTTATTCTCAACTAAGTACATAAGAACGTATTCAAGCCCAATAAAATTTGGGATATAAAACATGAATATATTTATGAAAAATTCTTATGGTAACTCTGTGTTGGTATACGATAACACATATATAGGTCTTTCCCAGATCCTACACTGAGTGTGTTTCTCTAATTAGTAAAAAGTGAGTTGTTTTCATTAACTGGTCAAAAATCAACCAGATAATTTTATAAATACTTGGATCCTAGGTAAAAGAATAAAAAATTCCATCATGAAATCGTCCCACTTACATATAGGAACAAGAAGTGTCTGAAGAAACCCACCAATTCACTGATTCTTGATCATCACCCTCTGGGAGGTAAGGCATTAAGAGACGAACCCATCAATATCTCTCTTCATCCCTAGCCACTATAACTAACACATGAAGTTGTGATACATCTTCGTAACACTATTATTCACTAAAAATCTAGAGGTATGATAATATATCACCAACTTCTATCTGATAGAATCATGTAATACTAATCTCTCATGCACCAAGATCATATCATCATCGTCTATTAACGATCTGAGTATCAAGTCATTACCAGCTAGTTGTTAACTCATTATAGCACACTATGAGTCTTACTCATGACCATTATTAACCTAATAATAAAGTTAGTATTTTATCAATAAATGGGTACAGGTAAAAAATTCATGATCCTCATAAGTATCCATCCTTTAATCGATGAACAATCCCACCAAGTTCCACTACTCCTCTAAATCCCGCTCACCAACCTCATTCTCTACCTTCATTCTACAACTAAGAGATTCCAAAATTATTTTACCCTTTATAGTTGAATACTTCATATCAATTTTGATTTTTTTAGATACTAAACATATAAAATCTATCTTAGGTTTGGATCCCTCTGTGTGAATATATAATGAATACTCTTATGGTCAATGTAAACAATAAATCTCTCACTAAAGAGATATACTGCCGACACATAAGAGTGTGGAATAAATTTTCTATCTCTAGATCATTAATAGGTTAGTTTCACTCATGGGGTCATAATTGACATGACACATAAGCTAATAAATACTCTCGCTACATCATCACTACTCTTAGACCGATTCTTGATTCATCACAGTACAAAATAATACCGATCCCTGGCCTAGGAAGTGTTTGTTCTGCAATTATTGTTAACCATCTCTCCAGCTTAAGGAATACCTCTTCACACTGGTCTAAAAATTTTAATTTCACTCCCTAATTAATAATAACATTCATGGGTGATAATAGTATGGGTAAATCATAGATAAACCATCAGTAATACCCTACCAAGCCCAGGAAGCTCATGATGTCAAACACATTCTAGAGAAGTGTCTAGGACATGACTCCCTAAAATTTATTTGGGTCTACTAATATAATCATCTAAGAAAAATATTTCCTAAGAAATTATCCTTTAAAATCCAAAATTCACACTTAGACAACTTGTCATAATTCTTATATTCTTGAAGCCTACTGAGGAGTATCTCTAGTTGCCTAGAATGCTGCCCTAGTGTCGATGAGTTGACGAGGATTTAATCAACGAACAATATAATGGGAGATTCAAAGTATGGGTGGAAGATATTCTTCATGAGGTTTATAGACACTTTCATCATGTTCATTTTTCCAAATGGCATCAAAAAGTACTCATATAGTCCATACTTTCTCTAAAACATCATCTTCATCATGTCCTCCTATTTAACTCTCAACTGGTGGTAGCCGGATCAATGATCAATCTTAGAGAACCACCAGGATCCCCATAATTGATTGAAAAGATTATATATCCTACATAATGGATATCATTTCTTCATCTTCACCTGGTTTAAATTCCTCTAATCAACATAAAGTCAAGGAATACCATCTTCCTTCTTGGAAAACAACATAGGTTCACCCCATGGTGAAGTTCTTAGTCCGATGAATCCATTTTTCACCAATTCAAATAATGAAACATTGATCTCCATCATATCAGTTTGCACTATATGATATGGGGGTATTAAAATGAGCTATACACCTATTATGAGATCTAAATCATAGTCAACTCACATGTTAAGATGGAGTTCGGTAAAGTCATTTGGGAAGACATCCGGATAGAGATCTATAAATGGAGGGAGATATGAGGGGGATGTCACTAATCCAAACGAAAGAGTCAAGAGAATAATCTATTTTTTCATTTTATTGAGGAAAATAAAGTTTGGTACAACTATGATTTCTCCCAATTCTCACTCTCTGGTCATCACGAAATTGACTCCGTTTGATTAAGTGAATGACACACACATCTGATAGTAGTCTATATGAGCTCAGAGGCTAGAAGACCAATCCATATTGAATACCACACTGTATGTCATAATCTATAGAATCATGAACTCCCATAGATGTTTATAACAAGTGAAAACTATTGAAAAATATTAAAATCACTAGATATGGCCCACTTTTGTGGCAAACAGTGTATAAAGGAAGACAAATTCAGAGGATAAATTGACAAGTAAGTCAAGTACAATAATTACTTGAGAATATATAAAATAATGGGAATCACCGATACTGACAAAATTACTAGAAAAGTTCATGTAATCAATACCCTACCCCAAATAGTAGATAAAACCTATCTACAACCTACAAGAGTCAAATTCACTATGTAAACATGACTTTCCTTATCCCTAAGACCCTATCTATGAGGTGTATAACCATCTCGAGTCTATGGATGAGAACCCCAACCTGACCTTTGGCTCCCTGTTCATGGCTGTCTCTACTACCTAGATTAGTATTTGGAGACAAAATTCTAGATATGTACCATATTGCCACATTTTTTCATAGGCTCTAGGGAATTTTCCATACCCCACTATATTGTTTGAAATCCCCACAATTGAAGCACTACGGTTCACCTCCAAAAGGAACTGAATAAATTTATATCTATTATACTTACATGCCACAAATTTTCTATGTGTGTTTGTCCTTACCCTTCCTTCCATTGGAAGAGTTACTCTATTATCAGTAAAAAGTCCATTCATATGAGTAGTGAAGGGTAGGAAAAATATATCTGTTTATATGTCCTCCAAAATCCTCTTTGTGGTTAGGACCTTCCTTAGAACCTCTAGAAATGAAGCTAGTTCGAAGCTCTTAAACTACTATATAAGCTCATGTTTGAGTTTAATTGTGAAATTCATGGCCTTACGTGCCTCATTATAATCCTTAAGTGGAAAGAAATAGAGGATATTAGTAATGTGTGTAGAGTATATCAATACTATCATGGATTCTTGTTGTAGTTCTTTGAAATCTTTTGCTCGTTCGAGCTTTAACATGTTAGGAAAGAACTATACAAAAAACAAGTCCTTGAAATCCTCCCAGGAAAGACCCACACATCATCTGTCCTAATCCATAAACTTCCCACAAACACCTGGTGGGTCCTTACAACATGAATGACGCTAGATTCACCTTCCTTATCATTGGTGTCTCGACAAAGTCTAAGATTCAATCATTTATAACCACCCATTCCTCTACGTCTTATGGTGCACCCGTTCCCTAAAAGGCAGTAGGATTTATGAACTAAATATACCTAGTGTAATCAACCGTGGATCTTGGTGGTGGATATCAAGGAACCAATGCCTTCACCGTTGGGGTAGGTGAGGGAATGTGATCTAGAGAAGCCAGCTCTATTGGCAGTGCCACCAAACATCTACAAAGATATGTCTTATACAATAGAAGGAACATTAGGAACATAAACAGATCTTAACTAGTCTATGGGATCACACAAGGTTTTCCCTAGGATTCTACCCACAACCAAAGGTATACCCCCTAACACTAACCATAGCCTCTATCCCTACATTTTAGTCATAGTCATTATATATATATATATATATATATATCTATACTAACACAAAAACATTCTTAGTTCAACTAATTAATGTCAATAAGAATATATCATAATAGCATGACAACACTAATATATAATATTAGAGAAACAATATCAAACATACAATACAACTAAGTAATTTAATTAAATAAGTACTATGTAACATAAAAATAGGTATATGTATATGACATGTGAACCTACGTTCCTAGTCATGATGCATGAATGCAACCAAAATCTCACAAATCACATAAAAACTCTATGTGCATCAACCAAGGGGAATTTAATTAATCGTAAAAAACATTTCCCCACTATATAAGAACACACAGGTCCATTATATAGTGCTAGACATGCACTTTCATAGTTATCCATACTAATTCCTAATGGTACTATCTCTTATTTACTTTATCACCAAATTAAGGAAAAGAGAAGAAACAAGTTAGTGAGTCTCGATCCTCTAAAACCACTTTGTAACACCTCGATATGAACCACTGGGTCTGAGACGGAGGGTCACATAACCTCATGAGTGCCTCCCCATATGTAAGAGTCTTCCTAATAGTAGAAAGGGTCTATGTTCGTAAGTGGGGAGAATACACCCTATGTATCATGTCATATGATCGATAATATATCATAAGAAATATAATAAATAAATAATTAGTGTAATCATGCATAATTGAAAGGATGAAATATATATTATACAGTAAAGGTAGTTCCCAAAGCGATAATCCTATCTAGATAATAAACAATAGATTAATAAATAAATAAATAAACAATGGTGGGTACTATAGAGTGTGTCCTGGTTTGATCCAACTCCATGCCCCTTTGCTAAATAGTCCACCATAGGGCCCTTGACCTTTTTTGGATCTCTAGCCATAAAATATATAAGTTCACTGAATTTATCAAGTAGGGTGTCAATAAAAGACTAGATAAGACACCACCAATGCATCATTAACCTAGATAACTCATGTAAAACAATTATATGGAATTATAATAATAAATGTGTAACATGCATACAAATTCAATCCAAAAGTGAGATGTCTTGTGCTAACCAAGACGTTACAGAACCCCGACCATACTTACTTAAACTCAAAACCAGAATTATAACCAAAGATGTTGGTAATAAAAAAACTATCCCCTGTACTACATTATCACATAGTCATGTGAACATGCCACCTGGCATCCTATATCCATTATCTACGTCATTCTATTCGGAGCCCTCTAGTTGTGAACTAGGCTACCTAAAAATCATGACTCTTGAAAAATGATAAGATACCTTGAGTGCATCATCAAAACATTATCTGAGGATACCTCATACCCCCACCCTATGTTCAAGTCCCTCATCACCATTATTTCAAGTCAAGAACACCCCCCTCTAAGATATTAACATATTATGTTAGTCAAACTCTCAAGTACCAATAACAACCACCAAGGCATGGTAACACACATATAGGGTGAAGCATACAAGGTAGGAATAACATATCATCATGAGTATATAGAGACACACATAATATCATATGATCACAATCAGACATGGAAATAGTCTACTCTAGTATCACTCATGGAATCACATATCACAATGGGTCTCATAGGATATACACAAAAACCACATGAGATCACAATCAAGTACAATTATCAGTTATGACAACACTAATAATAAATATTAAATGGTTTAAATTCAAGTACAATAAGGTAAGGAACTTCCTAACACAATTTTTTCGACATCTACATCAAGTTTCATTAGAGTTTTTGATAACTGAACCATGTTTTCACCCCAACCAAAACATGATCACCCATCAAGGTCTCCTATAACTAGTTCCAATCAAGCATGAAAAGGGTTATAGAGTAAGGGTTTAAGAAATAAGTCAGTGGGGTAGAACCAATTATCACCAGAAGCCCATTGTTGTCAAGGGATATCTTGAGTTCAATTCGAAGAGGGGGGGGGGGGATGAAAACTCTCTAGAAAATTAGTAGGCTATACAATATAAAGTAGGTGATAAAACATTAATATGTGATATAAGAAGATACCATGACATAGGGTGAAAGGTTTCAGCCTTGAAAACACCGTAGGTTAAATTTATTGGTGTAGAAGGGGAGCCGTGACATAGAATCATACTAGGGAATGCACCACTATGGTGTAATGGAGTTGGACTATGGTGTGAAGTCTTCTCTATAGCCTTTCAAAGATATGGAATAATACAAAATTAGAGTATAGAAAGGGATATTTTCAAGGGTATTAATCAAGTATCTAGTTCATGTGAAAAACTATTCTCAATTCCTTTATATAAATTCGAAATGCTTTCCCTAATTAAAGACTATAACAAACTATTGAAGGCCATAACCCCTAAAGACCAACATGATTAACCAAAATCTATAGATGATGTAGAGATAGGGACCTGCGGTGTAGTTTAAGATGCTATGGTGTAGCCACCATGATCAACAATACATAATGAAGGCTACATCACAACCACCTTCATACATCACCCCTACAATGTATCCTTTTTTTTATATGGCATGGGAAGCACCCTGCTAGGGTGTAAACACATAGATTGCAATGTGGTAGCTCCCTATTTTGGATGTAAATCCACAAAATCACATTTAATCACTCAAAATATTCCCAAATACCATAAGGATCTACCCAAAAGGGTTAAACCCAAAAATATGGAGAAAAAGTAGAGGAAAATGATTCCATTAAATAAACAAAAATTCAGGGTTTTATACTTTTACTCTCTAAATCTTTTTGAGAAATTAATAAATTCAATACCATATGGTTGTCGTATTACATGTCATAAAAAATGTTAGATATTTTGTACTATGATAGGCTATATGATATGGGATATCAGAAGATGCTGATATGGTTATACCATATGATATGGGATATTATAGGTGGAAATTGCTAGAAGAATGGTTTTTAACAGTTGGAAATGGATTGTTTTGTATTTTATGTTAATTCATACTGGTTTGATCAGTGAGTTTTTATTCCATGTGATCTTATAGTTCATGTGGATTTAGTGTTGAAGTTGGATTCATTCCACATTATTTTATAAATATTTGGGGATCAGAATCCAGATGAAGGAGAAAGAATCATAAAATATGGATATCCAAGATTGAATATTTACAAATATTGGGAAGGCATGTATTTTTTTTGAATATTATTGTTTTGAGAAGATGTGAAGATTCACAACGGAATCTAGAATATATTTTTGTGGAGGTTTGAGGGTTTGAGAAAGAGGTTTTTCAAGTAATGGATGAGGTGTGATGGAAAGATAGTAATCTACATGATAATGATAAGCTTCATGAACAAAATAATTTTATTAGAAACTCATGAAGATAAGGAGCTTTATGAACAAGGCTAAATATTTTTGTGAGAATATCATGATGAGATTAAAATCATAATGAAGGAGAATTGTTTATAAATAGCTGGCCACACATAATTTGACAGATAAAGAGAATTTGAAAAAAGGATGAATCACACTGATTTCAAGAAGGTCTAACTATTTGAAAATAAGGAACTCTTCATGAGAAGAAGCATCATAAAAATAGTGGTTATGAACTAATTAAAACATAGGAATTTCAGAAAATAGAGTTTCACAAAGACTGAGAGTTTCAAAATTGTTTGGAGTTCCACAAAGGCAATGAGCTTTATGAAGGTTTGGAGTGCCGTGAAGGCTAGTATATTTTTCAAGGATAGGATCTTCATTAAAGTATGTTGGTTCATGAAAGATGAATCATATTTGAAATAGAAATAGGGTTTCAAAAAGTCTTGGATATTAATGAATAGAGTGTTGAACATCTAGTTTTAGTGAACATTCCTTTCAAGTGTATCAATTATATACTACGAGGAAAGTAGAGTCTTATGCTAATCAGGGAAAAAGACATATATTCCTAGTGTATTGAGACCACCAATAAGTTGATAAACAAGGTAAGAACTTATCTAAGGTGGTGTGTCTGACACAAGTGACCATGTCCAAACAATTATAATCCACAATATCTAGTGAAGCTTAGTGGATTTAGGTACAATTTATTCACTATTGTCATTTTCTCCTTAAACTAGCCCTTAGTGGTGTACCAAGTAAGACAGCTGTGTTGTGGTTCTATATCCACATATGGATGTTAGATAATTTCATAATTCCATCAAATAGTTTTAAAAATTTCTTACCAATGTGGGGAAAATATCCATCTCAGTTAAAGAAAAATATGAAACCTTGATTTACCCCTCCCCTGTCAGGGTGTTCAAGGGTCCTATAGGTGGTATCAGAACTAGGTTATCAGTGTTAATATGTTCTCTATTGTTGTTTTCATATAGAATTTATTGAATGTTATAGGAGTTACTTTTTTTTGATAGAATAAAATTTTTGGTTTTGAATAATAGTATGAGATCTCATCTAAGATCTCTTGGAATGGAAGTTCTCTATGACACAACCCAAGGGACACATGTCAAATGATGTGACAAGTCTTTCTATGACTAAAACATACTGGAAAATACTTGACACAAATTCCAAAGATCAAACTTCTCTTACTATAGCACTACCTGATCAAATTTATTTGAAGGCGATGAGTTGAAATATTGACAAGTACATATGTGAGAAACTAGAAAATATATACAAAGGTGATAATAAAGTGAAGGATTAAAAACTTAAAGTTTTACACAATCAGTTTTATTATCTAAAGATGCATCCAGTTGAAAATACAGATAGTTTATTTAATATTATTATTAAAGTTGTTGGAGCTATTCAAGAATTTGGAAAATAAATTAATGATATTGGAATTATGAATAAAATCCTGAGAATAATCTCACCTCTGTACAATCCATAAGTGTCAACCCTTAAGGAAAGAGTTCTATCCAATATTTCTCTTGATGATCTGCTAAGTAGTCTGGTGGCCTATGAAATGAGAGTCAACCCAGAAGATACAAAAAATCGAGTAATCAAGGAAATTCCATTCAAATCCATGAAAAAAATTGAAATTTTCAAAGTTATTTATGATGGAGATGATTTGGATGAATAAATCACCTCTCTTTTTCCAAAAAACTCAAGAGAGGAAAAGGGAGATTTTAAGGGAAGCTTCCTTTGGTTTATTTTTGGTTTGTTAAAGTAGAGAACATTGCCTCTTGATGATCAAGGAGATTTGATGATGTATAAAGTAAAGCAGAATTCATGTAGAGGTATTAAAGGAGGTTCCTTCTAAAGGGATACTTCAAATCAAGAAATAAATTACTGAGAAAGATCATCATCTACAGATAGGAACAAAATAATAAATACTTTTTGGGAGGATTAGGGACTAGTTTTTAAATCCAATATTAAAGAATACATGATGTATTTAGTTGAAAATGTGGAACCTATGAAAAATAAATATAATCAATCAAATGGTTTTTTATATCTCAATGTGGAACATGAGGGTTCTATTAATGATCTTGAAATTCAAAGAATTAAAAAAATAAATATAGGATATTTTTTGAAATCCTCATCAAAGTATGTAGATTAGCTTGAAGAAAAGATTTATCGACTACAAGGAGATGTAGAAGAGCACCTGAAAACTCTTGAAATCTCAGAAGATAAGGTAGAGTTTAAAATCAATATTGAAGAGATGAAAAAAGTTATCAATAATCATACATCGATACTAGAGGAAAATGATAAGATAGCTTACAAACTTTAATAAGAAGTTGTTTCTTTGAGGAGTAAACTAGAAACTGAATCAAAATCAAGGTAAATTAAGAAGAAACTATAGTTTGAAGTTTTTCAGATGCGGATCTATTGGAAAGAGTTAAACATGGTTATAAACGAGTAGATAAATACTTGAATGATCAAAGATATAAATTTATAGGAAACATATTAATTTTATGTGATATAGAAACATTAAAGTCTGGAAATGGGATGATCCAAATTAAAGGGTATTAAAAAGTTGGACATATCACAAAGGCACCTGATGTCCTACCAGAGACAGCTTCAAACCAAACAGAGAAGAGAGTTTAAAATAATCCTCAATTATCTAGAGAGGATTGTTTGAAAAAAACATATAAAAAATAAGGGGAAATGTGGAGGAATATAAATGAGAATATATTTTCTATTAAGAAATGTTAATTTTGTGTATTTTTGTAGCATCCCACCTTTTTAATACATAAATTTTCATTACATTTTACATACAGAGGATCTTTAAAGTCTAGTGTCTTGGAAACCAGGATCATAAAACATGAGAACAACATAAACATTCTTCTAAATCAATTCTAAGGCTTCTTCATTGTTCATCCTAAGTTCATTACTGCATCTTATAACCTAGGAGCATACATCAAAGTAAAGGGTGAGAAGAAGGCCCGATAAGGGAAACAAGAGAAAAAGTTTACATGTGAACTTGAAATACATCAATAAAGTCATGATAAATAACTTTAAGTCATGAGAAAGAGATCATGAGGCATATAATAATAAAAATAATGTGTTTCATAACCTGAAGATGTGGCTAAAACATTTAACTTAGACAATCATTTCTGTATCACCAAGGTCCATCCCCAAGGTGTCATTAAAAATTAACAAGGTTATTCACCAAGGTATCGTTAAAATGGTCATATCTAGAGATTAAGTCTTTACCCAATGCATTGGAGCGCTATCAGGGTGCACCCTTAATTTTTATTTATTATCTTGTGATCCACATATATCATCATTAATCATTTCATAAATAACACATATAGCATAAAATAAATGGGTTTCATTTCATAGTCATAACATTTTAAAATCTTCTTTAAAGACGTGATCTTTATGTCACTTTAAACCCATGAAAAAGGAAAGCGGTTCTCATGTATGTAAATCCCAAGATTTAAAATATAAAATTTTGATATATATGTGAATACCCCTATAGAATAAATAGTTTTGAGTATTCAATTAATAAAATAAAATAATTTGAGAAAAAGAGAGAGACATTTTGAGACGAAAATTCGGTAGGATAATGGCTATGTTGCAGGGTTTTAGAATACCTTGAAAATAGAGGTGACACGGGTCACCCACTCATAAATGATCCATAAAATAGTATAGGGACAAAATATAAAGGATATAAGAACATGGTAATGAAATTTTAAGGACATACCTTATAAAATGAAAAACTTGAAAGGAAGACAAAAATAAGATTTCTCTTATGAAAAATTCGGCAGCCTAACGACGTCACTTAAAACATCAAAAAAATGAATTTATGAGATTAAATAGGGTCTCTCATAATGTGAACATAAAAGGACAGTATGATTAATAAAGATATCATACCCCAACATGGAAAAAAAGAACTTGAAATACTGGACATGAAAGTTGAACTTTGAAAATGGGAAGAGTGAAAGAATCCCTTACAAAAATTTGGCAGACTAATGACGCCACTTAAAAATTCATAAAATGAAATGATGAAAGAAATAGGGGGTCTCTGTAGGTTCCGGGCGTAGCGGAAGCATGTTGGTCGGTTATCCTAACTTTAATTTTAATGTTAAACAACGTTCAATCCGAGATCCATCACGATTTAAAACGCCGAATCTTCAGAATAGAACGAAGAACGAAAAAGAAAAGAAGAGGCCCGAAACCCTTGAGATAGGATCATCATATGTTGTTTATAATTAATTTAATTAATTCATAAGAATTACCTCGATGGAATTATTTCTTCGTTGGATTCTCCGGTCACGATTCCGTGATCCGTCGTTGCGTCGTAGAATCCAATTACAGGATTCCTCTAGCAGTGATCCACATGTGCTCCACATATCTATGGACGTCACCGAAGGGATCTCTGGGTGCTAGCACAGAAGAACCTTCACTTGCGATGTCCGCCTTCTACCGCCTTGATCTGATGAAGGATCTCTCTCTCGTAACTTGAAAGTGTTCTTGGTGGAAAGGGAATTCTATCTTGGCTTGAGATTATTTCCAAATCCGTTGTGCACAACAATGGATCTTCACAATGAGAATAATGTAATTAGAATTATAATACATAGAATAATAAAATAAATTAATTTCCTGAAAGAATTTAATCATTTCATTTAATTCTTAGTAATACCCCATGTCTTAATAATGACAGTTGACCATCATTATTACTTGACATGCGCCCAACGTATTACATTTAATATTATTTAATTAAATAAACTGTATTTTCTCACAAATCCTGAAAAACAAACTACACGAAGTGTATATAAATATACATGGTGTGTACTTTTATTTTTCATTTCATTTATTTCCTCCACCATATTTATTAGACCTTGAGTAATGGATATTTATTTCTTAAATAAATGTAACTGCATTACTCGCTAATAAATAAATATATTATTTCGCCCACAATATATTCTCTCGAATAACCAGTGTCAAAATTAATGCGATCAGGCATCCTTAAATAATTATTAAACCACATTCGGGAATAATATTTATTTAACTTGTTAAATTAATATTTAACTGAGATACATGGACACACTTAGTGTGTGACCCTCTAGGCCTCTTTCTCAGTGGCATTAGGCGGAGCCTGCCTAAAGTCCAAGGTTAGGTTCTAGAAACATGGCAAGGCACCTATAGAGAAAGAAGTTAACACCACAATGACGTGTCACCTCCTACAAATGATTACCATGTAATATAATCCCTTTGTCTCGATATCTCTAATCAAGCGGGTTGCATGCTAGTGCCATCAAGCCATGTGCTCGATTATTCTTTCTTTGACTTCCCGAAATTGAACTCGACCATACCTTACCATGACCATGGATTTATTTAGGCTATATCAATTCCGTTAAAGGGACTGAGATATCTACTTCCATTATGGAACAGAAGGGACAAATCCTTTCTCGCATTATCTATTAATGCAGTATTACTCGTGACGCACCCAACGTATCCTACCTCACTGCGAATAGTGTGTCATTATAGTTTTCATCAATACATCTAAATGCACGAGTTGTAATACCCATTAATAATAATCTTAAAGTATAAGGATCAATACACACGTCTTTAGATAGGAACATCCAATGACACTATGAAATATGGATTTCCTACTGGCGGGTCTCGTTCTCATAATATCCTCCTGGATATTACCAAGTGTGCACACCATGAGAAGGCACCTCAAAGTTTTATGAGTCCTCACCCCTAATGGCCTGTATTATTTGTGTCCCTCAAATAACATCATCCGACCATAAAACATATATTCATGAATAGTGTTATGGCACTTCCGGGTTCTCATCATAGCAGGGATCTGCTATGACCCATTAATGCAACACCTGTCCTTAGGACATTATCACATGCATTGTCATGAAGAAGAACAATCAAGATGTGATAAGACATTTACTAATGAATAAAGTACAAAATAGTTGGTTATAGGACACTAACTCCAACAGAACCCCACTTGGACTAGAGCCAACTGCTAACAACCTTTAACCTGTTAGCTCTCACATGATATTCATGATTTTGTTGAGATAGGCCTTTATTCATGGGGTCTTCCACGTTCTCTTCCATGGACACTCTACTCACTGCAACTTCACCCCTCTAATAGAAATCCCTCAAGAGGTGATACTTCCGGAGTATGTTCTTTGTCCGTTGGTGCGACCTTGGTTCTTTTGCAAGAGCCACCGCTGCAGTATTATCACAATAGAATGTAATGGGATATTTATTGCTAGGAACCACATCAAGATCCTGGACCAAGTTACGAATCCATATGGCTTCCTTGGCTGCATCAGAAGCCTCTATATATTCGGACTCTGATGTAGAATTGGCGACAACTGGCTTCTTTGAACTCTTTCAGCTCATAACTCCTCCATTGAGATAGAAAACATATCCAGATTGTGACTTCAGATCATTCTGATCTGTTTGAAAACCAGAATCAACATACCCTCTGATGACAAACTCCTCGTCTCCTCCATACACCATGAACATATCCTTAGTTCTTCTTAGGTACTTAAGGATAGTTTTAACAGTAGTCCAATGCTATTCTCCTGGATCTGCTTGATATCTGCCTACCATGCTCAGTGCACAGCCAACATCAAGACTGGTACATAACATGGTATACATGATGGATCCTATAGCTGAAGCATATGGGATCTTACTCATTCTATCTTTCTCCTGTTGTGTCTGGGGACACATTTTCTTAGAAATATGTAAGCCATGTGACACTAGAACCAATCCCCTCTTGGATTTTACCATACTAAATCTATTTAGTATCTGGTCAATGTATGTACCCTGACTTAGTCCAACCAACCTCTTGGATCTATCACGAATGATCTTGATCCCTAGAATGTAGGCTGATTCTCCCAAGTCCTTCATGGAGAAACACTTGTTCAAACAGTCCTTAACTAACTGTAATACTAGTACATCATTTCCAATAAGTAATATGTCATAAAATATACTACTAGGATAACGATCACATTCCCATTAAACTTCTTATAAACACATGGATCACATTCGTTCTTAATGAAACCAAATTCCGTTATGGCTTTATCAAATCGAATGTTCTATGACCTGGATGCTTACTTTAATCCATAAATGGATTTCTGCAACTTGCAAATCCGTTTGGCTTCACCTGGTGTCACAAACCCTTCTGGTTTTATCATATATAAATCTTTATGAAGGTTCCCATTAAGGAATGTTGTTTTGACATCCATCTTCCAAATCTCATAGTCACGGTAAGCTGCTATGGAAAGTATGATTATTATGGATTTAAACATGGAAACTGGAAATAGGGTTTCATCATAGTCAATTCCTTGACGCTATCTAAATCCTTTATCCACTAGCCTTGCTTTATAGGTGCTAAATTGACCTTCCATGTCCAACTTTCTCTTGAATACCCATTTTCATCCAACAGGCTTTACATCAACTGGCTCATCGACCAGAACCCAGACTTGGTTATGATACATGGAATCCATCTTATAATTCATAGCTTCTATCCATCTTGCAGCTTCTGAGCTTTCTACTGCTTCCTTGTAGGAGATAGGTTCATCATTTTCCAACAATAATGATTCACCATCCTCGGTGACTAGGAAACCAAATCTCTCTGGTTCCCTTACCTCTCTTGAGCTCCTACGCAGTACTTGTGTTTCTGGAACCTCTTCCACAGGGACCTGTGGAACTTGTTCCTGTACCAACTCTTGTGTATCTTGAGCATCAACTTTTTCAAAGTAAATCTTGCTCCCACTATCCTTTTTGAGTATGTGCTCCCTCTCAAGAAAGATAGCTTGTCTGGCGACAATCACTTTCTTTTCTTGAGGGTTATATAGGTAATATTCTTTTGTTTCCTTAGGATATCCTATAAAGATACACTTCGTGCCCTGGGGTGCTAGTTTGTTACCTGAGAAGTCCTTAACAAATGCCTCGCATCCCCATACACATGTATGCGCCAAAATGGGTTTCTTTACATTCCATAACTCGGAGGGAATTCCATTTTCCACCTTAGTTGGTACTCGGTTTAATGTGTATACTTTGGTTTGTAATTCATATCACCAAAAGGATAATGGAAGATCCGCATGACTCATCATCGACCTCACCATGTCCAACAAGGTGTGGTTCCTCCTTTAACTAACACCATTCCACCGTGGTGTATAAGGAGGAGTGAGCTGAGATAGAATCCCAGACTCCTGTAGAAGACTGATGAACTCTTGGTTTAGATATTCTCCACCTCGATCTGATCGAAGCTTCTTTATCTTCTTACCAAGTTGATTCTCTACTTAATTCTTGAATTCCTTAAATTTCTCTAAGGACTCTGACTTATACCTCATTAAGTAGACATAGCCATATCTGGTCAAATCATCAGTAAAATTAATGAAGTAAGAATATCCACCTCTAGCTTCTACTGGAAATGGTCCACACACATCTGTGTGTACCAATCCTAGAAGTTCTGTGGCCCTTTCACCTTGTCCACCAAAAGGCGGTTTGGTCATTTTTCCTTTTAAACAAGAGTGACATCTATCAAGTGGATTTAGCTCAGTAGAGTCTAAATAGCCATCTTGGCAGAGCTTTGTCAATCACTTCTCATTCACATGACCAAGCCAGTGATGCCACAACTGGGTGATGTATGAGTCATGTGATTTTTTTTCGTTATCGATTTCCAACACTTGGTTTTCATAATTTAATACATACAAAACATTATTAAAATGTTCCATACCATAACATACGTTGTTCTTATAAAATAGACAACTCTTATTTCCAAACTTGAAAACAAATCTATCCATATCCAAACAAGATACCTAAATTATGTTCTTGGTAACACTAGGCACAAAATAACAGTTTTGTAAAACCAAAATCATGCCGGTTGGCAATGAGAGGTGATGGTCGCCAATAGCCAACGCAGCCAGCCTTGCGCCATTGGTAGCTTGAAGATCCACCTCTTCTATGGAGATCTTTCTAAATCTACTTGGTTCCTTCATTTGAATATAGATGTGAGCCCCACAAGCTGTATCTAATACCCAATGCATAGAAATAGAAATATTTCACTCGATAACAAACACACCTTTAGTGTCCCCATGCTTCTAGGTGCAGTTCCTCTTCCAGTGGCCCTACTTGCCACATGAAAAACACACTACCTCCCATTCCTTGCCCTGCCTATGGATCTTCCCCTTCTTGGAGGGACGGTGCTCGGGGGCTTCAGACTGTTTATAAGTCTTTGTCCCCTTTTCCTTGTCCTTACTTTTCTTGTTCACCATAAGGACCATGAGTTTGTCACGCCCCATGTCCTTATCTACCTGACAAATCAAGGTCATAAGATCCGATAAAATCTTCTCATTTCCACTCATATTATAGTTGACAATGAAGCTAGATAAGGTCTTGGGAAATGATGATAGGATGAGATCTATATGCAACTCATCCAGGAATTTAATCCCTAAGATGTCCAGGCATTCAATGTAGCCAATAAGCTTGACTACATGAGGCCCAACTGGCGCAGAATCTCCAAGATTAGTTGTAAACAAATAATTGGAGATCTCATACCTCTCCTGTCTCGCCTTCTCTTGGTAGAGATCCTTAAGGTGAAACATCATGCTATACACGTCCATGTTTTCATTTTGCTTCAAGATCTCATTGGACATGGCCGATAGCATGAAACATTGGAAATCTGTGGCATAATCCATGTGTTTCATGTAGATACATAATTCCTCATCACTAGCCTCTTTCCCAGGAGCAACTGGAATAGGCTCTTCTAGCACATACAATTTCCTTTCGTGGCGAAGGACGACGCGTAAATGCCTCTGCCACTCTTGGAAATTGGTGCCGGTGAGAAGGTTTTCCTTCTCGAGTATGGTTCACAATGATATGTTTGAAGTAATTTTCTTTACGTTTCTACAAATTAAGATGAGAAAAGGTTTAGTACTTTATTTACAAAAATTAAGACAAATAAATAAATTAATACTTATTAGTCTCCCACTATTTTATTGAAATTCAATAGCCCTCACCATTGATTTCGGAATATTCTACTGCCTGAATATTCTAGTGGCAAGGATCCATATTTCCCTTCGCATTACCCCAACTAGGGTTGGTCAAGAAACTTGAAGGGTTTTAGGTAGGCATTCCAAATTCCAACTGCATTAACTCGCATCTCCTTGATCCGCTGAGTGGAATCCCCAATCCTAAAATCCTTTTATTTTGTATTTCCTCAACCTTTGCCTCTTGGTCACACGAAGTCCTGCTGTGGTAGTCAACCCTTAATGCGAACCAAGTCAAGTCAACCCAAAACCTTGAATTAGAATTCCCCGATAATTGAAATCACCCCAACTAGGGTTGGTCAAGCACTTTTAACTATGGTTCGATTCTAATCAAGATTATAGAATCTTATACCAACTTACTATTTCTTTTGAGGGATTTTATCCTTATACGTAAATTTCCATTTTATTATCTTTGATTGCATGCTTGTTAATATTAATTGGGATATACTTAAGTGATTAACCATGTATAAGATAATATTTACGTATAAGCTGATTTTATTTTAGTTCCCTCTTGCATGCTCGTTTAATTCATTAATTGTGTGATCGTGACAACACACCCACAATAAATAAACCATGCAACTGACTGAAATAAAATAAATGGTATGATCATGAGCCTTTTCTATTGGTTAGTTTATCTAGTAGTTGATAAACTAACCCAAGACATAAGGGAGAAACACCTTGAACCTTTCGGGTTCGTGTTTACAGCTTTCCACCTGTCCACCTTTGTATCTCCTAGGATTGGTTTCACCTTGGCTCCTGACTTGAGCCGCCTCCACTAGCTTGGGAGCTCCATCCATTACATATGAATTTATCTCACACGCAGGTGAGGGGTAAAAAGGGGTTTTTACAAAAAAGAATCATTGGGCACGCAAACCCTACATATTAATGAGGAGATGGCTCGCAGGACAACAAATTTAATTTAAATAAATAAATTAAAAGAAACCATTCACATACAAAGGTCTCGGTCTATCTCATGATCATCCATACATGCAACTATATTTACGCATAAATAAAAATAGAATTCAATTCTTTAATCGTTCTTGTTTAAGATAAATCATGCTCGAATTAATTAATTATCTTTAATTAATCAATCCTTTTATCTTAAAGCCCTTTTCTGAACTTCCTTGAGATTCTCATCCATCATAATTTTAAACAAATAAATTCATTTAAAATTATCCTTGTACGTAACTTGTACCTTGGAGGCAACCCGGTGAATTCCCGTTCATTACGCAGATGTTAAATTAAACACATATATATAAAACACCTATCATGTGTTGTGCCTCAGCTTTACGCCTACACCATGGTACACGTCTCAAGGGTTTGTATAATATAATAATAAATTTTAATAAATCTGCATAATTTGGGTGAGTACACGGAGTGTAGTTCCGACTACATGGCGTGTACTTTTATTCACTGTCCATCCGAAGTACACGCCCGGGTACCGGGTGTTTTAATGTACTTTAGAAATTTTCAGAATACATGGCGTGTTCTGTGGGACACACGCCGTGTAGTTTCCGCGTTACACAATTTCCAACCGGGCAAGCCGTGTATGGGGTACACGGCCTAACTATAACCCGAAGGGACTACACGCCGTGTTCATTGGACCACGCAACGTGTAATCTGGAAACCGTGTTCCACTTATTTCTGGTCAACACACGATGTCTTAAATTCTCAGAAAGAATCCAATACATGGCTTGATTTGGCGGATCAGTCAATTCATTGAACCTAGACTACACAAAGTGTACTTATGAATACACGCTGTGTATTCTGGTGTTGTATGGACAGAAACGTTTGGCTCATCTAGATGAGTTCCTCTATTTTATTTTAATCAAAATTAAAAGAAAAATTTGTTTCTGGGAGGTGAACGAGAAATGAGGGAGGAGGAATAGATCTCGAGATTCATATTTCTAGAACGATTAAACATGAATTGAAATAACTAAATTATTAAATGCGTAAATCACAAATGAAAAACTAAATAATTATAATAAACGATATGACCCCTCTGATACCACTTGTAGGTTCCGGGTGTAGTGGAAGCGCGTTGGTGGGTTAGCCAAACTTTAATTTTAATGTTAAACAACGTTCAATCCGAGATCAGTCACGATTTAAAATGCCAAATCTTTGGAATAGAATGAAGAACGAAAAAGAAATGAAGATTCACAGAACCCTTGAGATAGGATCATCATATGTTGGTTATAATTAATTTAATTACGTCGATGAAATTCTTTCTTTGTTGGAGTCTCCAGTCACGATCCTGTGATCCGTCGTTGCATTGTAGAATCCAAGTACAGGATTCCTCTAGCGGTGATCCACACGTCCTCTACGTATCTCTGGATGTCGCCGAAGGGATCTTCAGGTGCTAGCGTGGAAGAACCTTCACTTTCAATGTCCGCCTTCTACCGCCTTGATCTGGTGGAGGATCTCACTCTCGTAACTTGAAAGCGTTCTTGGTGGAAAGGGAATTCTCTCTTGGCTTGATATTATTTCCAAATATGTTGTGCACAACAATGTCTCTTCACAATGAGAATAATGTAATTAGAATTATAATACTTATAATAATAAAAGGAATTAATTGCCCGAAAGCATTTAATCATTTCATTTAATTCTTACTAATACCCCATGTCTTAATAATGACAGTTGACCATGATTATTACTTGACATGCACCCAACGTATTACATTTAATATTATTTAATTAAATAAACAATATTTTCTCATGAATCCCGAAAAACAAACTACACGGCGTGTATATAAATATACACGGTGTGTACTTTTATTTTTCATTTTATTTATTTCCTCCACCATATTTATTAGACCTTGAGTAATGGCTATTTATTTCTTAAATAAATGTAACTGCATTACTCGCTAATAAATATATATATTATTTCGCCCACAATATATTCTCTCAAATAACCAGTGTTGAAATAAATGCGATCAGGCATCCTTAAATAATTATTAAACCACATTCGGGAATAATATTTATATAACTTGTTAAATTAATATTTAACTAAGATACATGGACACACTTAGTGTGTGACCCTCTAGGCATCTTTCTCAGTGGTATTAGGCGGAACCTGCCTAAAGTCCAAGGTTAGCGTCTAGCAACACGCCAATGCACCCATAGAGAAAGAAGTTAACGCCGCAATGATGTGTCACCTCCTACGAAATCTTACTGTGTAATATAATCCATTTGTCTCGATATCTCTAATCAAGCGGGTTGCATGCTAGTGCCATCAACCCATGTGCTCGATTATTCTTTCTTTGACTTCCCGAAATTGAAATCGCCCATACCTTACCATGGACATGGATTTATTTAGGCTATATCAATTCCATGAAATGGCCTGAGATATCTACTTCCATTATAGAACAGAAGGGACAAATCCTTTCTCGCATTATCTATTAATGCAGTATTACTCATGACGCACCCAACGTATCCTACCTCACTGCGAACAGTGTGTCATCACAGTTTTCGTGAATACATCTAGGTGCGTGAGTTTTAATACCCATTAATAATAATCTTAAAGGCTAAGGATCAATACACACGTCCGTAGATAGGAACATCCAATGACACTATGAAATGTGGATTTCCTACTGGTGGGTCTCGTTCTCATAATATCCTCCTGGATATTACCAAGGGCGCACACCATGAGAATGTGCCTCAAAGTTTTATGAGTCCTCACCCCAAATGGCCTGTATTATTTATGTCCCTCAAATAACATCATCCGGCCATAGAACATATATTCAAGAACAGTGTTATGGAACTTCCGGGTTCTCATCATAACAGGTATCTACTATGACCCATTAATGCAACAACTGCCTTTAGGACATTATCACATGCATTGTCACACAGAAGAACAATCAAGATGTGATAAGACATTTACTAATGAATAAAGTAAAAAGTAGTTGGTTCTAGGACACCAACAACAACACTCTCATCATATGAAAATGAAAAGGAAAGTAATATGAATATAAAAAAACACCCCCAACATGAGAACCTGGGGCTTAAAAGAAATGACATAAATGAGAGTACTTGAAAAGAAAGAGAGCGGTAGGATCCCTTACAAAAATTTGGCATCATAACGATGCCACTTAAACATTCATAAACTGAAATGATGAGAGAAAGAGGGGGTATCTAATCATATTAACATGAAAATGAAATTAATATGAATATAAAATAACACCCCCAACATAAGAACATGGGGCTTAATAGAAATTACATAAACGAGAGTACATGAAAAGAAAGAGAGAGGTATGATCCCTTACCTTGAAGAGTAACTTCAAAAGCTTGAAGGTCAGGACCTTGGGAGGATTTAGGGAACCTTGGGAGGACTAAATGGAAGGTAAAGAGACCATAACTTATTTGGGGAGGATTTGGAAGTGAAATGAATGAGGGAAAGGGTTGGTATTTATAGGAGAAGTGAGGGGACAAAACATTAATTGCCAAGGGACGCCTCATCAGTGGCATTGGCATGTATTTGCCCATGGTATTTGGACACTTGGGAAACCTAATACCTTATAGTACTATTTATATGTTGACTAGAATTATTACATAAATATTACATCCTTAATGTTGTCATTATATACCCGAAACTCAAAAACTGTATTTTCACTATTCACCGAAAATGTAACTTTCTCAGAAAAATCCGAAAAATTCTCCTTAACCAAATATCGATGCTCTGAATTCAAAAATGAACTCCATTTTATGAAAATAATTTTCTAAATATTTTTAATTTAATTTTTAAAATAAAAAACACTATTCACTCGAAAAAACTAATACTTAACCAATACTTTCTAGAACAGTTATTTACTTATTTTATTGAATCGCACTACTTAATAAAGGTGCCTAGATTATATTAATACTTTCTTAAGTGAGGTTACTTAATCCATTTGATCATAGTACTAATCATAAGCGTAAAATCACTATTCAAAATTTACTATTAATCAAAAATTAAGTTGATCTTATTAGACTCTAAATTTCTTACTGGACATAACTGTAGAAGACAATTTTTTGAAAATAATTACACATTATTAATTATTTGAGGTTTACATAAATATTTTTAAAATATTTTTTTTCTAAAATTCATCAATAATATGCATACTATATTATCCGGACATTTGAAAATTCACAAACTTCACCATAAGAAGAAATCACAATTTTTATTTAAATCAAAGGATTGCACAAGACAGTTACAGTCTCATTACATAACCCCTTATAACACCAGCATATGACCTAAGAGTAAGATGTGCTAGGGTGATAGAATCTTGGGGAGGCTCGACCAACATTTCCTGAGTAGTGATTTCTATCAGCTTGAACTTCTCGCGAAGTCGATTTCGTTCCAGCTTCACACGATGAAGTTCGTCTTGGGTTTGGTCCAGAGAAAAGCCCAAAGGTGCCACTTCCTTCCCGAGTTCTGTCAGATAGGCTTCGATCGGCCTGAGAATACTATATGGGGCCATAAAATCTTCTTTCTATTAAGATCAATTGTATTTATAGACAATAATCACAACATATAGTTTCCAATGGTCATATTGACCAATAGTCATATAACAATCGAAACCCAATGGTCTTATTTTAATTATACTCATTTTATTAAATGAAATAGTTTTATTGAGTATAAAATAAAATAACTCACAAAGTTAGGAAACAAAATTTATTCAAAATTTGGGTCATTACAAAATTCCCCCCTTAAGAAATTGCGTCCTCACAATTATAAAATCGGGTTTGGAAATTTCTTTGAAAGTCCCACATCAGAAAAAGAGTCAGTAAAACTATTACTTTAAAATAAAGAAAGGGAAGTACAAAGGTCACCCGAGTTAACCCATACTAGGATTCCATGTAGGAAAACAAGGATATGGAAGAGAAAAAAATGGGTCAAGTTCTGATGGAGAGTGATAGAAAACAAGATTAGGATAAAATTAACCATAAAAAGATCACAAAATTAAGATGTGTTAAACGGTCTTTGATTACCCAGTAGGAAACGTAAACGAACAACATTTTTGTTTTACGTTACTTTTCATAATTTTGAGGATTTCATTTACTACATAGAATAAAAACATAAGGAAATATACTTACCTTCAAGTAGAGTTTCATCTTTTAATAAGTTTCTACCAAGACTAATCTTTTCTCCAAATAATGAGCATTCAAAAAAGACTTGGTCTCATCAAAAGCACAAGAATCATCTTCTAGAGAATCACATAATACACAAAAAATAACTATATTTTTACCTTGTCTTTAGTCATCAACTAAAAATAAAATGTCCAGTATGAGATCATATAATACCAAAAAAGGATAATCCTTTATAAGAAGAAATATGACTATTAATATCCAAAATTCCACAAAATTACCCAAAGTTACAGAAATACCACTCAATACACAATCATCCTTAAAATTCTTTAGAATAATCCATACTAAGATAGGAACCCAAAAATCAGAAGGATTTAATCACATAGTCTTTACTAATAAATCTTAACATTTATCTCCAAATAACATAGACTACTATTAATGTCTCATACTAAAGTTTAATTAACATATTCATATATTCTCTATGCTAGGTTCATCATTTTCCAGAAATAACTCAAATCACCATATGTCCATAATAAATACATAAATTCTTACAAAAAAAATTCAACCATTCCTTATCAATTTAAATATTGTAGTATTTTATTTCCCTTAGGAATATAGTACTCCAAAAGAGAAAACATCATCCAAAATAACCTTTATCATTTAATCACCAAATCATTTTTCTATACAAAGGATATCCATTTGATAAAACAAAAGTTTCCAAAATCACCTTATTCTTGATCCATAAAAATAGTAGGTGCATTAGTCATTCCGAAGGGCACAACAACTAACTCATGATGCCCATATCTTGATTGGAAGGCAGTTTTCGGAATATCATTATTCGTCAACCTCAATTGATGATAACCAGAATAAAGATCAATCTTAGAGAAGAATTTAGTCCCACAAAGTTGGTCAAATAAGTCATCAATTCTTGGAAGAGAGTATTTTTTCTTCACTATGATCCCATTCAGTTCTCTATAATCAATGCATAGCTGCATCGATCCATCCTTCTTCTTTACAAGGAGAACTGGTGCTTCCCAAAGAGACACACTTGGTCGGATAAACCCATTCTCCAAAAGATCTTGGAGTTGTTTATCTAATTCCTACAGCTCCACATTTTACATTCTATAGGGGGTCTTTGACATCAGATGAGATCCAGGTACAAGTTTAATGGAGAACTCTACCTCTCTTTATGGGGAAGGTTCGGGTAACTCCTCAGGAAATACGTCAACATATTCCTAGATGATGGGGACATTTTCTAAAAAAATAAATCATTCATGAGAAACTTATTTCATTTACGAATCTTTTTAACTAAAAAGGATTTTATGTCTTATAACTTCATGCTCAGACAATTACGTTTTTCTTTAATTCCTTCATAATGATTCATAAAAAGCTTGCGATTAACCAAACATATCCCCCGGGAGTGTCGTAACCAAGAAAGAAGCAAGGCACATTGTCGTGTACCAGTTCCCATTCGAGTTTAGCTCAAAGTGGTGTTTTCGGGTTTTACCTCTATTTACATCTGTACCAGAGCCACCTCTACCTGCTCCTATCTAGATAGGGATGTATTTGCTTGATAAACCACTTACTAAATACTCACCAAAATACCAGGAATATTTCCTATATTTAATATTTTATATAGAATTATTCCTAATGTTTTCATATCCTAATTTCCATAAATAACTAAACTATCCTTTGATACCAACTGTAGCATCCCACCCTTTTAATACATAACTTTTCATTACATTTTAAATACATAGGATCTTTAAAATCTAGTGTCTTGGAAACCAGGATCATAAAACATGAAAACAACATAAAAATTCTTCTAAACCACTTTTAAGGCTTCTTCATTGTTCATCCTAAGTTCATTATAGCATCTAATAACCTGGGAGCATACATGAAAGTGAAGGGTGAGCATAAGGCCTAGTAAGGGAAATAAGATAAACATTTTACATGTGAACTTGAAATACATCAATAAAGTCATGATAAATAACTTTAAGGCATGAGAAATAGATTATGAGGCATATCATAATTAAAATAATCTATTTCATAGCTTGAAGATGTGGCTAAAATATTTAACTCAGACAATCATTCCCATATCACCAAGGTCTATCCCCAATGTGTTATTAAAAAATTACCAAGGTTATTCACCAAGGTATAGTTAAAATGGTCATCTCAAGAGATTAAGTCTTTACCCAATGCATTGAAGCGCTATCAGGGCGCACCCTTAATTTGTCTTTATTATCATGTGAGACACATATATCATCATCAATAATTTCATAAATAACCCATATAGCATAAAAGAAATGGGTTTCATTTCATAGTCATAATATTTTAAAAACTGCTTTAAAGACGTGATCTTTATGTCACTTTAAACCCACGAAAAAGGAAAGAGGGTCTCATGTATGTAAATCCCAGAATTTAAAATATAAAATTTTGATATATATGTGAATAACCCCATATAATAAAGAGTATTGAGTATTAACTTAATAAAATAAAAGAATTTGAGAAATAGAGAGACATTTTGAGACGAAAATTCGGCAGCATAATGGCTAAGTTGCAGGGTTTTAGAATATATTGAAAAGAGAGGGGATCATGGGTCACCCACTCATAAATGATCCATAAAATAGTAGAGGGACATAATATAAAGGATATAAGATCATGGTAATGAAATGTTAAGGGCATACCATATGAAATGAAAAACTTGAAAGGAAGATAAAAATAATATTTCTCTTATAAAAACTTCAGCGGCCTAACGGTGTCACTTAAAACTTCAAAAAAAAATAAATTTATGAGATTAAATAGGGTCTCTCATCATGTTAAGATAAAAGGAAAGTATTATAAATATAGATATCATACCCCAACATGGAAAAAATGAGCTTGAAAGACTTGACATGAAAGTAGAACTTTGAAAATAGGAAGAGTGAAAGAATCCCTTACAAAAATTCGGCAGCCTAACGACGCCACTTAAACATTCATAAAATGAAATGATGAGAGAAATAGTGGGTCTCTCATCATATGAAAATGAAAAGGACAGTAATATGAATATAAAATAACACCCCAAACATGAGAACATGGGGCTTAAAATAAATGACATAAATGAGAGTACTTGAAAAGAAAGAGAGAGGTAGGATCCCTTACAAAAATTCCACAGCCTAACAACGCCACTTAAACATTCATAAAATGAAATGATGAGAGAAAGAGGGGGTATATAATCATATGAAAATGAAAAGGAAAGTAATATTAATATATAAGAACACCCCCAACATAATAACATGGGTCTGAAAGGAAATGACATAAACGAGAGTACATGAAAAGAAAGAGAGGGGTAGGACCCCTTACCTTAAAGAGTAACTTCGAAAGCTTGAAGGTTGGGACATTGGGAGGTTTGAGGGAACCTTGGGAGGACTAATTGGGATTTAAAGAGACCATAATTTTTTGGGGGATGATTTTTAAGTGAAATTAATGAGGTAAATGCTTGGTATTTATAGGATAAGTGAGGGGACAAAGCATTAATTGCCATGGGACACCTCATCAGTGGTATTGGCCAAACCATGGGCTTTCCCATGGTATTTTCCCATGGAACTTGGACAATTGGGAAACCTCATACCTTATATTACTATTAATAATTCTACCATAATTATTTCATAATTATTACATCCTTAATGATGTCATTAAACCCCCGAAACTCAAAAACTGTATTTTCATTATTCACCGAAAATTCAATTTTCTCAGAAAAATCCCAAAAATTTACCTTAACCAAATATCGATGTTCTGAATTCAAAAATTAACTCCATTTAATGAAAATAATTTTCTAATTATTTTTAACTTAATTTTTAAAATAAAAAACACTATTCACCCAAAAAAACTAATGCTTAACCAATACATTGTAGAACAGTTATTTACATATTTTATTGAATCACATTACTTAATCAAGGTGCCTAGATTATATTAATAATTTCTTAAGTGAGGTTACTTAATCCATTTGATCACATTACTAATCATAAGCACAAAATAACTATTCATAATTTACTATTCATCCATAATTAAGTTGATCTTATTAGACTCTAAATTTCTTACTGGACATAACTGTAGAAGATCATTTTTTGAAAATCATTACACATTATTAATTATTTGAGGTTTACTAAATATTTTTAAAATATAATTTTTCTAAAATTCATCAATAATATCCATACAATATTATCCGGATATTTGAAAATTCACAAACTTCACCATAAGAAGAAATCACAAATTTTATTTAAATCAAAGGATTACACAAAGCAGTTACGGTCTCGTTACATAACCCCTTATACCACCGGCATAGGACCTAAGAGTAAGGTGTGCTATGGTGATAGAATCTTGGGGCGGCTTGGCCAACATTGCCCGAGTAGTGATTTATATCATCTTGAACTTCTCGCAAAGGAGATTCCATTCCAGCTTTACACGATGAAGTTCGGCTTGGGTTTGGTCCAGAGAAAAGCCCAAGGGTGCTACCTCCTTCCCGAGTTCCGTAAGATGGGATTTGATTAGCCAGAGACTACTGGATGGGGCCATCGAATCTTCTTTCTATCAATATCACTTGTATTTATAGACAATAATCACAACATTTAGTTTCAAACGGTCATATTGACCAACGGTCATATAACAGTTGAAACCTAATGGTCTTGTTTTAATTATACTCATTTTATTAAATGAAATAGTTTTGTTGAGTATAAAATAAAATAACACACAAAGTTAGGAAACAAAATTTATTCAAAATTTCAGGTCGTTACAATTTTTATTCCATACCATGTCTTATTATGAATAGGTAAGAAAATATCTAGATAGGGAAGCACCTGGAAGTCAAGAATGGATAATGTGACCATATTCTTAATCACATAGAATAAATACTTTATATGGATATTGTTTTCACTGTACTAACTTTTTCTATAAATCTATTCATTATAGGTTGAGGAAAGGTGGGAATAATAACTACATAAATTCGAGACATGTCAATACTGGTCAACTAATCAAAATTACCATTGAAAATAGTTTTTATCCACTAGAAGAAGAATATGATTATGATCCAACCATGCATGATAAGGTATTGGAGAGGACAAATTTTTCCTCCACTCAATTAGGTATCTCATGGAAGGAAAAGAAGAAGATTGAAAAATCCCACCTAGGAGAAATTAGTCTCAAAGCTACAAAGAACAACAATACCTAGATTACTAATAGTGAATGCTCATCCCACATGAAAAGGAAAGCAATTTTTTTGAAAATTATTAAGAAACTGGAACAATGAGATTTGAAAACTATGGTTCCTTGATGATAAAAGGATGTGGAAATATAGAATTAGAATATGATGAGCTAAAGAAAATAGAAGTTCTCTATTTGGATGATTTTCATCACAATATCTTGAGAGTGAGTCAACTATATGACTCAATATTGGTAGTAACATTTCATCAGAAGGTGTGAACCATAAAAGGGGAGATAATTAATTATATTATGAAAGGATGGAAGAAAAATGGAAATTTATACCAAGTAGACAGTAAATAAAACACTTGTTTCAAAAAAATTGAAGAGGAAAAAAACTTGTGGCACCAGAGGTTGGTACACATTAATCAATAGATCATGGAGAACATATCCAAGCTAAAAGATTTTTTCGATATTCCCAATATGAATTGTGATCAATAAAAGACACGAGATTCTTGCATGAGAGGAAATATGGTCCATAATTATTATCATCTATAGAACAAAAAGGCATCAAATCTGCTTGATCTTGTCCACAAAGATGTGTGTGGTCCAATAAATATGGTTAGAGAATATATAGTGAGGTGATACATTATTTTTTTGATAATTATATTATAATGTCTTGTGGGATGTTTATGTAGTGAAAGCAGTATGTACTTGACTACATGAAGAAATATCTCTGAATATTTTCAAATGAAACTGGTTGTGCAGTCAATATTTTATGATTTGAAAATATAATTGGGTACACATCCATTGAATTTGAAAATTACTTAAAAAAACATGGTATCAATCTTGAAGTGTCTTCAGTGTGAACCCCTCAAAAAATGGGGCCTTTTAATGCAAAAATTGATAGGTGAATAAAAAGGCCAGAACTATGCTAATTGAGAGCTATATTTATCATCCTTACTAGAAAGAGGCTGTCAAAGTTATGGTGTATACTAAAAATAAAATAGGGATATTTATAGAAGATGACATGACACCATATGTGATATGGAATTCAAGTAATCCCTTAAAAAAGTATTTTTTGTGTTTTTGGAAATCAATGTTTCATCCAAAACAAAGAAGGAAATCAAGGAAAGTATGGAGATGCTACAAATGCGGAATGTTCCTTTGATACTCAATGAAGAATAAAGACAAAAATTTCCACAACCTCCATCTTAAAAATATAGTTGATAGAAATTATGTCAAAAATAATTAAGGATAAAACTATGACTTGATCAAGGATATCATATTTTCACATGATTAAAGATGAAGAAGAAAGTGGAAGAGGTACATATTCAAATATTGAAATCATGGAAGGATTTCCCAACATTAAGGGATCTCAAAATGATGATGATCTAGAAATAGAATTAGAATAGAAAACCATTATAGAAGAAACTCTACTAGAACCTCATAGGAGAAATCGAAGAGTAGAAGTTGATCAAACAAACGTCATTAGGGATTGGACCACACCTACAAAGACAAGGGGAATGAGGAATGAAGAACATTCTACCATATTATTATTGTGAAACCAACCACATTTGAATAATAATTGAAGGATGAATCATGGGTTAATACTATGAATTAAGAACTGGTTTAGATTGAAAAAAATGGACTTGGGATATTTCTAAAAGACTAAAAAAACACAATGTGATTAGAAAAAAGTGAATATTCAAAAAAACCAATAAGAGAGGAAATGAGATAGAAAATAATAAATGATTTGTGTATAAAGGATATACATATATTTAAGGCATCTATGTTGAATAAACGTTTTCTCTAGTAGCTCAACTAGAGTCGATCAGTCTATTCCTTTCCATGGAAATTAAAAGATGGTATATATTTTATCATGTTGTTGTCAAAATGACATCCTTAAATGATTTTCTTGAAGAATAAGTCTGTATTGAACAAATAATGGGATTTTCGATTGGTAACGATGAAACATAAGTTTATAGATTAAATAATGCTCTTTATAGTCAAAATAAGGCACCACAAGAATGGTATTCTTGACTATATTCTTATATGAAGAATCTATAATTTAAAAGAGGAGGTGTTGACCATAATACCTATGTGAGGAATTCATAAAGTGATAAATTTATGGTTCCTGTATATTTTGAATATATTATATTCGGTGTAATCATGCATGTATTAATGGAAGAATTTTCTAGTCACATGAAATCATAATTTGAAATGTCCAAGATTTGTGAACTCACATACTTTTTAGGGCTGCATGTGATTAAAATGAAGGAATACATATTATTTTATTATGAAAATTATGAAAGATATATTCCGAATAAATTCAACATGCATGACTCTAAACAAATGTCAACTCTAATTGTGTTCATCACAAAACTTGGAAATCATGAGTATGTAAAATCTGTTGATCCCATATTATACAAGTGGATCATCGAAAGTTTATTATATTTAACTAAAACATGACCAGATACTATCTTTGCATCATGTTTATAAAATATCTTCCAAAGTAATCTAAATGAATAATATTTTTCATCATTTAAAAGAATGATGAGGTATATTTAAGGTACTATTAACTTTGGTTTATGATTTATATTAGGAAGAGATAATGAATTATCAACATTTTTTTTGATGCTGACTATTCTAGAGATGTGGTGGATAGAAAGTCCACAAGTGGGGGTGTATTTTAATTGGAAACAAATGTGTAGGCTGGTTGAGAAAGAAATAATAAAGAAATTATCTTAATACAGATAAAGAAAAGTATATCTATATGAAAAATGAATCCACTCAGCTATTGTGGATGAATAAGAAACTTAATATTACTAGTGACGAGGTGAAACAAATAATGGTGATACAACGTGACAAAAAAATAATGATCAATTTTATGAAAAATCCGATTCAAAACTCTCATTCCAAACATATTGAGATCAAATATAACTTTATCAGATAAAAAGTTGAAAAATGTGAGATCAAAATTAATCATGGTGGAACTAATGATCAGGTGGTTGACATTCTAAATAAGACTTTAACATCACAAATGTTTGAGAATCATAGGTTTAGCCTTGGTGTTTAGCCACCTCCTAGCACTTGAGGATATTATGATTTATCCTATCTCCACATTTGTGTTACCTATTTTAATTTATTTTTAAATGTGATGTGGGTATTTAGGGTAGATAAAAACTAGGGGAATTTTATTTTGAGAACTAAATATAAAAATATAGTTTCTTTGATTTTATTGAAAAAAAGAGGAGATAAGTTAAATTTAATGAATTGTTTGTTTTTAGGATTTTTCAATGGTCAATCATGGAATGAAATTATATTTTTCCACAATTTGTTTTCTATAATGATATTTTCTTCATGTATAATTAGAGTGATGGATGAGTTATTTCATGTTTATCAGGTTTCTACTCGAGGCTGGTGCTTTATTGAATTTATCTACAAATTTCAAACAAATCTAAAGGAGGATATTATTGGAACCATGGTTTTTCATAGTAAAAAATCGATTGTTTTGGTATTTTTTTAAATCCACACTGGGTTGATAAATGAGTTTTCATTACAAGTGATATTATGGGGTAGGTGGATTCAATGTTGAAAGGGTCATCATTTCACAATGTTTTCTAAATATTTGGGGCTTAAAATTCAGTGGAAGGGGAAAACATTGCAAAATATGGATTTCTAAGATTTTATATTTAAAAATATGGGAAATTGATGGATTTCATGAATATTAAAGAGTCATTAATATGTGGATATTTGTGAAGGAATATGTAGTTTTTTGTCATGAAGGATTAAAGGTTCAAAAAAGATCTTTAACAAAGAATAATGGAGGTGCGATGGGAAGATGTTAATCTATATGTATATGAGAAGCTTCATGAATAAACTAATTTCAATAGAGTTTTGTGAAGATAAGAAGCTTAATGAAAAAGTATGAAGAGGTTCAAAAAAATATCATGGTGATATTGAAATCATCACAGAGGGGTAGTTATCTATAAATATCCAACCACACATCATTTGAGAGGAAATTAGAATTTGGAAAAGGGTGAATCAATCTGATTTAACAAATGTATAATTATTCATGAATCAAAAACTATTTTTGAATATAATTTTTATTTAATGAATGGATAAAAACTAATTGAAATATAGTAATTTCATAAAAGGGAGTTTCATGAATATTGAAAGTCTCATGATTGTTTAGAGTTATATGAAGGTAGTTATATTTGTAAAGGTTTAGAGTATCGTGAAGGCTAGTAGATTTGGGAAGTATGGGAGATTTGTAAAAGTATTTTTTTTGAAATATGAAACATATTTGAAATAGAAAGGGTGTTTCCCAAAGGTAATGATCTTTGTGAACAGTAGTGTTGAACATTTTCTTTTAGTGAACAATGCTTTCAAGTGCATTAATTCAGTGATATGGTGCAAGAAAAGTCATGTGATAATTAGGTACAAAGACTTATTTACCCAATTTATTGATATGAAGTTCAATTTGATAAACTGAGTAAGAATTCACCCAAGGTAGTGAGCATGGGGGAGCCGATGGAAGTGATCCGAGGGAGGCAGTGTGCTATCCCTGAAATTCTTGTAAAGGAAGTGTGCCTGGAATAAATATACCATGTCTGAAGAATTATAATCCACAATTCCTAGTAAATCTTAATGGATTCCGGTATGACTGATGCACTGTTGGAATATGCTACTTAGACTATCCCTAAGTGGTGAACCAAGTAAAACTATTGTATTTTGGTTCTATTTCTGTATCTGGGTGTTTGATAATTACACAATTCTATCAGACAGGTTTAATAGGTTCTTACAAATTTGGGGACATGATCCATCTCATTTAAAGAAATAACTGACACCTTGATTTACCCCTCCGCACATAGGGTGTTCTAGGGTCCTATAAAAACATAGTTAAAGTTATTCGATTTCTTCATATCATAACATATGATATATGATATCATATACTATGATAACATTGACCCACATAGCCGAAAACAAAGAATTGTATCACTAAGTTGATCACATGACCAGTCATAAGATATGACTCTCTGTGGTAAAGGAATATTCTTATGTAAGGACATATCATCAGTCTCAACTATCATTTCTTTGAGTTTATATTTTACAAGTATTTGATCATTGTGTTTATGTTACGTAGTAACATTTCATAGGTCATGATTGATTTGAATTGTATGAGTTAATCCTAAAAAAACTACCCTGTGTCAGTTTTATCTTATGTGATTTCAATTATCAATCATAATTTATGATTGATAATTCTTAAACTAATTTGACTGTGATGGTGTGTTTATGATTTATCACAATATAGGTATATTTTCAAAAATGATATAATAAAATATTGGGTTTTTTCTAAAATTCAAACATGAAATGATTTAAATAATATTTAAATTGATTATAAATTATGAAAAGGATATTTTGGGATATTTATTTAATTTATAAATGCATTTATAAATTAATTAATTACTAAATATTTATAATTTATTAAATAAATAAATATAAAATATTTATAATTAATTAATTCATTAATTAATTATACATTTATGAAAAATTTATGAAATAAATATTTCATAAAATTATTTTTTAATATTAAAATACTTTTTTCAATTTATATAGCTTGACTAATAATTTGGATAAAAATTTTTTTATATAGATTTTATAAGTGTAATTTATAAAATGTTTATAAATTATAAAATAAGCCTAAAATATAAAGTAGTTTATATTTAAATTATGATTTATTAATAATTATTATTTTACTCAAAATTTTCAAATTAAATGCCTTATTCGAAAAATTATTTTAATAATATCAAAAGGAGTTTTGATAATTGGTATGATAATGGTTTAAATAACATAAAATATGTGATATTTAGATTATATTACATAATAATTAGAATATAAAATGTGAATATTTAATTTAATATCATATATTTAAAGTAAATTTCACAAAATATATAATACGAAGGAGTTCATATTAGAGATAAATATAAAATGTTTACATTTATCTAATTATGGAATGTTCATGGTGCATCGCTAAATTATAAATTGTTTACAAATAGTTTTATTTATAAATTGTTCATAATTTGTTTATCACATGTTTAAATTAATGATTTGTACATTTATTTTGAAATATTGTATGCTTTATTCATGAATATAAATGTTATATTATAAATAAATTTATGCTGTAGTATAAATAGTTAAACTATTTCAATAGTCATGCATGCATAAAAGGAGTTACATGTTGGGTATGATAATTGATTTAATTTTATTCTACATTGACTCTGGCTTGTAATATGTTATAAGTCTGAATTATGAATTTAATTTTGATTTATACATATTAGTCATTAGAATTATGAAGTAATTGGGGTCTCTCTTATGTAAAGTATTTTTGGATAGAGAGACTTTGGGTCAAACTGTTGAATTGCTTGGAGGCTTATGTATTTTCTAGAAAAGTGGAGGTTGATTATCTATTTCTCCAAACTTACTCTTATAGGGATAATTGATTTCATATGATTCCAAAAATTTACATGAAAGGGTTTATATACCTTATGTAAATAATTCATTTGGATGTGCATAAATATAGTTGGATTTTAATTTAGGTTAGTAATACATGATATGATTTGTGGAAAGAGTTTTACATTAACAATATTCAAGCATTTTTATTTGGTGAAAGGAATAATATTTCAAAATAAATCATTATAAGCATACATACATGTTATGGGAATAGAATTAAATAAGATGGTGAGATTAAATCTCATTAAAAATACTAAGTGCTATATTTATTCCAATGTGGAGACCTTAATCATCCAACCAGGCATGTAAAGTCAAAGCTAGGTTCCCATGGGTTATCTTCTTCAAGGTAAGCAAGTAATTAGGTGACTATAACCATTAGGTGCCTTATTTTTAGTGCTTTTTGGGTTACACATAGCTAGGAAACACTAACCATTAGGATAATAGTGGAATAAATCTAAAATAATCCATTTGATGGGTTAGGATAAAGATTTATCTGTTCAACTATTGAAGAGTCATATATGATATGACAGACATGATTGTATACTAGATATCATTATGAGTTATTTACATGATTAACTTGAAAAATTCATGATTAAATATTGATCTTGAATCACTAATGAATAGGATGAGTATAAAAATGATCATCATTTTAATGGAATCATATTTAATAAGTCCTTATTAAATCATTTTAAAATAGGTAAAAATTTGATAAAATTTTCTACTATATATAAATATCATCATCATCATCAAACATTACTTTGAGATCAATACCTTGGGAAATGAAAAAACTTAGTGTAAGTAACCTCTTATACTGGTACAAAACTTAAGAATTATTCTTAAGAGAGGAAAATCCATATTTTAGAGTAAACCCTCCCTAACAAACCAAATTTTAATGTAGTTCAAAAAAGTAAATATAGATGCTTTATATAAATATAGAATGATTAAATTAATGTTTAAAAGGAAATATATGCAAGATGAATCAATGAGATACATACTTCCCTCATATATTAAATATGATTATGTCAATGACTTGGAGAGGCTGGATGTTTCCTTTAAGGATCGATCTAGATGTTGAATCAATTTTTGAATAATCATTGGAAATGTTCCAAAAATGTGAATGAGTTCCAGAAATGTTTACCCAATTTTCTCAAAATGTTTAGGATAGATGAACTAGGGTATATGATGTCCAGGTTCCAGTATTGTATACATAGTACAAGTGCAAAAAAATTCAAAATGAAAGAATATAAGGTGGTTATAGAATCCAAAAAAAACATTTCTTAAAATATTACATCATGTTTATTGAAACCTAAAGTTGGGATTAGGATAAAGGCAAATGTTTCCATATAATGGAATTGTCCTAGATACTTAAAGGAGTTTGGGAAACTTCTTGGAGTTTCCTCATTAGGCATTAGTATTATAGAAATAAATTCATCAATTTAGAAGGGTATATATGTTGGTATTATTAGGATGGAAATATGGGATTGAATTTATTTTTAAAATTAAAATAAATAAAGTGATAAAATTATGTGAAAATTAAATTAAAGAGTAAGTGTGGTGGAATAAATTAAAGGACAATGAAACATGATAAAGGAGTTTGACCAATGCTCAATTTGAGTTCCAACATCTCCTCCCATAAAAGGCTTAAGGGATTCTTCATTCCTTGGATTTAATAGTATCCAATATTCCCAATTAAAAATGAAAACACTTGCTTTTAAATGGAGAAATCAAGAAACCCAAATACACTTTCTTTTAGATAGTGAAAGAGAGAAACTAAAAAACACTCACTTTAATGGTAGCGAACACCCAAGAAAGAGGAGGAGGGGTTTGTTAAGGACAAAACCATTACAACAAACTTTCAATTCTCTTAGAAATATTAAAATAAAAAAATTATATAAAGAGAGAAATAATGAGAGAGAAATGGATAATATGGGAACCACAAATAGAGATCAAGTGAAGGAATAAATAGTAATTGTTAGGTAACCAATGTTGTCCAAGCCTTCTTAGGGCTGTATTTATAGTCTCCCAAGGTCCCATGGTGAGTTTTTAGGATTTTAGTGTCTAAAATATTTGTTGGTAGGTGAGAGAGGTCCGAGGGGACTATGAATAATGGATAGTTTGACTTTAAACAAATGGGACCCAACAGACCGCTAGGCTCCATTGGTTAACTGATGAGCAGTCTGGTCTTTATCAGCGGGATGGTGAGGCCCACCTATTGGAAGATGCTACTATACTGAGTATCCTATGGTTCTAGTTAGTGTCCAGGTGCATCTATGTTTTTCACCAATATCCCTATGGTTTGCCTCCAGCTAACCAGTGGTTCTGCCCAATTAGGGCCTTCAAAATAGCCTACTAAACTCCTCTTGAACCTATGGATTGATTAGTTGACTTCATTATGTGATAGAAATACAATAATAACTAAAATAAAATCAAATTAAATGGTTATAATCATAAGATGTGTTTTTTATAATTAAAACCACTAGGAGAGTGAGTGGTACAACAATCTCCCACTTTTTATGGATCATAAACACTTAAAATAAAAGGTAACTAAGTAAGTAGAAGTAAAAGAAAATATCCATTTAAAATAATTATATAAAATATAGTTTAAAAATAAATTTCAATATTTAAAAATATAATTTAAAATTGATTTTAAAATGATTGAAAAAACTTAAAAATTAAAATAATTTAAGTTTAAAAGGAATACAGGTTTAAAATAATTAAAAAAGGATTTGAATAATTAAAATGGCATACAAAAGAATTTATAAAATATAATTTCTGTAATTATCCCCCATTGTGATTATAAAAAACTCATAAATATGGTCATATATATAAAGATAATATAAATATAAAGGAGAATTATGCATAAAAGATACTCATAAAGAGATTAGGAATGAAATTCTTAATAACATTTCTCCCCTTTGTGATTATAAAAAAACTCATAAAAAAGGTTAAATAAATGATTTATATAGAATAAAAAGATATCCATGGATAAGATATAAAATATTAATATGTAGCTAAACAAATCTCATAACAAATCCAACAATCTTACCATAATGATAATAATAGAATTTCTAAGGAGATCTAAATGAGTTTTATAAAAACCAAAAAATAGGGTTTAAATCAAATTCAATTCATAATGAAATAAATAATCAATTTTAATTTATCTATATTTTTAAAAAGGAAATGATAAACTTCTTTATTTCATAATTTAAAAGTGATTTTAACAAGGATTCATTCTAAACATTCCCATAATATAATAAAAATTTTCTAAAGCAAGTGTTTTTTTTGAAAATCATGATCAATTAAATATCCGTGCTAATAAAATTTAAAACAATATCTCCATTTTAGAGTATTATCTAAAAATTTGGTGCCTAATATCAATTTTATTAGCATGTGAGAGTTTAATGGGACTACTAAAAATACTAATTGCACAAGTGTTATCACATATAATAGGAACTTGATCTAATGTATGTCCATAATCTAAGAGAGTGTTTTTTTATTTCAATAATTTCAATTCAAAAAACTCCCAAAGGCTAAATATTATACTTTATCCATATAAATTGATTTTTTTATTATTTATACTCCAAGAGAAAAAATATTTTACAAGTAGGTGATAAGTATCACTTGTAGCTTTCAATCTAATTGGAATTCTCCAAAATCAGCATCCAAAAAATTGGTAACTTCAAGAAAAGTATCTCTTGGAAAAAATAACCAAAGGTTTTTATAAATTTTTAAATATTTTAAAATTAATTTAAGATATTTTAAATGATATTATTTAGGATTGGAGTGAAAATTATTACAGTGACAAACACCAGAATGTTTAATCAGGTCATGGTAAGGAAAAAAAGACTCTCAAACATACTTCTATCTTGTTTGCAACATCCAATGTTATCTTAAAATAAGTACTCATGGCTATACTTATTTACTTGAATTAATACATGAAAAAATTCTTCAATAGTTCATTTTTGAATATTTTTGGATTAGTTTAATATATTCCTCATTTTGAGAAATTTGAAAACTAGGGAAATTTTTAACTCTCCTATAAAACTCATCCCAAATTATTTTCTCATTAAATATGAAAATTTATTACAAAGTTATTATTTTTTTTATAATAAAATATAATTTCATTGAATTATATTTAAAAATTAATAAATCATTTGAAATATATTTCGACAACAAAACAGAATCAGTTTTTATCATTTTAAAATCATTTGTTAAGAGGTATTTATTTAACCTCTCATACCAATATTTAGAGGATTTTATTAAAATAAAAAGATACTTAGTTAACATAAAAACATTATTTGGATTTTTTGAATATTTAAAACTGGGAGGTTGTGCAAAAAAACCTCTTCAACAACAAAACCATTCAAAAAAGTACTTTTATCTTCCATTTGTAAAGGCTTAAAATTTAAGTGGGTGGAGAATTACAATAATATTCTAATGGACTCAATATGTGCAATGGGTACAAAGGTATCATTATAATCAATGTATGATTTTTTGATTATAGCATTTTTCTATGGTTATAAATTTTTTATGAGTGATGTTTCATTTCTCATATAACATGTTCCTAAAAACCCATTTAGTACCAATAATAAGGTAATCATAAGGTATTTCAATAAGAGTCCAAATTTTGGTCCTTTTAAATTATTTCAACTCTTCTTACATTACAAGAAAAAAAATTCATCATTACTGGAAACATTAACATTTAAGTGTTCTAGGTGTGAAAGAAAGCATAAAGTTCAACCTCATTTTAAACCAACCTTCTAGTATGTGTATCGACTTGAAAATCCCTGATTACATTTTCAAAAGTATAGTATATAGACTTTACTCATGCCTTGGGTAATGGGATAGATGATGGTTCTTCCTTAACATAAGTTTATTTAAAAGGAAGTGGATCATTCAAGGTTTAATTTTCTAGTTCAATCTCAATATCATAAATTTAGGGATGACATTCAGGAATTTTATCATAATATTTGAGGTGGATTGATTATTCTACGGTATTGGTCCTTTTCATAGATATTTGATATGCTTTTCATAAGTTAGAGTACCTAATAAAAATACTTTCATCAGATTTTAGGTCAAATTTTCATAAGTTGTATTTAGTGTTAAGAATATAGAATTTATATTCAAACAACATAAAATAGAAGACTTTAGATTTTTTCCTTTCCAAAGATCATAGGGGGATTCTTAAGGATGATTTTTACAAGAACAAGGTTCAAGGTATAACAAGTGACATTGACAGCCTCATATAAAAAATATTGAGGGATTTTAAATTCATATAAGAGGGTTCTTACAATCTCTTGTAGAGTATTATTTGATATTTCAGCAACCTTATTATATTGGGGAGTCCTAGGAGGGAAAAATTAATGGTCATAAGCTCATTAATTATAAAGTTCATCAAAATATTTATTTCCAAACTCTCCTCTATGATCATTCCAAATGGATATGATCTTATACCCATTTTCATTTATAACCATATTAGTATATTTAATAAAGTCTTTACAGAACTCATTTTTATGAGCTAAAAAATAAACTCAAGTAAATATTGTATAATCATTGACAATTATAAAAGTGTAACCTTTACCTAATATACTTACAACTTGGGTTGGTCCAAATAAATAAATATGTAGAATATCAAGGGACTTTGAGGTGGATACTTCCTTTTTAGATTTAAAGTAATATTTTTTTATTAATAATTTGGCAAGGAAAACACACAATGTCATTTTTTGAATTAAATTTAGGTAAATATCATAAAAATTGATTTAAATTGAGTTTGATAAGTGTGTTTGTGCTACTATGACCAAGGTGTCTATGTCAAATCCCTGAATCACAATCTTCTGCACTTAAAAATTTAACTTATTGGATAGAAATATATTTTAAACAAAAAACATTAACATTTTGAAATCAAGAAGCCAAAAATAAAATATTTCATTTGTATTCAAAAAAAATTACTAACCTTATTTTTTTAAAAAAATTGAAAACCACTATCTCAAAATTTGATAACACTAAAAATTATGTTTTAAAGAATAAATATATAAAACATATTTAATAATGGTATAATTTAAGAAACCAATAGTATATATACTGAGGATCTTGCTCCTTGATTTATCACTAAAGGTGACATGACCTCCTTCAAGATTTTAAATATGGTTGAACTTGGAGTATTCACTACACATGTGTCTCGATCACATATTGTCCATGTACTATATAGATCTTTGAGATTTAATCTTGATTCATTTATCCTATAAAATAATAATGATACTAAAAACTTTGGTACCTAAATAAATTTACATTCCTTAATGTTATCTTAAAGATATTTTAGAAGAAATATTTATTTTATATAAACTTTTTCCAAAACAATATTGGAAGGGAAATGTACAGTTTTGAGTCCACCATATCAAAATTTTTTACAATTACATTCTTAAATAAGATTTTTGGTTCAATGAAAAAAATTACAACATTTAATTTGAGACCATCCTCTTATAAAATTAGTATTTTTTATAGATACTAGCTTGATTTTAAAATCAAATCCTAAAACAAAATTTCCCATAATTTTGGGAACCCATAATTTTATTTAAATTTTTCTTACCATGGGTGAAATTATTAAAATAACATTTAAGATACTTAATAGTGGATTATAATTTATCTACATTTGGTTTATATTTTTATTTTTGGTATAATTCATCCTTTTCCTTGGATAGTTTATCATTTTCAATAATTATTTGATCATATTTATTTTTATGCTCTTTGAATTTTGTAGTAAGTTCAAAAAATCCAACCTCAAGTTAATCTATAGAAAATTTAATATATTTATAATTTTAATAGCATGATGAAAAAGATGATGTTCTATAATTTACCTCATTATCTACCTCAATTTGGGAAATGAGATATTTAGAACTATCATCACTTGATTCCCTTCAGGAGAGGGAGCCATCACAAGAACTCCATGTAGAAACTTTGAAGGATTTATTGCTTTGATTATTTTATTTCATACTATTTTTTAATATTGGGAACATTGGTTTTATTTGTATCTTTTTATTGGATTCATATAAATTTACCTTGGGTTATCCATGTTGATTCTACTTTTTTTCATGATGAAAATATTTCTTCTTCCTAAAAAATTTGTTCATATTCTTGGTTAAGGGTGAAATTTCATCATCACTACTTGAAGAGTCATAATTGATTTCCTTATAATAAATATTATTATATTGTATAACATCCTTTTCTTTTTATTCCTTTTATATTTATACTTTATAATAATCTCATATGTAATGAGTTCCCAATGAGTTCTTCTTCAGATATGATCTTGATATCCTTTTATTTTTGAATTGTCATTGCCTAGAGTGACTAAGAACTTGTCAATACCCAAGGTATATTATTCATTTTTTGTAATAATAAAATCCCCAATATATTTTCTACCAATGGAAATTATAGTAAATTGAGTGAGCATTTAATTAATGGATTAATTAGCATGCATGCTAAAACATTAGAGTAATGATGATACATATAAAGATTAGTTTCTTTTTCCTTATTAGTTACCTCAGGTTTGACTTCAAGAAGTTTCCAAAACTAATGTGTAGTTTTTCATGTTGAAATATGATTAAATTCATTATGGTCTAACCCAAACTGAAGAGAATTCATGAATTTTTTAACCTATTAAAAATCTGTAATATCATTGGGAGTCCATTTTTCTTCCAATTTCTTAGTGGGAGTATAACTATGAATGATAATTTTACAAATGGGATAATAAATGATTTTAAGAAATGTATACCTATTATTTTTCAAATAACTATAATAAAATACATCATGGAATGGATGTTAAACCATTTATTTTCCTTCAAGATCACCTTAGGTATTATAGGAAGTGATTGTCCTTTATGATTGTTCCATGAAATTAGTTAAGGTTTAAAAAACCAAAAATTGATTTCATACCAATTTTTGATCAATTAGGATGGAAAAAGGAGGTGAATTAAATTTTAAGAATAATAATAAATAAAGTGATAAAACTATACTATAAATAAAATTAAAGAGTAAACATAATTGAATAAATAAAAAGACAATATAAAATAATAAAGGAGTTAGGCATTGAGTGTATACGTTTCCTCCCCTAAAAGGCTTTTGGGTCCCATAATCCATTTAATTTAATGGATTCCAACATACCCAATTATAAATGAAAAAATTTCTTTTAAATTGAGAGAGAAAGAAACCCAAATACACTTTATTTTAGATTGTGAAAGTAAGAAACTGAAAAATTGTCACTTTGGTGGTAGTGAGAACCCAAGAAGAAGGAGAGGTTACAAAATCCCTTTAAATCTCACCCACAATTATCTCATCATGTCACAACCTATCCCAGAAGGTCCCATACTGTGACTAGCCCAAGATCTCTTCCAATAGGTCAGGGGATGGTAACTAGCACTGAGTAGGCATATCCCACAAATGGGAGGCATTTTCCTAGGTTCCTAGACACACACACACACATCTCCAAGCCCAAAATTATGAAATTTAAAAACACTCAGTAAAAAATTTATGAATACACTATGATACCAACCACAAAGTATGATAGTATAAAAATGGAAAGTAGTAAAGGACAGAATGCAAGTGCACCAAAAGAAAGAGTCTATAAAAGTCAACACAAAAGTTCCTAAAACTCATCTGCAGAAAACCCTAACTAAAGGGAAAGGTACTAGATAACTGTATAAAGCTATAGGAGAACACCTCGATATTCTAGTATCTATAAGAACCACCTAGTCTTGGTAAACCTAGGAATCTTTCAAATCATCGATCATCTATACAAGACATGACATGTGTGAGCAAATTCCATACCAGGGTGAGTAAAAAAATAGTCAATAGGTCACCCAAAAACCAAAAAGGAATACCAATAATAAATAAATGAAGTATACCAAAAATAAATACACAAATTATTCCCAAAATAAATACATGTTGTATACCACAAAGGAATATATGAATTATACCACAAAGGAATAATACAGTCACCTTACACAAGTATAAGTCTTTAGTTCACAAAACAGGATCATCAGACGCAATCCATAAAACACCATGTATCGAAAAGGAACGTAGTCCTAAGGATATTATCTATCACAATAAAACACATAGTTTTAGTAAGACATGTATTCTTGGTAATACATGTAGTCTCAATAATTCACATAGTCTTAGAAAGTCACATAGTCTCAAATTCACAGCTAGCCACTAGATTCAGCACATAACACCATCATTCTGGGAGAACCTAATACTCAAGCCGTTAGTTTATATGAACACTTAAAAAACCCACTTAGGTTATATCAAAATTACTACCTCATTTCAAGTGTTCCAACACCACAAACAGACCATCAAACAGGAACAAAGTCTGAAAGTTATGGGTATTTTTGTAAAAAGGCCCGAGTTAGGTCCGATACGACGCAACAGACTTAGCCCGAACAACCAGTCGACCTTTTGGTTGACCCAACCCGGTCCAACCAAAATTGGATAAAATTGTCTAGCCTGCTTGGCCTCTAGAGTGGTGCAAATCCTCTGTTCTGACCTGCAATCACATGGTCTAGTCTGGTCCACTGCATGTGGTATGCCCTGACCACATTCCTCTAGTCAGTGCGACACCACGATGCATCCCACATGGCCAGTCCACCACATTCGTATGCGACCCATGCTCTCCACGTACCCCAAAGCTTCTTCACCACTATGGGCTACTCACATGGAAGAGACACCCTTTGTGCAGTTGTTCCACCTCCCACGTGACGCCGATCACCGCACCGCTGGCCACTACCACCTGTGCCGACCACCAGCTCCCCTAGTTCCGTGGGCCACCCACCTTGCTCCGCTACTCCATTTTATTAAATATAGGCACATATATGATCTTTAGGTTACAATATTTAATACATTAGGATCTGATCCATCTTTCTATTACTCTAGGGGTCTGATCATGTTTGGGGCCTCTCGAAGAGTCGAGCTGGGACCAGGAGGGTCCAATGGTAAAGAACACCAAGAACGTGGGAATAGAGAACCAAAAAAATGCATAGAGTAATGAACCTAGGAATTTTTTCATGTAGGACTCAATTTTTTATCTTTATAATGAATAATGAATAAGTAAGAAATCACATAGATTATATCCCCTTTTAAAACCCCACAACATAACACCCATCCCACAAAGCAATCGAACTGAGGATCAACCTTTTTGATGGTTGATCCGTGTTCATCATTGAATTTAGAAATGGAGAAAGATCATAAAGAAAATTAAACCCTACATTTAGTTTGGATCCTTTATTTACAAATAATAGAGGTCGTGTTGTCATTGATCCTCAATCCATCGACATTTTTTGGAGAGAGCTCCTTCTCAACCTTTTAGAAGAATTCTAGTGTTATGATGATAACCCTGAATTCTCGGACAAGGTTTATTAAAAAGAAAACTGTTGCTGTGTTTCCACATAATGTTAAATAAAATAAAACATCATTTATTTTATTTTATTAAATGTCTAAAAATTACTTTTCACATTTGACACACACTGATCATTTTTAGGCCCTGCCTAAGGTAAAGTCACTACTCAGAACACATAGTTCCCTCAGATTTATGATATGAACACCCATTTATAAGTTATTCCACTTTTTTAGGAAAATTGTGTACATGTGATGTTTAATATTTTAATATTATTCAAGAAATTCTTCCGAGAACACCAGGAATCAGAATCACACCCCGTATCAGCACCTAGTATCTTAATAATTCCATATAACATATAAAAATAATACATGGAAATTTTGAGATATTACATTATCCCCACCTTAGGGATTTACCCCCTAAAAGACAAAACAAAAGGCTATAAAAACAAAAGAGGGTACAGATCATGAATATGAGCCTCCCGCTCCCATGTTCTCTCATGGATATTCCTATTCTAACACTGAATGTGAACCATAGGAATTGAACACACACAAAGGATCCTCTCCTGTCGATCCTTGATCTCCACTAGGTACTCCACAAAAGTCACCCCATTATCAATTTTTAGCTCACCCTAGTCAAAAACTTGCATTGGATCATGCACATATCTCCTCATCTATGACACGTGGAAGACATCATGCACCTAATCTTACTACGGAGGTAGAGCTATGTGGTACGCCACCTCTCCAACTCTGTATAGTACCTAGAATGGGTCAATAAACCTTAGAGATAGCCTGCCACCCTGGAAAAATCTCCATATCCCGTGTTGAGGAGAGACACAAAGGAACACATGGTCTCTATCCTTGAACTCCAAAGGAATCCATATATGATCATCATAAGACTTTTTAGGGCTCTGTGTATTCTTCACCCACTCCTGGATGACCTATACCTTCTCTGTAGTCACCCACACTAACTCCGAGCCCATGAGTTTTGAATCTCATAGGTTCATCTAGAAAAGTGGTGACCTATAGGGTGGCTTGTACAAGACCTCGAATGATGCCACACTGATGGTGGAATGGTAGCCATTGTTGTACAAAAACTCCACCAGGGTTAAGTGAACCTCCCAACTATGGAAAAAACTAGGATGAAAGTATGTAGAATGTCTTCCAGAACCTGTATGGTCCGCTCAGTCTGGCCATATGTCTGTGGGTAAAAAGATGTGATCAAGCAAAACTGAGTCCCAAATAACTCCTAAAATCCCTTCCACTATAAGTATTTAATGTGAGAATCACTATTTTATACTGTTGTTGATGTAACTACATGGAGTCAAAATATCTCTTGTATGTAGAGGCATCCGAAGAACACAACTGAACTCCTCTCCCAAATAGCTAGAAAGTGGGCCGACTTGGGGAGTCGGTCAATGATCACGTAGATAGTATCATTTCCCCCATATGTATATGGTAAACCTATCAAAAATTCCATCGATATCCTACCCCACTTCCATTCTGTAACCTCAAGGCGTTGAGTCAAACCTACTAGAACATGGTTATTTACCTTCACTTACTGATGAGTGAGGCATCAAAAGATAAAATCTCCAACTCCCTTATTCATTACGAGCCATAAAAACTGATGTCAGAAGTCTTGGTACATTTTTCCCACACCTGGATGTACTTCCAAAGGAGATGTGTGGAAATATCTGAGAACCTCCTCAAGCAATGCCACTGGTACAACTGTGCACCCTGTGAAAAAAAATGACTTGCTCCCCACCTTTTGAATATCCAATAGGGGCTTGACCTATGGTCGTCTGAGAGTGTAAAGTCTCACATTAGATATCCAAAAGCTATAACTCACTGACTCACTATAATTGTGGAGGGATTACAACCATTGACTGGAGGTAAGCCGCTCCATCTCCACCAACAAAGGATATCCGCAATGTGGCCAACTGCAAACTGGATCTCCTGCTGAGAGAATCTACCACCACATTCCTCTTACAAGGAGTATAAATAATCTAAAAGTCAAAGTCCTAGAGGAAATCTAGTCATCACCTATGTCTCAAGATCATATACTTCTAAGAGAATATATACTTGAGTCTGTTGTTATCAGAGTATATGATAATCCACTCTCCCATAAGGTAGTGTCACAACATATTCAATGAGAAGACTACTAATACCAACTCAAGATCATGGGTTGTGTAGTTATGATCATTTGGTATCAAATTTCGTGAACCATAGGCAATCACTGCTTTCCTCTACATCATAAAACAACCACTTCAAGTTCCCGATTCATTGAAGAACACCCCATATTCGATGCCCTCCTCTGGAAATCTCAAGATAGGAGTGATCGTCAATATCTACCTCAGCTGCTGAAAACTTTTCTAACAATTCTCTATCCACACAAAAGGCTTTACCTTTCATTTCAAAGCTATCAAGGATTCTGATACTCTAGAAAATCCAGGTACAAATTTATGATAGTACCCATCCAAACCAATGAAACTCTGCACCCCGATAACACTCTTGGGTGTTTCCCAAGAAAGCACCGCCTCTATCTTTGCTGGATCCATTGTAACCTCAGCCTATGAAATGGTGTTTAACTGAAATTATTACTCTTGAATCCATAAATTAAACTTTAAGATCTTTCCATAAATCTGGTGCTCTCAGAGTATGTCCATGGCCATCCTCAAGTGTATCACATGCTCCTCAGATGTTGAGTACACTAGGATATCATTAATAAAGAACACCATGAACCAGTCTAAGTAAGGATGGAATATCCTATTAATGATCCCTTTGAACACTATTGGGGAATTAGTCATGCCAAATTAAATCACCATGTACTCATAGTGGTCATATTGACATATGAAATCTGTCTTCAGTATATCTCCACCCCGTACCTGAAGCTAGTGATAGCCAGATCTGTGGTCAATCTTCGAGAACCAACTAACTACTTTTAACTAATCAAAGAGGTCATAAATCCTCATTAATGGATACTTATTCATCATGGTCACCTATTTCAGGCACCAGAAGTTCACACATAATCTCAAACTCCTGTTTCCATTCTTAGAAAACAAAACTGGGGCTACCCAGGGTGAACACTAGGTCTCATAAAGCCCTTCCTCAACAAGTCCTCCAACTATACCCTCAACTCAGGAAGATATGAGAGATCCATATGATATGAACGTATATATATTGGTGTAATAATTAGTATATATCAACTCATAAGTCTACCTCCTTGTGGGGAGGTAATCCTAGAACATCCTTAGGAAAGATATCCTCCTAATCCTCCACCACTGTAGGAAACTGAGGATTCATATCATCCACCATACTGAGGGTCGGGTTATCCAAATGATGAGTGATCAGATGTAACCTCTATGTGTAAGTCCATATTGTTCTTTTGGAGTTTCATTTTCTATGAAAAAGGAAAACCTAATCCCATAAATACATACACACCACACTCTGTTCCTAAAACAGTCAATCTGAACATGGACTGTGGATAACTAGTCCATATGGTGAATGATGTTGTAAGGCCTCAACAACACTACCCAGAGATACCAACCAAATATATCACCACCAATATTAAGGTCACAATATCAACACTAGTGTGTGATCATTTAATCCCCTCCCATAGGAGTCTCTAAACTCAAGGGTTGAGTCAGTGGTTCCACTGGAATCTCCGAGTCTCGAACAAGGGTCATGGAAAGAAAAGAATGAATGAAACCTATGTATATAAAAACTATATCTAAGGTGGAAAATACATAGATCATACCTCTAATCATCCATAGAGTCTCGGGGTCATAAGACTTTATTACAAAAAGATGGCCTCATCCCTGTCCACCAGCTGCCTAAGTCTATTCTGGACCACATGGGGGGTGGTGGTAGTGGTAATAAATCAAACCTCCACCAACCTAATGATGTCCCGCCTCCTCCTTGGATACATATTATACCCTAAGGAATACCCTGATACTACCTCCACATATATCTTGGTATTTCCTAGACTATCTCCTGACCGGTCATTGGATTGTTTGAGCAACCTCGACCCAGATTTCCCTGACCGCAGCACAAGTAACACAGTCTATCATTCAGCTAAAACACTCTGCCCTGGTATCCCCACATCATTGATCCTATGTGTTGGGGTCATCACTTAGAGTAACTGACCCTCTTGGGTCCCTATTAATTCTATCAACTACCTAATTCCAATGACGCAACAACTTAGTGCCCAGAAGTAGCTTCCACTACTAGTGTCTCCTCTGTTATAAATTTCATCACTAGTAGAGCTTGCTCTAGTACCCCAAAAGTATAGGAAATATAAGGGATATATTGGATGACCTAATATCCTAGTGGAAGAACTGCTTGAAGGTATTAACCCTAAAGAAGGGGCCTCATACCATATCCATGGAGTTTCATGAAAGATCAGTAAATCTTTCCAAGTACTCCACCATAGTCTGACTACCCTACTGCAGATGTAGGAGCTTCTGTATGTGCACTGATCACAATGTAGCTAAGAATAACTCCACTATTAAGAGTTTCTCAAATTATTCACAATATAGAGTCAGAAAATTGTGTGTCTGGGTCACTAATCTCCACTATATACCAGCGGATCCCTAAATAAGACTCGTAGATAGGACCACCATCTGGTCGGAAGGCGTACTCACAAGGAGAAAGACACATGTAACTGCCTCCAGCCAATCCTCAACTACCTGGGGCTCTATATCACCCCAAAACCTATGAGGTATCTGCCTCTAAAACTCAAGAAACACACTCAACCTGTGTGCATCCTCAACTGGTAGTGATAGTAGTAACTACTGCTCGACGGGTGGTGGTATCGCTGGTAAAAAACCCAAAGTTGATATCTTTGGTACATGCCCTTGTACTGATGCCTCTTCGATGGGATAATCATCCTTATGATCATGCAATGGAATACATGATAGCTATCTTCATGGAGGAATCTTAAAATAGGAAAATATGAACCATATTCCATAGAGTATACCTACTACACTGACTCAAGAAGGACATGAGAACACACCCAAAATCCAATATAATGCATGTACCATTGTTTTCTCTACAAATAGTGCTTCCACATACCAAGTTGAAAAGCAGGTGTCCAGAGTCCTGTTTTTTGGATACGTCTACCACTGCATCAAAATTGGAATCCCTGGTCTAAAATCCGAACTCAAAACACTGAACACTATTTCCCTAAACCAACCTTACAGAATCCCGGTCTTTAAGTAGATCTGGCTACTTTGATACCACTCTATCACAACCCATCCTAGAGGGGCCCATTCAATAACCACCCCAAGTCTAACACCAATAGTCTAGGGGATGGTGTCTAGCACCGAGTATGAATATCCCACAAATGGGAGGCATTTTCCTAGGTACCTGTACACACAGACACATCTCCATGCCCAAAATGATGAAATGTAAAAACACTATGTAAAAAATGTATGTATACAATAAGATACCAACCATAGTGCATGACAGTAGATTACTGGAAAGTAAACAGGGATAGCATACAAGTCCACCAGAAGAAAGAGTCTGTGAAAGTGAATACACAAGTTCCTAAAACTCATCCGCATAAAACCCAACCTAAAGCGTAAGGTACTAGACAGTTGTTTGAATCTGTAGAGGCATACCTCAACTTTTTGGTCTCTCTAAGAACCACCAAGTCCTAGTCCACCTAGGAATCTGTCAAGGCGTTGATAATCTTCACAAGACATGACATGTGTGTGAAAGACCCATGTTCGGGTGAGTAAAACAATACTCAGTAGGACACCCTAAAACCACAAAAGAATACCACTGAGAAGTACATGAAGTATTCCACAATGAAATACATGAAGTATACCATAAATAAATACATGATGTATAGAAAAAATTAATACATGAAGTATTCCATAAATGAATAGTAAAATCATCTCACACAGGTATAAGTCTATAGTACCCAAAACAAGATCATTTGACATAATCCATAAAACACCCAGTATCGATAAGAAACAAATTCCAAATGAGACACTTAGTCCTGATATGACATTTAGTCTTGATAATACTCATAATATTGGTAAGACACATAGTCTTAGTAAGACGCGTTTTCTTGGTATGTCATGTTGTCTCATAAAGTCACATAGTTTCAAAGTCACAACCAACCACAAGATTCCACTCATAGTGAACTCATTCTGGGTGGACCTACTCCTCAAGAAATTATGTCATATGAACACTTCAGCAAAACCTAGTTATGTTATCTTAAAAGGACCGTATTGTCTCAAGGGTCCCAACACTGTAAACAAATTGTCAAAAAAAAAACACACGGTTTAAAAATTAGGGTTTTTTTATAAAAAGGCTCAACCTGGGTCTATTTCAGGTCTGATCTAACCCATTGGACCTGGCTGACCCGACCCGCTGACTGACCTGACCCAGTCCAGCCGACCTGCTAGTTGACCCAATATGGCCCCATCTAGCCTGGCCCACTAGGCCTATGGAGTATCCCTAATCCTCTGGTTTGACCCATATGCACACAGGCTGGTATGTTCCACCACACATGGTGTGCCTTGACCACATGCCCCCAGTCAACATAGAATCTTTCCATGTCCCACAAGGTCGGTCTACTATGTCTGTGTGCACCCCACATGCTATTCATTCCTTATATCTTTGCTACCACCGCAGACTGCTCATACGGTCGAGCCGCCCTTCGTGTGGTTATGCCGTCTCCTATGCAGCACCGATCACCACATTGGTTCCCCTGGTTCTGCAGACCATCCACCTTACTCCACTACCAAATTTTTAAAAATAGTGGCACATCTTTGATCCTCGAGTCAAGATCTTAAATGCCTTGGGATCTGATCCATCTTGCAATAACTCCGTGGGTCTAATTGCATTCAGAGCCTCCTGATAAGTTGATCCATGACCACGAGGGTGAAATGGTGAATAACGCCAAGAACATGGGATGAGAGAATCCTAAAAACTCCTAGAGGAATGAACCTAGGACTTTGTTCATGTCGACCTCAATTCATTCACAATAGAATGAAGAATGAAGAAGTAAGACATCACTCAAATTATATCCCCTTTTAAAACCCTGCAACATAACACCCATCCCCAAAGAGATCAAACTACATATCAACCTATTCATGGTTTGGTGTGAATTCATCATTGAATTAAGAAACATGAAAAAATCACAAAGAAAACTTCACCCTACTTGGAGTTTGGATCCTTTATTGAAGAAGAATGGTGGTTGCGTCATCATCGATCCTCGACCCACCTTCATTCATTGGAGAGAGATCCTTCTATGCCTTTCAGAGGAATTCAAGAGTCATGATGATTACCCTAAATTCCATGAAAAGTTTTATTAAAATGAAAATCATTGATACATCTCCACATAACATTAAATAAAATAAAACTTCATTTTTTATTTCTTTAAATTTCCAAAAATTAATTTTCATATTCAAGTCGTGTTAATCAATGTTAGGACCCTCCTAAAGTAAATTCACTATTCTAGATTAAATACTTCCCTCATATTTCTGATATGGGTACCCATTTATAATTTTTTCCACTTTTTCAATAAATCTATGTGTGCGTGCTATTTAATATTTTATTATCCTTCAAGAAATTTTTTCAGGAAAAATGGGCCTTAGAATCACACGTCATATTAGAGCCTAGTCTCATAATAGTCCCATATAATATATAAAAATATTAAATGGAAATTCAGAGATGTTACATAAAAAAATTAAAATATAAAAATGAGTGAAAGACAGAAAAAGAATGAAAGATAAATAGATTAAAATAAGGGTAGCTCAAAGAAATCTCAAGTGAAGGCATAAATAGTAACCAGTTGGTAAAATATATTGTCGAATCCTTCTTGGGGGTTCATATATAGGCCCATTAGGTCCTATGGTGGGTTTTTAAGTCTTTGAGTTCAAAAAAATCAGGAAGTGAGAGAGGTCGGAGGGGACAAGCTATAATGACTAGTTTGACTTTCAAAAAATGGGCCACCAACCGACCTCTTGGCTCCATCAGCTAGCCGATGGGATTCCCTTCTGTCACTAACTAGCTAGTGAGGTTGGAAGTCATGTAGGTACTATTGTACATCTAATTAGACGACCAAGGGTGCTACACCAGGAAGTTGGTGGTGCTGGACAATGTCTAAGTGATTCTATTTTGATCATCAATTGACTGATGGTTTGTCTCCGGTTAACTGGTGTTTCTTCCCAATGATGGCCTTCAGAATGGCCCCCCAAACACCTCTTAAACATTTTTATTGATTTATTGACCTACTAACTTGATAGACTAGCAATAATAACTAATATAACATTAAATGAAATGGTTAGAATCATAAGAGGTGTTTGTGATCATTAAAACTTCCATGAAAGTGAGGGGTACCACTATGTGTTCTGAAATGCATACTCTAAATTTTTTGTAAATATATAGGAGTTTAGAAATAACGAATGTATTGATTGAGCTTTTATTTTGTATTTAGATGATTAATAAAATGGTTTTTTAATCATGGAGTTTAATGCAAATAAATTTATCAATCTCTGATAGATCTAAGTAAAGGATGCATATATTTATCTTTTTTCTCTGTTGTGATAATCGATTTTTTTTAATAAAATGATATTGTTATGAAAAAAAATGATATGATGGATTTTATATAAATAGTTTATGATTTATCATATCTTGTAGGTTCATTCACAAAACTGCAGTTTGGTTCCTATTAACTTTAAGCCACATCTCTGTCCGACCAACTAAGTGACCTGATTACATTGAATTTATAAAAAAATATACAAGTTAGAAAAAAATTTGATTATAATAAAATAATATTAATAATAATATATAAATAAAAACAATATTATTCTTTATCTAGAAAAATTATTTGACCCAATGATATGAGGAATGACTTGTTTTTCATGATTCTTAGTATTTTTTAGGCGATACTAACAAAAAATAAAAAAACTAATAAAAATTATAATTTTATTTTGTTTATGTTATTTAGATATTGTAAAATATGTAATTACCACATGTGATGCATATATGTTAATTAAAAAAATGCCCACCACTCCCAAGATATGCCTTCAGGCATTTTCTCATACGTTTTTAGAGATCCCAGAGATGTTTCATTAAACAAATCCCATAATATCCATTTAAAATATCTCAATTTATTACCCAAAATATTAAGGGTCTATGGCCATGAAACAAAGTCAGGGACATAAACATGAACAAACATATAGAAATAAAAACATAATTATTTATAAGTATATTAATAATTTTATTCACGCATTTTAAATTAGTTATCTATGAATATTAAATTAATATTACATTTAATTGGTTATCAAACACCTCATTTTTACAAGTTTCATGCAATATTAATAATTAATAGGAAAACTCACCATCTCACAAGAAATCTTCCCAAGAATTTGTATATATATTCTGGTATAATCACCGGTAGGAACCTCGAACTCATCAAATGGAATGATAATTTTTAAATATTTCAGGTCCCATACGTCTTTTTGTTTTTATATTTATATATCTTCCATTGTTATAATTATATGTTTGAAAAAATCATTTAACAATTAATAAAATATTTAATTTTTTACAGTGACATATATAACAGTAATACCAAATCTCAAATATCCCAAAAATAGAGGGGTGAACAACTAATCCATCCTCAAAGGTTCATAAGATAGTGGGCTACCAATAACTTCTTAGGAAGATTTGGGACCACTAGAAGTCTATAGTACATTATAATCACTCAGATCAACTTAAGATGATAGTAATAGTGGTGTGCTCTGATATATTGATCATCTAGGATCTTGAATTTTTTTCTTCACATTCCTACAATTCAAATTTTTTAGAATATATTGATTCTATAAAAAAATGAAGAAGTAAAATATTTTTACAAAAAAATAAAAATAAAATAAAAAAATGTATGCATATATGAGACACTTATAAATGAGATTTTGTAATATATTTTCATTATAAATTTATACATTAAATTATATTTATCTTCATTATATTCATTGTTATCAACCACCATTAGGATGAGTTCTTTATTTTCACCTTATATGGTAAGTCCTATTATTACAATATTGTCTTGAAAAAACATTTCAATGTTTTGTGTTTGTTTTAACATCGATATCATACATGTACCTTTTTTTAAGTGTAAAATTACACTATATATTTAATGTATTTCATTATCCACATAATAAACCATATTCTATTGTGAATACAAGATAAATAGATCATACTCTACACACTCACCAGTTTGGATCAATTAAGAGAATTTGACAAATATAAAATGAAATGAATCTTTCATTATACCCCTACCAATGTTGACCCACTTGCATTTGAATAAGATAACTAAAAATTGACCATAATAGTTTAATTTGATTATATTAATAATATATCCATAGTATACCACCTTTTTAAGTGTAAATACACAACTATTTTGAGTTTTAAAGTCTTCTTCATGATAAATTTTATGAAACATGAAGCAATGAATATTGAATGCATCAAATCTCTTTGCCTACATTAGAGGTCATTAAACCAAAAATTAAAATCATTTTACATTTTATATTGATTCTTAAAATTAATTATATAGAAAAGAAGACACAATGTGTTAATTTTTACATAGATAAAATAACTACATTCCAATAATATAATTATAAGTATATACTTACATGACAGGCAGTCCATTCAACAATATCCTTATTAACAACTTTTGTTAATTCCATATCATTTAAAGCTCTCCACTTAGCCGTTTATTTTTATTAAATGTCAATTATTCAAAAAATGGTTCTACAATAATACTTTTGAGTAGTATATATCTATGCATTTATATTAACTCTAATTTAGTCAGTATAAAATTTGGACCCTTTCTATTAGGTAGTACAATATTTGGAAATACTGATGATTGGTTTTCATAATGAGAATCATTGGATGTGTCGTAAACACATCCAACATGATTTAATCAAGTATCAATATCCTCCAAATAACTATAATATAATGTAAATCACTCTTTAGTTATGTAAGCTTCAATAATAGAGACTTTAGGTAGAGATTTATTCCTCACATATGATTTCAAATGACATAAGTAATTGATAAAAAACATATAATTTTTTTTAAATAATGATTTGATAAAATTGAACTCATGAATGAAAATAAAGATAATATTAGCATACATATAAATTGGATACATCCATATATAATATACTAGTCCACTAATGAATCACGACAGTGACAAAATAAGGGGGAAATAACATCTCCAACTGACAAAGTATCAAAATAATTATTTCATGAACTTTATCAATCTCATTTGGATATATATATTTTTTTCCAAAAATCTATCTAAAGAAGGTATAAAAAATAAAATAGAACTTTAGTTACATTTTCAGGTAATGTATTGTTCAATTCCAATAGAAACAAATTCTCCATTAGAATATGTGAGTCATGACTTTTCAATCTATGTAAATTTATTTGTTTTAAGTCAAATCACCTTGAAATATTACCTGAAAATCCACCTTGAACTTTTAAATTCTTTAAATTTATAAGGAATACGACTTTCTCATGATTTTTTATTGTAAAAATAGCCAAAATGTACATTATATTATTAATTTCCCCCAAATAATGCTTTATATTCACTAATTCAAAATACTTACAAGCATTATGGTGATCCTTCAATTTATGCTAATAATTAAGCGATGTAAAAATTAAATTTTCATAAGAGTGCTTCTCTATATGAATTATTTCAACATTATGAAATATAAAATTAAACTCCCAATAAGTATGTTTAAAAAATATACTCAGTTTTTTCCACCGTTGTTTTCTAACTACTTTGGATATTTCACCTCATACCCTTTCGCCCTACTTTAAAATGATTAAATTTCCTAAATTCTACACTGAAATTCATTAATTGTCCCAATATTTATAAACAAGATAGCACATTTGTTGTATTTATCAATTCAATATCTCAATTGAATTGTGTCTTATTAAACTTGGATTTATGAGAAGCATTAAAAAATTAATGACGAAACATAAAACACTATTTTTTATTATGAGGTAATCATTGAGGTTCAAAATAGAAAATAAAAAATGGATAAGATAAACTAGTATGACTGTTCCAAATGAATAATTTTCCTATTTCATGAAATCCACTAATTATCTACATGAAGGAAAAATGAATTTTTGAATATTTTTCTCATTAAATCATCATATGTTTTCACACCATTATCTGATAATTCTCACAATTCTTTGCTTAGAGGATGAAGGTATACATCAATTTCATTTCCATGAATTTTATTTCAAGGAATAATAATTGAAATAATGAATGAAGATTTATTCATACCCATTCATTAAATTAAATTATAGGGGATTAAATAAACTGGACATATACTATACTTAGTACTTAAAGTAACAAAAGGGTTAAAACCATCTTAAGACAATCCCAAATGTACATTCCTAGGATCCAAAGAAAAATATAGATATAATGATTCAAACACATTCCATGATTTTGAATATTTTGTATGTCTTATCAATCCATCATTGTAACTATCCCGAGCATGACACTACATGTCACTTGTAGTCTTAGATGACATGAATATTCTTTTCAAGCATGGTTTTAATGGAAAGTAACCAATAAAATTTGTGGGATTTTTATTCTTCCACTTCTTCCTGGTGTTTCATTGATTTGTAATATCATTGTTTCTCATTGAATTCTATTTTATTTTATTACATATTATCAATTTTTCTTTATTGGAATCTTCTACCCAGTAAAGAATAAAATAATTAGGGAATTCATGTATCTTTTAATAATCAAGTCCAGTTTTTTTTGATGATTTTATTTATCTTATAGAATGATGTAGGTGAAGGTTCCGGGTGCAGCGGAAGCACGTTGGTGGGTTTTCCCAACTTTAATTTTAAATTTAAGCAACATTCAATCCAAGATCCATCACGATTTAAAATGATGAATCTTCGAAATAGAATGAATAATGACAAACATAAGAGGAAATCTTGGAACCATAGAGATAAGATCATCATATGTTGGTTATAATTAATTTAATTAATTCACAAGAATTACCTTGGTGGAATTATTTCTTCGTTGATGTCTCTAGAAACGATCCTGTGATCCGTCGTTGCGTCGTAGAATCCATGTATAGGATTCCTTTACTGGTGATCCACACATGTGCCACGTATCTCTGGATGTCACCGAAGGGATCTCCGGGTGCTAGCGCGGAAGAACCTTCACTTGCGATGTACTCCTTCGATCACCTTGGTCTCTCGGTCTTGAGAGTGTTCTTGGAGGAAGGAGTTCTTTCGGTCTTGAAAGAGTTCTCTAGAATTGTTGTGCATAATGATTGGTTTGAAAAGTGTTGGGTTGTGGGGATATTTATAATCAGGTTTGAGGTTATAGAGTTATTACAATAAATAAACGCGTTACACATTTTATTTATTTCATTAAATCTTACTTAAAACTCCCATGTCGAATTATTAATTCCTTGACATGTGTCCACGCTGATTATAATTCATATCACAATAATGATATTATTTCCTCAAAATCCCGACTATAAAAACTACACGCCATGTAATAATTAATACACGGCCTGTACTTGTTTTCCTTAAAACTACACGGTGTGTACTTTTATTTTCCACTTTCCTTTATTTTCTCCTCCACATTTATTAGACCTTGAGTAATGGATATTTATTTCTTAAATAAATGTAACTGCATTACTCGCTAATAAATATATTATTTCACCCACAATATATTCTCTCGAATAACTAGTGTCGAAATAAATGCGATCAGGCATCCTTAAATAATTATTAAACTAAAATTGGGAATAATATTTATTTAACTTGTTAAATTAATATTTAACTAAGACACATGGACACACTTAGTGTGTGACCCTTTAGGCCTCTTTCTCAGTGGCATTAGGCGGAGCCTGCCTAAAGTCCAAGGTTAGCGTCTAGAAACACGCCAAGGCAGCCATAGAGAAAGAAGTTAACACCACAATAATGTGTCACCTCATACGAACGCTTACCATGTAATATAATCCCTTTGTCTCAATATCTCTAATCAAGTGGGTTGCATGCTAGTTCCATCAACCCATGTGCTCGATTATTCTTTCTTTGACTTCCCGGAACTGAACTCTCCCATACCTTACCATGGCTATGGATTTATTTAGGCTATATCAATTTCATCAAAGGGCCTGAGATATCTACTTCCGTTATGGAACAGAAGGGGAAAATCCTTTCTCGCATTATCTGTTAATGCAGTATTACTCGTGACGCACCCAACGTATCCTACCTCGCTGCGAACAGTGTGTCGTCACAGTTTTCTTCAATAAATCTAAGTGCATGAGTTTTAATACCCATTAATAATAATCTTAAAGTCTAAGGACCAATACACACGTTCGCAGATGGGAACATCCAATGACACTATGAAATGCGGATTTCCTACTGGTGGGTCTCTTTCTCATAATATCCTCATGGATATTACCAAGGGATCACACCATGAGAATGTGCCTCAAAGTTTTATGAGTCCTCACCCCTAATGGCATGTATTATTTGTGTCCCTCAAATAACATCATCCGGCCATAGAACATATATTAAAGAATAGTGTTATGGAACTTCCGGTTTCTCATCATCGCAGGGATCCGCTATGACCCATTAACGCAATAGCTGTCCTTAGTACATTATCACATGCATTGTCATGTAGAAGAAAAATCAAGATGTGATAAGACATTTATTAATGAATAAAGTACAATGTAGTTGGTTCTAGGCCACCAACTCCAACAGACTCCCACTTAGACTAGAACCAACTCCTAACAACCTTTAACCCGCTAGCTCTCACATGATATTCATGCTTCTGCTGAGATAGGACTTTAGTCATGGGGTATGCCACGTTCTCTTCCGTGGACACTCTGATCACTACAACTTCACCCCTTTTATAGAAATCCCTCAAGAGGTGATACTTCCGGAGTATGTTCTTTGTTCATTGATGTGACCTTGGTTCTTTTGCAAGAGCCACCGCTGCAGTATTATCACAATAAAATGTAATGGGATCATTACTGCTAGGCACCACATCAAGCTCATGAAAAAAGTTCCGAATCCTGAAGGTTTCCTTGGCTGCATCATAATCCTCTATATATTCAGACTCTGCTATAGAATCAGTGACAACTGGCTACTTTGAACTCTTCCAGCTCACAGTTCCTCCATTGAGATAGAAAACAAATCCAGATTACGACTTCAGATCATTCTGATCTGTTTGAAAACCAGCATCAACATACCCTATGATGACAAGCTCCTCGTCTCCTCCATACACCAGGAACATATCCTTAGTTATTCACAGATACTTAAGGATAGTCTTAATAGCAGTCCAATGCTGTTCTCCTAGATCTGCTTGATATCTGCCTACCATGCTCAGTGCATAGGCAACATCAAGACTGGTACATAACATGGCATACATGATGGGTCCTATAGCCGAAGCGTATGTGATCTTACTCATTCTATATTTCTCTTGTTGTGTTTGAGGACACATTTTCTTAGAAAGATGTAGGCCATGTGACACTGAAACCAATCCCCTCTTGGATTATTCCAAACAAAATCTCTTTAGTATCTGGTCAATGTATGTACTCTAACTTAGTCCAAGAAGCCTCTTAGATCTATCACGAATGATCTTGATCCCTTGAATGTAGGCTGCTTCACCCAAGTCCTTCATGGAGAAACACTTGTTCAATCAGTCCTTAACTAACTGCAAGACTGGTACATCATTTCTAATAAGCAATATTTCATCAACATATACTATTAGGATAATGATCGCATTCCCATTAAACTGCTTATAAACACATGGCTCACATTAGTTTTTAAGGAACCCAAATTCCTTTATGGCTTCATCAAATTGAATTTTCCATGAACTGGATGCTTGCTTTAATCCATAAATGGATTTTTGCAACTTGCAAACCCGTTTGGCTTCACCTAGTGTCACAAACCCTTCTGGTTGTGCCATATAGACATATTCCTGAATGTTCCCATTAAGGAATGATGTTTTGACATCCATCTTCCAAATCTTGTAGTCATGGTAAGCTACTTTGTAAAGTATGATTCTTATGGATTTAAACATGGCATCTAGTGAGAAGGTTTCATAATAGTAAATTCCTTATTGCTGTCTGAATCCTTTAGCCACTAGCCTTGCTTTATAGGTGCTAACTTGACCTTCCATGTCCAGCTTTCTCTTTAATACCCATTTTCATCCAAAAGGATTTACATCAACTGGCTCATCGACCAGAACCCAAACTTGGTTCTGATACATGGAATCCATCTCAGAATTCATAGCTACTAGCCATTTTGTAGCTTCTGAGATTTCTACTGCTTCCTTGTAGGAGAGTGGTTTATCATTTTCCAACAATAATGATTCCCCATCCTCGATGACTAGGAAACCAAATCTCTCTGGTTCCCTTACCTCTCTGGAGCTCCTACGCAGTACTTGTGTTTCTAGAACCACTTCTATGAGGACCTGTGGAAATTGTTCATGTACCAACTCCTGTGTATCTTGAGCATCGACTTCATTGAAGTCAATCTTGCTCCCACTATCCTTTTTGAGGATGTGCTCACTCTCAAGAAAGACGGCCTGTCAGGCGAAAATCACTTTCTTTTCTTAAGGGTTATATAGGTAATATCCTTTCCTTTCCTTGGGATATCCTATAAAGATACACCTCGTGCCCCGAGGTGCTAGTTTGTTTCCTAAGGAGGCCTTAACAAACACCTTGCATCCCCATACACGTGTGTGAGACAAAATGGGTTTCTTTCCATTCCATAGCTCGGAGGGAATTCCATTTGTTTCCTTAGTTGGTACTTGGTTTAATGTGTATGATGCAGTTTGTAATGCATATCCCCAAAAGGATAATGGAAGATCCGCATGAATCATCATTGACCTCACCATGTCCAACAAGGTGCGGTTCCTCCTTTCACTAACACCATTCCACTGTGGTGTATAAGGAGGAGTGAGATGAGATAGAATCCCAGACTCCCGTAGAATATCGATGAACTCTTGGTTCAGATATTCTCCACCTCGATCCGATCGAAGTTTCTTTATCTTATTACCAAGAAGATTCTCTACTTATTCTTGAATTCCTTAAATTTCTCTAAGGCCTCTAACTTATACCTCATTATGTAGACATAGCCATATCTACTCAAATCATCAGTAAAAGTAATGAAGTAAGAATATCCACCTCTAGCTTCTACTGGAAAGGGTCCACACACATCCGTGTATACCAATCCTAGAAGTTCTGTGGCCCTTTCACCCTATCCACCAAAAGGTGGCTTGTTAATTTTTCCTTGTAAACAAGCGTGACATCTATCAATTGGTTTTAGCTCAGTAGAGTCTAAATAGCCATCTTGGAAGATCTTTGTCAAGCACTTCTCGTTTACATGACCGAGACAGTGATGCCACAACTGGGTGATGTATGGGTCATGTGAGTTTGTTTCATTATCTATTTCCATCACTTAGTTTTCATAATTTAATACATAAAAAACATTATTTAAATGTGCCATACCATAACATACGTTGTTCTTATAAAAGAGACAACCCTTATTTTCAAATTTGAAAACAAATCCATCTATATCCAAAAAAGATACAGAAATTATGTTCTTGGTAATACTAGGCACATAATAACAGTTTTTTAAAACCAGAATCATCCCAGTCGGCAGTGAGATGTGGTAATAACCAATAGCCAATGCAGCTAGCCTTGCGCCATTGGCAGCCCGAAGATCCACCTATCCTCTGGAAATCTCTCTAAATCTACTTGCTTCCAGCATTTGAATACATATGTGAGCCCCACAAGCTGTATCTAAAACCCAATGTGTAGAAATAGAAAGATTACACTCGATAACGAACACACCTTTTGCGTCCCCATGATTCTGGGTGTAGTTCCTCTTCCAGTGGACTTGCTTACCACATGAAAAACACACCGCCTCCCATTCCTTTCCCTGCCTCTAGATCTTCCCCTTCTTGGAGGGACTATGCTCGGGGGCTTCAGACCGTTTATAAGTCTTTGGACCCTTTTCCTTGTCCTTCCTTTTCTTATTCACCACAAGGAGTGCAGGTTTGTCATGCCACATGTCCTTATCTACCTGGTGAGTTAAGGGTAGAAGTTCTGATCTAGGCATAACTAGAACAGGCTCTTCCAGCACATACAATTTCCTCTCGTGGCGACGGATAACGCGTAAACGCCTCTGCCACTCTTGGAAATTGGTGCCAATGAGAAGGTTTTCCTTCTCGAGTATGGTTTGTAATGATATGTTTTAAGTCATTTTTTTTACGTTTCTACAAATTAAGATGAGAAAAGGTTTAGTAATTTATTAAAAAACTGAGAAAAATAAATAAATTAATACTTATTAGTCTCCCACTATTTTATCGAAATCCAATAGCCCTCACCATTGATTTTGTAATATTCTGTTTCCTGAATATTCTAGTGGCAAGGATCCATATTGCCCTTCGCATTACCCCAACTAGGGTTGGTCAAGCAACTTGAAGGGTTTTAGGTAGGCATTCCAAATGCCAACTGCATTAACTCGCAGCTCCTTGATTTCCTCAACCTTTGCCTCTTGGTCACACCAAGTCCTGCTGTGGTAGTTAACCCTTGATGCGAACCAAGTCAAGTCAACCAAAAACCTTGAATTAGAATTCCCCGATAATTGAAAGCACCCCAACTAGGGTTGGTCAAGCACTTTGAACTATGGTTCGATTCTAACCAAGATTATGGAAGGCTATACCGACTTAATATTTCTTTTGAGGGATTTTATCCTTATACGTAAATTTCCATTTTACTATCTTTGATTACATGCTTTTTAATATTATATGGGATATACTTAAGTGATTAACCATGTCTAAGATAAAATTTACGTATAAACTGGTTTTATTTTAGTTCCATCTTGGATGCTCGTTTAATTCATTAATTATGTGATTGTGACAACACACCCAAAATAAATAAACCATGCAACTGACAGAAATAAAATAAATGGCATGATCAGGAGCCTTTTCTATTGGTTATTTTATCTAGTAGTTGATAAACTAACCCAAGACCTAGGAGAGAAACACCTTGAACCTTTCGGGTACGTGTTTACAGCTTTCCACCTATCCACCTTTGTATCTCCTTGGATTGGTTTCACCTTGGCTCATGACTTGAGTCGCCTCCACTAGCTTGGGAGCTCCATCCATTACATATGCATTTATCTCACATGCAGGTGAGGGGTAAAAAGGGGTTTTTACATAAAATAATCCTTGGGCGCGCATGCCCTACATATTAATGAGGAGATGGCTCGTAGGACAACAAATTTAATTTAAATAAATAAATTAAAAGAAACCATTCACATACAAAGGTCTCGGTCTAGCTCATGATCATCCATACATGCAACGATATTTACGCATAAATAAAACTAGCATTCAATTATTTAATCATTCTTGTTTAAGATAAATCACACTCAAATCAATTAATTATCTTTAATTAATCAATAATTTTATCTTAAACCCTTTTCTGAACTTCCTTGAGATTCTCATCCATCATAATTTTAAACAAATAAATTCATTTAAAATTATCCTTGTACGTAACTTGTACTTTGGAGGCAACCCGGTGAATTACCATTTATTACACAGATGTTAAATTAAACACATATATATAAAACACTTATCACGTGTTGTACGTTAGCTTTACTCCTGCACTATGGTACACGTCTCAAGGGTTTTTATAATATAATAATAAATATTAATAAATCTGTGTAATTTGGGTGAGTACACGACGTGTAGTTCCGACTACACGGCTTGTACTTTTCTTCACCGTCCATCCGAAGTACACGCCCGGGGACATGGCATGTTAATGTACTTAGGAAATTTTCAGAGTACACGACATGTACAGTGGGACACACGCCGTGTAGTTTCCGCGTTACATGGTTTCCAACTGGGCAGGCCGTGTACGGGGTACACGGTCTAACCCTAACCCGAAGGGACTACACGCCGTGTTCTGTTGGACCACACGGCTTGTAATCCAGAAACCGTGTGCCACCTATTCCTGGTCAACACACGGTGTCATAAATTACTTAGATAGGATCAATACACAACCTAATTTGGCAGACCAGTCCAATTCATGAACCTAGACTACACGACATGTACTTCTGAATACACGCCGTATATTCTGGTGTTGTATGGCCAGAAACATTTGGATCCTCTGGATGAGTTCCTCTATTTTATTTTAATCAAAATTAAAATAAAAATTTGTTTCTGTGAGGTGAACGAGAAACGAGGGAGGAGGAACAGATCTCGAGATTCATATTTCCAGAACGATTAAAATTTAATTGAAAACAACTAAATTATTTAATGCGTAAATCACCAATGAAAAACTAAATAATTATAATCAACGATATGACCCCTCTGATACCACTTGAAGGTTCCGGGCACAGCGGAAGTGTGTTGGTGGGTTCTCCCAACATTAATTTTAACGTTAAGCAACGTTCAATCTGAGATCCGTCACGATTTAAAATGCCGAATCTTCGGAATAGAACGAATAATGAAAAACTTAAGAGGGAATCCCAGAACAATAGAGATAGGATCATCATATGTTGGTTATAAATAATTTAATTAATTTACAAGAATTAATTTGGTGGAATTATTTCTTCGTTGATGTCTCCGGTCACGATCCTGTGATCCTTCATTGTGCCATAGAATCCAAGTGTAGTATTCCTCTAGAGGTGATCCACACGTGTGCCACGTATCTCCAGATGTCGCCGAATGGATCTCCGGGTGCTAGCGTGGAAGAACCTTCGCTTGTGATGTCCGACTTCGATCGCCTTGATCACTTAGTCTTGAGAGCATTCTTGGAGGAAGGAGTTCTTTCGGTCTTGAAAGAGTTCTCCAGATTTATTGTGCACAGCGATTGGTTTGAAAAGTGTTGGGTTGTGAGGATATTTATAATCAGGTTTGAGGTTATAGAGTTATGATAATAAATAAACATGTTACACATTTTATTTATTTCATTAACTCTTATTTAAAACCCCCATGTCGAATTATTAATTCCTTGACATGTGTCCATGCTGATTATAATTAATATCACAATAATGATATTATTTCCTCAAAATCCCGACTAGAAAAACTACATGCCATGTAATAATTAATACAAAGTGTGTACTTGTTTTCCTTAAAACTACACGGCATGTATATTTAATATACACAACATGTACTTTTATTTTCCACTTTCCTTTATTTTCTCCTCTACATTTATTAGACCTTGAGTAATGGCTATTTATTTATTAAATAAATGTAACTGCATTAATCGCTAATAAATATATTATTTCACCCACAATATATTCTATTGAATAACTAGTGTCGAAATAAATGCGATCAGGAATCCTTAAATAATTATTAAACCACAATCAGGAATAATATTTATTTAACTTGTTAAATTAATATTTAACTGAGATACATGGACACACTTAGTGTGTGACCCTCTAGGCCTCTTTCTCAGTGGCATTAGGCGGAGACTGCCTAAAGTCCATGGTTAGTGTCTAGAAACATGCCAAGGCACCCATAGAGAAAGAAGTTAAAGCCTTAATGACGTGTCACCTCATACAAATGCTTACCGTGTAATATAATCCCTTTGTCTCAATATCTCTAATCAAGCGGGTTGCATGCTAGTGCCATCAACCCATGTGCTCGATTATTCTTTCTTGGAATTCCCAGAACTGAACTTTACCATACTTTACCATGTCCATGTATTTATTTAGGCTATATCAATTCCATCAAAGGGCCTGATATATCTACTTCCATTATGGAATAGAATGGGAAAATCCTTTCTCGCATTATCTGTTAATGCAGTATTACTCGTGACGCACCCAACGTATCCTACCTCGCTGCGAACAGTGTGTCGTTAGAGTTTTTGTCAATACATCTAAGTGCATGAGTTGTAATACCCATTAATAATAATCTTAAAGTCTAAGGACCAATACACACATCCACAGATAGGAACGTCCAATGACACTATGAAATGAAGATTTCATACCGGTGGGTCTCGTTCTCATAATATCCTCTTGATTATTACCAAGGGTGCACACCATGAGAAGGTGCCTCAAATTTTTATGAGTCCTCACACCTAATGGCCTATATTATTTGTGTCCCTCAAATAACATCATCCGTCCATAGAACATATATTCAAGAATAGTGTTATGGCACTTTTGGGTTCTCATCATAGCAGGGATCCGATATGACCCATTAATGAAATATCTATCCTTAGGACATTATCACATGCATTTTCACGCAGAAGAACAATCAAGATGTGATAAGACATTTATTAGTGAATAAAGTACAACGTAGTTGGTTCTAGGCCACCAACTCCAACAGTAGGTATATTGGATTCACTAAATGAATATCGAATAAAGTCTAAAATCATGGACACTAATTTTTAAGTATTTATATAGAGATACTTGATATTATATAACTTAATTGGAAAATAAAAGTTCAAATATGTGAAACACATTTTATATAGTTCTTCTTTTATGTCTTCAATGAATTCATAAAATTCATTTGTTTGGTGACTAAAGTTCTGATCAAGATTAACAAGATCATGATCAACTGAAGGTTATTTTGATCTATTAAAATATTGGATATTTTATTGTATAATTAAAAAGTTATCATTAATGATTTTTTGAATTGAAATATCCTATGGTGGGTCACTTTCGGTTATGTTGATAGTATAGTCATTTTTTTGACTTTCCATAACATTTGATTCATTAGACCAAATACAACATACATATCAAGAAGTAAACTGTTTCAATATCAAGTGATCATATACTTTAGTTCTATTAAACCATTTCTTGAATTTACAACCAAGACACCAACATTTTACTCTACTATCCACTGACCAGTTTTTAGTTTCATTATTTATTTTTTTCAATGTCTTGGCATACCAATGTGTGTTTTGAAGTAAATTAATCCAAATTTTATCAAAAATTATTAGATTCTTACTCTTATCCCTAAAAATTAAAATATAAATATATAAATGTTTAATCAGACAAGAATAATAAAATTTTAACATCACCTAACATCATCATTAAACAGGGTAGGGTCTTGATTCAATAGAAAAAAAATTTAAATAAAAATGATTCAACCAAACATGAAAAACATAAGAAAAATAAATGAATAAATATTAACCATCACAATAATAGGTTTAAATATCATGGAATGTGGTCTTTGAGGTGAGAAGAGGGAAATGGACATTGTGGAGGTTGGGGATATGATCCCAACAACATCCGACATGAATAGAGGTGGGGGAAATCAGGGAGTCAGGGAGAAGGATGGGTTAGTATATAAGAGGATAGGGTTCATATTCCATTGGGGGTGGTGGTAACCGAGAAATAAGAATGATGTTCTGGCGTCTCATGGAGAAGATTCGTTGGGGGGCATCATTGTGACCAATTTTGAGGAAGGGGTGTTGGGGGTCGGAGTCATGGGAGGGGGGACAACTATTGGCATCGAGGGAGGGGGTTGATGGGAATCACCACAATTAGTGTCAAGGGATGGGGGATTGGGTGTGAGGGTGATGGGGCCTTGGGGGTTGGGGTGGGGGTGGTGGGGGAGGGGTTAATTAGATCTTTTAAATGACATAACATCGGTTTTAATAAAACTATTGAAAAATCAATTGAATAGAATCCATTTTGTGAAATCAATGAATATTTTAAATAATATTCATAAATTTATAAATAGTAGTGGTTATAAAAACATCACTAATAAACCACCCCTAAGGACTAGTTTTTTATAGTGTCTAGTTTGGATCTTCTTAACACAAAAACAACACAATCTAATTGTGTTTTGAATGATCAAAATATTATTTGAAGAAAGAAAACATGAAAAATGTATTATTATTTAATTAAATTATTTATAAATTAAACATGAAATATCCCCTCTTCTGATTTCCATCAATCTATGTTAATTAATTTTCAGATTAATTTGTTGGCCATGATGATTTTGTGACATGTACATCTTAGATTATTCATTGATCATGAAAAAATCTAGTACATAAAATAACTTTCACATAAGTGTTTTAATGTTTTTTATTTATATAACCAATGTTAAAAAAATTCCACTTGATTTTTTAACATCAATTTTCAAAAAAAAAGAAGCTAAAACACTATTGTTTAACATCGATTATTTAAAAACTGAGATTAAAACTCAATTTTAACATCAGTAAAAGTATAACAGATTTGAATTTTTTTAATTATGGTTAAAATTAACCATTTTCAAAATTGAAATTCTAGATCACAATAAACAGGAGTTCCTTTTTCTTCATAGTATGCCTTTTAAATTTAAAATTTCTACCAAAAATGTGTTGTGACAACCCAATATTTTAGTATGTGTTTTCCTTAAAATCATGTTTAATAGATTTCTCTACATGAAACACTGAACTAAAAAAATCATGATATATATATGTATATATATATATATTAAATATAGTTTCTAAAACTAACTATTGAATTAGTATGTATGAATATGAGTAACTGAATTATGAAATTCATTAATATATATTTATTTATATAAGTTTGTTTACAAATTTAATTAATTCATTATTGTGTTTAAGAATCTATCTTTCTATACACTCCAAATTTTATAAATGAAAACTAAGTATAGTATTTTTAAATGAAAATGTTAATAAAATATAATATTGATTAATTAATACTATATTAGTGTTTTATAAAAATAAATAATAAGAACTATTAGTATTTTTAAAAGTTACTTTTCTATAAAAATAGTTTTTTTGATATGATTTATAATTTTTTTAAAAGTTAAATTTTTATATTTTATATTTTTAAATTGAAAAAATTAAATTCATTCTTATATTAAACATACAAATATTTTATTAAGATAAAGTTTTGGTATTTTTATTGAAAGATTCATTTTAAGGTGAATAGTATAATATACTATTTTCACAAATACCATGCATTTTATGGAATTATTCATCTATAAATATGATTTGGGAATTTATGAAAATTATTTTCTTGATAAAATATGTGTTTCATAAGTGGACTTATAAATTTAAAAATATTTTATTTTGTTTACAAATCTATAATTAACATTTTATAATATGAGTGATATTTTTTAATTTTTTTTTAAAAAAATTATACATTTAATATTTTAAAATTAATTTTCATCACCTATAGAAATTGAATAAAAAGTAATATATTTCAAATTTTAAATTATTAGGTCTAAATTATGTAATAAGGCCCATTTTTTGGGTCATAAAGGATTAGTTAGCATAGGTAAAAACTATTTACCATGATAAAATATATAATGTTAAAAGTGAGAAATAAAATGGTATAGATTCAAAAACATGTATGAGAATGGGTGGTTAAGGCCTATATTGACCTTATCTATCCCCTATATAATATTTCCCAAATCTATAGGCACTTTACATAAGAGTTACTTCCCATTATTAAAATGTTTTGGATATTTACAAAAAAATGTCACCCCTTTTCACTTATAAGATGGTCTATCTTATCCTAACTTAACCCCACACTGAAGACCCCTACGTTTATCCCAATTTATGTTCAAACATCTCTTAAACATTCATAGAAACCTTAAAGAGGTTTTTCTCTTCTTAAAAGACCAACCCTAAAAGTATTAACCATCTTCGAAAAGTTGATAATCCCAGAAGTGATGGATAAGTTCCCAAATAACTTTCCCATTTATATTTATTTTTATTCATTGATGATACTAAAAACATTACAACACCATATTAAAATAACAAAAAAAAGTATACTCAATATACGGATATGTTATTATAATGATGATACAATCATTAACCACCTTTCCCTCTTCCATTATGAAAAAATTTGGATCATGTGTACATGTGAACAACCACCTCCATAAATTAATGTGTTTATTTTTCTTTCACCTCCTAACATGGTGGTTTAAACAGAAATTCAATATATAATTATTATCCTTATAAAATATTTAATCTTGGTCCTAGTGGATAAGTCAAGGGGGGGATTGAGTTTCCAAAAAAAATTTATATTAAAACTTTTAAAAACTCACATCCCCCAATTTATAAAATAATCTCAGTTAACTAAAACTATAGAATTATACAATTTGATCATTTAAAAGGTTTCTTATAAGTTTGATAATAAATCAGTTAAAATTTTCATTAATATTATCTTAACTTTTAAAATAATTTTACTTAAAACAAACACCATATATAAAACACAAATTAAATTTAAATAATAGAGTAAAGTTTTTCTTTAATGTTTTAGAACAAAGATATAGATAAGTTATGAAAAAAGATACTGGTACAGTTTAAAATAAAGTAAAAAAAGAACTCATCTAAAACTCACATCAGGTTTTTAAAAATGATAGTCCTAAGATAGTATAGGTTATACAAAAGCCTCTTCTATCGTTCTTCATGGGATAAAAAGTATTCCATGTCACACATGACATCTTCCATAGTTATACGTGGGAACATAGATGAAATGGAATAGAAATAGAGTGTCTAGAACACTAAAATTCTATATAGGAGTCTATGTTTACATATAAATAGATTAAAATAAAACAAAACATGAAAGAATAGATAAAATAGAAAGTGAAAATGATTATAAATGATAATATTTGATTCAGATTAGTCTAATAAACTTCAGTTGTTTATAATACTATAAAAGTCTCATTTAAAATATTCAACTGAGTTTAGACTACAAGTTATTGAAAATAGAGTGTCATGGAAGAACAATGTTCAGTCTGTCCATCTTATCAGAATATCTCATTGTGTACGTGTTTGTCTGTTTGATATTATGAGAGAGGATCTGTATCCTTAAAAAATTTATTTTCTCTAAACTAGCCCTTGGTAGACATTAATTCTACAATCCTTATACTTTTTCCTTCTCAAATGTTCTGTATTTTTAATTAATGCTCTATAAAACAACCATACTAGATTTCAAAATTAATTCACTACTTAAATTATAAACATTAGGTTTTCTTCACTTAAAATATGGTTATTGATATCATGATTGGTTAGTATGGTTAGTTAACATGATAACTATCCACGATCACTTCATTTCTTCATGCAGTCAGTCCATTTCTTCATGAAATAGGTTCTTGACTTCATGCGGTATACACTTCTCTTGATAAGATCAATTGAATTATTCTTATGGTAGCTTCATCACTTCAAACAATCACTTATTTTATAACTATGATAGGTAAATATCTATGTGTTATATAGTTGGTCTTGCATTTACGATAAATATAGACACACACTATCAATACAAGACTAATAGAAAGTTGACTTACCTATTGCAGGGCAGGTTGGTTGTTCATGCAGTAATTTTATCTTCAATTCACTTTAGGATATTAAATGAATGATAGATTGATCTTAAATGGATGAGATGTTAATCTTAAATTCACAGTAGTTTGATTATCAATAAATGATCTATTTATGAGTTAGATATATTTTTTTCATCTGACGAATGGTCAGTAGCTTGTTCATTTGTTCAGTTAGAGTAAAATGTGCTGTAGGTTCTACAAAATCACATGAACTTCAAAGTCAGTTCAAATTCTTGACATGGTATTTACATTACACATGTGGTATGTTTTCATGGTAGGTTTAAGACTTGGTCAATTTTATCAATTTTTTAAAAAACAATTAACTAACACAAAACAAGAAATTCATTAGAATCATAATAAACTTGATTTGGGATCATTAAAATAAGAAGGTACTGGCCTTAAGACAAAAATATCCCTCTTTTTTAAGATAAAATATCATGACATTTGAAATAGAATGAATTGTATACATCAAAAATATATTTTCAATTAATTGTAACCTATAACTGTCAGTATCTCAAAGGTTTATAAAATTCATTAAATTCTTTAATGAATGTAATTAATTTTACATAATAAATCCATCTTTTTAGAATATAAGAAAGTGTATTAGATGGAAATTAAGAGATAAAAATTAGAAGATGAACACTTATGAGAATGAATACGTGTATTTCATTAACATTTCAAAAGATATTAAAAAAATTCAAGCAGTCTCTATTAGGAATTCCACTCAGAACCTGAATATGGAATTTCCCTTAAATATTAAGGAAGGGTAAGATCTTTTTATTTCAAGTTAAAGGTAGGGATATAAGGTGTAGTATAAAGTGAATAGTTTGAAGTAGGATCACCAATGACTACACATCTTGAAATAGGTCTTATATGTTCAACTGATTTTCTAGAAGACATGCCAAAAGGATTAATGGTATACGAGGTTGTTTCTAGAGATAAGAATGTAAGAATGGCCATATGAGCTAAGACAATTGTATTAGTTGTGTAAAATAAGGGTTACATTATCTTTTTAAAATCAATTACTATCTGATATCCACGTTCAAAATCCATAAAAAATTCCTCTTTGTTTCCATAAAGGTTTCTAACACCGAGGTGAGAACGTTTGGCTTCTCAACTTATGACATAAAATCCTTGGTCAAGGTGGAATCTTGAGATCCAAATAAATAGTTCTAAATATATCTTTCAAATATATTTTGGTGAATATATTTATTAGGTAGAAATCAATATCCCTTTTTATTTCTCTAACTTTCCTAGATTTGTTTACATACATCTTTACTAGTTACAAAGTTCTAGTAGCATTTGTTTGAATACATTCAAACACTACTTCCCTTATTAGTTTGAATTCATCATTGAAAGTATTCAACTTATCTGTTATGTTTTTTTGACAATATATTCATTAACAGAAGGTACATGAGAATAAGGAGGAGGAATCAAAGAAGAAATAGAATGAAACATTTTATTTATGAATCTCTAATCTAACTAAATCATAATATCAAATATATCTTCTTGTAGAAAACCAAAATTTTATCTTAATTCCTTAATATCATTTTGCATCATCTCTATTTTGAGATTAAATCTAGGTTGAATATGAGAAATGACTAAATTCATAGCCATGGATATTTCTTCCTCTCTCATTGGTTCCAAATAATTTCCAAAATTAAGAAAAAATTCTTTAAATACACATATAAGATATAATTTATTCTTATTCAAATCATCTTTAGTTATATAAAATATAGAACAGATAGATGTAGGTAAAAAAGTAGATGGATAATAATCCTGATGACTACCATAAAAATCAGATGAATACTCCATTGATCTATCTATTTCAAGATGAACTTCAGCTATATCACCAGCATCAACATCATTATGGGATGCATACTCAACATATTCAATAATCTCAGTTGCAGTATTACTTTACTTAGCTTCCTTACGACACCTGGTAGGAGTAGGACCAAAATTTATTTAAAAATTCGGTAAAATATGGTATTTAGAGGAGATATATGATTTCTATTTTGAGAATCAATATCAGATATTAAATATCCTTCTATAGTTCTCTAAGAATAAAGTATGGTAGGTCTACTATATCTAGGTGGGAATCCACCATTATCATCATCACTTCCAGAGTATGATAATTTGAGATAAAACTGGAGACCCATAAAACTTATCACCCTTAGTATCACTAGTACAAAAAACATTTTTTATGTCATCATTTTTTACGTCGGTTATAAATAACCGACGTGAAAAGCCGTAAAATTGATTTATTATAACATCCCTCCTTTTTATTACATAACAATTCATTACATTTTACAAATAGAGGATCTTTAAAGTCTTGTGTCTTGGAAATCAGGAACAAAAAACATGAGAAAAACATTAAACATTCTTCTAAACCACTTTTAAGGATTCATGATAGGTTCTTCCTATGTAAATTTACTTCATCTCATATGCTGGAGACAAATATCAAAGGAAAGGGTGAGCCAAAGGCCCAGTAAGGGTAAACAAGGGAGTCAATGTACTTGTGATATCAATAAGAACATGAATAAAAACATAAAGACATGAGAAATGAAAGAATAGGCATATCCTAATAAAAATAACTTGAATCATAACTTGAATATGTGGCTACAACATTTCATTGAGACATTCATGAACATATCACCAAGTTCCATCCCCAAGGTGTCATAAAAATTACCAAGGTTATTCACCATGGTATCGTAAAACTTGTCATCTCTAGAGATTAATTCTTTACCCAATGCATTAGGGCAATATCAGGGTGAAACCTTAATATGTATTTAATTTCATGTGATCCACCTAAATCATAATCAAATATTTCATAAATAACCCAAATGGAATCAAGTAAATGAGTTTCATGTCAAAATCGTGACGTTCAAAAAGTGCTTAAAAATAAGATCATTATGTCATTTATAACCCATGGAAAGGGAGTGAGGGTTATATGTGTGTAAATTACAGAATCAAATATATTATCTTTATATATTTATGAACACCCATGGAAACGAAATAAGTCTGGGTATTCACATAAATAAACAATATAATTTCTTGGGAGAAAGAGATAGAAATTTTGAGACGAAATTGATGCAGCATAACGACTATATAACATGGTTTTAGAAAACATTGAAAAGAGATGGGAAAAGGGTAACCCACTCATAAATAACTCATAATACAGTATGGGTACTAAATAATATCATGGTATGGATATTTTAATGACACACCACATGAAATGGAAACATGAAAGGAAAGAGAATATGCGATTTCTCTTACGAAAAATTCAGCAGCCTAATGGCGTCACTTAAAAATTCAGAAAATAAATTGATGAGAGTAGAAAGGGTCTCTCAACAATTAGACATGAAATGGATAGAAATGATAATATATAATAATATACCCTCAACATAAAGAGATGGAAATTATAAGACACTACATAAAGGAAGTCATGACTTAAAAGAGGAGGGTGAAAGGATCCCTTACCTTGAAGAGTAACTTCGAAAGCATGACGTTCAAGACCTTGGGAGGCTTGCGGGCACCTTGGGAGGACTCCTTGGGAGGTAAATAGACCATAACTTTGTTGGGGAGGATTTAGAAATGAAATTAATGATGTAAAAGCTTGGTATTTATTGGAGAAGTGAGGGGACAAAGAATTAATTTCCAAGGGACACCTTATCGGTGGTATTGGAAAAACCATGTGCTTTTCCATGGTATTTTCCCATGGTATTAGACACTTGGGAGACCTCATACCTTATATTACTATTCATAAGTCGACCATAATTATTGCATAATTATTACATCCTTAATGATGTCATTAAACACACGAAACTCAAAAATTGTATTTTCACTATTCACCGAAAATTCAACTTTCTCAGAAAAATCCCAAAATTTCACCTTAACCAAATATCGATGCTATAATTTTAAAAATGAATTCCATTTTATGAAAATAATTTTCTCAATATTTTTAATTTAATTTTTAAATAAAAACACTATTCACTGAAAATTCAACTCTTTCATAAAAATCCAAAAAATTTACCTTAACCAAATATCGATGCTCTGATTTCATGGATGAACTCCATTTTATGAAAATAATTTTCTAAATATTTTTAATTTAATTTTTAAATAAAAAACGCACTTCACCTGAAAAAAACTAATACTTAACCAATACTTCCTAGAATAGTTATTTACATATTTTATTGAATCACATTACTTAATCAAGGTGCCTAGATTATATTAATACTTTCTTAAGTGAGGTTACTCAATCCATTTGATCACATTACTAATCATAAGAGTAAAATCACTATTCATAATTTACTATTCATTAAAAATTAAGTTTATCTTATTAGAATCTAAATTTATTACTGAACATAACTGTAGAAGACCATTTTTTAAAAATCATTACACATTATAAATTATTTATGGTTTACATAAATATTTTTAAAATATCCTTTTTCTAAAATTCATCAATAATATGCATACTATATTTATTTGGACTTTTGAAAATTCACAGACTTCACCATAAGAATAAATGATAATTTTTATTTAAAATAAAGGATTACACAAGGCAGTTACAGTCTTGTTACATAGCCCCTTATAAAACCAACATAGGACCTAAGAGCAAGGTGTGCTAGGGTGATAAAATCTTGGGGCGGCTCGACCAACATTGCCTGAGTAGTGATTTCTATCTGTTTGAACATCTCACAAAGGCGATTCCATTCCAGCTTCACACAATGAAGTTCGGCTTGGGTTTGGTCCAGAGCAAAGTCCGAAGGTGCTACCTCCTTCTCGAGTTCCATCAGATGGGCTTTGATTGGACTGAGACTACTGGATGGGGCCATCAAATCTTCTTTCTATATTAATTAATCAGGATCACTTGTATTTGTATACAATTATCACAACATTTAGTTTCCAATAGTCATATTGACCAACAGTCATATAACAGTCGAAAACCAATGGTCTTATTTTAATTATACTCATTTTATTAAATGAGATAGTTTTGTTGAGTATAAAATAAAATAACACACAATGTTAGGAAACAAAATTTATTCAAAATTTCGGGTCGTTACAATCTCCCCCCCTTAAGAAATTGCGTCCTCGCAATTTTAAAATTGGGCTTGGAAATTTCATTGAAAGTCCCACATCAGAAAGAGAGTCAGTAAAACTATTACTTTAAAAGAAAGAAAGGGTAGTGCAAAGGTCACCCGAGTTAACCGATACTAGGATTCCATGTAAGAAAACATGGATATAGAAGAGAAAACAAAGGATCAAGTTCTGATGGAGAGTGATAGAAAACATGATTAGGAGAAAATTAACCACAAGAAGATCACAAACTTAAGATGTGTTAAACAGTCTTTGATTACCCAGTAGGAAACCTAAACCAACAACATTTTTGTTTTACGTTCCTTTTCATAATTTTGAGGAATTAATTTACTACATAGAATAAAAACATAAGGAAATATTCTTACCTTCAAGTAGAGTTTCATCCCTTAATATGTTTCCACCAAGACTAATCTTTTCTCCAAACAATGAGCATTCAAAAAGACTTGGTCTCATCAAAAGCACAAGAATAATCTTCTAGAGAATCACATAATCCACAAAAGAATGACTATATTTTTCCGTTTTCTTTAGTTATAAACTAAAACTAAAATGGTTAGTACAAGATCACATAATCTCCAAAATGGAAAATACTTTATAAAAAGATATATGACTATTGATCTTCAAAATTCAACAAAAGTACCCAAAGTTATAGAAAGACCATTCAATACACAATCATCCTTAAAATTATTTAGAATAAACTAAGATTGGAACTAAAAACTCAGAAGGATTTAATCACATAGTCTTCCCCAATAAATCTTAACATTTATCTCCAAATAACATTGACTACTATTAAAGCCTCATAATAAAGTGTAATTAACCTACTAAAATATTCTATATGCTAGGTTCATCATTTTCTAGAAATTACCCAAATCACTATATGTCCATAATAAATACATAAATTCTTACAAAAAAAATTCAACCATTCCTCCTCAATTTAAATCCTGTAGTATTTTATTTCCCCTAGGCATATAGTACTCCAAAAGAGAAAACATTGTCCAAAATAACCTTTATCATTTAATCAAAAAATCATTTTTCTATACAAAGGATATCCATTTGATAAAACATAAGTTTCCAAAATCAAAATTTTCTTGATCCATAAAAATAGTAGGTGTATTAGTCAGTCTGAAGGGCATAACAACAAACTAAAAATGCACATATCTTGATTGGAAGAAAGTTTTTGGAATATCATCATTCTTCACCCTCAATTGATGATAACCAAAATGAAGATAAATCTTAGAGAAGAATTGAATCCCACAAAGTTGGTCAAATAAGTCATCAATTCTTGGAAGTGAGTATTTGTTCTTCACTGTGATCCCATTTAGTTCTCTATAATAAATACATAGATGCATCGATCCATCCTTCTTCTTCACAAAGAGAACTGGTTCTCCCCAAGGAGACACACTTGGTTGGATAAACCCATTCTCTAATATATCTTGGAGTTGTTTCTTTAATTCCTCTAGCTCCACATTTTCCATCCTATAGGGGGTCTTTGACATTAGATGAGATCCAGGTATGAGTTAAATGGAGAAATCTACATATATTTCTAGGGGAGGTCTAGGTAACTCCTTAGAAAATACGTCAACATATTCCTAGACGATGGGGACATTTTCTAGAAGAATAAATCCTTTATGAGAAAATTATTTCATTTACGACTCTTTTAACTAAAAATGATTTTATGTCTTAAAGCTTCATTCTTAGACAATTTCATTTTTCTATAATTCCTTCATAATGATTCATAAAAAGCTTGCGATTAACCAAACATATACCCTGGGAGTGTCATAACCAAGAGTGCAACAAGGCCCATTTTCGTTTACCAATTCTCGTTCGAGTCTAGCTCAAAGCGGTGTTTTTGGGTTTTACCCCTATGTACATCTGTGCTAGATCCACCTCTACCTGCTCGTATCCTAACAGGGATGTATTTTCTTGATAAACCACTTACTCAATACTCACCAAAATACCAGGAATATTTCCTATATTTAATCTTTTCTATAGGGTTCTTCTTACAGTTTATTATTGTAATTTATATAAATAACTAAACTATCCATTGATACCAACTATAACATCCTACCTTTTTATTAAATAACATTTCATTACATTTTAAAAACAGAGGATCTTTAAAGTCTAGTGTCTTGGAAATCAGGAAAATAAAACATGATAACTACATAAAACATTATTCTCAACCACTTGTAATGCTTCATCATAGGTTCATTCTATGTACATTTACTGCATCTCAAATCGTAGAGATAGACATCAAAGGAAAGGGTGAGAAAAAGGCCCAATAAGGGTAAACAAGGGAGTCAATGTACTTATGATATCAATAAGAACTTGAATAAAAACATAAAGACATGAGAAATGAAAGAATAGGAATACACTAATGAAAATAACTTGAATCATAACTTGAATATGTGGTTACACCATTTAATTTAGACATTCATGAACATATCACTAAGGTCCACCCCCAAGGTGTCACGAAAATTACAAAGGTTATTCACCATGGTATCATAAAACTTGTCATCTCTAGAGATTAATTATTTACCCAATGCATTGGAGAGATATTAGGGAACACCCTTAATATTTCTTTACTTTCATGTGATCCACATATATCATAATAAAACAATTCATAAATAACCCAAATGGAATCAAGGAAATGGGTTTCATGTCAAAATCATGACGTTTAAAAAGAGCTTAAAAATAAGATCATTATGTCATTTATAACCCATGGAAAGGGAGTGAGGTTTATATGTATGTCAATTACAGAATAAAATATATCATATTTATATATTTATGAACACCCATGCAAACGAAATAAGTATGGGTATTCACATAAATAAACAATAGAATTTCTTGAGAGAAAGAGATTGAAATTTTGAGACGACATTTATGCAGCATAACGACTATATAACATGGTTTTAGAAAATATTGAAAAGAGAGGAGACAAGGGTCACCTACTCATAAATATCTCATAATGCAGTATGGGTACTTAATAAGATCATGGTATGGATATTTGAATGACATACCACATGAAAAGAAAACATGAAATAAAAGTGAAGATGTCATTTCTCTTACGAAAAATTCGGATGCCTAACGACGTCACTTTAAAATTCATAAAATAAATTGATGAGAGCGGAAAGGGTATCTCAAAAATTATACATGTAATGGAAAGAAATGAGAACATATAAGAACATACCCAAAACATAAATAGATGTAAATTATAAGACACAACATAAAGGAAGTCATGACTTAAAAGAGGAGGGTGAAAGAATCATTTACCTTGAAGAGTAACTTCTAAAGCTTTAAGTTCGGGACCTTGGGAGGCTTGAGGGAACCTTGGGAGGACTCCTTGGGAGGTAAATAGACCATAAAATCTTTGGGGAGGATTTGGAAATGAAATGAATGAGGGAAAGGCTTGGTATTTATTGTAGAAGTGAGGGGACAAAGTATTAATTGGCAAGGGACACCTCATCAGTGGTATTGGAAAAACCATGGGCTTGCCCATGGTATTTGCCCAAGGTATTGGCTACTTGGAACACCTCATAACTTATACTACTATTCATAAGTCAACCAGAATTATTTCATAATTATTACATCCTTAATGATGTCATTAAACACCCGAAACTCAAAAACTCTACTTTCACTATTCACTGAAAATTCAACTTTCTCAGAAAAATCCCAAAATTTCACCTTAACCAAATATCGATGTTTTGATTTAAAAAATGAACTCCATTTTATTAAAATAATTTTCTAAATATTGCTAATTTAATTTTTAAATAAAACACTATTCATTGAAAATTCAACTATTTTAGAAAAATCCCAAAAATTCACCTTAACCAAATATCGATGCTTTAATTTCATAAATGAAATCCATTTTATGAAAATAATTTTCTAAATATTTTAAATTTAATTTTTAAATAAAAAACACTATTCAACTGAAAAAAACTAATACTTAACAAATACTTTCTGGAACAGTTATTTACTTATTTTATTGAATCACATTACTTAATCAAGGTGCCTAGATTATATTAATACTTTATTAAGTGAGGTTACTCAATCCATTTGATCACATTACTAATCATAAGTGTAAAATAACTATTCATAATTTACTACTCATAAAAAATTATGTTGATCTTATTAGACTCTAAATTTTGTTTTGAACATAACTGCAGAAGACCATTTTTTGAAAATCATTACACAATATAAATAATTTAAGGTTTACATATATATTTTTAAAATATCCATTTTCTAAAATTCATCTATAATATGAATGCTTTACTTATCTAGACTTTTGAAAATTCACAAACTTCACCATAAGAAGAAATCACAATTTTTATTTAAAACAAAGGATTACACAAGGCAGTTACGGTCTTGTTAAATAGCCCCTTATAACACTAGAATAGGACCTAAGAGCAAGGTGTGCTAGCATGATAGAATCTTGGGGCGGCTCGGCCAACATTTCTCGAGTAGTGATTTCTATCAGTTTGAACTTCTCGCAAAGGCGATTCCGTTCCATCTTCACACGATGAAGTTCGGCTTGAGTTTGGTCCAAAGCAAAGTCTAAAGGTGCTACCTCCTTCCTGAGTTCTGTCAGATGGGCTTCGATTGGCCCGAGACTACTGGATGGGGCTATCAAATCTTCTTTATATATTATTTAATCAAGACCACTTGTATTTATAGACAATAATCGCAACATTTAGTTTCCAACGGTCATATTGACCAACAATCATATAATAGTCAAAACCCAATGGTCTTATTTTAATTATACTCATTTTATTAAATGAGATAGTTTTGTCGAGTATAAAATAAAATAACACACAAAGTTAGGAAACAAAATTTATTCAAAATTTCGGGTTGTTACATTTATAACATCAGTTATAATATAATCGTTGTTACAAATGCATTATGTTGATTTATCACGTCGGTTATTTTACAACCGACGTGATAAATCAAATATATCACTTTGTCTGGTCATTTATAAAATAAATTACATGATAGATATATTATATTGCTTTATGACGTTGGTTATAAAATAACCAACGTGATAAAGCAAATTTTTGACATCGGTTATATAAGAACTAATGTAATAACTAAGTTTATCATGTTGGTTTTAAAAAACTGACATGAACGTTAAAATTTTGAATCGCACCAATAATGAGATCAATTTTTTTACAACGCGGAATTGAAAATTTCAATTGCCGCATAATATTTCGTATAATGCGAATTTATTTTCAAGTGATTTTCGCATATTTTTCACGTCTGTTATATAATAACCGACCTGAAAAATAAATCCTTATGACTTTTTCATGTTGGTTATATAAGAACCGATGTGAAAAATACATTTTTATGACTTCTTTCACATCGGTTATTAAATAACTGAAATTAATAACTCGATAAAAACATGTATTTAATTTCCTAATCTTCTATTTAACTATTCCCAAAGCTCAAATGGAGTTACAGATCAAATGTTATGGCCATTGAAATTTGATCATCTCTAAACAAAGTCTTAAAGAATGTCAACTTCTGATCGCCAAAACTTCTCTGTTTGAGCTCCGTGACCAGTAAAAACAAAGATTAGAAAATTATATACATGTTTGTAAACATTTTTTACATCGTTTATTAAATAAAAAATGTAAAAAATTACTTTAACGTTGGTTATTTAATAACCAATGTGAAAAATCGAATGGAAGTTGGTTTTTCACGTCGGTTATTAAATAACTGATGTTAAAACTCATTTTTCAGGTCGGTTATTAAATAACCAACATAGAAAATGTTTAAAAACATGTAGATAATTTTCCAAGCTTCTTTTTGAGTGGTCACATATCTCAAACGGAGTTACGAATCCCAAGTTATGGCCATCAAAAGTTGACATTCTTTAAGACTTCATTTAGGGGTGATCAAATTTTGATGGCTATAACTTTTGACCCTTAACTCCATTTGAGATCTGGGACCAGTGAACTAGAATATTAAGAACTTAATTAAATGTTTGTTATTGATTTTTCACTTCGGTTATTTAATAATCGACATGAAAAATCAATTTTATAACCTACCAACACAGAATTTCAATTTTTTACAGCGCGACATCGAAATTCTTGATTGCCACCAAAAATATTTAATACCACATTTTATTTTACCATATCATTTATATGTTTTCATTATGCACATATGGTAATAATGTTTTACGATCATTTCTTTCAACCATCACCATCCAACCGAGTCAACTCGTTTGATCTTCAACATGAATCCATTATTTATTCTTTTTGCGATCTTATCAAGGTATTTGTTATTATTTTTCCATGATTTATGTTTTTTATGATAGTTTTATTAATTATTATACCATTTATTGATTCTCATTTTATTATAATGAATAATAATGTTTTGTATCATGGTAAAACTACAATTTATCCTTCATATTCAAAAAGTTCTTTTAAGACGAAGTTCTTCACTCCACGATCTCATCAAGGCATTCGTTATTATTTTTCCATGATTTATGTTTTTTATGATTAGTTTTCTTAATTAATATAAGATTTAATGATTATTATTTTATTATAAAGAATAATAATGTTTCTTATCAGAGTAAAACTAAAAATCCTCCTTTGGATTCAAAAAATCTTATTAAGATGAAACTTTCGTTGGCTCATTCGATGTTTCCTTGGAAACAAATATCAATCTTCTGATAGTCATAAATTTTTAACCGTAACTCAGTTTGAGCTCTACGACCTATAAAATCAAATCTCACGAAATTATCTACAATACGGTTAACAGTTTTCATGTCGGTTATTAAAAAACTGACTTAAAAAAATTCCTTTTAACGACGATTGGTTAAAAACCCACGTGAAAAAAAATCACGTCAGTTATTTAATAACCTACCTGAAAATGTTTTTTTATGATTTTCTCCTTGGTTATTTAAAAACTGACGTGAAAAATAGAGTATCAATTTAAAATTTTTTGAAAAATGGATGGTATTTCACGTCAGTTTTTAAATAACCGATGTGAAAAATTAGGGAAAAAATATTTATATCATCAGTTAATAAATAACAGACATTAAAAAAAATATTTTTAACATCGCTCACAAACACGTCGGTTCAAAACCGATGTGGAAAAGAAAAAATAACTGACGTAAAAAACTATTTTGTACTAGTGTATGTGCATCTGGTATAGAATTTTTGGGTGTACTTCCTTTCATTGGATATCCATATGAGTTGAGTTTATCTTATTCAGAGTCACCAGACTCATCCCACTATGGCCTATAACCATTGAAATATTATTTTATGTTAATAAGGTCCTCACATTGAAGTTCTTCTTAATGGGATGGTAATGGTAACAAAGATTTAGGTGGGCAAAAATACATAATATTAGAGAGTCTCCTATCATCCAAATGAGGCACCTAATATTCCTTATCAATATCCAACATCTCATCATAATCATCATCAAAATCATCATTATCATAATTATATTATTCTTATTACACTGCTTATGCACGAACAACCACTTCGTCATCGGAATAATAAAAAACATCATCATGTTCAATACTGGGATCCACTAATTCCCTTGGTCTAATAGGATATTTTATAGGGTCAAATTTCTCATACAATTTCTCAATTCCTATCACCCATTACCATTTATAGGTATTACAATTCCACTTCATATTTTTGAAAATATATTGGGTGAGGTAAATACCTTCTAAAGAAGTTATTCTTTCCTCAAACAAGGAACAATTTTTTTTACTCTAACAAGGATGAAATGAGTTTTGGGTAAGGAAAAGAACCAAACATTTAATTAGGATTACAAAAATCATACATATGTCTCATTAAATATCTACACAGACTAATATGAAATCCATTTTCATTAAAAATTGTAATAATAGATCTCGGTTCCTCAGTATCCTATAATATCATTTTCTTAGATATATCAAATATTGGATGAATTCACCTAGTAGTCTACACTTTCTAATCATCTCAATAGTTACTAGTATTCTAAGAGTTCCATTCTTATACAACTCTTATAATGAACTAGGAAACTCAAAATGATCATGGTTGATTGGATACGAACTCTGATTGTCTTCAAATTCACTTTTATGAGTCACACATATGAACTCTTCCCATCACATATAAGAAAAATCTATAACTTCACCATTTATCAGCATCTTAATGAAACCTCTTTTCTATCTAGTAATAAAATTAAAATGCATTTAAAACTTCTTAACAAGATTTGAAAAAAGGCTTACTATTATCCTTAAACCAGTTTTACCATCCTTGAATTTAAATCACTTTCCAGACCAATGATTTTCTCAATAGAATCCTTTTAGAATTGATTTCTTTTTTATCAAAAACTTTATGATAAACTAGAATTATATTTCATATCATCACTACTATACTCATTCTACCTTTATTTTTCATCAAATTCTTTGAAAGAAGTGAATGAATAGGAAATGTGAAAACCAACACTTGATTCATCCACATCTTTTCCAATGTTATGTTAGATTTCTTAGAATGTTTGGATTCGAGAAGGATTTTGAGAAAGAGAGAGAAGATTTTGAGAAGGGTAAGGATTTCAAAACAAAATAAAAATTTTAAGGAAAATAATTCTCATTGATTCAGATTCTTTTTTAAAAATAATTTTAATCATTTAGGTAATAAAATAATAATAAAAACTCAATAAATCCTTCCAAAAATATTCAATAAAAATTGTAAGTATATAATGCACACAATTAGTATAATAACCATGTACTTGTGGAAACTTGGTCATAATAGGTCTACTGACCATGGATTCATTGTAATTATACTGACCATATGACTTAAGTTCATGGTAAGAAAAGTGGCGACCATGTAATTTAAATCTCACGATAAGTATAATGATCGTGTGATTAATGTTCATGGTGGACATACAAACCATATAAACACATGGTCACAGTAGGTACACTGACCATATGAACAAAAAACTCATGGTCACTCTACTGACCATGTGAGCCATAATTCATGGTTACTTCAGAATTGAAGACATAAGATTATCATTTAAAACCATAATTTAAGTAAAAAAAATATTAATATGAAATTGAAATAATTAGACATAGTTTATCACACCTAATTCATTTATGATACAGTTAATTCTCTCAACGTTCAATTGATTTTTAAATATATTAATAATATGATGTTTAGTGATAATGAATTCAATAGTTATATCAACTTTTTGAAAATGGTATCTCTAAAAGTGATGTTTTATATCAAAATATTTTGTCCTTGAGTAAGAAATAAATTTTTAGAGATTATTATTGAACTGTATTTTCATAATTTAAAGTTACATATCAAAATTTATATCCATATTCTAGTAATGCGTGTTTCATCCATATAATCTATGCATAGAAACTACTTATATCTATGTATCCAACTTCAACAATGGATAATGTAACAATTTTCTTATTTTTACTACTCTATTAAATTAGCGAATTTCTAAAAAATGAACAAGTTTTAGAAGTTACTTTTCTATCTAACTTAAAATGACCAAAATCTGAATTTGAATAATTAACTAAATCAAATTCTTATCCTCTAGAATAAAATATTCCTAAGTTGGTTGTATTTTTAAGCCATTTAGTAATTATTTTTGCAATAAGTAAATGTGGTTAATTTGGATTTTATTAAAAACTTTTACCAAATAAGACACTAAACATAATATCAGGTCAACTAGAAGTTAAGTATAGTAAACTTTTAATAAAACCTATGTAACTGGTCAAATCAACTATTTTCCTAGTTTCATCAAGATCCATTTATATCTTGTACTCCTGGGAGTATCATTACATTTCTTACTATCAATATAAAAACAATTTAAAGGATTTTTAATGTACTTTATTTGATTTAAAATTATTCATTCCATATTTTTGAAAATCTAAAAACCAAGTAAGAATTTCAACTCAACCATTAAATTCATTTCAAACTCATTCTAAATCATTTTGGAAAATTCAGTACATAAGGATTTTTTGGATGATCTAAAAATCATACCATCAACATATATTTTTACTAAAAACAAATCTTCTGAATTTAATTTAATAAATAAATTAGGTTCATTTATTCCTTTAGAAAAATAGTTAGAAATAAAAAATGAGCTGATCATGTCACAATAAGTTTTGGGTTCTTGTTTCAAACCATATAAAGCTTTTCTTAATTTGAATTCTAGGGGTTTTTTCCAAAAAACTTCCCCAATTATATAACTATTTAATAATGAAATGTTGACACCAATTTGATATAGTTTGAAATCTATATGTGATTCATAGGAAAACAAAATTTTGATATCTTTAACTATTGGTGAAAATGTTTCCTCATGGTTAATAACTTCCTCTTGAATATATCCTTATGCTACCAGTCTTTATTTATTTCAAATTACAGTCCCTGATTTATCCACCTTGTTTCTAAACACATATTTAGTGACAATATTCAGAAAGTCCTTAGGTATTTCAATTAGTTCCTAGACTTTATTTCTTTCAAAATGATTCAAATATTCTTTTATTTCTATTACCCAGAATTCATCATCTATTACTTTATTGATGTTCTTAGATTCTATCTGTGACATGAAATCTTGATGTTCAATTTTTTAAGAAAATATTTAGTACATGTTACTCTGTCTAGGTATCTAAAAAAATTATCTGAGGTGTGATCTCTATGAGTCTTAATTTTACTCGGGATATGATTATTTAGCACTTCATTTTCATTGAGCTTATGGTTCAAACAGTTCCTCAAAGATGGGTTATTTTCTTATAGCAGGTTTCAAATAATCGTCACTTTATTTTTTATTGATATTTAAATTAGAAAGGTTACCCTCAAATATTTACAAAGGTGTCTTAGGTTTATGTGGATTTATTTCATCAAATTGTACATATATAAATTATTTTAAAATTTTGGTCTTTTTATTAGATACCCTATATGATATATTGAATATTGAATATATAAATAAAATTCTTTCATCAATATTATATTCAAACATTTATAATTTATCTCTTTTTATATAGTATAAATACTTTACAACTAAAAAGTATAAAGAATTATATTTGGGTTTTCTCCCATTCTATAACTCATATAGGGTTTTCTTTAAGTGTAGTCTAATAATAATTCTATTAATAATATATCAAGTTGTATTTAAAGCCCTTTATAAAAAATAAATAGGTAAATCATATTCATTAAACATAGTATGGAAAATTTCTTGAAGAGTTTTGTTTCTTCTTTCACCATTATTTTATGGGGACCTTAGAGAAACAAAGTTTGAACTATACCCATGTTTTTCACATATAGATTCAAAATATTTATTTTTAAACCCACAACCATGATCACCTTTTAAGGTCTTAATTTTAATTTCACTAATAGTTTTTAAATATTTTTTATATTTTTAAAAATAGGAACAAGATTCGATTTTGAGAGATAAAAAAATACCCATTTGCATCTAGAATATTTAGTTACTATAACATATGAATAGAGTTTCCAATTTAGGATAAAAACTATATAGGGTCAAAAATCTTCCAATGGAATAAACTATAGGGTTTTAGAATTTGAAACCTATATCTTCGATATGAAAGATATTTTATATTTTTTAACCTTTTAACATGGGTTACTGACTTTAAAAATTGGGAATTCTAGATTCATTAGATCCTTGAGAGTGATTCTCATGATCTCGGTGACTTTCAGGGCCGAGCCTGGGAGGATTCTAACAAGAAGCTACAGTTCATGGGTCATGGGTATGAACAACATATAGGCTCAGACTCGGTCCTGGGGAAATCCTTTTTGTTGGTTGCAAGAGGATCACACTATGGACATGGGAGTCTGGATGGTGAGTGTGTTTTGGGCCCTTAGGACCCAAACACCCTTGGTGTCTCCCCCCTGCCCATCTGACGGTTGGAAGGGGGGGGGGAGAAATCTGGCCTGGACAATAAGGCTGGTAAGGAGGAACATCTATGCAAGTAGATTCCCTTTAATGAAGGCATGTTGTTGAAACTGGGGAACTAATTTGAGGGTTTGGAAGTTCATGAACCTCCAGTGTCTCAGGAGGAGGTGTCTTCAGGTGATGACAACTTCAACCACACATCAGTGGATAACTTGGACCAAATTCAAGGGAAAGGTCCTCATAGTCCTAGAAGGAAGAAGGGAAAAAAGCATCAAAGATTCAGGGAAGTGTATTGTAGTTCAGGGGAAAAAGACAAAGGGTCACAAAGACTACTCTCACTTGAAAAAACCAATGGAGACCAGGTCGGTCAAGAAGGGTAGAAACAATGAAGACCCAGTCCTTTAGAAGGGGGAAAGTGAAGAATCAAGAAGACAATGAAGAGACAGAGAAGCAGAGGATGAGGAGTGCTTGAAACTTATCTTGCATTTCAAGGAAGAAATGCTTGAGCGGGCTGTACATCCCAATGTACCAGAAGAAGAGCTCAATATAATCTATGAACGAAGGTTACGAGTTGATGCCGCAGAGGAGAAAGAAGTGTCATTAGATAAGCAAGATAGAATATTATCCCGAGGATTCAATAAGAGTAAAATTACCTTAGAGGAATTTATTCAGATAATGGAAAGGATGATTTCTCACCTTGAAGAGCTTATCAGAGAGGATTCAGAAACCCAGGTTAGTTTGCTGCACTGGGAACTTTATAGAGTAGCTGAGTCCAGTAATATTAGTCTTGTTTTTAATTATTTTGTGATCTCCTTTAGCACATAGTGATCCTTTTGTGAACTATGGTTTCCCATTTTTTCCTTAAAAATGGCTTAATAATAAAAATTAAAATTTGGAGTTAGATCCTTGATTAATACTTTCCTAGTTAGATTTATAAGTGAAAACTAAAACATTCATGGAATTTAAAAAATTCACATGAATCATTTTAAAATTTGAAATGGTAACCATAATTACATAACTATGAGATTCTAAGAAGATTATATTTTAACCCTTCTATAAATAAGACTTTATAAATGAAAAAATTATTATAATTAAAAATTTGACTGAGTCTAATTATTTTTCCTTTGGAATTGTCACCAAAAGTGAAATGTACACCATTTAATTTCATAACGTTCTTGAAGATCGATTCATTCCAAATAATGTGTTTGGAACATCCACTGTACAAATACCATAGATGTTTATTAGTACTCTTCAATAAGTTTTCCTATAAAAATTTACAAAAGAAATGAATTTGGTACCCATATTTTGTTTGGTTTAGAAATGTTAGAGACAAGAGATTTTAGAATCAATAATTGGTTTAATGGTTTCCCATAAATATATTTTAATATTTTATAAATAAAAACATTATTAAGTATAGATGAATAATAAGTGTTTCTAGAATTTTAAGAACATGAACTAGGAACAAATTTATTCTTATTAATCTTCCTCTATCTTGGATGGTAAAAAATTCTATTTGTATGCTTAGAAGTGGTTTTTTTGAAAATAATTCTACTATGATTTTCTCTTCCATTTTTAAAACATTCTAGATCATTTTTTATTTTATCATTAGAAATTTTAAGCTCATTTTTTTATTTTAATAATTGATCAATCTTTCCTTGTTCTACATAAAAATCAGATTTAAAGTGAGTAGACATAACATGAAACTTATTTAATATTTGGTATTTATCCTCAATCTCATTAAAGGTTTCTTTAAAATTATTAAATTATTCAAAGAGATACCTACTGGGCATATTTTCTTCATTATTTTCATTCTTATAAAGGTTGGGAATATGTTTAGGTGTTTCAGGACTAATATTTAGCTCATCACATGTGTTTTCCAGGAAACACATGCTAGTTATATCATTTTTCCCTCTCTGCTTGAGTTAGAGTAACTTGAACTATATTTTAAGGCACTCCAGGTGGGTTTCATGGAATTTTTATAAAATTTCCCATTTTAATTAGTCTTTTTCTTATTTTTCATATTAGGATAGTCAGATTTAATGCGTAATTTCCTTTTGCACTCATATCAGGTTATCTCATTTGTGGACTCGTCATTTTACCACTCTTTCCTCTAATTGCATATATTGTCATACATGCCATTATAATTTTATTTCTTGAAGAAATTCCCCTTCCTGTTGAAATTCTTGAATCTTCTAGAAAAGTTATCCATTTCCTCCTCCCTATCTAAAGGCAATTCATCATCACTTGAACTTTCATCTTTGATTATTTACTATTATCATTGAGGTAGATGTCTTGAAGGACAATTAATTCATCTTAGGTTAATTTTCTTTGTCTTTATTTACTTTTAAAACTTATGCATAGATTATAAGTTTTTGTATAAGATATTTTATTGAAAAATTGATGATGTAATAAGATTCTATGATAGAAATAGAGGTTCCCCTCCACCTATTAGGAAAAAATATCAGAAGTCACATCACTTGATCATTTTATCCAATTTTTTTTCCAAATGAATGCATGATGTCATTAATTTCATTAAACCTATGATACATATAAGAAATTTATTTATTATGATTTATCTTAAATATATAACGTTTAACAGTGTAATTAATTAATTTCATTTCTTTAACATTAGATATTCTCTCATGAGATATAACAAGAGTATCCCAAATTTTAAATATATAAGAACTAGCAAATATTCTATTAAATTAATCTTCTCCTAATGCACAATATAATTCATTCATTAGTTTATAATTGTAGTCATATGTAAGCTTAGTGACATCACTTAACTTAGTTCTAGAAACTTTGAGTTTTTCAACTTTATCTTCAATAATAATATAGATATCAAATCCCATTCTCTCTAATTGACCATTTATCTTGATATTATATAGAAAATAATTTATTTTTATAGAATATAGTGTCTTATTAGTGGACATTAATTCTTGTATATTATTATCCATGAAGAATAGAATTTATAAAAAAAATATAAACATAATATATTTTGGTAAAACATGATCACAACAAAAAGTATTTTAAAATATTTGATAGCAAATATTGGTCCTGGTGGATAACTCAAGAGGGGTTGAATTGCATTCCCAATTAAAAGTTCTATTAAAAATTATTTAAAAATTAAATACCATAATTTATAAAATATAAAAAATTAACTAAAACTTCAGAATTATATAATTTGAAATTTCAAAATATTTCTTATAATTTTGATAAAAACTTAGTTAAAATAAGTAATAATATTATTTTTATTTTTTAAATTTTATTAATTGTAACAAACACCATATATGAAACAAAAATTAAAGTTAAATTATAAATTAAAGTTCTGCTTTAATGTTTTAGAACACAGATAAAAATAATTTTAGAAAATAGATAATGGTTAATTTTAAAATAGAGTAAGAAAATAGATTAGAGAACAACAAAAATAAACCAGGGGACCAGTATCAAGTTAAAACCTAATCCCCTCAACCTAGAAATCACCCACTACCAAGTAGTTTATTATAAAATAAACTTATCACTAACTTTAGTTATGTTTTTACAAACAATTCTAAGAATAACTTCAATAATGTAAAAAATACTCTTCTATAGTTCTTAATGGGATAAAAATGATCCCATGTAACCCATGAACTCTTACATAGTTATATGTGGTAACACAGATAAAAAATATCAGAAATAGTGTGTCTAGAACTCACCAATACTATACATGAGTCTATTTTTATAGATAATAAGATTATAATAAAAAACTCTCGAAATAATAACTAAATAAAATGGGAAAAAGGAAAGAAATGATAATATTTGATGGAGCTCAGTCAGATCAGATTCGATTGTTCAGAAGACTCTAAACTTTTCATTGAAAATCATAAACTGAGTTTTGAATAAAAGTTATGGAAAATTGAATGTCATGGAAACATTGTGTCCAGTCTATCCAGAGTATTAGAATATATCTCCATGTATGGGTTCACATGTTTTATCTCATGAGATAGGTCATGTATCTGGAAATAATATTTTTTTAACTAAAATAGTAATTGGAGGATATTTATAATTTAACTATTATAGTTTTCATTCATAAATACACTGGATCTACAATTAATGATCACGAAAATAGTTGTTGAAGATCTTAAAAATGTTTCACTAATTATGTTAGATATGTTAGGTTGACTTTACTTAAAACATAGTTACTTGAGATCACAGTCATTTGGAATGGTTATTTGAAACGACAAATAGAAACAATCACTTCATTTATTCATGCGGTTAGTCCATTTATTCATGCGATAGGTTCATGTATTCATGATGTAGGGAATTATCTTCTTATGGTCACTTGATTTTTTCTTATGGTATCTTCATCACTTCACATAGTAAGTTCTTTTGTACTTACAATTTGTACAACTCTATATGTTAAATAGTTGTTCTCGTAGTTACTAAAAATACAAGAACATACTATCAATAAAATAGTTGAATAAATTTTTCTTACTTTCTGCATGATAGGTTTGTTAGTCATGCAATAAGTTTCTCTTCAATGCATGATAGGTTGGTATTCAATTAACAGTTGGTTTATCTTTAATGTATGGTGGGTTGATCTTCAATGCCTGGTCAGTTTATGAATTGGATATAATTTTCTCATCTTACATGTGGTAGGTAGTTTATTTGTGTGGCTAATTAGATTAAAACCTCTGGTAGGTTTCACACAGTCACTTGAACTTCATGGTAATAATCTTGATTTGGAATCATTATTATAAGGATATTATGGTCCTAATCCAACATTTAGTATTATGGAATACTGAACCATATTTTTTTATCTGATTATAAGAAAAATGAAATCACCATCTATGCGTACTTTTGGACAACCACCTACATGGTATGATGCATTACATTTTTCAATACCACTTTTCATGGATATATATAACAATAAGTTTAAAGGGTAAATAATATTTTTTTAATATATAAATAAGGGTCTGTTAGTACTAATTTAATAACCACTTAATAATAATAATGATAAACAATCATTATATAATTAACTATCTTAAATAAGAAAACTAATAAGAAAAATAATTTATTCATACTATATAATTATTTCATATCCATTTGTTATTCTTATAATTTTTCTAATTTAGATATATTAAACCAATAAATAGTAAATAATTCCATTATGCTACTTTTATAATGATATTGCAACCAAATCGCAACATAATCATCCATTAATCATGGTATGTTCATGTTTGGGATAGTTTGACCACCCACTTGAATGATGCTATGAAATTATATCATGGATGATCATGAAGTAATAATTAATAGTATCATATGATATTAATATTTAAATAAATATTTTTTTGGTTATGGAGGTATTATATTAATATTTGATTTATTAACTAATAAAACACCCTTCATGGGTTAAAAATCACCAAAATTTTCTTATTATCGATTTCATCTTCTAGGATAAAGACTAAATCACTATTAAAATGAAAGATAAATTTTATAAACAATTATAAATCATCCCTTATCGTAACATTAATAATTTGGTAAATAAGGACTTTGTAAGAAGAATGAATATTGACACTGCTCATACAAAACTAGTATAAACCATACACCCTTGATGTGGGAAAATAGTTAAAAACTAACTAATATATATATATATATATATATATATATTTGTGTGTGTGTGTGTTTGTGTGTATAATTATTATTAATGTCACATCCCATTGTTGCTTCTAGGTACTACCATTTAGTTGATTTATTTTTTCTCATTTCTTGTTGATCTGTAGTTGTTCTTGTAGTTTTCAAATCCTTAAGGGGTTAGGGGGGATAAAATCGAGAGTGTTAATAATTATGGACATGATATAGTAGTGGGAAAAGATATAGGGGTCCACCAACTACTTGGTGAGGATCACTGGCTCACCATTGAAGGTCATCATCCTACTGGTGTATTGACCTTGACTAACCCAGGATATACAAAGTCCATAGTCTAGCCAGTGGAAGTTCTAGGGTCACATGAATTTTTCCTTCAACAATCATCTATCCAGTGGTTCGTTATTAGCTATTTGGTGTAAATTATGGGTTTCATTCATTCGTCTTGTAGTCACCAGCCAGACTATGGGATCCACTGGGCACTCGATGGGATCTACTAGGTAGCCAGTGACGCCGTTCAGGACGAAAAACAGAGGGGCTTATCACATTTTTTCCTCAAAGACCCCATTTTATTTCTGAATCATTCACAATCAAGTTTCCTCCACCCATGAGAAACTATAATCCCTCTTTGGATGTATTTGGATCTCCCAACTCAAATCCTTGGAAAATAATAGTTTTGATCACAACAATTATCCTCTTTCGATTAGCCTAAATTTGAATTGGTCTTAGATCCCCATATTCTTTACAGTTATCTTATTTCATTCTATAGATCGGTGATAAAAACCATGATAATTCATTGGATTAAAATTAAAAATTGGGAATTGTGAATATAGGTATCTTCCCCTTGATTATTCAAGCATTATATCTCTACGAATTTCTGATTCCTTCTGATAGTTGAATTCCAATAGTGTCAAGGTAGGTGGTTTCATGAAATGAATTTATTCTATAAAACTCTCATGTTTTCTCCATGAAATTTATTTCTAAAATTGGTTAAAGGAATTATCAATTTTTTTTATGAAATACAGTGGTTTTGGTTATGTTTATGAAGTAGTTTTTCCCATTTGGTATTGTTAATGAAATTGGTTTTTAAATTATATTTTATATAGTTTTAAATGTTTAATGATTACATACATATGAAATTACATTTGAAATATTTTAATTCTGAAAAATGGTAATCCCAACATTGATCATCATTCTAGAAGAGATCTATTCTTTGGAATGAACACTTACCCTCTAGGATTCTTGATCTAGGGTAATGTGTGCACTAGGTGGCCTATTGTGTGGCATTGATCCATTCTCAAGAGTGAACTATTACTCCTTATGACTATTTTCTAGGGTAATGTACACACTGTGTGGCCAATAAAGTATCGAAATTATATGCGGATCCTCATTAATATCGTCCTAATTTTACGAAAAGGTCTAATTGTGACACCCACTATGTCACTATGACATTAATTAATTAATTAATTAAATTAATTTTGATCTATTGGGGGTTCCCAAGATTTTTAGGTTAGAATTTTTAAAAAATTATGGTTTTTGGCACTATACATGGTTTAAGAAGGGTTGGATCAAGCATGAAGCTAGCGTAGGAGGAATTGTGTGGGTATTTAATGAGTCTGGAATGAGGCAAATGAATTGTGCATGGTTAGGTAAACCATGAAACAAGCTTATGGATTTCCTATATGTCTTATCAATTCCCATTGGTATGTTTGGATCATAATTTGTTCAACTACATGACTCTCCTAGGGGAAACCATGTGAGTGCCCCATGTTTTTATGGTAGGGACAATATGGTTGGGGCATGGTCTAGAAAACCAATAACCTTATCCAATTATATATATATATATATATTAATTTTTTATTATTCATTTTATTTCTAACTTATTTATTTTCTTATCCCCTCTCTACTCATGAAATCACCCCCATGTACCTCTACTTGGCTTCGCATGATACCCCCTTTGGGCCTCCTCTCCACTCGCCAATTAAAACCGATTTATTTAGGATTATCTCTCAATTCATCAAGGTATAACCTATGATTCCTCATCCTACATTATTCTAGTATTTTCTCTCCCCTATATCTCCTATTTTATTGGATGAAACCTAGGTTATGGGATAACTTGATTTTTTATATTTTATTATGTTGTTAGGTTATGTGATGGGTCTATCAGGTTAGCTTCTTCTGTGTTTTTCCATATTCCATCAAAGGAGAATCATTTTGGTCAATTTTTGTTTTCTTGTCACCATTTGTGGTAGGTTTTATTCTAATTTTTTATTAGCCCAATTTTAATTGGGGTATTTTGATTATTTTTAGTTTTCTGTTGGCTATTTAGGGAGTCTTGTGCCTCCTTAAAGACTTACACACATATAAATAGGTAATTATATATATATATATATGATTTAATTACACATATTACCTCATGGATAGGGGAATATGTTCATTAGATTAAGGGTTGTATGTATAAAGAGTTGTATATATATGTAACTGAGAAGTGGATATCATCAAAGGCGATGATTTATAAGGCACTTCAGCTTGATTTTATTATATTTGAGGTAGGTGTTACTATGGAATTTGTTTCATTTTGTAATTTTGAATGTGATTGTTATTTCCAGTTCCATTTTTATTAAAACATAGATATATGTGATATCAACTTAATGATTTCAAACCATTTCACTATGTTTTTGTGCTTGGAATAAATGGTTTATTATGTGGATCACATGTTTTCATGTTTAAAAAGGAATGTTTAATTATGAAAATTATTTGGGAATCTCCCATATGACTTTTGAAATGGGTTTCAGATAAAATTGATGGATTTTTATCTGATTTTAGTATTAAAGGAGTAAAAACCACACTTTTATCGGAATTTGGAATTAGAGTGAGGTGTGGTCGAAAAATGCTTTAAAAAGGGGGTTATTGATTAGATTTCAAATAGTGATTTGAAATGTGTATGTGGTTTAACCCTTGAGAAAATGCCATGGTGGCTTCTTCAAAAGTGCTTTGATGGGAATGAATGGACTTTTGCCTTGTTTTGGTTTTAAAAGGGTGGAACCCATGTGTGTTATTTAGCTTGAAATTTTTTATGTAATGAATGAATTATTTAAAGCTCTTAAAATGGTTTAACTGATATTTTATTTAATGAGAAAAAATATTTGAATTTTGATTTACGTTTTCATTTTAAAGGCATGGTTGAAACTTTGGTTTTAAAATAATGGTATTAAAAGATACCTGTTGATTACCCCTTGAGTGGGTTCTTGATCAGTATTTTATATTGTTCTCCCCCTTATTTGGGAATTTTCTTGTTATGGCTTGAGTGTATGTTATATATGGATATATGGATTTTAATTATTGGGTGTCAGGGGGTGAGGGTGGTTATGGTTATGGCATGTGAGTTATAATTGGATAATTTTTACTACACCTCACTTCCATCATCAGTCATGGGATTCTTGGTACTAATTGATATATCTATCTTGTTCCTATAGTTGGTTTGCACTCCACTAGTTTCCCACCAATCATTCTAGGAACATGTGATTGGTGGGAGTTTTTCATCACTATTATGATTTCATGGCATACCAAGGTGATGAACATGGACATAGAATATACTAGTAGCTATTTTAGATGGTTATAACCATATAATATTAGATTCCTTACACATTACAGATTTGTGTTAGATCCCATGACATATTCGACCATTCGATTATTTTATGAGTTAATGATTGAGGGGAGTTTGATATCATGATTTTTTGTATCATTTACACTAATTTCATTATTATGGAAACTTTTTTGATATTATTTGATATATTTATTGTGATATATGTGGTTCAAGAATTTTAATTCATAATCTCAATGTATGTTGGGTCATTTTCTTTGGACATGCGAGTTTTAAAGATGTATGTTAAAGCCTATTTTATATTTAAAGACTCATGTGTGGGTTCTTTATAGTGTATTTCAAAATGGATTTTTTCTTAAATATGAACCAACTAATTTAGTGTTTTAAATAAACCATTTTCATTTAAATAAGATGGGTGGGTAGTTTTTAGAAATGTGAATTCTATGTTTATGGTTGGGAAATGGATTAGACCGATGGATTTATTTTGAAAACATGTGATTTGGTTTTGAAAAGCAAGGAGGTTTGTTTTGTTATATGATTAGCATATTTTTTATTTTCCCATGTTATATGTAAAATCCTATATTCAAGTTTATTTTCAAACTAGAATTAATGAATTTCCTTGTGAGGAGTGTTGGGTGTTGGTGACTTGAAAGTTCACATAGAGGTTATTCTCGTTTCATTTATATTGTAGTTGTTTTCTTCTAGTTATATTTTCTTCAATTATGCCTTTTTATTTTATTTTGTCTCTTTAATTAATTTTTCCCAATATTGTTTATCTATTTTTTTGTGATAAATCCTTCTTAAAGGTGTTATTTGGATTACAAGGAACTTGATAATAGCACATGGGGATCAATAATTCCATTCATTCATTTTGGTAAATCAGTTCAGATGTTGGGTCAGATGGATGTCCGAGCTAATTTGTTACAAAATGGTATCAATGGATGGTTTATTATTTTCCATATATTCTAAATACTTAGGGATGAAATTTTATAATTTGTGTTTTGGTATTTTAGAGATACGGTTGTCAAGAATCCGGAGGTATTAGCGGGGAGAGTGTCATGATCTATTTCCTACCTCGATCCTTGAGTTTCATTGGGCAATTGGAAATTTCTCTTTGGTTATGGATTTTTATTCGATGTTATTTTTGGATTATGTTTTTATGCCTATAGAATTTGTGTTTGATCCTTAATGGAATGGATTGAGATTCCTTGGAAGTTTTATGAGATATTTTAGGATAGTGAAGAATAAGGAAGTAAAGGCGTGAGGTAGGTTTGTAGGTCATGGAAAACCATACGATAACCATGTAAATACCCGGAATTTCTGTGGAATGTTTTTTCTTATATACATTGAAATATTATGAGTCCACGAATGCTGAGGGCGCATGATTCCGTGGCCCGATGTTCCCGAAATCAATTTCTGAAGTTTTTTTCAGGTAATTTTAGTAAACGTACGAGTGAGGTTTTATAAATTTTGAATCGGTGCTCAGAATTGAAATCTGAGGGCACCGTTGAACTTGCAGTGCCAGTATTCAGTTAAGAAGACCTTTACCTCGACGACAGTTGGTCGAGGATGAAAGTTATTTTTTGGGTTTTACGTGGGAATAATAAAATAATTTAAGTGCATGTCTTAATTTATTTTATTTTTTATATCCACCAAGTGGAAGTTAGAGGTGGGGACCGCCACACCTTAACCTCCCATGAGAGGTTATGGTGGTGGAGCCCACATAAAATCAACCTCCCATGTTAGGATTATTTTGGTGGCGACCACCCAAGGTTATAACCTCTTTAACTCCCCATTATGTGGGGAGAAACCTCTTGAGATCCCCACTTAATGGTGCCACCACCCTTTACATTAATTGTGCCAACCAAGTGTTAGGAAATATTTTTGAATTTCTTGCCAATGAAATAATAGAAATTATAATATATTATTTGGAATGTCTATTCAATTTGGTGATTTGAGTGGAGGATTATTGGGAGAATGCTCCCAACGAAGAATGCTCCTCCCAATGAAGAACGACCATCGAAGAACGAAGAACGCTTAATCCACTGGCGATGGACATCTTCTTCTTTGATGTCCAACTGAAACAAGGGAGGAAGTGACAACCTTGAAGAACATTGATGGGGTCGTCCTAGACTTCTTCATCTTCTTCTCCAATGACAACGAATCTGAGGTAGGGGTTCAAGCTTTTTTAACTTGTTGCATGTTCTTCGTTTTCCTTCGTGGTTTAGAATTAGAAGCCGCTTGATATCACCCTAACACGGAGGGTGCATGCCGAACAAATATGGCCCCACCCCTTCGTCTTTATTATGGATTTTGAAGCCCAACGTGACATGAGTCTGGGTTGAGCATTTCTCTTCAACATCGGTTGCTGATCGAAGGCGACGTCCTGAGGTAGTTAGACTTCTTCTGAAACGAGAAACGGGCCACCGAAACTCATCTGGTGACCCGCAGAAGATCCGCCGGAGGTCGGAACCAGCGAACATCACTGGCGACGAAGAGAAGGGTGGCCGGTGCTCCGGAAGGCCGGATGGAGAGAGGCGGCGCAGTCGCGCCGCTGGAGGAGAAGGCCGCGGCCGACGGGACGCAGTGGTGCAGTGGCGGACAACGCAAGGTCGATCGCAAAGGAATCCAGTTTCCCGATCCGTCGAGTCACTAGAGAAGGTGCAACACAACTGCACTATGCGGTAGAGAAGAAGGGGCTGTGGTCCCTTGCCGAGGCGGTGCAACGATGACCTGCGCAAACCCGGCCGTAAGGAAGACTGGAGTCCTGAGATGCCAGGTCGCCGGAGGGGGCGTGGCTCAAAGGCACTATGCGGGAGTCGGCTATATTCTCAGCCAGTCGAGGAAAGCGGGACCCACCGCTGGGTCCCGCGTGACGCGGACCTGTGCCACGTGGTGCCGATTGTCTCCCACCCGAACAAATTAGCCATTCAAAAACCCCAGGGGCGCGACCTCCCCCTAGACACGGCTAGAGCGGACCCCAAAGGCCTCCGAGCCACCAGCTTCATGGGCCGCTAGCCATGTGAGCTGCCGGACCGCACCCAGCGTGGGTCATGCGGCCCCCGTGGGCCGGGCCACCCCCGCGGGCCGGGCTAGACCCGTGTACCGGGTCAGACCGGAGGACCGGGCCAGACTCGCGGACCGGGTCGGTCTGACTAGGCCTAGCTAGACCCAGACCCGTTTTGGCCTGATTCCACTCTTTTGCCTGTAACTTGAGCTACATGCATCCGATTGATGAACCGTCTGTGGTGAAGGAAACCTTGGAAGGAGACAAATATTTTGGTATACCCAACTCAAGGTTTGTACGTAGTTGGGGTAGGACTGGGTTAGATTGAATGTAAATCCAACCGGACCCTCAGAACGGAAATTCCAATAACTCTCAGCCCGAGCATTCGATTGACACACCATCTGTCACATTGGGTTTCTTATGACAAGATAAATCTTTTGGATACATAAAATTTGGACTTCATAAAATTTGATGTATCCAAACTTGGCTTGAGGAGAAGACCCTCCCGAAATCAAGCATACTTTGTACGGAACCCTGTGGCTGGCTGCACTATGGCAACTGTTCCTGGATCCTGTGTGAGTTCGACAGCTCCAACTGCTGTTCCTAGATCCTGTGTGGGTTCGATAGCACCGAAGACTATTTATGGATCCTATACAGGTTTGGTAGCTCTAACTACTAATCCTGGATCCTATGTGGGTTTGACAGTTCTGACTTCTCTTCCTGTATCCTGTGTGGGTTCGACAGAATAACTCTTCCTGGATCCTGTGTGGGTTTGACAGTTCTAATTTCTGTTCCTGGATCCTGTGTGGGTTCGACAGAATAGATGATTCAGTGGCTACATCTGATCATCTCTAACTCTCTACATAAGTTGTATACCTGTGTGAGCTGAGATAGTAACTTGTGTTTTCCTCAAGATTGAGATGGATTACTAGATAACTTAGGTATATGTATGGTCATATACCTAAGTGGGGTTATCTGTTGATTTCACACCTTGTAGTTTATCCTTGTTGGATTTTGTGATACCTTGAGGGTCTCGGGGTCCCTACTAAGTATCTTTATACTCACCCATACATGGGCTATGCCCACACCTTGTTGTGTTGGGTGCAGACGACAAACAACGCTGATTGAGGATGAGTGTATGAGGACTGGACGGTACCCGGAGGTGGACCTCACAACGAGTTGGTACCCGGAGGAGACTGATGGACGTGGAGTGATGAGGAGGCTATCTGTACCTACCCTTCAGGTAGGATCCATGGTGTATAATACATGATATTATTTTCACCTTTTAGTTGTTTTGTACTTTTTAGTTGTACTTGTACTTTACATTTGGGCTTGTATTTCTGGCCTATTTACTTTTCATCACTTTCTCTTGTTATACAGTTTTACTTAGTGTTTGTATCCAGTTGTGTGCTATGTTGTGTGTGTTTACAATTATAAAGGCAATTTCTTCCCAGTTTAGGGATTTACGCCTTTGGTGCTAGTCGCTAGCCCTTGGCCTATGGAAGGAGGGCTTGGGGTAGTCATGACACGGGCCCCGGGGGACGGGTCAGGACAAACCAAATTTTATATCCATGAAATTATTTTGGGATGAATGCAAAATTGGAATATGGATTTCAACCATATGTCTAAGTCGAGAATGGTTTCTAATCCCAGTAATTTTGTTACTTAGGCTGCTAGACTCTTGGATTTCCTATGGTGTGTTTAGGAAATAGTACAGGGGGCTTGTTGGTTTTATGATATGATGGAATATTTGGATAGAGTTTTTAATTGAGGATTGTGTTGTTCCCTATTTATGATATTTCACATGTGATTTGAAATTCATTTTTTGAGTGAAAAATGGATTTCATAGAAGAAAAAAAATGTATTAGTTTAAAACAAGGACTTAGGGTTCATTCATTTGGAAAATGTTTTTACATTTTCTTAATTTTTATAATCATGTACATGAGGTATTAAAATATCAATTTCCTCTTTAAATGTAAAATGATGTTTTCAAAATTAGGATTTTACCCTTAGTTTTTGTATTTTAATGGGGTAAGTGACTTGAAATATGTTTCAAATAGAAAGAACGTATTTCATTATGAAACTTGTAATAATGTTTTTATTTAAAACCAAGTGGTGTTTGTTTTGAAACCTTTTTTGAAAACATTTTGAAACTAACCAATTCATGTTGGGAATTAGGGTTTGACTTTGTAAAATGTTTTTTTTTCCAGATTTTAAAGAAAGAATTCCCAATTTTTAAAGGTGAATTGGTTTTCAAATCAGGATTTTGAAAAAGAATTTCTTGTTATATTATGCTTGTGTTTGTTTTTTATGTTATGTGGGATACCATGTTGTGATTTTGGAGACACGATCATGTAAATGTCTATGTCCTATATTGTATAATGTAGGATCCACTAGAAAAGTCCAGTGTAAAAGTAAAATGTTTGTCTTGGAGGTAATTCCTCCTATTTATCCCCACCTAGACTCCAAGTGGAGTGGAATTTGTTTTTTCCATTTTAAGAGTGTTTTACTTTGTGTATATCCAAGGAAGTGTTTCTTTAGTGGATCCTTTGGGGATTTCTGGGTCTAGTATTTTAGACCCATGGGTTTTGGTTGATGGGTGGATCAGTAGGTATTAGTTTTTTTATGGAATCTATTTTATAATATATATTTGAGATATTTGTTAATTTGGGTGTTGGGTTGTGTCTCTTTTGGAGGAAAAGACACTTTGGAATTAATCTTGTTGGGGAGAGAGTAGTTTTAACTTGAGGAATCCTTGACCCAATTATTTCTTGGTTCTTATTTTTTTTCCATTTGGATGGTATTAATTTTTGAAAATTGTTCCTTCCTCTTCACTTGATGTTTAGGGATTTCCTCATGTTTGTTTTCATTATAGATGATTTTTTTTCATTGGACATGGAATGAACCATGTGTATATTCCTAGACACTTTGGGTGTAGTTTTTTTTGGTTTGGCTGAAAATTCCATTAAGCTACATTTTCTGTTGAGATTATTGTGATATGGTATTTAGAGGATTTGTATCTTGAAACACTCATATTATAAATGTGAAATTTAGGTTAAATCCCAGTAATTTCTTACTGAGTCATGTATCTTGTTTTTCTGATTCTTGGTTTTTAGACACCTTGTGTTTCTGTGATCCATTTTGTGATAACTTGGGTTTTTTTAGGTGTAGTTATCTATTTGTGGTTTTGGTTGGTTGGACTATGGTAGTGAAGTTTTGTGAATTCCATTTAGAGATTTTGGGAATGTAGTGGATTGGTGATGTTTTGAATTTTGGAACAAGTTGTTGCTAGTTGTTCAACCATTTTATTTTATTCTTAAATAGTGGGGAGACAGAAGCTTGGTCTCCATTTATTTAGGGTATTTCATTTATTTGGGTTATAGATCAGGTTTTATTACTCACAAATTTCTGTTTTCTTGGGTGTTAGCCATATAATTTCATTTTCCCTTGAATAATACATTAGACCTAAGACTTTTTGTGGGAAAAGTGGCATGGTGGGGATTTTGTGACACCTGCCGTGTCACTATGGAATTAATTAATGAATTTAATTAACTTTTAGCTATTTCAGGCTACCAATAGGTTTAGGAAATAATTTTAAAATATTTATATGTATTGGTACAGTGCAAGGTTTGAGCATGGTTTTCTCAACTGTGTGACTAGAATTTGAGGAACCATGTAGGTCCTTAGTGATTTTACCTTGAGGCGCATGACTTATGCATGGTTAGGTAAATCATGCGAAAAGCATGTAGATCACCTATATATATTGGAAGTTATAGATGGAATGGTTGTAGTACAATTTTTCCAACCATAAAACGTTTCTAGGGACAACCATCTATGTGTCCTGTGATTTTCTAGTAGGGACAACCTGGTTAGCATATGGTTTGGAAAACTATGTGCCTAAACCATGAGCCTTATCCAATTAATATATATATATATATATTATTTTTTTCTTCCCTCTCTTATTTATTATCCTCTCACCTCTCTACTAACATGACACACCCCTTGGATATCTCTTTAGCTGTATGAGATTCCCCCATATTGGCCTCCACTCCCTCTTAATGATTGCATCCAATATCTTCAAGATTATCACCCGATTCCTCAAGGTATGACCTCCAATTTCCTCCTCTTATGTTCTTCTATAATTTTTCTCTCATACATCACCCCTATTTTCTCGAAAAAAACCCACGTTTGTGGGATGACCTGATTCATAGAATTTTATTATATTGTTAAGGCATGTGACTGGTCTCTTAGGATGAATTCAAGCATTTTTTAGCATCCATCATCAAAGGAAAATAATGTTGGTCCACTTTTGTTTTCTCACTACCATTTGAGGTAGGTTTTATTTTATTTTTTTTATTGGCCCAATTTTAATTGGGGTATTTTTGTTTATTTTTAGTTTCCTCTTGGTTTTCTTGGGTCTATTGTGAATCCTTGAAGGCCTGCACACATATAAATAGGTACGTATACACACATATATATATATATATATTATATCCTTGTAAATATTCCATCATAGTGAGTGGAATATGATCATTGGATTAAGGGGTGTATATATATAGAGGTTTTTTTCCTGTAAGTGAGAAGTGTCCATCATCAAAGGTGATGAATTTTTGAGGCACTTCGACTTGATTCTCTTATCTTTTAGTTAGGTTTTTCTATACAATTTGATTCATTTTGGAATTATTTATGTTCTTGTGATTTCAAATTATATTTTTATGAAACTATAGATATCTCCTTGATGATTTTAACCCATTTCACTATGTTTTTGTGATTGGAAAAAATGGTCTACTATGTGTATCCCATGTTTTCATGTCTAAAAATGAATGTTTAAAAGAGTGAAAACATTTTTTAAAGGGAATTTAGTTTTAGAGAGATGTGTGTCCTCAAAATGATTTATGAATGGGGTTTCTAATTATATTTCAAATGGTGATCTGAAATGTGTCTATGGTATACCCCTTGAGAAAATTCAATGGTGGATTATTTAAAAGTGGTGTTATGGAAATGAATGGCCTTGGGCCTTTTTTTAGTTTTAAAAGGGTAAGACCCATGTGTGATGGGTAGATTGAAATGTTCTATGATATGGATTATTTTTTAAACCTCTTAAAATATATTATGTAGTGTCTTATTAAATGGAAAAAAATATTGGTATTCTAAGTCATGTTTTTGTGTTATAGTCTGGTTGGCACTTTGGTTTTCAAATGGTGGTTTTGGAGACTCCCCTTTGATTACCCCTTTCTTGTATACCCCTTAATTGGGTTCTTGATCACTATGTGATAATTTTCCCTTTTATGTGAGAATGAGATTGTTATTCCTGGAGTGCATGTTATGTATTAATGTGAAGTTATAAATCATTAGGTGTTAGGGGTGAGGGTAGTTTTGGTTATACCTTGTGTATTAGACTTTGAACGTTTTCACTATGCCTAAATTCATTTATTGGTCAAGCGATGTTGGGTATTAATTGAGAGATCTAGTTTGTTCATCTAGTTGGTTCACACATTGCTAGTTTCCCACTAGTTATGCTAGATCCAAGGTCTAAGTTGGAATTTTTCATCACTAAAATGCTTGTGTGGGATACTAGGGTGATGGTTGTGGATTTAGCATATACCAGTAGCTAGTTTGGGTGTTTATACATATAGTTACCCATAATTTTCATACATAAATATTATATATTTTTAGATGAATATTAATTACATTACACAAACACATGTCTGAGTACCGTAATATTTTATTACCTTTGGAAACATGAAAAAACAAAAAAATGGTTCATTGGTAGACAATATAATCTCCCACTATGATCATCATAACATAAACCCTCTTAGATATATCATACGTTATAAATTTCTTCATATCCTAGGGATAGGAAAAATAAGAAATGGTGATATTAGATGCTCATTAAGGGTAAACAATGATGATACATATGAATAATATGAAAATAAGGGTATGACAACATGAGAATAACATTTAAAAACCATACCATGCATATCAAAGATTATAATATTGAGTAATGGATTATATATTGGAAGTTAAAAATACATGAATTATAAGGGAATCAAAGAACATGGGCCCTGATATCATAAAATTTTAATAATACATAGATTTTTGGGATAAATATAAGCATAGAAAATCATTTCCATAGTATTAAAGGATCACTACCAAGGATATCATAGTGAAATAGGTTCACTCCCCAAACCATTATAGCAGTGAAAGTTCACTCCTAAGACCATCATAGAAGAGAAATTACCTTATGAAATTGTGTTCACTCACCATTATAGTACCCTTTATCTCATGAGATATAAATCTTTACCCAATGCATTGTAGGGAGATATAGTTCCCACTTGTCTCATAATGAAAACTATATTTATGTCTTCACAAGATTATAAAATACCCATCATATAAAAACCCATGAAATGAACGGGTTTCAAAAAACTTTCATAATATCATAACCTGTGTAAAAGAGATTGGTTTTATAATCATTTCATTATTTCATTATAGTACAACCCATGAAAAAAAGAAGCAGGATACATAAGAATCTTATCATGGTATAACCAATGGAAGAGAAATGGGTTTCATAAAAATCTTGAAATCATAAACATAAAATATTAAGAGAAAGAATAATAATGTTAAACTTGGATTATATCCCTATTAAAGACTAGGTAAGATCAATGGATATCATCTTAGAAGGAAAATTATATCATATAATCCTTTAAAACATTTATTGAGGAAACTATCATTTCATCTCTAAAAAGTTCTTTTCAAAACATAAAATCCTTCTAGAATATTTGTAATTGAAATTAAACTTGAAAATTTACAAATGACTATTTAAATAAACTAATTAACATTATTATGGAAATTTTCATTCATGTCGTACACATTAAAACAAATATTCCTTTAGATGTTTTGGTAAAATCCATATGGGAATTGTTTGGAAAATGACAAAAATATTCCTTTAATTTTTTTTTGTAAAAACTAAAACATGAGTAAAAATGTATTTTAGAAATCATAGGATAATAATAAAATATTTTTTAAAACATTTTAAAAAACATTTTAAAATACATGGTTTTGGAAGAAAACATATTTTTGATCGAAGAGTGAAATAAAGTCTGATTTTTTTTAAAAACATTTTATTTTCAAAGTTTAAGTAAAAAATGCCAGAAAAAAGGAACTATTACAAGAAAATATAATTAATAACTATATTATAAGATAATTCATGAGTTTATTTCAATATATATCATAATATTCTATCATCATAAACATAATCCTAAAAAATCTTGATAAATGATTGAATTGTAATTTAAAATTATTACCACTCCCATAACATTGAATCATAATTCCCATGAATAAATAACATAAAATAGAACTTAAAATATATTTATTATAAATAAATTCATGATATAACATGACATAGTGTCTGAGTATACACCTCATTGAATAATATAGATGTATAACATAAAGTACGTCTCAAAAAAAGAAAACTGAGAAAACAATCTCTTACTGCTTTGGAAACATTTGAACAGTAAAACACAAAAAAAGAGATATCCTAAAATGGATATATAAATCCCTATAATTTTAATTAAAATAATTATAAAATACATTCATGTGAATTATTTACCCTACTAAAAAGAAATATGTGTCAAATAAGGCATGTGTCTCATAGAAGTAAAAAGTGAGATGAAAAACCCATACCCTAAGTATTGAATTCCTTCATACAAATTAAAAACTACTATATAATAAATATAACTTTATTATACATATATTAAATAAACGTAAATATATTTATAATTTCATATATGATTTAATTATGGCATTTTATTACCCCTTTATTAAAAATTCCATGTTAAAATCATGTTTCGGGTAATAACTTCTTTGTTTTTCATGTATGTTTTGATTTTTTATTTTTTTATCCTATTAATTTGATCATGGTTACATAATATATATAATTTTTAAAATTATATAAACATAATATAATAATTATATATATATATATATATATCTATTTATATTATTAACAAAATGGTGATATAAAATGAAATACACCATCCATAGAGATGGTAGGCTGTGCATACACATGAATGATGTATCCATTTTCGTATCAAATTGAAGGAAATAAAGATAAATGATAAATTATAATTAAATAATAATTTTATTTTTATATATATAAAATTTTTCATTTAATATATTCTTATTACCTTCCATGTAAAGTGTGAACGAATCATATCACTTCGTGAGACAGTAGTCTGTCATACACGCAAGCGACACTATCGTATTCACAAAAAAATGAGAGTATAAAGGTATGCATGATATAATAATTCAATAAGTATAAAATATAAAAAATATTATATATAAATAATAAATATATCATTATTTCTATCCTTGAGATGTGGTAATGAAAACATAAATGACATCGGTTTTCAAGGCGGTAGTCCACCATACACAAAAACAATGATTTCATAAGCAATTTGATGGAACTGGAGATCGTTTTAGACCATTAACATAATAGAAAAACATATAAATATATTTAATATAATTATTTTATTATATCATCATGGAATAATTAGAATCAAAGTAGGTGGAAGAAGAAATAAAACAAAAATGCTCCCCTTCTTCAATTATCCTCTTTAGGTTTGCACCAAAAGCATTCATAGGTTGAATTTATGTAAAAAATAAGGATTATAGGATGATATTAGGGATTTTTTGATGTTATTTGGAAAATTATAGGCTGAACCAAAATGTTTTTAATGTTTTAATAAGAGTGGAGAGTTGGTGACCTTTTATAAGCGAGGTGAGTGGCAGAGTTGTAATTGTTGGAAAAGCAAAAGGCGTACCCACATTTTTATCACACCAAATGGTTTAAAAATGGACCATTACTAATTATAGATGATTTAAATTCTAAATATATTCATAAAATAGATGTTGGAAAAGTTTTTAGTTATTTTTAACCCTTATAGTTTTAGTGTAACCCCTGGAAAACCCATTTTTACCATAATCGTGACAAATAATTTATTACTATTTTTACTAATAATTTCAATAAAAAATTAATTTGACTATATATGATAATATATATTTTTATGATTCCAAACATGGAATAAATTTTTACAAATTATATTCAAATAATTAGAAAATTTTAACATAAACATAATCTTGGAGAAGCAATGAGAAAGTGGGGTTTTAAAGAGAAAATGTTAAAATGTTTAAAAAGTATTTTTTTATCAAAATTTAATATTAAAATTATTAAAATGTATTAATTTGTATTAATGGATATATAATTAAACAATTTAAATTTTAAAACAATTTAAAATATAATTTATCTTTATATATATATATATATTAAACTAAAAGACAGTGTTTAATTAAAATTCAGCATTTTCACTATTTTTTTATAAAATTAATATTTATTGAAAATTATAAAAAACTTCACCCTAAGATAATATTTATATTATGATTTAAAAAATACAGTATATTTAATCCAATAATTTATATTAAATTTTTAAAAATTAGTTTTATTATTGTTTACAAAAAGAAATGGAAAACATTTTTTGAGAAAATATTATTTTTGAAACATATAAATACTATCAAAAAATTAAGTAATTTTTTACTAATATGTTTTTATTATATGAAATTATTATAATTAATATTTAAAAATTGGTTATTTATATTATTATTTCTATGTTTAATGGACATGTTATGATGTTTGTGTTTAATTAACTATATTAATAATATATTGAGGTTTTGTTAAAACTCAGTGTTATGTGTAATGCAAGATAATAAAATGTTACATATAGTAAAATCTTAACTTAGTATTGTCTATAATGAAAGATATAATTTAAATTTAATTTATTAAAAAATAATAATTCATAAATACTTGGGGTGTTACATTCTACCAACCTTAAAATTAATTTCTTCCTATGAATTCATCACACTGATACAAACAAATAAAGGATAATTCTGCCTCATAATTCCTTCAAGTTTCTACATAGATCCCTAAAATTGGTGGTCTCTATATAAAACATTGACTAGGTGACTTTTCATGTTTTGTAGAAATTTCATTGTATGATCTATAATATCCACTGGTTATTCATCATTTGAAAGATATTTCTCTAGTGATTTGACCTATGAGTTTAGACATGTGAAGAGACATGTATGTACTTCCTCAGGATAAATGAATGGAACACATCATGGAATTGAGAGTGGTTTTTTGGATGTGAAAAGTGATATTATATTGTCCCGATATGATAATTAATTTCAAATGGATTGCTATAACACGGGCTTATTTTCCCTTTATTCTTGAATCTCATAACCTATTTCCATGGAGAAATTCTTAAAAACTCCTTATCAACAACTTCACAATCTATATCACATCGACGATTATCAGTATATTTTTTTTCATACTCTAAGCTGCCTTAATGTGTTTCTAAATGGATATAAAATTATTTTCCATTTATTAAAGTATATTAGGTCCAAATAATTATTGTTTTCTAACTTCATTCTATAATGTTGGATCTCAACATTTCTTTTCATAGTGGGATTCATAAGGAGACATCTAAATACTTGATTGAGAGATATTATTATAATAAAAATCAACTAGAGGAAGGTTTTGATCCCAAAAACCATTTAATTTCAATGAATAAGATATCAACATATTCTTTGGGGTTTGAATTGTACACTTATACTGACCATATATTTGAGGATGATACACAATTTTGAAACTCAACTCCATATCAAGAGTTTCATGAAGACATTTCTATAACATTATGTTAAAGATCAGATCCCAATAAATCACAAAAGAATATGGTAATCCTTACTAGATTACCAATTATTTAATATATATCCCAGAAAGATGATCTAGAGAGAATTATTCTCTGATAGCAATGAAGTGTACTGACTTAGTAAGGTGATCCACTATAAACCATATAACATTATACCATTTAGATGTTTTGGGGAGTCTAATAAAAAAATCCATGGTGATGTTTTCCCATTTTCATTTTGGTATGGTTAATGGATGTAACAAACCTTTATAATTTTGTATTTCATCCTTAACTTTCTATCCTACCAATCACTAAGATAAAAACTCTATGATATATCTCTTTATGAAATCCCACTAGAAATACTCTTTAAAATATCTATACATCTTTGTATTTCCTTGATGATTAGAGAATGAATAACTATGGGTTTATTCTAACAATGCCTTATTCAAATATGGTATAAATGTAATGCATATTCAGTTCCCAAACCTCTTCATTCCTCATGATAAGGGATAAACTCATGAACATTTCTAACCATATTTTGGAGATTTACATATTCCTTCTATGCCTCTTTAATATTCACCAGGATATATGGTTGAACATTTAATTGAGAAAGATTTGATTTTTCCCATTTCTTCATGATTTTTAGATTCATCCTTTGAAAATAATAAAATATTGGAAGTTTTTTAGTCCTTATGATGGATAATATAGCAAGATCATTTCAACTCAAAGCATTGGCCACCTTTTTCACTTTCCCAGGGTGGTAATGTATTGACTAATCATAATATTTAATCAACTGTAACCATATTTTTTAGATTATATTAAAATCTCTCTATATTAATATATACTTTAAAATTTTATGATCTGTATATATAAAATACTTTTCTCCAAAAGATAATGACTCTACATATTTAATGTAAAAATTACTACAGCTAACTCCAAATTGTTAGTTGGGTAATTTTTCATATGAATATTAAACTATTGTGGGTCATAAGACATAACCATGTCATTTTACATAAGAACACATCCAAATACTTTCTTTTATATATCACTATAGACTACAAATCCTACTCTACTATAGGATAATGTATGCACAATCCTATAGACTAACCTTATCTTCAGTTCATCGAAATTATCCCCACATTCATCTGTCTATAAGTACTTGGTTCCCTTTCAAGTTAACATAGTCAGATGATTATATAGTCCTGATAAATTCTCATAAAACCATTTATAATATCTAGCTAAACCAATATAACTAAGGATCACATTCACCGTGGTTGGGCTGGGCCAATATTCAATAGTCTCTGTCTTTGATGGATATACTAATACACCCCCTCTTGAGATTATATGACCCAAAAACGAAACTTTTTTGAACCAAAATTCATAAATTTTAAATTTCACATATAGTTTTTTCTTTATTATAGTATTTATTAAAATTTTCAAATGGTATTCATGCTATTCTATTTTCATTGAATAGATATGAATATCGTTTATAAAGACTACCAAAAACTAATCAACTTAATCTCTAAAGACTCTATTCGTTAAATCCCTGTAGATAGATAGAGAATTAGTAAGATCAAATGAAATCACTGCATATTTATAGTGTCTATACCATGTATATAATTCCATCATGGGAGTATCCTTCATGACCCTCAGTTGATGATATCCAAAATTAAGGTCAATCTTGCAAAATTATTGAGATTTGTGATGTTGATCAAACAAATCCTCAATACAGGGAAGATGATAATTATTCTTAATTATGATCTATTTCAACCCTCAATAATCAATGCAGAGTCACATTGATACATATTTATTTTTAATAAAAAGAACTGGGTCACCCCAAGGTTACACACTTGACCAAAGGAATCCCTTTTCAAATTTCTCTTGCTCTTTCTTCTTTAATTCCTAAAAATCAATCAGGGCTATTCTATAGGGAGTATTTGAAATTGGTATGGAAGCAGGTATGAGTTCTATTTATAAATCAACCTCACATTTTAGTGTAAGTATAGAAAACTCTTACATTAATACATCAACAAATTCCCACAAAATAGGTATATAATTTATGCCAAGTTTCTTTCCAATAATTTGAGATTAACTCCCCTTTTGGATGGTAATTAACACCCATGCATTAGATGTGATCTCCATCAGAATTTCATACTTATAATCACATTGATTGATGATCATATGTTTGTTCAGAATATCAAATATAATTTCCCTTACTTGATAATTGATGTGGGATATATATATATATATACATATCCAATCCATTCCCAATATAACATCAAATTCGTCCAAAGGAATAATGAAAAGTTTTATAGGAATCGCATTCCTTCCAACATCAACCAGAGAGGAATCATAGACATGAGATGCGATCATCACATCATTTATGGTTTTCACTACTAATTCTATATATAATATTTTGAGTGTAATCTTGATACCCCTATAAAATTCTATATATATGAAGTAATAGAAAGATCTGGAGTCCAATAAAACATTAGAAGTTATAGACTAGGTGGTAAGTGTATATTTCACCATGTTGTTAGTTCACCACTCTTCAAAAATAGTGATCAAATGAGATTTATAATTTTTTCTTAGATTAATATATTTTAAATTTATATCATCATAATTAAACTTTAGATTTGGGAACTAGTTAGAATAGTTCCCATACTCCTTGTATTTGAAACACTAGAGTGTGGGTGGTACATTCTATGAATATTTATCTCTTTCCAAATTGTTATCTAACTTCTTCCCATATCTTCAGCAATCAATTTCCCGATGACCTTCCCTTCCACACATAAAACATTTTCTAGTCCCTTTAATACAATTCAGTATATGATTCTTACAATTTAATGATAAATTAAATCTTTTCTTCTCCAATATATGGGTTTTAGATTTTTTTTGAATTCCATTATTGCTTTCTTATCAAAACCATGAGATTGATACATGAATATAAACCCCATATCCACATTGATAGCACATAAAACAATCTATTCATAGTTAATGAAGTCTATTATGGCTAAAACCCTTCATTCAAATGTTTTTATGAAACTAAAGAATCAATCAACCTTACTTTCAGGTAGGTTAGTAATACTAGAAGCATAACTCACATATATTGTAAAATTTTCCTTGTAGGTACCAACAAATTAATCATCATTTTTATTTATCTTATGGCACTCCTCCATATTCGTACAATGAAAATGAGGAAATTATTTATTGAAAAATAATTTCTTTAACTCATCCCAACCTATGAAGTCAATTTAATCATATTTCCTTATATACTTGATAAGATTCCACCAATTATATGCTTCACCTTCCCAATGGGTGACAACCAAAATGAATTTTATATGTTCTTAAAACTAGATAATATAAAATATCTTTTCTGTGGTGCAGATACAGTGTTCAGAAACTATTTTTTCAAAAGGCCCATAGAAAGAAGGTGGAAGTTTCCTTATAAATGACTAAATATAATGTTGTTCCCCCTTTTTTGTTTAGAATTCCAACATGATTCATAGCTTGAGAAATTTGTGTGATTATAACAACATGATTTTGCATTCTATCTCTCATAACATTTGGACACTCATGAAGAAAATCATTTCATTTTCCATCACACTCAATAATAACCTGATTCCTTTGTTTTCCATCCATTCAATAAAAAAATAATAGTGGAAGATATAATAATCATGATGGGGAACCACATAATCAAGAAAAATCACTTATAAGATATCAAAATAATGATTTTTTATTTAATCTATGACACCGTAGGTTTACCCTAGGCCATTAATTTTCATAATATATTTAAATCCTTTTTTATGGTTTGTAATGACTTTGTAAATTTCAAAATCATATACCTTTGGAGTGTCAAACGAGGTGTTTAGTAAGGTCCATTGTCATGAACTAGGTAATGATCAAGTCTAGACCAATGTTCCCTTTTCAATGTTATTACCCCTAGGTTTCTCTATGATAAATCCACATAAAATTTTAGTATCCAGATAGGGATATAATTTCTTAGAAATCACTCACTCTATCCTTTACAAAATATCCATTACATTTTCCTTTATTTTGAATCATTCTTAGACTCATCCCTATACTTGACCTTCAGGATCTCACTAAGGTTTTCTCATCCTAGTTTCCAAAGGTTTACTAAACCTTTCCTATGATACCAATTATAGAGACCAATGAATTTCATAAATAGATATCAAATAATTTTAAATGAATATTAATTACAAAAAATAAACACACGCCTGAAGACTATAATAGTTTAGTGCCTTTGGAAACATGAAAGAAAATGGTTCATAGAAATACATCATCATATCCCACTATGATCTTCATAACTAGAACCCTTATTAGACATATCATATGTTATAAATTTATTCATAACCTAGGTAAAGGAAACATAATAAAGGGTGATCTTAGATTCTCATTAAGGGTAGACAAGGAAGTCACATAAGCATAACATGAATATTAAGGTATGAGAACATGAGAATAACATTTTAAAACCATACCCTGCATATCAAAGATCATAATATTTAGTCAAGGAATAGGTATTGATAGTTCATAAGGTAGGAATCCTAAATGAATAAAAGAACATGGGACATGAGAGATTAAAATTAGAATATGAAATAGATTTTTGTCATACAGATAAGCATAGAAAATCATTTCTATTGTAGTAATGGCTCACTGTCAAGACTATCATAGTAGAATGGGTTAACTACCCAAACCATAATAACAATCAAGGTTCACTTCCAAGACTATCATAGTAGAAATTTTTTCTTACTGAACCTGGTTCACTCCCCTTTCCAATCATATCTATATCATGTTATATAAATCTTTACACAATTCATTAGAGGTAGATATAGGTCCCACCCATCTCATAATGAAAACCATATTTATGTATTACACAAGATCATAAAAAAATAATCATATCTTAACCTATTAAATGAAATGGGTTTGAAAAAAATTTAATTATATCAAAACGTATTTAAAAAATCCTTATAATTTATGAGTTTCTTGTTATATGGATCTGAATATTTTATCATCAGAAACATAATAAAAAACAATCCCAATAAGTGATGGGATTGTAATATAAAATTATTACAACTATGGTAACTTTGAATCTTAAACAACCTAACAGAATAACATATAATGGAAGTTAAAATTATATTAGAATAAATAAATTAATTAAATAAGGTAAAAGGGTCTCAATATATGCATCATGAAATAATATAGGTCCATAATATAACATATATCTCCAAGAAGACAAATTGAGACAAAAATCCCTTACCACTTCGGTAACTTTTGAACTGTAAGCCCCAAAAAATATATATCATAAAATGGATATAAAAATCCCTATAATTTTAAGGATAATAATGATAAAATAAATTAATGTGAATTATATACACCACATAAATAAGATATGTGGTGAATATGTCATATGTCTCACAGAAGTAAAAAGTGAGACGAAAAACCCTACCTTAATTCTCGATATCCTTCATACACATTTAAAACTAATATATAATAAAACTAATTTTATTATAAATATATTATATACCAATAAATATGTATACAATACCATATATTATTTACTTATGACCTTTTATTACCCCTTATTAACAATTCCTTGTTAAAATCACATTTTAAGACATAACTGCTTTGTTTTTTGTGAATGTTTTGATATTTTACTTTTTTAGTCATATTAATTTCATCATGGTTCTATTATATACATAATATTAACCATGATATAAATATAATATAAATTATATATATATATATATATTATTCCATAAAATTTAGTGATTGAAAATGAAATACACTATTCATGGAGACGATATGTCATACGTACACATGAAAAGTGTTTCCATTTTCATTTAAGATTAAAATAAATAAAGGTAAATGATATATTATCATTAAAATATAAATTTAATTTCATATATTGTACATTTTTTCATTAATATCATCTTTATTACCTTCCATGTAAAGCGTGAACAAATCATATCACTTTGTGAGGTGGTAGCTTGTCGTAAACACAAGTGATAATATCATATTCCCACAAAATAGAGAGTATGAAGTTATATGTGATATAATAATTCAATAAGTACAATAATATAATAAATATAATATATAATTAACAAAAACATCATTATTTATTTCCATTAGAGGTTTTAATGGAAAAATGAATGACATCGGTTCATGAGGCAGTAGTCCGTCGTACACATGAACAATGATTTCATAACCAATTTGATGGACGTGGAGATTTTTTTAGGTAATTAACTTAAAATAAAAACATATTAGTATATTTAATATAATTATTTTATTATATAATAGTGGTATAATAATAATAATCATTAAAGGAGGTGTAAGAAGAAATAAAACAAAAATGCTTTTCGATGAAGGCTACCTCTTCCTCAGGTATCATCCTTAGGTTTGCCCCAAAATATTTCTTAGTTGTATTTATATTATAATTAAGGATTATAGGATGATAGGGGGGAATTTGGGAAGTTATTTAGTCAGTTATTTGCTAAAACAAAAGGTTTTTAAGCTGCGAAGAAGAGAGGATTTGGGGTGGCCTTTTATAAGTGAGGTGAGTGGCACACTTGTAATTGTTTGAAAAGAAAAAGGAGTACCCATGTATTTATCATGCCACATGGTTACAAAATAGATCATTATAATTAATTGAATATATAAGGGATAAATATTTCCATGAAATGGATTTTGAATAATTTTTAGGTTATTTTTAACCCTTATCTTTTTAGTTAACCCCCAATAAACCCATTTTTACCGTTACTGTGATAATTATTTTTTATCGCATCCATGATTAATTTTGGTAAAAAATTAAATTTAAATTATTAGATATTATAAATTATGCTTATTAAAAACACTAAATACATTTTTAAAAATTCATTTAACATTTTGGAAAATTTTAATTTAAAATTCATCCAGCTTACATGACGAGAAAACATGTTTTTAAAGAGAAAATGTTCAAAAGTTTACAAAGTTTTTATATCAAAATTAAATATGAAAATAATTAAAATGTTATAATTTAAATTGATATATTTATAGTTAAACCAATTTTATTTTAAAACCAAATTAAAATTTAATTTATCTCTATAAATAAATTTACTAAAAGACAATTTTCAATTGAAATTCAATATTTCTTACTATTCATTAAAAAATAGATATTTTTAGAAAATACTAAAAAACTTAACCTAAGATAATTTTTATATTATTATTTGAAAAATTTATTTTATTTTCTGAAATAAATTTTATAAAATTGGTAAATATTAATTTTATTATTGTTCAAATAAATAAATAAAACATTTTTTGAGAAAATAATATTTTCAAAACATATAAAGAATTTATATTAAAATTTTGTACTTTTTTATAAATAATTTTTATTTATATGAAATAATTATACATAATATTTAAAAATTGGTTATTACTATTCATATCAATAAGTTTATTTCTAGGTTATACTGGTCACATTTAAATAACTATATTAATAATATATTGAGGTTTTGTTAAAACTCAATGTCATTTGTTGTGTGTAGTGAAATATTAACTTGGTGTTGCACGTAATTCAAATTATCAAAGAATTATAATTTATTAGAAAAATAATTCATAGAAATTCAGGGGGTTAGAATAACCATATATGGTTTGATTCTTCACACATTAGGGATCTTTGTTAGGACCCCCAACCAATTCAACTATTCGATTGTTCGGTAAGATAGTGATTAAGGGGTGATTGATATCATTATTTTTGTATTATTTCCAATAATTTCAATTTTTATCAAACCTTATTTGATCTTATTTGATATATTACTTGATATATCTGGTTACATATTTTTTATGCTTGACCCTTGTGTGTGTTGGGCCATTTTCCTTAGAAAAGTGAGTTTTAAAGATGATTGTGAAAACATATTTTAAATTTAAAGACTCATGTTCAAGTGTTTTACAGTGGATTTCAAATTGAATTTTTTTCTTAAATATTGGTCAAACAATTTAATATTTTAAAGAAACCATTTTCTTTAAATAAAATGATTAGTTTGTTTTAAGAATTGGGAATAGTTTGTGTGTGGTTGGGAAATGGATTAGGCTGGTGGCTTTATTTTCAAAATATATGTGATGGTTTTGAAAAGAAAGGAGGTTTGTTTTGGTATATGGTTAACATGTTTTTTGGGGTTTTCATGTCATTTTGAGTATAAAATTTTCTAGTCTATTTTCAAACTAGAATAGATGAATTACTATGTGAAACAAATTATATTGTTTCAACTGGTCTTGGTGACCTACCCGGATTTTAGAACACACCTATATAATTTTAGATTTCAGGTTTTCTATTGGACCATATACTCTCATAGTATCAATAAAGAGAGTGGGGTGGTGGTGACCTGTGAGGTTACATTGAGGTTAGTCTTGCTTTATTTTATGTTGTACCCATTCCCTTGGAGTTAGTTTTTCATTTATTATACTTGTTTATTTTATTCTGGATCGTGCATTTATTTATTCTATTTTTTTACTCTTTTTTGGGAGAAATCATTCCCAAGGGGACTTCTGTGATTCCCACATACCTTTTTCTAGCATGTGGGGATCAGGAACGCCCTTTTGTCCTTGTGGAAAATTGGGTCGAATACCGTTTCATTTCGTTACACTAATTTTCCTTATTGATATTCTATAAAATATTTATTTAAATTATTTGAAAAGTGGTTGATTGATAATGTTTTATTTGTTATGAAAAGTTTATTTTTCCCTGTTTTATATTTAAATTTATAAAATTGTATCTCATTCCTTTTATTTAATTACTTGTGCATAATTGGTTTAGATTATAAATTCTTCCTATAAACCATTTGTGGGATCCTACTGGGATTATTTTTCTCACACCATGTGTTCAAATTTGTGTGTATACAAATATTATATTATATTTCACTGGTAATGGAAAGGTGCAACATGGTGGTGGATGGTTTTTTCATTAGTAGGGTATGGGAGCTTTTTGGTGGCTATATGTCCTGGAGAAATATGTTCTTACTATACTTGTATACCTTGGTTTGGTTTGGGGTTTTTGGTACCTGTATTCGACTTACTATAGTATCTTCTTGGTTATTGACATATATTCAAATAACAACATTATATTTTCTATGAAATATTGGTTTATGTGTTTTTTTAAGGTTTGGATGAAGATTAAAAAACATTTTTTTTAATCAAGGGAATGTGATTAAACAGAAATCCAAGTATATCCCATGCCAGATAAATGAAACATGTATAAGATAATGAAATCAAGAACACTATACATTTGGTGGACCTTATACTGATCAGAAAATAAAACCTTTTATTTTTGTTTGATGAGTTTGATAAATACCACTGAGTGGAAAATATAAGTATCCCAGCTCTGTAGTATATCCTTGGGTTGTGCCTGAATCATTCAAAACTTGACCAAGGTCTAGCATCCTCCAAAGTATTCTAGTAACTTTGATGCAAAAAGGAAGATAAAGAGATCTTTGGGTGTTGGGTAGTTTATCCCGGCATGAATCAATCTCACACATACTTTCATCACATGATAATAATATATATATCATGTTTAAGACACTCTTCAACTGCTACTTCATTTACTCATGCCTTTATAACTCATGATTAAATTCCATAGCCAGTGCATTCATCTAATGGATGTAAACTCTACTATAGCATTAATATTCATATAGTGGTTTAATAAATATTATATTTTAAGTGATTTAATGTATTCAAATATTAAAAAACTTAATATTTGGTCAATCGTTTGATCAAAGGTGGTAGCATGCATTAAATCTCATTTCATGCATGCATATCCATATCCAATGCATATGATATAGTCATTCTTCACATATAGGCTATAACTTTAGGGAATATCTCTATTAATCCCCCAAATTTACTTATGCCTCATAGAATTTATTCCATTTAAACTTATATTATATCATATATAATAAAATTTGAAACCAAATCCAAAACTCCTTTTGGATATCTTTCTTTTTTTTTTGAAAATCCATCATTAACTTCACCTTTAATCACATCACATGTAATATATTGTGAATTTCCATCTAAAACACTTTTGGATTAACTCTAAAATAATTTTTAGAGGATATATTTGAGTCAAACTCAATGCCTATCCAATAAACCAAAAAGTGTGACCTTATGAGCCTTTACAGTGTTGATAACAAATATAAATCTTTGGATCCATATATGTATGAAAAGATAGGCCTCTAGAAAAGAGTCAATGATACTCAATCTATAAAGGGATATGACATGATCACCATAAAAAACACACATCTCTATACTTGATTCTACCAGTCTGTATCATATGAAAATGTGCATTATCATATTTTCCCTTTGTCTAAGACATCTATTGACCATGGGATGCTTAGCATGTCAATCCGGTATAGAAAACTAATTTGTTCTTGATTCTCAGAGTGTAGACCGAACTGATCAATGAATACATCACATGATATTCATCCTTACAGATAAGCACATCACATGTACATTATCTAGATAGATATATAATATCGTGGGGTGGACACACACTCTCATATTCTATCTCAATCGAGTCCCCAGATGTCAAACTCATCATACGATAGGATAAATACCATCTTGGTTAAGCTCCATCCGATGACATGATCAACAACATACACAACCATCCCCATATTATAAAAGTAAATATATAAAATTTTATAGGTAGGGTATTGAATTATGAAGGTTATCCTGCAAGGTATCTCACCAATATTAGGTAGTTTGGACTCAAATATGATCCATTCACCCCTAGTATACCAAAGTATTATTTATGATACTCCTTATTGGGTACTTTAGTGGGTCTTCCATCACACACAAAGAATATCCTATTATATATTTTTTGCCTCATTAGCATATTCTGTGTCTCTATAGAATAATCATACTCATTCCAGCCTAAACATTTCATCGTAACCTACAATACTCCATGATGTACATTAGTTATGGATAAACTCAAAGTCATACCTTGAGATGTGAAATATCGTTTCACTATGTGAGATGTATATCTATATATAAATTTATGTATCCAACATGAAAGAATGATAAAATGGTGGTTCCCTTTAATATGAACATTCTGAAACTCTATAATATTTAAAAAAACAAATATAAGCACCTGTTTATCATATTATATATGATAAAATTCCAGATCACCCTTATGTTTTCTACACTTTCTAGGTTTAGTTAACATATTACATAATATTTAATCCATATAACGTCACTATATGACAATATGTTAAACCTCTCTCATTAATATCTTTAGTGAGAATCATTTATGAAGTAATCTAGTTTGAATAATGAAGAGACTTAGGAATTATATTCCATACTATTCAACATCTTGAACACATTAAATCTTATTAACTTCACAACATCAAATGTTATGATGATAACTTATGTTGTCTACTAATTTCATCATCATCATATTCAGAATCCTATTACATCAAATAATTTATTAATATAATGAAATGACTTACATTACTATTTATTAATACATCCTAACTATCTTATGATATTAAGTTAAATTTATTTTAGACTTATATTGGTGTAATCATTTATTTGTAAACTTCGAAATTATTTAAGTTAAGATATACACCCACTATCCTATTAGATATTATATTCTCTTTAGAATATCTTCCTAAGATACGAAACCCTTTTGTGTTAGGAAATTAAATTTATTAAATTTTAGTAGGACTATTAAACAAATAAACAATATCAAATATGTTATTTTATATGTTTGGAATATTTTCATTTGAAAAGAATATTTTATAGAGATAAACCACTAATGAGTGATAGAAACAAATTCCCATATATTTTAACAAATATTTGGAAATTTGTTTTATCATGGATAAAACATATTTATCCTTATATTATTCTCAAAACATATTATACAAATTTTTGAATCATAAACCGTGTCAATATAATTAATCATCTCATACTTGTTTTAAAAAAATATTTTAATTGAAAAAAATTCTCTTACCACATAAGATAAATGAGGTGAAGATACACATATTTTACTTAGATTCATCATATATTTATAAAATACTTTATATTAAAATCCTAAATCCAATAACTATTCACTATATCTCATGAATATATACTTCAGGCTCAATAAATTCTTCCTTTTATTTTTAAGTCCTTTATATTTACAACACTTTGTAAAATAAAAATTTGGTACAAATACATTTCAAAATTGAAGAATTAATTTCAATAATATTCATACCTAATATAGGAATTCCATGGAGTTTCACAAACTCCTTTACGTATTCTAGATAATCCCACCATATGGAATTATTATTACTCCTTGAAAACCCTATCTCAATGACATTGTTTGGATTCTTAAAGAAACATTATTTAACTTTTTCAACAAACCATTCTTCTTTTGTTTTAAAATTTTACCCACTTATGCTATCTATATAATAACCAAATGTAGACATTGTATTCCTAGTTCATCCATTCTCAACACATTGTGAATATTGGGTAAAATTTTCTTGAATTAAATCATATTGTTAATCATTTTAATAGATTAAAATAAGATAAATTTCTTAACCAAAACTAGACAAATGGCTTGACAACCTTGAATGAATCACTCTTTACTTCCATAATCATATTGATTCACTCATTTTACAATTTAAAAAATTTATTAGTGAGGAAACAATTGTTATAATACATATAATTTTCCTTAAGATTGTTTCTTAAATAAAAAATATTTCGTAATAACTTTTCTTAAGTTACCAGTTTTAAGAGATACTTACATTAAACATCTCGTTATCAAGTATTAATGACAAGGATTATATTGATGATGATGATGATTTTAGCTACAATAAAAGCTTCTATCAAATGATCATGTATTATTGAAAATTTAATACGTAATTTTATCAAATGGGACCCTAATAAAATGATGAACCCTATAGGTACTCTATCCTTTTACACATAAAATTACATGATTTTAATCATAATAAAACATCATATTACATGCCAAGGATCGTAATGTCTAGTGTCTTGGAATACTAGGTACACAAAACTTAAAACATGGGAATAAATATAACATTTAATTATTTAGTATTCATAAAGAGATCATAACATCAATTATGCTCAAACATATTCATAGGATAACCTGAAGATAAAATGAACAAATAGATGATCTAGAAAGCCCAGTAAGGGAATTAACATAAGAAATAAAGATATAGCACATGGGTTAGAAGGCATACCATAATGATATGAATATGCATGCAAAATATGGAATCATAACATATAAACTTGGGGTAATATAAACATAAATTCATAGTAATGTGGAAAAATCATAAAACGCAACTTTAGCATGAGTTAAGGCTCATTTCACATAGAGGAGCACAATTCAAGGTTAACCACCAAGACTGTTGCACATGGTAGCATGACTCAAGGCTAACCGCCAAGACCATCGCCCATAATGTCTCATGAGACTCAAATTTACCCAATTCATTGGAGAACTCTCTAGGAGGACCCATATTAATAGTTTAATGAATATTATTTCCCTATAAATAATAATTCATAATCAATCATACAAAAACAAAAGGGTACCCATGAAAGAAATGTGTATCATAATGATGTCATAAAGCATAATGAATGGGCGTATCATACAAGTATACATGAAAGAAAGAAATTAAAACATATATGAAAATTCATAATTGGAAATAATAACATATCATGGTAAGTGATTTCAAATGGAAGTGAAAACATGTAATAAGAGTATTTAATAAATTTTACCATTAAAACATTTTAGTGTGGTTTTAAGGAAAATACAAAAGAGAATTTAAAATAGAAAGGAGAATAATATTTTATATAAAACCAGAAGTGAACCAAGAAGGTTTTTATAAAAAAATAGTGGTTTTATAAAAAAATATAATGGATTAAAATTAGATTATAGAGTGCTCTTGAAATTTTTTAAGAATTCGGGAAGTTTTCTTAAAACGGGTTTACTTTTCAGGAAGTATTGAGGAGGGAACCAATTAAAAACATGCATATCACCAAAAGATAATGATTAATGGACCTTGTTAAATGATTTTGGATCAGGTAAAAAATATTTATAATATGTAAATGAAAAGAAAATATAACTTAATTTGGTTAAAAATAAATATAGATCACCCCGAAGGAATAATGGAGGTTCAAGTAGAATTCCTTACCTTAAGTCCAAAGGTATCCTTTACTTGATCTAAATGTCCCAGAAAACAAAATTTTGTTCATTAATTAGTATTTTAGAAACCTATTATTCATGTAATTTATTTAGTATAAACTTATTAAATTCGTTCAGGATTTTTTTGATGGGTTAAGAGGTTCAATTCCATTGTTTGGGAGTGTTTGTTTCCATGGTTTTGATTATCTGTTTACTTATATAAATGTAAGGATAAACCTGTTATTTGATAATGGTTGTCTAGAATAGAATTTTTATATTTTTAGTGAATAGAAAAAATATTACATGGTTATAAAGTTCCTTTGGTTATTTTGAGTGAAGATGATTCATTATATAAAATATTAATGATAACCGTTTTGGTCAATTGGCGGTTTTTTGATAACATCGAACATATTTTTCATTATAAATTAATGTCAAGATTACAAAAGATTAAAGAACCTTAAATTAGAGATAATAAATATATTATAATCTTTTTCAACTAAAAATATGGTTTAATGACCATAATTGAATATGGTAATAGAAATTGAAAACCCTTCATCCTTGAATGTGAGAAATTAATACATCTCGAATTGTCTTTTCATTTATAGTATAAAAGGAGAGGAAATGAGAAATGATGATGAATTATTAAATTATCATAACAACATTATAGTACATGTAAGTTACTCGAGTTATAATAACATTTGGATTAAAGTAGGTGAGTAAAGAAAAATTAAATAATGAAACTTGAAAGAAAAAAATGAAAAGAAGAATTTACCTCTTGAATATATCTTCCTTGAGAGCCTCTTTAAGGGAGAGGATTTGGTCTTTTGAAGAGAAAAAAGAATTATGGGAATGGGAGAGGGTATTATGAAGATATTTGGGATGAATTTAGGCAAGGAACAAGGCTTGATAGGTGTGAAGATAAGAGGTAAAGAGGGGTGGTATTTATAGTGGAGGAGAGGAGGGGTTTTCCATTATTTTAATCATTAGTTTAATATTTTTTCTCAAGATGATGAATAGTATTTATTCTTGTGACCAAAAATAGTAAAAATTGCATGTGATTTTGAGATAATTTCCATTTACATCATCCATGATTCATGCATGATACATAAATTCATTTTTTTTTTCAATTTTCATTAATTATTGAATTTCACTATTCAAAAAAAATTCAAGTATTTTAAAAAAATCCCAAAAAGTCACCCTAACCATATTTCAACACATGGAATCCAAAAAATGAACTCCATATTTTAAAAATAATTTTATCCATATGAGATATTTAATTTTAAATTAAAATCATAATTTACTTGAAAAAACAGAATTTTAAAATGGAAACTTTTTTTCTAACACTTTGAAAAATTTATTATGGTCACATATAACTATTTTATAACCATAAGATAATAAAGCAATAATTTATGATTATATTTTTATGAAAATATATTTTCATTTAAATTATTTAATTAATCATAAAACTGTACTTAAATATTTATGACTTAAAAAAACCAACACTTATACTAGGATCATATTTTCACTTATAAAATGCCTAAATTTTATTAATACATTCATGTGTGAGGTTAATATTCATTGGGATGATTTACTATTCATAAGGGTACATTACTCTTCATAAGGGTAAGTTACTATTCACCAAAAATTATGTTGATCCAATCAGACTCCAAATTACATATTGATCACAACTGTGTACATCAGATTTTTGAAATTCAAATCAAAGAAGTGAAAATATTATTTTTAAAGGACACATAGTACCTAGTAGTTCATTGTGTTGTGATTTCATGACATAATTATAAGAATGGATATGACGACCCTTCTTTTTATTAAAACTTAAACATGATTTGTTACATAAAACGTCACTTGATACAACAAAGAAGATCGAGAGGTTTAGTGTCTTTGGGGCTTAGGATCATTACATAAAAACTTGAAACATGAAATACAGCATCTTTATTGAAAACTTCCTTTACATGACCACTACATTCCCTCATACTTAACATTGCATGAGATAACCTGAGGACATGCATAAGAAAAGGGTGATCTATAAAGCCCAATAAGGGAATATACCTGGAATAACATGAGGAGTACAATACATGTTAGACATTAGGTATATCAATAGAGCCCAAGAGAAACATGAACATAAATGCATGATAAATCATGATAATCATAACGTGGAAATGTGGCAACAACACTTAACATGGAATTAGCATGAGCCAAGACTCATTGCACATGGAGCATGAGTAAATGTTCATTGCACATGAAGGATGAGTAAACCCTCATTTCACTTGAATGAGCATGAGTCAACACTCATTGGAAATTACGTATCATGATACTATACTTTACCCAATGCATTGGAGCGCTATAAGGGCGCACCCTTCTTAAACATTTCATTTCATGCATAAGTGTGCCACATGGATCATAAAACATGGATTCATAAAACATAATCATTTATTCCACGATAAAGTAATATGGAATTAATACATGAAACTTTATAGTCAATAAGTAAATGTGCATAAAGTTGAATACCCTTGATGGAGAATTGGGCATGGTATTCACTACACAATGACATTGGCTTAGAAAATGGCGTGACATAAGAATTCATAAAAATGGTTGATGAGAGAGAAAGGGGTTCCTCATAATATTTACATGTAATGTACAGTAAATATTTCATATAGATACATGTCCCAACAATTGTAATGGAATTTAGATTCATGATACAAAAGTATTGCATGAATGTAAATGAGGAGAGATAAGTTCCTTTCGGAATTTCGGCATAGTAACGAGTGTACACGGGAGGCATTTAATGAGAGAGAAATGAGTATACCATCATTAAAACATAAAGAGGAAAGTATGAGGGAGGTGAAAAACCATACCCCAACATTCATAATTGAAATTAAAAGGGGAAAACAACTTAAAGAAAATTGGACAAAAATGAGAAAGGAAGAAAAAACCCTTACTTGGAAGTGTGCTTCCAAAGGATAGAGAGAGGCTTGTGAGAGGCTTCTTGGGAGCTTGGGGCACCTTGGTAGGATTCTATAGAGAGTAGGTCAGAGGTTGTAAGAACTAAAAAGTATTTTATTGAGGAGAAATTGGGAGCTTGGGTGGGTTTATATAGGAAAGGTGAGTGAATTCTTTATTATTTAGGTTTGGGTCCCCTTTCATTAAATTAATCCAAACCACAAACCATCCCATGGTTTTTGACCATGTTTTTTAGAAAATGGAAGAGGAAAACAATAATTTATAAGTCCAAAGTCTTAATTTCTTAAAATAATGAGGTTTCTTATGTGGAGGTGAGTCACACTCCCATGGAAAATAATTTAAAAAGATAAGATGTTTAATAAGTCTTGAGGGGTCCATTAATGCTTTGAAAAGTAAGTCAAAAAATCCCAAAATCACATTATTTTAATGCTAAAACATATATTGGACGAACATAAAGCTTATAGTATTTTATTAAATCACTATTGGGTCATTATGATGTGATAAAACACATTATATATTTAAACGGTATTTAATTTTTACCAAAATATTTTACTGTCTCAGAAAATTATGAAAAATTAACCGTTGGATAATTACGATGTCTTGATTCCAGAAATAACATTTATTTTATCTAAATAGTTTTCTAAATATGTTAATTTTCACTTTTAAAATAAAAACCGACATTTATCAAAAATTCACAGGTTTTGACAGAAATGGATTTCAAACATTATTAAAAATTATAATTGCATTCATAAAATTATGAAATCCTTTATATATAATAAAATTAATTTAATAATAATAATAATAATATTTAAATAAATATTATTTAATTCAAAAATACATTAATTTAATAAAATAGAATTCTTAATTAAATAATAACTAAAAAAACTATTTTCACTTTAAAAACTATTTACAATGTATCAATAATGACAAGAAAGTATATTCATTTTTATATAAAAAAATAATGTATATGAACATAGTACTAGAGATTTGTTACATAACCCCTTAAAACATCCGCATAATACCTAAGGGTAAGTTGTGCGATGGTGACAAACTCGTGGGGTGGCTCGGATAACATCGCTCGAGTGGTAATTTCTATCAACTTCCATTTCTCCCGTAGACGGTCCCGTTCGATCTTGACATGATGAAGCTCAGTTTGGCTTGGTCAAGAGTGAAGCCCAAGGACACCACCTCTTTTCTGAGCTCCGAAAAATGGGCTTCGTATGGAGAAATTCTACTAGATGAGACCATCGCTTCTTTTGTCTGAGTAAATTGGATTTGTTAAAGCCCTATATTTATACTAATCATGTGATCACTATTCAACGACTATATTAGCAACGGTAAAAATTCTTAACATAAAACCAAAGAAGTTGACATTTTATATAAACATAAAGAGACATTTAATTAGATCAAGAGGGATTTCCATTAATGAAACTTTGGGTCGTTACAATATTCCCCCCTTAACAAATTTCCCCATAGAAATTTTCCTTTTCCCACACTAAAACAGATGTGGGTAACTCAGCTTCATCATTTCCTCCGATTCCCATGTTTCTTCTTCAAACTTGTGGTTTCTCCGAAACACCTTGACAAGGGGCATTGTCTTATTTCGTATAACTTTTTCTCTACGATCTAAGATCCTCACTAGTTGCTCCTCGTAAGAAAGATCATCTTCCAATTGTACCACCTCAGAAGAGAGTACATGTGAAGGGTCCGATATGTACTTCCTTAAGAGGGATACATTAAAGACATCATGTACGTTGTCTATGGTAGGTGGAAGTGCTAGTCGATAGGCCACAAACCCGACACGATCAAGAATTTCTAAGGGGCCGATGTACCTTGGACTTAACTTCCCTTTCTTTCCAAACCTCATGACCTTCTTCCACAGAGATATGTATAGAAAAACCATGTCTCCAACTTTAAACTCAAGGTCTCGTCGACGATTATCTGCATAACTCTTCTGTCGACTCTAGGCTGCCTTGATATTCTACTGAATGGTTTTCACCTTCTCCACCATTTCTTCGACCATTTCCAGTCCAAGCAGCTTAAGTTCACCGACCTCATCCCAACACGCCGGTGTTCTGAACCTTTTACCATAAAGGTCTTCATATTGTTCCATTTGGATGATTGAGTGGAAAATTTTATTATAAGAGAACTCAACCAGAGGAGGATGTTGATCCCATCATCCTTTAAATTCAATTGATCATGCTCTCAACATATCCTCAAGTGTTTGGATAGTCTGATCAGATTGGCCATCAGTTTGAGGATGATAGGCCATACTGAAGTTCAGTTCAGTATTCAGAGCATGTTGAAGACTCTTCCAAAACTTAGAGGTGAATCTTGGATCTCGGTTAGAAAAAATAGATAGTGGTACTCCATGCAACCTTACCACTTCCCTGATATATATCCATGCCAGTTGATCCAAAGATAAATCCTCCTGAATAGAAATGAAGTGTGTAGTCTTTGTAAGACGATCCACAACAACCCAGATTGCATTTTTGCCTTTGGATGTCCTTGGAATTCCGGTGAAAAAGTACATGGTGATGTTCTCCCATTTCCATTCTGGTGTGGGCAATGGTTACATCATCCCCTTAGACTTTTGCCTCTCTGCCTTCACTTTCTGACCCACTAGGCACTTTGATGTATATTCAGTAATATCCTTCTTCATATTATCCCACCAAAAGTTTTCTCGGAGATCTCGATACATCTTTGTGCTTCCTTGGTGAATAGAGAAATTTGAACTATGTGCATCATCCAAAAGTTCATTCTTCAGCTCCGGACTCGATGGAACTCATAGTATTTTCCCAAATCACACAATTCCTTCTTCATTAACATTAAACTCCGATGATTTCCCTTTTTTGATAGCTTCCACTTTTTCCTGAATTCCCACATCATCCTTTCGAGCATCCTTTAACCTTTCCAAAAGATACGGTTGAGAAATAATTTGTGAAAGGATTGATGATGTTACCTTCTTTATGATTCCCATGTCCATATTCATCAAGTCTTAAGAAGATTGGATCCTTCTCAATTCTCATCATTGATAGAATTGCTGGGTCCTTTCTACTTAGTGCATCTTCCATCTTGTTCGCTTTCCCAAGGTGGTAATGTATTGAACAGTCATAATTATTGATGAGCTCTATCCATCTTCTCTAGCGCATATTAATCTCTTTCTATGTGAATATATATTTAAGACTCTCATGGTCAGTATATATCTCACATCTCTCCCCATAGAGATAATGTCGCCAGATTTTCAAGGAAAAGATCACCGCCACCAACTCCAGATCATGCATTGGATAGTTTTGATCAATGATTTTAAACTGCCTTGAGGCATAGGATATCACTTTATCATTCTTCATCATCACACAACCTAAGTCCTTCTTCTAAGCATAACTGAATACCACAAAAATTTCCCCACTTGTGGGTAAAGTGAGCACGAGAGCAGTGATAAGCCTCATTTTCAACTCCTTGAATCTTTCTTCACATTCATCACTCCAAGAAAACTTTACTCCCTTTCGAGTTAGCTTGGTAAGAGGATTGGACAATCGTGAGAAATTTCTCACAAATCATCGATAATATCCAGCTAACCCCAAGAAGCTACAGATATCCTTTACTGATGTTTGCCTCGACCATCCCTCAATTGCATCTGTTCTAGAGGGATCCACAGATATCCCATTGCTTGTGATGATATGGACCAAGAATAAGACCTCCTTTAACCCGAACTCACACTTTCTGTACTTTTCATAGATCTTATCCTTGCGCAAAGTCTCTAGTATGGTTCTTAAATGCTCCTCATGATCCTCCTTGGTTTTGGAGTATATTAGAATATCATCTATAAAGACTATCAAAAATTTGTCGAGGTAATCTCAAAAGACTCTATTAATTATGTCCATGAAGATTGATAGAGAATTAGTGAGTCCGAAAGGAATTAAAATGAATTCATAGTGCATGTATCTTGTGCGAAAAGCAGTCTTGGGGATATCTTCCTTCTTCACCCTTACTTGATAATATCCTGACCGCAAGTCCACCTTGGAGAAGTATTCTTCTCTACACAGCTGATCGAACCATTCATCAATTCATGGGAGAGGATACTTGTTCTTTATTGCGATTTTGATAAGTTCACGATAATCGATGAAAAGCCGCATTGACCCATCCTTCTTCTTGACGAAGAGGACTGGTGCACCCCATGGTGAAGCACTTGGGAGTATAAACCTTTTATCCATATTCTCCTGTAGTTATTTCTTCATCTCTTCAAGATCTACAACATCCATTCTATGTGGAGTCTTGGATATTGGTAAAGCCCCGGGTATAAGTTCAATTGAGAATTCAACATCTCTTCTAGGAGGAATACTATGCAGTTCTTCGGGAAACACTTCAGCGAATTCCCTCACAACAGGCATTTCTTCAAGGATAGTTTCTTCCTTGGACTCAATCATCTGAGCTAGATACATGGGCTCACAGGGAAGTAATATCCATGCTTGAGATGATGGAGCTAAAGGAGATTCATCTTCCTCCTTACACTTGTAAAGAATTAGGGGTGGATTCTCCATATAGAGAGTGATTTCCCTCTCCTGGAAATTTATGTTGGCTCTATATAAGGAAAGCCAATCCATGCCAAGAATTGCATGAAATTCCACCATAGGGAGTATGAAGAGGTTCTCCAGGAAATTCAATCCATAGATTATAATAGGGGAGAACTTATATTCATGGTATGCAATGATTGCCCCATTTGCCGTACTCACCGAAATCTTCACTTCCATGATTTGTGGTGGTGCTATGATTGTTATACTAAACTTTCGCAATACAAAAGAATGCGTAGAACCTGAATCAAAAAGTACATTCACTATTCTTGAATTAATAACTAGTGTACCTGTCACGACTTCGTTTTCGGGGTTCACTTCAGCAGAAGTGATGGAAAAAGCTCTTCTTTGCTGCCTTGGAGGTTGTTGGTTGCCTCTGAAAACCCTTGGATTAGGGCACTTATTTGAAAAATGACCCAGTTCTTTTCATTTGTAGCATTGAACAACATGTTGAGGTTCAAATGGAGCGTTCTTCTCCTCTATCGCAGCCACGGGTCTTTCTTGCTGATAGTTAACATCTAGGTGCCCTTCTATTCCACACCTAAATCATTTCTTCGTCCCCTTGAGGCAATTTACAGGGTGCTTCTTTCCGCACTTTTGGAAAGTGGGGTGATGGATCTTCTTATCACCGTTGTATTTATCCATCAGACCGCCAGAATTGAAGTTTACCTTACACTTCTTGTCCCCATGATACCGTTGTGATTCTACAATCTCCATTTCGACCTTGAGGGCACATCAGACAATTTCCTCATAGCTGTCAAAGTCACAGATTGCTAATGCTTTCCGTAGTCTAGGCTTCAACCCACCAAAGAAGCAGTCAACTTTGCATTCAAGGGTAACGACAAATCTGAAAGAGTATCATGCAAGCCTTGTGAAGTTTGCCTCGTACGCTCCAATAGATTCTTCGTCTTTTTGATTGAGGCAAAGGAAGTCCCTTTCCATCTTAAGCTGGAGGGTGCACGACAAATATTTATCGAAAAACATATTCCAGAAATCATTCCATTCTAACACCTCGATCTCCTCCTCAGGCTTCGTATTTTTGATCAATGTCCACCATTGATCAGCTTCACCCTCCATACGATAAGCCGCCAGGAGAACCTTCTCTTGTTTAGAACATTGAAGGATGGAGAAGATCTTTTCAATGGAGTTGATCCATTGTTCAGCGATCGTGGGATCGGATGATCCACTAAAAGTAAGATGACTTTGTCTCATGAAGCTCTCGATAGAAACTTGTTCCTTCTTTGGGGGGTTTGGACATTCCTCTTGACCCATGTTTCTATTCAATTCTTGAGTTAGCTGAGAGAAAAGTGTGACAAAGTTCACGATTCTCGCTCCCATTGGATTGGGCATCTCATTAGTACAGTCATCACACTGATCTTCACATCCATTGTTACCCCGAGTCCTCCTATTACCGGCCATTGGCTGGAATAAAAGGAATGTTAGGGGGTAACACATAAAGGGTAATCCAAAAAAAAGGTTGATGACTTATAAATAAACTTTTATTTCCTCAACTCATGAGTCTATAGGCTTCAATCTAGGTTTTTCATGATCTACTTTCTAACATATACTCTTAGGGGAATTTTTTTAATTACCTTAATAAGGGTTCATAATAAGCTTGTGAATTTATCAAAACATATCCCCAGGAGTGTCGTAACCAAGATTTCATCAAGGCTCGTTGTCGTCCACCAGTTCCCGTTCGAGTCTAGCTCAAAGCGGTGTTTTCGGGTTTTACCCCTAGGATACATCTGTGCTAGAGCCGCCTCCACCTGCTCGTATCCAGACATGGATGTATTTTCTTGATAAACCACTTAACTAGTACTTACCAAAACATAGGGATGTTTTTATTATACTTAGTATTGTCTCTAAGGCTTTACTAGGGTTTTCTAATCCTAATCCCAAAAATAACTAAACATATCCTATGATACCAACTATGAAAACCCTGCTTTTTATTACAAGTTAAACATGATTTATTACATAAAACTTCACTTGATAAAACAAATAATATTGAGTGGTTTAGTGTCTTTGGGGCTTAGGATCATTACATAAAAACTTGAAACATGAAATACAACATCTTTATTGAAAACTTCCTTTACATGACCACTACATTTCCTCGTACTTAGCATTTCATGGGATAACTTGAGGACATGCATAAGAAAAGGGTGAGCTATAAATCCCAGTAAGGGAATATACATGGAATAACATGAGGAATAAAATACATGTTAGACATTAGGCATATCAATATAGCACAAGAGAAACATGAACATAAAGGCATGATAAATCATGATAATCATAACATGGAAATGTGGCAACAACACTTAACATGGAATTAGCATGAGCCAAGACTCATTGCACATGGAGCATGAGTAAATCCTAACTGCACATGAAGCATGATTAAACCCTCGTTGCACTTGAATTAGCATGATTCAACACTCATTTTACATGACGTATCATGATACTATACTTTACCCAATGCATTGGTGCTCTATAAGGGCACACCCTTCTTAAACATTTCATTTCATGCATAAGTGTGCCACATAGATCATAAAAAATGGATTCATAAAACATAATAATTTATTCCACGATAAAGGAATGTGGAATTCATACATGAAAATTTATAGTCAATAAGTAAATGTGCATAAAGGTGAATACCCTTGATGGAGAAATGGGCATGGTATTCACTACACAATGACATTGGCTTAGAAAATCGGTGTGATTTCAGAAGCGTAACGACGTGACATAAGAATTCATAAAAACGGTTGATGAGAGAGAAAGGGGTTACTCATCATATTTACATGTAATGGAAAGTAATGAGGTCATATAGATATATATACCAACAATTGTAATGGAATTTAGATTCATGATACAAAAGTATTGCTAGAATGTAAAAGAGGAGAGATAAGTTCCTTTCGGAATTTCAGCATAGTAACGGGTGTACATGGGAGCCATTTAATGAGAGAGAAAGGGGTCTCCCATCATTAAAACATAAATAGGGCAGTATGAGGGAGGTTCTAAACCATACCCCAAAATTCATAATTGAAATTAAAAGGGAAAAACAACTTAAAGAAAATTGGAGAAAAATGAGAAAGGAAGAAAACAATTTTACTTGGAAGTGTGCCTCCAAAGGCTAGAGAGAGACTTGTGAGAGGCTTCTTCAGAGCTTGGGGAACCTTGGGAGGATTCTAGAGAGAGTAGGTCAGAGGTTGGACAAACTACAAAGGCTTTGAGTGAGGAGGAAGTGGGAGCTTGGGTGGGTTAATATAGGAAAGGTGAGTGAATTATTTATTATTTAGGTTTGGGTCCCCTTACATTAAATTAATCCTAACCACAAACCATCCCATGGTTTGTGCCAATGGTTTTTAGAAAAGGGAAGAGGAAAAAAATATTTTATATGTCCAAATTCCAAATTTCTTAAAATAATGGGGTTTCTTATGTGGAGGTGAGTCACACTCCCATGGAAAATAATTTAAAAAGACAAGATGTTTAATAAGTCTTGAGGGGTCCATTAATGCTTTGAAAAGTAAGTCAAACAAACCAAAAATCACATTATTTTAATGTTAGTACATATATTGGCCGAACATAAAGCTTATAGTATTTTATTACATCACTATTTGGTCATTATGATGTCATAAAACACATTATATATTTAAACGGTATTTAATTTTTACCCAAAAATCTGACTATCTCAGAAAATTATGAAAAATTCACTGTTGGATAATTTCGACATCCTGATTCTAGAAATAACATTTATTTTATCTAAATAGTTTTCTAAATATGTTAATTTTCACTTTTAAAATAAAAACCTACATTTATCGAAAAATTCACGAGTTTTGACAGAAATGGCTTTCAAACCTTAATAAAAATTATAATTACATTCATAAAATTATGTGATCCTTTATATATAATAAAATTAATTTAAAAATAATAATAATAATAATATTTTATTAAAATATTATTTAATTCAAAAATCCCTTAATTTAATAAAATATAATTCTTAAATAAATAATAACTAAAAACACTATTTTCACTTTAAAAACTATTTACAATGTATCAATAATGAAAAGAAAGTATATTCATTATTATATACAAAAAATAATGTACATGAACATAGTACTAGAGATTTGTTACATAACCCCTTAAAATAGCCGCATAAGACCCAAGGGTAAGGTGTGAAATGGTGACAGACTCTTGGGGTGGCTCAGATAACATCGCTCGAGTGGTAATTTCTATCAACATCCACTTCTCCCATAGACGGTCCCGTTCGATCTTGAAATGATGAAGCTCAGCTTGGGATTGGTCAAGAGAGAAGCCCAAGGATGCTACCTCTTTTCCAAGCTCTGACAAATGGGCTTCGTATGGATAAATTCTACTAGATGAGGCCATCACTTCTTTTGTCTGAGTAAATTGGATTTGTTAAAGCCCTATATTTATAATAATCATCTGATCACTATTCAACGACTATATTAGCAACAATAAAAATTCTTAACATAAAACCAAAGAAGTTTACATTTTATATAAACATAAAGAGACATTTAATTAGATTAATAGGGATTTCAATTAATGAAACTTTGGGTAGTTACAATGGAATTTCTATTGATTGAACTTTGGGTTGTTACATTCTTCCCCCTAATAAAATTTCACCCTCAAAATTTCGTTTTACATTATATGCTGTAAATAGGTGTAGGTACTCTTCCTTCATTGCCTTCTCCAGTTCCTATATTTCCTCTCTGTACTTATGGTTCCACCATAGTTCTTTGAGTTGGTGAGTGGTCTTGTTATGTAGAACATTATCTCTATGATCCAAGATATTTATTGGATTATCCTAAAAAGAAATATCATTATACAAATATACCACCTCTAATGAGAGTATATGTGAGGGGTTTGGTACGTACTTACTTAAGAGGGATACATGGAAGACATTGTTTAATTTAGACATGGTAGGTGAAGGTGATATTTTATTAGAAAGAGCTCGGAAATGATCAAGGATCTTGAAGGGGATGATTTACTAAGGACTTAGATTTCCTTTATTCCCAAATTTCATGACCTTCTTCTTTGGATATATGTATAGGAATACCACTACTCTAACTTTGAACTCAAGGCCCCATTAATGATTGTTTGCATAACTCTTATATCGACTTTGGGCTACCTTGAAGTGCCACTAAATGGTTTTCACCTTCTCCACCATTTCTTTGAAAATTTTATGTCCTAGAAACTTATTCTCACAAACTTCATACCAACACACCGGGGTTCTACAACGTTTCCCTTAAAGGGATTCATATGGTGACATTTAGATACTAAAGTAGAAACTATTTTTATAAGAGAATTAAACTAGTGGAAGATATTGACCCCCCTCCTTTTAAGTTCATATAACATTCTTTCAACATGTATTCTAGTTTTTGAATATTTCGCTCAGATTGGCCACCAGTACGAGGATGATAGGCCGCATTGAAGTTCAGTTCATTTCTTAAAAAATATTAGAGACTTTTCTAGAACTTCAATGTGAGTCTTGGATCTGTATCAAATATAATATATAGTGGTACTCCATACATCCTTACCACCTATTTTATATATATCTATGTAATTTTATATAATGAGAAGTCCTCTATAATTGTGATTATGTGATCTATCTTTGTAATATGATCCATAATGACCCATATAGCATTTTTTTCCTCTGGATGTCCTTTAGAAGTTGAGTAATGATGTCCATAGTGATGTTCTCCCACTTTCATGTTGGTATGGGTAGTGGTTTCATCATCCCCTTAGACTTATGTATTTTATCCTTCACTTGTTGACATACCAGGCTCTTTCATGTATATTCGGAAATCTCCTTCTTCATATTGTCCCACCAAAGGTTTTCTCAGATATCTAGACACATCTTTGTGATCCTTGGTTGAATAAAGAATGTTGAGATATGTGTGTCATTCAAAAGATCATTCTTTATCTCTAGATCAGATGGTACACATAATCATGACCCAAATCTTACAACTCTATCCTTTTCAGTATTAAACTCATAGGATTTAAAATTTCTAATATCTTCCACCATTTTGGAAGTTCTTCATCTTTTCTTTGAGAATCATTTATTTTCTCCATGAGGGATGGTTGAGACATCATTTGAAAAAGGATTGATGATGCTCCTCCCTTAATTATTACCATGTCCATCCTCTTTAAATCCATGAAGATTGGATCCTTTTCAATTCTCATCATTGATAAATATGTATGATCCTTTCTACATAGATCATCTACCACCTTATTTTCCTTACCAGGGTGGTAGTGGATTGAGCCAACACAGTCCTTGATGAACTCTAACCATATACACTGGTGCATATTAAGATCTTTATATGTGAATATATATTTTAGACTCTTGTTATAACTATATATCTTACACTTCTCCCCATAGAGATAATTCCACCAGGTTTTCAACATAAAGATCACAACTTCCAACTACAGATCATGCGTTTGATAGTTTTGATCATGGATTTTCAGCTTCCTTAAGGCACAGTCTATCAATTTATCATTTTCATTAGAACACAATCTAATATATTCTTTCATGAATCATTGTATACCACAGAGAGTTGTCTACTTGTTGGGAGTGTGAGTACCAGCACAGTGACAAGCCTCCATTTCAACTCCTTAAAACAGTCTTCACATTCTTGAGTCCAGAAAAACATTACCCCCTTTTATGTCAGGTTGGTAACTAGGTTCTAAAATCATGAATAGTTGTTTAAAAATTATAAATAATACCCAGATAGACCCAAAAAACTATGGATATCCATTACAGATGTTGACCTAGGACACTCTTCAATTGACTTTTCTTGTAAGGGTCCACATATATCCCTTTACTAGTGATAACATGCCCCAAAAATGATACTTCCTCTATCCAGAACTCAGATTTACAGTATTTTTCATAAGTCTTATCCCTTCACAAAATTTCAGTATATATAATGTACTTTAGTTATCATAAAATTTGGATTAAAGGAGTAGAGGAAAGAAAAACAAAATAATGTAACTTGAAAGGAAAAAAATGAAAAGAGAAATTTACCTCTTGAATATATCTTCCTTAAGAACCTATTTAAGGGAGATTTGAAGAGATAAAGGTATGATATATATGGTATAGGATCTTAAGGAGAGATTTGAGAAGAATTTAGACAAGGAACAAGCCTTGAGATGAGTGAAGAGAAGAGGTAAAGAGGGATGATATTTATTGTGGATGAGAGGAGGGATTACCCATTATTTGAATCATTAGTTTGATATTGTTTGCCCAAGACTATGAGAAATCTTGATTCTTGCAACCAAAAAAAGTAAAGAGTGCAAGTGAGTTCAATATAATATCCATTTACATCATCCATGACTCAAGCGTGATGCATAAATTCATTTATTTAGAATTGTTTTATAAATTATCGAATTTCAGTATTCACCCAAAATTCAAGTATTTTAGAAAAATACTAAAAAATCAACTCTAATTTTTTTTTTATTGTGTAGAATCCAAAAATGAACTTAATTTATTAAAAATAATTTTATACATATGAGAAATTTAACTTTTAATTAAAATCATAATTTACTTGAAAAAAAATACAACGTTAAAATTGAAAATTCTTTTATAACACTTCGAAAAATTAATTAATGTCACAAAAAAATATCTTATAACCATAAGATAATAAGATAAAAATTTATGATTATATATTTTCTGAAAATATATTTTCATTTAAACTGTTTAATTAATCATAAAATTATAATTAAATAATTATGAATTAATAAAAACCAACACTTATACTATAATCATATTATCACTTATAAAATGCCTAAATTGTATTTATACATTCATGGGTGAGGTTACTATTCATCAAGATGATTTACTATTAATAAGGGTAAAATACTATTCAAAAGGGTTTGTCACTATTCCCAAAAAATTTAGTTGATCCTACCAGACTCCAAATAACTTACTGATCACAACAATATATGTCAAATTATTGAAATTAAAATCACAGAAGTGAAAATATTATGTGTAAAGTTCATATAGTACTTAATTTCTCATTGTGTTGTGATTTAACGACAAAATTATAAGAATGGAATTTCCATTGATTGAACTTTGGTTCGTTACAAACCCTTAAAAACACAACATCTCCATTAGTGTGCCAAGATCCATATTTCACTAAGAAATGAGTCCACTAAGGATCTCATCTCACATTTAATTATTTATCTAGGGAATCATCCCAATCATATCATATATGATTTTTGGACATCTGGGTGGACAACCCTTTTTCCAATCCATCATAAGGATAAAATCAACTTCATTCTTATGGTATCCTAAGCATTAAATCTTCCCATATAGTGTAACCAAATTGAAACACCAAGAATAGGATCACAAAAGAAAATCCCGGGGTACATGACTATGCAATTAAAATCATAAAGGATTATTTAGTGTCAAATATACTTTCTTTCCCTACAAAAGAAAATCTAGGGGCATCTCGCTATATAATGAATCAACCTAGTTATATGATTCTAGTCTTTGAAAGTTCCTCTTTAGATGGATTATCACACATAGTATTTGAATGGTATTTTAATCTCACCATATTATCTCATGTTATACCATTTATGTATTCAAATTTATAGTAATTTTATATTGGAATCCTATTCCATCCACTTAATCAATATGTTCAATCTAAATTGACATGAAACTCTTTACAAAACACACAGTTTTTTGTTACACACCCAAAAGTAGAATTCAAACATATTCATACATACTAAAAGTCTATCACATGAATAATGTATATATACACTTATTATTAATACATAAAGTTATATGATATTGACAATATCAACATGAGTAAGCCTAGAACATCAGATAGCCAACACCATTCACCTACTTAGATAAGGAACAATATTCCAGGTTGGCAGGTAGTCCTACCCCAATTACTTCTACCTAGGGATACTTTAATCCGAAGAGAATCCAATCCTTCATAACTCTAAAACATAATATTCAAAAACTATATTAAATAACTAAATTCAACCAATTAACTATAATTACAAATAGAGGTCAAGTTATATGAAAAAATAAATTCTTTATTATATCTAGCATGTATTGAAAGGATCTATCTAGAAGTAGTTTAATAATTAATCCTACATTATTCATCATATAAACAATTTAAAAAAATTAATTAAATAAGAAAAAACTTTTTAATAAATGTACAATTAAAAATTTTAAACATAATATAAATATTTAAGAACAACTCATAAATAAAAGATAACTATAACCCCTTTTATAATTTTAAGCTCCAACATTAAGGGAATTACATAATTTTGAATATACAAATTTTATATTATTTCCAATATAAACTCTTTTATATTAATAATTAAATGAAATTTCCGCTTTTAATATTTGATATTACATTAATTATATACTCTTTATAGTCCAATTTATATTATGTAAACAATTTACATAATTTAAATTTCATATACGTAGTTATTTTTTAAACCTTAATCATATCAATTATCAATTGTTTTTTGATGTGTCTCAAACAATATCCAAATAAGGCCTCATTTTATTGTGGACAACTCAAATCAATTAATTACGAACAATTAATAATTTAAATATAAACATGTTATATTTTGGGTTTATTTTAAAATTTATAACACTATAAATTATTTCTTATGATTTATAAATAAACATGTTTATTTCTATATCACAATAATTTTAATATAATTTTTTAAATGGCATTTAAAATATTAAATTTTAATATTTTTGAATAAAATGTTTCATAAAAACTTATTTGGATTAATTAAAAGAAATTATAATGAATTAATTTATTAATTATTTATAAACAAAAATAGCCCAAAAATACATTTTAAAATGATTTATAAACATTTTATAAACCATTAATATAATTTTAGCATTTGAAATAAATTATGTTTACCCTTTCATAGAATCCCTATTCTATGTAAGGGTAACCTGCTTCTACAATTATACTGATACTCTGCCTAAGGGTAAAGTGGTTCTAGAACCAAATATAATGTTAATAATTCCATGACTCTTATGTATTACTACTGCATAAAGGTAAAATACATTTTACCTTTATAGAATCCATATGTGTAATGGTATAATAGTATAATCCTTAAAAATACTATATTCTATAAGGGTATATGAAAATAACCCTTACATACACGGTTTATATAATGGTTTATTGGGATGAACCTTACACAGAATGTTTATACATAAGAGTAGATATTTGTTGACCCTTACATAGAATATATCATGTATGGGTAAATGTATTGGTTAACCTTAATCATCTCAGATACATAAGGGTAATACCATAATTACCTTTATGTAGCCCCACTACATAAGGGTAAGATTTTCCATTTTTTTGAAAAAACTGATAAATGATACTCTATTTTTATGATCCTTATTCATTTAATGAAATATTTTATAGATCTTAAGCATGGATTTCTATGATACCACTATTAGGTTTATGTGGATATTAAAAAAATATTTTTCTAAATAGGAATAAGCAATTAAACCCAAATAATAGGGTCTCCCTTGGAATATCAATGAATCCTGCGTAAAATAATGAAATGAAGAACACTATAAATTTTTCATACCTTATATTGATAAGTAGTTATATCATTAAATCTTAATATGATTATTTTGATATATATTACTTATTGGAAAAACTATGTATCCCATATCTATATTATATCCATGAGTTGTGGTTGAATCCAATTTGTTTTGAGTGAGATCCACCAACATCCATGGTATGCCAGTACCTCTGATTCAAAGGAGTATGATAAAAATATCTTTGGGAGTTGGTGAGTTCGGACAAGAATTAAGTAATCACACACATAAAACTATAACATTTGAATAATATATATAATTTTTTTAAGACACTCTCCATATGCTACAACATATACTCATGTGTTTATAATGAATGAGTAAATTTCTTGGCCAGTGCATCCATCTCACAAATACAAATTCCACTCCAACATTTCAATTCATGTATTGGTTTATTAAATGATAGATTTTAAGTGAGTTGAACTATTATAATATTAACACACTTAATATTCAATTGTTTATTTGATCAAGGGTTTTAATAGGAATGAAATCTCATTTCATGCATGTATCTCAATATCCCATGAACATGATATAGTTATAAATAACAATAAAACTATATATTTAAGGAACATATCCTTAATTTTTGTGTTAAATTATTCCCAAAGGTAGTTCTTAATTCCCTATCACTTACCACTGACCTGTGGGGATCAGTATTGAACTTCGGTTCATGTTAGGACTGGATCAAATTCCAAATAGATGGGCGAGTTAGGTTGGTTTGTGACAAATTGATATTAAAGGGGAGGTTATTTTTTTCATTACCAGTATGTGTCTTGGGATGTATTAGTAGATCATATATAGGAATGTTAGGAATCAAGGGGTGGGTTGTGAGAAGGTTCCTGGCCATCTCTCATAGCAATGAGCCTTAAGTTACCATGGATAGTTGATAAAGGCATCTTTTGGGATTTAGAGTAATTTAATCATAGTATTTATTTTTTCCATGACTCATTATAATCCCTATTGAGTTCTGTTATTTTAAGATGGAATTGATTCTTGGGTCTCATGTTCTTGTGTCTTTGTCTGATGATGTGTAGTTTCATTCCCCTAGAATAATTCTAGTGAATCATCATTAGGGTCATGCTGATGAACCTAAATAAGGAAACCCTATAGTTGATCAGAATCTCATCAATGTAGTTTTTTCCATTGTCTAAGGCATGGACCATGGAGTGACAACTATCCCTGATCAGGATAGAGATGAGGAACCATAATTGGAAAAGGATAGAAATAAATCCCATGAGTTTATTTTTCTAAAACCACCCTCTTTACAAGGGATTAATGATCTCTATTAGGCAGAAGATCGATTAGTAAATATTGAAAGAATATTTTAATTACTAGAGATCATTGATTATGTCAAGGAGTGGTTTGTTATCTTCAATAATTAAAGAATGAGTAGTAGGTGGTGAGATTAAATAGATTTATAAAATAATAATTACATCTTGGAGGGTAAAGGCTTCATATTATCTCCATTGAGAAATTATATCCAGATTTTATGGACATGGACAAATCCATAGAGTTTCTCACCCTTGAGAAAGGGAATTTGAAAGTGATGGAATATCATAATCACTCTTCCAAAATCAAAATCCCCCCCCCCCAAAGTCTATAAAAAAAATTCAAATATGAATAAAGGTTTTATATGGGCATTCAACTTGATTTTTTGTCTAAATATTCATGTTAAATATCTCTACCTATGTTGAGGTGACAAATAAGGTGGTGATCGTAGAGATTGACATGGATGGAAAGTTTGGGATGACCAAATTTCATTATACTTTTAGTGATATATTAATGGGATATTATGAGAGGAAGAGGAATCAAAGAAAGTTTCATAGAGGACACAATGTTAGTGCCTCACATAAGCCATTTTATACACTATCATCAGCTATTAGTGGTCTGACTTATTACCAATGTGGCCAGACGAGGCACAGAAAGTGATTTTTCTGTATTCCTCCAAAGATCTGAAACACATGTGGATTCCATGGGTACTTACATAAGTTATTTAAGATATTTATTATCTCCACTCTAGAATTATATTATCAACATATAGATGATCTTTTGTGTAATCATATTCTTCACATAAAATAGTGTTTCATACAAAGACCTCTTGAATAAAACAATTACAAGAAGTGGATGAGCCTCCAATGAATATTGATGGAGGTCCTAAAACTATTATAGGTACCTTTTAAGTTTCTTTAAATATAGATACTACATTATATGATATAGGTTACTCTCACTCCTTTATATCAACAAGGATTGTGGATATTTAAAAAAATTCAACAGAACTCATTTCATTCGTTATGAAATTAGAAACGCATCTAGGGAAGAATAAGGAGAAGGGTTTTTGATGCCCCTCATGATCTTTCTTTATTTGTGATGTTGATATGGTATGTGATTTTATGGTTCTTGACTTATGAATATTTGAGTTTATTATCAGTATGTATTGATTTATTTATAAAAAATCTCAAATGGATTTCTATCATTGGTGTGTTTTGTTTACTATACTTGATGGGAACAATCATGTGTTTCAAGTAGAATGGGACCCAAGGTCCACTTAGGAGAGACCTCCTCTCCCAGTGCTTGGTCAGTTGATATCTTTTTTTGTGTGGTTGAAATGGGACATGAATATTTTAGTAGTGATATTACTATGGTAGGAAATTATTATTTTTAAAGTATTTACAAATTTATTTTCAAGTTTTTCTCTAAAGAAGGTAGAGAAATTCTTGATTTAATTAATATAAATAACATAACCAATATCGATACCAATATACTACATGTCTCTAATTGAGTTGAAGGAGATGAAAATTTAGTTGAATGATTTAAGTTCCAAGGGATTTATACACCTAAGTGTGTCACCTTTAGTAAATCCTATTATCTTTTTCAATAAATATAATGAAATTATCTACTTAAGCATTGGTGATTAGAAACTTAGTCATTTAATGGTTAGGAACAAATATCCCTTGACTCACATTGATGATTTATTTGATCAGTTGAGAGAACCATAGTGGTTCCCAAAAATTGATCTTCTATATGGTTACGACCAGCTCAGAATCAAGGAGTTGGATATTTCAAAGACCACATTCAGGAGAAGGTATGGTATTTTTGATTACCTTTTGATACTATTTTTCCTAACTAATGAACCGGTAATCTTCGTGGTTTCTATGAACACGATATTGCACCAATAACTTGATGAATTTTTTCATGGTTCTCATGATTGTAATTATGGTTAGTCAAAGATCAAGGAATATAATTTCCATCACATGAGACATGTCTTTGGGATCATAATGGATCATTGAATTTATGAAAAATTGTCAAAATTAAAATTATGGATTTGATAAGTTAAGTTATTAAGACATGCGATCTCAAAACATTGGACCCCAGTTCATCCTAAAAATGTGACAATTTTCATGTCATGGTAAGAACCATGGAATATATTTGAGATTTAAAGATTCTTGAGTTTGATAGGATATTATCAATAGCTCAATTTTTTTTATCAAAATGTTCATCACCTCTGACTGTTATCACCCATAAGGTGGTGACATTATTTTTAGATTCAATGTTTTAGGCATGATTTGATGAAATGAAGTGATATTTGAGCTCGACACCGATTTGAAATCTACCAATGTTAAAATAGGACTATATGGTTTATTATTAAGCTTTAAGTGTATGTTTCGGATATTCCCTTATGGAAAGAGATAATGTGGTGGGTTATGGATCACATCAGGTTTGACCTCATAAGAGGATTTATCCCACTCATTATTTAAGACTCGTAGCTGTTGTGAATTCCATTAAGAGTTGGTGACAATTTATTTTCTGGGAGAAGTTAATCATTTAATCTAACAACAAGAGTTTTGGGTACATATTATCTCAATAATATTTGAATATATAATAGATATGATGGGTGAAATACTTATAGTCATTCAACTTTGAAATTTACCATACCCTAGGGAAGGATAATATGGTTTCTAATTCCCTTAGAAATAAGTTTCCTTCTAAGGATGTGATGGAAGTGAAGGATTAATTAAACATGATTGGAATATTTTCAAAGCTTCAGTTGTAGTTTAGCGATCCTGAGTCCTGTAATTTTCTAGTATGTGTTATTTTGAAATCCTCTCTCATTGAGATGATTCTCCAATAGAAGTATCAATATAATGAGTTTTGTAATATCAAAGATTATTTATACAGTGGGTAAACTATCAATGAATGGTATTTATCATTGTAAGGTATTTTTTGATTTATGAATTGGTATGTCATCCCTGTGACAATTAGGAAGGTTGTGTTGGAATATTCTCATCATTCTTTGTGGGCTTTACAACTTGTCACTAGAAATATATTTTATGATATGATGCATCAATTTTAGTGAATTGGAATGAAATTAGGCATAGTTATCATCATATCTCAATGCTTAACCTATCATGAAATTATATGCAAGAACCAAAATACTTTTAGTCTTCTTAGGCCTCAATATGTGCCAACATATAAATGGAATGAGATATCAATGGATTTCATTGTTGTCTTACCTTGGACTCCCCATGGTTAGAACACTATTTGGGTGGTGATTGATTGATTGACCAAGTTAGCTCATTTCATACTGATTAATGACACCAATAAAGTGTAAGGAAAAATTTGTTTTTTCAAGTGATCGTATGTTTTCATGGGGATCCAATGACTTTTTTCTTAAACATAGATCCTTATTTTAGCTCTTGGTTTTGGAAGGGCCTCCAAGAGGTGATGCGATCCTGAGTTAGGATATGCATGAAATATCATTATCGGAAAGATGAGAAAAGAAAAAAAGAAATTAAATCCTTATAATATATTATCCTTACATCTGTCTTATACATAAGATGTTATTAGGATGTTATTTTGGGGATAGTTGAGTTTTAAAAAAAAACATTTAATAATTATCCACCATGATGAAACCTTTTGAATCTTTATATGGTAACATTTAAAATCACCACTCTATTGGTCTAAGGTTGGGGAATATTCCTTTTTTGGAACACATTTGGTTTAAGAAAAAATGGTTAAGATCCAAATGATTCATCAGTTTTTAGTGATGGATCAAATCCCGTACAAATAATATGTGGATCACCATCATCATCCATTTGATTTTTCAGACAGGGACTAGATGTTCTTGAAAGTATCACGTTATTTAGATCATCAATGACTTAAATTAAAGGTAATATAGCTCTTAGATATGTGGGACCATTTGATATTGTTAATTAAGTAGGAAAGGTGGCATATCACTTGGATTTACCACCACCGTTGTCTTTGATCCATAATTTTATCCATGTTTCTCAACTCAAGAAATATAAACCTAAATCACCTCATGTTATGAATAAAAAATATATTAATAAAAAACTTTACATATTTGCGATTGAGAAACCATTTCAAGTTTTTTATTCTCAATTAAAGGTTCTAATTGGGAAGTTTATAAAATCAGTTTGAGTTTTTTGGTAGCATGGACCAAATACCCATGAGACATGGGAGTGAGGGTATTTGATGGGGGAGAAATAAACTCATCTATTTGTGGATTATATTTCTTATACATAGATTTCTGGGGATAGAAACTAATATAGTAGGTATAATTTTTTAAATCTCACTTTTTTTTTCAGGTACTATCATCCACTTACTTTTTTTCCCATCATTTCATATTGATCTATAGTTGTTACAATTATTTTTAAATCCTTGATAGATCAGGTGGAATAAAATAGATGGTTGGAATAAGTATAAAACCTTTATTGTAGTGGGAAAATATATAGAAGGTCCACTGGCTTAGTGGTGAGGGATACTAACCAGTCTATGGATTGACATAGGCTAACCTAGTCTATAAGTTGTCCATTGGATAATTGTTGACCAAACACTATATAGTCGATAGAAGTTTTGGGGATATTGGAATTCTTCCTACAACCACTAATTCATCAGTGACTAGAAAATGACTGTAAATTAGAAAATTATGGGTTACCCTCATTCTTTCTATAACCACCAGCTAACCAGTTAGTCACCACCAACCAACCATTGGGATCCACCAGTTAAGAAAACAAAAGTGATTATCATAATTTTTACCCGAAGTCTCTGTATTATTCTTGATTCATTATCCCTCAACAATATCTTAACACATGAGAACCTAATAACCCTATTTGTATTCTTTGGCTATCAGAAATTGAATGCAAGTCAAATTGAAGTGCTGATCAAATCTGTGGTCCTATTTTGGAGAGTCAAACTCAAATTTTATCTTAGATACAATTATTCATTATGTTTCTATTATTTCTTACAATGTATCATCAATGAAAAAGTTGAAATTAATTATATATAGGTTTCAATTGGGAATTATAAATATAGGTATCTTCCACTTTCCTCAAAAATACTTCTCTCTATCTCTCACTATCTTATGGATTCCTTCCAGTTGTTGAATTCCATGTGTTTTAAGGAAGGTGGTTTCATGAAATGACTTTATAATACTAACCATTCCTTCATTCTCATTGAATTTGGTTTCTAAAATCCTTTAAATTCATGATCAATGTTTTCATGATGTACATTAGTTTTGGTTATGTTTATGAAGTGGATTTCCACTTTGGTGTTGTTAATGAAAATGGGTTTTAAATATTTATTTATATAGTTTAAAAGGTCCCATGATTACCCAAATTTGAAATACCATTTGAATAATTTTAATTATGAAAAAAGGTAATCCCAATTATGATGATTGATTAGGTAGGGATCTATTCTAAAGAATGAACTCTTACCCCATATTCATGTTTTTCTAGGGTAAAGTGTGCCCTAGGTGGCCTAATGTGTAGTAGTGAGCCACTCCCGGGAGTGAAATCTTACCCTAGTCCTATTGCTGAAGGTTAATGTACAGACCATGTAGCCTATAAATAAAAAAATTATACTAGAATCCTATCTAACCTAGACCTATTGTTACCCCTAGAGATAGTTTCACTTATTTCTATTTTCTAAAATTGTTATTGGAAATGTTTATGGAAATTAGTTAAAAACTTGTTTATTAGTAATGTTTTATAGGTTTTGAAAAATATGGGTTTCCATGTTTTATATGAAACTATGTAAAATTGTATCTCATGTATTGTATATATATACATGACTATAATTGGTTTAAATTATAATTTTTACTTGGTAAACACTTTATGGATCTTATTAGCCTTGTTTTTCTCACAACATGCATACACCTTTGGGTTTATGTAGATATTATTTAACCTAATGCAGGTAAAGGAAATATTCCATAGGGAAGTAGTTGTTTTTTTATGTAGGGTGTGGGGTATAGTGGTGAGTATATTTCTTGTGGGGAGGTGTTCATATATATTTTTGTACTTTGGTTTTGTTTGTGGTTTTTGGAACATATTTTTTCCTTAATGTAGTCTCTTCTCTATTGTTGAGTTATATTGAAATACTAAAATTATATTTATCAATGTTATCTTGGTTAATTTTATTTTATGGAAAATCATTCCCAAAGGAAGTTCTTTATTCTTAGGCAACTGTTTCATGCTCATGGGGATTGGGAATGCCCTTCGGCCCATGTTAGGATGGGTTAGGTTCTGAAAACTTGGGTGAACTGGTTTGGTTAAGGATAATAAATGGGTATTATAGACAATTATAGTTTTGAATAAGGTTCTTATGTTTGTATTTAATAGACTTAATTTAATTATTTAGGATTTTTGGTGTAGGTGTTGAACAAATCAATACCAAGTTAAGGGGTTTGTTCTAAAATTCCTCTCTTTGAGACATATTTTATATTATGTATCTAATTTATTATATTTGGTGTATATAATTACAAATCAAGGTATCATATCAAGAAATTCCTTTTATTTATGGAAAATTAAGTTTAATTTAAATATCTCTCTTTCAATAGGTTTATATTTAAATTCTCCTCAAGTTATAAGGGTTTTTGTTAACTCAATTCTTCTTCAATGATTATAATTACTCTTCATGAACATATTTCATATAAGTTGGGTAAATAATGCCCTATGATTGAATTATGTGGTATTTTATCTTTGAATTACGGGTATTTACATTTTTACCACATTAAATCATTTTCAAATATTTCTTACATTATGAACTTGGCTGGTTGCAAGGGAATTTGGTAACCCAAACGTCTTTCTTGGAGTTATATTGTTTCTTTTGAACTTAAAACTTTAATATTATATTATTAATGGATTTAAAATTTAATATGATGTTATCTTATAAATTTATATAGAGAATGTATATTTTGATTCAAATATTCCTACATGGTTTTTCTCTTGTCTAAAAGTATAATGTTGTTAAGAATGAGCCTCTATATCTTAATTGGATCTTTATTTTAAGTCCATATTTTCATTCTCAACATTCTTCTCCCCTATTTCTAGGAATGTTAATATGGATTATTTTCTATGACTTTAATAATTATATTTACCTTTTTTCTAATTATGAATGTTTCCAAAAAAATTCATTTCAAAATAGATTCAATCCTTTCAAAAACCAAATGTTTTCTCTTCTTCCCCACATTTACTCTGATAATCTTTATATATATTCAATGAATCATTTATTGAAGTTTCTTTTTCAAAGGTAACTGTTTTCCAAAGTTTTCATTTTATATTTTTGAAAATAAATTTTAAAATTGACTTGGAACTTCATCATCCTATGAATATATTGAAAATGATCTTTTTAACATTTTACGTGGGAACGCATATTTCCTCCACATTTTTTTTATTCAAAATGTTCTCTCTATGTTTTCATGGTTTCAAAATGAAATTATTTTTCTTCTATTTAATAAAATATCTATTTTAAATTTATTTAAAAATTTCAAGGATATTTCTTATTTCCAAAGTGATCTTTCCAAAAACCCTTAAACATATTTTTCATATAAGTAATTTTCCTTTGACATATCTTAGTATTGACTAAGGTTGTTTTTCAAAATTTAATCATATATCATCTTTCTCTAGATGGATTATATATAGTTATTATCATTTGTAGAAATGATAAATCACTAAAATTGTCTTTCCTAATCATTTTTAGTGCATAAATTTAATTTTTATTCCAATGCATTTACTCTATGAATATTCTATTTTTGATTCCTTTGATTATAGGGTGTTCACCAAGATTCCATAGATTGATTAATTAGGGAAAATTACTATATTAGAAATATTCCCTTTATCTATACGCTATAAATACCATATGATTTATTATCTTGATTTAATTATATTTACCTAGAATGTTACATGATTTCATTGGATACCCATTTATATCCCATGGGTTTATCATGTTATGATTATTGATAGAATTATGAATTTTTTCCTTATGTAAATCCATTTTAAAAATATACGAGACCCATTTTATTTCCATAGGTTCTTTATGATGTGTTAAATAAAACCCATTTTCCCTCTATGAGATCATTATTCTATAAAAATGGGGAAGGGTTTCCATTGGAAATTTTTATGAAAATCATTCTTTACACCAGGTTTTAATAATTTCATGGTTAAATGTTTTTTTATAGAACTCATGTGTATGGTTAATATTTAAGGGACATGTGAGACCTATATATCCCAAAAATGTACTGGGTAAATATTTACAACTATTTAAATATTGGTGAAATTTGTAGTGATGCTCGATCAAAAAATGGGAAATAAGTTGTGATATCCTATCCACTATGGAAAAAAAGCTAGTGAATATTGGTCCATTAATGGAAAAATGGGAGTGAAGCCTAATACTCTAATGTAAACATGTTTTGATTCCCAATCCACTATTTTATCATTTCTAATCTGATGTATTTTCCAAAATGTTCATGTATGCATTGTTTCTATGATATATGATAATTTTATAATGTATTATTATGTTATTCCAAGATTTATGATCTATGATTTGTCATGTAACATCCCAACCTTAACCACTAGTCTATGAAAGATATTACATGACATCATGGGTGCCTCCCCATATACAAGAGACTGCTGATTAGTAGTGAGGGTCTCAAGTAGAACCATGGGGAGACTATACCCTCTATATCATGTCATGGGACCGATGAATACAAACATTATAATTTTTTAAAAAGTAAATAGTTAGAGTAATACATCCAGAAACTGAAAGATGAAATGAAAGATATAATAATTGAAACAAAAAAGGATCTTATGTACATGTAAATATAATATGTAAATGTAGAAATAGATGTCTCTTTTGAACTTCGTCCAACAACAACCACATCCTCCTGCTTTAGCAGATTAACTATCCCCTATAGGGATGTTTCCCATCGTCGGACCCCTAATCATGCTATCTACAAGTGCACTGAAATTACTATGTAGGATGTGAGTAAAAGAATCAGTAGGAAACCACCAAAGCATCCTTAACCTGATTTGATCATGTATAATAATGTATTCTATAATAATGATCAATTTGTAACAAGCATAAATATACAATCCAAAACTGAGCGGTTGTGAGCTAACCAAGCCGCTAAAAATCCTTGGCCATACCTACTTAAACTCCATGCTAGAAAACATCAAAACAATCATTGAAATTTCTAAACATTAGAGACATCCTCATGCTGATAGATACCCATAAAATACCTAGTAATACATGTCAAACCACACTTTTCCTTCATTCCCCAACATGATCTATACGTCAAGTCACATTGACCATCATGATCCACTGTTTCCATGTAGGTATGATCACTCATGATTGCCATGCCCCAGTTCAGGTCACACTAGTCCATCATTCCCTTTCATCCATTTCGGTCTCATCATCACATCACATGCAGCTTCTGAACACACCCTCATAGGGATACCATTCCACGACAGGTTCACTAATCACATAGTTACCATACACAAGCAAAGACATCACAACATATACCAGGCATATCCTAAAGAAACAATGAAATAATATTAAGGCCACATATCAAGTCACACATATAAATTCACACATCATGAGAAAATATAGAATAATCATTAATATAACATGTTAATCAATCATTAATATGGAATCTATCTATGGCAACAATTCTCATTGAGCAAGGTCAAATGGTGTCACAAACTATACACACACCCACAACCAATCACATGTTAAGAATGGATATAAAATATGCCAAAACAATAGTCACACCAAGTAAAAATATATAACAAGATCCTAAGAAGGTTATTAACAACCCATGTTAGATGAAACGATGACTGACGATGAGGGTTGATGTCTGAGTTTAACTGCACTAATGAAACCTCATTACTTTTATAAACAAAAATATTTTTAAAAATATTCTCTTCAAGAGAAACCCAATGAAACTAATGAAATGTAAATATAATCATTATTGTATCGGATATCAATGAATGATGTTTTCAAAAAATAATAAAAATAAAAAGAAAAAGAATAACTTGAGAGAGGGAGAGGAGAGAGGGTGCGAGTGAGGGGAAACCAAGAGAGGGAATTCCCCCCAAATGTATAACGCCACAATACGATTTATGTATTCTCATTTTATTAATACTTAATTTTTTATATTCACTCATTATTTATTTAATTAATACATAATTTATTTATTTAGTTCTCTCTCATCTCAAACCATGTCCCATACAATTTTAACCTCTTTCATGTTTTTTGTCTAAATCCCCATTTCAAATACATTAAATCATTCATTAAATATAATACATCATTATATATATATATATATTAAAAAATAATCCATTTATATACACACACATATACAACCATATATATATATATATATATTTATTTAACCCAGCTATATATATACACATTATATATATATGCACACACACACATATATACACCCGTATATACATATAAATATATATATGATCCAAAATTATTTTCACAAATTAAAAATAATAATAATATTAAAATCAATATTTTATTATTACTATTAAATATCTTTCATATTTATCACTATGAACATGTTAATACAAACATCCATTAAATACCGATAATAGTTATTAACTATACATTTTCATTTAATTGGCCTAATTAATAATATCACTATTAATATGTTTCCCATTGATTATTTACACCGCAACACAATTTATTAATTGGGAAAGTATATTTTCATTTTTTTCTAGACACAAATAGTAATAATAAAATTATTATTATTATTTATAGCTACCAAAAAAATATACAAATACCAAAAACATATCATTTTGTGTGATATGAAAAAAAGTCTGATGCTCACAAATGTTATACCTCGAATATGGTAAAATCCATATCCCAAACCTAATATTGGTCTTAGATTTCTCATAAAACACATTTTTGAGAGATATTAGTTATTTATTTCCAAAAAAAATTAATAATAAATTAAATAAATATAAAAAATGGTTTTATCATATGCAGTTTTGTAAAAATACTGACAGAAATAAATGCTATACCCTACCTAGGGTAAACCCAATATTCTGGACCTAACAATGAAATTAGATTTAACATACATCACATCATTTGGGAGTTATTGTTTTTGGGAAACAACACACACATGTATGAATAAATTATATTTAATATTTTTATTATATCAACATTGAGTCTCTACGGGTCTCGGAATCCCACAATAACTGAGAACCTAACTCTGAAAATATTATATAGAATATTCCAAAGTGTTAAAAAAAGTTTTTTATCCTGCTGTGAAGTCATAATAAACAAAAGTATTAAAAATTTAAATCTTCACTCTAAAATACTTGTAATTTATTTAAAAAAAGTATGTTTTTAATATCATTTAAATATAATGATGTAACATATTAAGTATAACTTCATTATATATAATGATTATTGTAAAATTCTCATCTTATGTTCACTTATGATGTGTGATTGTTATCACTTTTGTTTACCCTTATCGAGAATCCAAGATCACTGTTTTCCAAGGATTACACTTCTCAAGGTTATGATAATAAGAAAAGTATGATGTTTTTTAATAGAGTATCTTATGTGTAGAATTAGTGGGAGATGTTGAATAATTTTTATAGAGTAATCAATTTCTTATATAGTGGAAAACTTTCCATTATTTAAAAATAAATGAGGTTTATTAGTTAATGTTTTGTCTTAATTATCTAAAACTATACACCTTAAACGTCTTATGAATGTATTATAACCAAATATTTTCTTTAAGTCATTTCATTTAGATGGTCACATCTACGAGGATTCTATATTTATGATCTAGTGATATGCATTTTCCAGTTCCAGTTATATATTTTTACACTATACACATATTCATTTCTAATAAACTATATCAATCTTCATCATTATTCCAATTAATCTTATTTTAGTGATTTTATCTGTCACGACCCGACCTCGGGGCCCGTGCCGTGACTACCCCAAGCCCGCCTTCCATAGGCCAGGGGCTGGCGACTAGCACCAAGGCGTAAAATCCCGGTAAACAGGGAAGGCATTGCCTTTATAAGTAACAACCACCACAGAGTCAGCAAGCGGAAAGTAACTACAAGTGCAAAAAAGTAAAGGGGGGCCGGAATACAAGCCCAACTGAAAGTACAACTGAAAAAGTAAAGAACAGCAACTGAAGAGAAGACGGCGGCCTCGCGTCGTCCACTGGCAATCCCACCTGAAGGGTGGGTACAGATAGCCTCCAGGCTCCTCGGGTCCCACGTCCGCTCCGAGTACGTCCCGCCCAGTGGTCCACCTCCAGATACCGTCCTACTCCACGCCCCAACCGAGATCATCGCTGTCCGTCGTCTGCATCCAACACATCAAGGTGCGGGCATAGCCCGTGCAGGGGTGAGTATAAGCTACTCAGTAAGGACCCCGAGACCCCCGAAGGTCTCCCGAAATCCACAAAGGATATAGCACAAAAGAAAGATGCAATCACGAAGTAACATCTGACTCGACTTAGGTATATGCCCATACATATACCTAAGTCCCCAATTCTAGCTCTGCTCACGAGCTCAAGAACAACTCAATCCACGCAGGAAAGCAAGACTCAAATCCACAAGGAGAGTAAACAGTAAATCCACAAAGGATAGTTCAACACAAACCACAAAGGAGAGTAACATAAGATTCAGCTCAACCAAGTATACTTTTTCAGATGACGTCAAATATGATCACTGATCCATCTAAGTCGTCGGACCCACGAAGGATCGATAGGTACTAACCCCCGCAAAAGACCCACACAGGATCGGGCTCACACAGAACCTGTAGGCAGTGGCTCACACAGAACCGGTAGTAAGGACCCACATAGGATCGGGCTCACACAGAACCTGTAGCACTGATCCACGTAGGATCGCTGAGTGCAGTAGTCGACGCAGTCCACTGAGGATCTCTGCACAGTCGTCGCCGCAGTCCACGAAGGATCTCTGCTCTGCCGTCGTCGCAGTCCACGGAGGATCTCTGCTCTGTCGTCGAAGTCACATCCAGCGCTAGGGTTCCCGCACACAGCGAGCTCGTTTAGGAGGGTCCGCTCCACGAGCCGAGAGGCTGATACATCAACTGACACGTAGTCCGAAGTTGATGTATCCAAAAGTTCCGTATCGACAACAGGATCTCAACGCAACAGACGGCGCGTCAATCGGACGCCCGGTCTGAGAGTTATTGGCATTTTCGTCCCAGGGGCCCGGTTGGTTTTTAGGGCAAAACCAACCCGACCGTACTCCGCCTGTATCCGATCCTCGGGAGGAGTATGCCAAAAGTTCCGTCTCACATAGAGGAAACTACCACAGCTGACGGTACGTCGATCAGACGTCCGTAGCTCAAGTTATGAGCGTTTCCGCTCCGAGGGCCCGGTTGGTTTCGTGTACGAACCAACCCGGCCGAACCCAAAGTCTTCCGAAACCTTGTGTATAATATACCGAAACGACCGTATCGATCCAAGGATCGCGTAGCCGCTGACGGTTCGTCAATCGGAGGTCTCAGGCCCAAGATATGGGCAAAAGACCGAAGAAGGCCCGAAAACGGGGGTTCTGGGCCCGGGGCGACCTGGCCCGAACCACCCCTGGGTCGGCCGAACCGGGTCGGCCCGACCCGGCCCGACCCGCCGAGGCCGGGTCCGGTCCGGCCTGGGCGCTACCCGGCCGACCGGACCGGCCGGCTCGGCTTCGGCCGAGCGGCCGAAGAAACCGCCGCGGGTTTGACCCGCGGCTTGGAGGAACGCGGCCCGCGCGGGCCGCGTGCTGGGTGGCCGGACCGCGGACGCGGTCCGGCGGTTCGCCGCCGCCGCGGCTCGGCCGCGGCGGAGTTTCTGGCGGCGCACCGGGCGCCGCCGCCTCCGGTCGCCGGCGCCGCCGCGCCGGCGACCCGCGCCGCCGCCGCCTTCCGCGGGCCGCCGGAGTTGCTCCGGTGGCCCGTTTTGCCTCCCGTCTGCGCCATTGCTCCTCCCGGGGGCCGATCTTCACTGCGGGATCAACGGATCGCCCTTACCGCACGGTTCGTCGTCTTCCGCCAAATCCGCACAACAAAAGATCGGCGGAGGGTTGCCAGGTCTTGTTCGTTAGATCCGCACCCTCCACGTTAGTCATAAACAACGGGAGGAAAAGAAAATAATCAACAACAATTTTAATTAAATTAAAATTGTTCGGAGATCAGGTTCTTTATTTTAAAAGAATAAACACGGGGAATAAAATATTCCAACATCCCTTACCTTGTCGTCGTCGGACGTGAGGTCGTCGCGGAATCGCTCGTCGCGGAAGGAGGGGATCGTCGCGTCGTTGCGGAGGAGACGTTCGTCGCACCGCGGGAAAAAACGTCGCGCCGACGATCTCCGGATCAAGATCAAACGGATTTAATTAATTTAAATCCGTTGATATCGAATTATAAAAAGGGGAGAATTAGAAGATTCGATTCTCACCTTTAACCGCTGATCGTAGGTCCGCCGAGGAAGAAGAGGCGCCGTAGAAGAAGAAGGAGAAGGTCGCGGAAAAGTTTGTTGACGTCGCGGATCGTGCGTCGTCGAATTCCGGTTCCGGCGTTCTTCGCGTTCTTCACGTTCTTCGCGTTCTTCGCGGGGAGAGTGGAGGTTTAGAGGATCTCGCACAACAGGAGGATCCTCCAAAATAGACAAGTTTGTCTATTTTATTATTTTGCCAACAAACGCAAAACGCGTAAGTAACGACCCATTAAATTCGTTGAATAAATTCAACGAATGAAACAGCCCATTTAATTCACGAAATAAACCGCCCAATTAAATGGTCTGTTAAGAAATAAAGAAAACGCGTCGGTTGACTTTTCAGTTACTTTGACGGGTTTTCGCGGGTGCGTTACTTAGCGAAAGAAACGGCGGGGCTCATGCGGGCCCTGCCTCACAAATATCCTACCAAGAGGGTAGGATATTTCCGGATAGCACCCTATCTGCTTTAACTCAGTTCAAGTGGCTTCCAAGTGACTTCCAAGCAGCTTAAGTGAAATAAAATAAAGTTGTCGCACAAATTTTATTTTATTTCTGTCTTAAAGCCCCAAAATTTAAAAACCACGTCTGAGCAAACACAACTCCGGAAGAGGCGTTTCTAAGCAAATACCGGCGCTGCGATTTCATCGGTGCCCTCAGAATTCGATTCCGGGCACCGGTTCAAAAGATAGAAAAACCCGCTTGTCCGTTCACTGAACGTACCCGAGCCAAACTTCGGAAATTGATTCCGGGCACACCGGGCCTCGGAATCAGGTGCCGTCTGAAGCTGCGCTCTTGTAAAATTACAAAGTAAATTAAGAAAAAAATTTCCTTGAAATTTTCAGGTCTTTACATTACTCCCACCTCAGGGCTTTACGTCCCCGTAAAGATACATCAAAAACTAGGGGAACAAATGGGGGTACTGAGCACGCATCTGAGCCTCCTGCTCCCAAGTGCTCTCCTGGAGGTTCCCGTGCTGCCATCTGACGCGCACAAGAGGAATCGACCGCCCACGTAGGACCCGCTCCTGTCGATCCTCAATCTCCACTGGGACCTCCGCAAAAGTCGCCCCATCATCCACGTCCAGCTCCCCAAAGTCGATGATGTGCGTCGGGTCATGCACGTATCTCCTCAGCTGAGACACGTGGAAGACGTCGTGCACCCGGTGCAACTGAGGTGGTAGAGCCAGGCGATAAGCCACCTCTCCTATCCTGCTGAGGACCTGGAAAGGCCCGATGAAGCGTGGAGACAACTTGCCGCCTCGGCCAAATCTCCGTAAACCACGTCGAGGTGAGACACGCAAAAAGACGTGGTCGCCATCGTCGAACTCTAGTGGCCTCCGCCTCCTGTCGGCATACGACTTCTGCCGGCTCTGAGCTGTCCTCATCCTCTCCTGGATGATCTGGACCTTCTCTGTCGTGGCTCGGACCATCTCTGGTCCCACGAGTGCTGACTCCCCAGGGTCTGTCCAGCACAACGGTGATCTGCAGGGTCTGCCGTACAACGCCTCGTATGGTGCCATCCCGATGGTGGAGTGGTAGCTGTTGTTGTACGCGAACTCCACCAAGGGTAGGTGGTCCTCCCAGCTGCGACCAAAGTCGAGAACACATGCATGGAGCATGTCCTTGAGTGTCTGTATGGTCCTCTCCGTCTGACCATCCGTCTGAGGGTGGAAGGCTGTGCTCAGATGGAGCCGCGTCCCGAACGCCTCCTGCAACCCCTTCCAAAGCCGGGAAGTGAAACGAGCATCTCGATCGGAGACGATAGACGATGGCACACCGTGAAGCCGTACGATCTCCCGGACGTAAAGACGTCCCAAGCTCCCCACTGAGCCCTGCTCTCTGATGGGTAAGAAGTGTGCCGACTTGGTGAGTCGGTCGACAATCACCCAAATGGAGTCGTGACCTTTGGAAGTGCGTGGAAGTCCAGTCACGAAGTCCATAGATATGCCATCCCACTTCCACTCCGGGACCTCCAAGGGCTGTACCAAGCCTGCTGGTACCTGATGCTCTTCCTTCACCTGCTGGCAGGTGAGGCATCGTGAAACGAACTCTGCCACAGCTTTCTTCATGCCCGGCCACCAGTGCTGTCGTCTGAGATCCTGGTACATCTTCGCCACTCCGGGATGCACCGCCAAGGGAGAAGTGTGAAACTCTCTCATCACCTCCTCTCATAAAGCGACTGGTACGAAGGTACGTCCTTTGAAAAGGATGTCGTGCTCTGCTCCAAGGGAGAAACCATCAGGCGCCTGACCTGAGGATATCAGTGCACGCCGGGTCTCACAGTCAGCGTCCCCACGCTGAGCCTCTCTGACCCGCTGTAGAAGTGGAGGAGAGACTGTGAGAGACTGAAGAAAGGCTGCTCCGTCTCTATCCACGAAGGATATCTGTAAGGAGGCTAGCTGCTCCGTCGCCTCCTCAAGTAGCTGAATGCCCGTCCTCCTGCTGAGGGCATCGGCTACCACGTTCCCCTTCCAAGGAGTATAGACTATCTCAAAGTCATAGTCCTGGAGGAACTCAAGCCATCTCCGCTATCTCAGGTTCAGGTCCTTCTGAGAGAAGATATACCTGAGACTCTGGTGGTCAGAAAAGACTGTGAAGCGCTCGCCCATCAGATAGTGCCGCCAAGTCTTCAGAGCGAAGACCACTGCTGCTAACTCCAGGTCATGAGTGGCGTAGTTCTGCTCATGCGGCCTCAACTGACGTGATCCGTAGGCGATCACGGCCCGCTCCTGCATCAGGACGCACCCGAGTCCAGTCCCTGATGCGTTGCAGTAAACTACGTATCCAACTCCCTCCTCAGGCAACCTCAAGATAGGTGCGCTGGTCAACCTCTGCCTCAGCTCCTGGAAGCTCTGCTGGCATCTGTCTGACCACACGAAGGGTTTCCCCTTCTTCGTCAACGCTGAGAGTGGTGCCGCAACTCTGGAGAAGTCTGGCACGAATCTCCGATAGTATCCGGCTAGGCCCAAGAAGCTCCGCACCTCCGTCACGCTCCTGGGTGGCTCCCAAGCTAGCACTGCCTCGATCTTCGCGGGATCCACTGCAACTCCCGCCTCAGAGATGACGTGCCCCAAGAAGTGGACCTCACGTAACCAGAACTGGCACTTTGAGAGCTTTCCATAAAGCTGGTGCTCTCGGAGCGTGTCTAGCACAACTCGCAGGTGGTAGGCATGCTCCTCCTCAGTCGTCGAGTATACCAAAATGTCGTCAATGAAGACCACGACAAATCGGTCGAGGTATGGCTGGAAGATCCTGTTCATGAGGCTCATGAACACTGCTGGAGCATTGGTTACGCCGAACGGCATAACCAAGAACTCATAATGGCCATACCGACACCTGAAGGCCGTCTTCTGCACGTCCTCGTCTCGAACTCTGAGCTGATGATAGCCTGACCGGAGGTCTATCTTCGAGAACCACCGCGCTCCCTTGAGCTGATCGAAGAGGTCATCAATCCGTGGCAGCGGATACTTGTTCCTCACTGTCACCTGGTTCAGGCGACGATAGTCGACACATAGTCGCAAGCTCCCGTCCGCCTTCTTGGCGAACAAAATCGGGGAAGCCCAGGGTGAAACACTGGGTCAGATAAACCCCTTGCTCTGCAAGTCCTCCAACTGTACCCGCAGCTCCCGAAGCTCGGCGGGGGCCATTCGATATGCTGGAGTAGATATCGGGGCTGTCCCGGGGTACAAGTCGATGTAAAAGTCTACCTCTCTACGAGGAGGTAGCCCTGGAACGTCGTCGGGAAAGACGTCCACGTACTGGTCCACCACTGCAGGAAAAGCTGGACTCCGCACGTCCACTGCTCCTAGGATGAGGCTAGCCAACTGATGAGAGATGGGCTGCACTCTCCTCCGTGGAAGTCCATCCTGTGCTGCAAAGGTTCCCTTCTCGCCGGTGAAGGTAAACCTGCTCCCGTCGGTGCGAACACATCGCACCTTGCGCCTAAAACAGTCGATCTGGGCATGAACCGTGGATAGCCAATCCATGCCCAAGATGACGTCGTAAGGCCTCGACGCCGCTACAAGGAGATCCCAGCCGAAGCTCTCGCCTCCTAGAGTAAGCTCACACTGCCGGCACCAGTGTGTAATCGTCGAGTCTGCTCCCGTAGGAGTCTCTAGCCGTAAGGATCGAGCCAACGGCTCAGTCGGAATCTCCGAGATCCGAACAAGGGCAGAGGCTATGAAAGTGTGACTCGCTCCTGTGTCTATAAGTACTGCAGCAAGGGTGGAATAGACATAGATCGTACCTCGAATCATCTCTGGCATGTCGGGGTCGTAGGCCTCCACTGCCTGGAGCTGGGCCTGTCCCTGCCCGCCAGCTCCCTGTGGTCGAGGTGGCCCTCCTGGTGGTGGTGGGGGTAGAGCCTGGAAGCGTCGCCCACCACCCGCTGCTCGGCCAGCTCCTCTGCCTCGTCCGCCTCCTCCCTGCGGACCGCCACGGTCGACCCTCTGCCTCTGCCTGGGTGGCCCCTCCACCATCTGCTGCTCCTCTGATCGGCGAGTCGGGCAGTCACGAGCCATGTGACCCTGCCCGCCGCAGGAGTAGCACAGCCTGCCTCTCGGAAGGCTGGCACTCCGCTGTGTGCCCCGCACTGCTGAGCCGGTGTCCTGAGGCCGTCTGCGTGGGGGTCTGGTCTGCCTGGACCTGAGAGTAATCCGTCGGCTACCTGCTGCCGAAGACTCAGCTACCTGCCGCCCTGCGCTAGGTCTCGCCGCTGAAGAAGGCTCTGCCAGGAAGCTCTCAATCAGGAGGGCTCGCTCCAGCACTCCCGCCTGGGTTGGAATGCTGAGGGAGATCAGCGACGCCCGAATCTCCTGCCACAAGCCCTGCTCGAAGGTCCGGGCCCGGAAGAAGGGGTCCCGTACCATGTCGGTCGAGTAGCGAGATAGGTCAGTGAACCTCGCCGCGTACTGAGCGACCGTCATGCTGCCCTGGCGCAGCTGGAGAAGCTCCTGGATGCGCACCACTCGGAGGGTGGCCGGGACGAACTCAGAGCGGAAGAGGCTCTCGAAGTCCGTCCAGAGCAAGGATGCCTCATCGTGAACCTGGAGCATCAAGCTCCACCATCGTCCTGCCACCGCCTGCAGGAGGCTCGCCGCGAGAATCACCATGAGATCCGCTGGTGTCCTCACTAGCCTAAAGATCCGTACCACCGCCTCTAGCCAGTCCTCGGCGGCCTGGGGGTCCGCCTCACCGCGAAACCTGGGCGGTCGCTGGCTCTGAAACTCATGCAGTGCCCTGAGGCGACGTGCATCGTCAGCGTCTGGTACTGGTAGCATCGGTGGCTCGGCGGGTAAAGCTACCGCCGGTGCCACTGCTGGCAAAGGGCCCTACACCGAGGCCTCGTCGCTCGGTGGGCTGCCGTCGCGCCCTACACTCGGAACCCTAGCTGGCTGTCATCGCGGGGCCATCCTGAAAAGGAGAACAAGAGCACCACAGTCAGAACAGTATACCTGGTGAGCTGGCACAAGTAATCACAAGGAAAACCTGAGACTTTCATAAAGCAGATCAGTATACCCGGTGAGCTGACACAAGTAATCCCGAAGAAGACTTGAAACACACATGCAATCAATGTTTCATGCATTAAGTCGGAAATCAGGAGTCAGGGTCCTGGTGTACGGATACGTCGGCCGCCGCACCAACACTGGGCTCCCTGAACTGATAACCACACTCAATACACTAAACACTATTGCTTCATATAGAAAGAAAAGACGATCAGAGTCTGCGGTAGAACCGGCCACCTCTGATACCAATTTGTCACGACCCGACCTCGGGGCCCGTGCCGTGACTACCCCAAGCCCGCCTTCCATAGGCCAGGGGCTGGCGACTAGCACCAAGGCGTAAAATCCCGGTAAACAGGGAAGTCATTGCCTTTATAAGTAACAACCACCACAGAGTCAGCAAGCGGAAAGTAACTACAAGTGCAGAAAAGTAAAGGGGGGCCGGAATACAAGCCCAACTGAAAGTACAACTGAAAAAGTAAAGAACAGCAACTGAAGAGAAGACGGCGGCCTCGCGTCGTCCACTGGCAATCCCACCTGAAGGGTGGGTACAGATAGCCTCCAGGCTCCTCGGGTCCCACGTCCGCTCCGAGCACGTCCCGCCCAGTGGTCCACCTCCAGGTACCGTCCTGCTCCACGCCCCAACCGAGATCAGCGCTGTCCGTCGTCTGCATCCAACACATCAAGGTGCGGGCATAGCCCGTGCAGGGGTGAGTATAAGCTACTCAGTAAGGACCCCGAGACCCCCGAAGGTCTCCCGAAATCCACAAAGGATATAGCACAAAAGAAAGATGCAATCACGAAGTAACATCTGACTCGACTTAGGTATATGCCCATACATATACCTAAGTCCCCAATTCTATCTCTGCTCACGAGCTCAAGAACAACTCAATCCACGCAGGAAAGCAAGACTCAAATCCACAAGGAGAGTAAACAGTAAATCCACAAAGGATAGTTCAACACAAACCACAAAGGAGAGTAACATAAGATTCAGCTCAACCAGGTATACTTTTTCAGATGACGTCAAAGATGATCACTGATCCATCTAAGTCGTCGGACCCACGAAGGATCGATAGGTACTAACCCCCGCAAAAGACCCACACAGGATCGGGCTCACACAGAACCTGTAGGCAGTGGCTCACACAGAACCGGTAGTAAGGACCCACATAGGATCGGGCTCACACAGAACCTGTAGCACTGATCCACGTAGGATCGCTGAGTGCAGTAGTCGACGCAGTCCACTGAGGATCTCTGCACAGTCGTCGCCGCAGTCCACGAAGGATCTCTGCTCTGCCGTCGTCGCAGTCCACGGAGGATCTCTGCTCTGTCGTCGAAGTCACAGCCAGCGCTAGGGTTCCCGCACACAGCGAGCTCGTTTAGGAGGGTCCGCTCCACGAGCCGAGAGGCTGATACATCAACTGACACGTAGTCCGAAGTTGATGTATCCAAAAGTTCCGTATCGACAACAGGATCTCAACGCAACAGACGGCGCGTCAATCGGACGCCCGGTCTGAGAGTTATTGGCATTTTCGTCCGAGGGGCCCGGTTGGTTTTTAGGGCAAAACCAACCCGACCGTACTCCGCCTGTATCCGATCCTCGGGCGGAGTATGCCAAAAGTTCCGTCTCACTTAGAGGAAACTACCACAGCTGACGGTACGTCGATCGGACGTCCGTAGCTCAAGTTATGAGCGTTTCCGCTCCGAGGGCCCGGTTGGTTTCGTGTACGAACCAACCCGGCCGAACCCAAAGTCTTCCGCAACCTTGAGTATAATATACCGAAACGACCGTATCGATCCAAGGATCGCGTAGCCGCTGACGGTTCGTCAATCGGAGGTCTCAGGCCCAAGATATGGGCAAAAGACCGAAGAAGGCCCGAAAACGGGGGTTCTGGGCCCGGGGCGACCCGGCCCGAACCACCCCTGGGTCGGCCGAACTGGGTCGGCCCGACCCGGCCCGACCCGGATAGGCCGGGTCCGGTCCGGCCTGGGCGCGGCCCGGCCGACCGGACCGGCCGGCTCGGCTTCGGCCGAGCGGCCGAAGAAACCGCCGCGGGTTTGACCCGCGGCTTGGAGGAACGCGGCCCGCGCGGGCCGCGTGCTGGGTGGCCGGACCGCGGACGCGGTCCGGCGGTTCGCCGCCGCCGCGGCTCGGCCGCGGCGGAGTTTCCGGTGGCGCGCCGGGCGCCGCCGCGCCGGCGACCCGCGCCGCCGCCGCCTTCCGCGGGCCGCCGGAGTTGCTCCGGTGGCCCGTTTTCCCTCCCGTCTGCGCCATTGCTCCTCCCGGGGGCCGATCTTCACTGCGGGATCAACGGATCGCCCTTGCCGCACGGTTCGTCGTCGTCCGCCAAATCCGCACAACAAAAGATCGGCGGAGGGTTGCCGGGTCTTGTTCGTTAGATCCGCACCCTCCGCGTTAGTCATAAACAACGGGAGGAAAAGAAAATAATCAACAACAATTTTAATTAAATTAAAATTGTTCAGAGATCAGGTTCTTTATTTTAAAAGAATAAACACGGGGAATAAAATATTCCAACATCCCTTACCTTGTCGTCGTCGGACGTGAGGTCGTCGCGGAATCGCTCGTCGCGGAAGGAGGGGATCGTCGCGTCGTTGCGGAGGAGACGTTCGTCGCACCGCGGGAAAAAACGTCGCGCCGACGATCTCCGGATCAAGATCAAACGGATTTAATTAATTTAAATCCGTTGATATCGAATTATAAAAAGGGGAGAATTAGAAGATTCGATTCTCACCTTTAACCGCTGATCGTAGGTCCGCCGCGGAAGAAGAGGCGCCGTAGAAGAAGAAGGAGAAGGTCGCGGAAAAGTTTGTTGACGTCGCGGATCGTGCGTCGTCGAATTCCGGTTCCGGCGTTCTTCGCGTTCTTCGCGTTCTTCGCGTTCTTCGCGTTCTTCGCGGGGAGAGTGGAGGTTTAGAGGATCTCGCACAACAGGAGGATCCTCCAAAATAGACAAGTTTGTCTATTTTATTATTTTGCCAACAAACGCAAAACGCGTAAGTAACGACCCATTAAATTCGTTGAATTAATTCAACGAATGAAACAGCCCATTTAATTCACGAAATAAACCGCCCAATTAAATGGTCTGTTAAGAAATAAAGAAAACGCGTCGGTTGACTTTTCAGTTACTTTGACGGGTTTTCGCGGGTGCGTTACTTAGCGAAAGAAACGGCGGGGCTCGTGCGGGCCCTGCCTCACAAATATCCTACCAAGAGGGTAGGATATTTCCGGATAGCACCCTATCCACTTTAACTCAGTTCAAGTGGCTTCCAAGTGACTTCCAAGCAGCTTAAGTGAAATAAAATAAAGTTGTCGCACAAATTTTATTTTATTTCTGTCTTAAAGCCCCAAAATTTAAAAACCACGTCTGAGCAAACGAAACTCCGAAAGAGGCGTTTCTAAGCAAATACCGGCGCTGCGATTTCATCGGTGCCCTCAGAATTCGATTCCGGGCACCGGTTCAAAAGATAGAAAAACTCGCTCGTCCGTTCACTGAACGTACCCGAGCCAAACTTCGGAAATTGATTCCGGGCACACCGGGCCTCGGAATCAGGTGCCGTCTGAAGCTGCGCTCTTGTAAAATTCCAAAGAAAATTAAGAAAAAAATTTCCTTGAAATTTTCGGGTCTTTACATTATCATGGTAATTACAATTATTTTTCCATAATTGAAATTATTAATGATTAATTTTATCAATTTATAAACATATAGGGATTTATTTTTTACAATGAATATTATTATTTAGATCATGTTAAAAAATGAAGCTTCTGTTGGAGTCTAAGATTCCTTACAAGATGTCGCTTCGGTTTCCTCATGATTTATTTCCTATGAAGAAAATTATGTGAACATACAATAAAAAAATCATGGAAAATAAGTCAAAGTTTTATGTTTTTTTCTAGATTTTATTTGGTTTTAGTGATATTTTACCTTTATAATTTTTTTATTTTCATCCAAGGGAGTAATTTAAAGTTATTTTTTTAAAATTTAGATAGTTTTTAAATCATTTATTGTTTAAATGTTGTCAAAATCCATATTCAACATTTTTTCTTTTAATCTATGTCAGAAGTGATTTTAAATGTTTGTTATAGAGAAAGACATGTCAAATGTGACTTTTCAAAATTCTTAAACAATAACTGATGAAGGAGTCTATAAAATAATTATTTTAACATCCATTATAATAATCGACATTAAAAAAATATTTATTATGTTTCTTAAAATAACGTCACCTAAAAAACTGAGGATAAAAGCAAAAAAAAAACCAATGTAAAAAAATAAATTTTGTACTAGTGAAAATTGTGTCCGCTACTTCCCAATATGCACTTCCGATGAGTCTAAAACCATCAAGTGATATCAAAGTGGTCACGCTCAAATATATAATTATCTATTAATTTTTTTTGTTAAATGCATCTTTTATTATTTTCTTATTTCTAAAATTAATTCTTTATATCTAAATTATTGAATTATCTTATTCCTCTCCATCCTCATTTATATAACCACAACCCAGGGTTTTAATAGTATTGAGAACATTTGATGAACCGATTAGGAGGTTCTGATAATTTTGTTTAGATATCATGGGACTACATGACATATAAATTGAATGTATATGAAATTTACACATGTTCAATACACTAGGAGGGACCTTGAATTTAATTTTATGCATTGTGCATTGAATTATACTAGGTCTCATTAAAACACCACATATTGACTAGGATATAGTGGCACATGATTTTTCAGACTACAAACCAAGTAAATCACTGACATGCCTAATAGTCCATGCATTTTTATGTGAAGGAATACATGGAGTCAAATACATGTCATATATTTATTGCACAACACATGTGATTGACAACCATGTAACTTGGAGGTGACACAACATGAAACTCCCATACATGTTATGTGCCTCATAAACATCTATGGGTGATATACATGTCATATCCCTAGTTGTTTTTAGTAGATAAACGACAAAAAGTTTTATATGTTGTTTAGATGGTTTATACACGTCATTAATCCTTCATGTTTATACATAAAGAAAAATTAATTGATTATTTCATTTAAACTAAATAAACACATGTCTATGTGTCATTTATTGATAGTACACACCATGTTATTGGTTATATATATATATATATATATTAATTATTTAATTATTTTTTTTTCATAATATTCAATACCAAATACTATGTATAGTTTTAATATGCCGACTACTCCTCTTTCATTAAAAGCATTGCATGATACATAAAATATCACATGTCTATGTTTTATTTATTAATTGTACACCCCATATATTTACATGAAATAATGTTTATTCTATATTCCATATGGGTGGGAAGCATACGACCAAAATACATAATGGGTAGTTTGAACGGGTATTCACTGTGTTGCCTCTAAGTACATGTTTTGTGCTTAGTTAGTTTAAAATAAAATTAACTTGTTTAATTTTTTTAAAATTATATTGGATGAGAATATACAAGAATATTTATATAGATATTAAGATAAATTAATTGATTAATTAATAATTATAATTAATTAATCCAACCACATTTTATCTTAATCAACAATGATTGAAATGAATGATATTTAATTAAATATTCATTCATTTCATGAATGAATGACCATGATCTTGACTAATTTTTGCATATTTTTGATTTAATTTAATTTAATTATTACATGAGATTTTACAATTATCATTATAAAATTAAAATATTGGCATCTGAGTCATCCCTTCCTCTAATTATGTAAGGACTTCCATGTTTGGTGTTTCTTTTATATAAACCTCATAACTATTCAATTGGATCCCCTAACACATGTGTGAGTCAAGTATATTCATGGATGGCGATCTCGATAAATTGAAGGTAGTTATATATATATTCAATGTGAAATCAACATAGGTGATACGTAGGATATAGGTGGAATGTTGTAACATGAGCTAAGACCAACTCATGGAGTTCTCCCATAGAGTCAATGGTTTATTTATTATATTCTTAAAACAAAAACATATTGATAAATATAATAATCATTACATATGTTTTACTCTACCTTATTAATGGTTATTTATTTTATGGATTATTTATCATGATCACATAACTAAATTAATTAAATAATATGTATGCTTAGATGAAATAAAAATAAAAGTCTTATGGGTAAAGTTTTTATCAGAACATGGCTAATAACTTAATTTAAATCCACTTAATATTAAAAATACATGTAAATATATAAAATAAAAAAGTTCATGTATAATAAAAAACTGTAAATTTAATATTAAGTCAAAAAACCTTCCATTTTCTATATTAAGATTAAACCATAGTTAAAGTGTCAGTTCAAACTTTACTAGGGTCACTTTTAATTTTTAATACGTTTAGACAAAGATTTTGGGTTGACTTAACTAAAATCATATTGAATTTAATATCCTTAGTTAGTTCAATACAAATTTAGAGGTAATTGATTTCGAAATATGACTAAGGATTTCAATATTGGAGAGTCTACTCAACTAATCCTGGAACTGCAAGACTACTGTTGACAAGACCGTTTACCTAAAAACCTTCTTATAATTTTATGGCCACTATTTGGTTTGTAAGAGGGGAAATATGAATCTTAGACACTATAATTTCCAAATTTTAGGAAATTATGAGTCTAATAGCGAGGGCCACTATATTGGATAATTTTTTTTAGATTTAATAAAATACAATTATTCCATCTCTTATATTTTGATAATAATGTAAAGTACTAATATTTATATTTTACATTGTAATAGTAAAATGGAAAATTAATAAACCATATTATTCATACAATAAATAATAGAGAAAGTAAAACTATTTATTGGAGATAACTTCTAGGAATGATATAAGAACTTACACATTTTATTATTCCATGAACTAATGAATTACGTTCTATAATCCCTAATTTCAAATATTACTACTAAAGAGATGAGTGATAAGAAGTTCAATATCTATGAAAAACACTTGGATGGCACACTGAATGTTAAATGTTTTATGATATCATCTATTTATATAAATATCATTAAGTCTCATGAGAACATGGATGCCTATAACATTCTCTAACATCTCCATGATCTTTATTAGGAGAGAGATACACAAGAATGTTTGAGATCTCAAAGGCACTATTCATAAGTAAACATTGTTAAGGTGAATCAACTGGGACTTACATAGTTAATATTATTAGATACATTGACCACCTATAGATTCATGGGTTTAAATTTCCTGATGAATTACACATTTATATCATTCTTACATCACCCCCTTATGAATTCTCTAACTTTGTTGTAAAATTCAACATGAACAACATTGAGAAGTATTCTAGGTTGATAAAGACAATAAGCATGAAAATAATTTTATTCTTATAGTGAACAAGGGGAAGGAAAAAGTAAAGGTATCCCAGACTAATAAAATGACTAAGGCCACTTCCCAATATTCTTTAAAGAGAAGAAGGACCAAGGGGAATACAAGGGAATATGACATCGCTTATTTCACATGTGGCAAGAAGGTCCACTAGAATAAAAACTACACCACAATGAAAAATAAATGTGCTCATTCATGTGCATTTTTATTCAATATGAATTTATATATTTCCAAAAATTGGATATTTTATATAGCCCGTGGTGCCCACACATGTATCCAAATATAGGAACCCATTGAACATAGAAAAGTTTCACTTGTTGTGATAGATCTACAAGCTGCCAATATACTAGACATATTGTGATAAATATTTTATATCATCACATCCATTTTCTAACTATATTGGTCTTGGTTTTTAAATTTTCTATTCTTTACTTTAATATACTAAAAATATAATTTCTAAGTTTAGTCTTAATGCAGATGAATTTATTTTCAAATTTGGTATTGAATGGGAATTATTTTACAAAGTAATAATTTACTATGGTAAGAAAATTTATATAAAGGTCTTTATGTGTTGGATTACAAGAACCAAGTAATGGAAATAAATAATGAATTAGGTTCTCATGACTCATATCATACCCAACAATGGAATCATTAACTAGGTTATATAAATAAAAAGTGATTAACTAAATTATACCAATATGGATATTTAGATTGTTTTAACTAAAACCACTTAGAATATGTCAATCTAGTTTATAGAAAAATTTGATCAATTCTCTTTTAGTGGAAAATGCGAAAGATAAAAGAAGCTTCTCAAATAAGTTCATACCTATGTGTGTCGACCATTTCCCGAAGCAGAAAAAGGTGGAAGATCATACTTTATAGATTTTACTAACAAGTTTAATAGTTATTAATATTTATACTTTTGGAGGTATATATTAGATCCATTATATATGTTCATGGAATACAAGAATTAAGTATATAACCCACATGGTAATTAAATAATGAAGCATCATTCTTACTAAAGAGAAGAATATATTAACAAGATTTCATTGATTATTTACAGGAATTTAAGATCTTATCTCAACTCACTAATACTTATACACCTCAATGGAATGGTTCAAGTGAAAGGAGGAACCAAAACTTTCTTAACATGATAATATCAATGATTAGACATGTAAGTGACTCATTATCCTTTTGGGGATACAAATTAACTACATTGTCACAAATACTAAAATGAGAACCTAAGAAAGAAGTGGTATTCCATTTGGAATTTGATATTTATGTAAACCCATATTTTCACATAAATGAGGGTGGGGTTGAATACCATTTTTTAAGTCCTTTTCATGTAAAAAACTAGCACCGTGAGACCCTAAATTTATCCTTATATGATATACTAAGAGAGATAGAGGATATTACCTAGATGAACCTACATATAAGAAATTTATGGTTAATAGATATCCCATATTTCTTTAAAGGTAACATATCTATAAATGAAATGATGGTAGTAGGATAAACTTCAATGAAGTCATAGATCAGAATATAAAAGAGATGATACATGAATAGATTCTACAAATCTTCATGGAAGAGGATGTTCTAGAGACCCATGTACCATATTAGAGTACAAGAGAGGTTAGAAATCTTGAAATATATGATTTTATAGTAACTGTGGATAGTGAATAATTATTAGTTGATAATAATGAGCATGTAAACTATAAGGAAATAGTAAGTGGCACTTAAGGAATGAAATAGAAATAGGCCATGAATTTTTAAATGGATTCCATATACCAAAACCATGAATGGATTTTGTAAGATCCTTTAGTGCATGTAAATCCATTTGATTAAAATGTGTATTCATGAACAAAATGGACATGGATGGATAAGTTGATATCTATAAGGATTCAATTGATAAAAAAATTTTAAATAGTGTTAAGGAATAAGATATGATAGAACCTTTTAAATATTTTATATGATGAAATATATCATAATTATACTTTTCTTAGAAACTTACCATTACTATGTGATTTTGAAAATGGATTTCAAAATAGACTTCCTTCATGGGAACCTTCAAGAAGATTCCTACATTATGCAACCTGAAGGGTTTATGACTCTAAATAATTCTAAAAAGGTATGAAAGTTGTATAGATATATTTAAGGCTTAAATCAATCATCTATTCCATGAAACATTTTATTTGATGAATCCCTAATAGAATTTGGTTTCATAAATATTGATTGTGATCTATAAGCCTACAAGTGGTTTATTGAGAGTGTGGTTGTTTTCTTAATAGTTGATGTTGATGAAATATTAATTATTGGGAATGAAATACTAGGCTTATAATATGTTAAGATTTAATTTAATACATGCTTCTCTAAAAAAAGTCTTAGGTGAAAAAATATATTCTTAGAATTAAAATCCATCATGATCGATCTAAAAGGATTCTTGGAATAATTCAAGTTACATACATTGTTATGATACTCAAGAGATTAAATATAGAATGATCCAAGAGGGTATTGTTTCTAGTGTCACATGGTGTATATCTCTATAAAAAATGCATCTTCAGACACATGAGGAGTGATGGAGGATGAAATAGACCACATAATCATCCATGATAGGGTTAATAATTTATGATATGTTATGTACCAAGATAGATGTTGCCTATGATTTAAGTTTGGTTTGAAGATCTCAAGATAATATATGTTATATCTATTATATGATAGTCAATACTATCCTGAAGTAACTCAGTGGTACTAAGGATATGATCTTGTATTATAGTGGAGATGAAAATCTAGTCATCATGGGATACACCAATTATAGTTTATAAATAGTTCAATATGATCAGAAATCATAATTGGGGTACATCTTCAATATAAATGGCGGTATTTTGAGTTATATAAGTTGAAAAAAATCCATGTATTATGATTCAATAAAAGATTCAGATCATATCGTGGTTTCTAATGTAGATAAAGAAGTGGTTTTTATAAAGAACTTCATCCTAGTCTAGACATGATTCCTTATAGGAAAGAAACTATCACACTATATTGTGATAATACTACAATGATGGATCTCTACAAAGAGACAATGTCACATTTGTGGATGAAGCACATACTCTGTAAATATCATATCTTGAGGGTTTTTTCTCAATGAGGTGAGGTCACAGTGAGTATAATTTCCATATAGGATAATTTTCTAGACCAATTAACTTAATAATTTACTCAATATAAACATTAACATCATGTGAGAGCTAATGGACTCAAAGTTGTTGGAATTTGGCTCTAGTAAAAGTGAATTATATTGGAGTTGGTAACCTATAACCTATTTACTTTTACTTTATGTTGTCTATGTATTCATGGTTTTGAATATTAATATAATTTTTTATCAAATATTTATTATTTTTCTACATTAATTTAATGTGATAATGTCCAAGAGTATTGATAACATTGAAAACTTCATAAAAAGTGCATCTCTATGATTAGAACCTCAAAATGATATGATGATATTCTTAAATTTAGTTCAATGATTGTATGAAATCATTTGATGAGACATAGATCTTGCATACTGCCAGGTGCTAGATACTCATATGATGAAGTGAATTCATATCTTGAAGTTTACATTTAGTAATCTCTAAGAAGGGAAGTTATTATGAAATATTCATAAGAATTATATTTATTTTCATGTCATTGGATATTACTATCTGCGAGCATGGGTAATGATACATAAACATTAAAATTATTATTAATACATATCTTGAATTGTTTAATTTAATGTATTTTTGAAAACCATGATTCCACAAGTTCTCTATGATGTAAGATATGTTTGGTGGATCATGAATTAAATGTTACTAATTAATGAGTTGAGAAAATATTTTTTTATTCTATCTTTATGGAAGTTGATATTTTTTTCCCTTTGATTGCAATGAAACTATAAAAATAAATTTCACGACCATGGTGTATTAATGGGTCTATTTCCAAGATTAAATAAAATAGGTATCATGCATATATTTTTATGACATGATTATGAAATATTCCTGATTAGATATTAATATAGAATGGTTATATTACATAGTGAGAATTTTTATGTAGTTATTATTATTGAGACATTAAATTCCTTATCTTGGGTGACTTTATATATTGCTAGAAATTAATATTATAATTTAATTTAACCCACTTAGCTCCAATGAGAAAGAATCCTAGAAGATGGCACACTTAGTATTTTTATTGATATTAATTAAATTAAATTTGAATTTAATTACTGTCCTAAATATTATTTCCAAGATTGTGGGTTAATATTTATTCAAGATTTATTAATCATGAATACTCTGTTAACATATTTAAGTATGAGATGAATATTAAAATAAATATTTATTCTCCATACTATGAATAAAATATATATTTATATATTTATTGAATTCATAATATTCATTATTCAAGGTTTTATAAATGAATATGAATTTTAGACTGATTTTTCAGATCCAGCAGGAATAATATATTAAATATAATTTAAATTAGTATTTATTATTTTTTTAAAAGAAATGATAGTTATTTTATCCCTGGGTTTAGTTACTGCCAATAAAAAATTACAATATTATTATTTATACAGGGGGTTCATTATGATTTAAGAGAATAATAAAGGGATTGTGTGTAATAAATTATTTTCTAACCCAACACTATAAATACGTGATTATATCATTTCTTAGGGGTTGATAATGTTTAACACAATACACCCCTCTTGAAATTCTCTCAAAAATAGAGAGAAAATATTATAAAACTATTTCTCAATAACCAAGATTTTCCAACCTCCTCCTACTCTGAAAAATTAGATAACAAGAATTGATCCTTCAACCTTGAAGTATTGTTTGGAAATAAAAGGAATTGATGCAGGATTATCAGTACCATTATGCTAGCACATGAAGTACCACTACCAACACTTAAAGATCATAAAAGAAAATGCAGACCACCCCTAGAGGGATTATACTTTGGATCCACTTGAAACAATGAAGGTACAATCAAACAAAGGTTTGAATGTTAAATGTATTCTTTGATGAAAGAAACAAAAAAAAGTATTACTCATCAACTAAATTAATTATAATTTTATCATGAAATATCATCTCTTATTGGTTCTGATGTACTATGTTAATTATTTATTATATTAATTTATATGTCATGATGATTTTTTTTCGTGTACATATAATATTATTTATTGATTATGATAAAAGACGAGTTGTAGACTACTCAATAGGGGATTATGCTACAACCAAAACCTTTTTGAGATATGTCCTAAATCTAATATAAAACATATGATGTTTTAGATATATCATAATTTAAAATATGTACATGAGGTATGGAATGACATGTGGGTTGGAAGGCATGTTTTATGACTTGTTAAAAGGGATATCATAAATAATGATATGTAAATATACAGTATTAATTAAAAAATAATTTATGATATGGATGGATTGGAATATAATTGATCATATTATATGATTCGTATAACTACCCAGTTTTAACATACAGAGACATAACAACACTTTTGCAGAATACTTAAAACAGTATGAAAACAGACTCCCAAATACCATATTAGTTTAGTTAATTTGGAAACATTGAATAAGAATATTCTAGATCAGTAAAATATCTTCAATGTTTCCCATAAATATCTCCCCCTTAATAATTATACTTAATAACATTACTTCAAAACATTGGGAAAGGAAATATTAGAAAGGGGTGATCTCAAATTCTCAGTAAGGGTAAATAAATGAAATAAATATGCATATCATGAACATAAGGGTATAAGAACATGATCATGATCATTAGATGATCATACCCTACATATCAAATATCATGAAAACAAATCATGGAATAAATATTTTTAGTTCATAAGACATGAATCATAAGGAAATAAAGAGGATAAGCCATGAAAGAATAACATAGGAATAAGACATGTAATTGTGGAATAAAAATCAACATATAACATAATGAACATGTATAATTTGAAATAGGATCACACATTAAGTTAAGGACAAGAAATCAGGCCCCCTAATAGACTTATGGATATACAACCTAGTCTATGTATAATGTAGGGAACATGAAATCTGGTTCATGCATTACATTATGAACATGTTTTCAGTTTCATGCATAAACTTATAGACATGAAACTAGGTCCATGAATAAAATTGTGAACATATAATCAGGTTCACACATAACATTTTGAATATATAATATGATTCCCTCATAACACTATGAACATGTAATTAGGTTCACACATAAACTTAGGGACATGCACCAGGTCTATGCGTACCATTTTGAATATGTAATCAAGTTCATGAATAATAGTTATACTCATGAGTCACCTTTAATTACCAAATTCATTGGAGGAATATATAGGTCCCCCCCACAACAAAATGAATTCATGCATGCATGTGACGGAAAACATTCATCATATCATGAACCATAAAAATAAACGGGTTCTATAAACATCATATCAAAACCCACGAAATGAAATGGGTATTATTAACATTTTAGAACGTTATAACCTATGTAAATATATAGTTTTCATAAAAATTTCATCAAACCATAACCCATGAAAAGAAGAAGGTTTCAAAAAAATATAACTCATGGAAGAGAAATATGTTTCATAAAAATAATTCAATAAAAACAGAAAAAATTCAAGAAATAATATGAATGAAACCTTTAGAATATTTCCTAGAAGGTAATGAGTAATATAAATAGATTTCATCTTAGACGTAAAAAAACTTTGAAATATATTTTGGATACATTTCTTGATGAAAATATCCTTTATTATTTGAAATGGATTTTTAAAACATAAATCATTTAGAAAACTATTTTCTTCGAAATTTCATTGAAAACATAGAAATAATACTAAAAATAATTTTGAAAAACTTTCACACTTCAAAAATTATAAAAAAATACTGAAAAATATTCTGAAAATAATTTTTCTTAAAAACATATAAAATAATCTAAGAAAACCTTTTGAAAAACACTTTCCTTGAAAATTATTGTGAAAACTTATAAAGAAATCTTGAAAATGTTTTGAAAAAAATTTCTCTACAAACTAATTTGAAAAACATGTTCTAAAAATTGTCCTTTTAAACCTAAAAATTTATCTTAAAAAAATTATGGTGGGTAAATCTGTATGGGCCTTACGAGGTAAAAATAACATTTATTTTTCATGGTAAAAAGGAATAAAAAATGAATTATTTGTAAATTGACAAGAATATTCCTATGAAAGCACTGGTAGAAGAAAAAAAGGGTGAAATTTTATTTTAAATACTATAAGATAATATTATAATATTCTTGGAAACCTTTTTTTAGAAAACATGGTTTTGAAGGTACACGAATTCTCGACTCAAGAGTCGGGATTTCATAAAAACGCTTTCTTAATAATTTTATGAGAAAATAGTGTAAAGTGGCACCAATACATGATTATATAATGAATTAGTAGAAAATAATAACATTAATGAGTTTTATTGATATATGGTTTATAATATTTCATCAAAGGAATCATTATCATAACCAATGTCGAAAAGTAACAAGATTGTTTCAATAAACTATTACCACTTATTAACTTTGAACCAGAGTACCCATTATAGAAAATTAAATTAAATGATCTTAAAATATAATTAAAAGAATAATATTAATTTTTTTTCAAATGATGTATATACACCTCATGAAAAAATATAGGTGCATAACATGGAATGTGTCTCAAAGAAAGAAAATTAAGAAAAAATTACTTTACCGATTTGGTAACTATTGAAACATAATACCCATAAAATTAATATCACATAATTGATATATAAATAACCATAAATATAATAATAATAATTATAATATAACACATCCATGGAATGTATACACACCATAATAAAGGAATGTGTGGTGACTAAATCATGTATCTCACGAAAGTACAAAGTGAGATGAAATTCCTTTACCTTATGTCTTCATTCTCTTTCTACACATAATAAAATCATATAAAATATATATAAGTTTATTATATATCTTTTATAGAACCATATTATTATATAAAATAACATATATTGTTTTATTATGACTTTATATTACTCTTTATTAACAATTCCATGTAAATATTTCGCTTTGGGTAATATCTACATTATTTTTTCACACGTGTCTTAATTTGTTATATTTTTTTATCTTAATACTTATATAATGATTTCCATAATTAAAAACATGATGTTATATTCATTTATAATCATTATATATGTATTTATAGTAATTTATAGAATATATAAATATGGAATGGAATACACCTTTCAAGGAGACGGTATGTTGTACGTATGCATGAACGTCGTTTCCATTGGTATTTATAATATTTAAAGAAATAAATTATATGATATATATGTTTATATATATAATATCATTAAATTATCATTAATATTAACTATATATTATATAAGTTCACTAAACCCATCTTTAATACATTCGATGTTGTTTGTTAGTGAATCACATCACTTTGAGGGCGCGATAGTCCACACTTTCTCAAACAGAACTATCGTATTTACACAAAATAGAAAGTATGAAGTTAGGATTTATAAAATAATTATAGAAGAATAAATACATAATAAATATAATATATATCATATATAAATATTTTTTACATCATAATTCTCAACCATGAAAGGTGGTAAAGGAAAAATGAAAAATCATCATTTTGTGAGCTGGTAGTTCGCCACACATATAAACAATATGTTTGTTTCCCATTAGATAGAAGTGTGTGAAATTTTAGGTAGAAAAAATTTCATAAAAATATATTAGAATAATTAATATAATTATTATATTGTGTGCTCATGGAATAATATAAATTTTGGTGGTGGGGAAATCAAAAAAAAGAAAAGAGCTTGAGGAAGAATGCTACCTCTTCATTGAGTAACTCCTTTCAGTTTATACCAAAATACTTACATGGATTACTTTATTCCAAAGAAAATTATTCTAGTATTAGGTAAGGTAATTTTATGATTTTTTTGGGTAGATTTATTTCAATAAAAATTGGATTTAGATGTGTGAGAAAGTGTAAGGATAAGAAGCCTTTTTATTATGGAGGAGGATTGACACTCTTGTAAATTTTGGTAAAGGAAATTCCATCCAAGATTTTTCCTTTAAAGGTGGAAACAATAATAGTAAAAAGTATATAAAAGTGATTATAGGGTCTAAATATGTCCACAAAATGTATTTTGGGTAAGTTTCTAGGTTATTTAGGCCCTTAATTTTATGTTTTTCCATAGTTATGTATAATTTTACCTTAATCAATGTAATTAATTTTAATTACTTTCTCTATTATTTTTGGTAAAAAACTAAGTTGAACTTACTCGAAACTATAAATTATTATGATTCCAAATATTTAATCCATTTTTTTAAATTCCAATCATAGAAGTGGTAGAAATTAATTTAAAATTAATCTCACAGTTGGGTTGGCAATGCATATTTTTAAGGTAAAAGCATTCAAACATTTACTATGTTTTTATATTCAATTTAAAAGTAAAATTGATTCCAATTATCCAAATTGGGTTTATTGATAAAAATATTATCTAATTAAACTTTTAAAACAATTATAACTATAATTTATACTTATAAATAAATTATATGAAAAATCGATTTTGAACTAAAATTCAGTATTTTTACTATTTATAAAAAATGAAACTTTATTGAAAAATACCAAAAAAATTACCCTAACTTAATTTTTATTTTTCTATTTCACAGATGAAGTTTATTTTGACATATTAGATCTATATAATTTCTAAAATTTATATTTAAAATATCTTCACCATCAAAAGGCAATAAAACTACTTTCATAAAAATATAGATTTTTATGTCTAATATTGGGTATATTCTCATGTTATTCATATAAAATCAATTGGATAGATATAAAACAATATATTTTTTTAATATATAACATATAAATTTAATTAATACCATCCAATAGTATTAATTAATTTAAATTATTAAGATAAATAATATTTTTCATATAAAATATTCTTTTATAAAATCAACCCCTTGTATTAATTTGGTTTCTATATTATTTTATAATTAATAGGTTACCAAGGAATTAAACCTTAAGTTAGTTAATCAAATAAACTTAAATTTTACGATTATGTTATATCTTATTAAATAATAATATTTTAGTAATGAATTATTTTCTCGTAACACTCGGTCTTTCATGTTACACAAGTTATCAAGGAAAGTTAGTCTTGCATGTAAAGTAAGATGAATTTTTTGTTCTATGTAGAGAAAGAAAAAATTTATATTATGTATAGTGCAAGATTAGCTCGATGTTGCGTATAACACAAGACAAACATAGTGATTTAATATAAAATAAATTGTTTCCAATGTTGCGTAAAATTCAAAATATATAAAAGATTAAATTAATTTGAAAACAAAATATCATAGTGTTACAATTCACATGGTGTTTTAAAATTAATTAATAGTAGTTGAAAATTATAGTGTAACATTTGAGAAACTACCAAAAATGACTATTATCAAATGAAAATTTTCATAAGATACAAAGCACAAAAGAATTATTTTAGCTAAGGAGATGGAATATGTTATACTCAATACTCCATTTACTCGTATGTTATGGATGTAAAAGTAAATACATGATTACTTGGGTATAATCCCTAGGATATATATATGGAATCAGTCATCATGAGATTATTTATGTTTGATCTTCTCTAATCATTCTATGGATTCTCCTGAGTACAGATCTATTTGTATTCTTCCCTTACCTTATGAGACACTATCATTTCATGGAGTGAAGATGAAACCCACCTAAGAACCATACAATTAAATTTATCCCATGGTTACAATGTGTATGAGGGATTTCAATGACTATCTATTAGTGACCTTCTTCAAACTTAAGGTTGAAGATAATAATAATTGAATTCCTCAGTGAAAGGTACAAATTGTTTTTTCCAATTTATGTATATAAATTATAGAGACCTTGAATTTTCATACATAGATATTACATATTTTTAGATGAATAATCAAAACATTATAAAAACATACTCTTGAGGTCCATAATAGTTTAGTGACTTTGGAGACTCGTTACATAATCTTCATTTTTTTTAAAATATCTTCAACATATCCCATAAATATATTCTCCTTTATATATATACACAAACAAACCATACTTAAAACATTTATTCATAACATGGGGAAAGGAAACATAAGAATGGGTGAGATCAGATGGTCAGTAAGGGTAAATAAGGGAGATATTTAATAATAACATGAATATAAGGTTATGAGAACATGAGTATATCACATTAAAACCATACCCTACATATCAAAGATTAAAATAATTAGTTATGGACTTAAACATTGTAGTTCATAAGATAAGACTCATAAAGAATTCAAAGGACATGATCCATGAGGGAATAAAATTGGCATAAGATATGGAATTGTGGTACACACATAACTATAGAAAATAATTTACATAGCAATAAAGGCTCACTTCAAAGGATATAATGGTGAAATGGGTTCACTCCCCAAAAAATCATAGTAGTCAAGGTTCACTCCCAATACCATCATAGTGGAAAAATTCCCTCACTAAAATGGGTTTAATCCCCATTCCAGTCATATCTATCTCATGAGATATTAATCTTTACTAAATGCATTGGGGAGAGATATAGGTATGTTTCATCTCCCATGTAATGTGTGTTATTGTTAGGAATCACTAATTTTGGTAAGTTTCCATTAGGTTTATTTATTAAACCATAAACATCAAATGGTTCTTTATCCAAAGGGAAATGATTTACCAAAGCATGTGTTTGTTAGGTTTGGACCTACAATTCTTAAGAACATACATTAGTATAGAGGATGTGAGGTCAGACTCATCACACTCTTTTGGGTGGAATTATTTCCTACTCCAGGACTCTCTTATAAATTTGAGATATTTTTGTAAATCCTTATTAATTTATGAAGTATAACTTAGGTTTCCCATGAAATTTCCATTTAATTATTAGCATGTGTGAAATTTAGAGTCATCTGTATGTATTAGAGGTTCTTCATTAATAGAGACATCAATATGTATTCGATTTTATCAATCAGTGGTATCCACTAATATACTATTTAGACATTATTTTAACCATTTTTATGATAATACTGGTTTTTAAGCCACTTAGTGAGGCACTTTGGAATTTTTTATCATCTAAGGAGACAAAATTTTGTTTTGATGTTGGTATCATACCCATAAATGGTCTACCTATGTATCCTTGTGAAAGAATCAAAACCCTTGTATCCCAGTGCTGCTTAATGGGAAACATCATAGCTTTTAAGGTCGTGTGATATGGACCTAGCCGTATAATTTAATTTCATGTGCTAAGGATATCTAAGTGGAAATGGGGCTTCATCAAATCTTAGTGTGAGACTTACACATAATAAGCCCAAGTAACTTGGAAGAGATATGCGTTTCCATGTTGGATTAAACCCAATTGGTAATATAACCCAGGAATAATTGGGTTGTTTTGTAGTATTGGGTTTGAATATCATGAAGGATTCCTATGTATCCTACTTGAATTGGAATCAAATACCACGTAGTTTGGTGAGTCTCACATAGGTTTATGATCATTTGAGAGAAATAGGTTGAGGATTACTCCTAAATAGGATGCCTTGATGGTTTGGGGGTTTAATTTGGGGCTTAATTAGAAGGAGGATTCCCATTTATCGATGAAATAAGATGAAGCTCAATCCATAGGAAGGCATCCTACGTATTCCAGTTTTGATGGGAATCAGAGTTCTCGTAGTTTATTCAATGAGGTGTTTGTGAAAATTTCGTGATCTTCACAAATATCTAAGCCCACATGATTCATTCTTAGTGTGAGAAACACAAGGATGTGAAAGATTCAACAAAGTCACACACAATTTTTCTACGCCGCTTGTGGAAGAAGATGGGCCTATAACGATGATGATGGATGAGGCCGAGGCAATGAACCTTCCCTCTCATAAATTTACATTAAACAAGGGTCCAATGTATGAAAGGAGTGATGGTGAGGGAAGTAGAGAGGAGAATTATTGCAGCCTCCTACATGGAAGGCCTGGGGCTTATGCCAAGATGGATGCCCTAAAATTGGTCCTGGTAGGGGAGGGATAATTCTCCTCTATTCAAAAGGAAAAGTAGGTGTGAACAACACATTTCCTACCAGGGACCTGAGGCTCCAAGATTTTGAGATTATAAGGGACAATCATTGACCAAACCCTAATCCTACATACTGGTAACTCCCCAAAATTGTTCTTGGGAGAAATGTCCATGTGAATGTGGATATAAAAAACCATAGACACTCCATTAATCTTAACCCCATTGCAAAAAATATTTCAGAAATCTATGACTATAAATATACAAACCTAAATTGGAGAAATGCTGAAGTACCCTCTCTAATGGATTGATAATTTATAAGGTTTTATTGGAGGTTTCAACAGAATCTACTTCAAAAAAGGGAGCCAATGAAGAAGAAGCCTTACCATGAATGACTTTGAAGAAGTATAGATGATGGGATTGTACAGGCTTAAGGGATAAGGTGAATCAAACAAGGGAACCATAGTAGGTATCTTGTGTGCAAGTATGGGTGCATAGATAGGCTTGGGAAACATGATGTTCACTTTTCAGAAGAACAACCTGGAAGTTAAAACTTGGGAGAGACCTGACTCAAGTATTCAAGATTATTCACAAGTATTCCCAAAAGTAGGGAGCTCACGATACTTTGATAGGAATTGGTGGTGCACAAGGGTTTTTGATTTAGAGATGTTGAGAGTGTTAGTAATGCAAGTTTTATGGATTTTAAACACTAGATGGAATTAATTCCTATGACCCACTTTCAATTCCTCCACTGTAGGTGTTAATGAACTACCATGAAGGTTTTAGAAGACATGGGTGAAGCACTAGGGTGACCAGAGAAGCAATTAGGATTCAGGGAAATTCTTCTATACAAATGAATACCCCAAGGGTATATTTATAAGAAAATAAGTGGTCCTGGAAGAATGGGGATTGTGCATACAAGTGTATTGCATTCTAGAAACGTGTCACACAAGTACCTTGCATGCCAACGGAGCCTCGGTTTGGATAGGGTGATCCAAAAATCAAGCCTTTAAAAATTATGATTTTCTTCATGTATTTCCTCCTCATTTTTCTAAGGAATTTCCCATTGTAACTTTTTTATTAATGTTATGGAATAGAGTGTCAAAAAATCCCCCCTCATAATTGGATCCAAAATGATGAGAGGGTCTTATACTGAGGTAAAGTTATAATAAGGGTCAAAGAAGTCGACGTGGTGTGTAAACTAATATTGCGTGAGTTACGGGCATGCAAAGTGATGACGTACATGGTAATCTTCATCACTTATATATAAGGGATTAACTTCAGAAAAAATTACAAAAGGACTCCAGAAATCCAGCTCTTGACGTGAAAGTTTTTTCGCTCATCCGCTCCTGTCGGTCACACTTCTTCTATACGTTTTTTGATTTATGCGCCAAGAATGGGGTGTTATACATGCACGAAGGATTTATACTTGCGTACTGAAACCATACATGAGTGCCTTAATGCCTTGGTAAATATTTCTTAATGCCTTTGTCAAAAAATACAAACTGAACTCAATTTAAGATGAACTTTGATCACTTTTTCTGGTTCAATGGCTCCCAAGAGAATCAGAACTACTGTTGAATTGGATAGTAAGAAAATTGATGATATGATGAATATTTTTGTGCATGATTAGTTTGGAATACGTGACAACACTATCCTAGATTTATCAAATAATCTAAGGGAATATCACTTCAATTTTCGAAGGATTATTTATTTTCCTTTGTATGGTTATTGAAATTTTCTGGATATCAACATACCAGACCCAAATAATTATATTCCACTTTTACATTTTCAAGACCATACCAATTTATTGTCTTCCAATATTTCTATTGTGAGAACATATATCAATGTTTGGACAAAATCTAAGGCCCATTTCATACATCATAGTCTGTGTTCTCCAAATTTGAAATCACATACACCCATGCTACAAAAAACACTACTATTCATCCATATTTTGATACTCTCAGACAAATAAATCAAAGGGATTGAAGAAAAGGATAGATTTTCACCTAAGAGGGGGTGTTAAACACGCATGGATATGGGCATATTGGGTGAACAAGCAATGTGAGGAGTTTATGGGTGACTTAAAAGGTGTTGGGATTTATGAGGCTATATGGATCGATAAAACCTATATATACATGAATGATGATTTCGTGCTAGATTTGCTGAGTTTATGGATTCCAAAGATTAATTCCTTCCATTTGACATGTAGAGAAGTATTCATTTGTTTGTGGGATGTTTAAAATATCTTTTGAGCTCTAATTCTTGGAGACATGTGTGATGAATTTATTCCTCCAAAGGTGACATGGAATGAATCATAAAAGACACCAGCCATGGTTCTTGAGTTAATGAATATATTTTATAAAATCAAGAATATGAACACAAAAAGTCCCACAGAAGAAGGAATATTCACCCAGAGGAGTGGATATAAATATTCCTAGTAAAGAAGAAGGAGAAGGGTCCCACATGCACTCATCCAACAAGATATCCAAAGGGAGAAACAAGAGGCACCCCCAAAACTTTCTTGCTAAAATTAGAGAAAAGAGAGTTTGAAAAGTGGGGGTATGAAGTCAATTCCAAAATTCATATGAAGATAGGTCTTGCAGGTTTCTTGTCCATGTGGCTAAGTGTATATATATTGCATGTCTAAGATTCCAAGGGCAGCGTAAGGGCAAAAACATTTGTTATCATGACCAAGATGTCTTAGAAGAGGATGGTGAGATTGGATACCCCAATTTTGGAAAATATTCATAGGAGTTGCATATATAAAGAAGCAAGTCTCTATAAATAATAATAGTACCATTATAGGTGTTATGGGGGTGGATCACAACTCATTTCATAACTTATGTAGTGAAAAGTGGGGTATTGGTCTTTAGAAGTTCATTCCAACCATCTGTTCAAGAGTTTTTTGTTATTTCACCTCTGTCATTGAATGATTATGAAAATAAGTCCAGGTTATGTATGTACACATATTTTTATCATTAAAATTATGGGAATCCACCAATGGGGAAATTTTTTGATGATGGGATGACTAACTTTTATCTAAGGTCATATATGTTATCTTATAGGGATAACATATTGGCCACCAGTATTGATGGGGGAATAATATGTGAGGCCTATGATCTTTATATATTTGCAGATAAGTTAAAATGTCTACAAAAAATTACCATATCTAATCTAGTGCATGTCATATTAGAGCAACATCTGATGGTGGCCCGACAATAATAGTTGCTAACGATTGTAGAGAAAACCAGGGAAATATTCAACTTACCTTCGGCTGATGCAACAAGAAGATTGACTATATGTTATGTTGATAATTGGGATGCATCATACCTTGAAGGGGTGACATACCATATTTTCCCATGAGTAGGGATAAAGAGAAGTAGTAGGAAGGAACCCTATAATTGGAAGATAATTCCTCATCATCATAGGCTAATTTGTTGGAGTCAGAGGGTACTGAGGCGGTCTAGTTTCCATTGTTAAGAATGGAAAAGAGTCACATTTTCTCATCAAACATATATGAATGTAGGAATTGGGAAGAAACTAAAATTTAAAACTCAATTTCATATTCACAACCGTCTAGATAGTACTCTGAATATATATGACCAGATGTGGTTCAAACATGTCAATTATTGCATTGTGATACTGAAACCGCATGGATAGATTTATGTAGAGGGTTGTGTATTCTGGGAATTGGGGATCTATGATCGTCTTCTGATATTCTTTTTAAGAAAAACCCTGATAAAGTAAGAACTTATATATGGGAACTATAAATTCTCATATACACGACTGATGAATCAATTTCCACCACAAAGCAAGTTAAAGAGATGATAGATTGTGGTGCCACTGAAGGGATTGACCTTTCATTAGATTAAGAATGGTGCGATTTTATTGATCTTCATGATGTAAGTTTCAATTTTCTCACATTATTTTCTACTTTACTATTTGAATTTTGTCAAAGCATTATTTCTCAAGGGAAATACAATGCTAACTTGCAGCTAGATAAAGGAAAATCAACTGAAGTTCCATCACTATAATATAGCCCTGATGTTACTGCACTTGGAGATATTAGATCACCCTATGAGTCGGGAGAGATATCTATTGGACAACAAGCCATAGAGGTGATATAGTAAGGGGTTTGAGGTCTCTAATACTGTTTTTTGAAGATGATGATGTAAGTCCTCCCAAGAAGGCAAAGAAATAGAAAAATCAAAGTAAGAAAACTATGGTTAAACATTTTCTTAGCAGTGGTAAGAATTCCTAAAAACATGAATTTTAGCTTTATTCATATAAAGTGTTTAAACATCTTTGAACTATAGGAACTTATTCTATTTCTTATCTTAGAGAAATCACTGATGATATTTTAGGAACCATGGGGGGTGCATCCGAACAAGCAAAAATTCCCACCAACCCAGTGGTTCCATTGAATGAAGAGGAATTTAGGCCAGAGGAGTCAACATCTGTTCCTAGAATTTCTACTGTTCCTACTACTAGGAGATATGATACCTCTAGTAAATCATAATTTCTTTATAATAAACATTGTGTAAAAAAACTGTCTTCCACTCTGTGATACTTTAGGTTCATCACATGCACTAGAAAATCCTATGAAAACTGATGCTAACCCCACAACTATTATTGAGGAAGATGTTTAGGGTCAAAAGTTATCAGAGGAGGTTCACGAAACAACCACTCAAAGTTCCCCCATGGGTGAGACTAACATGGGATTTGGGATATCATTGGATACTATGATGAATCTTGGAATGTCTTTTCATGAAGTATAAAGCAGGTTAATATTCTAAATACTTTAAGAGATTTTGAAGTTCCTTTTATATAACCAAATGGATGTAAGTTTTTTAATTTTCATCCTATAAATATTCTTATGATTAATATTCTAACCATGATCTGTTGAATTATGTAGTTCCTTCTAAAGAAAATGCTACAGTGGTGATGCCTGAAGGAAGCATCAATATCACTGTCAATCCCATCATTGCGGAGACATTGGCTCAGGTGAACCTCGAAATAGAAAATCATCCAAAGATTCATTTAGAGAATCCTGAGCAGGGTAAAAAAAGTATTCCCCAGCAAAAGAATTAAACCAAAACTGTTGAAGTTGAGAGTATCAGGGAGGAGTCTTCTCAAGATTCCGACCTATTGTTAGGTAAGGGTTACCAATATTGTGATTGTTCTCACTTTTTTATCCTTTTAAAATTAACCATAACCATAATTTTAATTCATCATATAGGATTATCAACTTTAACAGATAGGTCTGGAGGTGTAGCTTCTACATCATCTCAAAAAACCTTAGGAAGTGAAGCAACCACTATCAAGGAAGGACCAGAATAGGGAACTTATTTAAGTTAATTAATCCTGGAATACATTCCTCTTTATGAAAAAAATTATGAATCAGATCCGGAGATGAAAAAGGCTCTTCGTCTTGCACATCGCAAGGCATGGAAGAATATATGAAAGATAATATCTTAAATTCCCCTTGAGGAACATTCCTCAAGAATTCTATGACTTTCATCTCTGTTAATTATGCTGGGATTTTGTGGTTTTGAATACCATGAAATCCATAATACAATGAAAGAGATTATTTAAAAAATGTAGAAAGAGAAGAAAATTTGATAATATCTAATAAAATACAAACTGTTAACCAACACTAATGAATTCTAAGAATCATTATCCTAAATCGAGGAAAATAATACTACAAAGATGACAGAACTCAAGCAGAAAATTAAAGAAAAGACTGTTCAGCAGCTGCGTCTTCAAAAAGAGTTGGATATTGTTACAGGGGATCTTGACCAACTTCAGGATTCAATAGTAGAAGTCCATAAATATGGTGAAAAATCCATTTCAGATGACAAGGAAGCACTTCGTCATGATGAATAGAATGAGACTAGTCATGAACTGAACTTCAACAGGAGTCTTGTGGAAATCAAGAGGCCATTAATCAAATGAGAAGTTCTATAGAAAAGCACTTGTTATTTATGATATAGATACTTTAGTTTTTGGATGTTCCTCTATGGATTTTTACTCACTATTGAAAATAATTTTTTCTCAAATCATCTATGTCTTCTTCCTTTCAATCCTTTTAATTGTAATGTGAATGTTGACTTCCATAATATGATATTTTCATACTAGATAACCATAATTACAATGGTAGGGATGGAATGCACCATTTTGTTTACCTAAGATAGTGGGTCTAGTGAGCGTAGTTTGAATTTTACTATGGACACATAAACAACCCTACCAACTTTGTATATTTTATCTTTTTATTACTCAATATTGCCTAAACTGTACAAAACATAAGTCTAGGGAGCTAAGAATTCAACTTTTTTCTATAGTTCCCTTTGCAGGGTTTTAATATAGTGTGTACCATGTCTTTTTTAAGGTATGTTTAGAGTCATTCGTATTATACTAATAAGTCTAGTGTTTAAGGTCTAATCGATTTGAACATAAATTTTAAAATTAGATCCCAAAAAAGTGTTATGGGCTAATAATTACTCTAAATTATTTAAATACTTTCATGGGTAATCAGGAGTCTTGGTTTTTCTGGTCACCAAATCCAAAACATGAAGTATAAACATAGATGTATTTTTTATGAATGAATTTACCATTGCTTGACAAACCCATTATGGTGGATATATTTTGTAGGTCCAACTAGGGCATATGCTACACAACCAAATAGTTTCATATTTTTGAATGACATGCCTATTATGTAGGAAACTTATGAAACGACACCTAGGGGCATGTACAACATAGTCAAGCAAAAGCGCTCTAAATTCATTTACCTTTTTTTGTTGAAATACAAGGGAAATTAAGTCTTGGGTAACTCAATAACACAATAGTTGGTTTTTCCAAGGAAAAATATTTTAATAATAAAGTCCATCTATGTCAGCATATGTTATAAATGGGAAAAATACTTCTACAAAAATTTCATGTGTGAGGAATGGATAATATTTTTTCATAAAGGGGACATCTAACATTATGTTGTGCAATTTCAAGTCATGCTGTAAGGACATTAGGCTCTGCAGTTTCATGTCATGATACAAGGACATTATGGGGATTTAATTTAAGGTATTCTACTCTGACCAAGGGTTTATGAGTATTCAATTTCTTCATAATTTATCTAGAAACATACCATAATGATAAAGTATGGAAATAAAGAATTGTAAACTATGATTTGGGAATTTCTGGATCCAGAGAATGGTTTGGGAAAAGGCCTAAAGACCTTAGAGTAAGACTTTTCCAAAAACAAAGTTACCATTATTTGATGAACTTTTTATGGAGGCAGTATTATGTAGGGCCAACTAGGTCATATGAGGCATATCCAAGAAGTTTCATCTTTTAACTGACATGCCTGCTATGTAGGAAACTTATGCAAATCCGCCTAGGGGAACGTACTATATAGTCAAGAAAAAGAGACCTTGGGTATCAAACATTCAGTTTCTGAAAGGCAAATAATGCTTATGGAGATTCAGATTTTCCAAATCACAGAGCTAGGTTTATGAAAAAATATCACTGAATGAAGAAATATAATATCCAATCATGATTTTCAATGAAATAGCAGAATGGGTTCTCTATGAAGGTCTAACCCAAACATAGGATGTATGGTGCCTATAGTTTTAGGTCATCCGACTAGGAATAAATTATTATGGAAATAATGGATGATATATGGTTAAATGATCCAAGGTTATTTCAAAATTCTTTGTGTATATGGAGAGGAAAAATGTGTAAACCATGGTCTTGGATACTTTCAAATTGAGAAAAAGTTAAAGGAAAAATAAAAAGATAACCTCTTTAAGATATAGATTATTATATATTTTCATCAAATTTTGAAGGGGGAAGAAGAATATTTTAACAATAATGAAGTTATGATTATTTGACAAAACCCATTATGGGGGATATATTACGAAGGGCCAACTAAGGCATGTGCTGCATAGCCAAACAAGGGTAACTTTTTACTACAAATACTATTATGTAAGAAACATATACAAGGCCACCTAAGGGAACATATTTTATAGTCAAGAAAAAGATATCTCAAATATTAGAAACTCTGCCACTAAAAACGGTAAGAGTGATTATGAATATATGAAAGTATTCAAGATTATGAGTGTGAAATACAAAAGGGGATAATGCTTAATGCATAGTAGAAATATTTTAATCAATATTGACAATGAGTTTGGAGTACCTTACATAGATCTGATTCATTTGTAAAATAGAGACATTTTTTAGTTGGATTCCTAAGGAGAGGACACAAAATGAAGACTCATGTATAGATTGTTAATTATTTGTGAAAGAAAGATAATTTTTTTTCATGTGGATGAGACTAGGTGTTAATGCCTAGTTTTCACTATGTATCTCAATGGGATTTTAATCAAGCTATTCATTGTTGTTTGGGTACTTTTTAGTTTAATGTCATGAAACAAATACATTATTCTTTGCATTTTAGTGTCATTTAGCAAGGACATTAAGTGATTCTAACGTGAAAAGGAAAATTGTGTCTAGACCAGAGATTTGAACTCAGATGTCACTACGTATCTTATATGGATGAGAATCAAGCCACACATAGTTCATGAAACATTCTCCATGTAGGTTTAATTTATACACAAAAGGAATAATGGGTTTTTTTATTGTGACTAGGCTTAACATTGGAGATCTAGGCATCTCTATGTATTCTATTGAAATGAGAATCCAGCCAAATTTAGTTTTGATTAAAATAATTCCCACACCAATTGAGTTTTATGTGAGAGACGGGGGATTTTAACACATTCCGGAAGAATGGTTAAAATTAAGACACAAGATGGCATGAAGATAAAACCACATATCTTGAAAGAGTACTATACATAGGTTTGGTTTATGTATAGAAAGAAAAAGGGAAATAAATTTCTTTATGGTTGTAGCTGAGTCTGAGATTAGAGATCCAAGTGTCTCTACATATCTAATTGAAATGAGAATCAAGCCACACGTAGTTCTTGAATCACTCCCTATGTAGGTTTGATTCATACACACATGGAATAAAGAGGAATTTTTTTATTTTCATGGATGGGCCCAAGATTGAAGATCTAGGCATCTCTATGTATCTCATTTAAATGAGAATCAAGCCATAAATAGTTCTTGAAATAAGGTTTCTATGTAGATCTGATTCAAACATATGGAGAAATGGAACTCATGTTCCACTAAAGAGTATCGATGATTTGAGTATTACTTGCGCATGGCAACTAATCATTTATTTAATAAGCACAAGGAATAAATTTTTTTGGTATCTTATAAGATTTCTTAAAATCAAATGAAGAAGACGTTAACTGTAGAGTTAAATGTCTTGTATTAAGAAAAAATGATTTCATTCAGTTTAATGTCATGCGATAAGGACAAAGATGCTTCAAATTTTAATGTCAGGCATCATAGACACATATGGTTATTATACAGTTTAATATATTTCAACTAGGACTTTGTGTTGTGCATTTTAGAGTCATAAAGCGAGGATATATGATGATGTGAGATTAAAAAAAGTACTTATTCAAGAATCTTGCATTGTTTGGAGTTGTAATAAGTTATTCATCCATTGAGATTAGGGAATAAGATCCATCAGTATAGAACTTATGTACAGAGTAAGGTCCTTCCCACTTTGCCTCAGGTTTTGGAGGCTTCTTTCTAGGTATCATTGGAGTCTTGAGAACCAATACCAATTCACCTTGAAGAAATGAGTGAAATAATTATTTCTTGTTAAAAGATCATTCTATTCTATTTTTATAGACATCCAAATGATGCAATGCATAAAATCTCTTTTTTTTATAATCATTCTTACTCATCAAATTAATTCTGAGACTATTCATCTATAGATAACTGATCACAGATTGAATCTCAGAGTGATGGAAATGGAATTTCAATATGAATAAATGCTTCTATTCCATGCATGAATGAATATAGAGTTTCTTGAGTGTCAGAATGGGTAGTAGTCTAATAATCCCATAAAGCATGTAAAAGTCTATTAGGACAAGATTTATTATCTTTATCCACCAATTTTGGAGTATATTTTATAGGGTCTTGGTGAAATATTCTATAGGTCCATTGGCTACTAAATGATAGCGATATGAATGGTTGGATTTGATATTGTGATCATAATATAAATTATTTACCTCAACAAAACAAAAATTGGGTCCATTTTCCATTAATATGGTATAAGGGACCCCAAATATGGTAATGATATTAGCTTTGAAAAATATAACTATGATTTGGTCCCTGAATTATTTGAGAGGTATTGCCTTAGCCCATTTATAGAATAAATTAGTATTAGTAAGAATGCACTTGAACTGATTAGCCGTAGCAGGAGGATAAGGACACACTACATCCATTCCCCATGTAGAAAACGGACATGAGTATTTAGCTGTATGTAGAAACTCGGTGGGTTCCTAAATGATGTTGGAATGTACTTGTAAGGGGTGAAAAGTTTTGGGGTAATCTGTGCAATCCTGCATCATTGAAGGCCATAAGTATCCATGCCCATAGATTTGATTAGAAAGCCTATGCCTAGACTGGTGATCATCATAATCTCTTACATGTACATCTTTCATGACAGATGCAGTTTCTTCTCCATTAATACATCTAAACAAGACTCCATCGAATCGTCATTTGTAGAGGATCTTATAGTGATCTAGGCTATCATAAAGAGGGAAATTGACCACTCATCATCAGATTTTCTATTTTTCAACTATATCTGGTGGAAGTACTCCATTTTGATAGGATTCCATGATAGGTGTCATCCATCCCATGGTATGACCATATGGCATTGAAATAGGGTTGATTTCACTAATTTACTCTATTTTGGTTTGAAATAAAGGTGAAACCATATGATTATGGGAAATACTGATGATTGTATCTTCCCGATTTGGATATTCTAGTGTTGTAGATGTATTAGCCAATGCATCAACATAAGCATTTTGTGATCATGGGACATAATACAATGTTGTCTATGAAGGAAATTCAACCATTAAACCTCTGAAATAATCACATAAAGGGATTAACTTTTCTTTTCTAATAGCATAATACCCATTGATCTATTTGATTAAAAACTCTGAATCGCCATTCACTTTCAAGTGGTTCACTTGTACCTAGAGCACCAATTCCAGGCCTACAATGAGAGCTTGATATTCCACCTCATTGTTAGTATTTCCTTATGATAAAAAAAAGGAATATGTCAACACTTCCATTTTTGGGGAGATAATCACAATTCCTAACCCATATTTGGTGAGTTTAGGGTTTTCTATTCTCTTCTCCATTGGACATCAAGAATCTCCATCAAAGTATATTCTCCATGTTTGGGTTCTATATTGAATAGAGAATATTTATTCATCTGGAAATTCATTATTCAAAGATGTATCTTCTTTAGATGGGTGTTCAGCAAGGAAGTATGCCAAGGCTTGGATTTTTATTACTTTATGAGGCACAAAATGGATATCAAACTATTACAAAACTTCCCACTATTCCAAACATCTTGTAAGCATAGGATGAATGAGGATAAACATTAGTTGGTTTTTATGAGATACCAAGAGGGCCTCGTGATGTTGTAGGTAGTGCCTCATCTTCTGAACTACAAAGATTAATGCCATGCTGCATTTCTCAATACATGAACATCGAGTCTCCATGTTAAGAAAGGTTCAACTAAGATAATAATGGCTATTTTCATTCCAATAATCATTCTATTGTTAAAATAAGGCACCCCAGGATCGCTCTAAAGCTGTCACATATTGAATAAGTGGTTTTCCTTCAATAGGTTGAATTAATACTGGTGGACACAAGAGATATTTCTTAAGGGTATCAAATTCTTCTTGGTAGTATTTGGTCCATTTATATGTAACTCCATTATTCATTAATTTGGTTAAGGGTAAACACTTTCCTACCAAATTAGAGATAAAGAATTGAATATAGGCCAAGTATCATTGAAGTCATCTTAATTATTTCAAATTACAAGTGGGTGTCATGCCAAGGGTTTATTTTTCCTTCTCAGAATCAACTTTGATGCCATTATGGCATTCAAAAAAACTAAGAAATTTCCTTGAGGTTACCCCGAAAGCACATTTTAAGGTATTCATCTTAAAATTATGTTGCTAAAGATTAATGAACATGATCTCCAAATCTATCAGGTGATCATAAAGTTGTATGGATTTAACCACAAGATCATTCTAAAACACATTTGGAAATTTTCCCAGGAAGGGTTTTAAGATATGGTTCGTGGAATGTTGAAATGTTACACCAGAATTCTTTAAGACAAAGGAAATTACTCGATTGAAAAATATGCCTTGAGGGGATCTAAAGGATGTAGATTACTCATTTTATGGGGAAATTTGAATTTAGTTTTACCCAAAGTATCCATCCATGAAAGAAAGATATTCATATCTAGTTGTTGCATCAATCAAAAGTTCTGTGATTGGAAATAGAAAGTCATATTTAGGAAAATACCAGTTAAGATCTCTGAAATCAATGAAAACTCTGATTTGACCATTTTTATTTTTCATAGGGTCAATTTTGGCCAGCCACTTGGGGTATTTTACATCCATGACAATTTATCTTTCATAAGATTATTGACTTCAACTTCAATTTTAGAGGCGTGACTTGGGTGTGTTCTTCTTGCCACTTACTTAAATCCTCGATGCTCTTATGAGAAAACCAAATGATGAGTGGAAAAATTAGGATTAAGGCCTAGAATTTTTGTATAGTTCTACAAAAATATATCTCAATGTTTCTTTAGAAATTAAGTATACATCTCTTTCTCTTTATAAGTCATGGACACACTAATTTGATTAGGGAATTGATCTTCTTCTATACACAAAGTTATTTCTCTAAGATCATCTATAATGGTAGATACACCTTCCACAAATGCTGGAGGGGCATCCTTAAGATCTTCTTCTTCTTCTTCCTCACATATCACTTCTTCTGTTTCTGTTTACCTAGTAGGCAATAATGCAATACTTTTAGCGCTAGGGGAGGAGTTAGTATTTGAACATCCTGAGGAAGAGGCAACCTTTTCTACCCCTATTGATGATGAAGGGTCATGATGGAGCATTGAAGGGAGAATGATGGGTTGGGAATAAAAATCCTTGTATTTCATTATTAATGAAACAACTTCTTCTAGCATGATTTATTAATTAAGGACTTGATGAAGTTTGATGGATGAAATTATGACATCTTCATTTAAGCTTTCACTATCAACAAATTCTCCCATGCTGTCAGGATATATTTCCATAATTGACATTATGGAAGTCACTCAAAAAGTTATTGGATTTGGGTCTATCCTTTCAAGTTGATTGATATGAAAAACATAATCTATACTCTAATGTTTTAATGGGATAGCCTATATCTTTTCAAGACTATTCAAAGCATTGATTATTGTTACATATTTTTCCACAGACCTCACTTACCTTATGTGATAGATTTTTTCCTCAATATACCAAGATTCATAAGTTTTGAATAGATCATTATCACCATAAAATGTACCAATTTGACCATTGAAACAATACTTGATAAATTGGTGGTATGATGATGGAATGGCCATATGTTAATGTAGCCAAGGCCTTCCAAGAAGAATGTTTAAGGGTGTATCTTGTCAGATAGTTAAGAAATCTAAATTAGATACAAGTTCCCAAAAATGTGTTCTGAGTGTAATATCACCTAGAGGTTCTTGTTCATTCTTCTAATAACCTTGGAACATCAAATTGGAAGGAGATAAGTCATATTAAGTGAGACCCAATCAATGAAGTGTATTGATGGGAATGAAGTTGAATCCTGAGACATTATCAATAAGGGCTCTTTGGATATCTGTATCGTTAACCCTACCAGATAGATACATGTGCCTAATGTTTCCATGTATAATGTCATCCGTATCTACATCCCTGAAAGATATAACTACATGACATTCAGTAGGATCATTTTCTATATGGTAAACCTCATCAGAAAAAACATCAATTTCAAACTCTTGAAGAATTGATAAATCCTCAATAAGTTCTTCTAGAATATATTTTGACAGATTAAAGGTATCTAGTATTGATAAATTGGTTGGTACTTGGGATAGTTATTTCTAAAAATCATACTTTTAGACCAATGATCTGCAGTTTCTATCATGGAGATGTGATGTTGCAGGTTCCTTATAAGTTGATGCTTCTGATGTAGATGTACCATGTGTTGGGGAAGAATCTATAAATACTTATTTTTTTTTATATTAGAATAACTAGGTTTATCATTTTTCTAAGATACTGATGGTTTAACCTCTAATTGGTCTTCCAAGATGACCATGCTCAGGTTGATCCTATCATTGTGTGGGAGAATTTCCTTGTCCTTGTTGATCCCACTAAAGGTCTCTTCCACAAGTTTCTACCACATAAATGGTTCAAGAAGGGGTATAGTTAAAATAGTGGTTTCTAGCATATCCAAGTATTCCCATGTATCCTCAACCTTGGTTTCTTCCCCTGGTTCCCCAATCAGTTGTAGGGAATTTAGGTTCATAACCAGAATCATCACTATTATAGGGGTTCGTGAAGTGGAAAACGTTAATGAAACCAAAGATTTATTATTCATCTGATGAAGATTATACTTGGAAAGTCTGTTCTTATTATTCCATTTGGAGAGGCGATGGCTATGACTTTGAGGAAGATGACATGAAATCGGCCAATGTCAATGAAAACTTTGGACTTGAAATGATCTCGTCTTCTTATGACTTCTCTTTATCTTTCTGATCATGTTGCTTCTTTGAGGAGTGACCTTTATAGGACTAATATTTTGATAATGACATATTTTCTATAAAATAAGTGGCGTGAGAAACAATTAATTTTAAAAATAGTGTTCATAGAATGGCACAAGTTCATTTGATAATTTTTCTGAACATCCAATCATTATATTTTTGCGCATTTTTAATTTTTACTTCCTATCATCCACCGTCACCCAATCGATTGGTAGTAGTAACACATGCTAACTGGCCTGATGATTTTTTTGTTTCACTTGCCTAGAGTTTACCATTTTTTATGGAGGTCTTTGAAAACAAAACACTCAGGAATGGGATGCCACAACATTTGATGAAAGAGGAAATAATTCGAGAGATATTCGTCTCCTTATTTATTCAGTTTCTTCGACCTTGGAAGCTGAACTAAATAATTTTTGCAATGCTAAAATGAAGTAATGGGGAACCTGATCATTCCGAAAAGAATATAATTTTTTATTTAAGTCCTAAAATTGTTTCCATCGTTGATATTTTTGATCATCTTGATGAGGAGTTTATTTCTACTGATTCTTGGAAGGTTGACCCCTTAGGTATGATGAAGGTTTTAAAGTACAAGAAGACACATGTTCTTGTTTTATTGTGAATTTGTAGCCTCTACTTTCCCTATTCTCATTCCTAGAGTTGATGAGATTACATGAGATTTATCATTGTTTTCCACAATGGAATCCTTCACATTTTGGCTGATTTAAGCAAGGTCTTGAAGCCCTCTTATGTATTTCACAGTGATTAGTGGTGTGTTTAACTCATCACAGATATTTCCCATAAAAAATTGGCAGCAACTCTTCTTAAGGGAGTGGTCGATTTAAAGAATATGTTAATCATTTCCATTGAGCAATTAAATATGAAACTCTTTCGTTTTACCTTTCTTTGAAATTTTTAAGATAAAAAATTATTGTCTTTGGTAGTGTTGATCTGTATTGGAAAAGGAATTTTTGATGAAGGTCTTCCATCCAATAATTGGTCGAGACTAAAAACTTATGTACACAACAAAGGCTGGGCCCTGTAATCATTTCACAAATCATATGATCTTTAATGGTTCTTGTTGTTGAGGGGTCCCTATCTTGGGAACACAATGAGAAATAGATTGGGTTAAGTGATGCTCCAGATCTTCTGAACCATTAAAGATTGGAAATTTGGTATTCATAAAGTTTGGTGGGGGAGGGATCTGATCTACCCATTCGGGGTAATATTTATTTTCTAGCTGTACCGGTGCAGTCCATTATTCCATAGATTCCAATAAAGTTTTTAATTCCACAATTATATTCATAAGAATTTGGGGAATATCTAGATAAGCTAGGACATATATAGATACAAAATCTAGAGCTTAAACTGGCACAACGACTGGAAAACCCACTATTGGTGGTGTTTCTAGTATTTTTCTTGGATAACCCATAAGGATAGGCCTATAAGGATGCATTTGATCCTATCCTTGATGTGTACCCAACAGATCGAATTCATTATCCATATCTATAGTTTTAGAAAACCCTCTTGGATAAGGAGTTATTATAGGATGTTCATGTTGAGGATCTACTTCTGGAGAATGTTTGGTAGAAATACTTCTTCTAAGTAACTTCACATTGAGTCTTTTCAACTCCTTCGTATCATGCTCTTTCTAGGAAAATATTTCTTCAAGTGAAAGATATTGTACTTCTCTAGTGGAAAAGTGAGACATGATCTCATCTTTACTTTTCCCTTTGTTATATTTCATTAGAAGGGGTGGGAGTTGTTTACTTGAAGGAATACCTAAATTTTGGGTATGCCTCTGATTTCTGGTACACACACTTCCTTCACTTTCTTTAGTATGTACCATGTCATGACTAATAAATTCATCCTCCGACTCCCCTAAATTAGACCCATTTTCCAGAGTATCATCCATAATAGTATTAATGACATTCACTGACGCATAATGAATAGATGACACTCCGTCAGTTTCTTTGTAAGATCATATGCTTCTATGTCCTCTATGATAGTTTTTTCTCCTATATGATGAATTCCTAAGAATTGTTTGACAAATAGTAACCTGAAGGGAATCCATGGATAGTTCAGTTGTGCATTCACTTTGTGGATTCATAGCTAATCAGGAGAAAACTGACTTCCATTTAGGAGGGGATTGCAAATGTGAAAAAAGCATTCCAGCCCTACAGGATGAGGCTGTTCTGGTTCTTTTTCTTCAAAACTTCAATCTTTGTTTATTGAATTCAAATTTTAAGTTAAAAAATATCCCAACCATATAGTATGGGGTTACTCCTAAACTATTGTGGCTGATATTAGCAAAGATGCTCTTCTGATTTTACAAATTTTGTTCTGAACATTGGTTGGGTGCATTATCTGACGACCACTTAAATCTCTTGTTTCAGAAGGCCGTTATTCTATTTTATACATTTGTGAAATATTATGGATAACATCCTTTGAGAGAGAGGCATACTTAATGTTCTCATATTCTTGATGTAAAATTATCTCGATATCTTTCTCTCTTTGAGTCTGACATTGATGTGAGCTAGTCGGGGTCTGTTCTTGAACATATATTTGATTACACACAAAATATATTGATTGTAGATTGCCATGGGAAATAAAATTTCATGAGAAAAATTTTGGTGGGATTTGATGATATTGGAGAACAGTGAAATTAAATGCTCTGTTTGCACCCCATCCTCTGATACAAACACTAGATGGCATATCAGTAATTAACTGGCATTTCCTCTTTAGTGCATCGAGGCATGCACGCAGAAGGGTTTGCTACTTCTTCTCAGATTTTTGATATCTATAAAGTAAGATATATTCCATGTAAATTTGGCATTTCAACCCTTATATTACCTTTTCATGACTTCTATATTCATCATATTGTAATTATTTGTTTTTTAGATGACGAAGAGTCTTCTATATGTTTTTGGTAGATATCATTAATGCAATCTTCTTCCATCAATTATAGAATGTTATATTGAAAGGTTTCCAAAGGCCAGAAAAGGACTGGGATTTCACCTTTAGCCAATTTTTTTATAATATTCAATATATCCTCATCATATTTTAATAGAGTTTTCTCAACTTAGTCTGACTAGAGAAGACTCATCTCAATTGTTTTATCATAAATAGTAAGATCAATTGTTTTTTCCTCTTTTATATTAGAAGGTAAATGACATGAGGAAGGTTCAACGACTGCCATCATGGGGATGACCACCCTGGTGGATTATAATATGGTATAAATCCTCCGGAACCTTGGTCTTCTGACCACATGAAGGGTTTTCATGGCTCTCATCCAGAGATATGCTCTCTAGATTTACCAAATTTTCAGGAATAAATATTTTATGATGAAGTAACCTATGAAGAAATTCATAGTTACTAATACTAATCCCATAATTTTTTAATGGGTTAATAGGATCCTGATTTCAAATATACAAATGTCTGAGGGCTTCAAGGACTCTAGCATTAATAGGAGCAAGATCATAGATTGATTCCTGATTTTCCAACTATTTTTGGCAAGACTTGTTCTTAGTTTTTTTACACGAAGTTGGGGTCACTTGTTTGGAGAAAGAGTTATCATGCGTCGGTGTATGTGCCATACTTAGAGTGGACATCAAAATATGGTGATTATCTTCAATTCTAAAGTGGGCATGTTCCCAATATAGTTGTCCATATGATATGGGGGACTATGCCCTATAACCCTATCGGACTAGAACATATGTGTATATTTACTCTGGGATGAAATGCCGAGGAGTCATCCTAGGTGTGGGAATATAATTATGTGTTTATTCCTCTAGTACTGATTAATTTTCTATTATGATATTCTGGATGGCTTCTAGAATATGGGTAAAAATTTGTGTCTTCCCTTTCACCATTACTGAAATGTGTTTGGTGACTTCAACGACTAGAATGAGAATATATGTCCATTCTGTGTCTAGAGAAGGTGTATGTGTCTGCTCATGTCCTCCATTTCCCATCAGTGGATACGGAATGGTTCTCATGTAAGGGGGGTAGAGAGTTTATTCTTCCCTTGGTTTATCATCAGAGCTTTCTGAACGACTTCTCCGGGTGCTTCCAAATGAGACTGCTGACAGGATTGATGAATGCTGGTAGGTGTATGTGTCTACTGACTAATTTCCACCAAACATGATTAGCAGGATTCCATGAATGTTTCCAGAGGAGTCTTCTGATTGGATGATAGTTTGTAAGAAGTTGTATGTTCCTTCTCATAGTACTCCACTGGATTTGAATGGCAGGATTGGTTGTGTGCGGCCAGACAAGTCTACTAGATAGCATAATTAAGGTGGATAAGTGTATGTGCCCGTTCTCTATATTCAACCAAGTTAGGTTGATGGGATTCTAGGGCGGGGGAAAAGGTAAGAACCTAATCCCTGTTGGATGGATTTTTTTGCCCGGAGGTTCATCTTGCATGCCTAGGTCTGAGGGACTTGAGCTGAACAACTAAAGGCAACCCCACCAACATGTTGGGGGTTCTCTGCCACAAGATTCTATTGGTTATGATTGTTAGTGGGATCCCTCAGGAAGGACCCATGCATCTTTGACTTGAGACTATGAGTGACATCTTGATCCACCTCCCTATATTATGGGAGGGACTAGTTATTGCGTTCTGAGGATAAAAACCCAAAATGATTGAAGAGGGTGGTTAGAACCTTTGGCTTCCTGACCACCAGTTTTCACCGATCAGATGATCAAGGGTTGTTGTTAACTTGGAGATCATTTCAGGTATCCTCTAGGGTTGGGATAGTACTGTGTTGATGGTATTATCGTACCAATATATTTTAGACCTAGAGTTGATGACATTGAGTTGGTGATGACTTCCTTCAAGCGGATAAGGATCCAGCTTGAGTAACAGTTGAGACATTCCCTGGTGCATATTTGAAGGAACCCATTTAGAGTGAAGGGAGTTCTTGAGAAAACTTGAAAAATAGATTCAATTAACTCCATTAAAGTAACATATTTTATATGGGAACAAGTGTGATTTACTTATTTGTATAGACTTCCATTATCAATTGATAGGGGTTTGAAAGATGGGTAATACTATCCACTTGGTTAAGGATTCATATCGAGTTCACCATTTTTATTTTTTCTCCCTCAGAACGTGTGTTCTGATTAAGAATATCTCTATCCAACAGGTATACATTGGATTTATTTATGGAACAGGAAACATCCAATGGTTCTATATCCTAGGAGACCTTCTTTAATTTTTTTAGGTTTGGACCTACGATGCTTAAGAACATACATTGGTCGAGAGGATGAGAAGAAGGACGCATCACACCCTTTTAGGGGGAATTATTTCCTACTCCAGGACCCTCTTATAAATTTTAGATATATTTGTGAATCCTTATTAATTTAACAATTATAACATAGGTTTAACTTCAACTTCACAATCAATTATTATCATGTGAAAAATTTAAAATCATCTGTATGTATTAGAGGTTCTTCATTAATGGAGACATCTATATGTATTCAAGGTTCTCCATCAATGATATTTCTCATATACTATTTATAGATTCTTGTAACTATTGTTATGATAATACTAGGTTTTTAAGCCATTCAGTGAGGAAAAATATAATTTATTGTCATATTGGGAGATGAATGATTTTTTTGATGTTAGGATCATACCCATAAATGGACTACGTACGCATCCTTGTTAATGGAATCAGAACCCTCACAATTTTATTCTTCTTAATTGGACACATCTTACCTTTTAAGTTCGTGTGATAAGGACCTAGCCATACAATTTAATGTCATGTGGTAAGGATTTCTAAGGGTAAAGGGGGATTAGTCAATTATTTTTGTGATACTTATGCATAATAAGCCCAAGGAACTTGGAAGAGACCTGAGTTTCCAAGATGGATTAGGCCCTATTGGGAATATGACCCAGGAAGAAAAGGGTTTCTTTTGAGTGTTGGGTTTGAACCTTAGAAAGGAATCCTACATATCTCATTCGAATAGGAATTAAAGCCCACATAGTTCAGTGAGTCTCACAGGGGTGTATGAACGTTTGAGATAAATAGGTTGGAGATTACTCCTAAATAGGATTCCCTGATGATTTGGGTGTTTAATTTGGGGATTACTCCAAAAGATGATGCCCATTTATCTATGAAATGATATGAGGCACAAGAATTAGGAAGGATTCATACATATACCAGTTTTTATGAGAAATAGAGTTCTTGTAGTTCATTCAATGAGGTGTTTGTGAAACTTTTTGTGATCATCACAAATCTCTAAGCTTATGTGAGTCATGCTCGGTGTGAGAAACAACATGGTGTGAATGATTCAACAAATAAACACAAACTTTTCCTACTCCACTAGTGGAAAAGGACATGCCTACAACGACGATGGTGGATGATGCTGAAGAAAATATCCTTCCCACTCTTCAATTTACATTAGACAAGGGTCCAATGTAAGGAAGGAGTGAAGGTGAAAGAACTAGAGAAGAGAAATACTTCAACCTCCTACAAGAAAGGATAGGGGATTATACCCGGATGGTTGCCCTATAATTGGTCTCAATAGGGGAGGGAGACTTCTCCTTTGTTCAAAATGAAAATTAGGTGTGAAACATACCATTCCTACTAGGGACCTAAGGATCGAGGTTTTAAAGATGATAAGGGATGGGCATGGCCAAAACCCTAATCCGCGAAGCCGGGAACTCCCCAACACTATTACTAGGAGAATGATCATTGTGATTTCCAATATAGAAACCCAAAAACACTCCATGAATTCTAACCCCATTGAAAAAAATGTGGGAACCCTCTGACTGTGGATATAAAAACCAAAATAGGTGAAACACTGATGTGACCTTACCAAAGGTTTGATAAGTTAGGAGGTTTTGGTGGAGGATTCAACATAATATTTTTCAGACAAGGAAGCCATTAAATAGGAATACTTCCCATGAATGACATTAAATAAGTCTTGATGAAGGGTCTATATAGGATAAAGGGATAAGGATAATCAAATAAGGGCACCCTAGTAGGTATCCAACATGCAGGTATGGGTGCGAAGATAGGCTTGGGAAACTTGATGGTCACTTTTCTAACAAACAACCAAGAAGTTAAAACCAAGGCGAGAGCTAACTTAATAATTCAAGATTACTCACAACTATTCCCAGAAGTGGGGCACTCAAGTTCCATTGAGAGGAATGGGTGGCATGCAAGCATTTCTGATTTAGGGTAGTTGGGCTCTTTAGACGCGAAAGTGTTTTTGATTTTAAACACTGAAGTGACTTATGTCCCATGATTATCATTCAATTCCTTCACTATAGGTGTTAAAAAAATACCTTAATGGTTTCAAAAGACATGGGTGAATAACTAGGGTTACCAGAGAAACAATTGGGCTTCTGGTTAATTCGTCTATACAAATGAAGGCCCCACTGGCCTATTTATAGGAAAATAAGTGACCCTGGGAGAATAGTGATTGAGCACGCAAGTGGATTGCATGTGAGAAATGTGTCAAAAATGTACCTTGCGTGCCAATGAAGACTTGACTTGACTAGGATGATCCAAATCTCAAGCCTTTTCAAATCTTTATTTTCTTCAAGTATTTTCTCGTCTCTTTTCTAAGGAATTTCCCTTTATCAGTTTTTTATTGATGTGATCAAATGGAGTGTAAAAAAGGTACCAAAAGTTTTTTATTATAACATAACCATCTTCAGTTTTTATAATATAACAACCATCCTTGGTTATAATGTAACCACCATCCTTGGTTATAACGTAACCACCACCACATAATGAAAATCGTAAATATATAGACCAAAAGATCGTAAAACATTTATCTTATCATAAACCATGAAATTTAATGGGATTCATAAACATTTCATTATATTATATACTATAGAAAAGATACAGGTTTCATAATCATTTCATTATTTCATCATAGAATAACCTGTATAAAAAGAAGCCAATTTCATAATAATTTTATGATGATATAACTCATAAAATAGAAATTGGTTTCATAAACATTGTGTCATAATAAAAATAAACCATTTAGAGAAATAATAAAAATGGTATACATAGAGGCCCTATTTTTTCCATTTATGACTTCGAAATATTCATATATATATTTATAGTGTTAGGAACTATGATAGTGTGCGATTTCGATGCTCGGTGTACCTGGAATTAATTTTATTAAAATATTAAATATATTTTATATTGAATAAGAAAAATAACTCAAAGAGAATGGGATAATACTTCAATGAATGGTCTAGTTAGAAATTTGCGACCACTGTTGAGTTTGAAATATAGTTTTTATCCTATGAATGACATAAAATGAGTCTTTTTTGGATGTTCTGACCCCTCAATCATTACTGTAGTGTTTAAGTGGATTATTTAATTTTTTTTACATAAAAAAATATTATAAATATATTGTTATGGAAACCTCACAAGTTTTGGACCATAATTCTAATTTTTTTGATGAGATCTCTCTACCCCCTTTTGTTTTCAGATCTCAATCAAATGATGATGAATCTCTAGATCAGATCGGATCAGGATGCAATAAACATAGTAGCTTATTTCAAATTGTTTTTGGATGTGTTCTTCATCAATGATTGATAAAAAAGTCAAGGTAGGAGTCATCATATGTGGTTTTTTACCTATATAGTTAAATTTATCGAGTAGATCATTATTCTTTCTTCAATTTTCTCTCTATTATAGCCTTTTCATGAGCCTATGTACCTGATTTCAATTTTTTTAATCAATGTTATAATCATGGTATGCCTATTCTTGATCATTGGACAATAACTCATGGAAAATGTTGTTTAAACCTTGTTTTTTTGTTGTTTTTCTCCATCATTGCTTTGTGATATTCCTCGGTTGGATCATCCTGGTCTTAATTTAACTTTTTTGGGAGGCACCAAGATTGATCGGAACCCTGTATTCATGGAAGATCGATGAAATATGAATGGATTGAAGAAACAAGCACATATCCAGGATATTTTCAAGTCAAGGATGACCTACTTGGGGATCAAAGGACAAGAACATGATGAATGGAGGTGTCCCGGAATGAAAAAGGAGTAGTGAAACCCTTGATGATGAATGAAGATGATTTTCGGTGAGTGATGACCGAGATCCGAAATCTATGGCAAAATCCAAAGTGTACATATAGATTCAAGGAAAAAATCTAAATTAGTTTGGACATATTTCATGAAGGGGGATCATATATTGGATTTATATTAAAACCCTGACTACAAATTGTTTTCCAAGATGATAACATGGTGTGGAGACTTTCAATAGAATCAACTAGGGTTTTGGAAACCCATAAAGATGACACAATGTGTACACCACCAACATGTCGTGTACCACATCCCTGTGTCAGTAGGACTAGTGACAAATCACACATCTAGGAACAATCCATGTGAAAAGTACATGAAATGATAAAAAAAATGGGTTTTACCCCATGTGGATCAACACATCATGTACCAAAGTACATGGACATGAGGCCTGGTACACGAACACGACGAGCATGACATGACCCTGATCTCGGTTAGCCAGACACACAGTGTATTCCAAATACATGGCATGTACTATTACATATGATGGATCCATGTTCCATCCAAGGACACATCTTGGTTGTGTAGTGGGACCACGTGATTTGTGGGTCCCCTCACAAGTCATGTACCCCTTGAGCTATTCTGAGAAGACATCGAGTGTTCTTATATTCTTGTTTTGAACATGTATTTTGGAATGTGAGTAGACTATATCGAGTGTTTTTCAATGTGTAACATAATGTTTCCCTCAGAAATGGATTTATAGATAATATGTAAAAGGTTCAAGGTGTGCCACCTTTTAAGGAGATGCACGATGGTGGCTGTAATTGGGAGATATCACAAGAGGTTACTTTCTAAGTGGAGCCCTCCTATGGGGAAGGTCATGGATAATTAATGACATAGAGAGGAACCATCCATCTAGTATGGTAATGGGTCCTTGATATCTTGAGTGGAACCCTTTTTTTGGGTAGGTCATGAGTCCTCAATGACCTAGAGTGTAACCATCCAACAGATCTAGGCATGGCTCCTCGACCTATAGTGTGAAACCCCCTATATACTAGGTCATGTATCTACCTAGAATTTGTGGATGCTTGACTTTTTGGAATAGTGAAATGAAATGATTTTATGTATCTTTGGAATCATGAGGAAGAGATATCCTTTTCCCACCAAGATACATCTTTGAGACCTGACAAAAAACTATGTGGGTGAGTTAGTTCCGCCCAATGTGGATAATGTCAAGATATGATGAGCGAGTCCCTTAGACTTATTTGTTCAGGGAAGAAGCATGAGTTGCTAGGAATTATTAATGTAATTTTGTAAATTTTGGATACTCTTCTTCTTGGTTTGATCTGTGAGATACAGATTCCATTACTATCTCATTTGTTATTCATTAGCTGAGAACACACACAAAAATACACCCCACACGCACACATATCATTTTTCTTTTTTCCACTCCTTTTATTTGGTTACTATCCTTCCAGTAGAGGTGAATACATGTAGGGTATTCCATGTGATTTCTGTGTTTATCTTCTCATGGTTAGATGAGTCTAATATCGTACTACAGGCAATAAAGACTTGACGGGTAGTACATCTACTCAACAAGTTTAGCCTCTTGTGCTTGGATGAGCTTACATTCACTATTTTTTGGGTTGAGCTACACTCAATCACTATACGTTGAGCTATCTAATACCTTTATATTATATTGTATCTATTACTACCAGCCTTCATCTTTCAGGGCCTCATACTAGGTATTTTTATAATCACACTTTCATGGTTTTTTCCCACACGATTCGTGTCTTATGAAGACAACATATAAGATGACCATGTCTTTATAATAACATAGAGATACTGGGATCTTGAACTACATACGATGGTCAAAGATTGAGATTTAGTATATGGTCTCTCTCAGATGTTTATATTTCATGTTTTTATTCAGGTTGGAACCTATTTATAGTTAGGATTTTATTTTTCCCGTATTTTATTCATCTTACACTACATAATTTTGTACTATCTAGAGGTTTATGCATGTTTGGTTTACTTTATAGTACTATTTCATATTTTATTATTTCTCTCTACACTTCTACATCGAGATGACAATGCGTGTGTGTTTATCTACTTAGAGAATGGACTCCTTGAGTTAGTTATGCCTTCAGCGCTTGTCGGCACCTCTTTGTTTTGGAGGCTAGCTCAGGGTAGTTGTGGTTTGAGACTCGTCTTGGGTTGGGTCATGATAGATTGGAATTAGAGGAAGTTTAATCCATATGATGTTGTTCGGATGTATCCCCATAAGAGGATTTTTTTTTGGGTTTTGGGAAACAATTTCAAAATTTCCTGAGTGCGGATCTTAGGCTAGGGAATCTAGTGACGGTGCGGTGGCCGACATATCCATTCACTAAGACCTTGACTACCCACTTGATAACTCAGCATGCCAAGACATTTTTTTAGGTATAATAGTACATAAATCATATAAGATACAATATGTATATGTACTTATTGGGTTATTTCCATACTATTGTAGATATATATTTATATATTTATATATTCTTATCTAACTGTGAAAATCTTTGATAACTTTTAGGATTCCTTTGTGATAACAAACACCAATGATATCGACTATGGTTTATAATTATGACCCTATGAATAATGAGGGATCAGTTTAGTCCCATCATGAGACCCCTTCCTCTAGGTGGGTAGGTAGAAGCACCCCCTATATCAAGTAGCAGATCATTCAAGAAGAGTAAGCTGAGGATACACACAGAATTAGTGCGCTCCCTGAGTTCTAGCATCAGGTACCAATGATGTTCCATGGTGAGCCAGATCCTTTGAAAATGTAGGATTAACTAGAGTCTATAGTCTATATCTCCAGGCTTGTTAGGATCCTCAAAAATTATATGGTTGTGCTAGCAGCTAACTTCGTCCATAGAGCAGTTGAGAATTGGTGCATACTAGTTATGTAGATGCATGATGAGTCGTCACTCTCGTGGCCTAAACTCTAGAAACTGTTTTGTGATGTGTACTGTAAGAACCCGAATCTTCTTTTTAGGTTTGTTTTTCTTTTTCTAGAGTTTTTGAGAGAAAAATAATTTTTTGGAAATTTCTGAATTACATGTCGTGTAGCGTCCTTGCACACGACCATGTGGGGTGACCTGGAGTCCTCTTAATGTGGAGTATAGATACAGCAAGTACACGTCGTGTACTCCAAAATTAAATGCCTTGTATTTTTTTTTCATTAAATGCATCGGGCTCATGTCTGATGGACAGAACACCCTTCATCAAGGTTTTGTTCGTCCGATAGAACCCATACGGCCACGAATATTTAATGATCCCCTAAGCCTCCGTCCGTCCTACGAATCGAACATCGTTGGTTGCGTTGGAATCACATAGGTGAGTTCTCTCTTCTTCTTGAGCCTCATTTCATGTTTTCTCCTTTTTCATGAGTTATCATGGGTTGAACATTTTATACGTTTTTATAGATATACTTCATTCTAAGTCGATTAAAGCCTCTTGGTTAAAGTATATTGATCTCCGAACACTGAGGTAGGTGGTTTGTGCCTTTCCGTAGACCGTCCTTGAGTTTTATGTGCAAAATTGTCCAATACCCATGAACGTGGTGTTACACGTTCACCATTTTAGCCTTATTCTTTCTCTTCTACGCTGGTATGCCTAAGTAAATTATTATTGTTTGTGAATAGGGTGAATTCTTGTGCTTTGGATGTTTTGACCATGCATGTTTTTTCTGTTTGGACCTTTGGGTTTTGATTGCCCGTTAGGCTACTGTTTACTTTCCCATGCCTAGTATTGTAGGATGGTGTGACTGTTTTTCTGTTATGCTGTAGTGCTTTAGAATGCTAGCCAAGTAGTTCTTGAGGTTTAAATTGGCTGTTACACATCGCTACACTGGTCTGAATTAGATGGGGCCGTGAGAACCTGGTGTATAGACCATAGGGAGAATGGATGTTGAGGGATTATCTAGAGTGTATTTATAATTTACGATGCGAGACTACAAAGGGAATTGACGTAGAGTGCTTCCTCAGAGTGTTTGAATTTCCTCGACGTGGGGCACAGAGGGAATGTGACGTAATTGCTTCCCTAGAGCGCCTTTTGTTTCAGACAGAGATGATCATTTTACCTCTCACATCTGGAAAGGGCCTTAGAAGGCTTTGGGTACACAAGTAGTTTTGAGTATAGCTTTCCACCCCCCAGACAGATGGGCAGTCCGAGCATACGATTCAGGTTCTTGAGGACATGCTCCGAGCATGCATTTTTTATTTTAAAGGTTCTTGGGAGAATCATATACCTCTTATGGAGTTTTCCTACAATAATAGTTATCAAAAAACTATTCAGATGTCACCTTATGAAGCTTTTTATGGTAGGACATTTCGATAGCCCTTATGTTGGCTGGAGGAGGGAGAGGCATCTTTGCTGGGACATCGTCTTATCCAGGAGACCACAAAGAAGATAGAGATGATTCGGAAGAGGATGGATACTACACAGTCTCGAAAAAAGTTTAATACTGATCAGTGGAGACGAACTCTAGAGTTCGAGGTCAGGGATCAGGTTTTTCTATGTGTCACACCGAGGTTGGGGTAGAGAAGGATCAAGAAATAGGGTAATCTTTCACTGAGGTATGTTATGCAATTTGAGGTGTTGGAGAGAATCGGTCCGGTTGTCTATCGGTTGCAGTTACCTCAGAGGTACCAGACTACGCATGATGTTTTCCACATTTCTCATCTTCTATGTTACATCTCAGACCTGTCTCATGTCTTTCAACCTATGGAGGATGAGTTGGAAGTGGATGCATTGTTCAAGGAGCGCCCTATCCAGATTTTCGATCACAGTACAAAGGTTCTCCATGGTTGGTCTGTTCCTCTGGTACGAGTGGTATGACAATACAGGTGGGTACATTCCGAGACTTGGGAGAGGGAGGCCGATATACGAGCCCAGTGGTCAGAGTTGTTTGGGGTTTCTTCTTCTACACCACATTTCTAAGGAAATTCGAGGACAAATTTATTTAATGGGGGAAGTTTTTAAGAACCTAGATCTTCTTTTCAGGTATGTTTTTCTTTTTATGGAGTTTTTGAGGAAAAAAAGAGTTTCTAGAATTTTTTGAAGTACATGCCGTGTACTTTATGAGTACACACAGTGTACTTGGTTATAGTAGGTAGCCATGTGCTAGCCATATAGCATCCTTGCAGATGACCATGTGGGGTGAGCTAGCGGCTTCTTAATGTGGAGTATAGAAATAGAAAGTACATGTAGTGTACTCCAAAAGTACATGCCGTGTATTTTGTTTTTTTCATTAAACACACTGGGGTAGCATCTGACGGATAGAACACCCTTCTTCTAGGTTTCGTTCATCTGAGAGAATCCATATGGTCACGGATCTTCGACGATCCCCCGAGCCTCCATCGTTATACTAATCGAACACCATTAGTTTCATTGGAATCACATCAGTTAGTTCTCTCTTCTTCTGGAGACTTGTTTCATGTTTTCTACTTTTGCGTGAGTTATTGTGGGTTGAAAGTTTTATACATTTTCGTAGATCTATGGTGTTTTAGGAGACTCAAGCCTCATGGTTCAAGTATCTTGATCTCCCAAAATCAAGGTTGGTGGTTTGTGCCTTTCCGTAGATAGTCATTGAGTTTTATGTGAAAAATTTCCCAATACCCATGAATAGGGTATTGCGCGTTCACCATTTTATCCCTATTGTTTCTCTACTATGCTAGTATTACCAAGTATATGATTTTTGTTTATGAACAAGGTGAATTTTTGTGCTTTGGATGTTTTTCCCATGCATGTTTTTCCTGTTTGGACCTTTGGGCCTTGATTGCCTGTTAGGCTACTATTTACTTTCCCGTGCCCAGTATTGTAAGATGGTGTGACTATTGCTCTGTTATGCTGTTGTGTTGTAGAATGATAGACAAGCACTTCTTGGGGTTTACCTTGGCCATTACATGATACTGCACTTTTCTGACTTACACAGGGCCATGAGAACCTGGTGTATAGACCATAGAGAGAATGGATATTGAGGGATTCTCTAGAGTGTCTTTATAATTTACGATGTGAGACTGCAGGGGGAATTGATGTTGAGTGCTTCCTCAGAGTGTCTGTAATTTCTTGATGTGGGTCACAGAGATAATGTGATGTAAGTTCTTCCCTAGAGCACCTTTACTTATGATACGAGACTATATGGGGAATTGACGGTGAGTGCTTTCTCAGAGAGTCTATGCTTAAGCTGAACCTGAGGGGTTAGACTGAGTGTACTGTCTAGAGGGTTGCTTATACTTGTTAGGTAGGACCAGTGGGGATAGGATATGAGTACTTTTAGAGGGTTACCTTGTGTTTATCTGCTTTCTCGTGTTGCCGGGTAGGACCAGAGGGTTACCTGTTGTATTTGTCTTCTTCTTTGGTTATTGCTTGATATGGAATTGTGGATTGTTTATTGTTGAGTAACTTACTTTTTACTTCTTTCTGTACTCTTGCATGCCATATAATCATTGACTGTTAGGAACAGATCTCTTGGTGGTTTCCTACTGAGATTAGCCTCACACCCTATTTGGGCCATGTTTTTGGGCCCAAAAGAATTATATTATTGTAGGTCTAGACAAGGGAAAGTGACCTTCTACTTCAGGTACTTGACATGCTGTGGAGCTAGAGAGCACATGACCATGATTAGGCTTACGATGCTATGGAGATGATTAGTGTTATTCTTTTGTACTTGGATTTGTTCTGTATTTCAGCATTGTTCTTTGTTTCGCTGCTTTCCTAGACATATGTATCATGCATCATTATATATCTGTGCTCCAGTTTTTGCAATTAGTTTTCTTCTTTTTATTTTTAGTATGATATCAATATTTCTTCTTCTCTTATATATTTTTGTTTACTTCTGCTGTGTACTCTTCCAATGAGGGAATAGTTTCCCCACTATCACACCCAAGGCCCTCACAACTAGTCGGAAGCCTCTGGCATTTGGGGAAATGTGCTTAATCCCATGTGAACAACTGGGTACGGGGTGCCTTTGGGTGGCTTCCGAAACTGGGATGTTACAAGTATTACCCCTACATATTGATCTAATTCCAGATAAAAAATATTCCGAAGTTGCAGTATGGAGGCATGAAAGTGGAAAAGTATCTAGTGAGGTTAAATAAACATATGCATTACTCCCTTTGCATGATTTGGGATGGCTAATTCTAGGCACAAAAGTTATAGCAGGGACTCTGTAGAGATATTCGAGCCAACCTTTTACCCTTGTTCATCCCCAGCTATACAATGGTGCTAGAGTGGGCACTGGTGATAGAGAGGTTTCTGTTAGAGGGATTCTTGGAAGCCAGTGATAGCAGTGGATGCCATATAGTTGAGTTATCTGTAGTAGCTATCAGACGTCTAGAACCAATATCTCGACACTAGAGATCCTTCCATGATCAGAATTAGGAGTGTGGTCAGAGGAAACATGGTGGATCAAAGAAGCCTAGAGAGGGGTGGTGATTTTCCTTTTATGGGAGAGGTCACATGGCATGAGACTGCCCAACTAGACGTGTTGAGTATGATAGACAAATATTTGATGAACCACTATTATAAAGGTAGCACTGTGATCAGGGATCCCCCAAGCACAAATACGGTAGTCTGATGGAGGTAAATCTGGAATAGGAGCAGTAAGAGCTATGCGTTGTGGATTCCATCATGATATCCTTCCACCAACACAACCGGGTGGCCCATGTCAGGATCAGAGAGCAGACATCCAGGTCCCCAGATACCTGCATTCACTGGATGTATATAACCCAAAAGTGCATGTGATGATAAGAGGTACAATATCTATTTATTATAATATTTCTTCAGTACTAGTAGACATTGGTTCTAGTCATTAATTTATCATTGTGAACCTAGTGTGGCAGATGGAGCTACTAGTTGAGGTGCTATCACAACAACTTATTATTGATTTTCCCACGGGGAACAATTCTTCTATATCTTTCATCAATCGGTAGTGAGAGCTATCACTTGGAGGAGAGAGGTTCATGTGGAACCTTTTGTTCAACATGAAAGAATCCTATGATTTCATCTTATGTACGTATTGGATTTCCATGGTCTGAGCCTATATCAACTCTCACCAAAGACATGTTAGGTGATTAAATTATGTTGGGATGAGATTATACTATTTTGGAGATAGAGAGAGAACTCATTTTAGGTAAAGAGAGTTTTGAAAGAAGGAGGATACAAACCATAATCCATCAGTTAGTTAGTATATCCCTTGTTGAAGTGGGCTCTTCAAGAATCTAGGTTCCTTGAGTTTTATAGGATTACATCAATTTCTCTCCCAAGGATGTTAGAAGACTACCTCTGAGGTGGGATATAGAATTTTTTATTGACATGAATCCTATAATAGCCTTGATATCTTCTACAGAATATCATATAGAACCTAACGAGCTCTAGGAGCTGTGGCTGTTGTTGGGGGACCTTTAAGATAAATGTTTCATCAGACTTAGTGTGTTCCCCTATGTAGCTCCAATGCTATTCGTGAAATAGGAGGATGGGATCTTGAAGCTTTTCATGAATTATTATTTCCTAGAATATTCCATGATAAAGAAAAAATATCCATTCCCAAGTATTGATGACCTCTTTGATCAGTTGTGAGGTTCAATATGGTTATTGATGATTGATCTTAGGTCTGGCTACCTCCAATAGAGGGTTTGCGAGGCTGATACTCCAAATTTGGCATTCCGATGTCACTAAAGTTATTATGAGTTCGTAGTGATGCCCTTTAGTGTGACGAATTCCAATGTTGTGTTTATGGATTTGATGAACCATGTTTTCTATACATACATGGACTAGTTTTTTTCTTATTCATTGATGACATACTCATCTACTCTACAATAGATAATGATCATGTAGTGCACTTGAGGATGACCCTAGACTTGCTTCGAGAGAACCAAATTTAGAGGAATCTCTTTAAGTACCAGTTCTAGATATATGAGGTTAAATATTTGAGTCATGTTATTACTGATCATGGTTTATCCATCGATCCAAAAAATATCAAATAATTCCTTTCTTAGGAGACACCTATGAAAATGTCATAGGTACTAATATTTCTTTTCTTGACAGGGTACCACATTAGGTTTCTGACAGACTTCTCAAGAATTGCAGTCCCATTGACCACCATGATGTGGAAAGGGTAGAAGTTTACCTGGTCTGACTAGTTGCAGAGGGCCTTTGAGGAGTTAAGGTAGGGGAAGACGAGTTCTCTAGTGTTGAGACTAATAGAGGAGGGAGTGAAGATCATTAGGTATTGTGATGCCTCAAGAGTGGGTCTTGGATGCGTGTTGATGCAGTGATATACAATTTACACATATGGGTTGAGGATGTTGAAACCCCATAATAACTCTAAAACTCATGACCTAGAGATGGTAGTGGTATTCTTCACCCTGAGGATATGGAGGCACTACCTTCTGGGTGAACTCTTTGTGTATTACTAAGAGCACTAGAGTCATAGGTACACCTTCACATAGAGAGAACTGAACCTGATACAAAAATATTAGTTGGAGTTGTTATAGTAAAATGACTTCAAGATAGTCTATACTCCATGGAAGGGAAACAATGTGGTAGATTCCCTTAGTTTGAATTCATAGGCTTCCTTAGTATCAGAAGATTCTGAGCAGTTAGCTTCCATACAACTAACCCTGGTAGAGTAGGAGGGTACACATTTTATTCATTCAATGGTGTTGACTCCTTCTCTTCTTGAGAATGTGAGAGAGTCCCAGCTGATGGAAATATACTATGAGGTTTTATGGGTTCATACATCCACAGGTGACTCACTAGATGTATTTTATGATGGAGGTAATCTTTTAATCTTGTTCTAGTGAATAACAGTGGTTCTAGTCACATTGTGAGAGGAGGTGATGGAGGAGTTCCACACTTCTCCCCTAGATGTACACCATAGTGTGGGGAAGATGTACATAGATCTTCACTGGCAATTTTTTTGGTCCAGAATGAGACAAAAAATAGATGAGTTTGTCTCTTGGTGCCTCACCTATTAGCAGGTGAAGTCCGAGCACTATGTTTTGGAAGGCTTGTTTCATCCCCTTGAGATCCCAAAGTGGAAGTGGGATGGAATATCAATGGACTTTTTCATAGGTATTACACATACAAAAAAGACCCATGACGCCTTCTGGGTAATAATTGACTGACTCAAAAAGTCAGTCCAATTTATTTCTATCAGGGATTTGATTTCAGTGGAGAGTTTAGAACAATTATACATATAGAAGATCATTCTCCATCATGGGGTAACCTAAAAAATTGTCACTAATCATGACACATGGTATACATCATGATTGTAGAGAGGCCTACAAGAGTCATTAAAGACCTAGATTCATATGATTTCGACCATTCACCCCCAGACCGATGGCAAGACCAAGCATACTATAAATGTGTTATAGGATATGCTGAGGGAATGTGTGTTTGACTTCAGCTGAGTTGGTAGGATCACCTTACAATCATAGTGTTTTTGTACAACAAAAGTTTCCACTCTACCATCGACATAGAACCTTTTTAGGTACTATATGGGAGACCTTTCAGGTCACCCTTGTATTGGATGAATATTGGTGAGTCATATCTGGTGGGTCCATAATTGGTGTAGTTGACGATAGAGAATGCCCGAGTCATCCTTGAGTGGATGAAGATGACCTAGAGTAGACAGAAATCTTATAAAGATTATCTTCGTATGCCTTCAGAGTTCGAGAATAGAGACCACATTTTCCTAAGAGTCTCCCCATGATGAGGATTATAGAGTTTTAGCCAGGGAGGAAAGATATCCCCATGGACTATTGGACCATTTGAGATCACACAGAGGGTTGGTTAGGTTTCTTACTACCTTGCCCTACCCCCCATAGTTGGAGCAGTTTCATGATGTCTTCCATGTGTCGTAGATGATGGGATATGTACACGATCTCATGAAAATTATTGACTGGGGTGAGCTGTTCACCGAGGATGAATATTCTTTTTTGGAACACATTGTGGTGATCAAGGATCGACAAGAGTGAAAATATTATGGATAGACCATCCCTTTGGTTTATGTCCCGTGGTAGCATGGAAATGTGTAGGTGAGTTCCTAGAAGTAGGAGAGCTAATTTTAGGCTTAGCATCCTGAGTTATTTTCCTAGTTTTTCTTTTTGGGATGAAAATATTAAATGAGTTAATGATGTAGAGTCCTGGTTTTTTCCTTGTAATAATTTGAAATATTTATATATATATTTATAGATCTAGGAACTCAGAGGACATGCGATTCCGAGTCCCGGTGTGACAAAAATTAATTTTATGAAAACATTATATATACTTTACATTACGCATGAATTATACCTTAAATAAAATGGGATAACTCATAAATGGTTGGTTGAATCATAAATCTGATACCATAGTTGAGTCTAGAATACAGTGTTTACCCAAGGTGAAACATAAAATGAGTTGTCAGAGATAGTTTGGGCCCCTCACTCTTTGGAGGTACATTTAAGTGAATTAATTAATTATTAAATTAATTAATTAATTCTTTTTTGACATAAACAAAATATTATAAATATACCATTATGAAAAAGTCTCTAGTGGTGGCCCATAATTATGAAATTTCTAGTGATATCTCTCTCCAACCTTCCATTGGAAGATCTCAATCAAACGATGATGAATATTTAGATCATATCAGATAAGAACATAATGAATGTGATATCTTATTTCAAATAATTAGAGGATGTGTTCTTAATCAACAATGGATCCAAAAATAGAGGTAGAAATTTTTTATGTGGTTTCAACCCTTATAATTAAATTTATTGATTATATCGTTTGTTGTTTTTTGATATATGACCTGTTATGACCTTTGTATGAGCCTATGTACTAGATTTTTGTTTGTTTAATCGATGTTCTAATCCTGGTATGCTCATTATTTATCATTGTCCAAGAACTCTTGTCCAATGATGTTTAAACATTTGTTTCTGGTTCTTTTAAACCTATTTTATTTGTAATAATCACCGATTGGATCCATTTGGTCCCTATTTGACATTGATGGGAGGTACCGAGCTCAATCAGACCCCTGGATTCATGGAAGATCGATGAAATGAGAATGGATCGACAAAGCAAGCACATATCATAGTTATTTGAGAGGAAAGGATGACTAATTTTCTGATAAAATAAAAATAACATGTTGAAAAAAGGTGAGAAGGATTTCATAATGAGTGATGAAACCCATGACGATGACCGAAGATGATTTTTGGTGAGTGAAAACTGAGATCCACAATCTATGGCTAGATATGATGTTTTTGGATAGGTTAAAGGAAAAATCAAAAGAATATGGCTAGATTTCAGGAAGAGGGATTGAATATGGTATTTCTATAAAAATCCTGAATACATGTCATGTTATAAGATGAAAACATGGTATGTAGCCTTTCAGTAGTGATGGATTGGGTTTTGGAAACACATAAGGATGACACAATGTGTATATCATAAACACGTCATGTACCACCATCCCTTGTGAGTATGCTTTGTGATTGATCACATGACCAAACACAAACCATGTGAAATGTACATGATATGGGAAGAACACATAGGCCATAAACAATGTGGGTCAGTATGCCATGCACCAATGTAGACAGACACGATGTTCAGTACATAGACACGATGAGAAGGACACTACCCCAGTCCTAGTTTTCCAGGATATGTCTTGTAGTACACCTACATGGAATGCAATACTATATGGGATGAAGAAATGTGATATAAAGGGACATGACCATAAATTTTAGGGGGATCATAGACCATATGGTGTAACACCCCAGGTAAATAACGAGTATGACATTTTCACATTTATCCATATTTGTGAATATAATATTAATATGACTTTAAAGGGGACGCTATACTCGATGGCGTACCCAACACGCAACAATGTGTTTCTTAGGAATCTTACATTGCACTCTAATAATAAAATAATATTATTTTAAATGGTACTTAACGCCTAGCCGTTGTAATGGCAGGAATGAACAAAACTAACTACAAAATGATTATATATGTTTGTCAGATATTTTTACTTTTTTCAATAAATGTTAGAGGATTAAAAATGCAAATGAATCCAGTTTTTAAGCATAAACATTCTAATATTCTTTAAAAGTTCAATTAACCACCTTTTGATGGCGAACCCCTTTTAAATCCACTTTTTGACAATTTTATAAGCTCTATTTTTCAAGATAAACATATTATTTATTATTGGGACATTGAAATTTACCTTGGGTTAATTTTTTTGTATTTTTCTGACAATGTTCATTTTTCAATGAATAGTGAAAAATACTGCATTTTACATCAAAACTGCCTTTTCATATAATTTAATTATATGGTTATATTATATTTTTAATTTTATTAAAAGTGTAATTAGAATATATTTTTACCATTTAATTCAATGATGGTCATTGGTATTAATTTCACTTTGGAATTAGGCATAAACAAGTGCCAAACGTTTCATAAATATTGTTTCTAAAAAACCCGCAATTTGTTTTGACAACGAGAAATATTTTTTAAATTAATTATTACAATTTATGTGTTTGGAATTTGGTAAAATGGATTACATATTTGGAATCATAAGGTCCAAATTATGTAATTAAGACTCTTTTGTTTTTGGACTTTATGAATAGTAACAACGGTAATTATATTTAATTATCTTGATTAAGGAGTAATCGGGTAGATAAAGATAATAAAATAATATAATAATAATACAAAATGACCACAAAATGTGTCCTAAGGCTACTGGTTGTCTCATGGACGTCCATGGTATGCCTTGTGTCAAACTTGGGGGCCCCATGGAATCACTTTTGTGAGAAAGTGACTTTTTATCTTTTTATTTTTAAAGAATGTTAAATGTAACAAAGAATGTATCACCTAAGTAAAATATTTTTAATTTTGACTAAATAAATTATATTTTGGACTATAAATATTCATTGGAAATCTAGAAATATTTCCTACATCATAGTATTTGTTTTAGAATTTTTAGACATTAAATAATGTAAATTATTTATGACATCAGGATGATGCAGCGATGACCTCATTATTTAACGATTTAAATAAAATGGAAAGATAATGTAAAATATAAGACCTACACATGTCCAAAACATATTTTATGGGTGGATTTCGAACCCTTATCACCTTATCCACGAAGTATATCAATGTGGGACCTTTTAAATCCGAAACGCATTTTCAAATAAAGTAACATTTCCTTACTTTCCAAGAGTGCCCCTCCTCTCCTCTTATAAAAGGCCCCCACCTCTACCTCTTTACCCACACTTCCAAAGCCTTTGGATTGGCCAAAAACCGCCCATTTTGTCTCTCCACATCCCTCTCTAACTCTTTTAAGCCTCAATTTGGGCAGAATCCTTTCCAAGGAAGCCTTTGAGCTCAAATCAAAGGAAGTTACCCGATTTAAAGTCAATGTCTTCACTTGAGTCCTTTTGATTTATTCTGCTTCTACAACCCCCTAAACTCTTTTTATTCATTTCTTTTGTAACAAATCCAGTATCATAAATATACTAGTATGTTTTTATTAGAAGTATTCGAGCTACACATACACACAACTACATCTAATGGTTATAGAACATACTGTTTCCGTGGATGGAGAATTTCTGCCTCCCGAAACGATGATTGTTCAGCATTATTTTAACACCTTAAAAGGTGGCCATTAAGATGCCACTATATTTATATATGATATATAATATGTTTATGTTTTACTTAATCTTCTTTATTTTTAATTTATGGCATACCTTTATGGTTTCCATTATGGGTAAACGCGATATCTTCATTTAAGGAAGTGCGGACTACCGCCCCCTCAAAGTGATTTGATTCGTTAATACCATATGTGGTACGTATAAAGTATATATTTAATGATATTATATATGATATCATACTGGAATTAAAATACTATTATTTATCATTATGTTTTAATTCCATTAAATATGAAATGGAAATTGAAGTAGCGTTCATGCGTACGTACAACTTACCGTCTCCATGAACGGTACATTTCATTTCTTATCTCAAAATGTTATGTAATATTATAAGTACATATATATAATGGATATATATGTAATATATTACATCTAAATTATTTATATAATTCGGGAATTATAACATATATATATATATATCTCATTTTATTTTAATTCCATTAATATGACAAAAAAATGAAAGTAGCGTTCATGCGTACGTACGGCCTACTGTCTCCATGAACGGTGCTTTTAATTTATCTCCAAATTCCATGGAATGGTATAAAATGAACATATACTGGATATATATGATATTTAAAACATCAATACTATTCTGGATATTATGTACCTATAACTACATGGAAAATTATTTTCCAACAAGTTCAATTTTTGACTCATGTACCAAACATCGACAAAAACGTCTGATATGAACTAATATTATTAACCAATTATTATAACTTTAAAATATGTGATATGAACTGAATAATAATCTTTATAGGAGGTCCTTAAAAAATTATAAATTGACCAAAGTTAATTATTCAGGAATATAAATAAACGAACAAGACAAGTTGGACTTGAGGTAAGGGATCCTACTCCTCTCTTTCTTTTTAAGTACACTCTTTTATGTCATTACTTTTAAAGCTCATCTTTCTTGTTATTGGGATATCCTTTTATATTACTATTACTGTAATTTTTATGTTCATGTGATGAGAGACCCTATTCTATCTCATCAATCCATTTTGGAAGTTTTGAGTGGCGCCGTTAGGCTGCCAAATGTTCGTAAGAGATCTAACCTCTCTCTTTCTTTTTAAGTACTCTCCTTTATGTCACTTCTTTTAAGATCCTCTTTGTTATGATGGGGGATGTTATTTTATATTCCTCTTTATGTAAATTTTATTGTAATATGATTAGAGACCCTATTTGATCTCATAAATCCATTTTTGGAAGTTTTAAGAGGCGCCGTTAGGCTGCTGAGTTTTCGTAAGGGATTTTTCATCTCACTTTTATTCCCGTGAGATTTATGATACATTTTACACAATTTCCTTTGAGTGGTGTATTTACTATCCATTATTCTACTCTTTGTGTAATATACTTTCGTTTATGATTATTTACATCAATATTGTATTGTCCTTCTTTCACGGGGCGTATGTTTCGAAAGATACCCATGACGGTAAGGGAACTTTTCACCCTCCTCTTTTTAAAAGACTTCTTTTGTTATGTCTTTTAATTAACATAATATTATGTTGAGATATGTTCTTATATATCCTTATTGATTTAAATTTTATGTCCAAGTGATGAGATACCCTTTTTATCTCTCATCAACTCATTTTCTGAATTTTGAAGTGATGCCGTTAGGCTGTCGAATTTTACCAAGGGAACTTTTTAACCCAATTTCGATTTCTTTGGGTTCAACATGTAGTTATTGAATATGTCCTCATTTGAATATGCGTGAATGAAATTTGAGTGTTTTAAACTTAATATCCACTTATATTGGGTGTATTTATATTTGTCACACATAATTATGAGATTGATTTATCCTTAATTTAAGGGTACCTTCTTTACAGGGGATTTCATCTCATTTTACATTTCTATTGAGACTTCATTGTTGTTATGAACCAATTCACTCTTATATGGTGTATATACTATCCTTTGGAATATTATAACATGAATTCCTTTATTCTCATGATATTATAAAGTTCTGATTAAATGTTATTCCTCAATTATTGTATTCAAGTGTCTCTCATTTTGTTAAAAAAAATTTAAATAAAATATCGTTTTAAATGATTTATTCTTATAAATGGTTCACATTAATATCCATGTTTTCAAAATGGTTTTAAGGATTTATTTATATGGATATTAATGGTTTAAAATGTAAAAACCTTCAAGGTGGTATGAGACACTTTGATTCAAAAATATATTTATTAAATGTTTTAAATGGTTTTGGAAATGGTTTCTTTTTGAATGGATTCATTATTTCAATATACTAAAATGTTATATTGTGATTAAAATATGGAAATGTTATGTTTCATTTATGCATGTTTTATGTGATACGTTTATGTTATGGTTCTTGGGCATTGTTATGGAAACGTGTGGTTCCGTGATAAACTAGGGGCGGGTGAGCCCGATATAGCTCTCCAATGCATTGGGTAACGCGAAGGAGTGAAACGTTAAGGTTTCTCCGAAGCGATTTAGGGAATATACTATAGTGGGTATTCCAAAGGTAACCAAGAGGGTTACTCCCTACGTAATAATGTTATGAATGCCTCAAGTTACCTTTTATGTCTTATGCTTTCTATGATTTATTCATGATTTGGTGAGGTATGTTAAAGTGCCTATGTTTTATGGGTAAAGTATGATTTCATTCTTATGTATATATGAACTCATGTTTCTTTTCCATATTTTTTTAACCCTTATTGATCTTTTTATACTCATCCCGGATTTTTGAAATGTTTTTCACAGGTCAAGGGAAAGGTACATGATGTGATGATAGTGTCAAGGATATGTCATGAAAGAATCCATGTTTTATTTTAAATAGGTTTCTATTGATGGGAAAAATGAATACTGTATTTTATGTAACCACTTTGCTTAAATGTGGAATTTAATGCAAGTTTCATGATCTAATTCTCTAAAAATATAAACCTGAAAAGATCCTCAATGTGTAATCTTGTAATAACTCAAGATTAAGTATGGTTTAAGGTTGGGGCCTTATAGTTGGTATAAAAGGTCGGTTTAGATAACTTTAGAGGTTAGGGTATCCTCTAAGCATAAGTGACATTACCATAATGGTTAGGATTTCAGAAAGAGTCCTGGTTTTAGATAAAGTGAATGAGTAAGTATATAATACTGTTTATCTTCCTCATTAGTACATGATGGTTCTGTTCATATACTCACACTGACCTTTCTATTTTTAGTGAATGGATGGATCTAACAAGAACCAAAGAGACAACAGGTTTGAAGGAAACTGTGGTGGTTCTATGTTTAAGATACTAGATAAAATGGGGAATTCAATGAGGAAACTCGTGGTTGTTCTAAACCAACTATCAAGGAGTCATGATCAACCACTTGAACCTTGGTATGTTCTATAATGCATCATGTACGATATAACCAATCTATGTGGAAGTTCAGGTAATAATTATAAAGGTAACCATTAGAGTTTATATGATCCTTACTTTTGAGGTAATTATGGGTTATTATATGATATGCTGGAAAATGAAAGGCATGAGATAAACTGGAGGTTAAAATATGTTATGATTATTTTTGAAGATTTTATCTCATTTTGGGGAATGTTTTAAAATTATATAGTTTTGGAAAAAGGACAACACACAGACTGTGTGACAACCCGTCGCGTCGGACAAAGCTGCGGGAATCGAACCCACAACAAAAGTGCAACTGGTATTTATCGCTTACCACTAGACTATGTGAAGTCCCTAGTTAGTTTGACTGATTCTTTTTAGTTAGATGATTTTATGAATTAAGAGTAAGTTGATTTTGGGTTATCTATGGAAATTTATTAACCTATCATGGAGGATATGTTATTAGGTTAATTACTTTTCAATACGAGACATTAAGAGCAACTGATGTTGTTTGGAGATAAATGTTATGATTTAACTTGGAAGACTATGTGACCATATCCTTCAAATATTTGGGTTTCAATCTTAGTTTGGTTTACTTTGAAGAATTTTATGGATAAATTGTTTATCAGATGGTCCTCATTGAACTTTGGGTTTTGTTGGAAAAATTTTGGAGATTAATAATAGATTTTATTTTTATAAAGGGTTATCCTTTTCTGGATTATCTGATCTTGTACTAATCTTTTTGGTTTTGGTTTTGGTTAAAGTCTAATGACATGGGAAGTATATAGTTATCTTTGGTGGATTAGGCGATTCTCTAGAAGTTGATTATAGTACTCTTAATGTGAACAAGTCTTCCTAAATACTCGTCTTTTGGAGAAAATATGAGTTTGTGTTGAAAGTCAACATGATAAGTGATTATGTTTCCTTATGAATAAATTCCTCAATAAAAAGTAACTTAAAACAAAAATGTTGTCTATTAATTTTTCCTACTGGGGAATCGAATACCGTTTAACCCATCACAAGTTTGTGATTTTCTTATGGTTAACTTTCTCCTAAACATGTTTTCTATCACTCTCCATCAGAACATGACCCTTTGTTTTTTCCTCCATGTCCATATTTTCATACTTGGAATCCTAGTATGGGTTAACTCGGGTGACCTTTGTACTTATCTTTCTTTATTTTAAAGTGATTGTTTTACTGACTCTTGTTCTGATGTGGGATTTTCAATGAAGTTTCCAAGCCCAATTTTAAAATTGCGAGGACGCAATTCCCAAAAGGGGGGAAGGATGTAACACCCCAGGTAAATAAAGAGTATGACATTTTCACATTTATCCATATTTGTGAATATAATATTAATATGACTTTAAAGGGGGCACTATGCTCGATGGCGTACCCAACACGCAACAATGTGTTTCTTAGGAATCTTACATTGCACTCTAATAATAAAATAATATTATTTTAAATGGTACTTAACGCCTAGCCGTTGTAATGGCGGGAATGAACAGAACTAACTACAAAATGATTATATATGTTTGTCAAATATTTTTACTTTTTTCAATAAATGTTAGAGGATTAAAAATGCAAATGAATCCAGTTTTTAAGCGTAAACATTCTAATATTCTTTAAAAGGTCAATTAACCACCTTTTGATGGAGAACCCCTTTTAAATCCAATTTTTGACAATTTTATAAGCTCTATTTTTCAAGATAAACATATTATTTATGATTAGGACATTGAAATTTACCTCGGGTTAATTTTTTGTATTTTTCTGACAATGTTCATTTTTCAATGAATAGTGAAAAATACTGCATTTTACATCAAAACTACTTTTTCATATAATTTAATTATATGGTTATATTATCTTTTTAATTTGATTAAAAGTTTAATTAGAATATATTTTTACCATTTAATTCAATGATTGTCATTGGTATTAATTTCACTTTGGAATTAGGCATAAACAAGTGCCAAACTTTTCATAAATATTGTTTCTAAAAAACCCGCTATTTGTTTTGACAACGGGAATTATTTTTTAAATTAATTATTTCAATTTAAGTGTTTGGAATTTGGTAAAATGGATTAAATATTTGGAATCAGAAGCTCAAAATTATGTAATTAAGACTCTTTTGTTTTTGCACTTTATGAATAGTAACGACGGTAATTATCTTTAATTATCTTGATTAAAGAGTAATCGGGTAGATAAAGATAATAAAATAATATCATAATAATAAAAACTGATCAAAAAATTTGTCCTAAGGCTACTGGTTGTCTCATTTCCGACCATGGTATTCCTTGTGCCAAACTTGGGGGCCCCATGGAATCACTTTTGTGAGAAAGTGACTTTTTATCTTTTTATTTTTAAAGAATGTTAAATGTAACAAAGAATGTATCACCTAAGTAAAATATTTTTAATTTTGTCTAAATAAATTATATTTTGGACTATAAATATTCATTGAAAATCTAGAAATATTTCCTACATAATAGTATTTTTTTATAATTTTTAGACATTAAATATATTAAATTATTTATGACATCATGATGATGCAGCGATGACCTCAATATTTAACGATTTAAATAAAATGGAAAGATAATGTAAAATATATGACCTACACATGTCCAAAACCTATTGTATGGGTGTATTTAGAACCATTATCACCTTATCCACGAATTATATCAATGTGTGACCTTTTAAATCCGAAACTCATTTTCAAATAAAGTATCATTTGCTTACTTTCCAAGAGTGCCCCTCCTCTCCTCTTATAAAAGGCCCCCACCTCTACCTCTTTACCCACACTTCCAAAGCCTTTGTCTCGGCCAAACCCTGCCCATTTTGTCTCTCCACATCCCTCTCTAACTCCTTGAAGTCTCACTTTGGGAATAATCCTTTCCAAGGAAGCCTTTGAGCTCAAATCAAAGGAAGTTACCCGATTTAAAGGTAATGTCTTCACTTGAGTCCTTTTGTTTTATTTTGCTTCTCCAACCCCCTAAACTGTTTTTATTCATTTCTTTTGTAATAACTCCAGTATAATAAATATACTAGGATTTTTTTATAAGAATTATTCAAGCTAAAATTACACACACCTACATCTAATGGTTAAAGAACATACTGTTTCCGTGGATGGAGAATTTCTGCCTCCCAAAACGATGATTGTTCAACATTATTTTAACACCTTAAAAGGTGGCCATTATGATGTCACTATATTTATATATGATATATAATATTTTTATTTTTTACTTAAGCTTCTGTATTTTTAATTTATGGCATACCTTTATTGTTTCCATTATGGGTAAACACGATATCTTCATTTAAGGAAGTGCGGACTACCGCCCCCTCAAAGTGATTTGATTCGTTAATACCATATGTGGTACGTATAAAGGATATATTTAATGATATTATATATGATACCATACTGGAATTAAAATACTATTATTTATCATTATTTTTTAATTCCATTAAATATTAAATAGAAATGGAAGTAGCGTTCATGCGTACGTACGGCTTACCGTCTCCATGAACGGTACATTTCATTTCTTATCTCAAATTGTTATGTACTATTATAAGTACATATATATAATGGATATATATGTAATATATTACATCTAAATTATTTATATCATTCTGGAATTATAACATATATATATATCTCTCATTTTGTTTTAATTCCATTAATATGACAAAAAAATGAAAGTAGCGTTCATGCGTACGTACGACCTACCGTCTCCATGAACGGTGCTTTTAATTTATCTCCAAATTCTATGGAATGGTATAAAATGAACATATACTGGATATATATGATATTTAAAACATCAATACTATTCTGGATATTATGTACCTATAACTACATGGAAAATTATTTTCCAACAAGTTCAATTTTGGACTCATGTACCAAACATCGACAAAAACGTCTGATATGAACTAATATTATTAACCATTTATTATAACATTAAAATATGTGATATTAACTGAATAATAATCTTTATAGGAGGTCTTTAAGAAATTATAAATTAACCAAAGATAATTATTCAGGAATATAATGAAATGAACAAGACAAGTTGGACTTGAGGTAAGGGATCCTACTCCTCTCTTTCTTTTTAAGTACACTCTTTTATGTCATTCCTTTTAAAGCTCATATTTCTTGTTATTGGGATGTTCTTTTATATTACTATTACTGTAATTTTTATGTTCATGTGATGAGAGACCCTATTCTCTTGCATCAATCCTTTTTGGATGTTTTGAGTGGCGCCGTTAGGCTGCTGAATTTTCGTAAGAGATCTAACCTCTCTCTTTCTTTTTAAGTACTCTCCTTTATGTCACTTCTTTTAAGATCCTATTTGTTATGATGGGGGATGTTATTTTATATTCCTATTTCTGTAAATTTTATTTTAATATGATGAGAGACCCTATTTTATCTTATCAATCCATTTTTGGATGTTTTAAGTGGCGCCGTTAGGCTGCCGAGTTTTCGTAAGGGATTTTTCATCTCACTTTTATTCCCGTGAGATTTATGCTACATTTGACACAATTTCCTTTGAGTGGTGTATTTAATATACATTATTCTAATCTTTGTGTAATATACTTCCGTTTATGAGTATTTACATCAATGTTGTATTTTCCTTCTTTCACAGGGCGTATGTTTCAAAAGATACCCATGTCGGTAAGGGAACCTTTCACCCTCCTCTTTTTAAAAGACTTCTTTTGTTATGTCTTTTAATTAACATACTATTATGTTGTGATATGTTCTTCTATATCCTTATTGATTTAAATTTTATGTCCAAGTGATGAGATACCCTTTTTATCTCTCATCAACTCATTTTCTGAATTTTGAAGTGATGCCGTTAGGCTGTCAAATTTTACCAAGGGAACTTTTTAACCCAATTTCGATTTCTTTGGGTTCAACATGTAGTTATTGAATATTTACTCATTTGAATATGTGTGAATGACCTTTGAGTGTTTTACACTTAATATCCACTTATATTGGGTGTATTTATATTTGTCACACATAATTATGAGATTGATTTATCCTTAATTTAAGGGTACCTTCTTTACAGGGGATTTCATCTCATTTAACATTTCTATTGAGACTTCATTGTTGTTATGCACAAATTAACTCTTATATGGTGTATATACTATCCTTTGGAATATTATAACATGAATTCATTTATTCTCATGATATTATAAAGTTCTTATTAAATGTTATTCCTCAATTATTGTATTCAAGTGTCTTTCATTTTGTTAAAAACACTTTAAATAAAATATCGTTTTAAATTATTTATTCTTATAAATGGTTCCCATTAATATACATGTTTTCAAAATGGTTTTAAGGATTTATTTATATGGATATTAATTGTTTAAAATGTTAAAAGATTCAAGGTGGTATGGGACACTTTGATTCAAAAATCTCTTTATTAAATGTTTTAAATGGTTTCTTTTTGAATGGATTCATTATTTCAATATACTAAAATTTTATATTATGATTGAAATGTGGAAATGTTATGTTTCCTTTATGCATGTTTTATGTGATACGTTTATGTTATGGTTCTTGGGCATTGTTATGGAAATGGGTGGTTCCATGATAAACTAGGGGCGGGTGAGCCCGATATAGCTCTCCAATGCGTTGGGTTATGCGAAGGAGTGAAATGTTAAGGTTTCTCCGAAGAGATTTAGGGAATATACTGTGGTGGGTATTCCAAAGGTAACCAAGAGGGTTACTCCCTACATAAGAATGTTATGAATGCCTCAAGTTACCTTTTATGTCTTATGATTTCTATGATTTATTCATGATTTGGTGAAGTATGTTAAAGTGCCTATGTTTTATGGGTAAAGTATGATTTCATTCTTATGTATATATGAACTCATGTTTCTTTTCCATATTTTTTTTAACCCTTACTGAGCTTTTTATGCTCATCCCGGGTTTTTGAAATGTTTTTCACAGGTAAAGGGAAAGTTACATGATGTGATGATAGTGTCAAGGATGTGTCAATAAAGAATCCATGTTTTATTTTAAATATGTTTCCATTGATGGGAAAAATGAATACTGTCTTTTATGTAACCACTTTGCTTAAATGTGGAATGTAATGCAAGTTTCATGATCTAATTCTCTAAAACTCTAAACCTGAAAAGATCCTCAATGTGTAATCTTGTAATAACTGAAGATTAAGTATGGTTTAAGGTTGGGGCCTTATATATGGGTCCCCTCATATGTTGTGTACCCCCTGTGTTCTTCTGAGAAAACTTAAAGCATATGTAAATCCTTTGTTAGAACTCATATTTTGGCCCATGAGTAGCCTATCCTGAGTGTTTTCACACCTAGAACAAAATGGTTGTCTCAGAAATATCTTTTTGAGATATGACATGGAATGTTCTCGGAATGGATCCATTCGAGGTGATGCTCGATGGTGGTAATAGTAAGGCACGATCACCAGAGGTTACTGTCTGAGTATAACCATCCTTAGTGGCAGGGCATAGATCCTTGCTGATCGAGAGTAGAACCCTCCAGCCAAGAAAGGTATGGTTCCTCAACTTTCCAAGTAGAAACCTATTAATATGTTGAGTATGGGTCCTTGATAACCTATAGTGGAACCCTCCAGCTAGTCTAGGCCTGGGTATTCAACTTTTTGAGTGGAACCCTCTTGTGGGGTAGGTCATGGGTCCTTAATGACCAAGAGTGGAACCCTCCATTCGGGTAGGGCATGAGTCCTAAACCTTCAGAGCGGAACCATCCTATCATAATTGGGAATGGGTATTATACCTAGAATTTATGGACCCTAGTATTTGAAACATAGTGAGGAGACATGGTTTGATGTAGGTTTGGACTCACAAGGAAGATGGATGCTTTCTCGATTAAGACATGTTTTTGAGACATGACCAAAAACAATACAGGTGAGTTAGTGCCACCCAAAGAAGATAGTGTCATGTTAGGGTGAACGAGTCCCTTAGATTTTTGTGTTCATAGAAGACATGTGTTATTCTAGGAATCATTGATGGACTTTTGGAACTGTTGGATACACTTCTTCTAGGGAAGAGCTGTGAGATGGGGATCCCCTAACTCTCTTGTCTGGGATTCTTTGATTAAGAACACACACACACACACACACACACACACACACACACACATATATATATATCATTTTTATGTATCCACTCCTTTGATTTGATTACTATCCTTCAAGAATAGGTGAATATGTGCAGGGTATGCCAAGTTCTTTCCATGTTTAGCTTCTCGTGGTTGGATGAGTCTACTCTCCTACCATAGGTGGAGAAGACTTGATGGGTATTTCATCTACCCATAATGTTTATCCCTTTGTTATTTTATGAGCATACTCTCACACTTTGATGGGTTGATCTATACTCTATCAATACATCTTGATATATCTATATACTTTATCTTTTATTTCATATCTTACTACCCCCTTCAGTTTTCGAGGCATCAAAATGGGTATTTTTATAATCACACCTACATGGGGTTTTCCTATATGGCCAATGCCTTATGTAGATGAAATACATGTTGATTGCGACTTTAGATGATCTTAGAGATACTAGGTTCTTGGACGGAATATGGTGGTCATAGCTTGAGATTCAAGATCTGGGATCTCTCAACTATTTACACCTCTATTTTTTAGTTAGGTCGAAAGATATTTCTCGTTGGGCCTATATTTTACCCATTTTTCCTTTAACTTACACAACCTTACATTTTTAGTATCTAGTGGTTCATGCATAATTGGTTTACTTTATAGCAGTGTTTCATATTTTATTCTTTCCCTATGAACATTTTCATTGATATAGCTGCGTGTGTGAACAGGCACTTAGGAAAAGGCCTCCCCAAGTTAGTTACGCCTTTCACACATTTCCCCACCACCTGAAATTGGAGGTAGGATTGGGGTAGTTCTGGCTTGAGCCCTAACTTTCATTTGTTCATGATCATGTCATTGGATTATATCTCTAGTAAGGAAAAATTTACTTCAAAGGGTGACATCTTAGATGGAAAATTATCTTGAAAGATAAACCACTTAAAAAATTTATTTAGGAAAATAATTTTTCCTTTAAAATTCATTTTTAAAACTAAAAATTCATTAAATATTTTTTAAATGTTTTTATTTTAAGATAAACTTTTAAACTTATAAATAAATATTTAAAACTCATTTAAAAAATTTGTTGGGGAAAATATCCTTCGACTTAAAAAAAATTAACGATAAAACATTTCGAAAATCAGTTTATTTTGAAATAACCTAGAAAACTTAGGAATAAAGCTTGAAATAAAATAATGGTAATGATGGTGGGAAATTCTGTTCATGTCTTACATGTTAAAACTATAATTCCATTCATATTTTTGGTAAAATCCAAATGGTAAATTTTTTGAAAGAAACATGAAGACACATTTAAATGTTTTTTTGAAAAAAGTAGAACATGGTAAAAAAATTCATTAATAAATAATTTTAAGAATGATGAAAACAATTTTGAAAACATTTTTAGAAAACATGGGTTTTGAAGAAAAATAGATTTTGACCGAAGAGAGAAATAAATTTGATTTTTCATAAAAACATTATTTTGAACTCTAGAGTACATAATGTGTTTAAAATAAATGGAAAATATATATTCTCTATAAATAACCCAAGGAATATAAAATAAATTACTTTCTTAAGTGTTATATAATCATATTTTCATCATTGGAAGCATAATCAAGAGAAATAACGATAAACAATGAGATTGTAACCTAAAAACCTTACCACATTGGTAACATTGAATCATAAGAAAAATGAAATAATAACATTAAATAAAACTTATAATATAATTATATTGAATACATTAATTATATTACAATAAAAATAGGCTATATATACACCCCATAATGAAGATAGATTCATAACATAACATATGCCCTAAATAAGGTGAATTGTGACAAAGATCTCTTATAACTTTTGTATCTTTTGAAATGTAAAACCTGTGAAACATATATAAAAAAATTTATATGTAAATCACTATAATTTTCCTGATAAAAAATGTAAAATAAATTCATGGATATTATATAAACCACATATAAGAATCCTATTGTGAATATTTTATGTATCTCACTGAAGTAAAATGTGAGATGAAAATTCATTATCGATTTAGTAATCTTTTGTATCGTAATACCCAATAAAGAATAAGATAAAATGAAACATCTAATATAATTAAAAGGAGTATATTAATGATATATATAATTTAAAATTATATTTATATTCCCATCACAATATAAATGAGTGGGGAATTGTTATATGTCTCCCGAGAATAAAAGAGACAATAGAAATCACTTACCATAAGTCTCAAATTCTTTAATACAAATCCGAACCTCCTATATAATAAGTATAATTTTATTATAAATATATTAAGGAACCATAATTATATATATATATATCACACCATTTATTTTCTTATGACCTTTTATTACCCCATTATTAACAACTCCTTGTTAAAGTCACATTTTGAGCAATAAATTCTTCGTTTTTCATTTATGTTTTGATTTGTTATTATTAGAAATATTTCATTTTTCATGTTTCCAAAATCTATAGAATAGTAATTATGAAATAAATATAATATTTATGAATCAATTATATTTTTAATACCAATCATGAAATATAGTTTTGGGAAATGTAGTACATTACAATCATTGAGATGGTAGGTCGTACAAATGTATGAAAAAACATTTCCACTTTCAAAGATCATTAGTGAAAAGAGGTAAGTAATATTTTATCTTTAAAAAATTATTATAAAATGATTTATTTATTTAAAAATAATTATACATATTTTCTATGTGTTGCGGTGATAAAAAGAGAGATTCACATTGCTTTGTGTAGGAGGTAGTCCACACGTACATGAATGACATTATCATCTTTAAGGGAGTGAAAATATTAGAAATAAAATGATATATTATATTTTAATAATTATAAATATATAATTAATATGAAATATATTTCATTTATATAACATATATTCATTAAATTTATCCTTATTATCTTCCTTGAAAAGTGTTAGTGAAAAATGAATCACCTCACTTCGTGAGGCAGTAGTCAGTCGTACACATGAGTGACATTATCTTATCCACTATGAAATAAAAAATAAAAAGGTATATATGATATAATAATTATATATGTATAAATAAATTATAAATATAATATATATAAATACAAATATATATATATTATCCATCATCATACCCAACCATGAGAGGTGGTAATTGAAATACAAATGACATCAACTTGCGAGACGACCGTCCACTGTACTCATGAACGACGATTTAATAAACCATTTGATAGATGTAGAGATGATTTTAGGTAAAGTAATTATCATAAAAATATATCATTATATTTATGATTTTTTATTATATCCTCATGGTTTAATAATAATTTAAGGATGTGAAAGATGAAATAAAATAAAAACTTGTATTGAAGAACATTACCTCATCTTCAGGTATCCTCCTTAGGTTTTCAATAAAATCCCTCCTAGATTATATTTATTCCAAAAATAAGTTTTATAGGTTGATATTATGGATATCTATAAGGAATTTGGGTAGGTATTGGATGTACTAAAAGGGTTTGATGGTGCGAAGAAGAGAGGAGAGGGGGTGGCCTTTTATAAGTGAGGTGAGTGGCACACTTGTAATGTTTTGGAAAGAAAAAGGTGTAACCATGTTTTTTTTGGAAAAAGGATAAAAAATGGATCATTATAGATACTTATACATTATATTGTAAAACTATGGACATAGAATATATTTTATAATAATTTTATTTCATTTTAACACTTTTCTTTTTAGTTTAACACCTGGAAGACCCATATTACCTTAATCCCGGAAACTAATTTTTACTATTTTCACCATTCATTTTGGTAAAAAATCAAATTAAACTTATTAGATAATAAAAATTATTCTAATTAAAAATAAAGAATCCATTTTCCCAAATCAAATTTTCTAAATTTGAAAATGTAATTTAAAAATACTCTTGGAGACATGACGAGAAAGCGAGTTCTCACAGAGAAAATGCTCAAAAGTTTACATGGTTTTTATATAAAATTAAATATAAAAATAATTCCAATAAAATAAATTAATTTAATATATATATAATTTAAATAATTTTATTTAAAATAAATTTAAAATATAATTTAACTTTATAAATAATTTAAAATAAATGACACTTTATAATTAAAATTTAATATTTTTCAGTATTCATAAAAAATTATCCTTTCCAAAAATTATCAAAAATTAATGCTAATATCATTTCAAAATTATTATTAAAAAATATATTTTATTATTTCAAATAAATTTTCTATATGTTTCAATTTTTTTTGAAAATAAGTTAATAAGAAGGCGTCAAAATCCTTTTTAGAATAAAACAGTTTTAAGCATAAAATTGGATTTATTATTATCTATTTTATAGAAAACACATAAGATGAATGATAAAAAGTTTATTTAATATATACTATATAAATTTTATTAAAATCACTCAAATAATTTTTTTATCTTCAATTTTAATTAATTGGTCACAAGAGAATTCCATTATACACATATTTAAACCACATATTTTCATAATTTATTTCATACTAATCATACCCACCATTCCAAAAACTATATAGTAACTATAATATAGTAATATTTTAGTAATATGACATGTTTTGTTTAAACTCAGGGTTCCTTGTAACAAAAACTAAATTTAGTGATTCATATATCAGAAAATATCTAAAAGATTAAATTCACAAGAAAAAATATTTCAAAAAATATCTCGGTGTTACATTCAACCCCCTTAAAATGAATATCTCCCTTTAAATTTATCTAAGCCATAAAAGATTTAACATTTTAAAATTATTTCATAGAAACCCTCACCATAAAATGGGTTAATAAATAATATTACTGGAAAAGGGAAAGTGATGTGTGAAAGTCTTCAGGAATAACCCATAACAGATTTCCAAATAGTAGAACATAGGTGGGACATGAAGATATAGACATAAAAGAAAAACATATATAATTATAGATAGTGGATGAGATAACTAATCACAATAAAGTGGGTGATCCAGAGAAGGTTAATGACCACAAATCGATAAACCAAGGAGGCATTAAAAAGGTCCTCGATATCATCAACAATGATGATAACATGAAAAAATATTATTTCAATATTATTTTATTAATGATTTGTAATTCCTTTTACATATATATTAAGAACATATGAAAATATACTTACATGATATATTTCTATTTCATAGGCACAATCTCATATTTTTTTTGTTATTTGATCATTTTCCACTTCATTTATTACAATAATAAATGAATATTCAGGAAGAATATTTTATGCAAGAATTACTAAAATTCACTTTCAATTGATCATATGTTCCATAATATAATAGTAATTCATTACATATATCTCTAGTTATTATTATAAAAAAATGGTTAGTACAGGTTTTACAATATGCATAAATGTTTATATGGTGAAGTAATACATTATTCTTTAATGCCTCATCCAAAGTTTAACTTAAATCATTTCATAAATAGTTAACTATTTTACCCTTCCAAAATATTATGATCCAAAAATTTAGAAATAAGGTCACTAAAATTTCAAAATGAACTTATCATTAATCCCCAAAACAATATAAGGAAAATCTTAATCATCAAATACCAAACATGTGAATACCAACATCATATATTCTCTTGAAACATGATAATATCTTGAATTACTATAAACAATTATTGAAAACATGAATTACTAATTTTTACTTAAAAAATATATATTATTGAATACATTACATGAATATAAAAATAATGTTATCTTCATCAATGATATAATAAAAAACTTTTTCAAATGATCATTAATCAGTTCCAAGGTGGTAAGTACTATCCAATTTAATTTTTTCATATCAATCAACAATTTATACCAACATTATTATCTCAATATTAGTATCATATTAGGGGTTATATTTCACTCAATCATTTGTTTTATAGGAGTTCAAACTTTTCACTAAATCATTTTTATTGGTCATTAGTGTTATTCAACATACACTTTAAAATCCTTAATGAAAATTTACTATGGTACAATCCTTATACATTTAATAATTATTATAACTAGTATATTATTAATAAAAAACTCAAAGGAAATATTTATTGAATCCAAAGACAAGAAAATTATTCATTCTACTTGGTATGTGGTAATTTTATAATCTTAACCATGATCATTTCGATACTTTTGAGGTATATTCCTTTCATACTTGGGAAATCCGTTTACTAGTGACCCGTCTAATATAGGCGAAGCATTGAATATTGAATTTTTTTTCTTTCCCTTGAAATCACGAGCATGGTGGAGCTTATCTACACACTTTTAGAAAACTCCCATTCCATTTATGAAAGTACCAATGTGTTTCTTACCATAATTATCATATGTAGAAAAATCCTTCCTTCCCTTCTTCCCTTTATCCATATTTTTATTCCATCCTATTATTATGTTTCATCCCTTAAAATCCTTAATAATTGGAGAATATCTTCTATTTTTTTATAACATGATACTATGTCCTCAAATGATGGGAATTTTTGGTCGAATAGTTCCCTCTAAAATATTGTCTTAATCCCTTTAAAGAAATGATACTTCTTACTCTTTTGATTATGTTCATTAATGTGGTTCCCATTACATACTCTAGGTTCCATTTATAAACAATTTCATACAATAGATTATATCATATCATTATGAAACATAATTTATAATCCTAAAACTAGTGAAACACATAAATTGAAAATTTTATTCATAGCTAATATCATAATAATAAACATGGATTCTTTGGGGAAATATTTATTTTGAAATAGTTGATAATTATTTGTAAGGAAAATGTGAATTATCCTAAGAATATCACATAGGAGTGTCAAAAAGGTGCACAGTAAGGCCTATTATCATGCACCGGGTGATGATCAAGTGAAGACCAATCTTCCCATTTTGGAGTTATTACCCCTATGTACCTTTATTCCAAACCCAAATTTACTTGTAGTATCCAAACATGGATATAAATAATTTGAAACCACTATCTCCATACTTTACCAAAATTATAGGAAATTTTCATATACTTTGAATCATCCTTAGAATTATCCTTTTACAGATCCCTTGACATACCCTCATAAATATCCCTTGGGATCTCGCTAATGTTTTCTCATTATAGTTTCCAAAGGTTTACTATACCTTTTCAATGATACCAACTATAATGAACTATGATTTTCATACATGGATTTTAAATATTTTTAGTTGAATATTTAATAAGTTGTATAAACACACATTTGAGGAAAATAATAAAGATCTTATCCTTTAGTAATCTTAAAAAACATACCCTACTTAAAACCTTTATTCATAACTTTGGGAAAAGAAAAATAATAAAAGGATCATCTCAGATAATTAGTAAGGGTAAAAAGAGAGATATGTAAGTATAAAATGAATATAAGTGTATAATAAAATGATAAAAACATATGAAAAACATTCTATTCATATCAACGATTAGAATCATTAGTCATGGGATAAATATTATAAAATCATTGGATATAAATAAAAAGGAAACCAAAGGACACGAGCTATAAGAGAATAACATGGGAATAAGACATGGAATTTTTGAATACACATAAGAATAGAAAATCATTTCCATAGTAGTCAATTTTCATTTATAAGACTATATTAGTGGAATTGGTTCACTCCCCAAACCATCATAGTAGTTGTGGTTCACTCCCAGGACCATCCTTAGGTATAATGTCCCTTAATAAACTGACTTCACTCTCTATTCCATTTCAATCTATATAATCATATAAAAATCATTTACCAAAGTATTGGTGGTTGATATTGGTCACACCTATGTTTCTTTATAATGTAACCACCATCCTTGGTTATAACATAACCACCATCCTTGGTCATAATGTAACCACCTTCCTTGTTTATAATGTTACCATCATTCTTGGTTATAACGTAACCAATATGACACAATAAAAATCTTACATATGTGTTTCATAATATCATAAAACATTCATTTTATCAGAACCTGTGAAATGAAATGGGGTTCATAAACATTTCATTATATCATAACCTATGGGAAAGAGAAATGTTTTATAATCATTTCATCATAGCACAACCCGAAGAAAAAGAAGTGAGTTTATTAATAATTTTCTCACTCCATTACCTATGAAAAATAAATGGGTTTCATAAAAATCTTTTTATCATAAACACAAACCATGTAGAGAAATAATAAGAACAGTATCCTTGGATCATATCCCTCGTAAAGAAACAATTAATTCAAAGGATGCCATCTTTGATAAAAAATGAGTTTGAAAGATAAATTAATTTGATCATTTATTAAGGAAAATAAATTGTCTTAAAAAATCACATTTTAAAAAGAAAAATTCATAATTTTTTTTGTAAATTTATTTGTTTTAAAATAAGCTTTGAAACTTATAATGGAATCATTAAAAAATGTTTAAAACATTTTTTAAGGAAAATATCATTTTCTATTTGAAAAAAACCTTTTAAAATAGAAGAAACTTTTTAAATAATTTTCTTTGGAAATAAAAATGAAACATTATAAAGTTATATTCAATGAAAATAATATTTATGGTAGTTGGAAATTCTGATTATTACATACATGTTAAAACAAAGATCCCTTTCATATTTTCAGTAAAATATAAATGGGTATTTTTTTGGAAAACAACATGAAGATTCCTTTAAGAAAATTTTGTAAAAAGTTAAACATTGGAAAACTGCCTTTAATATATAATTTTAATAATTTTAAAAACATTTTTTGAAACATTTTTAGAAAAAAATAGTTTGGATGAAAAATTATTTTTGGGTGAAGAGGGAAATAAAATCAAAATTTTCAAAAAATGTTATTTTGATCTCCTGAGTACATTATGTTTGGAAAATGAAGGGAAACATGTAATATAAAACAATAACCATAGAAAAATAAAATACATGAGTTTATAGAGAGTTATATCCTAATATTTTCATCATTGGAAGCATATATCATGAGCATTCCCGATAAACAATGAGATCGTAATATAAAAAACTTGCCACTTTAGTAAATTTTAATTATAATACCCATGAAACTATAAAATTAAATTAAACTAATTATATAATTTTAATAAATAAATTAATGATATTAAATGTGAAATTTTTAGAATATACACCTAATAATTATTATAGGTTCATAACATAACATATGTCTCAAAGAATGCATATTGTGACAAAGACCCCTTACCTATTGGGAATATTTTGAACCTCTAACCCTGTGAAAGGATATTCTAAAATGTATATTTAAAAACAAATATTTTTCATGTTAATTTATATAAAATAAATCCATGTATGGAATATAAACCATTTATGAGAATTAAATTGTGAATATTGCATGTATCTCACAGATGAAAAAAGTGAGATAAAAATCCCTTACCGCTTTAGTAATAATTTGAATCGTAATACCCAATAAATAATAACATAAAATTAATAATTTTAGAACATTAAAAGTATGATATTCATGATTTAACATGTCAATGGAAAAGTATATACACCAAAAAAAAAAAAAATTGATGAATTTTCATATGTCTCCCTGAAATAACAAAGAGAATAGAAATACCTTACCCTAAGTCTCGAATTCCTTTTTACACATTATGTCATCTAGTTTAACAAATATATGTTTAATATAAATATATTATAGAACCATTATTATATATATCATATCATATATGATTTATTATGATCTTTTATTACCTATATATTAATAATTCCATGTTATTGTCACGTTTCATGCAATAATTGCTTTGATTTTTTTGTGTATGTTTTGATTTGTTATTTTTGATCCTCTTTTATTGATCATGGTTTCTTCATATAAAAAATAATAATCATTAAATATGTATCATATTTATATATCAATAACAATTTTAATCCCAATCATGAAAGATAATTTTTAGAAATGATGTACGTTATGATCAGGGAAACAATAGGCTCTAAGTACACATGGGTGATGTTTCTGTTTTCAAAGATCATTATGGAAAAGAGGTAAGTAATATTTTATATTTAAAAAATTATCTCAATATCATATTATTTATATAAATATAATTATAAATATCATCCATGTGGTAGGGTGATTAAAATAGAGATTCACATAACTATGTGAATGCGGTAGTCCATGCATACACGAACGACATCATCATCTTTTAGTGAGTGAAAAGGTAAGAAATAAATTGATATATAAAATTTTAATAATGAAAAAATATTTAATTAATATAATAATTATGTCATTAATATCACATATATTCATTAAATATATCCTTATTATATTATATTAAAATCATTTATGAAAAAAGAATCACATCGCTTGGTGAGTCGGTTGTCCTTCGTACACACGAGCAATGTTATCGTATCTGCGAAAGAATGGAAATTAAAAAAGTATATATAATATAATTAATCCGTAGGTATAATTATGTTATAAATATTATATATATAATTTATATCCACAATCATACCTAACCATGGGAGGTGGTAATGGAAAAAGAACGACATCAGTTTGTGAGGCAGTAATCGGCCATACACACGAACTGTGATTTGATAAAATATTTGAAGGAAGTGTAGATGGATGTAGATAATAAAATTAACATAAATAAAATTATTATATTTTATATAATGAGGTTATTATATCATCATGGATTAATAATAATTTAATGAGGTGGAGGAATAAATAATATAAGAATGGTCATTGATGAATGTAACAACTTCTTTGGGTATCCTCCTTAGATTTGTAACAAAAGCATTCCTAGGTTAAATTTATTCCAAAAATAAGTGTTATAGGAATATAATATGAAGTTTTTATGTTATATGGGTAGGTAGTTTCTCTACCAAAATGGTTTTTATATGTTAATAATATAGGATAGGGGGTGTCATTTTATAAGTGAGGTGAGTGACACACTAGTAATGTTTTGAAAAGAAAAATGTGTACCTAAATTTTTATCATTTTAAAAAAATAAAAATTGATTATTATAGGAAATTATAAATTAAAGTGTAAAAATATTTCCATAAAATATAATTTAGACAAGATTTTATGTCTTTTTTACCCTTATATTGTTTGTTTAACCCCTGGTAAACCCATTTTTTCCTTAATCATGGTAATTAATTTTTCTTATTTTCACTATTAAATTAGGTATAAAATTTAGTTTAAACTAGTATATAATATAAATTTTTAATTTTAAATATATTGAATCCATTTTTACAAATTATATTTATTAAGTGGGAAAATATAATTTAAAATTAATCTCGCAAACGTGATGAGAAAGTGAGTTTTCAATGAGAAAATGTTTAAAAGTATACAAGTTTTTTTATATCAAAAATTAATATCAAAATGATTAAAATGAACTAATTTGGATTAATAAATATATATTTTACATAATATTAAAATATAATTTAACTTTAAATATAATTTAAACTAAAAGAAAATTTTCAAATAAAATTATGTATTGTTTACTATTCATGAAAAAAAATATTTTAAGAAAATTATAAACCTATAACCCTATGATAATTTTGAAATTATTATTAAAAAGAAAAGTAAAAATTTCCAAACTGAGTTTTAATATATGTGTGTAAAAAGGTGACAAAACCACTCTTTAGAAACATATTGTTTTTAAGTTTAAAATTTATTTTATTTATATCTATTGTCTGGAAAACATATAAGATAAATGTAAAAAAATTTATTGAATATATAATATATAAATTTCATTAAAATCATTCAGCAAAAGTGAGTTTTTTAATTTATTGGGTTGAAATGTGTTTGTTTTGATAAATTTTTTAGCGAAAGATTTTATTATTTTTCAAATAGTTTTATATATTAAATTTTAATTAATTAGTGACCAAATAATTCATTTTATAAACATGGGTAAACTATATTATTTCATAATTTATTTAATAAAATTTAAACCCACCATTCCAACAACTATTTTATAGAAACCATATACTAATATTTTAATAATATGACCCGTTTCATTTAAACTCAGAGTTGTGTGCAAAACAAGATAAATTTAGTGTTATGTGTAATGAAAAATATAAAAAAGATTAGTTACTATGAATAAAATATTTCAAATATTATTAAGGTGCTACATTATACACTCTTAAAATGAATATATCCCTATAAATTAATCCCAGTCATTAATGGTTTAACATTTGAAAATTATTTCATAGAAACCCTCTTCATAAAAAGTATTAATTAAACATCCTATTGAACAAGTTAAAGGGATGTGAAATAGTCACATGTAACTACTCAAAGTATGCTTCAAAATAGAAGAACATTGGTGAGAAGTTAATATATGGACATGTAATAAACACATAAATAATTATTGAGAGTTATAAATTCAATTGATCATAAGAAAGTGGGTGATCTAGAGAAGGTTAATGACCACAAATCCATAAACCAATGAGGAAAACAGTCCATGGATCTCATAAAAAATGGTGATAATATGATAAAATTTTATTTCTATATCCTTTTCCTAATGTTGTGGAATTAAGATTCCATATATACTGAGAATATATGAAAATATACTTAGTATATTTCTTTTTACTAGACACAATTTCATTTTTGGTTGTGATTCAATCATTTTCCACTTCATTTCTCACTATAAGAAATGAATATCCAAGATAATTTTTCTATGTCTGAAGGACTAAAATTCAATTTTAATGAATCATAATATCCATAATAGAATGTTAACTCATATTTATATCTATATTTAATTATTATAGAAAAATCATTAGTACAGGTTATCCAATATTCATATATATTCTAATATAAAAGTAATAAATTAATCTATAAAGTCTCATCAAAAGTTCAACTTAAACCATTTCATAAATGGTTATCCTTTTTATACTTAAAAGTTATTAAGATAATTTTTTTATAAGTAAGGTTAAAAAATCTTCAAAATGAAATTATAATTATTCCCCCCAAAAGCATGAAGAATCTCTTAATCATCACATGCAAAACATGTGAATGCCTTCATCATGTGTTCTTTTGAGACATAGTAATAACCTTAATTACCATAAAAAACATACTAAAAACATGCATGTTTCCTTTTTCATTAAATATAAAATATATTATTAGATATATTCCATAAATTCAAAAATTTTGTTAACACCATCAGTAATAGTATAAACCAGTTTGTCAAAAAATCATTAATATGTTCCAAGGTAGTCAGTATTATCCAGATTACTTTTTCCATATCAATTATATATTTATCCTAACATCATTATCTCAAAGTGAGGAAAATATTAATAGTTATATTTCCTTTAATCATGTGTTTTCTTAGAATCTTAACTTGCTACTGAATAATTTTACTCATTTATTTGGTATTCTTTAACAAACACTATCAATTACTTAACAAATAAGTACTGCATTACAATCCTTATACATTTCATAATTCTTATAACTAGGATATCATTGATAAAATATTTAAATGAAATAATTATTTAATCCAGAAACGACCACATTATTCATTAAACTTCATATGTGGTAATAGAATAATATTTACCATGATCTATTAGCTACTTTTGAGGTATATACCTTTGATGCTTGGGTTATTTTTGGCATAGTTCCCCATATCATTACCATCAAAGCATTTAACATTGGAAATTTTTTCCTTCCACAGGAAATCATGATCATATTTGAATTTATCTATAAACTTGTAGTAAAATTTCATTCTCTTTAAGTAACTACTAGGGTGTTTCTTTTTATAATTATTACACGTTGGAAAATCCTTCTTTCCCTTCTACACTTTATCCATATATTTCTCTACCATACTCTTATTCTCTTTCTTCCCTTTAAAATATAATAATTAGATCATTAATTCTACGTCTTGTTAGAAATTGATACTATCTCCTAATATGATGAGATTTTTTTTGTAGATTAGTTCCCTTTTAAATATTTTCATAAACCCATCAAAGAAATGGTCATTCTTACTCTTTAGATCCCATGAATTGATGAAGTTCCTATTCCTTCTAGTTAGAACTATTTATAAATGATGGAATTAAATAGATTATATCATATCATTATGAAACATAATGTATAATACAAAAAATAGTGAAATATATAAATTAATAAATTTATGCATAGCCAATCTAATAATTATAACTATGGTTTCTTTAGGGATATTTTAATTTTCCAATCTTTTATATTTTTTTTTGTAAATAAAATGTGAATTATCCTAAGAATATCACTTAGTAGTGTGAAACTCGGTGTTTAGTAATTACAATATTTTACACCAGGAGATGATTAGGCTAAGAACATTGTATGATTTTAAATTTTATTACCCCTAAGTACCTCTATTCTAGAGCCACATCCATTGTAGTATCAATAAAGTGATGAAATTTCATGAAAACCACTTGATCTATCCTTAAAAAACATTATGAAATTTTCATATATGTTAACTCATTTGTATAATTATCCTTATGTATATAACTATAAATATCCTTAGAAATATACCTTGGAATATCACTAGGGTTTTCTCATCCAGGTCCCCAAAGGTTGACTAAAAATTTCTTCTAGTACCAACTATATTATCACAGACTTTTCATACGTGGAAATAAAATATTGTTATATGAATATTTGATACATTACATAAACAAACACCAGAGTACCATAATAGTTTAGTGAATTTGGATAATAGGTATAAAATATTCTAATTTGTGGAAGGATCATAAAAATATACAATAAATATCTAATCCTTTAGTACTCATCACAAATATACCCTACTTAAAACATTTATTCATAACTTGGGGAAAGGAAACATAAGAAAGGGTGAGACAAAATACCTAGTAAGGGTAAACAAGAGATACATAATCATAAATGAACATTTGGGTATGATAACAAGAGAATATAATATGAAAACCATACCCTACATACCAAAGATCATAATCTTGAGTCTTGGAATAAAGATTGGAATTTCATAAGACATGAATCCAAAAAAAAAAAAGGAAATAATCCATGAGAGCATAAAATTAGTATAATAAAATGAATTTTGGAATAAACATAATCATATAAAATAATTTCCATATAATTAAAGGCTCACTGGAAGGGCTATCATAGTGGAATGGTTTCACTCCCCATACCATCATAGTAGTCAAGGTTCACTACCAAGACCATCATAGAAAATAATGTTCCTTACTGAACTAGGTTCACTCCCCATTCCATTCATATCTATCTCATGAGATATAAATCATTAACCAATGCATTGTAGGGAGATGTAGCCCCCACAAATATTTGGTTATAAGGAAACCACCTTACATGGTTATAATGTTACCACCGTCCATGGTTATAACATAACCACCATCACATAATGAAAATCATACATATGGGTGCCAAAAGATCATAAAATATCCACATCATCAACACCCATGAAATGAAATTTGTTTAATAAACATTTCATTGTATCATAACCAATAAAAAAGATAAATGTTTCATAATCATTTCATAATTTTTTCATAGAATAACCCTTGTTAAAAGATGTGTGTTTCATAATAATTTATCATGGAATAACCCATGTAAGAGAAACAAGTTTCACAAAAAACCTGTCATCAAAAACATAAACCAGTCCGAGAATAAATAAGAATGGTGTCCTAGGATCATATCGCCTATAATGATAAATTTACATCATAGGATGCCATCTTAGTTAGAAAATTATTTTGAAAGATAAATCGCTTAAATAAACTATTAAGTTAAATAACTTGTCATTAAAAATTCCTTTTTAAAACTGAAATTTATTAATACATTTTGGAAATTATTTTCCTTGAAAATAAACTTTGAAAATTATAAAGGATGTTATAAAAATAATTTCAAACATCAATTGAGGAAAATATACTTTTCTATCTAAAGAAAACATTTTAAAACATAAAAAAAATTTAAAACAATTTTTATTTGTAAGTAAAATAGAAAACTTATAAATCAATATTCAATGAAAATAATTGTCATGATGGTGATGAATTTCATTCATGCTATAAAAATTAAAATAAATATTCCTTTTACATTATTAGTATATGATGAATATTCATTATTTGGAAAAACAAATGAAGATTAATTTCAATTTTTTTGTAAAAAATGAAACATGGGTAAAAATGTATTTAATAAATCATTTGAATAATTTTAAAAACATATGGATTTTTTTAGAAAATAAGGTTTTCTAATAAAAAGGATTTTCAAATTAATAGTGAAATAAAGATAGTTTTTCATAATAAAATTATTTTGAACTATTGGGTACATGAAGAGTGGAAAGTGAAGGGAAAAAATGTATTATTTGGAAATAAAAATTGTATAATAAAATACATGGGTTTATTGAGAGGTATATAATAATAGTTTCATCATTAGAAGCATAATCATGTGAAGTCCCTATAAATAATGAGATTGAAACAAAAAAACATACCATATGGGTAACTTTAAATCATAAGAACCATGAAATTATAACATTAAATGAAGCATATAATATCATGGGAATAAAAAATTCATGATATTACCTATCAAAGGTGATGTAGAATGTAAGAACCCGAATCTTCGTTTCAGGTATGTTTTTCCTTTTCTGGTCATTTTTGAGAAAAAGAGGAAAATCCAGAAATTTCCTAAGTAAACGTCGTGTACTTTATAAGTACACACTGTGTACTTTGATACAGAGTCAGGCCATGTGCTGGCAGTGTCCGGGCCACACACAAGGTGTGTAGGGGCGATGTTGAGGCCGCTTAAAGTGGAGTACGGAAAGGCCAAGTACACGCCATGTACCATAGAAGTACACGCCATGTAATTTCTGTTTTTTTTTCTTTAAATGGACCGGGGTCATGCCAGATGGACATAACTCACTTCTTCTTCCGGTTCTTTATCCGAGAGAACCCGTACAGCTGCAGAACTTCTCCAAGCCCCCGAGCCTCCATCCGTTCTCCAAGTTGACCGCCGTCGATTGCGTTAGAACTACAGCAGTAAGCCCTTCATTCTCCTAGAGCTCTGTTTTCCAATTACTCCTATTTCACAAGATATCATGGGTTGAGTGTTTTGTGGATTTTCATAGATTAACGCCATTATAAGGATAATCAAGCCTCATGGTTCAAGTATATTGATCTCTTGGGATCGAGGTAGGTGGTTTGTGACTTTCTGTAGGAAGTCTTTAAATATTTTGTGCAATTCCACCAATTCCCTTGAATGGGGTATTGTGTGTTTCCTATTTTCCCCCCTGTTTTTTTCCTGATTTGATTTATTGCTTGAGTACAGGTAAATTCTTGTGAAAAGGGTAATTTTTACTGTACTCTGGATGTTTTTCCATGCATTTTTTGCCTGTTAGGCGTTTTTCTAGGTGCCATGCCTAGTTGTATGATAATGGAACTGTTTTACTATTATGATGTTGTGCCTTAGAATGATAGCCAAGTAGTTCTTGAGGTTTACTTGGGGTGATATGCGCACTATGCATGTTTGTTCTACATGGTGCTGTGAGAACCTTGTGTAGTAGACCATAGAGAGAATGGACGTAAGGGCTTATACAGAGTGACTTAATAATTCGATGTGAGACCAAAGGGGGAATTGACGATGAGTTATTCTTTTAAGAGTCTCTAGTTCCTCGATGTGGGCCATAGGGGGAATGAGACGTTGAGTGCTTCCCCAGAGAGCCTTTAGTATGATACGAGACCATATGGGGAATTGACGGTGAGTGCTTCCTCAGAGAGTCTATTCTTCAGCTGAACCAGAGGGGCAAGAATGTGTGTGCCTCCTAGAGGGTTGCTAGTACTTGTAAGTTGAACTATAAGGGTTAGGTTGTGAGAAACTCCTAGGGGGTTACCTATTGTTCTACTTGATGATTGGCTGTTACTTGTGTACATTATATGCTAGACGCTACGGATTGTAGCTGCTGTGTGCTTTACTGTTTCTGCTTTCTGTACTATTACTTTCCATGTATTCACTGACTATTAGGCATATATCTTTAGGTGGTTTCCTACTGGGACCTTTTCTCACACCCTGTTTGGGCCATGATTTTGGGCCCAAACAGACTATATTGTTGCAGGTATAGATAAGGGTAAGCACCCTTCTATTTCAGGTACTTGACTTTCTGTGGAGTTGGAGAGCATGGGACCATGCTATGGCTTGCGATGATGAGGAGTTTACCTATTTTATTTTGAACTTTGGTTTAGTATTTTATCCAGCATTGTGACTTGTTTGGATACTTTCTTAGACATATGTATCATGTATCATTTTATATACATGTGTGCGTTCTCCAGTTGTTTATTGTTAGTCTTCCGCTGTTTATCGTTAACTCTTGTATGGATGTTTATAGTTTCTGCTGTTGTCTATTTGTTTTTCTTATGCTGTGTACTCTTCCAATGAGGGCATAGTTTCCCCACTATCACACCCAAGGCCCTCACTGCTAGTCGGCATCCTCTGGCGTTTGGGGAAATACGCTTGAGGCCATGTGACCAACTGGGTACGGGGCACCTCTGGGTGGCTTCCGGAACCGAGACATTAAAAAGTTGTATCAGAGGGTTTCTTTTCTTTTGATTTACTATTTAGAGCCTTTATTCAGGGATAGGATGGATATTGTACTTGGTATTAAGCTATGCTTGGGAGTACCTAACCTGTGTACAGGGAAAAGCCAATATACCTCACTTATTACAGTTTTATAATTTTTCTATGTTACAATTGATATGATTTCACCTAGAGTGGTTCACATGCTTTGGGTTGTTATTGTTGTGTATATTGTGGTTCTATTTCTATCATAACCTGACGAGATGAGGGTATTCCATCTCATGCATCATATAGGCACTTGTTAGAAATCACATGACACACATTCTTGCTATTCTATCTAGGGTGAATTATCAATTGCATGTTGTTTTGATAGATGTTTTGTAGATTATGCATGCTATTGGGATAGATGCTTTGATATAATCCCTACAGTGTGATAGAGAGGTTTTTTGTATTGTAACTTGCTTAAATGAATGCCAAATTTTGGTTCTTGAGGTGTTATGGGACCTCATGAATCGGAACACTGTAGATAATTGACTTTTCCCCCCTATATATGATATGTAGGAGATGCCAATATTTGATTCACGGGTTGTATGGGCCCTCAAGGATCGGACTTTGGCACCTTCATGATTGTTTTTCAGTGTTTTCTGGGCTTCGGTGTAGTTTCAGAGCTACTGCCTGAAAGTACCCAGAATACACAACGTGTACTTTATATATACATGCCATGTAGTTTTTAAACCGTGTCACTGACTGTGTGAGAAGAAACATAGGTTGTGAAAAAATATCCTAGAACATGCCGTGTATGGAAGATACACTCCGTGTAGCAGTGAGCCGTGTACCCGGCCGTGTCACTAACAACACGAGTCGGGGAAGCTTGTGTAATAGATGTCGTGTTTTGAATGAACACGCCATTTAGCCTTGTTTTAGGTACCTGGTCGTGTCACAACCAACATGGGACGGTGTTATCTCCTCCTATACACGCCATGTTTGATCGGAACACGCTGTGTAAGTGTCAGCCGTGTACTCGGCCGTGTCTCCAACAAAACGGGTCGGTAAAAATCTTCAAGTACACACCGTGTTTGTTCGGAACACACCGTGTAGCCTCATCCATGTAACCGTCTGTGTAACTAACAACACGTGTAATTGAAACCTTATCTACTACATGCCGTGTCCACAGGGAACACGCTGTGTAGTCTCAGTTTAAGAAGACCATGTGCGTTAGCTGTGAAAGGAGACTCGGGTAGAGGAACAGAGTTAAGTACACGCCGTGTAGAGTTTATACACACCGTGTAGTCATGTTTTGTAAAACATGAGTGTTTCCTTCTACTGTTTCCATTTTATACTCCTTTGTTATCTGTCCTTGATATTCCTAATCTATGGTATTCTTTTGATCTTTCAGAGCTATGCCTCTGAGACGTCCTTCGGTTGTACGTCAGTTGCAGGATAGTGATCAGACGCCAGATATGGCTAGTCAGGGACTTCTTGCCGATCCTCCAGTCGTGCCACCCTTGGCACCGGTTGTCATACCAGTTGCAGGTGGTGATGTGCGGTTTAGGGAAGGCTTTATGAGGATTATTTAGACATTTCAGGGAGCACCGCCTCCTTCCACGACTATGGTTGACTTGACACGGGTTTTCCAGTAGCAACATCCTCCTACTTTTTCGGGGGAAGGAGGACAAGAGGCTGCAGAGTCATGGATGGAAGCCATGCTGACTATATTTAAGAATCTAGAAATGCCTCCAGAGAGGTAGGTCAATATCGCAAGCTATATTCCACAACACTCCACCAAGAGGTGGTGGGAAAGGATCTCACAGGTGGGTCATCAGTAGGTTATGGATTGGGAGGAGTTCCAGTGCGTGTTTTATGAATACTTCTACCTGGAGATCCAGAGGGCCGATCAAGCCCAGGAGTTCATGAGTATTGAGTAGGGAAATATTTTAGTTATGGAGTATTCCTCTCATTTCACCGATTTGTAGCATTTCACACCACTCCGGGGTGGAGATGGGATGTTCAGGCGAGTCGAGCAGGACTCGAGCATCATGGGACCGGAAGGGTTACGACCCAGATTGCTAGTCTCTATCTAGATGATCAGGGGAATTCATAGTAGGACTTTTCTCCAGTGGTGGATCATTTAAGAGATGTATTTCTAGAGGATTTTTCAGGTTTGCCTCTAGAGCGTGAGGTAGACTTCTCTATTGAGCTCGTGCTAGGAGCGGCACCGGTGTCCATTCCTCCCTATAGGATGGCTACACCTGAGTTGCAGGATCTCAAGAAGCAGTTGGGGGAGTTGCAGGAAAAGGGTTTCATCCGACCCAGTACTTCTCCTTGGGGTTCTCTTGTCCAGTTTGCGAAGAAGGCAGACGATACCCTTAGGCTCTGTGTGGATTATTGGAAACTAAACCAGTTGACGGTCAAGAACCGATATCCCTTGCTGAGGATTGATGATCTTTTCAATCAGCTTCAAGGATCCTGTGTGTTCTCGAATATTGATTTGAGGTTCGGTTATCATCAGTTGCGCATTAGACCATCAGATATACCTCTGACAGCCTTCAAGTGAAGGTATGGTCTCTACGAGTATACAGTTATGCCGTTCGGTCTCACGAATGCGCCAACAGTTTTCATAGCACTGATGAACCTAGTGTTCCATCCTTACTTTGATTCCTTTGTCGTGGTCTTCATGGATGATATCATGGTGTACTATCACACTCTACACGAACATGATACCCATCTTGAGATCATTCGTAGTATACTGAGAGAGCATCAACTTTATGCTAAACTCTCTAAGTTCCACTTTTGGATGAATCAGATTCAATTCTTGGGTCACGTCATCTCAGAGGCAGGAGTATCTATTGACCCAGAGAAAGTGAGATCTGTAGTTTCCTAGGAGCATCTGAAGAAGATTTTTAAGGTATGGAGTTTCTTAGGGCTGGCTAGATAGTACAGATGCTTCATTCATGACTTTTCACGCCTAGCCGCACCATTGTCAGGTCTAACCAAGAAGGGGGTGAAGTTCTTATGGTCAGATTCTTGTGATTTATCCTTTCAGGAGCTGAAGGGAAGGTTGACGTCAACACCGACACTAGTGTTTTCAGATCTAGGAAAGAGCTATACTATGTATTATGATGATTTAGGTATCAGGCTAGGCGCTATGCTTATGCAGGGAGATGGAGTCGTTGCGTACGAGTCTCGGTAGTTGATGCCACATGAGAGGAACTGCCCGACACACGATCTAGAGTTGGCAGCTGTTGTTCATTCCTTGCTCTGTTGGAGACATTACCTTCTGGGAGAGCACATTATGGTTTTCACTGACCAAAAGAGTCTCAAGTACATCTTCACTCAGCGTGATCTGAATCTGAGACAGTGTAGGTGGGTCGAGTATCTTCAGTCTTTTGAGTTTGAGTTTTCTTATACAGTGGGAAGGGGCAACGCAGTGGCAGATGCGTTGAGCATGAGAACATAGATTCAGGAAGTTCAGGATGCTAGCAGTGAGTGGAAGCTTATGGCTCTATTCTCTGAGATGCATCTGGAGGTGCATGACAGACAGGGACAAACTTACCTATCTTCTGTAGCTGTTACCTCTACACTTATTAATCGGGTGCGAATGAGGCATCTATCAGACTAAGAAGGCTTAGTACTGCAGGATATTATGTCAGGAGAGGACCCTCTTCCTGGATGGACAGTGGGTGAGGATGAGATATTGTGTTTCCAAGGATGCGTATGGGTTCCAGCAGACATACGAGAGGAGTTAATGTGGGATTTTTATTCCTCAGTTTGGGTAGTTCATCCTTGCATCCAAAAGATGTATTGTGATCTACAACGCAAGTACTGGTGGCCAGGTATGAAGAGGGATGTTTTTGGGTTTGTCATGAGATGTTCTACTTGTCAGTAGGTAAAAGAGGATCATCAGCGACCAACAGGGATTTTACAGAAGTTACCCATATTGAGTGGAAGTGGAACAATGTCATGATGGAATTCGTGACTGGGTTACTGAGGTCACCTCGAGGATGTGATGCTATTTGGGTTGTCGTCGACAGGCTTACGAAGGTTGGTCACTTCTTTCCGATCAAGGAGCCCTTCAGTGTTGATGAGCTGGGACGGTTTTACATCTGAGATATTGTACGTCTGCATGGATTTACACACTCCATTGTTTCAGATAGAGATGCACGCTTTACTTCTGGGTTCTGCAAGGGGCTTTAGAGGGCTTTGGGTACACAAGTACTTTTGAGTACAACATACCATCCCTAGACAGATGGACAGTCCGAGCGTACGATCCAGGTGCTTGAGGATATGTTCCAAGCTTGCATTCTAGACTTTGGAAGTTCTTGGGAGAATCATATCCTTCTCGTGGAGTTCGCCTACAACAACAGTTTTTAGGCTACTATTCAGATGGAACCTTATGAGGCTTTATACGGTAGGCCATGACGATCACCTTTATACTGGCTGGAGGTAGGAGAGGCAGCTTTACTGGGACCTCGTCTTGTTCAAGATACCTCAAAATAGATAGAGTTGATTTAGAAAAGGTTGGATTCAAACACAGTCTTGATAGAAGTCTTATACCGATCAGCGGAGATGACCTATGGCGTTAGAGGTCGGGGATCAGGTTTTCCTGCGTGTTGCACCGAGGATGGGACACAAGAGGATTCAGAAATAGAGTAAGTGTTCACCGCGGTATGTTGGGCCGTTTGAGGTATTGGAGAGAGTTGGTCCAGTTGCCTATCAGTTGCATTTACCTTAGAGGTACCGGTATATGCACGATGTCTTCCACGTTTCTCAGCTCTGGAATTACTTTTCAGACCCGTCTCATGTCTTTCAACCCAAGGAGGTTGTGTTCTAAGTGGATGCATTGTTTGAGGAGCATCCTATCCAGATTGTCGATCACAGTACGAAGTTTCTCAGTGGGCGGTCTATTCCTCTAGTATGGGTGCTATGGCAGCACGAGCGAGTACAAGATGAGGCCTGGGAGAGGGAGGCCGATGTACGATCGCAGCGGATAGAGATATTTGGGGTTTCTTCTTCTAGGCCTTGAAAGGGAAATTCGAGGATGAATTTCATTAAGGGGGGAAGTTTTTAAGAACCCAGATATTTGTTTCAGTTATATTTTTCCTTTTCTGTTAGTTTTTTAGAAAAAGAGGAAAATATGGAAATTTCCAAAGTACACGCTGTGTAATTTATAAGTACACGTCGTGTACTTTGATGCAGCACGAGGCCATGTGTTGGCTGTGTTCACTGTGTTCGGGACAAACACACACGGTGTGTATGGGTGATGTGGAGGCCGCTTAAAGTGGAGTACAGAAAGGCCAAGTACACACCGTGTGCCCCAGAAGTACACGCCATGTACTTCTTTTTCATTAAATGGACCGAGGTCATGCTAGATGGATAGAACTCACTTCTTCTTTAGGTTCTTCATCCAATAGAACCGGTATGACCACAGAACTTCTCCGAACCCCTGATCCTCTATCTGTTCTCTGAATTGACCGCCGTCGATTACGTTGGAACCGCATCGGTATGCCCTTCCTTCTCCTAGAGATTTGTTTTCCAATTCCTCCTCTTTCTCAAGATTTCATGGGTTGAGTGTTCTGTGTGTTTTAATAGATCTACACCATTCTAAGGAGAATCAAGCCGCATGGTTCAAGTATATAGATCTCCTAGGATCGAGGTAGGTGGTTTGTGCCTTTCTGTAGGAAGAATTTGAATATTTTATTCAATTCCACCAATTCCCTTGAAATAGGGTATTGTGTGTTTCCTATTTTCCCCCTGTTGTTTGCCTGCTTTTCTTTATTGCTTGAGTAGAGGTCAATGCTTGTGAATAGGGTAATTTTTACTATGCTCTTGATGTTTTTCTTTGAATGTTTTTCTTGTTAGGATTTTTTCCAGTTTCCATGCCTAGTTGTAGGATAGTGGAACTGTTGTACTGTTATGCTGTTGTGACTTATAACGATAGTCATGTTGTTCTTGAGGTTTACTTGGGGCGATATGCACGCTATGAATGTTTGTTTTACACAGGGCTGTAAGAACCTAGTGTAGTAGACCATAGGGATAATGGATGTAAGGGCTTCTCTAGAGTGTCTTAATAATTCGATGCAAGACCAAAGGGGGAATTTATGATGAGTGCTTCTTCAGAGAGTCTGTAGTTACTCGACGTGGGCCATAGGGGGAATGAGACTTTGAGTGCTTCCCCAGAGATCCTTTAGTACGATACGAGACCATATGGTGAATTGACGGTGAGTGCTTCCTACGAGAGTCTATTCTTCAGCTGAACCAGAGGGGTGAGACTATGTTTGCATCCTAGAGGGTTTCTAGTACTTGTAGGTCGAACCATAAGGGTTAGGCTGTGAGAACTACCTAGGGGGTTACTTTTTGTTCTACTTGTTGATTGGTTGTTACTTATGTAATTTATATGCTAGACGCTTTGGATTGTAGCTCTTGTGTTCTTTCTTATTTCATGCTTTCTGTACTATTACCGGCCATGTATTCACTGACTGTTAGGCATAGATCTTTGGGTGGTTGCCTACTAGGACGTTGTCTCACAACCTATTTGGGCCATGCTTTTGGGCCCAAACAGACTATATTGTTGCAGGTATAGATAAGGGTAAGCACCCTTCTACTTCAGGTACATGAAATGCTATGGAGCTGGAGAGCATGAGACCACGCTATGGATTTCAATGCTGAGGAGTTTACCTATTTTCTTTTGCACTTTGTTTTAGTATTGTATTCAGCATTGTGACTTGTTTGGCTGCTTTCATAGACATATGTATCATGCATCATTTTATATACATGTGTGAGTGCTCCAATTGTTTATTGTTAGTCTTCCAATATTTATCATTTACTCTTATATGGATGGTTACAGTTTCTACTGTTGTCTATTTGTTTTTCTTCCGCTGTGTACTCTGCCAATGAGGGAATAGTTTCCCCACTATCACACCCAAGGCCCTCGCTGCTAGTCGGTAGCCTCTGGCGTTTGGGGAAATGTGATTGAGGACATGTGACCAACTGGGTATGGGGTGCCTATGGGTGGCTTTCGGAAATGGGATGTTACATATATACACCTAAGAAAGAAGATTGGTTCATAACATAACATATGTCTTAATGAAGGAAAATTATGAAAAAGATCCATTACCACATGTGAATCTTTTGAACCATAAAACACATGAAATATATATACTCTAATGAATATGTAAATATTCATAATTTTCATGATATGAAATATAAAAGGCATTTATGTAAAATATATACATCATATATAAGAAGAAAGTGGTAAATATTAGATGTATCTCATAGAAGTAAAAAGTGAGATGGAAATCCCTTACTGATTTAGTAATATTTTTAATCGCAATCCCCAATAAAGCATAAAATAAAATGAAACATTGAATATCATGAAATTTAATTGATTCATGATATAAAATTTAAATTCTATATTATATACATCACATTAAATACACGAGTGGTGAATTTTCATATGTCTCCCAGAAAATCAACAGAGAATAAAAATCCCTTACTATATGTCTTGAATTCCATTATACCTGTTTGAACCCACTTTATAATAAATATAATCTTTTTTATAAATCTATTAAAGAACCATAAATATATATATCATACCACATATTATTTTCTTATGACCTTTTATTACCCGTTTATCAATAATTACACGTTGAAGTCATGTTTCGAGCAATAACGACATTGTTTTTGTGTATGATTTTATTTTTTTATTTTTGTTAATATTAAATTGATCATGGTTATATAATATAAATAATAATAATAATTAAATAATTATGAATTTTTTTAAATCAGTTATAATTTTAATTCCAATCACGATGGATGATTTTTAGAAATGAAGTATGTTACGATCATGGAGATGGTAGACCGTGTGTATGCATGAGTAAATTTTCCTTTTTAATGATAATTATTGAAATGAGGTAAGTAATATTTTTTATTTCTATATTTATCATAATTTTATATTATTTCATTAAATATACTTATACATATCATCCATGTGGTGTGATGATTAAAATAGAGAGTCACATCACTTTGTACACGAAAAATGTTATCATCTTTCTGTGAGTGAAAAGGTACGAAATAAAATGACACATTATCTTATTAGAATGAAAATATGTTATTTATATCATAATTATTTTCTTTATATAAAATATATTCATTAAATTTATCTTTATTATCTTTAATCAAAAGCATTCGTGAAAAACGAATCACATTGCTTCGTGAGGTGGCAGTCCTTCGTACACACGAACGACATTATCATATCCCCTACAGAATGGAAATTAAAAAGGTACATATAAAATAATGAATAAAAACAAAGAATTATGTTATAAATATAATATATATAATACATATCGATAAACATACCCAACTGTGATAGGTGGTAATGGAGAAACAAATGACATCAGTCCACGAGGCGGTAGTCCGCCTTACACATGAACCATGATTTTGTAAACCATTTGTTGGAAGTGGAGATATTTTAAGATCATTAAATTAACAATAAAAAATTATTATTATATTGGATATACTCAGGTTATTATATCATCATGTTTTAATAATAATTTAAGAAGGTGTATGAATAAATAAAATTAAGATTTTCATTGAATAACTTTATGGCTTCTTTGGGTATCCTCCTTAGGTTTGAACCAAAATCAATCCTAAGTTAGAATTACTATAAAGATCAGGATTCTTGGTTGATATAATGTAATTTTTAAGGTATTTATATAGTTATTGGATGATCTAAAAGGGTTTTATAGTGTGAAGAAGATAGGAGAGGGGTGGCCTTTTATATGTGAGGTGAGGGGCACACTTGTAATTTTTAGACACATAAAAAGGTGTAATCAAATTTTTTATCATGAAAAAGGTTAACAAATGAATTATTATAGATAAATAGACATTATAGGGTATAAATGTGAATATCAAAAAGATTTTAGTCATGTTTTTAGGGCCATTGTAATACTTAACTTTTTAGTTTAACCCATCAATTAACCAAATTTTACCTTAATTGTGGTAATTAAGTTTTTCTATTTTCACTATTAATTTACGTTAAAAATTATGTTAAAATTTTCAGATAATATAATTTATAATTTTTTAAATATGGAATCTATTTTATATTAATTAAATTAACAAAATTGTTAAATTTTAATTCCAAATTAATTTTGCATATGCGACGAGAAAGAGGGTTTTCAAAGAGAAAATGTTCAAAAGTTTACAAGGTTTTTATATTGAAAAAATATATGAAAATGATAAAATTGAAATAAATTGGATTAATATATATATATAATTGAATTAATTTTCGTTTTAAATAAATTCTAAATATAATTTAACTTTATAAATATTTTAAATTAAAAGTTAGTTTTCAATTAAAATTCCTTAATTTTCACTATTTTTAAAAGACTAATATTTTCAAAAAATTATAAAACATTCACCCTAAGATAATTTTGACATGATGATTAAAAAATGAAAATTATTTATTCAATTAATATTTCTAAATGTTTCAAAATTTATTTTTAAAATAAGTGTGAAAAATGGTGAAAAAATTGATTTTTAGAAAAATATAATTTTAAGCACAAAATTGGATTTATTCTAATCCCTTGCATAAAAAAACCATAATTTGAATGTTAAATAGTTAATTGAATATATAATATCAAAATTTAATAAAATTAATTAACCAAAAGTTGTTTTTTAATTTATTGTGGTAAATAAAAATTTCATAAAAATATTTTTTCAGAGAATGATTTCATTTTTAAATAGTTTTCTATTTTCATTTTAATTAATTTTTAACCAAATATTTAATTTAAAATACATGTTTAAAAAATATATTTTTCAAATTTTTTTAATCATATTCATACCCACTATTTCAATGACTAGGTGATAACTATCATATTATAGAATTTTCATAATATGATACATTTCAATTAAACTCACGGTTGCATGTAACACATGCTAAACTCAGGGTTGCATGTAAAATAATAAAAACATAGTGACCATAACCAAAATCAGAAGAAAAAATTTGGAATATAATAATCTTTTACCTGTATCAAAATATATATGGATCATAGGTTGATCTTCGAGAACCAACTAACTCTTTCTAGCTGATCAAATAAATCATCAATCCACAGATGAGGATAAAAATTATTCACTATCACCAGATTCAAGAGATTATAGTTGATATAGAGATGGATATTTCCATATATATTCTTTACAGAGAGAATTGGCACACCCAAGGTGTAACACTCAATTAAACAATAGCTCACTATAAATTTTCATCAATCTATACCCGCATCTCTTACAACTCAATAATAACTATCATATACAGAGACATCAATATCAGATAAGTTCCCAACTATAGCTCTATTCTAAACTCCATATCCCAAAAGGGGTACTGCTACAAGATCCATAGAGAATACATCAGGGTACTCTTCCATAACCCTAGGAAACACCAATGGTTAACCATTCAAGGAACATAACATCAGTTGAGCTATCAAGGAATAAAAGGAAAAAACATGACTCTGACCCTTCTGAGAGTCTCTATCACAATCAAACACCCTAGGATATCCATAAAAATCATATAAAACATTTTTTATCCTAAATAAATCTATGACACCGTACACTCAATACAACCATTCTATGATGAGGATGATTTTTTATGGATATATCTATAAATAGAGGATGTATCCCCAAGAGAGGTGCTATCCCCAAACTAGCTCACAAGCACTATATAAAAAATAAATATATTCTTGGACAATAACATCAATACTCAATTACAAGGTCACTCGAAACGTGTCCACCTCAAGTACCAAATTATGGAATTGTTTTGGTGATAAAAGGAGTTTGTATCCATTGATTCAAAAAAATTATTAAACCAAGTAGAAAATAAGAAAATATTATATCGAATAACATATAACTCACCTGAAATAAGAAACTATAGAGAATGTATGTAAACATGAACCACTCAATGGACTCTATGACCATAATTAGTACCACCTCTCTGACTATGATCTAATCTTTGAGGATGAGGATAATCATAGGGATATCCTCCATCTACCTCATCTTCTCTCACCTGATCCAAAGCTTGAACACCCTAACACTATTACCTATCTTGAAACAACCTCAATAGAGGAACTTGATGAAAAATACATACAACATGATGCCCTATAATAATGTATACTAACTCCTTCCATTGATGACCTTGGACTCTAAATTTAAAAAATATGTCTCTTACCTTGGAAGTTGATTGAGAGACACCACCCCTGGAGAAACAAGATAATGAGGGCTTATATTAACCCCCACTATGTATTTCCCCGACCCTAGTAACCCATAGTTGGTTCATTATTACATAACATTGGAATGATCACAAGGGATAAAATCCCGAAAGACTGATCAGTTTAGTAGAATTGGAAGTACTAGATACATTAATAATTTTTACATTATATTATAAAATGAAAAACAACAAAAAAATTATGTACATTGACCACATTCATATCCCTTAGACAATCCCTGTAGGTCAGTAATAATATTATTTTTCGCATATTAGAAAAAGTAAAACATATAAAGGGGTGAGATTAGATGCTCAGTAAGGATAACAATATAGAGAAAACTTTCATAAATAAAAATAAACATTTAAAGTAATGTATATGACTAAAAAGTAAGCCTTTTAAACAAAAACTTCTGTATAATATGGATAATCTAAATCAAATAATATAATTTACTTATTCACATGGATATTCTACAAGTCGATTAATCACATGAAGTATCAATATCCAATTTCATATTGATGGAATGCATAATGCTAGACTTCATTAACACATAGTCAAGGACTTGTGGAATGACTAGAAATAAAATGTTTTCAAGGACTTGTGCCAAGACACTAGATTGTCTCATTAGACCTACCAATTAATCGAGGAGTTATAGCAGGATCCACCCATCACTTACTAAGTACAATACATTCCTTATATAAAAAGGTTGAAACATAACATAAACATTCGTATTAAAACTAGCATACAAAATGTTAATACATTAACCATAAACCATGAATAGTATAAAAATATCACATCCACAATCAAACATACGACAAAACCTTCAATAAAATATGGAATATTTGTATCATAATTAATCAACTTAAAATAAGTATAAAATCCATTAAAGTATGTTGACATAGATGAAATCAAAAATATTTGAGAGAAATATCTCATTATATTTTGAAATCATTTAAAAGTCATGTAATTATAAAGGAAAACATTTATTTTGAAAACATTCTTATAAGATTTGTAACAGAAGCTTCAAAGGTGTTATAATGGTGGAGAATAACCACATCCACCTTATAAGTTTAAAAAACATTCTTACCTTAATTTCTCAAAAAGGCCATAAAGTACCGAGTTTGGAAAACGAAAGAAATATTCCATTCAAAAAATTTTATAAAAAATAAAACAAGGGTATCAATGAATTTTAACCCACATTCTAGTAAATAGTAAAAATGTTTTGAATTAACGTTTTAAGAAAACAATGATGTGGATGATAAAGTGGTCATAGTAGATACTTACGTATTAACAACCTCAGATAAGTAAAGAGATTGTAGAATTAAACCCTAACTTGTACTTTTCCTTTTCCAAGGGCAAGTTAACCACCTGTATAATAGTTAAATCATTATTATTAAATTATAAAAGAACTATATACATAAATATGATATCATATATGATCTTATAATATTTCTTTGTTAATAATATTTCAGTAGTATCATCGTTTCGAGTGTTAACTGATTCGTTTTCCCTTATATGCTTGGTTACGTAAGACATGTTTGTTATGGATAGGATTTATTTTATTTATATAAAGAATTATATTATTTTCATAAAAAATATTTTTTATCATAAAATGAAAATTATTCTTCAATGATTATGATTGGGAATGAATCTCATCGCATACATGGAGACGGTAATATGTACGTACGCACGAGAGACAATATCATTATATTGATGGTGAAATACTATATAAGTGTTGGTTTATCATATATATATAATAATTAAAATTCTATATTTATTATTTTAATCAATTATACTCATTATTATTCCCATACAAATAATGAAGTGTTTGAATAACAAACTACACCATAACGTGGAGACGGTAAGCCGTACGTATGCACGTATGATAAATTTTTCCATTATAGGATGCATAGAATAATGAATATGGTTGTACCATATTTATAATAACATCACAGTATATAGAAGTTACTGGATTTATTATTTTGGTATGGAAACAACAAAGAAAGAGGAAGTGGAAGAAGAAAAGAACCTGAAAGAGGGTGGTGAAATTATTACCTCTTCTTCGGGTGTTTCCTTTTTAATTGATCAAATGGGATCTTTAGGTTGATTTTATGATCAAAGTAAGGACTCTAGGTTGATGTGAGGAAAGTAGGAAGTATATTTGGGCTGTGGTTGGCCAATCCAAATGGCTTTGGAGGTGTGAAATTAAGATAAGGGGAAGTACCCTTTTATAAGAGAGATGAGGGTCACTTTAGGAAAAACATGAAATATTATATTATAATAATTTTTGTCGGTTTCTAATGGCCCCAAAATGATTTATTTCTAGAATAAGGTGGTTATGGGTTGAAAAACTCTAAAAAATGGTTTTAGATAGGTTTAGGTCACCATATTAACCTTATCTTTTATATTTAACTCTTAGTTAAATAGTTTGACATTTATCTTCTCTTTGTATTTTTATATTATATGGTTAATAAACATACAATAAACTACCAAACAAACCCCAAGTGGTTCATTATTAATATATATAACCTTATATAAGTCCTTTTTCCTATCCTTAGATTTTAGTTATATTATATCAATTAATAATATAGTATTTGTTTTAAAAACTCAATTTTGTCAATTTTGACACCATTTAGTATTTGATTTTTTTGAAAGCCATAAAAACTTTATCACTTCGAATAAAATTTATTTAATCACTCCTAAAATGTAATATTAACCTATAAAATTATTGGGATTCATCAACAGTCTGAATTTACATTTATTTGGATATTTATAATATCAATTATTTTAATATTTCTTTAATAAGGTAATTACTGCATCATCATTGTGTCATAAATAAATTAAATTATTTAATGTATAAAAATTATAAAAAAATACTAAAATGTAGGAAATATATTTATCTTTAAAATTAATATTTATAGTCGAATTAATATTGTTTGTAACCCTAAATTAAAAATTGTTTAGTTATTAAACTTTGAATTTAACACTTTTTAACTCGTCTTTAAATAAAATAATAATAAATGTTAAATCTAATCAGGTGAACCAAAAGGATCATATTTTATTCCTAAGGATATTTTTGGTCTAATTACTCTTATCCAATAGAATTAGGACATTTTTTATGGTAATTATAATATCATTTTTACCTTTAATTACTCTATTTACTTTTAAATGTGGTAAATAAAAGTAAAAAGTTACTATTCACCAAAAATTATTTTCATATTATTGAACCACATTTTACTTACTAATATTAACCATGTCTCTATTATTTTTGAAATTAAACTCACAGAAGTGGTAAAATTTGGTTTTATGCATATTTTAAAATGCTTCTAGAAGGTGGGTAAAAGATGGTAAAAATTTCAATAAAATTTTATATATCTAAACTTATTTTAAAATGAATCCAATGAATTACATTTAAAATATATAGGTATTATGTATAAATTTTGATCTAAAATAAATTAAAATAAAATGACTAATTATTTAAATAAAAATTCAGTTTTAAACAATAACATAGTGTTTTTCACTATTCATCAAAAATTGAAAGTTTTCAGAAAAATACCAAAAATTCACCCTAAACTAATTTTGATATTCCGAATCAAAAAATGAAGTCCATTGTGAAAAATAGAATTTATAAAATTTTAAAAAGTGGGTATTAATTTTCATAACAGTTAGTTTGACTGGCCATGGTGTGTTAAAAATCCAAGTTCCGAACAATGCATGCTACTACATTATTCAAAGGGAAACATACCTTGGATGATTGGGGTGTTATATACTCCACTCCTTAAAATAATTTCATCCTCAAAATTTCTAGAATATTGCTGCATAAATATATTCGGGTAGATATTCATCATAAGTTCCTTGGGTTCCCACGTTGCCTCTTCCATCTTACGGTTTCTCCATAGAACTTTTACCAGACGAGTTTTCTGGTTTCTCAGCACTTGTTCTCTAGTATCTTGAATTTGGAGAGACTCTTCACAATAAGTCTGATCAGGTTCCAGTTCAATTTTCTCATAGGTGAGTACATGAATTGGGTCAGACATGTATTTTCTCAACAGTGATACATAGAACACATCATGAACTTTGGATAGACTTAAAGGCATTTCAAAACGATAAGCTACAACTCCAATTCGTTCTAGAATTTCGAAAGGTCTGATGTACCTGGGACTCAATTTACTCTTCTTACCCAAATCTATACACCCTTCCATGGATATACCTTCATGAAAACATGGTATCCTATATGAAATTCAAAATCCTTCTTTCAGTTATTGTCATAGATCTTTTGACTACTTTGGGCTACTTTGTTGTGGGTTTGGATAACCTTCACCTCTTCCATTATTTCCTCAAAACGTTCTGGTCCTATGAGTTTTCTTTCACCAAAATCATCCCAACAAGTTATTGTGTGACATCTTTTTCTGTATAATTCTTCATATGGTGCCATCTAAATACTTTAATGGACGCTATTGTTGTAGGAAAATTATACTAGAGGTAAATATTGATCCCACATACCTTGAAAGACAAGTGAGTAAGATATCAACATGTCTTATAAGGTTTGAATTGTCTATTCTTATTGTCCAACGGTTTTAGGGTGGTAGGAAATGATCAATAAAAGATTAATATCTAGGGAATTCTAAATAATTTTCCATAATCTTGATGTAAAACAGGGATCATGATCTGAAACAATTGATAGGGGTGCTACATGAAGTCTTACAACTTTATTAATATATAGTCTTTCTAGACATCCAAGTGGTAAATACTCTCTTATAGAAATAAAATGTGCTGAATTGGTAAGATGATCAACAATGAACTATATTGCATCATTCCTTTTAGGAGTCTTTGGTATCCCCATGAAAAATTCCAGCTTAATATTATACCCTTTCCACTCAGGTATATGAAGAGGTTGCATGACTCTTCCAGGCTGTTGACTTCCAAATTTCACTTGTTGTCGAACCATACATCTTGACACAAAATCAGAAATCTCCCCTTCTTGTTGTCCCCCAAAAAATGATCCTTTAAATCTCTATACATCTTAGTGCTCCTTGGGTGTATAGAGAAATTGGAGCTATGATCATAATCCAACAATTCCATTTTTAGATAAAGTATGTGAGGAACACAAAGTCTCTTCCCAAATTTCAAAATTCCATCTTCATATATGATGTCACTCAATCTCCCATCATTCACAGTATTAATCATTTTTTGAAACTCTTCATCATCAGTCTGATAACTCTTTATCCTTTCTAGTAAAGAAGGTTTGGAAACCATTTGAAAAATTATTGATGTTTCACCTTTCATGGTTATTCCCATATCTATCTTTACTAGATCCATGAAAATAGGATACCTTTCAACTCTCATCTTGTTTAAAACTCTATGATCCTTTCTACTCAAATTATGTCCCTTTTTATTTGCCTTCCCTAGGTGGTAGTGTATTGTGAAATCATAATCCTTGAGTAGTTCAAGCCATCGTCTTTGCCTCATGTTGAGTTATTTCTATGAGAAAATATACTTCAAACTCTTGTAATTAGTATAAATCTGACATTTTCACCATATAGACAGTGTCTCCATATTTTCAGAGCAATGATTACAGCTGTTGACTGAAGATCATGAGCAGGATAGTTTTGCTCATGAATTTTTAGTTTTTGTGGTGTATAGGAAATAACTCTATCATTCTGCATAAGGAAAATACCAAGTCCTTTCTTTGATGCATCAATATAAATAACAAACCCATCGTTCTCTGATGGTAGAGTCAAGATAGAAGAATTTAATATTCTTATCATCATTTATTCAAAACATTCTTCACACTCTTTTGTCTAAACAAATTTAACCCCTTTACATGTGATATTTTTTAATGGGTAAGCCAACTGGGAAACATTCTGGACGAAACGTCAATAAAAACCTGCTAAACCAATAAAATTGCATACCTTAGTTATACTCTTTAGTTCTGGATATTCTTGGATTTCCTCAGTCTTTGAAGGATCAACAAAAATTTCATCCTTAGAGACAATATGACCAATAAAGTAAATCTCTTGAATCTAGAATTCACACTTGCTAAACATCCCATATAATTCATTTCTTCTAAGGGTTTTTATAATAGTGCACAAGTGATTTTCATGATATTCATAGATTTTTGAGTATACCAATATATCATCAATAAATACCACTAAAAAGTCATCAAGATATTCCTTGAAAACTCGATTCATTATATCTCTTATAATAGAGGGTGGATTAGTCAATCCAAAAGGCATTACTGTAAACTTGTAATGCCCATACCTGGTTCGAAATGCTATTTTAGGAATGCCTTATTTCTTCACACACAACTCATGATATCCAGATCGGAGGTCCATATTTTAAAAATATTGAGCTCCATGAATTAGGATGAATAAATAATCAATGAGAGGTAGGGGATACTTGTTCATTACTGTTATAGCATTGATCTTACTGTAGTCAATGTACAACCTCATAGATACATATTTCTTCTTTACAAAAAGGATATGGGATCCCCATGGAGAAATATTGGGGTGAATAAATACCTTGTTACTCAATTACTCTAGTTGTTTCTCTAGTTCCACTAATTCTATAGTGTCCATTCTATAAGGGGTCTTCGATATGGTCCTTGAAGAAGAAATTAAATCAATGGAAATCTCAATTTCTAGTTCTAGAGGATGTCCAGGTAAATCCTATAGAAACACTTCAACATATTCATCCACAATAGGTACATCCTCTATTAGAACATTATTTTCCTTACCCATAGTTATTTTATTATCTTATTCTCCAATAATTGAATTTAGTAGAGCTACTGGAGGTGGATCTAGATAAGAATCAGGTTGTGACGTTTTTTCTATAAAGATAAGGTTGGCCTTATCATTATTGAAAATTGTAGCCTCATTCTTCTTACAATAATTTTTTGAATCATGGTCTGAAAGCCAATCCATTACGAGGAAAATATCAAATTTAATCATGGGAATTACGATGAGATCAACAGATAAAGAACATTTATATTCATTAATGGGAACCAATTCACTAAACATTGTTGCGATGATACTTCCCTTAGGTGTTTGACTGACAACTCCCATGTTAATTAAAATTGAAAATATATAAATTTCATAGCAAACTGGGATGTTATGAAACAATGTGATGGTCTAGAATCAAATAAAGCATAGGATAAACTTGAGGAAACCATTAAATTACCTTCAACCACGTCTTTCAGAGCTTCAATCTTAGTATCAGTGATCGCATAATCTTGACCATGCTCCCTTGGACTTTTCTGAGATAAGTTCCCATTGCTCTTAGGACATCCATTAGAATAATTCCCAATTTTTCTATAATTATAGCATTCAAAATTGACATCCTCTTTCTTCCCCTTGCAATCATGAACTTGGTGGACTTTTTCACCATACTTGTAATAGACTCCCATTCCCTTCAGCAGAGTACCAGGGTGTTTCTTACCACATTTACCATAGGACAAATATCCAACTTTTCCTTTCTTCCCCTTATTTCCATTTCTAGAGTGTTCAATATATCTCTTTTTATCTCTCTTTTCTTTAAATTTTTAAGACTTAGAGAATTTATTTTCTTTCTTGATAGCTCATGAGACAGTATATTTGTATGATGAAAATGACTTTGTGACTAATAATCGATGGAGAAATGGTTTTAACCTATAAAATAATAGATCAGTCTTACTCCCTGGGTTACATATATAATATTATGCATGTCTTGCTAACCTTGTAATGTTAGCCTCATACTTTGTGACATTCTCATCCTCCTTTTTCCTCATACGCAGAAATTGTCTTTTCATATCCGATCGATGGTCACAAGGAAAGTATTTTTCTATGAAAATCACTTTAAAATCCCTCCATTCCATGGTTGATAATTCTTCATCTTTCTTTGTGTTTTGGATTAATGACCACCATTGATCTGTATCTCCTGTGAGGTGATAAACTACCGTGAAAACTTTTTCCCTTTTTCTACTCCCCAAAGTATAAAATATTTTTTCTAAGGAATTTATACATTTATCAACTACTATTGGATTTTTACCCCCATTGAATATTGGTGGTTGTTTCCTAATGAAGCTTTCTAGCATTGATCCTCCGTGTTGTGGATCAGGGTACTCTATACATGTAAAGTTATTATTCATAACCTGAGTGAGTTGTCCTAGTATGGTGATAAGCTGATCAGCACCAGTTACATCACCAGATCCACTATAATTATCTTGAGTAGGAGGGATATCCCTACATGAATTACATGCATTGGTATAGTTTCTATTCTTTCCAATAGGTTCCATTTCTAATCAATTGTATACGGTAGAGTAGTTTTTGAATCACAATACGTAATTCTTAACTTGTAAAACACTTAACATAAATTGAAATGTTTATGGATATAATCGATAATCATAAAAAATTTTTCTTTGAGGAGGTATATACTCATAAATCCTTCATAATGGTTTTTAATAAAAATGTAAATTATCCTAAGCATATTCCCTGGGAGTGTTGTAACCAAGAGTGAAACAAGGTCTGTTGTCATGCACCAGTTCCTATTCGAGTCTAGATCAAAGCAGTATTTTCGGGTTTTACCCCTAGGTACATCTGTTCCAGAGCCGTCTCTACCTGCTCGTATTTTGACTGAGATGTATTTCATAGAAAACTCACAAAATCTCTACAATTCAAAAATTCTAGGAATTTATTCTATATTAATCCTCAAAGTTTATCTTAGGGTATTGTTCTCTAATTTGAGTTTTTCTAAATCTAGCTTCAATGGTTTTTAAAAAACATCCCTTGATAACAACTGTAACACCCCGACCCCAATTATCCAGAGTCAGTGAATTATTATATAACATTGGCATGATCACAAGGTATCAAATCCTGAAAGACCGATCAGTTTAGTAGCCTTGGAAGTACTAGATTGATTAATAATTTTATATTACATTATAAAATGAAAAACAAAAACAACATTGTCTCCATTTATCACATTCATATCCCTTAGGAAATCCTTGTAGGTCAGTGATAATATACTTCTTCGTATCCTAGGAAAAATAAAATATATAAAGGGGTGATCTCAGATGATCAGAAAGGATAAAAATATAGTGGAAACTTTCATAAATAAGAATAAACATTTAACGCAATGTATAAGACTAAAACATAAGCCTTTTAAATATAAAATTCTAAATAATGTGGCCAATATAAATCAAATAATTCCATTTACTTATTCACATGTATATTCTACTAGTCGAAAAATCCCATGCAATATCAATAGCCAATTTCATAACGATGGAATGAATAATGCCAGCCTTCATAACCATATAGTAAAGAACTTATGCGAAGACTACAAATAATATATTTTCAAGGACATGTGCCAAAAAACTAGTTTCTCTCATGAGACCTACCAATGCATCTGAGAGCTATAGTGGGCTCCACCCGTCACTTACTAAGTCCAATGCATTCCTCATATGAAAAGGCTGAAACATTACATAAACATTGGTTTAAAACTAGCATACGAAATGTTAATTCATTAACCATAAATCATGAATGATATAAAAATAACATATCTATAGTGAAACATACCACAAAACCTTTAATAAAATATGGAATTTTTGTATCATAACAAATCAACTTCACACAAGTATAAAATCCATTAAAGAATGTTGACGTAGATTAAATCAGAACTATTTGAGAGAAATAACTCTTTCTATTTTGAAATAATTTAAAATCCATGTAATTATAAAAGGAAAAATTTATTTTGAAAATATTCTTATAAGATTGTAATGGAATCTTTAAAGGTGTTATAATGATAGAGAATAATCACACCCACTGTATAAGTTAAAAAAACATTCTTACCTTAATTTGTCAAATAGTTAAAAAAGTAACTTGTTTGGAAAATGACGGAAAGATTCATTTAAAAACATTTTCTAAAAAATAAAACAAGGGTATAAATGACTTTATCCCATATTATAGTAAATATTAAAAATGTTTTTCATTACATTTTAAATAAAACACAGATGTGGATGATAATGAGGTCCCAGTAGAGACTTACGTATTAACAACCAAAGATAAGTAAAGAGATTGCAGAATTAACCCTTACCTTGTAATTTTCCTTGGTTGAGGGTACATTAACCTCTTGTATAATAGTTAAATTATTTTTATAAAATTATAAAAGAACTATATACATAAATATTATATCAGACATGATCCTCTAATATTTCTTTGTTAATAATATTTCGGTAGTATAGTCGTTTCAGTTGTTACATAATTAATTTTTCTTTATATGCTTGGTTATGTAAGCCATGTTAGTTATGGATAGGATGTATTTTATTTATATACAGAATGATATTATGTTCAGAAACATTTTTTTAATCATAAAATGAAAATTATTCTTGAATGATTATGATGGGGAATGAATCTCATCATGTTTGTGGAGACGGTAATCCGTGTGTACGTACGAGCGACAATATCATTATATTGATGGTGAAATTTTATGAAATTGGATGGTATATAATATATAAAGAATAATTAAAATTTTTTATTTTTTATTTACATAAATTATACTCATTATTATACCCATTCAAACAGTGAAGTGTTTGAAGAACAAACTAGACCACGACGTGGATATGGTAAGCCATAGGTACACACGTATGATGAATTTGTCATTTATAGGGTGGATAGAATAACGAATATGGTTGTACCATATTTATAATAACATATCAGTATATATATGGTACTATAGTTATTATTTTGGTATGAAAAAAATAAAGAGGAAGTGTAAGAGGAAAAGAACTTGAACGAGGGTGGTGAAATTATTACCTCTTCATTGGGTGTTTCCTTTTGAGTTGATAAAAAGGGCTCCATAGGTTGGATTTATGATCAAAGCAAGGAATATAGGTTGATTTGAGGGAACTTGGGAGGATTATTTGGTAGGGGTTGGAAATTTCAAATGGATTTGGAGGTGTGAAATTAAGAGAAGGGGAAGTATGCTTTTATAAGAGATTTGAGGGTCACTTTCGGAAAAGTTTGAAATATTATTTTATAATAATATCATTTTCAGTTTCTAATGGAACCAAATGATTTATTTAGTGTCTAAGGTGGGTATGAGTCAAAAAAATATCAACCAATAGGTTTTAATTAGGTTTAGTTTTCCATATTAACATTATCTTTTTTATTTAACTCTTAGTTAAATAGTTTGACATTTATATGTCTTTTTGTATTTTTATATTATATGGTTAATAAACATAATATAAGCTTCCAAGAGAACCCAAGTTCATTATTAATATATATAAACTTATCTAAGTCCATTGGTCTAACCTTATATTTTTAGGAATATTATATAAATTAATAATATAGTTTTTTTTAATACTCAATTTTTTCAATTTTGGAAGTATTTAGTATTTGATTTTTTTGAAAGCCATAAAAACTTTATCACTTCGAATAAAATTTATTTAATCAATAATAACATGTCATATTAACCTAGAAAAATTGTTTGATTCATCAGAAGTATGAATTTACATTTATTTCGATATTTATAATATCAATTATTTTAATATTTCTTTAATAAGATAATTACTGCATCATCTTTGTGTCCTAAATAAATTTAATTATTTAATGTCTAAAAATTATAAATAAAATATTTTTATGTATAAAATATTTTTATCTTTCTAATGAATATTTATTGTCAAATTTATATTGTCTGTAACCCTATAATAAACATTGTTTAGTTATTAAACTTTGAATTTAACACTTTTAACTCTCCTTTAAATAAAACAATAAGAAATGTTCAGATATAATAAAAGTGGACCAAAATAATAATATTTTATTCCTATGGTTATTTTCGGTCGAATTAAACTTATGCAATAGAATTAGGACATGTATTTTGGTAATTATAATATCATTTTTACCTTTAATTACTCTATTTACTTTTAACTGTGTTAAATAAAAGTCAAAAGTTACTATCAACAAATTTTATTTTCATCTTATGGAACCACATTTTACATACATATATTAACCATGTCTCTCTAATTTTTTATATTCAACTCACCAAAGTGGTAAAATTAAGTTTTATGCAAATTTTGAAATGCTCTTAGATGGTGGGTAAAAGACGGTAAAAAGTTCATTAAAATTATTTATATATAAACTTATTATAAAATTACTCCAATGAATTAGATTGAACATATAAAAATATTATTTATCTATTTTGACTTAAAATAAATTAATATAAAATTCTTAATTATTTAAATAAAAATTCAATTTTAAACAATAACATAGTGTTTTTCACTATTCATCAAAAATTGAACTTTTACAGAAAAATACCTAAAATTCACCCTAAGCTAATATTTATATCCTAAATCCAAAATTGAATTCCATTTTGAAATATAAAATTTATAAAATTTCAAAAAGTGAGTATTACTATTCATAACAGCAAGTTTGATTGGTTGTGGTGTATGAAAACTCCATGTAGCGTATAACGCAAGCTACTGAATTATTCAAAGGGAAATATACCATGGATGTTTGGGGTGTTACACACTATCTGAAAGCATATATATCTAGGAAACATGGAACCCTTGACCACCACCCTACTATGAGTGAAATCCTAAAAACTCCCCTCCCTTGATGATTTATTTTGGCAAGTTTCCTCTCAATAACCTTTTCTCTCCCAAACTCCTCGTGATATGGTAGTTGTATAAATGGGGTGAGACAGAGTTGGATCATTGGATGAAAAACGTCCTCAAAATTCATTATCTTGGAATCCTTATATTGAAATTGCTCAAAATCATAATTAAAAAGGGTTCATAAATAGTTTGAAAACTACCACACACTTAAACTCCCTTGTCGAAGGGTAATCAACTCCTGATGACTGAACACCTTCATAGATGAACAATAAAACACATCCTAAATTTGGTATTGGAACATCTACCATGAGAAAATAGACCCCTCATGACCCCTAAGGAAAAAATAACCACCAACACCTCTCCTATCTATGAATAATAAACACTACCAACAAAACCAAATGCTCCTTCTAAGTGGGGATAGAATTGAAGGCCATCTCTAATCCCTCCCACTAGTCCTCTATCCCCAAGTGAAAAATGAAGCCCTCATAATTTTACAGCCTCTAGAACTGAATATCATTGAGTATCATCCTCAAAGTATCATCATAATCTACCTCTTCTCTATGGTGATCTTTTGGTGTAATCGGTTGAACATTTTTAGCATGAACTTGATGAGGACATCAACCTAGATCTAGAACTATAAAATAAAACTATTTAGGAATCCAAAAACTAGATTATAGAATAGTTAAGATTTATTATTTATTTATTTCAGGTTCAACCTAATTCAAATATCTACACATTTATAATATAGTTGAAAGTAATAATGATTCATGATCATTTCCTATGTCTCTACCCCAAACCTAGCATCACTTAAATTATTAGGATTAGTAACCTTAAAGTTCTATGAATAAAGTTACATGGGGCCCTAAAAACCCATGTCTTATCCAATTTCCCTAGTTTACATTATTTAATAAACTTATATAACACCATTTCCATTCCAAACTATACAATAATCACGTGTTCCTGCCTCCTTACTCCATTATATCCCTAAACCTAAACATTTGATACCGCTCTTTTGTGAACCCCTTCCCCCAAAGGTACCACTCAAAGGAGAGTAATTAGAGAAGAGATACAGTGATACCGAAAGTGCACCTCCAATAGGTCTTGGGTTTTCCAAAAACATTGAGGGTATATCATACAGACATATGAGAGGAACTTCCCACTAACATTTTAGAAATGAAAGATAAGATTAAAACACCAAACAACTTATGATTAAGATAAAAGTAAAGAAGGATACCAAAAACATGCATATAATGTCATATAATGGAAGAACTATAAAGGAAACTACAAGTACCAAAATTAAATCCTCATCAATGACCATGAAAGCCCAAACAGATCTATAAAAACCCATGATACAGTAATATCCATCTTGATCACCATCCTACTCCTACTAACCTTAAAAATATGAAGTATATATTTAAGGTGAGCATAACATGTATAATCAGTAAGATAATCCTTATATCCTATCATACCAGAGATAAAGAAATCATATTAAATCCGGATGAAAAATAAGTGAGGCTACATCTCCTTCTAAATAGGTATGCTAGGTTCTAAACCTCAACATGTATATCTATAAAAAAGTACTTCATACAAGTGAACATACAATATAATATCAAAATAAGGGTATCCAACTACCACCTCCTCACTAGTTTTCTACTCTAACCAATTGTCACACATCCAGAGCCATCTCTCTCTTAAAATAAGAGATTCTGAAGACACATGGGCTAATGTATCATGACATAAATCCCATGTATCACATCATCTTTTCATAACATACTATACAATCTATGAATAACTTCATATAATCATCCCATGCCACATATATAGATAGTAATATAGTAGTTTTCAACAGCCACTACTGCACCTATGTTGTGTATTATACCTCAATCCATCACAACCCATACATGTCACACCTATAGTAATCCATAGGAGACTATATCCATTGATACACTTGTATGAAATGCAAAACATCCAATATATTCCTATGGAATCATATTTGGGGAAGGATAAAGACCATGCATACTAGCTTATAATACTATCAAGAGAAGGGAGTGGGGTCATAAGTGGTAGTCGACCATCCGTTCCTCACTAACCTATATGGTGGAAAAAACACACTCCTAGAGTCTAATGGGGTTCAGTCACCCTACAAACATGGGTGGGGTAGAATATGAAATAAAGAAAAATATAAATCATATAATATATCTCAAAACCACACTATGGTAATTTACCTAGTATTATAATCAACTACAACTATCATCACTTGAACACCTGACAACCACTGCTAAGGACAAGATATCCTATAAGCATACAAGTAATCAAGATTAATCCATTTAATTAATTATTTCATTTTACCAGTCCACTTATACATTAATTAATTCATTATCCATTAGTTAAATTTACTCCATTCACATATCATTAAACCTAATGTTTAGTCCATGATTTCCAAGAATAATCCAACTGATTCCAAGGTTCTTCAAAATTAACAACATTTTCATTACATTCAAGAACAAACCCCATGGGTTAAAATATTTAATAATCATTATCATTTCATAATCTCATGTACTTTATAAAACATATTATAAAACTATAAAAGAGATTTATAACCAAGAAAAACCAATATTTTCAAGCCATGGGAAATTAATATAGGTAAAAAGTAACTTCAACATATGACCATTAAAGCAAAACATTTTCAAGAAAGCATCTAGCTACCAACAAAACAATAAGAAATCCCAGATTCAACCCATTCCATCAATCCCAGTTCCATACTTGACACCATAATAAAAATAAGATGTGTCTAATGATACTAAAATCTCTATCCTTCCTTCCCATATCTCTAAAAAAAATAACCATTCTAGGATCACATCACATCTTATAGAAAGGATCATATCTAGAGAAAACCAAAAATCAAGTAAACTATAAACAGAGTGAACATGGAATCTTGGACCTAAAAATAAGGCATCAAAACATCACAATATTAATAACAAGAATAGAACAAAAATATTTATCTTTATCAAACATTTACTTCTTTAACATATTTTATTAACCCATTCATTTTTCACATGTTAAAATTAAAGGTAACCTAATTCATCGACTATTAAAAGCTATAATTTTTTTACATGATCTGAATTATAAATTACAATTAAAAAAACCCTAAGGAAGATAAATTTAATTAACATAGATCTTCAATATTATAAAATAAACTATTTATAGGTTAACTAATTTTATATATTTCTATTAACATATATAAGAACAATTAAACAAAAAACTCTTTAATCAATACTTTTGATTTCCCATTAAATAGAAGAATATTTGTTTATAAAAACACATCTCTTTAATTTTTTAGCGAATAAGAATGAAAATATTTAAATTATTTAACCATTGTAACCAAATTGAAATTATAAACAAAATCATATGAAAAACCCCTATTAGAGCATAAACATGGATAAGACACTATCTATTATATTAAGAGGAAAACTATTATCTTGGTGGGGATACATGCAATCACTATAGACCTAAAAAATTTATTTTTATTATTCAGGTTCATTATTTATTGAGGTTTATTATACCATCACCCAAATAAATAAATTATGAATACTTTAAAAGTATACAGAAAATAATATTAGAATAAAAAATTCCAAACCTTAAGGATTTTAGTGTTCTTTAATCGAGATCAGAAGAATAATGAAGATCTCTGATCACTTCTCCGAGTAGTAAACTATAAATCCCAATAATTTTCTTCCATAACTGTGCTAAAAAACATCAAATAACTCCATGATAACCAATGTGATCATTCTATATAGAATGGAAGGATAAAATAGGAGGAAACAAAACTAGTTAGAGAATTAACAGTATGGAAAAGAGAGGAAACACACATCAAATCACTATGAATCTAACAAGGGGAAGACATGCATCAATACCTACCAAAAGGGATCAAAAACCCATTTAGAGGGATCCTATATTCACATTGGGTTAAGAGAGAATCATAGTATTTCTTATAAAATTGAGGTTGCGATTAGATTTATCTGTATTCTTCCAAACACACTTTCACAGTGTAAATGGTTTATTAACATCGTGAATGTCTTGAAATTATCACCTTCCAAGAATGCATCGCCCAAATCCAAAAAAAACTTTTTTAAGTCCCATCATGAAATTCATGTTCTTGCCACAAGTTTTTGGTGATATATTTATCAGTTCTAAACCCCTATCCATTTATATTGTAAATATACCATACACATCATAAAACACTCCTCACAAACCTCTCTCACATAAGCTCTCACCAACTACTTCATCCATGAAACGACACTCAAAACATGGACTATGTTTCAAACTATAAAATCATCATTAAAATATATTCTATCTAAAATACACTAGAAAAACTACTCTAGGATTCCTCCAAGCACCATAGGATTTGAAAAAAACAAATGGGTTGGATATAAGTGTAACATCCCGACCTGGGTGCTATACACCAGTGCAATGAGGCAATCAGTCACATGACCTCAAGTGAACATCCATATATGTATGAGGATGACAAATATTAGTGAGGGTATAATACTTATAATGGGGAGACTTTAATTATTTTTTATCAGATTAATACACCAGAAGAAACAAATAAAAAGAATAACTAAATAATAAAAATATATAATATAACCAAAATAGTACCAGTATCACTAAATGACCGAATATGGAAATGAAATATTAGAAACTGAATAGTAGATAGGCTATGATAAATTATGTTCCAAGTGTAAATATGAAAATAAAAAATAAATAAAGACCATGATATGTCCCAATACGGTCCCAAATCATATCTAGTTCCATCATCCATGCTCCATCCCATATCATCCACCTAACACCAGGATATTTCCATTATCCTGTTTTGAAAACATAAAGTATATTTGGGTATGGATCATGAAATCTAGGTAGGATGTGAGTAAAAATCTGTAGGGCCCCACTAATATCTTCAAAAAAAATATTCAGTCAATAACAATGTATAGAGTTGTATAAAGAATAAAAAAACAATAAAGTAATTTTTTTACATTTATTACATTATTTTTTATTCAACTACATAATTCCCTAGGTTCTTAAGGAAACCTAGACCTCAATAAATTCTTTGAACCATGCTGGTATTCTGAAACATATCACATATTCAGTTAAAAATTCAATTAACAAATGGGTTTCATTATCCGTTTCATTTGGATATATAATTTGGCTAATTGGAACCATAGTCAAATTCCAATATTATGGGCATAAAACACTATGTCGAGCACCTTATGAGTATTCAGAGCATCCATACCTATCTAACACCAAATGGATATTTCAATAATTAGACCCTATCCAATACATTTTAGCATTCACACCATGAGTATTTGGAGCATCAGTCTATATCTCACACCATGTGGGTATTTGGATCATCAGTCCCTATACCATACAATTTTGCACGCATGATTTGGGTGTAGAACATCATGTATAGAACCTTGATGGTATTTTGAGAATCACTCCATGTCCCAAACCCCATTTATCAATCAATAAATCACATATTAATTCCATTATTACATTCATCATTTCAATTAAAACATGAATTTCATAGTTACCATTCGTCATTTCAATTAAAATATCAATATAATTATTACCATTAATCATTTCAATCCATTAATTAATTAAAAAATTAATTAATCACATACATTACATGTATCCCAATATCACATCAATCAAAATTAATCAATATTTATCCCATTTTCAAAATTCGCCATCATAATATTCCTTTAATTAAATTATAAATTAATTAATTGAGTTCAATTAATTTCAATATCACAACAATTAACCAAATAATTAAGTTAAAAAATTAATTAATCTAATTCAAAAAATTTAATAAACCCATAAAATCCCATTAGATAATTTAGTAATTAATTAATCACACCAATTCCATTAATTAATTCAACAATTAATTAATCAGATAAACTCCATTAATTTAATCGATAATCAATTAATCCTTATTTACAATATCAATAGCCCATAATTAATTCAACAATTAATTATCCAATTCACAATCCAATATTCCCACAATTAACTAAAGAATTAATTATTCCCCAAATCTACATATTTTAATGTTATGTTAATTAATCCAATAATTAATTATGCCCAGTTTCATAATCTCATAATTAATTAACATACCAAAATCAATTAATTAAATTAATAAATCCAATTGCTAAACAACCCTAATAATTATAAAATTACATACATGTAATTGAAGTCATGACTATGGGATTCGAATTATAGAACACTGACCTCGATTCAGTGACAAACACTATCCAACATAAATCCCAAATTGATGTAAGATGGTCAAATCAATAATGAATGAATATATCCAGAAAAAAACATAGGATCAATATGAAACCGAAACCCACAACTACCAAAGGTTCCATAACTTCATTTGAAGGAGGTGTAATAGAAGGAAACCAAATTAAAAACACTTACCAGGGGTTCAACACCAAACGATAATGATTAGAGATAGATAAATCACTCCAAATCCACAAAGAGTCTCCCTAGGTTTATAGGAAAAAGGCTTTATGATGGAAAATAAAATAATTTAGTCACACGACACCTTTTAATTTAATTCTCAGAGAATTAAAAGGTGCTTAATTCCATTACACATCATGTAATTAATTTTGATAATTTAAAATGATAATTTATTACCGTGAGATTTTTCGAATTATTTTTTTCTCGAATTATATTAACCTTTTTGTTACTTCTCATTTTACACAACACTGAAAATAATTTATTTTATATTAATGAATTATGTTTGGACCACATTATGATTAAAACCAAGTTAATCATGTAATAAAAACAACAAAAATTTTATCTTTTTCTACATGGAACAATGTTATTATCTCACTTTACATGCAATAATGACCTTCCTAAATGGATTACGTAACACACAAGACCGAGTCTTACCGAATAATAGTGTAACATTGAAATGTTATTACTTAATATAATTAGATATAACCTAGTTGTTAAATTAGAGGTTATGAATAGTATTAACTAATTTATTAAAATATATGATTTACACAAATATAATATTAACTCATAGGTTACCAATTAATTAGAAGTAAATATGAAAACTATTGGAATATAAAGGAAAAAATTATTGTTTTTATGGTCACAAAGATATTTTAATCTAATAAATTAAATTTATTAAAATTAGTGAGGGATATTAATGTAATATATATGTTATATATTCAGAAAAAATATTTCTAATATTTATCCATTAGATTCAATAGACATAAGATAAGAACAAAACCAATTTTATGCATAAAAAACTATATATTTTTAATAAAGGTACTTTTACCACCTTTTAATGGAGAACCCATTTTAAATCAAATTTTTGGAACTTTTATAGATTTAAAATTTTAAAATAAACATTATCTTTAGATGAGAAAAATTAAAATTAGATTATGATAATTTTTTGGTATTTTTCTATATGTTTTCATTTTTAATGAATAGTTCAAAATACTTGACTTTAATTCAATACTACATTTTCATATAATTTTTTTATAAGGATAAATTTTATTTTTAATTTTTTTAAATGTTTAATTAGAAAATATTTTTTAATTAATACAATTTAGGTCATTTTAAACAATTTTACAGTGAAACTGTATATAAAAACGTAGCAATATTTTGATCATATTTCTTACTTTAAAACCCATATTATCAACTAAACTGTGAGAATAGATTTAAATAAATTTATACTTCTTATATGATTGGAATTTGGTAAATTGGAATTAATATTTGGAATAAAAATAATTTTTAATTTTTAATAAGGTCAACTCAATTTTTTACCGAAAATATTAGTGAAAGTAATTAAAATTAATTACATCGATTAAGGAAAAATCAAGCTTAACTAAGGACTAAACCTTACATTTAAGACACAAAATGACATAGAAACTTGTCCAATAGACATTTTATGACCATATTTTGACTATATCCTCCCTTGTATCTAATTGGTTCTATTATTAGCTTCACATGACATGTGAAAAATGTGTATATAATTCCATTATCAAAATTGTACAAGAGTTCCACTCCTCCTCCACTACGAAAGGCCTCCTATCCCACAACTTATTCACACCTATCAAAAAACATAGGTTTAGACAAGGTCTAATAAAATATACTCCTCAAAACCCTGAATTCCTCCTTTATTCCTTCTTTTGGGTAGAAATCCTTCCAAGGAAACCCTTTGGTGCAAACCAAAAGGATTTACCCAATTAAGTGGTAACATCCTTCCTCAAACTCAATTATTTTATTTTCTTTTTCCACTAGCTCATATATTCTTAATACATTATTGTATAATAACAATAATATCATCAATATACTAGGATGTTTTTATTATAAAGCTTTTACAAAAATTTACACACACATCTATCTAATGGGTAAAAACACACAATTTATTTGTATGGTGAACTACTTCCTCACTAAATGATGATTGTTCATTTTTTCCTTTATCACCTCTCATGGTGGATATTATGATGGAAAATATTGGTATATATGTTATATATTATTTTTATTATGTATTTAATATTATTTATTCATTTTTCAACACATATATTAATACTTTCTATATGGTGTAAATATGATAATTTTGTTTGAGGAAGTGTGGACTACTGCCCCCTCAAAGTGATATGACTCATTCACACACTACATGGAGTGTATTAAGAATAGATTTTGTGAAATAATATGATATATGTGGTATAATAATTCTAATTTAATAATGATATATATACATATTTGAAATTTAAATTCTTTCTTTTAATATGTTAATTAAATGGAAACAACATTCGTATATATGTAGGGCCTGCCGTCCCCTTGAATGGTGTATTCCATTTCATAATTCTATATTGTATAGGTAATTATAATAAAAATATACTAAATATCAGTGATATTTAAATAATTTTTTATATTATATAAATCATAGTATTAGTATAATTACCAAATATATAAAATATTATTACTCGTACGAAAAACAAAGATTATATTACCTGATGTGAAACCATAACATCGAATTGTTAACATGTGGGTAATATAAAGTCATAATAAAACCATATAGGATATTATATAAAATAATATTATAATTTATATATGTATAATAAAATTATAATTGTTATAAAAAATTTTTTTATGAGTACGACGAGCGTCAAGACACAAGGTAAGGGGATTTCGTCTCACTTTTAATTTCCATGAGATACATGCCATGTTCACCACTCTTTCATTTTTCAAGGTGTATATAATTCACATGAATGTATTATGTTATTATTATTTTGAAATAAATGGTTAATTTCATATCCATTTTATGATCTTAATTTCATGGGCATTATGTTTCAAAAGTTACCAAATCAGTAAGATAGTTTTGTCTCAATTTACCTTCTTTGAGACACAAACCTTGTTATAAAACTATATTTTTTCATGAGGTGTACATAATGACTTTTAAATTTTATATCATGAATATAAATAATTTCACCATATTTAATGATTCACTTAAATCAATTTTCTTAACTGATTAATGTGATTCAAAGTTACCAAGCGGTAAGAGTTTATTAAAACAATCTCATCACTTTTCGAGATTGTTTATGATTACGATTAATTTGTTGAAATATTATGATCTATATCTCTATAAAACTCATGAATTTTCTTATAATCTGGTTATTTATGGTATATTTATATATTGGTATGATTTTTTACACTCTTTGGTAAATAAGATATTTAAGAATGTGTTTTTAAGAAATCTTGACATTACCATCTTTTCGGTCAGAAATATGTGTTCCTTAAAAACCTTGTTTTCAAAATAAAGTTTCTAAGAATATTATAATAATATCTTATGATCATTAAAATAATTTTTTTTCATTTTTTTTCTTTTACCAATGGTTTCAAAGGAAATTTTTTATTGCTTTCTAAATGAAGAATTTTTCTAACCCTTTTATCATGAAACAGAATGTTTGTTTCACCTTGTACGACATGTATAGATTTATACACTGTAAATCCTTTGATGTTTTATTTTCTTGTTTAAAGGATAAATTTTAAGAAAATGTTTTTAATAGTTATTTTCAAATAAATGGGTTTTAAATGGTTTTCAAACATCTTTTATATGGTTTTAAGGAAAAATGGCTTTCAAAAGGTTTTATAGCTAATCTATATGCTTTCCATGGAAATAGGATTTCAAAATATTTTTAATATTAATTTTTAAGTTTTCATGTCTATATTTATATAATGGGTTTCAAGATATTTGACGTTTTAATAATAATTTTTTAAGGGTGAAAGTATAAATTCCCCAGGAAGTGTTTTTCTAAGATTATTCAAAATTATTTCCAATTTAAGATTACATCTGTCGGTGTTACTCATGACTTTATGAGGAAATGATTCAATATTTCTATTCATATTCTTTCTCTAAATGTTTTATGTTTTGTGGTAAGATATTTATGAATTCCATTTTTCTTTCACGAGTTATATAATTACGAAACCCACTTATTTTCACAAGTTATATGACTATAAAACCCATTTATTTTCACGGGTTATGATTTGATGAAATAATTATGAAGAATATTTATTTTTTCCATAGGTTAAGGTATGATTTCCTATTTATGGCACCCATCTCATTTCATGGGTTCTGAAATAATTATTTATGATTTTTTTGGCACATATACATATGATTTAATAATGTGATGGGTGGGACCTATATCTCTCTTTAATTCCTTGGATAAAGATTTATATTTCATGATATTGAAAAAGGATATAATAAGAAATGAACAAGGTTTAGTAATATAGGGATGGAATGAGGAGTGAATGTGGTTTAGTAATACATGGTTGGAATGAGCATTGAAATCTATTTATTAATACATGGCTGGAATGAGGAGTGAACATGGTTCAGTAATACAGGGCTAGAAAGGGGTGTAAACCTAGTTTAGTAAAGGACATTTCCCACTAAGAAGTCATTGCAGTGATTCCTTAAATACTATGAAAACCATATTATATTCCTATGTGTTTTTTGAAATTCCCTATTTTATTCCTATGTTATGATTGCATTGCTTATGTTCTTTATTTCTTTATGATTATTTTCTTATGAATTGTCAAGATTTATTCCATCATTTATTTTTATGATATTTTATATACAAGGTATTATATTCAAATGTTGTGATCATATTCTCATTATCCTATGATCATTTTTATGCTTATATGTCTGCCTTGTTTACCCTTACTGAGCATATTATATTACCCCTTTTTATGTTTTATTCTCCAGGTTATAGATATATATATTATGTATGATGTGTCTATGAAGGGTTCTAGTCAATAAAATCATAGTGGGGGATAATATAGCCCACTTATGTACAAATTTTCACATTTCCATGTTTCCAATGGAATTATTCTAAAACTGTCTTTGGGCGTCTGTTTGTATAATGTTTTAAGTATTCTGAAAAAGTGATTTAATATTAATATGTCTAAAGACTGGGTTTCTATAGTTGGTATCAGAGAAAAGGTTTATTTATCCTTTGGAAAATACTATGAGAAAACTTTATTGAGATACCTAAGTATATTTATAAGGTTATGTCTAGGGATGTCTCTAAGGATAAGTACAAGGATGACTTAATGTTTAGGAAAATTTCTAATAATTTTGGTAAAGTATACATTGAGTGGTTTCCAAGAAATAAATCCATGACTAGATACTATAATGGGGTTTTGATATGGAATATATGTACCTAGGGGTAACAAATTTGAAAAGATGACCCGAAATTGACTCTAGGTTATCTAGTATATGACAACTAGCCTTACTGCACACTTGGTTTGACACTCCTAGGGGATATGCTTTGGGAATTTACAAAACTCTTCACAAACCATCCTAAACGATTTAAATATATGCTTTCTATGAATAACATAGGATAAAACTAGGGTGTTATAGATTGAGGAAGGTGTCATGAATTAAAAAACTTATAATTAATTAATTTCTTGAATATGTGGTTTTCCTCTATGATAATTAATTCTTACACAATAATTTTGGTTTTAGTTAATGATAAGAACTGAAAGGAACGGAATTAACATTGAATGTGATGGACAATTTTTTGTTGAGATGTCAAGTGTGATTTTCACTGGATTAAAGGACATTGTGATCTTGCTTAATTGGTTTTCATGGAACATGATTAAAAACATGTAACATAACCAACTATTATAATCCTTAAGGAAGATATTGAAGGAGTTATCTGAGAGTTCTGGTAATGGGGACCATATAGGAAATAATACTAGGTTTATTTTGTGTCAAGAATATGGAAAGAATACCCTAATTGAATGTATTTGTAGAACAATAAGATGTTTCAATGACGAAAAATAAGGACACCAAGAAAGTGACTAAAAAGGTGAAATGAAGAGTTAAATTAACTAAATGGATGAGAATATTGGCCTACCTAAGTCATCATTTATGGTTAAGCATTGTAATTGTGAAATAAATGGTAATTATTCATCTTAGTGTTCCAATATTAATGATCCTAAAAAGAATCGGCAAGGTGGTGTGGGTAATGGTAAAATTGTTTATAATGACAAGACTATAGATGAAATGTGAAAGGGAAGAGTTATTTTGTAATAGGATGAGTTATCATTGTTAATGGCATAAGGATGAAGTGGAATAATTATTTTTTTATGTATTTGGATTCAAGAATTATGTTGTATTAATGGTGAAATATATAATGATGGTTTTGTTTATATTTTTCTCTATGAAATTACAAGAACACATTGAATGGTTCTTATGGAATAGAAAAGTGATATAATGGAAGGTGATGTCCATATAAAACACATTATTAAGGGAAATATTATCTTTAATATGTTACTTATTTTATGATAATATTGTTTTGATAAATATATGTGGGATACGAATAAGTAAATTGGAAGGTAGTGATTACCTTGGAGCTAATTAAGGACCTGTTGATAGGTGCTTTATTTTATCATTGAATAAGTTTACATAATTTTTGGATTTAAGGAATAAATACAATATTATTTTGAATATGGAAACATGGAACTTTTCAATAAGGATTTTATATTAATTTAGGCCATTATCATGTATCAAGAGAATACTTTTTGAAGGTATTCACATGTTCAAAAGGTAAAAACCAAGATATACATTGTGATATATGGGGGATAAATATTAATTAGATTTCATGGCCTTATTTCTATTGTTTTGTATTGTCATATTTCGAATTGGTTATAAGGTTAACTATTTATGAAAGGTTTATGTTAAACATCAGAGGAAGTATTTATGTATTCCTATTGTACTGGAAACCTTGATTAAAAGAATATTTAGAGATTAAACTTATTTCAAGGATGTCCATCAAATTTATTTTGGAAATTATATTTTTTTGGTTTTAGAAAAGGACATAACATATATTGGGTGACAACCAATCATGTCCAAGAAGGCCATGGGTCTTGAACCTATGAATGAAAGATGAAAAGGGTTTTATACCAACTAGAGGCCTACACGATATCTGGATTAATGAGTAATTATTTTTGTTTAAAAATATTAATAATAAACCAATAGAGTTAATTTTTATGTTTTTAGATTAACATATCAACCATATTATTTTTTAAGAATAGTTAGAGAAAATAGTTATACTTTTCATTCATTTATGATAATTATGATATGAAAAAAGAATATTTTATTACTTCAGGAATAATAGTTAATTTTTGGAAATCCATTTCATAAAGTAATGGATGAATTTTAAATAGATTAAATCATAACTAAATAATTATTTTTTAGCGAAATATATAAATTACGTATATTTAATCATATTCTTGGTCAATTAAATAATTACTCGGTTTTAGGATAATGATCAAAAGAAATTTTTTTTTCATAATACCTTAATTTTGTTAAATTGACGGCCTTTTAAATCATCAAATATTTATGACTTATAAGCCCTCAACTTTTCATTAATAATTTACATGTTTGTGATTTAGGACATCAATCAATCCCTATAAATATTTATTCTTTTTCTCCAAGTCTATATTTTCACTTGCAACCTATGTTCTTCGACATAGAAACCTAGTTATATGTTACTTTTGGTAATTGTTGTAGTTCCAAATTTCCATATTTAAGGTATTATTTAGTATCTATTTTTACGATATAGGTTTATTTGAATGAAACATTAAAGTATTAAACCTCTGATAAACCAAATGAATTTTGAGGGTGAAATTCATTTTTAAGGGGTATAGAATGTAACAACCCGAGATTTTGCGAATTATTTTTTTCCTAATTAATTTTACCTTTTTGATACTTTTCATTTTTAGAAACATTGAAAATAGTGTATTATATATTATAGAATTATGTTTGTCGGACATTATGTGAAACATCAAGCTAATCATGCACTATACTCAACACAAATTTCAGATTTATCTATATGGAACAGTGAGGTTATCTTGCATTATATACAACAACAACCTTCCTTGATGGCTGCAGAACACCAAGACCATGTTTTACTAAACAATAATATAACATTAAAATGTTATTAATTAATATAATAATATATAACCTAGCTGTTAAATTAATAGTTATAAATAGTACTAACTAATTTATAAAAATATATGGTTTACCTTAATATAATATTAATTCATTGGTTGAAATTAATTAGAAATGAATATGAAAACTGTTTGAATATAAAAGAAAATATTATTATTTTTATGGTAAAAAAGCTCTTTTACCTTAATAAATTAAATTAATTACAATTACTGAGTGTTATAAATGTAAAATATGTGTTATATATTTAAAAAAATATTTTTGATATTCATATAATAGATTCTATATACATAAGATAAGAACAAACACAATTTTATATAGAAAACCTATTTTTTTTATTAAAGGTTGTTTTAACAGCTTTTAATAGATAATCCATTTTAAATATAATTTTTGGAACTTTTATAGTTTTAAAATTGAAAAATAAACATCATATTTTTGTGATAAACATTGAAAATATGTTAGGATAATCTTTTGGTATTTGTTTGTAATGTTCCATTTATTAATGAATATTTAAAAATGTTGGATTTTAATTCAATGATTCTTTTTAATATAATTTATTTATAAGGATAAATTATATTTTAAATTGGTTTCAAGATTTAATTAAATAATATTCCTATCAATTAATCTTAACGGTAATTGCAAATAATTTCACAATGTAATTAGATATAAAAACTGAGCAATCTTTTGATCATTTTTTTACTTTAAAAACCCGTATTACCGACCCGACTGTGAGATTAAATTTAAATTAGTTTCTTCCACTCTAATGATTATAATTTTGAAAAATAGATTATATATTTGGAATTATAATAATTTGTAATAATTTCAACTTAATGTTTTACAAAAAAATATTAGTGAAAGTAATTAAAATTAATAATATCGTTTAATGTAAAATTAAGCTTAACTAAGGACTAAACCTTAAATTTGTGACCCAAAAAGATAGATAAACTTGTTCATGAGACCTTTAATGGCCATATTTAGACCATATCCTCCATTTTATATAATGTTTTACCTTATTTTATTGACTTTACTTGTGAAAAAGTTTTATGAAATCCCTTTGTCAAAATATTATAAGAGGACCACTGCTCCTCCACTATAAAAGGCCTCCTCTCCTCCCACTTCTTCACACCTCTCAAACAAATCTGGTTCAGAAAATATATGCTAAAATATCCTCCCAAAACCCTCCATTCCTCTTTGAAGCCTTTATTTTGGCAGAAAGTCTTCCAAGGAAACCTTTTTGTGGAATCCAAATGGATTTACCGAATTAAGATGTAACACCCTCCCTCAAACTCATTTATTTTATTTCCATTCTCCTCTCCCCAATATATTATTATTTCATGATTGTATTATAAAACCAATATTATAAATAAATTAGGATTTTGTTATTCCAAGGTTTCAAGCTACACTTACATACACATCGATCAAATGGGTAAAAACATACTCTTTATGTGTATGACAAACTACCGCCTCCCTAAATGATGATTGTTCATTTTCTATTACCACATATCACGATATACCTTATGATGGACACTAGATTTCTATATTTTATATGTTATGCTTATTATATATTTAATATTATTTAATCAATTTTCAAAATATATATTTATACTTTCAATTTGGTGTAAATATGATAATTATTTTAAGAAGTGTGGACTACTGCCCATTCAAGGTGATATGAGTTATTAAAACACTACATGGAATTTATTAACAATGTATTTAGTAAAAATATATGATATAATAATTCTAATTTAATAATTATATATATACATATATTTAATTTATATTGTTTCTTTCAATACAAAAATTAAACAGAAACAAATTTTATGCGTACGTACGACCCACCGTCTCCCTGAACGGTGTATTCCATTTAATACTTCTATTTTATATAGATTATTATAATAAAGATATAATTAATATAAATTATATTTATATTATGTTTTAAATTCTATAAATCATGGTATAATTATAAGAACCATATATATAACAAATTAAGATACATGGAAAAAACAAAGAGAATATTAACAGATGTGAAAAACTAACATATAATTGTTAACAAGTGGGTAATATAAATTAATAATATAAACATATTGAAATTAGATATAATAATATGGTTTTGTGATATATATATAATAAAATTCTATTTATTATATAGGATGTTTTTATGGGTACGACGAGAGTCAAGGGACAAGGTAAGGGGGTTTCATCTCACTTTTTTTTTCCGGGAGATACATGCCATGTTCATCAATAATTAATTTTGCATGGTGTATATACTTAACATGAATGTATTATATGATTATTATTCTTAAAATTCTGGGTTATTACATATCAATTATATTATCTTCATTTCATGTGGTTTATGTTTCAAAATTTATCAAATATGTGACATAGTTTTGTCTCAATTTACTTTTTTGAGACACATGCCATGTTTTACCCCTATATTTTTCCATGAGATATATATATTTAATTTAAAATGTTATATCATGAATCTAATTATTTTAATGATATTTTTATATTCATGTATTTTCATTATCTTAAATTAATAATATGGTTTAATGTTACAAAGTGGTAAGAGTTTATTGAAACAATCTCACTATTTTTCGATATTGTCTATGATTATGATTCCTTTGATGAAATATTATGATCTATATCTCAATAAAACTCATAAAATTTCTTATCCTAAGGGTTTTAATGATATATTAATATATTGGTACCACTTTTTCCACTCTTTGGTACATAATATGTTTAATAAAGTGTTTTTAATAATGCATGACTTTACCCTCTCTTTAGTCAGAAATATGTGTTCCTTCAAAACAATGTTTTCTAAAAAGGATTTCCAATAATATTATACTAATATCCTATGATAATTAAATGAATTTTTTTACCATTTTTTTATTTTACTAATGTTTTCAAATGAATATTCTTGTCACTTTCCAAATGATACATTATTATATGTTTTTTACCCTAAAACAGAATATTTTTTTACATCGAATTACATGTATTGATTTTTCCATTGTCAATCATTTGAATAATTATTTTCATAAATGAAGGTTAATTTTTAAGAAAATGTTTCTTAATGTGATTTTAAAATAATTAGTTTCTAAAATTTTGGAAGATTATTTTATAAGTTCTGAAGGAAAAATAGTTTTGAAATGTTTTTCAAGATCCTCTATAAATTTCCATAGGAAAATATTAATTCAAAATGCTATAAATTATTCCTTTATAAATTTTTATGTTTATCATCATGGAAATTATTTTCAAAAGGTTTTAATTTTTATGATTTAATTTTTTATTGGAGAATGGATATATTCCTCATGAAGTGTTCTTAAAATATTGTTCAATATTATTTCTCATCTAAGATAACATCTGTTGGTGTTACTAATGATGTTCTATGGAAATGATACATTATTTAAATTCATATTCATTCCCTAAATGGTTAATATTTTATGTTATGATTTTTATGAATTACATTTATTTTTTCATGGGTTATATACATATGAGGCCTTCTTCCTTTCATGGGTTATATGACTATGAAACCCATTTACTTTCACAGTTATGCTTGGATTAAATGATTATGAAACTTATTTATTTTCCAAAGGTTAAGATGTGATTTCATTTTTTATGAAACCCATTTCATTTCATGGGTTATGATATTATTATTTATGATTTTGTGTCATATGTATGTTTGATTTTATTATGAGATGGGTGGGACCTATGTCTAACTCCAATGAATTGGGTACAAATTTATATCTCAGGAGATAGACATGGATGAAATGATAAATGAAATCAGTTCATTAATACAAGTCTAGAATGAGGAGTGAAGTCAGTTTAGTAATATAGGGATGGAATGAAGAGTAAACATGGTTCTGTAATACTGTGCTGGAATGAGGAGTGATCTGGGTTCAATAACATAGTTTTGGAACAGAGTGTGAACCTAGTTAAATAAAGGACTCTTTCAACTAAGATTGGATTAATAGTGATACCATGACTACTATCGAAATAATTTTATATTCCAATGAGTTTAACATGATTCCATGTTTTATTCCTATGTTACGATTTCATGTCTTATTCTCTTTATTTCCTTATGATTCATGTCTTATTAACTATCAATATTTATGCCGCGATTCATGTTTATGATTTTTTATATACAAAGTATGATCTTTAAATGATTTGATCAGGTTCTAATAATACTATGATCTTGTTTATACTTACATTTATCCCTTGTTTACCCTTATTTAGAATCCAAGGTCACCATATTTTATGTTTCCTTCCCTAGGTTATGAATATATATATTATGTATGATGTGTCTAAGAAGGGTTCCATCCAAGAAGAACCTAATGGGATATAATGTTCCTCAATTATGTACCAGAGTTCATGTTTCCTTGTTTCCAAAGGAACTAACCTAATATGGTCTTTGGGTGTCTATTTTTATAATGTTTTGTGTATTACATAAAATTGATGTAATATTAATGTATGTCAAGACTGGGTTGATATAGGAAAACACAACTCCCCAAGTTATTTTATCCCGATTATAAATTTACACATCGTGTAACCAATATACATGGTGTGTAAATTTTCGTTAGAATATTTTCAACCCAAAATTTTGCTTAATATATCTGAACCACATACAAATCCTCCTAATTCAAACCAAACCCTAGAAAAAGAAAAAAATCAAAAAGGAATGTACCTAGTAAAAGGACATGATCTTATAATCTCCCCACCTTGTAACCAATCATCCTCGAGATGTACTCCCAATAATATCTAAGACCTGAGGTAAAAATATCCAGTTACTAATCCCACATATATGCTCATCTCTTCCATGTCTCCTCCAGAACATGCCCATGTTTCCTCAACACTTCAATAACCAGCATGATATTTCCCCTAAACACTTTCTCACTATGATCCAACACATATATCAGATGCTCCTCAAAAGATGCATCATTATAAAGATAAACATACACAAAAAACATAATGCATTTCACAATTAACATTTCCCAAAAACCCAGAGAACACCATCTAGAATTAGCACTTAGCCTTTACAATCAAGCTTCTGGGAAAGAACATACTTTTACCACCTCCAAGGCCCACCTGTCCTTTCCCTGAGGAGTTTAAACATTAACCATACAAGTTTCTCATTACCATTTTGATTCCACCACTACCAAACCATTGTATTACTTTATGAACCTACTACTAACATATCATTCGCCACATTGATAGCTTCTATAACACCAATTTCAAAAGAAAATATACCAAAAAGACCCAGATAAAACTAGAATTTGAACCCTAAAACATGGATGTGTCCATCTAGGCTTTCATGAGTTAATAAAATAACATCAATTGATACCCTTTCTAAGCTTCTATGTGTGCACCCAATAGTATTCATCAAACTAAAATCCATTTGAGATCTTGATCTGTAAATTGTAGATGACATATCTCCCACCATCGAACTGAACATATAACTCTTCATAAGATCAACCTCAAAGATGACCAATATAAAAAAATAGTAAGGTTACAAGGTTTAAATCCCAATATTTCTTATTGTACCCCAGATGGTGCCCATGTATTGGACATGATCATCCCTAATTAAAAGTACACTAAACATTCATCAATATATACCACCATAAATTCTGCATCACCAATGTTACCTCCAACTAAAGAAAAAACTTAACTTATTGAAATTAATGGGCTTCCCTTCCTCCAAACATCTCACCACACTAATCCAATAATATATGGTTGCCCATACATCCCACAATTGTGTTCTCAAACTGGTGAAATCTCACTACCCAAACCACCTACATCAATAAAACAATTAACAAAATAAATGATAATCATTACCTATGCCTCATGGTTCTATCATTTATATATAGTGAGAAGGGTTCCTGTATTAATTCCCTTCCTCTATAATACCATGAACAAAGTTTGGCTCTTGTTCCACAACTAGAGGCTCATTTCCATCCAAATCCTCCTATCATCCTACCAACTGGATTTTCCATGGAAGAATAACTCAACAATTCCAAAAAAAACCATAGGGTGCATACAAAAGGTGTAACACTTTTATGGGAAATCATAATAATCCAAAAAAAGTCATTTCCCCCTTTCCCTACCACATGGTCAAACCGAGGCACTGAAACCACCCTTAACTATCATACACCCAGTTCATGGTTAAAAAATGGTATAGTTATTAAAATTATTCACATTTCTCCTTAAAAACCTAATTATTAACATGTCTCACCAATTTTCAATTTCACTTTCACATTAGGTTCCATTTCATTACAAATTAAGAAGAAATGGAAAACAATTTCATGACTAAAAACATACACAAAACATGTTTTCTTGTGCATTCCTATAAATTATGCATGTTATAATAATACTAATTTTCTATAATGGTGAATGCTTACTCAACTCTCATGCCTTATTAGGACACAAGTCAAATAAAAGAAATATCTTAAATAATAACCACATCACACAAAAAAACTGAATCACCCAAGGTGAAATAATATTCCACTATAATAGCATTATATATAACAAAATTAACACCCTAGGTACTTGGGTTCTCCCCATACATGGGTTAGAATATCCCATTCACGAGTTCCAAACAAATCCCTGAATATTCATAGTCTCCTATATATCTTTCTAAAAAATAATATAAAAGAATAGAAAAGAAAACAGGGTTATGATACCATTTTGTAACATCTCAAACTGGGTGCCACACATCAATACCTAGAGACGGTCAGTCACATGACCTAAAGCACACCTCCCCATATGACAGAGGCTACAGAAAAGCAGCGAGGGTCTAATAACAATCATTGGGAGACTATAAAGTTTTTTGATTAATACACCAATGAAAATAAATAAAAAGTAACAATTGAATAAGAAAAAGATATAATATAACCAAAATAGTAACAACATCAAAATATGACCAAAACTAGAAATAAAATATCAGAAAATAAATAGTAGATATTCCATGATAATGTACATCCCAAGTGTCAATATGCAAAACCCAAAATAAATAGACACTAACAACTCAAAAGTAGGTCCTGAATCATATTCAGTTCCCTCAACCATGCTCCTTCTCATCTCTTCCATCTAACATAGTTCATATCTCGCACCTCATGGGTATTTGGAGCACAGGTCCTTATCCCCGACATTTTTTATACATGATTTAGGTGTACAACATCATGTCTAGAACCCCGTGGGTAAGTGGAGTATCAGTATGTATCCTACACCCCTTTTTTTAATAAATCGCACATGAATTGAATTATTACCAATCATAATTTAAACTCACAAATGAATTCCATAGTTATCATTCATCATTTCAATCCACATATGAATTCCATTTTTACCATTCAACTTTTAAATTAATTTATCAATTCAATAACTATTTAATCACATACATCACATGTATAAAAATATTACATTAATTAAGATTAATCAATATTAATCCTCTTTCTGTAATTCAACATCACAATCTTCCATTAATTATTTCATAAATTAATCAATCCAATTCAATCAATTTCCATATCACAACCATTGACCAATTTATTAATTCAAAAAATAATTCACCCAATTAAATCATTTACATACACCCAAAAAATCCCATTAATTAATTAAAAAATTAATTAATCACATAATTTCCAAAAAATTAATACAACAATTAATTAAGCACATCAAATCCAATATCTAATTCAAAAATTAATTAATCCTGATTCACAATCTCAATTTATTATAATTAATTCAACAATTAGTTATCCAATTCATTATCTAATATTCCCATAATTAACTTAAAACTTAATTATTCCACAAATAACTCAATTTCAATATTCTGATAATTAATCCAACAATCATTATCACTAGTTCCACAATCCCATAATAAATTAATCTATCAAAATTAATTAATTCAATTAGAAAAATAAATTTTAAAAAAACCCTATAAATTGTACAATTACATAAATGTAATTGAAATCAGGACTATGGGATTTGAATAATAGAACAACTACCTTGTTTTGGTAACAAACACTCTCCAATGAAAAACCCAATTGATATAAGGCAACTGAATAAAAAATTAAAGAAGAGATCTAGTCCAAAACATAGGATCAAGATCAACCCCCAAATTCACAACTATGAATGGATCCGTCACTTTATCTAAAGGAGGGGAATAGATTGAAACCAAATAAAAAAACTTACTAGTGGTTGAAAAATAAACCACAATGACCAGAGATTGAGAAATTTCTCCAAATCCACAAATACTTTTCCAAGGGTAGGAGGAGGAAGGCTGCATGCAGTAAAATATACCAATTGAACTGCATTACATAGTTTAATTTTCTACTTAGGTAATTAAATGATGTGTAATTCCACTACACATCATCTAATTTTTTTTATTATTTTATTTCAAAAATCCCATCACCTAAAGTTATTTTATCCTGATAAAAATTTACATGTCATGTAACCCACATATATGATGTGTAAATTTTCTTAAAACTACATTTTAGTGAAACATTATACTTAATAGATCTTACCACCTCAAAGCCCCCCAATTCAAACCAAACTATAGATAAAGAGAAAACATTAAAGGAATATACCTATGAAAAGAATGAGATATTATAGTACGGATATCAGATCTTATAGAAATGATGTCTGAGGTCAATGTGTGTAGTGCTAGATTTCTAAATAGTATTTTTTGAAACATTTTCATCACTTTTAATATCAAATCTTATAGGGATATAGTAATATATAAGCCCAATGTCTAAGAGATTTTGTTTCAACCTTATTATTTGGGAATAAAAAATACTAATGACTTTATATATTCCACTTTAACTATAGAAAGATATACATAGTTTTTCTTCTTACTACCCCATGAGATGAAGGATTTTACATGTACATGGAAATTACCACATGAACTTTACCTATATAGTTATAATTCACTAAAATCAGTATAATAAAAACTTGTTAATTAAAATAAGTTTCCTTCAGATAAAAAACCAATATTATTATTTCCCTTTAAATAACAAAAAAATCCTTCTAACAAATTTGAGATGAGATTACATTGGATTTGACTGAAAATGAGAAAAAAGACTAACATTGAACTTGATGTGAGTCTGGGTCACAACAAGATACGGTTACCTATTAATGAAACTTCAACAAATCTTGTTATTTACCTTCTTACCAGCTTTATCCAAAATTATCTTACAAGTGTTAACCATTGGTGTACTAATTTACATAGCCTAATCCGTTCCAAATCATTTTAAAACATCATTAGTATATCTGAATTGGTTTAGAAAAATAACATCATTTATTTGAAAATGTTTGAAACCAAGATTGAATTTGAGTTCACAAAAAAATCAGAGTTTAAATTCCTCTTTTCATTAAAAAAGAAAATAAAAAATATATAGATTAATTTGTTAATACAAAAATAAAATCCTCAATGTGAATTTGGACAAGTAAAAAAATCATTTTAGATGAGTTTTATAAAAATATTCAAAATTAATTTTCCAATTTTAAAACCATTTGGTAAAATGAAGTTAGATAAAAATTCATTCCAAGATTTGGGGGCTTATTTTAAACTTAAAAGATCATTAGTTAATTTAAAAACATGATTTGGGAAAGCATATTTTTCAAAACCAGTTTGTTGTTTCCAAAAAACATTTTCCTTAATAAAACTATTTAAAAATAAACTTTTAACATCTATTTGAATGTTTTTGATGCTAAATAATCTTTTAAAAATTAATTTAACAAATAGTTTTTTGTAAAATTTTCATTAAAAAATAATGAATTAATGCTTCTAATGTATAAGTTATTTTATTAAAGACTTGATATACCTTTCTTGAGTTTTAGTACCCTAATAACACACCTTAATCATAATTTAAATCAAATTATCCAACATTTTTTTTGGTTTTGAGAATAAAAAATTTAAAACAAAAAACATTTAAAAATAAAACTTTTGGGTTTTTTATTTCTCTAATGTTTGTAAGGGGTATTTTTGAGAAAAGGTATTATAAGAACATGATTAATGATAAATAATGTTGTAATTATACCCTTAACCCAAAATTATTATTGTAAATTTAATTCATTTAAAACTGTTTTATAAATTTATAAGATAGTTCAAATTTTACTATCAACTATCTTATTTTGTTAAGGTGTTATTAGAGAGGAAAATAAATAATTACATCTTTGAGAAGAACATAATTCATAAAATTCATTATTTTAAAATTATCATCCATGTAATCTTAAAATATAAATAAATTGAAATAATTTTTTCATTTTTAACTTGTTAAATTGTTTTTATGAATTCTTGTTAAAATTCAAATTTCTGAGATATGAGGTTTTCCCAATTGAATATTGTAAAATAATCAATAATAATGAAATATATATGACTTAAATCTATGAATTTCAATTTGAGAAGGTAGAAATAAATCAATATGAATTAATTCAAGATATTAAGAAGAATAAATTAATTTTTTTTAGATTTAAATGAGTATTTGTGTTACTTAACATATATTCTTACTTCACAAACCAAGTTATATTTGAAATAATATTTAGAAAATTATCATACTAGTTGATAATGGTTGAGTTTGACAAGTTAGAATGTGCTAAAGTGACCAAGAAATCTATACCAAACCCATAAATTGTTGAGTCAATAAGGTTTCCCTATGACTTTTCCATTCCAATATGTTTTGAAAATAAAAAACACTCTATCTTAAAGAAAAAATTTATTTTCCTTAAGAATTATCTTAATAAAGAAAATTTTCCTTCCCCAAGGAAATTTTATTATTACCTATGTTTTCAATTTTCATTTTATAGTTTATCTAAATCTAACTCATTTTATTCTTATATCTAAAATTCGATTTCACATCTAAAAACTTGAGATCATATAAATCCTTAGTTTTAGAGTATTCTATTTTTAGGTTCTGATTTTAGTTTTTGAATTCAGATTCTGAATTCTATGAAAGAAAAAATTCAAATTATTTGAAATTCAGACTCCGAATTCTCTGAAAACCACACTCTGAATTCTTTAAAATTTGGACTCTGAATGCTCTGAAATTCGGATTCTGAATTCCATAGAATTTAGACTCCTAATTCTCTAAAATTTAGACTCTTAATTCTGTAAAATTCAGACTCCAAATTCTTTATAATTCAGACTCTAAATTCTTAAAAATTCAGACTCTGAATTCTCTATAATTTAGACTATGAAATCTTCAGAATTCAGAATCCTAATTCCTTAGAAATTTTACTTTGAATTACTCAGAATTTAGAATCTAGATTCCTTAGAATTGAGACTCTAAATTCCTCATAATTCAGACTCTGATATCCTCAAAATTTATACTCCAAATTCACTAGAATTCAGATTCTAAAATCTATATAATTCAGGTACTAAATCCTTTGGAAAACAAAATCCTAATATCCGTGATTTATAGTCTTAAAATTTTTATTTGTTTAGACTATGAACATTATCTTTACTTAGACTCCGAAAAATTAGATTTGGTTAAAAAAATATTATTTTTCTTTCACTAGTTATAGTTATGAAACGATGTCGTACATTTTGTTTCTAAATAAGCGGTGTTTGAGTGACACAAGTACAGGTCTCTCCGAAATTCAAGGAAAAATATGACCATTGGATGAGGGAGCCGACCTTTGGTGAAGTGCTTATAAATTGGAGCTAATTTAAATGAGATCATTATCGATCCATCACTATAGAGATTTCATACTATTGAAGTGATTTCTAGAGAGAGAGACTCCCATGCATTGTGCATACTGGTCATCTTGTTTAGATTTATTCATTTGCCTCTGATTGTTTCTGTGTATAATGGAGGACTTCTGGGGATAAGAAGACAAAGGTGATGACTACCTTAAAGTTTGACGACTTCTGTGGATAGAAAGATAGAGGTTCTAACTACCATGAAGTTTAAGGGATTGTGAGGATAACAAGATAGATTCCGATATCGAATTGAGGGCTTACCCTAGTATAGGTAAGACATAATTTCTTAAAAGTATAAATCAAGGGACCTTTATCTATGTTTGCTGGATACCCTAAACTTTGGGTTAAAAGATTTCATACTTGTTACTTGTTTTGTTTCAAGTTTATTTCCATTGTATTTTGATAAAGGAAGAAAGTATAACCTTCTTATACTTTCTTGTTCTTTTGTATACTCTGATTAGAAAAATTCTATTCACTTTAAGGTAGAATCTTTTCCTTGTAAACATTCCATAAGATTCATTTCCAGAACCACATATCTGGAACCTAGAATGTTTGTAGAACTGAAAGAGGTCTTGTGAATTTACCTTGTTTAACCTTGTTAAACATAGTTTTCCTTAGGGTTAAAAAGAAAAGTTTTTAATCTTACAATTCAACCCTCTTGTAATTTAGGGTCAACATTCATACTTCGATCCTACAATTGGTATCAAAGGCGGTATCTAAAATACTTATATTCACTTATAATTTTTCTTTCTCAATTTTTCATTGTTCAAAATATTTTCCTTACTTAGGATTATTATACTTTTTTACAAACTTTTATTATTAACAAGTTTTGTGAAAATGTCTTTTTCATTTAGATGGAAGGAATGAATATTGGTTTGATTGAAAATATAAATCCTACTATAACACCTATATTTGATGGGGATGATTATGAATATTGGAGTGATTATATTAAGACTTTTTTTATTAATACTGTAGTAGAAAACTTTGATATGACTACTGAAGATTACAATATTCATGATAAGGATGTCAGAAATTTTACTAATAATGAAAAGTCAGAATATCAAATAAACTACAAGGTACGCAATACTTTGTTGTGTTCCATGACCAGGAATATATATTCAAATTTCATCTTGTGAAGCTACTGACTATGTCTAGAAGAAATTGGAAGTTACACATTTTTTTACATCAAAAGTTATAGACACTAAAAGAGCTATACTTAGAGCAGAATATCATGGATTTTTATTTCCTTATAGAGAACTAGTATACAAGGTAAAACAATGGTTTATGACTATTGTTAATAGTTTACAATCTATGGGTGAAAAAAGTTTAAATAATGAAGCTCTTGTGGACAAGATTATATATATCATTAATAATGAGTGGGAATACAAGAGAACTATTGATGAGAATAGGAAAGTATCACATATTACCCTTGATGAAATTTTGAAACTCTTCTTCAACATGAGATAAAAATGAAAAGAGATGCTGATATGAATAAGAAGAAAAATTGTAATGGGAGTGTATCCATTACTAATACTAAATCCAAGACTCCTGAAAGGATTACAAGATCCATGTTAAAGAAAGTCACTGTTTTATCTGAATCAAGTGAACCTGAACATTTTGAAAATGATCTAGCTGATATTGCTTGAAGGATGAACATGATAGTTGGGAAGAAAGACTTTCATTATAGATATAATAAAAAATATTTAAAATATAATAAAGACTTGTAAGTCACTTGTTATGAATTAAAAAGAGTAATGAATATAAGGATAGATTGTCCTATGCTTAAGATAAATGGTAGAAAGGAAAATCATTCTGAGAGAAATAAAAAGAATAACTACAAGGCTAAAGCAAAGAAAGATTTGAAATCTAATGACACCTGGAGTGATAGTGGTGGTGACTCTTCTGATGAATCCTCAGAGTATGAATCTTCTGATCAGAAGAATCTTGGTTTACTAGCCAGACATCCTATTGAAAATCATTGTCCAATGGCTAAGGTACACAATGCTGAATCTATCAAATATTTATCCTTGAATGAAAACTATACTAATGAAAAATACTATAAGTCTTCAGAATAAGAATATTCTTATAATGAAGATAATATATTAACTACTTATGGATAAGTATCTAGATTTTCTAATCTTCTCGAGAATGAAAACTATAAACTCAACAAAAATCTTGTGGAATGTTAGAAAACCAAAACTTTTCTACATCAATGTATTTGGTTGCAATGTATTAATTTTAAATACTAATGGTAATTTACATAAATTCTCACCCAAATATGATGAATGAATTTTTTTAGGTTACTCCAAGACTTATATGTCGTATAGATTTACTAATAAAAAAACTTATACTATTGAAGAAACAGTACATGTTAAATTTGATGAAGATGATCCTTTTATTTTTAAACAAACTCAACATACATCTTCGAATGTGTTTTCAAAAACTAATTAACAAACCTTGCTAGATGATCCTTCTGATAAGGAAACTTTTCAAGAATTTTTTTTTGAGACATTTAACCCCCAAATAATTTTTACCATATATTGATGAACATGTTTTACAAAACCCAAGTCAATTGTTTCTTAAGAATCATCATAGTGATAGTATCATTGGTGATGTAATTCTACCCGTGAGTACAAGAAGTTCCTTATGAAATTAAGTATAACATCAAGAATTCCTTTCCCAATTATAACAAAAAAACACTAATGAAGCTTTAGGTGATGATTATTGGATAAAATCTATGCATGGTGAGCTAAATGAATTTGAAAGGAATAAAGTCTAGAACTTGGTTGAAAGACCTAAGGAAACATCTATTATTGAAGTAAAATGCGTCTTTAGAAATAATTGAGATGAAAATGGAATCATAGTAATAAATAAATAAATATTAATTTTTGAAGGATATATTCAACAAAAAATAGACTATGATGAAACCTATGCTCTAGTTTCCAGACATGAATCTATATGTATTCTACTTGCCTTTCTAGCATTATTCAACTTAAAACATATTTAAATGGTTGTAAAATGTTCTTTTCTTAATGGATATGTTTAGGAGGAAGTTTTTTTGAATAGATTCATGGTTTTAAAGATACAATACATACTCAACATTTTTTCAAACTTAGAAAATATTTATATGGACTTAAACAAGCCCCTACAGACTGGTATTATAGACTTACAAGAATTTTGTTACAAAACAATTACATTAAGGGAAATGTTGATCCAACCATATTTATAAATAAAGATAAGAAATTTTTTTTGATTGTTCAAATTTATTTTGATGAATTTATATTTGGTTCAACTCAACAATCATTAACTGATTCCTTTGTAGATATAATGAAATCTAAGTTCGAAATGAGTCTGATGGGTGAGTTAACATTTTTCCTAGGATTTCAAATTTCTCAAAAACTAGAAGAAACATATATATACCAACATAATTATATTAATGATATTCTTAAAATGTATGGATTTGACAACACTAAGAGTATTAGAACTCCCATTAGTACCTCAATTTCACATGATCTTGATGAAAATGGGAAATCAGTAGATCAAAAATCATTTAACGGTATGATAGGATGTTTACTATACTTGATAGATAGTCGTCCAGACATAATGTTTTCAATATTATTATATGCAAGATATCAATAAAATCCTATGGAATCTCATTTAAAGGCAATGAAAAGAATTTTTTACTATTTAAAGGGAACCATAGATTTAGGACTCTTTTATACTTCTAGAAATTATTTTTCATAAATATTCTCAGATACTAACATTGGTGGATATAGAATTTATAGGATAAGTACATCAAGAATTGTTCATTTATTAGGCTATTCATTTGTTTCTTGGTCATGAAAAAAGAAGCACTCAGTAGAACTTTCCACTACTGAAGCACAATATGTAACAACTGTAAGTTGTTGTGCTCAAGTGTTGTGGATGTAACACACACTCACAGACTATGGTATAAGTCTTACCAAAACAAAATTTTTTTGTGATAATATTAGTGCCATTTTCTAAGTAAAAACCCTACACATCAATTTAATTCAAAACACATAGATATTAGGAATCACTTTTTTAGGGATCACACACAGAAAGAACATATCATTCTTCTATTTATCAGAACGCATGATCAACTTTCAGATATTTTCTAAAAATAATTACCCTCTGATAGATTTGAATACATTAAACAGATGTTAGGAATGATAACTATAAGGCAATATTACATATTAACTTTTTGTTGAAACATATCTCCTTATAGTGAGACAGTCTTTTTCACAAGGGTAGTACACTTTCTTGTTAATAAAAATATTTGTAATCAAAATTTTCCTAATCAAAATTTTCATGATCAAAATTTTCATAATAAAAAATTTCATAATCATTTTTTATGCTCTTCAAGAAGAATTTTCCTCACTACTGATAATTCTCCATGCAATCTGGAAGGTATGTTTCATTTCTTAAATTTTCATAATCATATTTTTACATGTTGGTATTTACATTTTGTTTAAAATTTTTTATATTCACATTTCCTTATATATGATTTTTTTATTTAAAAAACCTAAAATGATCAGAACCTACAAAATTTATTCTTTGGCTATCATCTCAACCATCAGATCCGATCAATAGTTTTCAACCATTAGATCAATCAAGGAAGTTGAACCGTCTTCTCAAACGCCTATATAAGGAACCCCTGTTGGTTTTCCCACATTGATCTTCAAATACATCACCTGCTAAATTTCTACCCCCTACTTAAGGTCGTTCCAGATCTTCAGGTTTTCCTCACTTCCGATTGTCTGTTGAAGCCTCTCCTCTGAAAGAAATGTCGATTGTAAAGGAAATATGTGAATTGAAGATATATAGAGAAAGGTGAGTTGATTCAAATTTATTTTCTAAGTATGATTTAATTATTTCAAAGAACATCAAGCTTAATGGCTAGGAAAATCTATGTATATCATAACTGAAGGAACCAGATCTGGTTTATCCAGACATATTGGTTGAATTTTATGAATCAATATATTTCTTCAAAGAAGGAGGGAGAGATAAGTTTTCATTCAATATCTATGGAATGTCTTAATCATTTTCATACACTAAGGCCGAAAGATTTATTAGAATTTTCTATAAAGGAAAATCAGAGTTCGGTACCCATAAATTACTAGATGTATCAGGTTTGTTTGAGAAGGAAAAGGTTTAGAGTGCCTTGGCTTGAAGGAAGTAAAGACTTCGAAGATTATCTATCAATCTATTTTTTTTGGATTCTAGAATTATGGGATAATGGATTTATTATTCTGAAAAAAGGAGATAAAGATACACTGAAGAAAAGTGGCATCAATATTTTGGATTTTCTGGTAAACCTTAGGAAGATAAATCTATTGAAGTATATATTGATTACTATTGAGAATATAAAGAATGGAAATTAGATGTCTCATATTATAATGTATCTGGACATTCTTTCCAAAATTATAGTTCTTTGTTTAGAATCGTTCAAAAATTCCTTGCAGTTCGAAGCCAAGAAATTACAAGGTTATGATTCTGAGTGACGATACCTAGAGATGGATGATGGCTAGCTTCTCTAATAAATTTGGAGAATTTTAGGAGATACCTGTAGAAAAGTATAAACTTTATCAAAGGAACCGAATTTTCCTGAGACTTCCAAGAAGGTTGGAAGGATGAGGAAGGAAAAATAACTGGAAGATAAAGGAAAAATACGTATAGGTAAAGAAACTTAATCATCACCCCCAAAACCAATGAAGAAAAAGGATTACCCTGATGAAGTAGTGGCTAAGTGGAGAGAATACAAGAAGAATAGGTAGTAAGGGGAGCCTAATTTTGGCTTGGACCTTGCTGAGGCAAAAGCCTCAAAGTTGAAGGTTGATGAAGACCTTGATAAGAAATAGAAATAAAGGAAGTAGAGGATGAAAATGTATGAGGGTAAGATAGTTTAATCCCTTCTTAAGGTTACTGAGAAATCCTATAAAGGAATCTAGGTAACGAAATTGTTTTGAAAGAATCACTACTAGTGACTCTAGAAAATAAGTTGGTGATTATGGAACTAGAACAACAAGAAGAAATTGTGCAAGTGGATGAAGTTGAAGAAGAATATGAATAAGAAGGTAGTGATGATACTAAAGATATAATAAGACTAGTAGAGGAATATCATGAGAAGGAAAGTCCTTCTGAGAATCTGTCAAAACGATCTTCTGAAGAAAAATCCTCAAAATTTGCTACACCAAGAAAAGAAGAAAATGGCCAGGAATAAATAAATAAACTATCTAAATAAGAAATTAGAAACCATGAATTCATTCTACTAGATGATATTGTGGTAGGTTCTCAGAAAGAAAACCTTGAGGAAGATAAAATTGTCCTGTTATCTGATAGTGAGCATAAATCACTCAAAGAAGAAGAGATCATTCCCAGAGTTAGTAAGGGAAATAAGGAATTGGTTGATACACCTAAAAAATCTATGGTAAAAATTAATGGTATTGGTGCTTCATTGAAGAGGAAAACTGAAGAGTTAGAACGAAAATCCTCACCAACAAACACTTTGATTCATAATTGTCATCTATTGTAAATTATTTTGTGGTACAATCTTTAAATAAGTTTGTTAATACCATTCCTTATTTCCAAGTATAGACTCATGGTGCCAGATGCTTTAGCACTCATTTAATCAGAAAGCAGATTCAGTCACCATGATCATGGAAATGTTTTTAAAGCTTGAAATAGATTTCAAAACATTCTTCATTGAATGCAAAGCTCATAAAAGTTCATGGAAGAAGATTACAAGGTGGTTATGGAAGACAATCGAGGACATGAGGGTCTTTGATGAATTTCAAGAAAGTGTGAAGGATTCCTTTTACACCGAAGATGGGACGTTTAATAACCTTACTAAGAGTTTTGAGGAAAAGAAAACTCTTAAATAGACAACCCAGAAGCATGAAGTCAAGGATTTGAATGGGAAGCGTAATTCAGTGGCTATGAATTGGAAGAGAAAATGGAATCTGAGAATTAAGTTGAAAGAAATTCTTGTTAAGCGAGAAGAATTTTTGAAGGCTCAGGCAGATATTCTTAAGGCTCTAGAAGAAAAGATAAAAGCCTTATAGAAGAAAAATGAAGATCATGATCATCTGCTCGAGCATGTAGAAGAAGATAACAATGAGATAAAGAACCCGAAAACCATTTTCAAGAAGTTAATACCAAAGGAGAAAGAAGGATACTTCTACCCCATTCCGATTTTTTGTTGTATTTTATTATTTTTACAAATTCTTTAAATCATAATAGAATTTTTATTGTTATTCAAAATTATGGTTGTTTAGTACTAATTTTTCAGGTACCAAATTTTTTCCATTCTCTTTATTCCTTTTTGAAAATCACAAAGGTGGAGAAAGGAATGATAAAAAGAATTATAAGTAAGAAGAAATTTCACTAAGGGGGAGTTCATTTAAGGGGAAGTTATTATAAAAGAAGATTTTTGTATGGAAGAAAATGATAAATCTCATTCATAAAATCATGAATATGATCAACATGGATTTCAAATCCTAAGGGGGAGTAAGTCGTATTTATTATGATTCATATTTAAAGGGAGATAAGTTTTTCTTTTATGCTCATAAATAAATTTTCTAAGACCTTATATTTTTTTTCTTAAGGATATTTGTGCTTTCCCAAAAGAGGGATATTTTTGAGTCAATAAGGTTTCCTTATGACTTTTCCATTATTATAAATTTTGAAAACCCAAAACACTCAATCTTAAGGCAACATTTTATTTTCCCTAAGAATTATCTTAATAAAGAGAAATTTCCTTCCCCAATGAAATTTTAACATTATCTATGTTTTCATTGTTCATTTTATAGTTTATATAAATCTAACTCCTTTTATTCTTAATTATAAAATTTTGTTTATCATATAAAACCTTGAGATCCTATAAATCCTTAGTTTTAGAGTATTTTCTTTTCAGGTTCATATATCAGGTTCCCAACATAGATTCCAAATTCTTTGAAATTTAGACTTCGAGTTCTCTGATATTTAGAATCCGAATTCTCGAAAAATAAGACTCCGAATTCTCTGAAATTCATATTCAAAATTCCAAAGAATTTAGATTCAAATTCCTTAGAATTTAGACATAGAATTATTCATAATTCAGTCTCCAAATTCCATAGAATTCAAACTCCGAATTCATCAGAATGGAGACTCTGAATTCTTCAGAATTTTGGCTATGAATTACTTAGAATTCAGACTCAAAATTATCTAAAATTCAAACTCCAAATTCACTGAAATTCAGACTCCGAATACCTCATAATTGAGACTCTTAATTATCTGAAATTCAGAATCAGAATTCTCTTACATTCAGGCTCAAAATTACTCATAATTTAGACTCCAAATTCCTCAGAATTCAGACTCTAAATTCCTCATAATTCAGACTTAGAATTCCTCATAATTCAGACTCCTAATTCCCCAAAATTCCAACTATAAATTATTTATAATTTAGTTTCCATAATCTATATAATTTAGGTTCTGAATCCTTTGAATTTTTTTTATAATATCTATGATTTATAGTCCCCAAATTAATTTTTTTTTATAATCTGAACTTTATTTTTTCCTTAGAATATGAAAAATTAGATTTGGATAAGCAATATTTTTTTACACGTGTTATAGTTATTAAAAAATGTTTTACTTTCGGTTTTTAACTAACCATTGTATGAGTGACACGTATATAGTTCCCTCTGAAATTGAAGAAAAAAATGATCGTTGGAGGAGGTAGCCAACTGTCGGTGAAGTGACTATAAATAGAAGCTCATTTGAATGAGCTCATTATAGATCCATCACTCTAGATATTTCAAGCTGCTGAAGTGATTTCTAAAGAGATAGAGAGACTCTCATGCCTTATGCGTACTAAACATCTTGTTTAGCTTGCTTCTTGTGACTTTGATTGTTTTTGTGTACAATCAAAGACATCCAGGGATAGGAAGATAGAGGTCCAGACTACCAGAAAGTTTGAGGACTTCGATGGATAGGAAGACAAAGGTACCAACTACCTTAATGTTCAAAGGCTAGCAGGGATATCAAGACAGATTCCGATATTCCTATTAAGGACTTATCTTGGTGTGGGTAAGACAAACATTCTTTAAATTATATATCGAGGGAACTTTATAAAAGGTTGTTGGATACCCTACTATTTGGGTTAAAAGATTTCATACTTGTTACTTGTTTTTTTAAGTTTATTTATTCTATTTGTTGATAAAGGAAGAAAGTATAACCTTTTATACTTTCTTATTCTTTTTTATACTCTGATTAGTAAGATTCTTTTCACTTTAAGGTAGAATATTTTCCTTGTAAACTTTCTTTAAGTTTCATTTCCGTAACCACATTTCCATAACTGAGAAAGTTTGTTGAACTAAATGAGGTCTTGTAAATTTACCTTATTTAACCTTGTTAAATATAGTTTTCCTTAGGGTTAAAAATTAATGTTTTTATACTTACATTTCACCCCTCTTCTAATTGAGCATCTGGGTTCATATTTTGATCCTACATGAATCACTAACTTGTTCACTCATGTATTTTTCAACTTGGATAGATGAATATTTTAAAATGATTTTGATTTTTTTTAAAAATTATAATTGGTAAATATATTTTTATCTTTCACTTTAAATACATTAAAAAAATAATTTTCAAAAGATATTTTAAAATCGTTATCACACAACCGGTTAATTATTATAAAATTTATTTTTAAAGGGTGTGATTTTTTTTAATATTATTTGAGTTAGCGAAACTAATGATACCTTCACCATTATATTACCCTTGGAGTTATAATCAATGGTGATGTGACCTCTATGTAGTTTATAAATTTGATTGAATTCATAGAGGTTTTCAAACATGTGTGTTGAGAATCCGATTTCTTTTTTTCCATAGTTCATTACTCATAAAATAATTTTCATTCAAAATCATGAACCTAAAGGGTTTTATACTCAAATGACCATATGTCGGCTAATGTTATCTAATAAATATTTAAATATCTAGATTTACTGAGTTTGAGATTTTATTTTAGAAATAATGGATGAATGGTTAATTGGTTTTGGTATGACATATAATGAATTTCTATATAAACATTTATAAATTAAATTTACGATTCAATTATAGTAATTGAAAAAAATAATGGTATAATTTTTTTTAAAAAGTGGGGTTTTATGGATTTTTTTGAGATTATAGTGTGATTTGAGAATCCAAGAATAAATTATTCTTTTCTATGTGTTTGATAGCTCAGAATTTTATTTATATTATTTAAAAATTGATTGAATTTATGAATATTTATCTTAATATATTTTATACTATATATAATATTATTAATATCTGTTTGATTTTTAACATCCATAGATAATCCGTTCTTTTATTTGAAGATTTGTTATTTTTCATTAAGAAATAACTTTAATATTTTTTAAGTTTTTTAATAGTAAATAATGTTCAAGTAAACCATTTTCAAGTTTACCATGTGTGTAATTTAGGATTTTTTATTTAAGGTTACAGGAGGATTAAGAGGAAGAATAAGATAGGGAAGAATTAGGAGAAGAATTGGAAGAGGTGGAAATGTAAATTGGGTTACTAAACCCTAATTCCTTTTTCATCATGTTTCATAATTCACCTATCACATTCATCAATTGAATAGGTTGATGGTTTTTAGTTCATGGAGTCATCAACTACAATCTAGGATATAAATTTGGGAGCCTTCATAACTTTATTCCTTTGTTTATTCATGTTTTTATAGATGGGGCATTCTATCTTGATGTGACCCTTTTTCTTGTATTTATATCATTTTATATAGAGTTTCACTTTTTGGGTTTTATTGAAATATTTATTCTTCATAAATAATTTATTAATGTTCATGGTGGGTTGAGAAAATTATTAAACTACACTTGTAGATGAAGCATCAATGGTATCTTTAATGTTTATTTTTTTCTTTACTTATTTGTCATTGTTGGACTCCTTATAAACTTCTCAATTTATATTAATTTCATATGTCATTAGAGATATGATAAGTTCTTCAACCACTATTTTATTCATATCCTTCGCATCATGTATAGTAGTGGACTTGGGTTCCCAATTTTTTTAAGAGGACACATATTATATTTTTTTCTAAGGTTTATGTAGAAAAATCCTCAAAAAGAGACTTTCAACCATTCCATATGTTATAAATATGTGTAAAATTACTTGTAATTAATTCATTTGGTTTTATAAAAAAATTTAAACATATAGCCTATACAAGTCTAATATGGTTATATTTAACTTTGTTGGTTCCTTCATTAGTGACTTCTAGCTATTTTCATATTTCAGGTACTATTTTACATGTAAAAAAATAATTAAATATTATGTTGATAAAGACCAAAATGTACAAAATTAATTTATTTTCTATTAATATCCATGGATTTAATATCATTAGGTGTCCCCATATCTTTAGATTCTTTAAGAGGAGTATGTTAATTCTTAACTATTTTCTAGATAGGTTAACTAATGCTACTAATAAAAGTTTACATGTGTTTTTTCCTGTAATAAGAATCAACACTATTAAAAATAAGACTATGAAAATATTAGTTTGATTCCATTGAAACTGATTAAAATTTGGAATCTATTAAGATTTTTTTTGAAAACAATATTTAAACACAAATTTGAATATAAGGATATTTTTTGTAAAAATAGATATAACTATTTGATACTAATTATTGTTCAAAATATATAAAAATAGGGAGATGATTTCTCTTTTAAAAATTGAACAAAATAAAAAAGGTAAATTAAAATAATTTAACGATATTTATAAGATAAAATGATAATGTTTTAAGTTGATAAATTCAATACTTATTTAAAAGTTAATTTTAACATTATTTGATAATGTATGCACAATTAAAAATCAACATATAAAATATATAAAATTATGAATACCATGTTTGAATGATGTAATGCGTAAATTGAAAGAGAGAGAAAACATTGTTTGATAATGGTGTTTGGAACTATTTGGGCATGATCCCCAATTTCACCACCCCTTAGGTTGAGAGGTTTATTTTATTACTCCTCTGATATTGAAGGTGATTAAGAAACCCATCCCTCACAATTATGGGTTGTGGGAACCCTTTCGAACTTCATCAGTAGCCAAGGAGCCCATCCATCAATATTTAGATAACGAGAAATACTGTAGGAAGATGAGAGATTGAGAGAAGATGTAGGATGAGAGACTTCGGGAGATTGAAGAAAAATTGAGATTGTATCTTTGAGGTATCTTTGAGATAACTATAGATTCATCTTCATAGTTTCTTTGATTTAATAAAAGAGATGCTGGAAAAGTTAGTTGATGACATCCATGATTACTGAGGTCTATAATTATAGTCTCCAAATGGGTTGGGAAGGGTCTGGAATTATCTAGATCAATTAATGTTAAATAATACAAAAATAGCGGAACTTGGACTAGTAATAAGTTATCCTTCAAATGAGATGTCTTGGCACGACCAGATACCCAGTTTTCCTCATTGGATGGCTTGCGGGACATCAGGAGCATACTGGTTTTGTATAAACTCCACTAGCGAGCTACCACTAGCTAGAGGCTGGAAAATGGCCTTTTAGAAGAAATATGCATCATTTGAACTCTCTCAACCCATCCATTATTTACTACTATTCTCCAAGCATTTCCATGACCATGTAATATTATTCTAAATTATTTAGTTGAAATGAGTAATTCCTTTAATGGATTATTCATATGGAATAATACTTTGATAGATTTTTAAAGTCTTAAATTGAATAACTATGATACATTAAAAATTCTACCATGATCATTTCAATTCATAATTGATTCTATTAAACTTAGGATTTGAGTTTAAAACATACAACTAGAAAACAATCAACTAATTTTTTAGAACTATTAATGAGTGTTTATGATCCTAAAATAACCACGAGGGAGAGAGGTAAACCAAATTCATGAATCTTCTTTGTTTATATATTCAGATAAAAATGTGAGTACCATAATTTTTTTTAATACCAGACTTTTAAAAATGGGAATGTCACACTTGAAAAAAAATCATAATATTTTCTATTTTTCTTAACTGAGTTGTAATTATACTTCAAATGGACCTTATTGACACATGAAAAACATTATTTATCTTGTTCTTTAGCAAACCCATGTGTCTTATTCTTCTTGGTTGAGGGCTGTGTAGAATTATTAAACATGAAATTGGCGTTAGGAACTTTTTATCTTCCCTTCAATATATCCCCCATTAGTTCCCTAGGTCTTTCATGTCTCATGTCCTTATCTGATTAGTAAATTAGTTTGAGGAGTACCAAGAGTGAATTCTCAATATTGTTCAATTTATAATTCAAAATAATACTAGAGAAGATCTGAGTTAGTGAATAAAGAATAATATATATTCACAACTCATCAGGTTTCTTAAAACCTAATACATCTATACACTAAATATAGCCAATCATCATGACTACATGTGGAATAAATAAAAAACCATATCCAAGAATGCACATGAAAAGTTCCTTATATATATTTTAATGGTATTATATTTAATTATACTAATAAAGAGCACAAATTTGGGAAAAAAGTTATATGTATCCATATCCTCACGTGACTTCTAGTTCTCACTAGTGTTAGATGATAACATGAGGCACTGGGAATCCAATGTGTTATCTACATGTTTCCACAAGATAACTTTTTCCTCCTCAATATCCTTTTTAGAAGGATCTTCCATAAGAATAGGGGAATCCATATGATATAATTTCTTATCATCCAATATTATGATATTGAAGCACCTATATCACTCCTAGAAATTCATGTTTTTAAGAGATTATCTTTCTCTAGTATTGATCCCTGTGGTAATTTCTAGGTCATATACTATTACATTTTCTATAATAAATAAAAAACAAGTCTTTAGTACTATATCTTGATTACCAAAATGTGACATAATAAATTTGATTTATTAGTCTCCCACTATTTTATAAAATCACAATATCCCTCACAATTGGATTCAGAATATCTTGTTTTATAGATTGTATAGTGGAAATTATATATATTTAAATTATCATAAACCACTAAAGTGCTTGGAAATTTATTGAATGTTATTTAAGTAGGTGGTTTTTAACTGGATTAACTCAATTTTCATTGATCCATTGAGTAGAATCCCCAATCCCAAAAAACCGAACATAAATTTTCTCAAATGTTTCTAACCATTTGCACTAAGTCTCATGGAGGTGACCAACATTAAATTTGAACTAGGTTATGTTGATCCAGAACATTATAAAAAATTCACTGATAATTGCAACCTAATTTTATTTATCATTCTTGTGAATTTTTAATCTCACTCACATATTTAACCTTTAATAAGTAAAATCATTCATCAATTTTTAAGTATTTTCATTTTCGCATGATTTTTTAATATCTCATGTGATTGTATAACATCCAAAAAATGATATAGTTAACAGTGCATGAAAAGAAATAATGACATGATCCCGATTTTTTTCTATTAATTTTTCCATTGAGCATATAATAGATCATCCTAGATCATGGGGTGATTACTTGTGTTGTATACTAAATCAAATTACAACACTCATAAAAAAATTATGTATTATTCTAGTTTGGTTCCAAGTTATCTCGTTTCCTAGAACCATGTTGTTACAAACTACTCCTGTTTTTACAATGCATACCCACATGCATGTGAGGAGAACCTATGATGCAAGAATTAAATTTTATAACTCAAATTTGTACGTGAATACATTTATACACTTAAAGATGGTGGGAATGTTAAAAAACCATTTAAAGAAGATAGTTCCAATCGATATTTTCCTAGATGTCACACCCCCTATTAAAAGCAGAAGGTCTCTTTGTTAACATTATAGACTTATTCCACTAATGAATTAATATATATTTCTGTAAAAAAAATAGTTATCTCTCTTGTACTTATCTATTCATGAGAATGCACACTAGGAATTCACCCCCCATTCACATACAAACACAGATTTCCAAAATCAAATCAATAATTAGATAACTATTTATTGGCCCTTCGTACTCAAATCAATTTTTCAATAGTATCACTGATACTATATCTAATCCCTCTATCTGAATGATAAAAATTTAATAAAAATTTGGAATTGAATAATTAATTGATTGATCAGATACAATTAAAGGAACCATGTATAGGGAAGAATCATAGAAAATAAGGAAATTTCAATTTTTAATACAGAATAAATAATAATATAATTTATTCTTGGGAAAATACTCTATTCATTCCAAGTATATTAGGAAATTACATATGTACAATAAAAAATAAAAATGGTTCCTTAATTGAAAAAACAATCCTTGTGATATATGTTCATATCCAGATCACCATAACATGAAGAAACAAAAATGGATTCCCTCTAGATCATCCACACATGTAACAAATCAATTTAAAAAATATTCTTCAATTATTGAGTTCTATCACATAATGATAAAGTCCTTAAGATGCTCATATGATCAACAAAAGATCATTCAATCGATTATCAAACTCACAATGATCTGTTCTTGATATTCACTTCAATTTCTCTCATTAGAGTCTTGAGATATGGGAGGATAATTGAATGATTCACCCAAAATGGGTTCTCTTACCATTGATACCTCAAAAATAGTTTAAATAGTTTGATTTAACATCCAAAAAATTCACTTAAATATTTGGATATATTAAACCTCTTAAACCTTCCCAAAACCAAATGAATGAGTAAGTAACCATATTGTACATTCCATATAAATTTCACTATTATATGGAGACATTATAAAATTCCATGATATGAACCACAATCCACTAATTTAACTTGTTCCTCAGATAATTATTTAATGCTCCTTGAATTAGTAATGTTCATTTGAAAAATATTAGTTCCTCATATTCAGTTTTATAATTAAATAAACTATAAATACCTTGAGATATAAAATAAAATCTATTTATAATAAAATTGAATAATATATCTTAATTAATTTACATGTGATTATTTACTTTTATGGTCACTGGTCCCCACACATGGGCATAACATCTTCCTGAACTCTAATTTATCCATATTGGTGGATCTTATGGATACAATTTATGTGTGACCCTCTATGTTCTTGTCCTAATAATAATGAGATTAAATCACAAACCAAGATCAATACTTAGCAACACACATAGAACCTTAAGAAGGAAGGATAAGTCATAACTATAAATACCTCATCTGAATGATAAATATGAATTATAATCCCTTTGTATTGATATCTCATCAATGAGGTTTTATAATTTATTTTATCAACCTATGAACATGATAAATATATTTTTACTATACTGAAATAAAATTATTGATGTACCATAAGGACATGGATTTAATAGATAGATCCATTAAAATAAAAGGTCCAAATATATCTACATTAATTAACTTAGAAAATACAAATACTTTATTGACATATTCATTAAAGCCACAATTCGCAGGATGCACGAAATGCATCCTACCTCCCTGTGAGAATATTTTGTCATAGTTTTTTTCAATGCATCAAAGTATAAGACTCATTATATGCATTAATAATAATACAAAATTGAAGAATCAATACACATATTTGTGGATAGTAATATCCAATGGCACATGAAAAATATGGAATTCCTATATGTATGTCAAATCTTATAACCTCCTCTCATAATGAGGTTGAATATCTTGAGAATAATTATTAATGAATTATAAGACTTCTACCCCAAATAGATTGTTTCATCTATTTTTAGGTGATTTCATCAGACCATTAAACATTTCTTTAAGAATATCATCATAGAATATAAAGGTTTTCATCATAGAATAAAATTTAAATAAAATTTTTATGTAAAAAATACACTAAGAACATTATCAAATTAAATGTTATGAATAATAATAACCATCTTGTGATATGAAATTTATTAATATTCAAGTGTATGAACGTATAGGTAATTGAATGTATAGAGTAATTGGTTCTAGGGAACTAACTAATATTTGTTCTATGTTGCTTCACCTAACCTCAGCCTTAAAACCTATGGTGATGGTGAAATTGTCTCTATCTGGTTTAACTAAGTAGAGTTATAGAGATATAATATTTGGAAATCTCAATAGTTAACAATAAAATAAATATCATTTTAAACCCCAGTAATACCCCACTTGAGAATTATTCTCAATGGTCAATCTTAACAATCTACCACTTATTTTTTTTCATGTATTCCACAAATCCCATTAAACCTACCCAATTACTAAATGAAGACTTTTTATATTTCTCCCTTTTTTGTGTCACCATGGTTACCCACTGTAGTTATAATCATATAATCTTATGAAGATAATTCCTCATCAATTTTCCAAACTAAAACTACATTTTCTATTCTCATAATTTTTTTTGAATTCATAAATAGAATTCCTTAAAACTCTCAATGCCAGTTATCAATTTGAATTTGTTGAGGCCCTATAAAGAATAGACACCATGTTTTCTATCCATGGAACTACTCTGTCTAATTCAAGAACAATTTACACTACATCTGAAGACCATTGTAAGGACCCATGTTTTTAATACTGTAGTTTTGAGTAGAAATTAGAATTTTTGATTTCAGATTCCTTTAAAGCGGAAAATGGTTTTTTATTAAATTAGAGGTTGAGATCTAATAAATTTTCTAACCACTAGTTTTTTCCAAAATAGGATGTTTTCTCTAGGGCATGTGTTTTATGGAAATACAAGCCATTCTAATTTCAGAGGAATAAATAATAGATAATATTTAATAAATTGAATATTAATTTATTCACGTAGGTTCATTCAAACGTAACTATTGAATGGAGCATTAAATTGATATTCTATTTACACCATTGAGCTTAGAATAAGATTTTTAACCTAGGTGAGGCATAAACTCATGTTGGATTCTAAGGCTGGCCTGAGCCTCATTTTTATTTCTGTTTTCATTTCATCATTTTATTGTTTTTACATTCTCTTATTTCCTCCACCTTTTCAGGAACACCTCTCCCATAACTAATCTTTAACATGGAATAATGGAAAATAAGGATAATTAGAAATATAGGTAGATAGGGATGATAATAGGGGTACCATTGTGAGACCCTTTATGTGTCGGTTTGTCATGAAACAGTCATGGAATATCAAATCAAGCCAAGATTCGACGGTTTCCACCCAAAGGTAGGTTTGTTTATGTATTCTCCGTAGATCCACATAGATTTTTTTTTCTAAATTTAAAGCCCTATTATTCTTGTATAAGACCCATAGTGATGGTATTTGTTGATTTGGTGGAAAAAAGAGGATTTGGGTGATCTGAATGTTTTCTATTTGGGAAAACCAAGTTACATGGCATGGAGTCCAGGGTCACATGCTATGTGTTCTTCCCATTTGGGGAAGATGGAGTTTAAGGGTTTATACTCCATGTATAAGGGTTTTAATGAATTATACTAGTAATCAAATATGTAAACGAGTACCTGGCCAGGAAAACCTATGCAGTGGTATATGGCCATGTGGAGTACACGACCATACACCTTTTCGGTTTCATGCCATGTAGCAGTACATGACCTGACCAAGTATTCAGCTAGGACAGATGAGTGACATAGGATGTTACCCTATGTAGGGTATATGACATATCCCCTACTTACATTCCATGTTATTGGGGAATTTACTTTCCCTGGACGGCATGAGTACACGCCCATTTAGTGTATCAGTATATGTCCCACACCCCTTTTTTCCATAAATCGCACATGAATTAAATTATTACCAACCATAATTTAAACTCACAAATGAATGCGATAGTTATCATTCATCATTTCAATCCACATATGAATTCCATTTTAACCATTCAACATTTAAATTCATTTATCAATTCAATAATTATTTACTCACATACATCACATGTCTAAAAACATTACATTAATCAAGATTAATCAATATTAATCCCCTTTCCGTAATTCAACATCACAATATTCCATTAATTATTTCATAAATTAATTAATCCAATTCAATCAATTTCCATATTACAACCATTGACCAATTTATTAATTCAAAAATTAATTAACCCAATTAAATAATTTACATACACCCATAATATCCCATTAATTAAATAAAAAATTAATTAATCACATAATTTCCAAAAAATTAATACAACAATTAATTAATCACATCAAATCCAATATCTAATTCCATAATTAATTAATCCTGATTCAAAATTTCAATTTCCTATAATTAATTCAACAATTAGTAATCCAATTCATTATCCAATATTCCCATAATTAACTTAAAGCTTAATTATTCCACCAATAACACAATTTCGATATTCTGATAAGTAATCCAACAATAATTATTACCAGTTCCACAATCCCATGATAAATTAATCTATCAAAATTAATTAATTCAATTAGAAAAATAAATTTGTAAAAAGCCCTAGAAATTGTACAATTACATAAATGTAATTGAAATCAGGAATATGGGATTTAAATAATAGAACAAATACCTTGTTTTGTAACAAACACTCTCCAATGAAAACCCAATTGATATAAGACAACTAAATAAAAAATGAAAGAAGAGATCCAGTCCAAAACATATTATCAATATCAACCCCCAAACCCACAACTATGAATCGATCCATCACTTAATCCAAAGGAGGGGAATAGATGGAAACCAAATAAAAAAACATACTAGTGGTTGAAAAATAAACCACCTTGACCAAAGATTGAGAAATTTCTCCAAATCTACTAATATTTTCCCAAGGGTCGGAGGAGGAAGGCTACATGCATTAAAATATACCAATTGATCTGCATAACACCTTTCAATTTTCTACTTAGGGAATTAAATTATGTGTAATTCCATTACACAACATCTAATTTTTTTTTATTATTTTACTCCAAAAATCCCATCTCCTAAAGTTATTTTATCCTGATAAAAAATTTACATGTCATGTAACCCACATATATGATGTGTAAATTTTCTTAAAACTACGTTTTAGTGAAAAATTATACTTAATAGATCTTACCACCTCAAAGCCCCCCAATTCAAACCAAACTATAGATAAAGAGAAAACATGAAAGGAACATTCCTATGAAAAGAATGAGATCTTATAGTAAGGATATCAGATCTTATAGAAATGATGTCTGAGGTCAATATTTTATGTTCTAGATTTATGAATAGTATATTTTGAAATATTTTCATCCCTTTTAATATCAAATCTAATAAGGATATAGTAATATATAAGCCCAATGTCTAAGAGATTTTTTTTATCCCTATTATTTGGGAATAATAAATACTAATGGCATTATATATTCCACTTTAACTATAGAAAGATAAACATAGTTTTTCTTCTTACTACCCCATGAGATGAAGGATTTTCCATGTACGTGGAAATTACCACAAGAACTTTTGCTATATAGTTATAATTCCCTAAAATAAGTATAATAAAAACTTGTTAATTAATATAAGTTGCCTTTCGATAAAAAACCAATATTTTTATTTCCCTTCAAATAACAAAAAAATACTTCTAACATATTTGGGATGAGATTCCATTGGGTTTGATTGAAAATGAGAAAAAAGAATAACATTGAACTTGATGTCAGTCTGGGTCACAACAAGATAAGGTTACCTATTAATCAAACTTCAAAAAATCTTGTTTTTTACCTTTTTACCAGCTTTATCCAAAATTATCTTACAAGTGTTAACCATTGGTGTACTAATTTCAATAGCCTAATCCATTCCAAATCATTTTAAAACATCATTAGTATATCTAAATTGGTTTAGAAAAATAAATTCATTTATTTGAATTTTTTTGAATCCAAGATTGAATTTGAGTTCACCCAAAAATCATAGTTTATATTCGCCTTTTCATTAAAACAGAAAATCCAAAATATAAAGATTAATTGGTTAAGAAAAAATAAAATCCTCAATGTGAATTTGGAAAAGTAAAAAAATCATTTTAGATGAGTTTTATAAAAATATTCAAAATCAATTTTCCAATTTTAAATCCATTTGGTAAAATCAAGTTAGATAAAAATTCATTCTAAGATTTGGGGGCTTAATTTATTCTTAAAAGATCATTAGTTAATTTAAAAACATGATTTGGGAAAGCATGTTTTCCAAAACAAGTTTGTTGTTTCCAAAAAACATTTTCCTTAATAAAACTATTTAAAAAAAAACTTTTAACATCTACTTGAATGTTTTTTATGTTAAATAATCTTTTAAAAAATAATTTAATAAATAGTTTTTTGTAAAATTTTGATTAAAAAAACATGAATTAATTCACCTAATGTATTAGTTATTTTATTAAAGACTAGATATACCTTTCTTGAGTTTTAGTACCCTAACAACACACCTTTATCATTATTTAAATCAAATTATCCAACATTTTCTAGGGTTTTGAGAATAAAGAATTTAAAACAAAAAACATTTAAAAATAAAAATTTTGGTTTTTTTATTTCTATAATGTCTGTAAGGGGTCTTTTTGAGAAAAGGAATTATAAGAACATGATTAATGATAAATAATGATGTAGTTATACCTAAACCCAAAATTATTATTGTAAATTTAATTCATTTAAAAGTGTTTTATAAATTTATAAGATAGTTCAAATTTGACTCTCAACTATATTATTGTGTTAAGGTGTTATTAGAGAAAAAAATGAATAATTACATCTTTGAGAAGAACATAATTCATAAAATTCATTATTTTAAAATTATCCTCCATGTAATATTAAAATATAGATAAATTGAAATAATTTTTTCATTTTTAACTTTTTAAATTTTTTTTATGAATTCTTTTTAAAATTCACATTTATGAGATATGAGGTTTTCCCAATTGAATATTGTAAAATAATAAATAATAATGAAATATATATGACTTAACTCTATGAATTTCAATTTGAGAAGGTAGAAATAAATCAATATGAATTAATTCAAGATATTTAGAAGAATAAATTAATTATTTTAGATTTAAATGAGTATTTGTGTTACTTAACATATATTCTTACTTCACAAACCATGTTATATTTGAAATATAATTTGGGAAATTATCGTACTAGTTGATAATGGTTGAGTTTGACAAGTGAGAATGTGCTAAAGTGACCAAGAAATCTATACCAAACCCATAAATTATTAAGTCAATAAGGTTTCCCTATGACTTTTCCATTCCAATATGTTTTGAAATTAAAAAACACTCTATCTTAAAGAAAAAATTTATTTTCCTTAAGAATTATCTTAATAAAGAAAATTTTCCTTCCCCATGGAAATTTTATTATTACCTATGTTTTTAATTTTCAGTTTATAGTTTATCTAAATCTAACTCATTTTATTCTTATATCTAAAATTCGGTTTCACATCTAAATACTAGAGATCATATAAATCCTTAGTTTTAGAGTATTCTGTTTTTAGGTTCTGATTTCAGTTTTCGAATTCGGATTCTGAATTCTCTGAAAGAAAAACTTCAAATTATTTGAAATTCAGACTCCGAATTCTTTGAAAACCAGGCTATGAATTCTTCAAAATTTGGACTCTAAATGCTCTGAAATTCAGATTCCTAATTCCTTAGAATTCAGACTCCGAATTCTCTAAAATTTAAACTCTTAATTATCTAAAATTCAGACTCCAAATTCTTTAGAATTCAGACTCTAAATTCTTATAAATTTTGACTCTGAATTATCTATAATTTAGACTCTGAAATCTTCAGAATTCAGAATCCTAATTCCTTAGAAATTTTACTCTGAATTCCTTAGAATTTAGAATCCAAATTCCTTAGAATTTAGAATCTGAATTCTTCAGTATTTAGACTCTGATATCCACAAAATTTATACTCTAAATTCTTTAGAATTCAGATTCTAAAATCTATATAATTCAGGTACTGAATCCTCTGGAAAACAAAATCCTAATATCCGTGGTTTATAGTCTTCAAATTATTATTTGTTTAGACTCTGAACATTATTTTTCCACAGACTCTAGAAAATTATATTTTTTTAAACAATATTCTTTTTCTTACACTATTTATAGTTATGAAATGATGTCATAGTTTCAGTTTCTAAATAACCGGTGTTTGAGTGACACGTGTACAGGTCCCTCCGAAATTCAAGGAAAAATATGACCATTGGAGGAGGGAGCCGACCGTTAGTAACGTGCCTACAAATTGGAGCTCATTTAAATGAGATCATTATCGATCCATCACTCTAGAGATTTCATATTGTTGAAGTGATTTCTAGAGAGTGGGACTCCCATGCCTTGTGCATAATTGATATCTTGTTTACATTTCTTCATGCGACTTTGATTGTTTCTGTATAGAATTGAGGACTTCTTGGGATAATAAGACAAAGGTGCTGACTACCCTATAGTTTGAGGACTTCCGTGGATAGAAAGATAGAGGTTATGACTACCATGAAGTTCAAGGGCTTGTGGTGATAACAATATAGATTCCGATATCCCAATCGTGGGCTTACCCTAGTATAGGTAAGACATACTTTCTTGAAAGTATAAATCAAGAGACCTTTATCCATGTTTGTTGGATAAACTACTCTTTGGGTTAAAAGATTTCATACTTATTACTTGTTTTGTTTCAAGTTTATTTCCACTGTATTTTGATAAAGGAAGAAAGTATAACCTTCTTATACTTTCTTGTTCTTTTGTATACAATGATTAGAAAGATTTTATTCACTTTAAGGTAGAATATTTTCCTTGTAAACATTCCATAAGATTCATTTACAGAACCACATATCAGGAACTTAGAAATTTTGTATAACTAAAAGAGGTTTTGTGAATTTAACTTTTTTAACCTTGTTAAACATAGTTTTCCTTAGGGTTAAAAACAAAAGTTTTTAATCTTACAATTCACCCCCTCTTGTAATTTAGGATCTACATTCATATTTTGATCCTACAATTGGTATCAAAGGAGGTATATAAAATACTTATATTCACTTATAAGTTTTCTTTCTCATGTTTTCATTATTCAAAATATTTTCCTTACATAGGATTTTAATACTTTTTTACAAACTTTTACTATTAACAAGTTTTGTGAAAATGTCTTTTTATTTTAGATGGAAGGAATTAATATTGGTTTGATTGAAAATATAAATCCTACTACACCACCTATATTTTATGGGAATGATTATGAATATTGGAGAGATTATATGAATACTTTTTTTATTAATACTGGAGTAAAGAAACTTTGATATGACTACTAGATATTACAATATTCATGATAAGGATGTCAGAAGTTTTTCTAATAATGAAAAGTCAGAATATCAAATAAACTACAAGGTACGCAATACTTTGTTGTGTTCCATGACCAGGAATATATATACTCAAATTTCTTCTTGTAAAGCTACTAACTATATCTGGAAGAAATTAGAAGTTACACATTTTTGTACATCCAATGTTATAGACACTAAAAGGGCTATACTTAGAGCAGAATATCATGGATTTTTATTTCCTTATAGAGAACCAGTATACAAGGTACAACAATGGTTTATGACTATTGTTAATAGTTTAAAATCTATGGGTGAAAAACGTTTAGATAGTGAAGCTCTTGTGGACAAGATTATATATATCATTAATAATGAGTGGGAATCTAGGAGAACTATTTATGAGAATAGGAAAGTATCACATATTACTCTTGATGAAAATTTTGAAACTCTTATTCAACATGATACAAAAATGAAAAGAGATGCTGATATAAATAAGAAGAAAAATGGTAATGGGAGTGTAACCATTACTACTACTAAAGATAAGACTCCTGAAAGGATTATAAGATCCATGTCAAAGAAAGTCACTGTTTTATCTGAATCAAGTGAGCCTAAACATTATGAAAATGATCTAGCGGATATTGCTCGAAGGATGAACATGATATTTGGGAAGAAATACTTTCATTATAGATATAATAAAAAAGAACAAAAAGATAATAAAGACTCGTAAGTCACCTCTTATGAATGAAAAAGAGTATGGAATATAAGGACAAATGGTCGTTATGTAACACCCTGAGCTTCCATGATACGCTTCTCATTTAATAATGCAATAGCTTGCATGGTACGCAACTTCGAGTTCTAAAACACCGCGACTAATCAAAGTAGCCGTTATGAATAGTAATAACCACTTTTTAAAATTATAGAAATTTTATATTTAAAAATGGACTTCATTTTTGGATTCGGAATATCGAAATTAGCCTATGTTGAATTTTTAGTATTTTTCTGAGAACTTCTAATTTTTTATGAATAGTGAAAAATACTTAAAAACAACTTTTTTAATCAAAATAATTTATAGTGATAAATTATACTATTTAGTGGTTTTAAAGTATAATTAGAATATATTTTTACCATTTTATCCAATGGTGGTTATTAGAATTAATTTAACATTGAAATTGGACATAAACAATTGCCAATCTTTTTATATAAATTGTTTCTTAAAAACACGCTATTTGTTGTAACAGCGGGAATTAATTATAAAATTAATTAATGCAACTTATATGTTTGGAATTTTGTAAAATTTACATCATTTTTGAATTCAGAATATCAATTATAGCTTAGGGTGAAATTTTGGCATTGTTCTGAAAAACTTCAATTTTTGATGAATAATGAAACCACTAAGTGGTAGTTAAATAACTGATTTTTCGTTTAAATGAAATATTACAACTTCTGTGATTTTATTTTCAAAAATCCGACATACAAGGTTGTCATTAAGAAGTAAAATGTGGTTCAATGAGATCAAAATAATTTTTTGGTGAATAGTAACTTTTAAGTTCTTAATCGCGATTAGAGGTAATTAGTGTAGTTTAAGGTAAAAATAATGTTTTAATAATATGAGATGAGCTTGACACTTGTCCTACTTCTATTGGATGAGTCATGGCCGACCAAGACAACCCATGGGTCAACTTGGGGACCCCATGGAGCCACTTTGGTTGGAAAATGACATTAATATATATATATTTAATGTTAAAATTAAATTGACACAAACATGAGTTGTTTTACTAAAACAGTTTTTATGTGGGGTTACACAAGTCCAAATTTTTATTATAAATATTCATTAGAAAGATAAAAAGATTTCCTACATCATAGTATTTTTTTTATAATTTTTAGACATTAAATAAATTAAATTAATTATGACATCATGATGATGCAACGATGACCTCATTATTTAACGATTTAAATAAAATGGAAAGATAATGTAAAATCCAAAGCGTACACTTGTCAAAAACCTATTGGATGAGTAGATGTCGAACCCTTATCATCGTATCCTCGAATTATATAAGTGTGGGACCTCTAAAATCCAAAACTCATTTTATAATAATGTGACCTTTCTTTACATTCCAAGAGTGCCCCTCCTCTCCACTTATAAAAGGCCCCCACCTCTCCCACCTCATTCACACCTTCAAGCCATTTGGCTTGGACAAACTCTGCCCAAATACTCTCCCAACTTCCCCCTCTTACTCCTAGAAGCCTCACTTTTGGCAGAACTCTTCCCAAGGAAGCCTTTGGCTCAAATCAAAAAGAGTTACCCGATTTTGAGGTAATGTCTTCTCTAACGTTGTTTTGTTTTATTTTTCTACTCCAACCCCCTAAAATCTTTTTATTCATTTATATTGTAACAACACCATTATCCTCAATATAATAGGATGTTGTTATAAGAAGGATTCGAGCTACACTTACACAAACCTACATCTAATGGTTAAAGAACATACGGTTTCTGTGGATGGCGAATTTCTGCCTCACGAAACGATGATTGTTCAACACTCATATAACACCTTCAACAGTGGCCATTAAGATGTCACTATATTTATATATGATATAAAATATGTTTATGTTTTAATTATTCTTCTGTATTTCTCATTTATGGCATACTTTATGATTTCCATTATGGGTAAAACGCGATAATTTCATTTTAGGAAGTGCGGACTACCGCCCCCTCAAAGTGATTTGAATTGTTAATGCCATATGTGGGATGTATAAAGGATGGATTAAATGGTATTATATAGTATATTATACTGTAATTATATTATAAATTTATATCATTATGATTTCATTCCATTAAATACGAAATAGAAATGAAAGTAGCGTTCATGCGTACGTACGGCTTACCGTCTCCATGAACGGTGCATTTCATTTATTACCTCTAAATGTTACGTGACATTATGAATGAATGTATATACTGTATATATATGATATATATGATATCTACATCATGAATATTATTTTGGATATAATGGATATTTCACCACATGAACAACTTGTAATTATAAGAAGTTTATTTTTGACTCAAGTACCAAAGATCGACAAAACGACCGTTATTAACTTAAATAATTAAATAATGTTCATAACATGGTAATAAGTGATATAAATGGAATAATGAACATGAAAAAGGTTCTTAAGTAAATATAAATTAACTCTAGTTTATTATTCAGGAGGTTAAAGAACGGTCGAGTCAGGACAAGACGCAAGGTAAGGGAACTTCTTAACCCAATTTCCATTCTTTAGGTTAATCTCCTACTTTCAAATTAAGTCATGATATTATTATGTCATATCTTGTATTTGTACTTTCTTTATGTGTACTTATAGTGAATACACATAATAGATCTATTTTATTTTAAAAATTATCTTTTTAAGGACTTCGTCTCAATCTCCTTTCATTGAGGCATACTTGGTTTATACAAAACTTTCTTTTATACGGTGTATAAACACCTTTGACTTTTACGTTTATTCATAAGGGATATTTTTTATACGAAGCGTTTTACTAAACGACAAAAAGGGAATGTTTTTCTTTCTATACTTACGCGGCGACAACGACTTCTCCGCCGCCGTGACCATTATTTGAGTTTTGGCTTCCTCTACAAGCCATCATTTTTTTTAATGAAAAATAAATACAAAGTTTTAACTTTCTCTAATTTTGGTATTGAAAATGGTTTTGAAAGCATTTTTATTATATCAATGTGTTGTATTGATATCTTGTGTTCGAAATGTGGAAATGTTTTGTTTCCTTTATGCATGTTTTATGTGATATGATTATGTTATGGTTTATGATATGTTTAAACCTATTCATATGAGGAATGTATTGGACTTAATAAGTGACGGGTGGAGCCCGCTATAGCTCCTCGATGCATCGGTAGGTCTCATGAGACAACTAGACGTGGAATTGGCCGAGGCCCTTTCCCAATTTGATTTATGGTTTTGGCCGAGGCCTTAATCATTTTAGACGTCTTGGCCGAGGCCTTGACAAAATGTTTCAGAATGTCTAGCATTATACATCCCCTCATTATGAAAGTGGTTATTGATATTTCATGTGATTATTCGACCAGTAGAATATCCATGTAAATAAGTTAATGGCATTATCTTATTTTACTTTTTCCATATTATGTTGATGTTCAAGTTTAAAAGGCTTTTGTTTTAGTTATACATTGCCTTAAATTTTTATGTTTATTTATGAAAGCTTCCGCAATATTGTTATCCTTACTGAGCATTTGAGCTCACCCCTTTCAATGTTTTAATATTTTCCAGGATGTGAAGAAGTATTTTATGAATGACCTGTAGGGATTGTGAGAAGAGGATATGAGTGTGGACTATGGAGACTTTGTTATTGTAGTTTTTCACTTTATGATGTAATGTAACGTTTACGAATGTATCTAGTGTTTCCAAGGCTACTAAACTAATCGGTCTTTCGAGACTTGATCTTTTGTGATCATGCCAATGTTACGGAGTAATGCACCGACTCTGGGTAGCTGGGGTCGGGGCGTTACAGTTGGTATCAGAGGAAGTTTAGTACAAACCTTGGAAGCTAGATTTAGACAAACTCTGATTAGAGCACGTAGACCTAAGATGAACTTTGAGGATTAGTATAGAAGAACTTCCTAAAATTTTGGTACTGTAGAGATTTTGTGAGTTTTCCGAGTAATACATCCCTGTCTGGATACGAGCTGGTAGAGGCGGCTCTGGCACAGATGTACCTAGGGGTAAAACCCGAAAACACCGCTTTGAGCTAGACTCGAACGGGAACTGGTGCACGACAACGGGCCTTGCTGCACTCTTGGTTACGACACTCCCGGGGGATATGCTTAGGATAATTCCCATTTTCTTTACAAACCACCATGAAGGGTTACGAGTATGTACTTCCTCAAAGAAAACATTTTTATAATTATGGATTATATCCATAATTAGTTCAATTTATGTTAAGTGTTTTACAAGTATGGAATTATGTATTTTGATTCATAAACTAATCTAGTTTATTCCATTGTTTAGAAATGGCGCCTAGTGGAAGGAATGGAAACCGTATCAATGCACGCACTCCGTGTAGGGATTTCCCTCCTGCTCAAGATAATTATTGTGGAGCTAGTGATACAACTGGTGCTGATCAGCTTCTCACCGTACTGGGACAACTCACGCAGGTTATGAATAATAACCTTACTCGTATGGAGCACCCTGATCCGCAACGTGGAGGATCAATGCTAGACCGTTTCATGAGGCAACAACCACCAACCTTCAATGGGAGTACAAATCCTATAGTAGCTGAGCAATGGATAAATTCCTTAGAGAAAATATTCCATGCCTTGGGGAGTAGTGAAAGGGAGAAGGTTGTCATGGCAGTTTACCGCCTCACTGGAGATGCCGTTCAGTGGTGGTCGCTGATTCAAAACACAAAGGAAGATGATGATGTATCGAATATGGAATGGAGCGAGTTCAAAGAGCTTTTCTTAGAAAAATACTTTCCTCGTGACCATCGAGCAGATATGGAAAGGCAATTTCTGAGTCTGAGGCAAAAGGAGGATGAGAATGTCACAAAGTATGAGGCTAACTTTACAAGGTTAGCGAGGCATGCTGCCGATTATATACGTAACCCAAGGAGTAATATTGATCGTTTATTTGAGGGGTTAAAACCATTTCTCCGTCGAGCTTTAGTATCACAATCCTTCTCATCATACGAAGATATTGTCTCGTGTGCCATCAAGACAGAAAAGGAATTCTCTAAGTCTTATGACAACAAAGTAAAGCAAGAGAAGAAGAGAACGGTGGAACAAGAGACAGATAAAGGGAAAAAGGGAATGAAGGATTTTCCATTATGTGATAATTGTGGGAAGAATCACCCTGGTACTTGTCTAAAAGGAATGGGAGTTTGTTATAAATGTGGAGAAAAGGGTCACCAGGCTCGTGATTGCAAGGGAAAGAAAGAGGCTGTCAAAGTTGAATGCTACAATTGTAGGGAAATGGGGCATTATGCAAATGAATGTACTAAGCATCAAGGAAACTTACCTCAGAAAAGGCCAAGGGATCATGTCCAATCTTATGCTGTGACTACAGTTGAAGCGGAATAATTAATGTATTCGTGGATTTGGACTCAAGGATTATATTCTGGTTATAAGAATAATGCGATATATATATATGGATTGTACTGTAGTACTTTTTGATTTTAGTAAGGTTTTAATATGATTAAGGTAATCATATTTTTAGTATGTGACAATAAGAGAAACTTTTCTTTGTTTGGGGAATCTGATGTTACAATTGATTTTGGAATTAAGAGACCTTTTAGAGAAAGTCTGGACAGAGGTATTTTGGATAACTATAAAGGTTGGAGTGGATTAAGTTGATCTTTGGATAGTATTGTTTAAGGTTAAAGCATTTCTGAAGATTATTTTTGGAATATTATAATACTATAGTTTTAGGAAAAGGACAACCTGCAGGGTGGGGCATAACCCGTCGCGTCGGACAAAGATGCAGGAATCGAACCCACAACCATAGTGTGACAAGCCTTTATTACCTACCACTAGCCTACAGGAAGTCCCTGGTTATTTAAAAATAGTTTTACTAATCTAAATGGTATGTGTTAATATTTGGAACCTTATACAATTAGGATAAATAGAATATTTTTGAGTTGTATTACCTTTTAGAGTGAAAGGTGGGTTTGTGGTAAAAATTTATTAAATAATGAATGTATACATAAAAAGTATATATATTACCTTACGTTCTTAGTAAATCTCCTAAATAAATTCCTCAACTTTATAAAAGGTAACTTAAAACAAAAACGTTGTCGGTTAAATTTTCCTACTAGGGGATCAATGATCGTTTAACCAATCAAAAGTTTGTGATTTTCTTATAGTTAAACGTTCTCCTAATCCTATTTTCTAAAACACTCCATCAGACCTTGATGGTTTGTTTCTCCTCCATATCCATATTTTCATAGAATCCATGTATGGTCTATCTCGGGTGACCTTTGTACTTATCTTCCGTTCTTTTAATGCTATATTTTTTTAACCTTATTTCCGATGTGGGTTTTCCACAAAGGTATTTTCTATTTTCAACCTTTTATTTTCAAAGAAAAATTTCAAATCGCGAGGACACAATTTGTTGAAAGAGGGGAGAATGTAACACCCCGAGCTTCCATGATATGCTTCTCATTTAATAATGCAATAGCTTGCATGGTACGCAACTTCGAGTTCTAAAACACCGCGACTAATCAAAGTAGCCGTTATGAATAGTAATAAACACTTTTTAAAATTATAGAAATTTTATATTTCAAAATGGACTTCATTTTTGAATTCGGAATATCGAAATTAGCCTATGTTGAATTTTTAGTATTTTTCTGAGAACTTCTAATTTTTTATGAATAGTGAAAAATACTTAAAAACAACTTTTTTAATCAAAATAATTTATAGTGATAAATTATACTATTTAGTGGTTTTAAAGTATAATTAGAATATATTTTTACCATTTTATCCAATTGTGGTTATTAGAATTAATTTAACATTGAAATTGGACATAAACAATTGTCAATCTTTTGATATAAAATGTTTCTTAAAAACACGCTATTTGTTGTAACAACGGGAATTAATTATAAAATTAATTAATTCAACTTATATGTTTGGAATTTTGTAAAATAGACATCATTTTTGAATTCGGAATATCAATTATAGCTTAGGGTGAAATTTTTGCATTGTTCTGAAAAACTTCAATTTTTGATGAATAGTGAAACCACTAAATGGTACTTAAATAACTGATTTTTCGTTTAAATGAAATATTACCACTTCTGTGATTTGATTTTCAAAAATCTGACATACATGGTTGTCATTAAGAAGTAAAATGTGGTTCAATGAGATCAAAATAATTTTTTGGTGAATAGTAACTTTTAAGTTCTTAATCGCGATTAGAGGTAATTAGTGTAGTTTAAGGTAAAAATAATGTTTTAATAATATGAGATGAGATTGAAACTTGTCCTACTTCTATTGGATGAGTCATGGCCGACCAAGACAACCCATGGGTCAACTTGGGGACCCCATGGAGCCACTTTGGTTGGAAAATGACATTAATATATATATATTTAATGTTAAAATTAAATTGACACAAACATGAGTTGTTTTACTAAAATAGTTTTTAAGTGGGGTTACACAAGTCCAAATTTTTATTCTAAATATTCATTAGAAATAAAAAAAGATTTCCTACATCATAGTATTTTTTTATAATTTTTAGACATTAAATAAATTAAATTAATTATGACATCATGATGATGCAGCGATGACCTCGTTATTTAACGATTTAAATAAAATGGAAAGATAATGTAAAATCCAAAGCGTACACTTGTCAAAAACCTATTGGATGAGTAGATTTCGAACCCTTATCATCTTATACTCGAATTATATAAGTGTGGGACCTCTAAAATCCGAAACTCATTTTATAATAAAGTGACTTTTCTTTACTTTCCAAGAGTGCCCCTCCTCTCCACTTATAAAAGGACCCCACCTCTCCCACCTCATTCACACCTTCAAGCCATTTGGCTCGGCAAAACTCTGTCCAACTACTCTCCCAACTTCCCCCTCTTACTCCTAGAAGCCTCAATTTGGGCAGAACCCTTCCCAAGGAAGCCTTTGGCTCAAATCAAAAAGAGTTACCCGATTTTGAGGTAATGTCTTCTCTAACGTTGTTTTGTTTTATTTTTCTACTCCAACCCCCTAAAATATTTTTATTCATTTCTTTTGTAACAACACCAGTATCCTCAATATACTAGGATGTTGTTATAAGAAGTATTCGAGCTACACTTACACAAACCTACATCTAATGGTTAAAGAACACACGGTTTCTGTGGATGGCGAATTTCTGCCTCACGAAACGATGATTGTTCAACACTCATATAACACCTTCAAAGGTGGCCATTAAGATGTCACTATATTTATATATGATATAAAATATGTTTATATTTTACTTATGCTTCTGTATTTCTCATTTATTGCATACTTTATGATTTCCATTATGGGTAAAACGTGATAATTTCATTTTAGGAAGTGCGGACTACCGCCCCCTCAAAGTGATTTGAATCGTTAATGCCATATGTGGGATGTATAAAGGATGGATTAAATGGTATTATACACTATATTATACTGTAATTATATTATAAATTTATATCATTATGATTTCATTCCATTAAATATGAAATAGAAATGAAAGTAGCGTTCATGCGTACGTACAGCTTACCGTCTCCATGAACGGTGCATTTCATTTATTACCTCTAAATGTTACGTGACATTATGAATGAATGTATATACTATATATATATATGATATATATGATATCTACATCATGAATATAATTCTGGATATAATGGATATTTCACCACATGAACAACTTGTAATTATAAGAAGTTTATTTTTGACTCAAGTACCAAAGATCGACAAAACGACCGTTATTAACTTAAATAATTAAATAATGTTCATAACATGGTAATAAGTGATATAAATGGAATAATGAACATGAAAAAGGTTCTTAAGTAAATAGAAATTAACTCTAGTTTATTATTCAGGAGGTTAAAGAACGGTCGAGTCAGGAGAAGACGCAAGGTAAGGGAACTTCTTAACCCAATTTCCATTCTTTGGGTTAATCTCCTACTTTCAAATTAAGTCATGATATTATTATGTCATATCTTGTATTTGTACTTTCTTTATGTGTACTTATAGTGAATACACATAATAGATCTATTTTATTTTAAAAATTATCTTTTTAAGGACTTCGTCTCAATCTCCTTTCATTGAGGCATATTTGGTTTATACACAACTTTCTTTTATACGGTGTATAAACACCTTTGACTTTTACGTTTATTCATAAGGGATATTTTTTATACGAAGCGTTTTACTAAACGAAAAAAAGGGAATGTTTTTCTTTCTATACATACGCAGCGACAATGACTTCTCCACCGCCGTGACCATTATTTGAGTTTCGGCTTCCTCTACAAGCCATCATTTTTTTAATGAAAAATAAATACAAAGTTTTAACTTTCTTTTATTTTGGTATTGAAAATGGTTTTGAAAGAATTTCTATTATATCAATGTGTTGTATTGATATCTTGTGTTTGAAATGTGGAAATGTTATGTTTCCTTTATGCATGTTTTATGTGATATGATTATGTTATGGTTTATGATATGTTTAAACCTATTCATATGAGGAATGTATTGGACTTAATAAGTGACGGGTGGAACCCGCTATAGCTCCTCGATGCATCGGTAGGTCTCATGAGACAACTAGACGTGGAATTGGCCGAGGCCCTTTCCCAATTTGATTTATGGTTTTGGCCGAGGCCTTAATCATTTTAGACGTCTTGGCCGAGGCCTTGACAAAATGTTTCAAAATGTCTGGCATTATACATTCCCTCATTATGAAAGTGGTTATTGATATTTCATGTGATTATTCGACCAGTAGAATATCCACGTAAAGAAGTGAATGGCATTATCTTATTTTACTTTTGCCATATTATGTTGATGTTCAAGTTTAAAAGGCTTTTGTTTTAGTTATACATTGACTTAAATTTTTATGTTTATTTATGAAAGCTTCCGCAATATTGTTATCCTTACTGAGCATCTGAGCTCACCCCTTTCAATGTTTTAATATTTTCAAGGATGTGAAGAAGTATTTTATGAATGACCTGCAGGGATTGTGAGAAGAGGATATGAGTGTGGACTATGGAGACTTTGTTATTGTAGTTTTTCACTTTATGATGTAATGTAATGTTTACGAATGTATCTAGTGTTTCCAAGGCTACTAAACTAATCGGTCTTTCGAGACTTGATCTTTTGTGATCATTCCAATGTTACGAAGCAATGCACCGACTCTGGGTAGCTGGGGTCGGGGCGTTACACGTTATGCTTAAGAAAAATGTTAGAAAGGAAAATCATTCTGAGAGAAACAAAAAGAATAACTACAAGGCTAAAGAAAAGAATGATTTGAAAGCTAATGACACCCGGAGTGCCAGTAGTGGTGACTCTTCTGATGAATCCTTAGAGTATGAATCTTCTGATCAGAAGAATCTTGGTTAACTAGACAGAAATCCTATTGAAAATCATTGTCCAATGGCCAAGGTACAAAATGCTGAATCTATCAAAAATTTATCCTTGAATGAAAAATATACTAATAATAAATACTATAAGTCTTCAGAAGAAGAATATTCTTCTGATGGAGATAATATATTAGCTACTTATGGAGAAGTATCTAGATTTTCAAATATTCTTGAGAATGAAAATTATAAACTCAACAAAACTATTGTGGAATGTTAGAAAACCTAGACTTTTATACATAAAAGTATTTTGTTGCAAAGTATTAATTTTAAATACTAATGGTAATTTACATAAATTCGCACCCAAATATGATGAATGAATTTTCTTAGGTTACCCCAAAACTTATATGTCGTATAGAGTTATTAATAAAAATATTTATACTGTTGAAAAAATAGTACATGTTAAATTTGATGAAGCTGATCCTTTTGTTTTTAAACAACCTCAACCTACATCTTCGAATGTGTTTTAAAAAGATAATTAAAAAACCTTTCTAGATGATCCTTCTGATAAGGAAAATTTTCAACACAATTTTTGTTAGACATTTACCCCCGAAGAATTTTTACCATATGTTGATGAACATGTTTTACAAAACCCAAGTCAATTGTTTCTTAAGAATCATCCTAGTGATAGTATCATTGGTGATGTAATGCTACCCATGAGTACAAGAAGTTCCTTAAGAAATTAAGTATAACATCAAGAATTATTTTCCCAATTATAACCAAAAAACACTAATGAATCTTTAGGTGATGATTATTGGATAAAATCTATGCATGATGAGCTAAATAAATTAAAAAGGAATAAAGTCTAGAACTTGGTTGAAAGACCTAAGGAAACATCTATTATTGAAGTAAAATGGGTCTTTAGAAATAATTGTGATGAAAATGGAATCATAGGAATAAATAAAGAAATATTATTTTCTGAAGGATATAATCAACAAAAAATAGACTATGATGAAACCTCTGTTCCAGTTTCCAGACATGAATCTATATGTATTATACTTTCCTTTCAAGCATTATTTAACTTTAAACATATTCAAATGGTTGTAAAATGTTCTTTTCTTAATGGATATATTCAAGAGGATGTTTTTTTGAACAGATTCATGGTTTTAAAGATACAAAATATCCTAAACATGTTTTCAAACTTAGAAAAGATTTATATGGACTTAAACAAGCCCCTAGAGCCTGGTATTATAGACTTACAAGAATTTTGTTAAAAAACAATTACATTAAGGGAAATGTTGATCTGAACCTCTTTATAAAGAAAGATAAGGAAAATGTTTTTATTGTTCAAATTTAATTTGAGGACTTTATATTTGGTTCAACTCACCAATCATTAACTGATTCCTTTGTAGATATAATGAAATATGAGTTCGAAATGAGTATGATAGGTGAGTTAACATTTTGCCTAGGATTTCAAATTTCTCAAAAATAAGAAAGAACATATATATCCCAACATAATTATATTAATGATCTTCTTAAAATGTATGTATTTGACTTCACTAAGAGTATTAGAACTCCCATTAGTACCTCAATTTCACATGATCTTGATGAAGATGGGAAATTAGTATATCAAAAATCATTTAATGGTATGATAGGATGTTTACTATACTTGACATCTAGTCTTCCAGACATAATGTTTTCAATATTCTTATATGCAAGATATCAATATAATCCCAAGGAATCTCATTTAAAGGCAGTGAAAATAATTTTTTACTATTTAAAGGGAACCATAGATTTAAGAATCTTTTATACTTCTGGAAATGATTTTTTATAAATATCCTCAGATACTAACTTTGGTGGATATAGAATTTATAGGATAAGTACATCCAGAATTTTTCATTTCATAGGAGATTCATTTGTTTCTTGGTCAGTCCAAAAGAAACACTCAGTAGAACTTTCCACTACTGAATCTCAATATGTAACAACTATAAGTTGTTGTGCTCAAGTGTTGTGGATGTGACACACACTCACATACTATGGTATGTGTCTTACCAAAACACACATATTGTGTGATAATATTAGTTCCATTACCTAAGTAAAAAAACCTATACATCACATTCATGCAAAACACATAGATATTAGGAATCAATTTTTTAAGGATCACACACAAAAATAACATATCATTCTTCTATTTATCAGAACATAGGATCAAGTTGCAGATATTTTCACAAAATCATTACCATCTGATAGATTTGAATTCATTAAACAGATGTTAGGAATGATAACTATAAGGTAATATTCCATATTAACTTTTTGTTGAATCACATCTCCTTATAGTAAGACAATCCGTTTCACAAGGGGAGTATATTTTCTTGTTAATAAAAATATTTGTAATAAAAAGATTCCTAATCAAAATTTTCATAATCAAATTTTTTGTAATAAAAAATTTTGTAATCATTTTTAAGCTCTTCAAGAAGAATTTTCCTCACTACGGATAATTCTCCTTGGAATCTTCAAGGTATGTTTCCTTTCTTAAATTTTCATAGTCATATTTTTACATGTTTGTATTTACATTTTTTTTAAATTTTTTTATACTCACATTTCCTTATATATGATTTTTTATTTCAAAAACCTCAAATGATCGGAACCTACAAAATTTCTTCTTTGGATATCATCTCAATTATCAGATCCGATCAATAGTTTTCAACCATTAAATCAATCAAGGATGTTGAACCGTCATCTCAAATTCCTATATAAGGAACCCCTGTTGGTTTTCCCACATTGATCTCCAAAGACTTCACGTGCTAAATTTCTACCCCTACTTAAGGTCATTCCAGATCTTCAGGTTTTCCCCACTTCCAATTTTCTGTTGAAGCCTCTCCTCAGAAAGAAATGTCGATTGTAAAGAAAATATGTGAATGGAAGATATATAGAGAAAGGTGAGTCAATCCAAATTTCTTTTCTAAGTATGATTAAATTATTTCAAAGAACATCAAGATAAATGGCTAAGAAAATCTATATATATCATAACTGAAGGCACCAGATCTGGTTTATCCAGACATGTTGATTGAATTTTATGAATCAGTATGTTTCTTCAAAGAAGGAGGGAGAGATAAGTTTTACTTCAATATCTATGGAATGTCTTATTCATTTTCTTACTCTAAGGATGAAAGCTTTATTGGAATTTTGTATGAAGGAAAATAAAAGTTCGGAACCCATAAATTACTGGATGTATCAAGTTAGTTTGAGAAGGAAAAGGTTTGGAGTGCCTTGGATTTATGGAATTAAAGACTTAGAAGATTATCTATTAATATATGTTTTTTGGATTCTAGAATTATAGGATCATGGATTTATTATTCTGAAAGAAGGAGATAAAGATACACTGAAGAAAAGTGGCATGAATATTTTAGATTTTGTAGTAAGCCTTAGGAAGATAAATATATTGAATTATATCTTGATTAATATTGAGAATATAAATAATGGAAATTAGATGTCTCATATTATAATGTATCCGGCCATTCTCCCCAAAATTATAGTTCTTTGTTTAGAATCGTTCAAAAATTACTTGTAGTTCTAAGCCAAGAAATTACAAGATTATGCTTCTGAGTGATGATACCATGAGATGGATGAAGGCTAGCTTCTATAATAAATTTGGAGAATTTTAGAAGCTACCAGTAGAAGAAGTATAAACATTATCAAAGAAACCGAATGTTCCTAAGACTTCCAAGAAGGGTGGAAGGATGGGGAAGGAAAAATAACTGGAAGAGAAAGGAAAAACCCATATAGCTAAAGAAACTTAATAATAACCCCAAAACCAATGAAGCAAAAGGATTACCTTGATGAAGTAGTGGCTAAGTAGAGAGAAGACAAGACGAATAGGAAGTGAGGGGAGCCTAGTTTTGGCTTGGACCCTGTTGAGGCAAAAGCCCTGAAGTTGAAGGTTGATGAAGACCTTGAGAAGCAATAGAAATAAAGGAAGTAGAGGATAAAAATGTATGAGGCTAAGATAGTTTACTCCCATCTTAAGGTTTTTGAGAAATCCTATAAAGAAATCCAGGTAACGAAATTGTTTTGAAAGAATCACTCCCTATGACTCTGGAAAAGAAGTAGGTGATTCTGGAACTAGAACAAGAAGAAGAAATTGTGAAAGAGGATGAAGTTGAAGAAGAATAAGAATAATAAGAAAGTGGTGATACTGAAGATATAATAAGACTAGTAGAGGAATATCATGAGAAGGAGTGTCCTTCTGAGAATCTATCAAAACGAACTTCTGAAGCAAAATACTCAAAACTTGCTACACCAAGAAAAGAAGAAAATGTCCATGAATAAGTAAATAAACTATCTAAAGAAGAAATTAGAAACCATGAATTCATACTGCTAGATGATATTGTGGTAGGTGCTCAGAAAGAAAACCTTGAGGGAGATAAAATTGTCCTGTTATCTGATAGTGAGCATAAATCACTCAAAGAAGAGGAGATCATTCCTAGAGTTAGTAAGGGAAATCAGGCATTGGTTGATACACCTAAAAAATATGTGGTGAAAAAGAAAGGTATTGGTGCTTCATTGAAGAGGAAAGCTGAAGAGTTAGAATGAAAATCCTCACCAACCGAACACTTTGATTCATAATTGTCATCTGTTGTACATGATTTTGTTGTACAATCTTTAAATAAGCTTGTTAATACCATTCCTTATTTCCAAGTATAGACTCAAGGTGCCAGATGCTTTAGCACTCATTTAATTAGAAAGAAGATTCAGTCACCATGATCATGGAAATGTTTTTAAAGCTTGTGACAGATTTCAAAACATTTTTAATTGAATGTGATGCTCATAAAAGATCAAAAAAAAAATTAAAAGTTTGTTATGGAAGACAATCGAGGACATGAGGGTCTTTGAGGAATTTCAAGAACGTGTGAAGGATTCTTTTGACACCGAAGATGGGATGTTCAATAACCTTACTAAGTGTTTTGAGGAAAAGATAACTCTCAAATAGACAACCCATAAGCATTAAGTCATGGATTTGAATGGGAAGCATAATTCATTGGCTATGAATTGGATGAGAAAATAGAATCTGAGAATTGAGTTGAAAGAAATTCTTGTTAAGAAAGAAGAAATTTTTAAGGCTCATGAAGATATTCTTAAGGCCCAAGAAGAAAAGATAAAATCCTTATAGAAGAAAAATGAAGATCATGATCAGATGCTCGAGCATGTAGAAGAAGATAACAATGAGATAAAGAAACTGAAAACCATTGTCAAGAAGTAAATACCGAAGGAGAAAGAAGGATAGTTCTACCCCATTTCGATTTTTTGTTGTATTTTATTATTTTTACAAATTCTTTCAATAATAAGAGAATTTTTGTTGTTCTTAAAATTTATGGTTGTTTATTACTAATTTTTCATGTACCACATGTTTTCCATTATCTTTATTACTTTTTGAAAATTACAACGAGGGAGAAAGGAATGATAAAAAGAATTATAAGTATGAAGAGATTTCACTAAGTAAGGGGGAGTTCATTTAAGGGGAAGTTATTATAAAAGAAGATTTATGTTCGGAAGAAAATGATAAATCTCATTCATAAAATCAAGAATATGATCCACATGGATTTCAAATCCTAAGGCGGAGTCATTCGTATTTACTACGATTCATATTTAAAGGGAGAGACGTTTTTCTTTTATGGTCATAAATAAATTTTCTAAGAGCTTATTTTTTTTCTTAAGGATGTTTGTGCTTTCCCAAAAGAGGGATATTTTTGGGTCAATAAGGCTTCCTTATGACTTTTCCATTCTTATAAATTTTGAAAACCCCAAAAACTCAATCGTAAGTCAAAATTTTATTTTCCCTAAGAAATATCTTAATAAAGAGAAATTTCCTTCCCCAATGAAATTTTAAAATTATCTATGTTTTCATTGTTCATTTTATATTTTATCTAAATATAACTCCTTTTATTCTTAAGTATAACTTTTTTTCGCATATAAAACATTGAGATCCTATAAATCCTTAGTTTTAGAGTATTTTGTTTTCAGGTTCTTATTTCAGGTTCTGAATATAGATTCCAAATTCACTGAAATTTAGACTTCGAGTTCTCTGATATTCAGAATCTGAATTCTCTAAAAATAAGACTCTGAATTCTCTGAAATTCATATTCCAAATTCCTTAGAATTCAGATTCTAATTCCTTAGAATATAAACTTCAAATTATTCATAATTTAGTCTCCAAATTCCATAGAATTCAAACTCTGAATTCATCAGAATGTAGACTCTGAATTCTTCAGAATTATGGCTATGAATTACTCAGAATTCAAACTCAAAATTCTCTAAAATTCAAACTCCAAATTCTCTGAAATTCAGACTCCGAATACCTCATAATTCAGACTCGGAATTCTCTGAAATTCCGAATCAGAATTATCTTACATTCAGACTCAAAATTACTCATAATTTAGACTCCAAATTCCTGAGAATTCAGACTCTAAATTCCTCAGAATTCAGACTTATAATTCCTCATAATTCAGACTCTGAATTCCTCAAAATTCCAACTATAAATTATTTATAATCTAGATTCCATAATCTATATAATTTAGGTTCTTAATCCTTTGAAAAAAATAATTCTAATATCTATGATTTATAGTCCCTAAATTATTATTTGTTTATAATCTGAACTTTATTTTTCCTTAGAATATGAAAAATTAGATTTGGATAAGCAATATTTTTTTACATGTGTTATAGTTATTAAACAATGTCTTACTTTCAATTTCTAACTAACCATTGTTTGAGTGACACGTATATAGTTCCCTCCGAAATTCAAAAAAAAAATGATCGTTGGAGGAGGTATCCAACCATTAGTGAAGTGACTATAAATAGAAGCTCATTTGAATGAGCTCATTACAGATCAATCACTCTAGATATTTCAAGCTGCTGAAGTGATTTCTAGAGAGAGAGACACTCATGCCTTGTGTGTACTAAACATCTTGTTCATCTTTCTTCTTGCAACTTTGATTATTGTTGTGTACAATCAAAGACTTCCAGGGATAGAAAGATAGAGGTCCAGAATACCATAAAGTTTGAGGACTTCCATGGATAGGAAGCCAAAGGTACCAACTACCTTAATGTTCAAGGAATGGCAGGGATATCAAGACAGATTCCGATATTCCTATCAAGGGCTTATCTTGGTGTAGGCAAGACAAACTTTATTGAAAGTATATATCCAGGGAACTTTATCCAAGTTTGATGGATACCCTACTCTTTGGGTTAAAAGATTTCATACTTGTTACTTGTTTTGTTTCAAGTTTATTTATTCTGTATTTTGATAAAGGAAGAAATTATAACCTTTTATACTTTCTTGTTCTTTTGTATACTCTGATTAGTAAGATTCTTTTCACTTTAAGGTAGAATATTTTCCTTGTAAGCATTCTTTAATTTTCACTTCCGTAACCACATTTCCATAACTGAGAAAGTTTGTTAAACTAAATGAGGCCTTTTAAATTTACCATATTTAACCTTGTTAAATATAGTTTTACTTAGGGTTAAAAATTAATATTTTTATACTTACATTTCACCCCTCTTGTAATTGAGCATCTAGGTTCATATTTCGATCCTAGATAAATCACTAACTTGTTCACTCATGTATTTTTCATCTCAGATAGATGAATATTTTAAATTGATTTTGAATTTTTTTTAAAAATGATAATAGGTAAATAAATTTTCATCTTTCACATTAAATACATTAAAAAATAATTTTCAAAAGATATTTTAAAATCGTTATCACGCAACAGGTTAATTCTTATAAAATTTATTTTTAAAGAGTGTGATTTTTTTAATATTATTTGAGTTAGAGAAACTAATGATACCTTCACCATTATATGACCCTTGGAGTTATAATAAATGGTTATGTGACCTCTATGTAGTTTATAAATTTTATTGAATTCATAGAGGTTTACAAACATGTGTGTTGAGAATCCGATTTCTTTTTACCATAGTTCATTGCTCATAAAATAATTTTCATTCAAAATCATAAAACTAAAGGGTTTGATACTCAAATGACCATATGTCCGCTAATGTTATCTAATAAATATTTAAATATCTAGATTTATTGAGTTTGAGATTTTATTTTAGAAATAATGGATGAATGATTAATTGGTTTTGGTATCACATAAAATGATTTTCTATATAAACATTTATAAATTAATTTTATGATTCAATTATAGTAATTGAAAAAAATAATGATATAATTTTTTTTTAAAAAGTGGGGTTTTATTGATTTTTTTTGAGATTATACTATGATTTGAGAAACCAAGACCAAATTGTTCTTTTCTATGTGTTTGATAGCTCAGAATTTTATTTATATTATTTAAAAATTTATTGAATTTATGAATATTTATCTTAATATATTTTATGCTATATATAATATTATTAATATCTGTTTGATTTTTAACATTCAAAGATAATCCGTTCTTTTATTTGAAGATTTTTTATTTTTCATTAAGAAATAACTTTAATATTTTTTAATTTTTTTAATAGTGAATAATGTTCAAGTAAACCATTTTCATGTTTACCATGTGTGTAATTTAGGATTTTTTTTATTTAAGGTTACATGAGGATTAATAGGAAGAATAAGACAGGGAAGAATTAGGAGAAGAATTGGAAGAGGTGGAAATGTTAATAGGGGTACTAAACCCAATTCCTTATTTATCATGTTTCATAAGTCACCTATCACTTTCATCACTTGAATAGGTTGATGGTGTTTAGTTCATGGAGTCATAAACTACACTCTAGGATATAAATTTGGGAGCCTTCATAACTTTATTCCTTTGTTTAACCATGTTTTTATAGATGGGGAATTCTATCTTGATGTGACCCTTTTTCTTGTATTTATATCATTTTATATAGAGTTTCACTTTTTGGGTTTTATTGAAATATTTATTCTTCTTAAATAATTTATTCATGTTCTATGTGGGTTGAGAAAATTCTTAAACTACACTTGTAGATTAAGGGTCATTGGTATATTTAATGTTTATTTTTTTCATTACTTATTTGGCATTATTGGACTCCTTATAAAGTTCTCACTTTATAGTAATTTCATATGTCATTAGAGATATGATAATTTCTTCAACCACTATTTTATTCATATCCTTCGCATCATGTATAGTAGTAGACTAGGGTTCCCAATTTCTTAAGAGCACACATATTATATTTTTTACTAAGGTTTACGTAGAAAAATCCTCGAAAAGAGACTTTCAACCATTCCATATGTTATAAATCTGTGTAAAATTACTTGTAATTAATTAATTTTTATTTATAAAAAAAACTAAATATATAGCCTGTACAAGTCTAATATGGTTATATTTAACTTTTTTGGTTCCTTCATTAGTGACTTCTTGCAATTTTCATATTTCATGGAAAATTTTACATGTAAAAACATAATTAAATATTATCTTGATAAAGACCAACATGTACAGAATTAATGTATTTTCCATTAATCTCCATGAATTTAATATCATTAGGTGTCCACATATCTTTAGATTCTTTAACAGGTGTATATTAATTCTTAACTATTTTCTATATAGGGTAACTAATGCTACTAATAAAAGTTTACATGTGTTTTTTCCTTTAATAAGAATCAACACTATTAAAAATAGGACTAAGAAAATATTAGTTTTATTCCATAGAAACTGATTAAAATTTGGAATCTATTAAGATTTTTTTGAAAACAATATTTAAACACAAATTTGAATATAAAGATATTTTTTGTAAAAATAGATATAACTATTTGATACCAATTATTGTTCAAAATATATAGAAATAGGGAGGGCATTTCTATTTTAAAAATTGAGAAAAATAAAAAAGGTAAATTAAAATAATTTAACGATATTTATAAGATAGAGTGATAAAGTTTTAAGTTGATAAATTCAATACTTATTTAAAATTTAATTTTAACATTAGTTGATAATGTATGCACAATTAAAAATCAACATATCAAATATATAAAATTATGAATACCATGTTTGAATGATGTAATGCGTAAATTGAAAGAGAGAGAAAACATTGTTTGATAATGGTGTTTGGAAATATTTTGGAATGATCCCCAATTTCACCACCCCTTAGGTTGAGAGGTTTATTTTATTACTCCCCTGATCTTGAAGGTGATTAAGAAACCCATCCCTCACAATTATGGGTTGTGAAAACCCTTTCAAACTTCATTAGTATCCAAGGAGCCCATCCATCAATTTTTAGATAATGAGAAATACTGTAGGAAGACGAGAGATTGAGAGAAGATGTAGGATGAGAGACTTCAGGAGATTAAAGAAAAATTGAGATTGTATCTTTGAGGTATATTTGAGATAACTATAGATTCATCATGATTGTTTCTTTGATTTAATAAAAGAGATTATGCAAAAGTTAGTTGATGACATCCATGATTACTAAGGTCTATAATTATAGTCTCCAAATGGGTTGGGAAGGGTCTAGAATTATCTAGATCAATTAATGTTAAATAATACTAAAATAGTGGAACTTGGACCAGTTTTAAGTTATCCCTCAAATGAGATGTCTTGGCACCACCAGATACCCAGTGTTCGTCATTGGATGGCTTATGGGACATCGGGAGAATATTGGTTTTTTTATAAACTCCAATAGCGAGCTACCACTATCTAGAGGCTGGAAAATGGCCTTTTAGAAGAAATATGCATCATTTGAACTCTCTCAACCCACCCATTATTTCCTAGTATTCTCAAATCATTTCCATGACCATGCAATATTATTCTAAAGTGTTTAGTTGAAATGAGTAATTCCTTTAATGAATTATTCATATGGAATAAGACTTCGATAGATCTTTATAGTCTTCAATTGAATAACTATGATGCATTAAATATTCTACCATGATCATATAAATTCGTAATTGAGTCCATTAAACTCAGGATTTGAGTTTAAAACATACAACTAGAAAACAATCAACTAATTTTTTATAACTATTAATGAGTGTTTATGATCCTAAAATAACCATTAGGGAGAGAGTTAAACCAAATTCATGAATCTTATTTGTTTATATATTCAGATAAAAATGTGAGTACCATAAACATTATTTAATACCAGACTTTTAAAAATGGAAATGTCACACTTGATAACAAACAAATCATAATATTTCCTATTTTTCTTAACTGAGTTGTAATTATACTTCAAATGGACCTTATTGACACATGAAAAAAATTATTTATCTTATTCTTTAGCATACCCATGTGTCTTATTCTTCTTGGTTGAGGGCTGTGTAGAATTATTAAACATGAAATTGGAGTTAGGAAATTTTTATTTTCCCTTCAATATATTCCCCATAAGTTCCCCAGGTCTTTCATGTCTCATGTCCTTATCTGATTAGTGAATTAGGTTGTGGAGTACCAAGAGAGAATTCACAATATTGTTCAATTTATAATTCAATATAATACTAGATAAGATCTGAGATAGTGAAGAAAGATTAATATATATTCAAAACTCATCAGGTTTCTTAAAACCTAATACATCTAAACACTAAATATATCCAATCATCATGACTACATGTGGAATAAATAAAAAACCATATCCAAGAATGCACGTGAAAAGTTCCTTAGATATATTTTAATGCTATTATATTTACTTATACTAATAAAGAGCACGAATTTGGGAAAAAAGTTATATGTATCTATATCCTCACGTGACTTCTAGTTCTCACTAGTGTTAGATGATAACATGAGGCACTGGGAATCCAATGTTTTATCTACATGTTTCCACAAGATAAAGTTTTCCTCCCCAATATCCTTTTTATAAGGATATTCCATAAGAATAGGGGAATCCATATGATATAATTTCTTATCAAAGAATATTATGATACTGAAGCACCTATATCAATCATAGAAATTCTTGTTTTTTAAGAGATTATATTTCTCTTGTATTGATCGCTGTGGTAATTTCTAGGTCATATAATATTACATTTTCTATAATGAAGAAAAAAACAAGTCTTTAGTACTATATCTTGATTACCAAAATGCGACATAATAAATTTGATTTATTAGTCTCCCACTATTTTACAAAATCACAATATCCCTCACAATTGGATTCAGAATATCTTGTTTTATAGATTGTATAGTGGAAATTATATATATTTAAATTCTCATAAACCACTAAGGGGCTTGGAAAATTATTGAATGTTATTTAAGTAGGTGGTTTTTAACTGGATTAATTAAATTTTCATTGATCCATTGAGTGCACTCCCCAATCCCAAAACACAGAACATAAATTTTCTCAAATGTTTATAACCATTTTCACCATGTCTCAAAGAGGTGACCAACTTTAAATTTGAACTAGGTTATGTTGATCCAGAACATTATAAAAAAGTCACTAATAATTGCAACCTAATATTATTTATCATATTTGTGAATTTTTAATCTCATTCACATATTTAACCTTGAATAAGTAAAATAATTCATCAAATTTTTAATTATTTTCATTTTTTCATGATTTTTTAATATCTCATGTGATTGTATAACATTAAAAAAATGATATAGTTAAAAGTGCATGAAAAAATAATAATGACATGATCCCGATTTTTTTTCTATTAATTTTTCCTTTGAGTAGATAATAGATCATCCTAGATCATGGGGTGATTCCTTGTGTTGTATACTAAATCAAATTACAACACTCATAAAAAAATTATGTATTATTCTAGTTTGGTTCCAAGTTATCTCGTTTCCTAGAACCATTTTGTTACCAACTACTCCCGTTTTTACAATGCATACCCACATGCATGTGAGGAGAACCCATGATGCAAGAATTAAATTTTATAACTAAAATTTCTACGTGAATACATTTATACATTTAAAGATGGTGGGAATGTTCAAAAACCATTAAAATCAGATAGTTCCCATGGATATTTTCATAGATGTCACACCCCCTATTAAAAGCAGAAGGTCTCTTTGTTAACTTTACAGGCTTATTCCACTGATGAATTAATATATATTTCTGTAAAACCAATTTTTATCTCTCTTGTACTTATCTAGTCATGAGAATACACACTAGGAATTCAACCCCCCATTCAAACACAAACACAGATTTCCAAAATCAAATCAATAATTAGATAACTATTTATTGGCCATTCGTACTCAGATCAATTTTTCCATAGTATCACTGACACTATATCTAATCACTCCATCTGAATTATAAAAATTTAATAAAAATTTGGAATTGAATAATTAATTGATTGATCAGATACCATTAAAGGAACCATGTATAGGGAGGAATCATATAAAATAAGGAAATTTCAATTTTTAATACTGAATCGATAATAATATAATTGATTCCTTAGGAAGATACTCGATTCATTCCAAGTATATTAGGAAATTACATATGTACAATACAAAATAAAAATGGTTCCTTAATTGAAAACAACAATCCTTTTGATATATGTTTATATCCAGATCACCATAGCTTGAAGAAACAAAAATGGATTCCCTATAGATCATCCACACATGTAATAAATCACTTGAAAAAATATTCTTCAATTATTGGGTTCTATCACATAATGATGAAGTCCTTAAGATGCTCATATGATCAACAAAAGATCATTCAATCGATTATCAAACTCAGAATGATCTGTTCTTGATATTCACTTCAATTTCTCTCATTAGAGTCTTGAGAGAAGGGAGTATAATTGAATGATTCACCCAAAATTGGTTCTCTTACTATTGATACCAAAAAAATTAGTTTAAATAGTTTGATTTAACATCTAAAAATTTCACTTAAATATTTGGATATATCAATCCTCTTAAACCTTCCCAAAACCAAATGAATGAGTAAGTAACCATGTTGTACATTCCATATTAATTCCACTATTATATGGCGATATTATAAAATTCCATGATATGAACCACAATCCCTTAATTTAACTTGTTCCTCGGATAATTATTTAATGCTCCCTGAATTAGTAATGTTCATTTTAAAAATACTAGTTCCTCATATTCACTTTTATAATTAAATAAACTATAAATACCATGAGATATAAAATAAATTCTATTTATGATAAAATTGAATAATATAACTTAATTAATTTTCAAGTGATCATTTACTTTTATGGTCACTAGTCCCCACACATGGGTATCACGTCTTCCTGAACTCTAATTAATCCATATTGGTGGATCTAATGGATATAATTTATGTGTGACCCTCTATGTTCTTGTCCTAATAATAATGAGATTAAATCACAAACCAAGATCAATACCTAGCAACAAATATAGAACCTTAAGAAGGAAGGATAAGTCATAACTATAAAAACCTCATGTGAATGATCAATATGAATTATAATCCCTTTGTATTGATATCTCATCAATGAGGTTTTATAATTTATTTTATCAACCTATGAACATGATAAATAAATTTTTACTGTACTGAAATAAAATTATTGATGTACCATAAGGACATGGATTTAATAGATAGATCCATTAAAATAAAAGGGCCAGAGATATCTACATTCATTAACTTAGAAAAGACAAATACTTTATTAACATATTCATTAAAGCCACATTTCGTAGGATGCAAGAAATGCATCCTAACTCCATGTGAGAATATTTTGTCATAGTTTTTTTCAATGCATCAAAGTACAAGTCTCATTATATGCATTAATAATAATAAATACTTGAATAATCAATACACATATTTTCGGATAGTAATATCCAATGGCACATGAAAAATATAGAATTCCTATATGTATGTCAAATCTTATAACCGCCTCTCATAACAAGGTCGAATACCTTGAGAAGAATTATTAATGAATTATGAGACTTCTACCCCAAATAGCTTGTTTCATCTATTTTTAGATTATTTCATCTGACCATTAAACATTTCTTTAAGAATATCAACATAGAAAATAAAGGTTTTCATCATATAATAAAATTAAAATAAAATTTTTAGGACAAAAATACACTAAGAAAATTATCAAATGAAATGTTATGAATAATAATAACCATCATGTGATATAAAATTTATTAATATACAAGTGTTTGAATGTATATGTAATTGAATGTATAAAGTAATTGGTTCTAGGGAACTAACTAATATTTTTTTCTAAGTTGCTTCACCTGACCTGAGCCTTAAAATCTATGGTGATGGTGAGATTGTCTCTATCTGGTTTAACTAAGTAGAGTTCAAGAGATATAATATTTGGAAATCTCAATAGTTAATAATAATATAAATATCATTTAAAAACCCAATAATACCCAAGTTGAGAATTATTCTCAATGGTCAATCTTAACAATCTACCACTCTTTTTTTTCAAGTATTCCAAAAATACCATTAAACCTACCCAATTACTAAATGAAGACTTTTTATATTTCTCCCTTTTTTGTGTCACCATGGTTACCCACTATATAAATAATCATATAATCTTACAAAGACAATTCCTCATTAATTTTCCAAACTAAAACTACATTTTCTATTCTCACAATTTTTTTGAATTCATAAATAGAATTCCTTAAAACTCACAATGCCAGTTATCCATTTGAATTTTTTGAGGCCCTATAAAGAATAGACACCATGTTTTCTATCCATGGAACCACTCTGTCTGATTCAAGAAAAATTTACACTACATCTGAAGACTATTGTAAGGACCCATGTTTTTTCAGACTGTAGTTTTGAGTAGAAATTAGAATTATCGATTTTAGATTCCTTTAAAGGGGAAAATGGGTTTTTATTAAATTAGAGGTTGAGATATAATAAATTTTCTAACCACTATTTTTCCCAAAATTGGATGTTTTCTCTAGGGCATGTGTTTTATGGAAATACAAGCCATTCTAATTTTTGAGGAATAAATAATAGTTAATATTTAATAAATTGAATATTAATTTTTTCACATAGGTTCATTCAATCATAACTGTTGAATGGAGCACCAAATTGATATTATATTTACACCATTGGGCTTATAATAATATGTTTAACCTAGGTGAGGCATAAAATAATGTTGGATTCTAAGGCTGTCCTAAGCCCCATTTTTATTTCTTTTTTCTATTTAATCATTTTCCTTCTTTTCTTTTTTACATTCTCTTATTTCCTCCACCTTCTCAGGAACACCTCTCCCATGACTAATCCTTCACATAGAATAATGGAAAATGAGGATAAGTAGAAATATATGGAGATAGGGATGATAAGAGGGGTACCGTTGCGAAACCCTTGATGTGCCGGTTTGTCATGCAACAGTCGTGGACCATCAAATCAAGCCAAGATTCGACAGTTTCCACCCAAAGGTAGGTTTGTTTATGTATTCTCCATAGATCCAAATAATTTTTTTTCTAAATTTAAAGCCATATTATTCTTGTATAATACCCATAGTGATGGGATTTGTTGATTTGGTGACAAAAAAGGGGATTTGGGTGATCTGAATGTTTTCTATTTGGGAAAACCAAGTTACATGGCATGAAGTCCAGGGTCACATGCTATGTGTTCTTCCCATTTGGGGAAGATAGAATTTAAGGGAGTATAATCCATGTATAAGGGTTTTAATGAATTATACTGGTACTCAACTATATAGATGAGTACCTGGCCAGGCAAACCTATGCAGTGGTATATGGCCATGTGGAGTACAAGACCACCCACCTTGTGGGTTTCATGCCATATAGCAGTACATGACCTGACCAAGTATTCACCCATGCCAGATGAGTGACATAGGATGGTACCCTGTGTAGGGTATAGGCCATATTCCCTCCTTACATTCCATGTTTTTGAGGAATTTACTTGCCCTGGACGACATGAGTACACGCCCATTTGGTGTCTTGGGAGAACACACCGTGTACTGAGGGTGAGGTGCCTTGTACTCCCCATTTTAACCCTTTGGGGGAGTTTTCATGTTTTATTTCCCCATAGTCATAATTGGACCTTATATTAGTCCCTTTTGATTAGTTTTCCACATAGACCATGATGGTGAAGCCCGTAGAGCACTATAAGGACTCCTAATGTGTGTTTTGAGAATTCTATATATATTGAGAGGTTGTTCATCCAGTAATAAAATTTAGTCATCTATTGAGGGAGGGAATTGAAAATTAATGATAGGTTGGGTGTTTAAACCAACCTGGTTGACATTCTATTATGATAAGTGCGATGATATGTCTCCCATGACCTATGATTTTGATGATGTATCCCTTGTGAGGCGTTCCCTTCTAGCCTATGTGTCCATGAGACTAGTAGTATCAAGGGTCACTTGTAGGATTCCGATTCTTATATTTTGACCAAGGGGATCCAATGTAGGATGTGTTTACCTTCTATCACTATACTTAAGATCTTTGGAGGGATTAATTTAATTATATGCTGATGTAGGGAGTCCCTTGTAGAATCCCGAACCTCTGTACTGTACCAAGGATCCCAAGTAGGATGCCTTGAATTATTGTGTTGTTCTAAGGATCCCAAGTAGATCTCTAGAGGGATTAATTTACTTATATTATGATGTAGGGAGTCACTTGTATAATCCCTAACCTATTTTCTATACCAAGTATCCCATGTAGGATGCCTCAACTTCTTGTGTTGATCTGTGGGCTTAAAGTAGGATTCCTCTGTCTTGATAGATAGTTTGAGGATCCCCTGTATGATTCTTCCCTTACCTTTACAATTGATTATCCCATGTAGGATACCTTTTATTGTGTTTATACATTGAGGATCCCATGTTGTACTCCTATTTAGTGCTTTAATTTAAGGACCTGGTAGCTACCTGTTGTTTGACCAACCATAATATTTTGTAGGGTTTTGATAGAGATGGTGTTCCGGTGTCAGCATAGAACCCATGATGAACTAGTATACCCATGGGGATGTGGTTGGAGCATCAGGTTGGGTGTTCAGGACACCCTCACTCATTTTTTATATCATTGACATGTTTATTGTGGTTTCAGTATTGTTTAGAAGAGGTACTTATTGCTTTGTGGCTATTGATCATGATGCGAGGCATCTTCCTTTATTTTGGGAAGCCCAAACATGATTTCTAGGATTCATATTGATTATGAGTGGGTGGTTGTTTTCTCCCATTCTAGTTATTTACTCTTATGGGTGGGAGGTAGTCTAACCCCAAGACAATTATATATGCTTATGGGTGGGAGATAATTGTACCCCATACCAGTTATATATGCTTATATGTGGGATGAAGTTTCACCCCATAATAGTTATATACGCACATGTGTGGGAGGTGATTTCACCCCATGGAAATTATATATTCTTATGGATGGGAGGCAATTTTACCCCATTCTAGTTATATACACTTATGGGTGGGATGAAGTTTTACCCCATGCTAGTTATATATATGTTATGGGTGAGAGGAATTATTAACCCAAAACTATTTATTATTTCGATATATAAATATTATTGAAGGTCAAGAGACAGTGAGGACTATTGGGCCTAGGTTAGGGGTAGACCATGAGTGCTCCCATGGAATTGGATGGCGGTGGTACGTTATAATCCTCCCCAACATATATCTATCTATATATTTATATATAAATTTGGATTGATCAAACATCCCAACCATGGGATGATGTAGTATATTTTGATTCTTATTATGAACCTAAGGACTGACTGATGTTGGTTTTTATTTTATTTGTTTCACTTACGAATGAATGTCATATCTATGTATGCATATATAGGTATGAGACTATACATACATACACCTATATATAGGGACTTACATGGTTCCACTTTCCCATTTAACCAAGATTATGGACCCAAGGTTCAAATATGGTCTCATGTTTGAATTTACTTCAATTTTTAGCTATGACTGATCTAGGTCGAGTCATTGCTTTTTCATACACTTATAACATCACATTTATAGGATTCTTTTTGGGATGGCCTACTGAGGTTCTTTCTTACCCCTAAACATGCACCTTAGTGTTTGTTTAGGCCTTATGAATTATTTTTTAGGTTGATCACAAGTTGCATGGAGGATAGGCTGGAGTCCTAGAGTTGCATATTCAAGTAGAGATGATCGTGAGTTCTTATGCCCTGGAAGCTGCAGTTAGATAGTTTCTAGGGATCAGGTACGTAGTTTGGATCAGAGTTAGTAGTAGAGAACTATAATTTTCCATTAAATTTATTTTGTACTCCTGTATATATATGGTTTTCCCAGGTGGTAACCAATATTTATTGTATTGAATAACTGTTCATGATTTTAGAAAATTTAATTTATTATTACAACGTGCTCTATTTAAGTTGTTTACTACTTCCACACTTTTTTACTTTTTGATGTGTATGATACATAGATATTTCCTCAGTTTTTTTATTATAATATGAGGGAAGAGTATCCTCACTATAACACACCAGGACCATAATGCTAGTTAGCAGCCTCTGGCATACGTGGAGGTATGCTTGAGGCCTTATATCCCACCAGATTAGAGCACTAGTTTACTGGAATCTGGGTCATGATGTTACAATGTTTTATAAAAGCTATTATTTTCCTGCACATTACTATTTTTTATATGGTATATAAGAGTATTAGGAATGTTTTGAAACATGTAATGGATATTGGACTAGTGCATCATGAGAATTAGTTCCGATAGAAAGTCCTAGTTGTCAGGATATGGGATTTTTATTTGAATTTGCAATATTACTGTTTTATATATTTTTTTCCTTGATCAATGAACATGTGATTTGGAAGTTATGATTTACTATAGATATCTTGATCTTGGCCGTTGGAAGGAGTTAAACGATTGTTTTTGACTCTTGGCCGACAAAGGGAAGAGCCATCTCATGCACTATATTTGGCACTTAGGATTCACATTATATAGGCATTCTAATGTTCAATTTTACTGATGACTGAGGACTATTCATTTTTCCTTCTTACTTATATATATTACATTCATATGGGATGTTATCTAGATCTATGTTGAGGTATTTTTTTGGAGGATGAGGTCTTAGTCCTCATGCACAGGAGGTGCAGTGGCCTATTAGGTAGAAATGCAAGATGATTCCTATTTTTGTTGTACCTCTTATGGGATATTGTTTATTTTATCTGTGGTTATATAGTTGGATCACTGAGTAAAATAGTGAGAGGTACCCGGAATTTTCTATGAGATGGACCGCCAGGTGCTATTCTCATATACAGATTCACAGTGAGTGTCAATTCAGTTTCTCTTCTACTTTGGTTTTCTAACCTCTAGGGAATAGTTCCTTATGAGGATGCTCGAAGAGGATCAAGGCCTTGTAAACTATTTTTTCAATTTTTATCCTCAAAGTTTGTTGTGTTATTTACCTTATTTTTAGAGGTTTTTATCTTTAGGCTAGATGGTTATACCTTGTGTTCCAATTGCGAGGCATGTTCTATAGGGCTAGGTGGGAGGCCTAGAGGCCCTTATATATAACTCGGACACTTATAGGATGATGTTCATTTTGTTCGAGGGTATCCTACGTGAGAGGTTGTCTCATGTTTTATGGTGCCTCATTAGGAAGTGAGCTTTGTTTTATTCTTGTTCTGAGATCGAGGAATGGTAGGTGCTTGAGTTCTGTGTTATAGGTCTATTGATGCCTTAAGATTTTGACAAAGCACCTTGGGTGTTAGTTTTTCAAGATTATCATCGATGGGAAGAACATTTTGGGTGCATGTCTTTATAAACCAGTGTTTTACACTATTTTTAACGTATTCAGGGTGTGGGTACTGAAACGACGTCGAGGGATGGGTGATTGTAGAATAAATCATGGTAGAGTTTTGGTTCTTGATTATTTGGAGGAGTCCTAAGTGAGATTCTGGCATGTAAAAATTAATTTCCATATAGCCTGGTCAATTTAGATTTTTAATGGATGACTCCCTCGAGTACAAGTTGGGTGATAGAGATACATATTGGTTATACATGGTATCATTTGAAACTAAATTGGCGAGTGGCCGAGTGCGAGCTAGGGATCGTTGTTTTTAAGACTGATCATGGGTTTAGATCCCAGAAGTTGTGTTGAAATATCCCTCTATGGTAGATGTGAAATTGAGAACCGACGGGTTACCGTGAGATGGTTGAAATGTGTTTAAACCTAGTTTAGGTTTTGATAGGATGTGAGTGTGTCTTGGAGAGAGATGTACTCACCATTGGTGGAGTCTTAGTATACTCATATGAGAGATGATCATGCTCTATCATGATTCATCTAGAGTACACCAAGAGAGTTTCAACCCTATACTGAGATACCTTTTCTTTCTAAATTTTCTCCCCTATTGAGGTTGTTCTTGAGAGGGGTGAAAGGTAACCCATATGGTGTGGTGTGAAACATTTTTTGTTTGAGAGTGGTGACCCCAATTTTTAGTTAAACATCCTCATTTCTTCATGGTATATTGACCTCAGATCTTGGTTTGGATATGATGATAAGTATATTCCTATGGCGGGGAGTACCAGATTAGTCACAATTAAATGTATTCCATGTAGAAGAAAGTTGTTGATTCTATGAGGCTAGTAAATTGATATTCCATATATATTTCTTTTGAAGATTACCATGTTGTGTGTAAGGCCGCTTTTTTCCTTTTAAGAGGCTTCTCGGAGATGAGATGTTTTATATTTGGGAGTTTGTAAGGAACCATGATTTTCAGACTATAATTTTGAGAATAAATTTTAATTTTTTGATTTCGGATGCCTATAAAAGATTATAATAGTATGTTCCCTTAGCAGATGATCTCAGGTAAATTTTCTGACAACATTTCTTGTGATGAAATATGGTTTTTTCCTCTTGTAATGTTGTTTTTATGGAACTCCAAATAGTTCATATTTTGGTGAAATAATTAATAATTAATATTTATTTAGTTAAATATTAATATATTCATACAGTTTTGTTTGGCTGTAACATTTTAATGTATCATTTTATTGTTATTCCATCTCTTCCATTGAGTTGATAACGGGGAGTTTAGCCTATGTGGGTCATAAACATGAGTTGGGTGTCAGGGCTGGCCTGAGCCCCATTTTATTTTCGTTTTTCGTTTCTTCATTTTCATTCATTACCTTTTACTTTATCTATTTCATCCCCATCCTTGTAAATTCCTCTCATATAGATCATCCTTCATGTGACATAATGGAGAAGAGGTAGGGGGAGAATGAGAGAGGGAGGGAAGGAAATAGGGGTACCGTCACAAATCCCACCATGTGCCGATTCGTCGTGCAGTAGCTGTAGAGTGTCAAATCGATCCAATATTCTGTGGTTTCTAACCAAAGGTAGGGCAATTTATTTTTTCATCTTAGATCCTTTTATATTTGTTGTTTTATGAATTTAAAGCCCAGTTATTATTTTATGGGGGCCCTAGTGGCTAGATCTATTGATTTGTGGGTGAAAATAGGGGATTTCTAGAATTTGAAGCTTTTTCGTTTAGTAAAACATGGCTAAATGACATGTAGTCCAGGGTGAAACCCCGTGTGTTATTCCTATTCAGGGAATATGGAGTGTAAGGGAGTACACTCTATGTACTTGGGTGTATACCCCATGTACTGGTACTTGACTATGTAGTAGAGTACCAGTCCAGGAAAACTCGTGTAGGGGTACACGACCATGTGGAGTACATGACCAGACCCCATGTGTGTTTCACACCATGTAGGAGTACACAACCTAGACAAGTATCCACCCAGGACAGATGAGGTACATGAGTTGGTACTTCATGTAGGTTACACGATGGATTTCCCCTTTTCCCCTATGTTCCTATGGAGTTTATATTCCCAGTCTTGTTAGAGTACACACCCTTGTGGTGCTTTGGGAGTACACACCATATTCCGAGGGTGACACGCCACATACTACCAATTTTTAACCAATTTGGTGTTCTTCTTATTTTCTTTCCCCATAGTCAAAATTGGACCCAAGAGTAGTCCCTTATAACTAGTATTCTACATATATCGTGATGGTGAAACTCTTGGAGTGATATGAGGACTCTTAATAGCTATTTTAGTGAATCTATCTATATAGAGAGGTTCTTCCTCCATTAATAAAATTTAGACATCTCTTGAGGGATATAATTGAACATGAAATATATGTTAGGTTTTTAGACCAACCGAGTTGATATTCTATTCTGAGATGGGCCAAGCGCTATCTCTCATCACCTACACTTTTGAGGATATATCCCTTGCAAGATGTTCCCTTATAGCCTATGAGGCCATGAGACTAGTTTTATTGAGGATTACCTATAGGATTTTTTTGATTATGTCTCGACATAAATGATCCTATATAGGATGCCTCTACCTTATATCTATTTATCAAGGATCCCATGAGGTATGAATATTATTATATGCTGATCTAGGGAGTCCCTTGTAGGATCCCTTAACATTGTACTACACCAAGGATCCCAAGTAAGATGCCTCTTCTTCTTGTGTTGTTTTGAGGATCCCTAGTAGGATTCCCCTATCTTGAAGACTAGTTTGTACATCCTGTGTAGGATTCCTCCTGTACCATTATAGCTGAGGATACTATGTAGGATTCCATTGCTTTTTTTAATCCTTAAGGATCCCAGGTAGGATTCATATTCACTTCTTTTCTTTAGGGGCTAATGGGTACTCGTTGTTAGGGGTGATCATTGTTTGGATAACCCTGATTTGTACATCGTTTTTTGGTACATATGGTGTTTGGGTGTCACCTTAGAACCCATACTGAACTATTATTCCCATGGGGCTATGGATGGAGTGTTGGGTTTGGTGTTTGGGCCACCCACACCTATTTTTTTATATCTTTGACATATTTATTGATGTTTCAGTGATGTTTACAAGAGGTTCTTCATGGTTGCTGACTGTTGATCTAGGTGCGAGGCATATTACATTCTTTTGGGATGCCTGGATATGATTCACGAGATCCATAGTGATTATGGGTGGGAGGGTGTTTTACACAAATTTGGTTATATATGATTATAAGTGGGAGGCGGTTTTACTGCATTCCAGTTATATATTCTTATGGATGGGAGGTAGTTTTACCCCATGCTAGTTATATATGCTTATGAGTGGGAGGTAGTTTTACCCCATGCAAGTTATATATGTTTATGGTTGGGATGAAATTTGATGTCATTCCTATTATATACACTTATGTGTGGGAGATAATTTTACCCCATTCTAGTTATATGCACTTATGGGTGGGAGGAATTTTTGCATTTTTCCAGTTATATATATGTTATGGGTGAGGGAAATTATAAACCGACAACATTTATTCATTCGATATATAAATATGATTGAAGTTCACAAGAATGTAAGGACTGTTGGACCTTGGTTAGGGGTAGAATGTGAGATATCCCATAGAATTTGATTGTGGGGGTATGTACTGATCCATCACAACATATATCTATCTATATATTAATTTATAAATTTGGATTGATCGGACATCCCAACCATGGGCTGATGCAGTAAATGTATATTGAGATTACATAACCAAGGATGAACCACTATTGGTTTTTATGTTATTTGATTCACTTACACATGTATGTCATATTTTTGTATGCGAGTATGGGTATATGACTATTCATGCATACCCCTATCGATATAGAAATGCATGGTTCAACTTTTGTAGTTAATCGAGAGTATGGACCCGAGGTTCAACTGCTATCTCACGTTTGAATTTACTTCCCTTTTTAGTTGCAAATTAGATTGGATAATCCTTTTCTTTTTCATGCACTTATTGAAGCACATTTATAGGTTTCTTATCAGGGTTTCCTAATAATATTATTTCCCACCCCTACACATACACCTCCATGTATGCGTAGACCTTATGTCTACTTTTCAGGTTGAGCATGAGTTTCATGGAGGATAGGGATGAGGTATAGAGTTTCATGTTTGAGAAAATCTACTCATGAGTTCTTGTAATCAGGATAGTGTAGATTGACAATGTCTAGAGACTGGGTACATGGTCTGGCTTAGAGTTAGTGGTAGACCCCTATACTTTTTTTAGTTCATTTTTTCTCTTTTAACTGCATTGTTTTTCCTAGTGGGTGAACAATGTTATATTATATGATATATCTATTAGGGATTTTATATAATTCCATTTTTTATTATATCATTTTCTATTTTAGTTGTTTACTACTTACATACTTTTTTTAATTTCCATTGTGTATGATACATAGAAATTTATGCAATTTTCTTACTATGATATGAGGGCATAGTCTCCCCACTATCACACCCTAGGCCCCCACTACTAGTCAGAAGCCTCTGGCATATGGAGAGGCACACTTGAGGCATTGTAACCCATCATCTCGGAGAACTAGTTTAGTGGAATCTGAGTCAGGATGTTACAACCATACTTACCACATTTTCTAAAACAACTTTCATTTGATTTCAAGTCTTTCGTTAAACTATAATTTCAACCCTATTTCTCATGAAAAACTGATTAATATGCCCATCCCAAAACATCTATATTTTTTAAGTATAATTATCCAGCAAGACATTATCCTTCAAAAAATCCTCATATAGAGATATATATCATTTCCTCAAACTTTTTCCAAAACCATAAATCCCCACCATGTGAACTCCACACCATATAAAAATATTCACCTTCTTCACCAACATATCTGGGACCATGATGTACTCATTGTTTTCATTCATTGTTCAGAACAAACCACACCTTTTTCTAATAGGCACAAGTGATCCTCCACCCAAGGATTTTTAAAACAAAAAGTTTCTCCCTGATTAGATTTTAAGTGATGAGAAAACCAAAGTCAAATGCTCCATATCAAGTGGGATAGAAAACAATTGGTAATAATAATTTCCACCCCTATAAAACTATAGGATTTGTTGAATCTATGAAAGTTAACATTTCTCAAAATTCCTTTTTATTAGAGTTGAAAAAACATAACTCAAAACTTCCATCACTTGAATGAAGTCATCTTGTTTACATCAACTTTATCACTAACACCTCCATCTTGGTCAAACATGAACTCAATAGTGTACAACTTACAAAATAACACTAGTGTTTACAATAAGAGACATTATTTTTATACAACATCTCACTTAAAAATGACTCATAATTAGTAGACATTTTTAACTCACTATGAGTAGAAACATCAACACCCACTAAATATCAAGGTTTCCACTTTCAGAATGTTAAACATGACCATAAAAATTCAATGTATATCCTAATGAAACTGTGAGAAATAATTGACTCAAAAAACCAAATGGGAACATGATTTTCTTTTATAAGTATTTTACTTTCATCCAAAGAAGTTTAAAGTTACACCTCAATTACATAACAAGACACCATACCCAATGTCATGGAAGTATTTTGAAAAATCAAAACAACCTAGTACTTTCATGATCATACATGTGGATTCCTTCTAAAAACATATTAAACCACTAAACTATAGGAACCAAGTATTATTCCATCTATGACATATATTTAATTAGTAACATAATACTCACTAGGTGATCTAAAACAAGATCTTTTACCACTTAATAAGGGGGAAAATAAATGTATTACCAATGAGAACCCACATATTGGTCTGAATCCTATGAATCATAAGAAATGAATTCAAATAACTAAAAGTAATATTTTAAATCTAAAACGTTGAACATGGTTTGGTGGATATTCAAAACACCGTGACAGAAAAAAAGTAGTTTCAAAATACGCGAAGTCTTCTCACCCAATCCTCCACACATATCTTCCACCGTCTAATTCCAGTTCCCCATATTTTCATTCAACATGATTTTCCTCCAAATAAAAACAAGAAATCAAGAACAATAATACAATAAAATAAATAAAACAAGATCACCAAAAATAGTATCATGTGGTTTGGACTTTATTCCCACATCCTTGGATAACAAGATGTACTCTCATTCAAGGAAGAAACTTCTACGTTATAAGGGAACGATGTTTTGGAAGCCTAACTATACTAACAGAATAAGACATTCCACTGATATCTATAAAAGAATCCCATTGTAAGCACTCCCATTATAATGAACCTCGTGTGGTAGGTTGTGGATATCTTCTTGAATCCTCAATCCCCTTTAAAATTTTCTTCTTTTTCTTCCACTCAATTTGGTTTACCATCCATGTAGGATATGAACACATACCATAAGTACTAGGGAATCTGAAACATTAGTTCTCTATATTTGAATTAAAACTCTTAGCATGAAAAAATCACATTTGGAATAACCCCAAAATTATATTGGGGACCCAATAGTCAATTAGTTCCACCAATTTTCAACATTAACAGGGGATCCAATATTTGATACAAATACCTCTAATTTTCTATAGGTCCTCCTACCTCAACCACCAATAACGGATGAATACACATGTTACTCTTATATACCAATCTGATGACCCTAACATAACTTTTTTTATTAACAACTAAGAAACATTATATATCCTCATTACTAAAAATTATGTAAAAAGTAACTTCCGCTCATCAATTAATCCTTTAGAACATCAATCTTACATAAAAAACTATTCTTATAGCGAAAATAATATTTCCATTGGAACATGAAAGATACCTAGGTGAATGTGTGGAAACATTCCTCCTTCCATATTCCCACTCATAGACATAACTTTTGTTGAAACTTCAATATATATTATTCTACTATCTTGAATCCATACACTAATGGTGAAAGTGAACCTATCTCCATTGGGTTATAATAAGTTTTTTTTTCCAGATTCCTAACTTCAAAAAATCCCAACACTTGACTAAAAAGTATTCCTCCCACCAAAACCAAACAATCAACTACTTGAGAATTGTTTTTACAGGTTATGTTTAACAAAAACACGAAGGAGAATTATATTAGTTATGTATTTTCATTAGGTTTTAACTCATATTCCATTTACGTGTATGTTATGAACATACATAAATGCATTAATACATAGGTAAAATCCTTAAAGGATATATAAGGAGGCATTCACTATGATATTGATATTGTTTGATCCCACCTAAGAATTTAATGAATTCTACCAAGTGAATCTATCTTATTATCCCTCTTTTACATTGACTAACACCAACATATTATGTGGTAATGAAGGAACCCACAAGAGTGTTATGTGATTCAGTTTAGTTCATGGACACTCCATGAACAAGGGAGTCTTATGGATAACTCTTAGTGATATTCTTCAAACATATTTTTCATAATAATAGCTCTTAAATTCATTGGTTAAAGATAAAAAACAATGTTCTTAATTTTATTTATAAAAATTATTTATGTTTCATGTATGGTTGATTAAAGGAATTAAGGTTTCTATTTTATTATGATATATTGAATATGGGATTTTTTGATCAATATAAATCTATTATAAAGACACTAGATAAAATCTCATATGAGAAAAAATAGGGAAATCTATCAAATGAAAAACTCTCAAGAACAGTAATAACAACTTCTATTTTTTCACAATTAAAATGTAAGCCAAAACCCCTACCACTTTGAATTTATAGAAATAGTGGAATTGAATACCCTATAATGAAGGAAAATTCATAGAAAACCAAAGGATGTGAAATTAATATGCATCAATGGACATTTAGAGTATTAAATAGTCTCTAAAAGTGGCTTTAGTCCCAAAAATTCGTTGGAGGTTCATTTTTGAGCCTCTAAATTAGATAAGCAAGAAAAGGTGGTTTTTAAATGATCTCTTTAAGTGGGATTAAACATTTTCAACATGTAGCGGGTCATGAATTACCATTACTCCATGCCTAAGAAAAAATACGATTTATGATTTTCCATTTCCTTATATTTAAGTTTTGATATTATAAAACACTTTTTATTTATATTATAATAAACATTAATTGTTTATCTGCATAACTATTATTTAACTAAATATTTTAAATGTGTGAAAAGAATAATTATTTTATTTATAATAAATAAATACATATTTACACATTAACTTATCACATTAGTACAAAAATCAAAATTGGCCTTATCTTATGAGTCTCCCTAATGGACCTTTGTAAATTCCTAAATTATCATGAATCTCATTCGTAATCATAAAATAAGAGGGATATCTAGAAACATGTTCTAAATAACTAGATTATAAAGGGGGTTTGTGTGACATAATCCATTAAATGACTGAAAACGTTGTTGTGAAACATCAAATTGATTATGTTTTTAAAGTTTATTTATATTCTAGGTTATAACCCAGGTCATCTGTCAAGGATAACTGATAGGTTAATATTATTCTTTGTTAATACAAAGTACAAAATAATGGGATTGTTTAGAAAAATATATTAAGAAAACTAATTAATTCAAGAGTTTAATAGTTGATAAATAAAGGTGCTGTTTTAAGAATTATGAGAGAAAGGGTTTGTTTTGATTTCACAAAAAACATTTCATGTTCATTGTTATTAGATGCCCATTCAGATTTGACTTAATTATTTAGTTGAATTTAATTGGAATCCTGACTAATTCCTAATATTTTATTTCAATGATTGAAGAACCAAACCATGAGATAACAATCATATTTCCAAGGTCAAATTCTTATTTATGTAATGAGAGCTTAAAAAAAATATTGAAATATCAAGAATGTGGGTAAGAAAAGATTTCTTGTTTTTTACAATCAACACAACGCAAGTCACGCACTCAAAATCACACACACATTAGCTAGAAATTAAGAGCATAACAATCGAATGCATCAAAACAAGAATTAAAATATGAAATAAAGTAAGATTAATGGAATTAAATTTTTTTACCACCGAAATTACACAAAAAATTATCTTATATATTTAAAAAAACTCCCTTTACATGTGTTTAGATTTCTCATAATGAATGCCCACTGTTTTTCCCGACACTGAGTGGAGGATGAGGCTTGGGTGTATCACATTTTTCATTTCATCTATCCCTATGAATATTGGGAGATTCAAAAAATAAAAATGGGATTAAATTAATCCTTATGAAAATCAATTTTTTTATCACTTACCTCTCATGGTTGAACATAAAAATGAGGTGCCCATGGTGGCCTTTTTATGGACAAAATGTAAAGTGGTTTTTGGAACCTAATTTTGGTCATACCACTTATATCTAGTTTACTGGTTGGTAAATAGAATTATATTGACTTGGAAAAAATAAAAAACATATTTAACCACCTATTTAATATCACCGCATAATGTTTTGGAAACAATTGGAGGCATGTAGCTCGAGATATGGATGAAGCACAACACACCACTTTTGACTCTCTGCTAATTCAGAGTCTTATATAGATATGTCTAAATGGGAAAAATGATGGCCAAATTGGGATTGAGTTTCTTCTTAGAAGTTGTATCACACGATGTTCTGGACCATTACACAAAATTTGAGTCCAATAGAAGGCATGGATTTCATGAAATGTGTAAGAAAGTGGACGATTGTCCTTGGTATTCAATGCAGTTTGACCCATTTTTCTTATGGATCACATTCGACCATCCAAAGCCCCTCCTCCTAAAATAAAATCACCAAAACAAGTATAATTTACCATTTTTTATAGTTATAAACATTAAATTATTTGATAAAATGGGATGTTAAATTTGTAAATAAAATTTTAATTTCAAATACAAAACCTGTTTAAAAAAGTGGTGTAAGAGTGAAATAAAGCAATGAATCGCAGTGCAATCATGCCCCCACACCTAAAAATTTTCACTACTGGGAAAAGTTACATTTCTAAAAATTATGAATTTAGATATTACCAAATTTATGAATATTTAAAATTCAATTAAAATTTAATTTTTGATAGAAATATGATCAGAGAAAAAATCCCACTGAGGAGTTTTTCTCCGTGATCCTGGAAAAAGACATCTCAAAACTGTATCAGAATGAAATTTAAAGAAATGCATGATACCAATAGAATAAAATAATTCAAAAATAATTCATGCCACTAATTATCCATGTTTTTTTCTGTGAAAACCATTTTGTTCTATTCATTCCACATTCTATCGAGTGAATATAAGTTATTTTAAAATTTTTCTTCTTTCATGATCCTTTCCAATGAACATGTCCTGCATCCTTTGAAATAAAATTTCAAGAAACACTCACTTAAAAATTCATAAAATTCAATCCATAATCCTTCAATCTAGATAAACCAATATGTTTTACATTTCATCAATACCCTCAATGTTTATTTTTTTAGTTTTTGTTTTTGTTTTTGGGTTTTTTGAGGGTGTACAACAGTTAGATAATAGGTACACATGCATAGGTTAATCTGATACAATAATGAAATAGATCAGATAAAAAACAAATGTATGGAAAAATAATTTTGGAAATTAGATAAAAATTAAACTAACTTATATTTACCTTCTATGATGTAATGAATTTTAACACATCATGGTTGGATGCAAAGGTGTGCAGAGGAATTAAGTGACACAATTTTCCCTTAAACTACTCACACAAAAGGTACCAATCTTCGCAATAGTTTCTAAATTATAAAACCATTTATAACATTGACAAAAAAAAAACAAAATTACAAGAGATGTTCACACCACAATATTGAATAATTTCGGAAATGCACATTTAATAAGATTTTTTTAATGTTAAAATAATATAAAATACATAAATTCATCTTGAATTTTCAATATCTTCCATGATTAAGTGGGAATCATCTTCCATGAGAAAATGGGCATCAAAAATAAACATTCCAACACAATAGTTTGGGTGAAATGTGTGTGTGTGTGTGGGGGGGGGGGGGGGTAAGTGACAATACTAAACAACAAGTGAAAAGAGAAAAAGAAAGACGACGTAAATTCATAATAAACCCAAGAATGTACCCATCCTCCAACAACTAGACTATGCAGTGTCCTCACTATAATAAAAGATAATGTGGGAAGGAAGGATAAATTGTGATGGGTTTCATTCATTAATTGATTCTTGAACATGGATTTCCTCCATCAGGGACTCTGGAATGGCTTTATGAAAGTTATTTAGCCACTACCCATTGATATTGAAGGTTTTTTTGGTTTCTTTAATTTGAACATAAAAAAAACCAAATGGATAGAAATTAGTAACAATATAAGGGAAAAACCATTGGGAACAATGCTTACTTGGATGAAACATCAGCCTTTCATTATAAAGGAGGACCTTCTACTCAATTTGGAACTAACGATGAAGGATGAGGAAGTTATGGGAAGCCTTGGTTCATTCCTTATATATCTGAGAGTTCTCATATGAATCTACTCTCATTTCCTTAAGGTCTTGAATCTGTAACTTCCTTTGAACAACTGCACAAAAAATATTATAATTACATTGTTTAATGGACTGGTAGGCTTGGTGATCAATCTCAATAGGGAGGTGACAACTCATTCCAATAACAAGCCGATAGAGTGACCTTCTAATGGGAGTTTTGAAAGAAATATGGTAAGCCCATAATGAATTATCTAGTCTAAGACTTCAATATTTTCTATAGGGTTGTACCATTTTTTCAAGAATTTGTTTTACCTCTATATTTTAAAGCTTTTATTGATCATTCGTATGTGGGTTATAAGAAATAGACACTCGATACCCAACCCCATAAAGACACAAAAGATATTGCTTTGTTCAATTGCTGAAATGAGAACCCTTGTCAAAGATGATAAACCTAGGTAATCCAAATCTGCAAAAAATTTTGCATCTCAGGAATTCCATAATAGTCTTGGAATCATCAGTCCCTATGGCATGTGTTTCTACCCATTTTAAAACATAATCCACTTCCAAAAATAATGCATACATTCCCAAATGAATTAAGGAATAGTTATATGAAGTCAAATAACCAAACCTAAAAATGTCAAGGAATGTAAAGGTTTGCTCTGTCATTTCATTTTTTAGAGACAATACATATTATTTGACAGGGAAGAAAGGATTTAAAAAAAGTCAATGGAATCCAAAAATTTTGTTGTCCAAATGAGACCAAAATCAAGGACCTTTTGTGTAGTTTATTGGGGGACCAATGTGGCCCCAATAAGAAAGAGTGTAGCAGGACCTAAGGACAAACTAAAACTCACTATCGGGAATAAAATGCATATAGACACGGTCACGACATGTTATCCAAAGGTATAGGTCATCAAAAATGTACCAAAGGGACTCAGGGTTTAGAAGTTCATTTTGGTTTTTGTTTAAATTAATAAGAATACAACATGATACCAAATAATTTAAAATTTCAGCATACCAAGGAATAACATCTTTCAATCGGTATAATTGATCGTATAGAAACATGTCATATATGGGAATATAGGGGGATGATAAATTTTTTGAGGATTTGTGGATCCTATTGATATGATCAACCACCATATTCTATAATCCCTTTTTATCCCTAATTTATAGATTGAATTCTTGAAGGAGGATTATCCAGTGAATGAGACATTGTTTGGATTCCGTTTTCTTAATGAGATACCGGAGGGTTGAATGGTCAGAGAACATAATGAATTTTGACCCGAAAAGTCATGAAATGAATTTATCCAATGAAAAAAGAAGAATAATCAATTATTTTTAAATTTTCATGTAGTTTTCTTGGGTAGGGTCCGGTGTACGTGAGGCATATGCAATGACAAGTGGAGCTCAATCGACCTTATATGATAAGACGTCGCCAACTGCATTTTTAAAGGCATCACACATGAGCTCAAATGGAAAATACCACTAAGGTGGTTGGATTACTAGGGGTGATGTGAGACTCCATATCAATTTATTAAAAACATCCTTGAATTCTTTATCAAACACATAATTTTTTTTTTATTTTTGGAGAATCCGGATAGGGGGAATGAAATCTTACTGAATTCATGAATGTAAAGATGGTAAAATCCATCATTACCTTGGAAATGCCACACAACCCATATATTTCTATGTAATTTTATGGAATAAATGAAATCTAATTTTGATTCATCAATTTGGATAACATCTTGAGAAAAGACATGTCGCAATACTATATATTATCACAACATGAAATGGAATTTCTCATAATTTAATATGAGATTATATGCAATAAAATAACATAATACTGAACCAATACTACTGAAAAAGTCATCAAAAGTGGATCCATAAACATTGTAATCATCCATGAATACTTCTATGCAATTCTATAAGTAATCTGAAAAAATACTAACCATGCATCCCTAGAAAGTACCTGGAGCATTGCGAAAACCAAATATAATACTCCTATATAAAAATGTGCCAAAGGGGAAAGAAAAGGTTGTATTTTAATGATCCTTAGGGAAAAAATGGTTATAAATGTATCCAGAATACACATCAAGAAAATAGAAATGGTACATCTCTGATATCCACTCGATCATCTAGTCAATGAATGAAAATGGGAAATAGACCTTCTTAGTGTGTAGGTTTAGTTGAGGACAATCTATGCATACACACCAACTATTCTGCATATGTTTTGGAACTAATTCATTTTTTTTATTTTCAATTACTATATGAATATATTTTTTTGGAAGTACATGGGTTGGACTTACCCATTGGATGTCAGAGATGGGGTAAATGATTACAACATCCAATAATTTTGTTACCTATTTTTTAGAAACATCTAGGAGGGTTGGGTTCTATCATCGTTGTTCCTACCTCCCTAGTTTAGCCTCATAATTTTTTAGTACATGATGTGTTAAAATTGATGGGATAATACTAGGAATGTCAGAAAGTTTCCATCCAAAATCATGTTTATACTCCCAGAAAAGTTCAACCAGTCGTAATTCTTGCTCTCGAGGGAGTGAAATAGAGATGATGATAGAAATATGGTTTCCATTCACACGATATGTATATTTTAAATTATGACGTTGTCGTTTTAGTTTCAATTCATGAGTATTTTGGATTTATGGGAGTTTATGTGAATGTGAGTGGTCACTAATGTCATCTAACTTCTAAATGGTATCATCCTTAGATGAGTAATGAGCTTTTGAAAGCTTAGAAATATCATCGTTGGTCATGTGATCCTCAGTTTTCAAGAAATCATCAATTTAGAATCAGGCATGACATTTTTTAGACTAGTATAACATTTAATGAATGATGTTAAATGAGATTAGTGACTATGAAAGTGAGAGGTAACTAATCTCTATTATAGGCTAGGCTTGTGTTTTGGAAGAGGTTTTTGGTAAGGTCTTCATTGTGGTAAAGGATTTCTAGGTTGTGGTGGTTGACTACTCTTCCCTGGTTGGTTTGATTCTTGTTGAAGTTGTTTTAAACACCCCCTTTCATATAGGATTGGTTGTATTTCTACCCAAGGTTGGATGGATTTTAAGGTTATTTCCAAAAGGGATGGTTATAAGGGTGGCTTAGAAATATCTCCATAAAACTCTCAAAAGTTTCTCTCAGTTAGGGGCACTAGTAAGAGTTGTGGGTGTTAGAAGATTATATAACACAATGGATGTAAGGATAAGATATGGATTTCCCTTAGGAAATAGTATGTTGTTGAATAAGTGTACTTATCTATTCAGACATCATGTCCACCTTCTTCTTAAATTTAGTTGATTGCACATCATTGACACCTCGAATGGGTACACTATACCTTCAACCAAATTGTTTAGTGTTTTTTCCATGTTCTAAATAGAAATTCTTGCCACAATTGGGGTTATTATCAACTATTTCACTAAATTCATCACCATTAATCATATTTCAATGAATTGGAATTAAAATTTAAAAAATATTAAATTAAAAGTTGATCACTTATTTGGTGTTATGGACAGCTTAAACATAACCTCTTAAATATCTTCCAATATTCATGAACTGTTTCCCCTTATTATTGTCTAATCCCACAAATTTCTTTCTTTATTGATGCAGTTCGAGAGGCTTCAAAATATTTTTCAAGAAAAATCTGTTTCATGTCCTCCCAATCTCTAATTACTGAATTAACAAAATATATCCAATATTTCGTAGTATCTTATAATGAAAATGGGAATTATATAATATTTACTTGTTCTTAATCCACATTAGCATGTTTTTATGTAGAACACATAGTATAAAAGTATTTTAATTTGTAATGTGGATCTTTTAATATAAGTCCATGGAATCTTGGTAATAAATGAATTAAAACATATTAATGTTCAAAATTGGGTTCCTCACATGGTAATTGAAGATAGGTTTGTTGGGTATCAACATTAGTAGAGGTTAGTTATTTTAATGTTTAATTTATTCAAGGAAAATTATGAAGGTTTAATTTTAGTTTTGATTTTGGTTCTAGAAGAATAAGAAGGGTCAAAAGAGGATCAAGATGTTTTATGTCCTCTTTTAAAGGGTTGTTTTGTGTGTCACGATATTGCTGAAGTACGCTCCTCTCCAGTTCAGGTTAAAAAAGTAGTAAATCTCCCAGAGTAGAATGCATCATGTAAAGAAACGATATATGCATAATACTTTAGAATTAAACTAAAAAAATTCTGGAAGTAAAGAAGAAAATAAATAGTGACAAAATTAACAATATTTTTATAAAAAAACACACTAAAAAAAGTTCTTTATGAAAAAGGAACAATTTGTTAACATTTTATCATGGTATACAAAATTGATTATGATTTTAATATTGATTTATAGTATATCGATGAACCTAGTTCATCTATCAATAAGATTTGATAGGTTTAAAGTATTCATTGTTAATAAAAAGTACTAAAAATGGGGTGGTTTACAAAATAGTTGTAAGAAAATAACTTAATTTAAAGAATTTAGTAGTTGATAAATAAATGTAGCGATTTAAGAATTATGAGAGAAATGGATTTTTTGTGATTTTGATAAAAACATCACAAGTTCATTATTCCAAGTGATTCATTCAGGTTTGATGTATTTTTTTGGTTGAAATTAATTGGAATCCTGATTAATTCCAAATGATTTATTTCAAATCATGAAGAACTAATCCTTGAAATAATAATTGTATTGCCAAGGACCAGAACTTATTCATAGAAAAGATATTCCAAATTATTCTAAAATCTCAATATGGTGTGTAAGAAACGTTTTTTCTTGTTTTCTAATCAGAACAAAATAAATCATGCACTCAAAACCTAACACCGATCCATTATAAATTAAGATCATAACATTTTCATGCATCAAAACTAGAATTAAAATATGAAATAATGTAAGAAAAGTTGAATTAAATTTTTTGACACCAAAATTAATCCAAACCACTAGCTAATATATTCATCTGAACTTCCTTTAAATGTGTGTAGCTTCCTCACAAGGAACACCCACCATTAAGCTTGACATTGAGAGGAGGACGAAGCTGAGGTGGATCTCCTTATTCATTTCCACTCTCCCTATGAGGATAGAGATATCAAGAAAATCTAATAGGATGAAAGGAATCCATTGTAACTTTAATTTGGAATAAATAACCTCTCTTGTTCTAACTTGAAAATGAGTTACCAATGGTGACTTTTATAGCAAAAATAGGAAGTGATTTTGGGTACCCTGTTTTGGTCAAACCACTTTTTTCTCAAATCTTGTTGGTAAATGTCATTATATTGACTTTTAAAAATCAAAAAAAAAATTTCAACACCAATTAAAAATCTACACTTAATTTTTTGAAACATTTTGAGGCCTATATCATGAGATATGGATGAAACACATCACACCGATTTTGATTTCGTTCAGATTTGGTGGCTTGGAAAGATCAGTCTGAATGGCCCACTAGATATCCAAATTGGGATTGATTTAATTCTTATAAGTTATAGGCAATTATGTTTTGGATCCTTTCACAAAATTTCATCCCAATTCAAGTTAATTATTTTGCACATTGTTCAAAATATTGGTCCAGTGTCCTTGGGCTTCAATGCATTTTGGCCCATTTTTTGTATGGATCATATCCGACCCTCCAAATCAACTCCTTCAATAATGAAATCACAAAAAATGTAGAATTTATATTTTTTATAGTGATAAATATTAAATTATATAATAATATTGGAATTTAAATTTGTTATTAAATTTGGAATTTCAAATACAAAACCATTTAAAAATAGTGGTGTAAGAGTGAAATAATGTAGTGAATCACGATGAGATCAATGACCATTAGAAAATTTCCTTCGTTTATGACTGAGAAATTAATTAGGATATGTGGATATTGTAAAACCAATATTGATTATCTCCAATTTTTTTATTCATTATCTGACTAAATATTATATAATTTGATCACATGTATTTATATTGGAATATCCACACACTAAGTCAAAACTCAAATGGGGGCCATGATGTTATAACTCATTATGTGGGAAAAAACATTCTATCTTGGTCAAAAAAATCAATTTTCTTGATTGGTATTATGAAAAATAGCCTTTTATTAAGATAAATCCTTAAATTAATTTAAATAAATATTATAGGATGAAACCTCACAAGTAGGGAACCTCTCAAACAATGTTAATTCGAAGGATCCATAACTAATGTTAACTTAAGTAACACTAATGACATATATAAGAAAATTCATGTGGCTTAATTTCATATGGTAAATCTGAATACAAGCTCACCAAAATATATCCTATGAGTGATTAAATGTATCTACATATAATTTATCCTACTCATACATATCTTAACCTATCATTGAAACCTAATATACTAATCATAAATTAGGGATAACATAATAATACATATATTTCAAGGGGTTGTTATGATTAATTCTCCCATTTTCTATGGAAATAATCAATTAATTATAATTAATTTTCATTAATATACATTGAATGATTAAAAAAACCACTATTATAATAATACTTAACTGAATTTATGGAATAAACACAAACAATCTCCCACATTCAATAAATCTATTCACCCATTTATTTAATACTAAGAGAATGAGTGTAGATTACAAGTTTTTGTTATATAAGGTGATTTTTAGGGGATCTATAATATTGTACTCAATAGGAACTTAAAACATCTTAATATATACCAAATTAATTATATCTTCAATAATATGTAATTTATAAATAATATTTTTGAATCTTTGGAGAGACCTGGGTTCCTTAGCTTGTGAAAACACACCACTATTTTCATAGTTGAGTTAAATCAGATAAATGATTATTGAGAATACTCTAAGTTTATTAAGGAACATATTAATGCAAAAAACTTATTTAGTCACATTATATATTTCATTACATTCAACTTCTATTATAGAATCATCATCTATCAATTTATTAGAACTTTTCCAAATTATTACCCAATTATTCATAAAACCCCCCAAATAAGTTATAAATTAATTTTTTTCTATTTTAAAATTAACTTTGATTCAACCCTTCATAACAACCTCTTACTCACCACCAAAGACTATTAGCACATCATTAATTATTACCAATTACTTAAGGGTTTGTTTACAAACAACCAACGAATTTCACCAGAATTTTATTGGTATTTATTTTCCAGAATTAATACTTAAGATATATAAAGATACGTACATAACATGACATAAATGATTGATACAACTACTAGAGCATATGAAATCAAACTCACATGTTCTAATTCTCTTACAGTTTAAGGAAACGGTCCCTTTGATTAAATCTTGGCATGTAACATTGGTAAATAAACCTTTTATGTTTTTTCCTTGTTAATTTTTTAACACTTTACCAAAATAATCCTTTCGACCAAGGGAAAGAATTAATTTTGATTTATATTTATATATCTTCACACATAGTATATATAATACTTTTCTATGATATTTTATTAAGAAAAATATCTACCAACTAGTTTTTCACCAAGTTTAACATTGGGATTTCATTTTCTATTAGAATTTGGTAGTCAACATAAATCAAAAAAAAATAAAACAATGATATAACTAAACCATTTATATACACAAGGTTCATCTTTTTTTTAATAAATTAAAACTCTTTGATAGCCTCATAAAAATAAATATCCCAATACAGAGATGATGGTTTTAATATATAAATGTATCATGAAACTATAAAAATATTTGAAAGTTTCTTTGGATTAATAATACCATTAGTTTATATCATAAATACTTCCTAGAATAAATTCCAATAATAAGATTCTGTTTTGACATCAGTTTGATATATATAATAATCATAATATTCCACTATGCATAAAAGAATTAAAATTTATTTGATCAAAGACACTAGATAAAATATTTAATTATATTAAATATGATAAATTGGTTTAAAAACTCTAGAATCCAAGAAAGCATTATAAATAAAGGCACTACCATCCATGCAGATTTTCTTATAAAAGTCCCACTTCACCTAGTGAGTTTTACTCCTTTAGGGGGATTAATTAGGTTTCAAAATTGATTATTATAGATATATTTTATTTCAGATTCAACTTTCTTAACCACTTATCAGCGTTAAAAAATTTTGTGGAATTTTGGTAAGATGTTGGGTCATATTTTATGATATTTACATCACCTTTATCACAAATTATAAATCTATATCTATTAGTTTTATGAAGAAATATACCTGACCTTATTTGTTATTATGTATATTTAGTCAGCTAATTTTCCATAATCCATTTTGTCTCAAACTCATATATCTAAGAATTAACATCATCCTAGTGGTTTTAAACATCATCAACTTCATATTTACTCCCAAAAATTATTTTATGAATAATTTTACTTTATTTAAAGGCATATAGTCAAGTAATACCCATTGTTTTCTTTTATGGATTATAGGAATAATCACCCACAATCTCTATTGGATAATAATATGATAGGCATTAATATGATTTAGGTCAAATATTAATTTAGGTAATAAAAATCATATATTCCTCATAACCCCAAATATTTATAAAATAAAAACTAATATACTTCCCTATAAAACCATGTGTTCTTATGACAATTTAGGTTATGTTGAAAGTTTTAATATTCATTTTGTGGGTGGGTTGTTTTTCAAACTGATATTCATGCAATAATATCAAAGGTTAAAAACCCTTAAACTATTTATTTTAGATATATAATAGTTCTTGCAAGAAAATTTATTAAGTTAGAGAAGTAATGGAAGGGGATTGGGGTTTCTTGGTGGTGGCCAGGATGGCTGCTTGACAAGTACCTTCTAGCTGATGGCCCCTTAAAACAGGGAAATGAGATTTATCCCCTCTTCCTCTCCTCTTAATGTATGTTTAATATTGGTGTTCCAAGTGGGTTTTAATGGTTATTTAAGGTATTGTTTTCCACCTCTATAGGGATATTTTTATCTTCTCTTCCAGTTTCTTCAATTTCCTTATTCTTTGGTATGGTTTTAAATGGTGATTCTTTTAAATCATGGTAGAATAAACTAAATCTCATGGGGATTTAATATATTATAGGAAGATAATTTCATGAGACTAAATATGTATTCAGTTTATAAACTTTTTAGGGGAGGCATATCGTAATTTGAATTTTATTGTTTTTTCTATTAAAATCAAATTGAAATTTTTATATAATTGTGGAATTTTTTTAGGAATTTGTCTTATAATGATGTTAAGGGTCCATTGTGGACCCCCTATGGTTTTTTGGTCAATGTTATGGAACAATAAGGACTTATGGTGATATTTTTTATTTTCATACAAAATTGAATTAATTTGGAATTAATTTTAAATGGATTCAATTAAATATAAATTTTTACAATTAAAATTTTAATGAATATATGGATGATATAAATGCTTAGAATGATTAGATGAGATTGTAATAGGCTGGAAGATACATGGAAATAACATTTGACACCTAAAAAGTAATTGGTATTGTGATCAATAAATGTCGAATTACTTTTTTTATATACATATTGATTATCTCTCCAACTTTCCCAGTGATAACCACAAAAATTAATATTATTTTTTGAATTATAATTTTCACCATATTTAACACCCTTTGATATGAATTAACTCTTATGGGGAGGTGGTTCATAGTGTAATTCCTTGTTAATAATGTGACATAATAAATTTTCTAGTCTATTGTTGTTTTTAGTAAATTGTAATTTTGGAAAGTGATTTTTAAAATGTAATTGTGTTGTGGCACTCGAAATATTATTCACAAAGGATAATTTGGTTTTATTTTTAGAAAGGTATTCTAATTTCTATTTTGGAAAAAGAATTTTAGAATAGACATAAAAACATAGTTTTAATGGGAAATTGGTAATTGTGTTGATGAATTTTTTTTGGTATTTTGAAAAATCATTTTTTAAAATGGTATTTTAAAATGTTATTTCAAAATGATATTTTGGGAAATGGGATTTAAAAGGGTGAATAACCTTGTTTTTGAAATGATTTTTTTGACATGGTTTGATCAAAGATTTTTTTTTCAAAATGGAAAAGTTATATGATCCTTTATGATGTGAATTTTTAATTAGTGATATAAAAATAATGGTATATATGTGTTCCTTACAGATTTACTGGATGATAAAACCTAGGGTGAAAATGAATCCTAGGTGGATGGTTAGACTAATTTTTAAACCTGGGATGATTTTAGCCCATATGTGGATGAAGTTGTGATAGTTAAACTAGGGGTGAACATGGACCCCATGTGGTTGATGAGACTAATGGTTAAATGTGGGGTGAACATTACCCTCATGTGGATGTTGAGATAGGTGGTTAAACCTAGGTTGAACAAAAACCTAGGTGGATGTTGGGGCCCAAAGAATGGGTATGTTACATATAGGTGCCAGTTACATGGTTGAGGATTGGTATATTACCCCCAAAAGAAGATGGATTGGAATAGTTATCACAACATGCTCAAAGACACCCTAATGATGGCCTCTTAAATTATATACCATTCATGGTGTGAACTCTTCCCCTAGGTTTGGCATTTATTTTATGATTTCATTTTAATACGTCTTAATGATTTAAATTATAATTGTTTTTCTTGGGAACATCTGTATGAACTTTTTTCAGACTTTTTAAACTTATGGATGTAATGGGTGGTGGCCTACTATGTTATGTACTAAAACCCTATTCGATATTCCATTATACAAGGGTCCCCAAAAAAATCAATTGGATATTATAGGCACAAGTTTGGTATGTGGTCGAAGATAACTTGGTCATGAAGGAAATATCATATGAGGTTTTAGATTAATATGATGAAAGTCTTAGTGTATTAGTGGGTACATTATCTTTCGTTTTTTGTACTAGTATGTATATGCTCTCGAACCAGTGGGTGGTCAATAATTTTATGTGTGACATTTCAATTCTCGACCTACTACATTCTATTTCTTATCAGTATTGGTGACATTTAATATTAATACTTTAAATTATTGTGATTATAGGTTACTATGGGTATGCAATTGATGTTATTGGATTATCTTGTTATAGTTATATATGATTTCACCTTGAGAAATGCACATGATGTTTCAAATTTATGGTTTATGGACTATATTACTTAGACTATTGGCAAGAAGCCCATTATGGATTTTGGATCTTGGAAAATAAAGGTAAGATGCATATCATGAATCATATAAGGAATGTAAGTTATATTATTTATATATGTCTACTATGGTGAAAATTTTCACAAAATACTTAGACTTAGGTGTTTAACATATAAAAAACTACACATATGATTTTTTTCCTATAAAATTAGTTTACTGTATTCTACTTATATGAGGTGATTTTTATAAATGATTCCATATGATGTTAGGTCATGTGGATCTGTATTGAGGTTCTTGTTGACTCTGGAGTGTACATGTGCACAGAAGTTGAAGAGACCCTAGTAGGTTGAAACTGGTATTTGATGCCTTCTTGGTAAACCCCTTAAGGGTTTTCAGTATTTAGGTTTAGTTATTTAAGGTTTCCATAACAACCAATATAGTGACTTCCCATATATAATGGAATGAAAATTTACCTAACTGATCCAATTAACATGGTTTTACTTTTTATAGGTTGTGTGGGATAGTGCTATTGGCTGAGACGTTTGTAACTTATGAGATCATGATTCTCTAGAGGTGCTTTCATGTGTGGATGTTGAGAATAAATTACTTGTGGGAAATTGTTCTAGAATGTGATTCCTGTTGGTTATATGTGTATGAGGCCCTTGAGTGGGTATTTGGGAATGTGTATTTCCATAAGTTGAGGCAGGGGCATGTGTGACACCATGTGAAATGTGACCTTATGCAATTTTTTTCCTTAGTATAGGTTTTCAGACCTACTGAACCTAAATGTTAGAACTAAATGTTTTGGCTAGCGGGGAGACTATGACAACCATATATATAAAAAATGACCATAGTGATACATTTTTTAGTACTATTTAGTGGTGACCCTCTTTAGGTTTTATCATAGAATTGTTGTGCCTTTGGAGGTAGTGATCGTGGTTGTGCACTAATGTTAGGATCGAAACACTGAGGGGCCATCAATTATGAAGCATTTTCACAAAGTTTACTTTAATTTTTGAGAAAATAATATTGAGTGTTATTTATGGGGAATATGTGACATCGAGAATGGCTCAATGTTGAAGATAGATATCAAGGACAATACTGTTCAGGTGCTCAACCCTTTTATTAAGGTTGCATCATAGAAACATTGTGGAAGAATGGGTAGAAGATTTTGAATTTAGTATGGTTCTAGGTGGTGGCTAAGAATGTAGTTGAGTTTGTCATACCTTAGGGAATTTTTGGACACCAGTGATGTTAATATGACATTAGTTTCTTAGATTCCATGTGATAAAACATGGAACTAGTAGAGTGCCTGATTTTAGAGAGTATTTCCAAATGAGATCCTAGTATGATGAGATTAACTTGAAATTGAATACAATCAGACTGGGATTAGAGATGTGTTACTCTATGAAAATTTATTTATTTTATGTGAGTATGTGTCAAGAGTGTTTTAACCTATTTTTTTTATTATGATCAAGGTTATAAGAGCACTGAAGGTGTGTGATGGCATTGGGATGAGGGATCTTATGGTACAAGATTGTACACCCATTACATTAGATGAGAATAGTATACACCATTTGTCTATGGTACCTATTTATATTGGAAATCAGTGAGTATCTAGGAGAGAGCCAAGAACCAATTAAATTAATGAAGTACTAATGGTCTTGGTTTCCTAGGGAATAACAAAAATGAGGAGTCCTCATTATGTTGTGGGCTACTTTTAAAATGGTTTGATCAAAATGATATAGTCAATCTGAGAGTGGTTAAAGGAATGTAGTTCTTGGGGTGTGGTTAGTGATTTCTGATTGAATTGAAATGCATGTTTTATGTTTTAAATTTTTTATTTATGCTTAAGGAATTGTAGAAAGAATCTATATGGTGGGGATCCCACCACCAAAAGTTAGAGTTAGAGGCTATAATTAGTTACTGGGTATTGGTGAATGTCCTGGAATCCATTATTGGAAAGAAGGAATGGGTGGAAAATTGATGTTTTTTACCATTTCTTGGGTGAGGGAATAGATACCTCATCCAGTTATCATATTCACAGATGAATAGTATAATGACCTAGACTTTTTGAATGATAAATATATCCTAAAAATGTGTGTTATATTTTATTACACAACAAAACTATATCTATTTAATATTAAAGTAAGTGTATTTCAATGTGAGTATCTCGTTTCACACATTATATGACCATTGGTAAATATGACCGTTAGAAACTATACTCTTAATGATATGATTATTGTTTATAAATAAAAATGATAATGGTTAATTAATGATGAAAGATGAGTCGATAGAATCATCTTGTAGAGTAATTCCATACGAAGAACATTTTTTGGAGCATGGTAAGGAGGTAGTGTCACTGGGATTATCTCTTTACCAATCCCATGCCAAGCTTCAATACATTAATATTGAACAAAATCACCTACATGATAATTTCAAGTTCTTAGAAATTACCACCCAGGCGATGTTATATGAGTTGCCAAAATAGTCTATCATCATCACACATATTACCCTTAGGTCTTATGTGGATGTTATATGGGGTTATGTGTTGAGACCCTAGCTACATAAAATGCAATCCCTTTGATTAAATAAATTTTTTTATTTTTTCATTTTCGTTTTACGAAAAGTTTTTCTTAAAAATTGAGTTGGAATTTGATAAATTGATTTTTATCATAAAAATTGTTCTTTTCAGATAGATTTAAATTATTATATTAAGATAAGGATTTATTAATTTTTATTATAATTAATTATTATTGTAAAAAAACTCTTCTTTAATTAAAAATGTTAAAATAAGATTATTTTTTTTCGTGTGTTGATAATTTTGCTGTGCATTTTCTATTTGCTGTTATTTTTAATAAATAAGTCTTTGAATATTTAAAAGATAAATTTATCATATTTATAGATTTATTTTTATAAAATAAATTTAATTGTTTAAATCAAAATTTTTATATTAGTTTAGGGTGAATTTATGATAATTTTATAAAATACTTTTGTTTTTTGGTGAATAGTAATAAAATAGTTTTTAGTTTTCAGTGTGATTAATGATATAATAATGATGTATTATGTAATATAAAATTATGATCAACTCTTTTGGATGAAAATAATGTAATAGTTGTCCCAAGAATCCAATTCCAATGGAAAATACCTTGGGAAATACCATGGGTTTTAAAATACAACTACTAAGGTATCTAAGGAAATTAACAAAAAAAAACTCCCTCACTTTTGTTACAAATGGCCGCCCATTTCACTATTTCATTTCATTATAAATTCATCATCAATGAGAACCTGATATTTTTACCACACAATTATTTCTACGAATGTGTCCTCAAGCCCCCCAAGGTCTTGATCTCCTTATTTGATGAGTCACTCTTCTAGGTAATGGAAATCTCAACATATCTTTTCCTTTCAAGTTCAATTTTTTATGTGGTATGTATTTCAAATTTCCTTTCAATGTTATTTTATAAATTTAATTCAATCCAATTATTGTATTAATATTATTTTACAAATTAGATACTGTTTTCCTCTCTTTTTTTAATGTTTTCTAAAACCACATTTTATACCAGTTATGCTGCCGATTTTACTTCTCAAAATTTCTACCATTTTTCTGAACAAATTCACTTATTTTCTTTGGTGAATACCCAAAAAAAGATTCTTCTCAAAGGGTATTAATATATATTTCAAAATTATATATTTCATTCTATTATTAACATACATGAAACCCACATTCCTTTTCTATGGGTTTAAATGAAAAAAGGATCTTATTTTTAAGTTGTTTCTAAAACACCATGATTTTGATATGAAACCTATTTATTTTATTCTCAATGGGTTATTTATGATATTTTTATTATTATATTTGGGTATGACATGAAAATTAATAAATATTAATGGTGTTCCCTAATAGATCTCCAATTCAATGGGTAAATAATTTAATCTCTAGAGATGATAAGCATTAGGATACATTTTTGAATAACCTTGGTAAATTTTATAACACCTCATTCATAAACCATAGTGATATGATTTTTAATGAAATAAATAAAAGTTGTATCCATACATCCATGCTATGTATCATGTTATATTTATTATGATATTCCTCTTTTCAATTTATCATTACTTTAGGTATTTCCTCAGGTTATTATTGATAATTCTCAAGATCACAAGTAAACTATTTCCCTTGTTTTCCCTTATAATGATTTATTCTAACCCTTTCCATTGATATCTATCCAAATATTAAGAGATAAAATAAATTTACTTCGGATGAACCTTTAATAATACTTTCAAGTGGAATAAAAAAATGTTTTATGTGTTCCTGTATTATGAACCTTTTTTCCAAGACACCAAACTTTAAAAGATCTTATATTGGTAAAATGTAATAAAAAGTTATGTAATAAAAAGGTGGTATTCCATAGTGGGTATTAAAGGATGGTTTATTTATTTTTGAAAATTTCGATTTTAAAACAAGAGGAATAATTCTTTGGAAAAATTTAAATAAAGAGAACTTCATGGTATGTACATATGAGTAACAACTCTGACGAGGTGCATCGAGGCTGACTCCACATAACCTAGTACAAAACAATGGGCCTTATTGAACTCCTAGTTTGACACTCATGGGGGGATATGTTTCATTAATCACAAGAATTGTATGATCCATTATAATTAATTTATTTAGAATATGGGCTTTCAATGAATAACAAGTTTAAGAATGATGTTATATGTCATACAATTTCCCTTGGAGAAATAAGATAATTAAATAAAACACATTTCTCACTAAGGATTAGTTCTTTTTGAAAATGTAGGTAAATAAGATAAACCCTGTAAATGGTGAGTGTAAAGACTAGGCACTGAAGGCATTCGAATGGGCGTCGATATGGAAACCTTCCTGAGAATGAAAAATCAAATGAGTTGAGTTATGGGAAGCATCTTAAATGAAGATGAGAAATCCTATTCACCACAAAGGGAAGAACTTTCCATTCAGTCCGTTATGTGTTAATGAACATCAGCTTCTAGTTGATATACCGACCCATTGATTTTTGAAAAGTGGATAAACTCTATTGAATAGATATTTTCTATAATACATTGTTCAAAACAAGAGAAAGTCACCAAGTATATTTACCACATAGAGGGAGAAGTTGATCAGTGGTGTGCATTGATAAAAATACAAAGACAAGAGGGCATATTGATTCTATGGAGTGGGAAAATTTTAAGGTAAAATTTTTCAAAAAACAATTTCCCCCATTCAATGCAAACAAAAATACAGAAATAATTACGAGATTTGAAACTGAAGGAGATTAAATATGAGGAATGCAAGGAGATGAACTTAATAAGAATTTCCCGTTAAATAAATAGCTTTTTCATGGATCCCATTGGGAAGGATGATATATTTTTCGGTGGAATAAGACCTTATCTATGCGATAATCTTCCCAAATGAGAATATTAATACTATAATTATATTGTGAGGAGTTATATTAAAGTTGATTCAGAGTTCGTGAGAACTAGTGGTCTCCGAAATTGAATGAAAATAAGAGATATTTAGATCCAATATTATGTAGGAGCTTTGAACAAGGGAGAGGAGGAAATAAAGTGCAACATTAAACTCAAAAAAAATATAGAAAGGAGAATTTAGGGAACTACTTGCTCAGTAGCAGGAACTGTTTAATGTTTGGAAGATATTTTCATATCCCATAGAACAATCATAACAAATTGAAGCCTAAAATTCTCTAAAAAAATGAAAAAATGAATATGGTGAAATCTTTTCCATAAGTCCAATTCTTCATGTGTGAAAAACTTTTTCACTTTTCCAATAAATATCTTAATCTGAGGGTAGTGGAACAGAATCAACAACAGCCTCAGAATAGGATAAGGGAGAATGGTCATGATTTTTCTATCACGATTGCTGAAGTTAAAGCTCCAAATGATGTGTTGGTAAGTACTCCCATTGTTCTCTCAAATCTAGTAAGTATTTTGTTTGATTCTGTTTCTACAAATTCCTCTATTTGATATAGGCTTGCAACGAATATAGAATAAATCCTTGAACTTCTTGAAGTAAAATTATTAGTCAATACTCCTCGAGGGATTTTCCCAGCATAAAAAATGTCTATAAACATTAGTATTTACTTTGGTGAGACCAATAACATTACAAATCTAGGAGTCATTCCCATGCTATAATTCGACATTAAACTAGGGGTGGATTAGATATCAATGTATAATACTAATATCAACTATAGAAGTAATGAAATCTCAATAGTCTTGAAGGGTAACCAATAGTTTTTTTTTCAATGGAGAGATATCTTGACCTGATATTTTTCTAAAAGCACCACCCAAATATTTTTTTTTTGAAAATGACCAGGAAATATGAGGAAGGAATTTAAAGTATAAAATAGATAATGTACCCATAATTTGGGAATACATTGATGTATTTCACGAGTAGTTACATTGGCATCCACTATAAATAGAGGCATATTTCTCTATTGAACTTATGCCTGGATCCAAGCTAATATCCAAAACCCTATATAGAATAATAAAATGTGGTGCTGGAGGAATTAAATAAACAACTCCATTATCTCTTGGAGAAGGGGTATATCCAAAAAAGTGCATCTACATGGGGAGAACCTATTATATTTGAAAAAAAGGATTAATCTATGTGGTTATAAATTAATTATAGAGAACATAATGGGATCATAGTGCAGAAAAAGAACCCACTTCCATGAATTGATGATTTATTGGACCAGATTCATAGGGCACATTTCTTATCCAAGATTGATCTTCAATATGGTTGTATTTTTTTATTCCCTTTGGCTTGACTAACGATCCTTATATTTATATATATTTAATTAATAGTGTATTTAAGGACTATATTGATAACATTTTGGTAGTTTTTATTGATGATATTCTGGTATATTACAAAATTATCACGGAGTATGAGGATCATGTAAGGGTTATATTGAAAAATGTTATGAATGAGAGGTTATTTGGAGAGTTAAAAAAATGTGAATTTTAGTTACACCATGTTTAATTCTTGGGGAACATTATAACCAATGAAGGAATTTCAATTTACCTTACAATGAAAAAGGTTGTGGAGGAGTGCCCTCATCCAACAACTATAATTCAGATTCATTGTTGACGTGGATTAACAAGATATTATAGGAGGTTTGTGAAAACCATTCCTTGAATTTATAATCCACAAACCTAGTTAACATGAAAATGGGTAATGCTAATATAGAAAAATGTGAGTGAAGAAAGTTTATAAGAGCTGAAGAAAAGATTAGTTTTTACACCCATGTTAACACTACCATCTATCAGAGAAGGATTCATTATTTTTAGTGATGAATCTCTAAAAGGGGTTGGGTGAGTCCTCATGAAAAATGTTAAGGTGATTTATCATGCATCTCAATAGTTGAAGCCTCATGAGCATAACTATCATACGCATGACCTGGAACTATATGTAGTTTTTTTCTCTAAATATATTTGGACACTATATTGATTGGTAGAAATGTGATATATACACATACCAATAATGTTTGAAGTATATTTTAACACAAAATTAATTGAACATGAGATAGAGTATATGGTTTGAAAATCTTAAAGACTATGATTTTTCCATTCATTATCATCTTGGAAGTTCAAACAATGTCCCTGGTGCATTAAGTAGGAAAGACCTTATTGTGTTAGAAGTTATTAGGATTCAAAGAGATCCTTTGATCAAAGACTAAGTAAAACTGGACATGGGAATCAAAAGGTAAGGTATATCATCAACCCTATTAAAAATAAAATTTTAACCATCATTACTAGATAATATCAAGAATTATAAAAGAGAATATCCCTTTTTACTAAAGAAGATAGGGGATAAAAAGAATGGGAATTTTCCTGAGTTCCATATTGATCAAGAAGGTGTATAGAAATTTCAAACAAGGCTACGTGTTCTATCTATTCTAGAAATAAATAAGGAGATTATGGATGAAGCTTATAGTTATACATTCCCTATACATCTTAGAACCACTAAAATGTATAGGGATATTCACAATCATTATTGGTGGGATAACATGAAAATATATATTTTAGACTACACTAAAGGTACATGGTGTGTCAAAAAGTGAAGGAAGAGTGACAAATTATTAAAGGGGTATTGCACCCCACCTCATACCAGCATGAAACTGGGTCAATATTACTATGGACTTTCTCTATGATCTCCTAAAACCATCCAAAGTAAATGATGTGATATAAGTTATATTAGACCATATCACCAGGAGAGCACATTTTATCTATATTCAGTAATATTTATCTCTTGACCAAATTAACAATATATATATGAAGGAAGTGGTGAGGATTCATAGATTTCCACTTTCTATAATATATAATTATAATCTGTGCTTCACATCATAATTCCAGTTAATTCGTCAACATGCTCAAAGTACCAAATTTAATTTTAGTATGACATATCATCCCTAAACTGATGGAAATCCTAAAAGGACTATTCAAGCACTTAAGGACATTCTGAGAAAATGGTTAATAGAATTTAAAAGTGGATGGAACATACATCTCCCAATAGTTGAGTTCTCATACAATAACAACTTCAATTCAAGTATTCAAATGGGACCCTATGAAGCTCTATATGGGAAGCGATTTTGAACTCTTACTTGGTGGGATGATGCTAGTGAGATAAATCTTTTTGGGACTAACCTTATGAAAGTGATGATAGAAAAGGTTAATTCCATCCAAAAACATATAAATTCTTCTCAGATTCATAAGAAGAGATATGCTAAAAACTATCAAATGGACTTGGAGTTTGATGTTGGTGACAAAGTCCTTAGTCAAATTTTACCTTGGAAGAGAGTAATTCATTTTGGGAAGAAAGGGAAGCTCTGCCCCAATTACACTGTTCCATATGAAATCCTTGATCACATAGGAATAGTGGAATATCAGCTTTCACTTCCTCCAAATATAGATCATGTTCATGATGTGTTCTACCTATCTTTTTTGAGGAATTACATATCTGGCCCTTCACTTGTAATGAATCCTGAGGTGGTACAAATACAACATGACCTCTCTGATGAGGAGTATCTGGTGGAGATCATGGATCATATAGAAAAGGTTCTATGCAACAAGAAAACCCACCTCATTAAAGTGTTATGGAAGAACCAAAAATATAAAGATGCAATTTGGGAACCAGAGGAAAAAATGAGGCAGGAATACCCTATCCTTTTCTCAACCAAGAAAATGAGTTAAAATTTTGGGGACATAAATTTTTAGTGGGGATAGTTTAATGACTAGAACTTTTTGAATGATAATTGTTTCTTAAACATGTGTGTTATATTATATTACACAAAAAACTATGTCTCTTTAATAATTAAGAAGGAATATTTGATGCGAAAATCGATTTTACACTATTATACGATTATTTTTCAATTATGATCAGTGGTTAATATGATTGTTGGTTAATATGATCGTTTGAAACTATACTCTTGACATTATGATTATTGTTTATAAACAGAAATGATAATGGTTAATTAATGAAAAAGTAACAGTCGATGGCCTCATCTAGTAGAGTCATGACATACAGAGCCTATTTCCTGGAGATTTGGAAAGAGGTAACATCATTGGGATTCTCTCTTAAACAAACCCATGATGATCTAAAACACATTAAGTTTGAACAAAATATCATAAAAGAGAAGTTCAAGTTAGAGTAAATTACGACTCATGTGATATTTTATGATCCACCGAAAGAGTCTATCACCATTGCACACCTTACCTAGAGGCTGTATGTGGTTGTTGTATTGGATTTTGTGTCTTGGATATAGTTATGTAAAATTCAATAACATTTTTAAATAAAATTTTTATTTTATCATTTCTATTTTATAAATAGTTTTTCAAAAAAAATGATGTAGAATTTGAGAAATTTACTTTTAAGTTAAATATTTTACTTTTAAAAGAGATATAAATTATTATATTAAACTAAGGATTCATTAATGTTTATTATAATAAAATTCTATTATCACACCACTCTTATTTAATTACAAATTATAAAATAATTGTATTTTATTCATGTGTCAAAAATTTTATTGTACATTTTTTTTCCTACTATTATTTTTAATAAATAAGTTTTTTATATAAAATATAAATTTCTTATATTTAAATAATTATTATTATTTTAAATCGTAACATAAATATTATTTAAGGGTGAATTTATGAGAATTTTATAAAATACTTTTTTTTCGGGGAATCGTAAAAATAAAGTTCTGATTATTCAGTTAGATTACTGAAATCATAATGATTTGTTATGTCATATAAAATTATGTTGAACTCTTGTGGATTAATAAAATTTATATGTGTCCTAGGTTTCCAATACCATGGAATAATTCCATGGTAAATCCCATGGTTTTTCAAATACAACTACTCAGGTGTCTATGGAAATTTCTAAAAAACTCCCTCAATTTTTCTAAAAATACCCACCCATTTCATCATTTTACATTTTTTTAAAATCCATCCTTCAAAGAGTTATGATAGTTTTAACTCCCAATGAGTCCTCCAAATGTGTCCTAAGTCCCCCAAGGTCCCAATCATGGAGTTTTAGGAGCCACTTTTCAATGTAAGGGAATTCTCAATTTCTCTTTTAATTTAAAGTTCTCTTTTGATGTGGTATTTCTTAAAAACTTCCATAATATGTTATTATGTAAATTTTATTTTATCTATATATTATATTAAGTGTATTGTATTAATGGGATACCCTTTTACCCTCTATTTTTAATGGTTTCTAAAACCATGTTGTATACCCGTCATGCTAATGATTTTACTTCTCAATTTTTCTCTTTTTTTAACAAGAAATTATTATATTTTATTTTATGAATACCACAAACTCTTTCTTATCTAGGGTATTAAAATATATTTATAAATGATCTATTTTATTCTGATATAAACATACATGAAACCCCTCTTCTTTTTTGTGGATTTAAAATGAAAAATGGATGTAGTTTTTAATCACTTTCTAAAACATCATGATTTTGATATGAAACCCATCTCTTTTATTATCCATAGGTTATTTATGAAATGTTTTATTATGATCTATGTAGCTATCATGAAAATTATGAAATATTAATGGTTCATCATGATTGTGCTCCAATGAATTGTTCATATAATTTAATCTCCATATATGACAAGATTTATGAAACCTTTGTTAATAACCTTGGTAATTTTTATGAAACTAGTGTGACAAACCAGGGTTATATTATTATGAAATAGTAAATTAAATTTTATTTTCACATTTCCATGTTATGAATCATGTTATATTTATTATGATATTAATTTTTTACATTTATCATACCATTGTGTATTTCCTCATGTTCTTATTGACAGTCTTCATGATCACAAGTAAACTATTTCCCTTGTTTTCCCTTACTAGGCTTTATGCTCATCATTTCCTTTAAAGTATGTCACCAGGTTATGATATGTAATAAAATTAATTATGATTATCCTTGAAGAATACTTTCCAGTTGAATAGAAGATGTTTTTATTGTTTTCATGTATTGTATACATCTTTTTAAATACACTAAACTTTAAAAGATCCAATATTTTTAAAATGTAGTTAAAAGTTATGAAAGAAACATGCGAGATGCCATAGATAGGACATGGTCAATGGTGTTCAGGAAATGATCAAGTGATGTGGCGATAAGAACACTCCTATGGTGAGAAGTTACCTATAAGTCATGGATGACATGACCCAATGTGGGTAGTGTTATAGTTTTGTGAAGCTATTTGTTGGATTGTTCTGATGGTAATATGATTCCAATGACCATGTGATTTCTTGACATGAATTTGGATACAATGTTAGGTGGGGTATAAATTTGGGTGTTAGGCACATAGATGACGGTGATCTGAATATGTTGGATTAGAAATGTTCTAGTGCTTGAGGAAAGTAAGACATGTATTTAGTCGATTGATGATCTAAATAAGGATATCACAACACTTATTAGTTCTAGAATGATATTTTTATTGCTCTATACTAGAATACATACTCATTGAGAGTTTTTATAATGTGATGACACTAAGAGATGCAAATGTTTGTGAGATTCCACCAAGAGGAGGAAAAGTTTATGATTATCTATAATATGGGATGTAGTTAGACTAAAATTACACCAGGTTCATCATTTTGGATATGATATGTTTGTTTTGGGTTTTGGTTAAGGATTTTTTTGGAAAATATGATATGCTCATGTTATTCATGGACCATGTGTTCACTTAAACTTCATTCGAGAAATCAAAAATTAGGGTGAGTTATATTGTACAATTTCATTCATGTGGTGATTAGTCATGGAGTGATGGAATCTTCTCCAAGAATGTTGATGGAATGTGGCTATGGAGTTCCATCACACAATTCAAATGGCAGATGCACTAAAGAATTGAAATTTGAAATTGTGAGTCAATGTCTATGGTTGGGATCATTGTAGATTGAGAGATCAGTTGGGTGATGAAATATCTTTTTATTTGGGTGTACATGATTTAGAATGTTCCATATTGATGTTTCAAGGATGGTCATGAGAATTTCCTCATGGTTAAGTGTCTTATAGACCATAATTTGGATGTTACATTTCAGAATCATGTTTATAAGTTCAATGTCAGACATGAATAATAAGTGATGACATAAAACAAAATTAAGTTAGGAGATTAAAGTGTATAGACACCAAGATATATCTATTTTGAGAAATATTATAGCGGGGAGATTATAAAAACTCATGTCCATATAAGCATTGGGATTAGGTGTAAAAATCTATTATTAATTTAGTGATAAGGCTAGTTTTGGATTGAAGATTTTTTATATGAATCATGAAGGTTTATACCCCCATAAAGAGTACTTTATATGTTTAATAGTGATAATAAGATAATACAAGAGGTTTTTGATGTTCTGAAAGAGGGATGGGGTGGGTGGGTGGCATGGTGGTTGTATCTTGTAGCCACTAGCTAGATGTTGATCAACTATCAACAAACTGGTGGGTTGTCCATTAGACCATATGGATTCTTAGGCTCAATAGCTTGCCATTGGTCTATTACTGACTAGCCTATATCCCATTAAAATTGGGAAATTTCATTTCTACCCCCTTATATTTTGGAAGGGGAATCCACTATCCCCCCTTGGATTTCTCTCGTGTGGAAAGGGGTCTCTCCCTTCTTCATGTTCTATTCCTATTCCTTAAAGGGAGGTGTTACAAGGGAGGGTATAAATTGATTTTATGTATTTCTCCTCATATATTTTTCTCCATTGTTCTTATCTATATCTTGTTTTAGTTTCCTTCTTTATAAATTTCTCTACTGATGATTCCACTAGAGCATGGTGGAATTGCACGATTGTCATTGGGATTTTGTACAAGCTAGGAAGAGGATGTATTGAGACTCCGTATTCATGTAGTCACTCTATATTTTTGTGGAGTTATGTTTATATTTAGTTTTTATTCAAACTGAATTGAAATACTTATGGAATCAGTGACGTTTGTTGGGTTTTTAGTCGAAATGATGTCAATTGTCCCCTACAGACCTCCTTTGAGTCATTATTTTCTATTTTATGTGATTAAGACTTTTGTTTATATATTTATTTCTATTTTAAATTTAAATAATTTAGAACCAAATTTTAAATGATTTTAATTACTTATAATTTTTTAAATTAATTTATTAATGGAATTGGGCATGAGTTAGAGGTTGGAGATGATTTAATGGGCTTGGCGAGGCCAAACAGACCATAGTAGTACATTTTATCCCTTGACAAGTAATTGGTCATTTGTTGAATAAAGTTTAGTGGTCCCTAAAATTTCTCATTTTCATTTATTATATTTTATGGTAATGTTGAATGTTTCCTCAACACACCAAGCAATGACACCAAGCAATGACCATGGAAATTAATTTATTGTTTAAAATTGTAATTTTTATTTTAGTTAACACACTTTAAAATTCCTTGAGTCATATGTGATGGAGTTTCCAATTTTTAAAAAGTGGTAATAATTTGACCTTGTATATTTTCTAATTTTTTGTTGTTTTTATTATAAATTATATTTGGAAAATGGTTTAAAAATGTAATTTGGATATAGAACATGAAATTATATTTAGGAAAGAACATATGGTTTTGTTTTTTGATTGTATAGAAAATAGTGATTTTGAAATTGAATTTGTGAATTATAAAAGAATCTAGTTTGGAAATGGAAATGGGTAATGGTTTTTCTGAAATGTGTTTGGTTGTTTTTGGAAACTCAGTATTTTGAATTATAATTTGATATTTTAGTTGAAATCTGTATTTTGGGAAAAGACATCTGAAAAGGTGAACCACGTTGGTTTTTGAAAATATTTTTATATGGTGTGGATAATAAAAATTTGTATTGATTAATAATGTGAGGTGAAATAATTATTTATTACTTTTATTTTTTATTTAGTGATATGGTAATAATGGTATGATGGTGTACTTTATGGTTATGCTTGATGGTTGAAACTAGGGTAAACATGGCCCTAAGTGGATGCTGAGAATGATGGTGAAACCCAGGATGAATATGAACCTTGCGTGGATGAATTTGTGATGGTTAAACATGAGTTGGATATTGAACTTAGGTGGATTCTAGGGATAGTGGTTAAATATGGGGGGAACATGGCCCTAGAGGGATACTAAGACTAATAGTTAAAACTAGGGTGAAGACAACTTTTGGGTTGATGCTAGTGCCCTATGGATAGGCTATTACCCCTAAATTCTAGTTTTTAGCCATGTATGGTTATATTACTCCTAGAAGGACATGTGTTAGCATGGTCATCCTGATATGTTTAGAGACAACACAACATTGGATGAAGCATGTATGTACTATTCACCTGGTGAACCCAACCCATAGGATTGATATTTATTTTATGATATCAGTTTAAAATATTTTAATGGTTGTAATTTTAACTGTTTAGCTTTGGAACATCTTAATGAACTTTTTTTTAGACTGGATACACTTAGGGACACCATTAGTAGAGACCTACATTGTTATATAGTGACAACTTTCTTGGGATACCATTACACAAGGGTATTCGAGTTGTAATAACTTGGTTATTGAAGGCACATGTTTTGTATGAGGCCGGGGGAAACATGATCAAGTAGGATGACATGTATGAGGTTTCAAATTAGGATAAGGTGACATTCAACATTGTCGTGGTGTCATTGTCTATTATTTATTTTGTATTGGTATATACATGTGATCGACCTAGGGGTGATAAAATATTGTATGAATGAAATTTTTTTTGTGCATTAATGAATTTTATTTCTTATTATTTTTAGTTTTAATAAATTCTATAACATTTGTTTATTATGATGGATATTATTTTATAATTTCTTGCTCTATTGTACACTCTGATACATGGGATATAGACTCTTCACAACACCACTATAGACCCCCTCTACTTGTCGGAAACCTCTGGAATCCAGGGTGGTGCACCTAAGGTCATGTGGTAGTTTAGTCCATCTACTACTCATGTGCACCTATGTTTAGGAAATGCTTGGAAAAAAAAATCACCACGTCAATTAGATCAAAGGTTTTTAATTGTTTTCAAAGTTTTTTTCTACTTTATTTGAACAACTTACAATTTTCAAATTATTCATACAAGTGTTTCATATGATAAACCCACTCATATATATTAAATTCATCAGTAAATGTAATAAAGTAATAAAATTCACCTTTTGATACTTTACTTATAGGACTATATTCATCAGTATGTATGAGTTATGATAAATCATCTGATAATATCTCTTTAATATTTAAATAATATTTGGTATTTTTTATTAATAAATAATATAAAAAAATTTCAAATGTTTAAAAATAATTTCAATAAAGAAATCAGTCATCATGAAGTCATCAAATTTAATTCTTATTTATATAACTTAGGAAATAACACCAATGGTAAGTGAAAATTGAATAAATAATTTTGACTTTTTCATTATTTAAATTATAGAGTAGATTTTCAAGATATATAATATATTGACTTTTAAAAATGTTTTAAAGACCATAGAATATATTATTAATATAATTTTAACAATAATTGTTCATTTTAACAAATGAGTATCCTTCCCTATCTGGGAAAGTTATATAAATAAAATTTATTTTTATTGTTAGAACATGATAATTGTCTTCTAGAAATAATGAAAATATAGTAGGTATATGTATATTCACTATCCCTGTATATAATATAGAAACTATTTCTACATTCCCAACTCCAATTCTACTTCTCTCTTAACCAACATCCACTGATCTTTGAGGATCCATGCATTACCAGAAATATGGTATGTGAATATGGTGTCTAATAACTATTATTTGGAGTTAAATAAATTGATAAATATATATAACATGTAATTATTTAAACCTATAAATATTTTATTTATTCCAAATTTATTCGATAAAATTGAGTTATTCTATAATTTATATGTATTTTAATGCTTGACAACAATGATTAACAACACAAAAAATTATATACCATATGGGTCCGTTTTATACTTTTCATAATCATATTTTACATCATCTTATGTAGAGAATATAAATCATATCGTATAGTATTATCAAGAATATATAATATCTCTTTTTATTCATGAATTTTTTTCAAATTATGATAGCAATTTATGAAATTATTTCCCTTAAATTTTTCCTTATTGAGGAAAAATCTCAATGAAAAATTTCAATTTGTGTTTGTTATCTTGAATATTTATGACAAAATAGATGTATTTATTAGTATCATGTATATAATTATTCAATATGGACTTTTATTTAATATATTTCTACTAAAATAATAACCTTCATTAAAATAATTTTAGTATCCCAAGATCCATATATAAACATGCCTTAACATATATAATATTATCTCTTACAGAATATATTTTTAGGTAAAAAATATTTATTAATGGGATCTAATAAAAGTACTTGATTATTCATTGAAAACCCATATTTCCCTTTCTATATCATGAATATACTCAAAATTATGCCCCCATGTGCCCATATGTTTAGATTACCTCATCAAGTATCACCTAAAATTCACATTAGGTTAATTATTACCCTTTTTACTAATTCAAAAAATATTATTGATGCTTAACTAAGAAAGAACCATCTATTTGAAAAATAAAGGTCTTTAATATTGTGATTATTTTGAGAAGAAATATAACACAAACATATATATAATGGTGTATTTTATATTTAGTATCACCATTAATATTTTTTATATCACAAACATTCCCTCACAAGATCATATTTACAGTAACCCAAAAATATATATCTTATATATACTCAATTAATATCATGTATATCATTAAATTAATTTATTTCATTTTTTATTTCATAAAATTATTAATAAATAAATATCATTACAAAAAACAATTGTAAGTATCCATATTAATATCAGTAATATGTCAGATCAAACCTGATTAAGGGGTTTGAGGAACTAGAGCATAGGGAATGTGATATTTCACATAGGGGATGAGTGAAAACCACATAAAAAATTACCTTTAAGGGGGTGATGGAATCATTAAAATTTCTGTCAATATTTCATGTCAATCTTAAATGAAATTTTATATAGTGTGATCATATCATCAAATAATTATACATTTTCACATTTATCTTATGCATGTTTCATTTATCAAGTGTGGATCTAGTACCACTTAAGGGGTTTTAAGAGGATACCGACATAATATACATGACACAATCATTATAAAAACCCAACCAAGATGACAAAAAATACATAAAAAAATAATAAAAAAAACAAAATATAAAAACAAATTTTTAGAAACTTATGAAATATTTATATTATGTTTCAATCACCAAATAAAAAAATTCTTCAATATCCACTGATAACACAAATTACCAATTCCATGGTTCAATTCTCTTACTATCCAAGGCTTTATTGTAACTCTTATAAGGAACATGATTAAATAATGATAAATAAAGAAACCAGATAACATCTTGGATGAAGAAAACTAAGGAAATCCCTTTAATGATGAACACTCAAGAACACTAAGCATAACATTTACTTTTTCATAATTTAAAATGAACATGACACTTCTCCTAGTTATTTATAGACTAAAGGGAATTAAATGGCCTTTATGGAATATAAATTCATATTAAACTAAATCAGGACAAATAAATAGCCTCTAATAGTCTTATAGAACATTAAATAGCCACCCAAAGTTGATTAATCCCCAAACGACCTTGGTGTGTGTATTAATGAGCCTCTAAATTAGCTAAATCAAGAAAACGAGGTGCTTAAAAATTATCTTTAGGAAGGATTAAAGAATTTCAACATGTCATCGTCCTTGAAATTCCATTACTCACAAAATATCAAATCCTATTATTGAATTTTGATTTCCTCATGTTTATGTTTCAATAATATAAATAACTCTTTATTTATATTTTTATACCACATTAATGTTTTTTCAAAATAACTATTATTAAATTTGTTATCTAAATTCAGGATAATAGAAATCATATTTGTGATTAAAATAAACATAAACATATTTAAACATAAACTAATCATAATAGTTTAAAAATATCAATTAGAGTTATCTTATGTTTGACCACAGATGGCCTATGTAATGTTGGAGATGATCATGTTTCTCATTCATAAACACACACCAAGAGTACTATATGTAAACATGTCATAGTTACAAATATTACAAATGGATTGATGTGATTTATTCCACTATATTACTAGTAGTAAAGTTTCTTTGTCCTTAATATCAAGATTATACATGAAACATAGATAATGTAAATCATATATAACTTATCTATTTTTCTCAATTCCAGAGATTACTAAATATTATTAAATTTCATCACATACAATTATGTTGTAATAGACATACACATAGCAAAAAAAATGGTCCATGATTTCATAACCTGTTTAATGGAAAAAAACATACAATCATGATTAATCAAATTAATTCAATTGATTAGTACCATACCCAATAATCTTATATTAAAAAAATTTCAAATTAATTTAAATAAGTATCATGGAATAAAACCACACTAGTACGGAACCTATTTGAAAAAATATAATTAAAGCAACCTTATCCAATTATTACTTTAGTAACACTAATGAAATGTATATGAAAATCCATGTAGTGTAATTTAAGAGGGTTAATCTGAATAAAACATCACAAAATTATATCTTATGAGTGATCAATTATATCTTTATACATGTGACCTTACTCACAATGATCTTAACATTCCATTACAACCGATTATGACGATCATCAATTATGGATATATTGGTAAAACATTTCTTCTAAAATTATTATTTATATCATGTACCATGTTATATAAAATAATATAAATGAAATAAGGGATATTCCCACTAATATAAATTACTACATTCAATAAATCCCAATCCAATAACACTTGACTAAATTTAAGGCATAAACCCTGTCAAAAAGGTCAAATAACCCTATGAAGAGGCTTTATTTTCTAGTATGAGACTCTATTATATATTTATGTCATGTTTGTGAAATATTTACTAATAAAAATAATATTTTTCCTTTTTACATGATTTATTATTTGACACTAATGCATTTATAAGGACATTATATAATGAAATTATGTTTTCTCTCATTTAATATAAATAATTTATTACTCTATTCCTTAAATCCATACTAAAAGGAAATCTATAATTTATTTAAATTTATGGAGGGGAATGTGTTATATTTGAGGTATTGGGACTATAAAAATGGTTTCATACATTTCCAAATAAAGGGAATAAAAAATAATGTAGCTCAGCGACATAAAATTAGGTAGACTATACCTTTTAAGGTTATGGAGTAAGGTCCGAACTGGATCCATTTATAGTAATTCATATATGATTTTTGGGGTATTGTAGTTCAAGGATATATGACTATGATATATAGTAATGGGTTTATAGAAATTTTATAGTGTGGAACTTATGTTTTAGAGACCTTTTATGGTCTACATAAGAATACGAGCTTGGTGATAGTATTCGAGATTACACTAAGTTGGTGGCTCATAGTGAAGAATTCCTGAAAACATGGGAGAAGGTTGAACCTATTTATGAGGTTTGGTAGAAACTATTCTCTTAGGTTAATAACTTGGGTAAAATTTGTCTATTAGGTTTGGATAATCCAGTCAATAAATTGAACAGGTTTATCTCTGATAGGTGACATGGGTAAGTGTTGATCCCTTGTTAGCCCATGAGAGTTGGGTGGAACTGCCATGTTTGGCATATAACCTAGGTGAGTCGGTGAAATTTAGGGATAATATTATATAAGTTAAACTTTGATAAAATTCACCCAAGTAGTTTAGTTGTGTGGGTGGGTTCCCAAATTATGCCTTATTATCTAGGCATGAATCAAAACAGATGGAAACTAGGAAAATAGGGTCTCAAAGGAGACCTCTAAGAATTTAAAAAACACCAAATGGAAATAAATTATATTCCATCAGGAATATATTTTATTTATTTGATAATTACATATAAAAGGGTCTTTCTACCTATCTTACATGTATGGCTGAGGGAAGTCATCTTTTATAAATATTTTAGGTGTCAAAACCCTCAGATGACCCATATATCCATTTTTTCAAGTAACTATTGTTAGATTTGATTAATAAATCATTTGAGGGAGTGGTTTAGAAATAATATATGTGTTGATTTCGGATTTGAGCTCTTAGGAACTCATGATCTATATCCATTTACTCTCAGTCGGTACTTGTCTCTAAATGGGAGGTTGGGGATCCTTTTATAGGGAACCATAGAATGAGGTTCCATTTTTGCAAGGAAACCCCCTTGGGAACCTAGTCAAAATATGATAACTACTTCAAGCACCTAAGTTTCATTAAGGGTAAATTTACTAGGTTGAATGTGGGAAATTGTCGAGATTTTTTAGGAAAGAACATCGACTTTTAAAGGGAATGTGTTTGAACTTATATAGGGCACATGTACGAGTATTAAAGACGATTCACTTCAGGTTTTGGTAAGGAATGTGAATGTCATTCATTTGGGTTTCCACAAAATAGAATTTAAAAAAATCATCATATTCAAATGAAAAATAAAAATAAAAATATTTTTTTTCTATATAGCAACACATAATTATTATAAATAGATATCACATCTCAATATATTAATGTAATTATCCTTGCTAAAAACTTTTAGGTATAATATATATGTACAATTGGAATTATAAACAAGTTTATAAATTTTCTATAATGTATCCCTATTACTTCTTCATAACTGTAACCATTCTTTGAAATATATTTATTAATACCTTTCTTCAAAATTTAGGTAAAGTAAACATAAGAAAATAGTGAATTCAGATGACCAGTAAGGGTAAATAAAGGATATATCAATGATAATATATGCATAACATTAGAAAAGTTATATGAGAACATAGTATTAATATTTAAAAACCATACCATGTATATATAGATTATAATCTTGATTCATGGAATAAATCTTCATAGTTTATAATATCATAAATCATATAGGAATTAAAGATCATGATCTACGAGAGCATAACATTAGCAAAAGACAGTGAATTTTGTCATACACATATACCTAAGAAATAATTTCAGTAGTAGTAAATGATATTTTATAAGACCTTCATAGTTGAATACATTCACTTACAAAACCATTATAGTAGTCAAGGCTCACTCCCAAGACTATCATTGTGGAAAAAGTTTCTTACGGAACTCTGTTCACACCTCATTGTAGTCCTATTTATCTCACAAGATATCAATATTTACCCAATAAATTTGAGGGAGTTATAGGTACCACATACAGATAATGAAAATAATAAATACATGTAACAAAATATTATAATTCATCATAATATAGACTCACATAAAAAAATGGGTTCCCTAAAAATTTCATCATTCAATAAACCATGGAAAATAAATGGGTTTCAAAAATATTTCATCATTTAATCAAATCATAACCCCTAGCAAATAAATGAATTTCATAATAATATAGTTATAATAAAAATAAAACATATAGAAAGATAATAAATATGTTATCATTGGGATCATATCCCATTTCAATCATAAGTATCATCAAATTATTTCTTCTTATATGGAAAATAATCTGGAAAATAATCTTAGAAAGTATCTCGCAGCAAATAAACTTTACATTTTGAAATCAATATTTTCTTAAAATAACTAATACGATATTAAAACAAAATTTATTAAAAAATAACCATTTAAACCTATAATGTAAGCTATAAATAGAATATTTATCATGAAATTGATAATATCCATTCATGCTAGATAAGTTAAAAAAAATTAATTCTATATTTTTCAATGGGATGTCACAAAGTAACTTTTATACAAAAAACATGAAGATTAATTAAAAACCATTTTGTAAATAGTAAAACATGGATAATAATGAATTTGAGAAATCACGGTATAATATTAAAAACATTATTTAAAACATTTTTAGAAAACATGTATATGGTCGAAATAGTTTTTTTCTAATAAAGAGAGGAATGAAGTTAATTTTACTTAATAAAATATTTTCATTTAATTGAGTACATAAAATGAAGAAAATGAAATTGAAACATATATATTAATAAAATAAATATATTATGATCAAATTAATAATTATATTGATAAATATATTAAAATATTTCATCCTCATACACATAGTCATAATCAATCTACCATAAAATGAGATTGTGACATAAAAACCCTACCTGAAGATCACCTTGCTACGAAAGCACTATAAAATCATTATAATTAACTAAAATTTATTATAAATCTTTAATAGAGTCATTTTTATTCATATAATATCATATAATATCCATTTATAAAATTTAAACACCCCCTTATATATGAAAATCTATATTAAAATCATCATTTCTAGGTGTTAACTGTTTTGTTTATCATGAGTATTTTAGTTCAGTAGTTCTAGTCCTTGTAAATTTATCTTGGATACATCATATACATAATACTAATAATTATATAAATATAATATATATTCATTATATATATATATATATAATTATTTTCACCCATAAAATTTATTGATAGAAAAATAAATGACAGAATTCATGGAGACTATAGGCTGTACGTACGCCAGAACACTGTTTTAATTTTATAATAGAAGGAATGAAAGAATGATAAATATTAATTAGAATTTAAAATAAATTTATTATATCATATATATTCATAAAAATAATCCTCATTAACATCCCTATGAAATGGAAATGAAAAACGAACTATATCGCTTCACAGAGGTTGTATTCATCACATATGCACAAACAACATTATCATTTCTCAAAGGATTGGATAGTGAGTACATAAATGTGATATTATAATTTCATAAGTATAATAATTTCATAAATATCATATATAAATATTAAACCTATCATAATAACCATAAACAAAATATGGTGATTAAAAATGATTTGTATCGCTACGTGGAGATGGTAAACTGTATATATTCACAAGCGATACTTTCACTTATCATTTGATAAAAAATTTGGTTTATAATGGTGTTTTAATAATAATTTCATAATATTGATAAAACATAAGTTATTATTTTATTATTAATACCATATATTTATTGTAGGTAAAGAAGATAAGAAAAGAAATTGATCGGTTAAGGTAATTACCCCTTTTTTTGAAAGAAATCCATTAGATTTCCTATAAATGGAACTATTGTCGGTATTTTTGTAAGAAAAAAACATATATAGTATTTATATGAATTTCTATAGTATTATTAGGTAGATTGTTTTTGATATAGAAGTCTCAATGTTGTGTAAATAATTAAAGGAGGAGGTTACCTTTTTATAATTGGTGTGAGAGGCACTTTTGAAATTTCACAAAATATTAAATTATAATAAATTAATTCTCAATAAATATTCTTAAAAATGGATATTTATTTGGATATAATAAATTATATGGTTGTAGTACTATCAAATAATAGAATTTATACAAGTTTTGGTGTCATTTTAAACCATATCATTTTTATTAACCCTTAGTTAACAAATTTGTTTTTTAACTGTGGAAACATTTTTTTCAAAGTTAAAGGTTTTTAATATTTAATTATAAGTTAATAATTGGTCCATAAAATGAGCCTTTATAAAATTTTAACAATATAACATCCACATCATTGTAATAAAAGATTTTATTATGATTTAAAAATAATTTAAGAAATTATTCTTTTGAAAAGAAATTATTGTTGTCTATTTTGAAACAATTAATTTACTTTGGATCAAAAGACATATATACATTGTCTGAATTTCATTTAAATAATTATAATAATATTTAATTTTTTATATAGATATGTAAATATTTTTTTTCATAATAACTCATTCAAATTATATCACTTTTAAAATTTTTAAAAACATTTTTATATTTTTTATTAAATGGAGAAATACGGCATTCGTGTTGCATAAGAAATTAAAATCATTATATGATAAAAAAATAAAACAACATTCTATCATGAAAATAATTTTATTAATCTCAATATAAACACTTTTATTTGTTCATATAATACTCTTTCCCTATGGGGATACATGAGAGATATTAAGAACATTAAGAGTGATATTTTGTAACATTCTTTGATATAAATAATATATAAGTCATTTTCATGGAACAATGTCCATTAAAAAACGTAATTTCTATGATAAGGTGAAAATGGAAGAATTAAATTAATATAATAATAATTTTGAGGCATAATTATGTGATTATCACTTATTTTTAATCCAAAATAATCTGATTTACCATTTACCACGTTGATAATTTTTACCAAGGTTACTATTCATAATAATAAAAAATAAAAGGGAATTATTTTCCAAATTTGAAATGAATAATTATATACATGAAATTAATTTTATATAATTAAATACTTATAAAAGGCATAAATTAATTTTAATTTAACAGTTCAAAATATGATAAAAATTCTTTTTTTAGAAAAATGTAAATTTTTTTAGAATATAATTCTATTTATTTTTATCCCATGCCTAGATTTTTTATTGAATTTAAAAAAAATAATGTAAATAATATATAAATTTCATTAAAATAATTCAAAAATAGTGATTAGTTTAATTTATTAGTTTTAAGATCCATTTCAGGCCTAAATACATGCTTTTAGGAAAACATCACTTTTATTTTAAAATAATTTTTATTATAAATTCTATTAATTTTGAAATTAATGAATTCATCTTATAACTATGTATACCATATATTATTACTAATTTTGTGTTAATAATTCATACCCTCTAATCCAAAAACTAGGTGATAACATACACATAATATTTTAATAGTTTTATTTGGTATATCTAAATTCATTATTGTGTGTAACACAAGTTATTGAATAAATAAAATATTTTAAAGGGAAAATTTCCAAAAAATATGATGGTGGAACATGAGTGTTGAACCATATACACAATTTTATATTAAATATCCATAGAAGGATTATTTTGAGTTATCAAAGAAGGCGAGAAACATTAATGAGTTCAATCTTGGTAATGATGGAATAATATTGTTCAAAAAACTTTTATATGTCCCTCCAATACCATGTTTGAAGGAGTGGATGGATACAAATCATAGTTCTTCATTCTATATTAATCCTATAAGTACAGTGATATATATATATATATATTTGAAAGAGTATTTATGGTGAGATGGTGTGAAGATATATATTACAGAGTATGTTTCTCGATTCTTGGTATATTGTAAAGTTAAGGTTGAGATATATAATTCAATTTTAATGTTACAAACATTACCCATACAAGAATATAAATTTTAAAACATCACCACATATTTTTTTATCAAAAACCCCAATACATCTAAAGGGAATAATGTTATTTGGGTTTTAGTTAATCACCTTACAAATTAAGGATACTTTATTTCCATTAGATAATATTTATCTCTTGATAAATTTACTATGTTATACATTAAGGATGTGGTAATATTTTATAGTGTACCACAATAAATTATATATGATCATATTAGAGGTTTACATCAATGTTTTGGAGAATCCTTTTGCAGGATTTGGGACAAAGATAAGTTTCATCACTACTTAACATTTGTAGATATAGGGTCAGTCTAATAGGACCATTCAAACTCTATATTACATGTTTATATCACACTCTATGGATTTAAATGGTGGTTGGTATCAAGACATTCATTTGGTGGAATTTTCTTACACCAATTGTTTTCTCTAACAATTTTATAAGATTATTTATAAATCCCTCTCTGGTAGGGAGTTAAAAAATCCAAAATGATGAAATGAAGTTTGGAAAAGAAAACAATTGGGACTTGATATTGTGGATAAAATGGAATAGAAGGATGGATCCCTTAAATATTACACAAGAGTAGCTCATGGTTGTTCCAAAATTTATGTGGAAAATCTTCAGATTGATTTAGAGGTTGATGTTGATGATAAGGTATTCCTAAAAATATCTCCCGAGAAGAGGGTAATGATATTTTTAAATAAGGGAAAGCTAAGACCATTGAATATGAGACCTTTTAGATTCTTGATTGTATCAGGACCATAGTTTATCGATTAGAGCTTCCACTAAATCTCTCTCAAGTACAAAATGTGTTCCATGTATCTATCCTAAGGAAGTATATACATGATCCTTCACTTGACTAAATTTAGAAGTTGTACTATTGTAAAAAAAGGCCTTTCCTATAGAGAAATATTAGTAGTTATTCTTGATGATTGATAGAAATATCTATGAAACAATACCACCGTCCTAGTAAATATTTTGTGGGGAAACCATTAACTTGAAGAATGTATATGGGAACCTAAGGATGAAATGATGAAAATCTTTCCTCATTTGAGAAAGATAATATTTATACCTATGGATATTTAATACCCAATTTTGTAGATGGTTGAACACTCATTTGATAAAGATAATATTTATACCTTACCTTAAATATTTCAATATCTATACATTTAAAGTCCAAAAATATTGGATTTTTTTATCCTCATCAAAGATAAGATAGAGTGATCCTTTCAACTAATAGCATCTTCCCACTATTTTGCTTTCCTAGGGTGGTAATGTATTGAAAATTCATAATCATTAATCATCTAACACTATCTTATTTAGTGAATGATTAGTTTTTTAGGAGGGAAAATATACATTTAACTTTTATGATCAGTACATATTTCAATACTTTCTCCTTAGAAATAATTCCTCCATATATTTAATTTAAAATTTACCAAATCTAACCGAAATTATGAGTTGGGTAATTTTTCTCATTGACCTTCAATTTTTGTGAGGAATAAGCTATAATTATATCATTCTATGTGAGGACACATGTAATTCCATTCTTTTATGACCCACTATAGATTACATACCCCTCTCTAGTGCAATGTAGTGTAAGAAATGGATCACTATATGGCCTTCTCTTTGGATCCTTAAAACATTCCTCACATCCAACCATCAAAAATAAAATATTATTTAACTAGAATAAGAATGTAAATATTTACAAGATAAAAATTCCAATAGAATTAAATTAGAGAAAAATCATAGACTTGGGATGTTATCATCATACAATAAGGGTTTTTTACTACTAACTCAAAATATAATTCTTGAGGTGTTATTGTGATACCATTAAAAATGTCTTTATATATAAAATAGTGGGTAGATCTAAAATCAAATAAGTTATTAGTAGTTCTAGATTGGATGGTAAGTGCTCCTTTCAACATGTAATTATTGTACCGCTCATCAGGAATTGTGGTCACTCGAGATTTACATTTTTCTATATGATTAAGAGGTTGTTGATGTAGATCATCACCATTAAACATCATATTTAGAAATTGGATAGCATAATTCCAATACTAATTAAATTTAAAACATTTGAGTGTTGTTGGTATATTATGTGTAGAGTTCAATAAATTCATATCATTTGATTACTTCCCCACATCAATTCTACATTTGATTTACTAATAACCTTCTTCTATACACTTGAATATTTTTCCAATTCCCTTATACAATGTTTCATCATGTTTCCTTCCACACTAAGTGTATAATTAAAGGCTCATATCTTTTCTCTATGGTTTTTATAATTTCATTTGAATTCTACTTTTCTTTTCCTATAAAAAATTTGGGATTTATGTGTAACTCCAATTTAAATCTCCATATTGAGTGTAAATCAGAAAATTTATTTATATCTATTTATGTCTATTATAGCTAACTCCCTTCAAAGACTTGTTTTTCAGTCCCTGATTAATTGAACAACCATAATTTCATGAATGGTGATAATAACACATCATACATCACATTTGTTATGGAATTTGTCTCATAAGTACTAATATATTCACAATACTTTTGATTTAACTTAAGGAATATTTTATCTATTTTTATAGGAAGAATATACGTAAATTAATTATTTTAAAATAGGATTTAAAATTAATCCTACTCTAAATATTCATTTTCTTTTAGCTCTATCATTTTCTTGATAAGATTCAAACATTTATTTGATTCACCAGAAAATGATAATAAACTATTATAAATTTATAATTTTTTGAACAAGGAAGAATGTACAATATATTTTCAATGGTAAGAATCCAATAATCAGTAACCACTGGATTAGTGGACCCTCTAAAAGAAGGAATATACTAACTCATTAATTACTCATAATAATTCTATTCCCTTCTTTTTTAATTTGGATGATCAACGTGATTCATAGATTGGGAAATGGTTTTGAGTATGGAAATTTCATTTTTTATTACAGCTCCCATAACATTTGATTTCCAAGGAGGACAGCCATTTCATTTTCCATGTTATTCAAAATTAACACAATTAATTTAGTTTCTATCCATTGAATCATTCAAAAAAAACATAGTGAATGAAACAATAATCATGGTCAGAATCCATATAATCCCAAAATTTAATAAATGGGATGTTTAAATATTTTCACATTCATTTATCACAACTTTGGATTTATGTAGGTCATTCTTGATCATTACCAAAATTCAATGATTTTTTCAATTACATAGACATTTCCCTCAGGTACTTACTAAATTCTTATCATACCAGTTCCAAAGATTAACTAAATAATTCCTTAATACCAACCATAAAAACCCATAATTTTCATATATATATATAAATCACATCCTAATATATGAATATAATGATCCATGCTGAAATTTTTTAAGTCTATCATATTTTGAAACATAAAAAGATAAAAAAATGCTTCATAAAATATCTACATAGTCTCCATATTAATTATTCACAACTAGCACTCTTCTTAGAAATATTATGATTAATACTATCCCTCAGAACCTATAGAAAGGAAACCTAATAAAATAGTGATATTAGATTCTTAGTAATATAAAAAGGGAGATGTCAATGATAATATATGTATAATATGATAAGAATTGTATAGGAACATGAGGATAAAATTTTAAAACCATAACTTGCATATCATAGAACATATTATTAAGTCATGTGATAAAGATTGAAAGTTCATAAGTCATAAATCATATAAGAATCCAATAACATGATCTATGAGAGTATAATATTGGAATAAGAAATGATATTGTGTCATATACATAAGAATAGAAAATCATCTCCTTAGTAGTCAAGGATTTTCTCGAAGACTAGAATAGTGGAGTGGGTTATAATCCCATACCATCATTGTAGTATCAATTCACAACCAAGACTATCATAAATTATAATGTAACTTATTAATTTGGGTTCACATTCTATTTTAGTCCTATTTATCTAAGGATATATCAATCCTTACCCAATGCATTAATGGGAGATATAGGTCCCACCCATCATATAATGAAAATAATACATATGTGTGCCACAATATCATAAACCATTTATTATATCAAAAACTATGAAAATAAATTGTTTTTACAAACATGTCATCATATCATAACCTATGGAAAATAAATGAGTTTCATAAATATTTCATCATTTCATCATAACATAACCCATGGAAAAGAAACGAGTTTAATAAACATCTTGTAGTCATAATCATATTACATCCAGAGAAAAAAATTTATCTTTGGAATAGAATCCACATGAAATCTTGAGTAACATTAAAGGATGTCACCTTATATGGAAAATTATTTTTAAAGGCCACCTAGATCATTTATTTTTGAAAATATACTTTCTATTTTGATATTAATATTTGTTGTGAAGAAACTGTACATCGTGAAGAAATTTTTTTTATTTGAAAGTGACCTTGTAAACTTTTATTGTGTGATTAAAATAAAATATTAATTTGTATTATGACAAAACCCGTTCAATCCATATATATTTAAAAAACATTACTTCTATATTTGTTTCAGAAAAGTCACAAATTGCCTCATTTGGAAAATAATAAGAATATTCCCCTAAAAACATATTATAAAAAGTAAAACATTGGTAAATATTAATTTTAAAAATAAAAATAGATTATTAAAATGATACTTAATTTATTTAGAAATCATGGATATGGAAGAATATGTTTTTTCACCTAAAGAGAAGAACACATTAGATTTTCACTATAAACTTATTTTTTGGTTATTTGAGTACATAAAACGAAAGAAATGATAAGAAAAATATATTTGAAATGAATAACTAGATAAAAATAAAATTTATATGTTTATAGATAATTATATCATAGGATTTAATCATCTGAGTCATAATCATAATCAGTCTTAATAAAAAATGAGATTTTCATATAAAACCCTTACCTTGAATTTTCTTATATTTGAAAGCACTAAAAACTCATTTATTATAAATTAATATTTAGTATAAATCTATATTAAATAAATTTTAATACATATAATTTGACTTAAGACCATTTTATAATATTTAAATACCCCATTTATCAATTATTCCATATTAAATGTTTCATTTTTAGGTATTAAGTGTTTCATTTATCATCAGTATTTCAGTTCAGTAGTTCTGGTCCTTTTACATTTATCTTAGTTCCAACACCTCCATAATAATAATAACTATATAAAGATCATATATATTAATTATACACATGTTTTTAGTCATTAATTAAATGTATATATATATAAATGAATTACACCATTCATGAAGACAATAGGTCGTAGGCAGACATGAATACTGTTTTCATTTTTTGAGTGATGGAATAAAAGAAAGATAAATAATAATTAACCAATATATGATTATTATTATGACATATATATTATATATATTATTTAAATTTATCATCATTACTATCCAATTTTAATTAAATGAAAAATAATCACTTTTCTTCGTGGAGGTGGTTGTCTACACGTTTGCACGAACAATGTTATCGTTTCCAAATTTATAGGATGGTATGTAATTAGACTAGGTGTTATATTTTTATAAATATAAATATTTCATAAATAACATATATTAATATTAACCCCATTATAACACCAATCTATAAATGATGGTGAGGAAAATTGGACTGTATCACTATGTGGATACGGTAAGCTGTATGTATGCACGAGCGATACTATCACTATTCCTTTATTTAGATAATGTGTGTATAATGGTGTTTTAATAATCATAATAAAATTTATGAATCTTTTTTATACTTAATTTATTATTTTATATAAAATAACATATATTTACAATAGTAAAATAAGAGTATAAAGTAAAGTGACCGGTTAAGGCGATTACCTCTTTATTGAAACAAGCCCTTTAGATCTACTCTAAAAGGATATAGGGATGGTATTTTTGTAATAAAATATAATCTATAATGTGTATTTGAAATTTTTAAATATAAATTTTTTCATTTTTGTTGATCTATATGGCTCAAAGTTGTGTAAATATGTGAGGGAGGAGGTTCCCGTTTATAATTGGTGTGAGGTGCACTTTTGAAATTTATCAAAATATTAAATTATAAAAAATTCATTCTCATTTAAAATTCCACCAAATTTCAAGTGATTCTAATATTTTAAAATATTGAGTTAAAATCCCATCACAAAATATAATTTATACATGTTTTGGTGTTATTTTAAACCTTATAATTTTGGATAACCCTTAGTTAAACCAATTTTAATTTTAACTCCGGTAACAAATTTTTTAATATTAAAGAGTTGTAATTTTTACTTATAAGGTCAAAATTTTTCAATAAATAGAATATTTATTATATAATAGGCCATATATTTTACACCTCTTCGTATTTAAATTTTTTATGTTTTTAATATAATTTAACAAAATATTATTTATATAAAATATCATTATTGTCAATATTGACACTTTTCATTCAATTTGACTCAAAAGACATAAATAAAGGAGTTGAATTAGAATATATTTCATTTAAGCCTCATTAATATTTCATATATATCTATAAAATTTGTTGGCCTTATTAATACAATTAAATTTTTTCACTTTTAATATTTTTAAAATCATTTTTAAATTTCTGTATAAAATGTAGAAATAAAGCATATGTGTTGTACAAGAAATAAATGTCATTTTATTGTTAAAATAATTAAAAATAACTTCATATCATTAAATTATTTTTTTAACACTCAAAATATACACCTATATTCATTAATATCAAAATTTTGTTCTTATATGGACACATAAGAGATATTAAAAACAAAAGGATTGACATTTTGTAACTTTCACTAATTTAAATAATATATAATTCATTTTTCATGGAAATGTGTCCATTAAAAATCTGAATTTAGTTTCTAGGGTTATCATGATAAAATTAACTTCATCCATTATTAATTTATAAGAATAAATATGTTCTTATAACTACTTTTTAATCTTGAATAACCCGATTTACCCTTTACCGAGGTGATAAATTTTACCATGGCTACTGTTCATATTAACTCAAATAAAAAAATATTATTTATAAAATTTGAAACTATTTAAATTTAATATTTAATTATTTTTATATAATTAAATACTTATAAATTTCATAAATTAACTATAATGTATGTTCACAAAATGAGAAAAAAACTATTTTTTAGAAAAAAAATACATTTTTAGCATAAAACCAGATTTATTCTTATCCTATGCTTAGAAAAATATTTTTTGAATTTTTAAAATATGTTTTCATGTAAATAATAAAAAAATTTTATTAAAATAATTCACCAATAGTTAATAATTTAATTTAACAATATAAAAATACATTACGTGCATAAAAAACTATTTTTCCAAAAAAAAATAACTTTTATTTTTGAATAGTTTTTATTCTAAATTATATTAATTTGACAACTAATGAATTAATTTTATAAATATTTTGACCATATATTTTTCATAATTTAGTTATCACTATTGATTCCCTCTAATCCAATGGATAATCTATATCCGAAAAATAATATTTTTAAAAACATTACAAGGTTTATCTAAAACTGCTGTTGCATGTAGCACAACCTATCAAAGAAATAAAATTATTTAAAGAGATAAATTTTATAAAAAACATGGGGTTTTACAATCCTAGTTTCAATTTCCAATATATGAGTTTTAAATTTTTTTTTAATGGAATAATTTATCCCTTGACTATGGGGCATAGTTACATAAGAAGTTTTTCATAGCCAAAAAATATATTGAACTATATATGAAACATGTGAAAATATTTTCATGGAATCCAAGATAAGTTTATGAAAAATATATCTCACTAATAGGATAACGGATTGGGAAATGTTTTTGAAGAATCTCCATCCCTTTATGTATGATCAATTGAGTAACAAATTGAGATACCATTTATCTAATCTCCTTAAAATCATATATTTTTAGATAAACTCATCTTATGCCATTTTAATTAGGGTTTTATGATGAATTTCATGGAAACTTTTGTGAAATATATCATTTGGTGAAAAAAATAATCCCCTAAAAATATGATTTATTAGAAAAAATAGTAATATTATAAGGTAATAATGTGAACTACGGTGTATTTTATATACAATAGGTAGGTCCCTAGGGATGAATTGACTGGAGTAGGTTTCCAATGATTAGGATCTTGAATTTGGGATTTTTCTTACCAAAATGAGGATATTGATAAAAGAAATTTATTACTAGTTGATAGATATCAACTCAAGTATATTTGTGACTAATAGTAGGACCTTGATTCAATGTGTTTTATAACCAAGGATAGAACCTCGACTAAAGTTCATTTAGAACCAAGAGTAGGATATTATCCCAAGGACTTTGATTTCCAAGAGGGGGATCTCAAATCAAGGGCATTATAACCAATATTAGGATATTGAATAAAGTAATTTGTTACCAAGAAAAGTTACATGACTCAAGTATTATTGTAACTAAAAGGAGAATCTAAACATAAGGATTTTTTTTGGAATTAAGAGGAGAATACTGATTGATGGATTTTTGTTACCATGAGGGGAATATTCAATAAAATATATTTAAGACCTATAGAATTACATTGAATCAAATATTTTGTGAACAAAGAGATTAATATTTACTCAAGGACATTTTTTACAAATATAGGAATCCCCACTCAATAATTATTTAGGAAAAAGAGTAGATATAGCAACCCAAAATTTTTATACATAAATATTATATCTTATTAGATTCATATTCAATATATAACATTACAATACATGATTTCATCATACAGGTATGGCAACCACGGAAACTTGGATATATAAATAACTCATTCTTAAGTGATCTACATCATACCACATTAATTTCTTCATAAACAGAACCCATCATATACATATCATATATAATATAATTCTCTATAACATGGGGAAAGAAAACTTAAGAAAGGGTGATCTCTATTTATTATTAAGGGTAAAAAGGGAAGATATCAATGATCACATAAACAAAACATGAGCATAAGGGAATGAGAATATGATCATAACATTGGAAAACCATACCCTACGTATCATAGATCATAATCAAGAGTCATTTCATTTATCAAGGAAGATCACAAGACTTGAATCACAAAAGAATCATAGAAAATGAGCTATAAGAGCATAACATTGGCATAATCCATAGATTTGTATCACACACATAGTCATCGAAAATAATTTCTTTATTAGTAAAGGGTTATAGATGATAGTATCATAGTGGGTTGGGTCCACTACCCAGACCATTATAGTAGTAATTTTTCACACCCAAGACTATCTTAGTGGATAGAGTCCCTTACCTAAATGGGTTTGTTCATATTCTACTCTTGTTTATCTCATTAGATACCCCTATTTACCAAATGAAATTAGAGGGATATACAATTCTCGAACCACCCATAAAATAATTAAAATAATAAATATGTGTTACAAAAGATCCTAAATCATTCATCATATCATAAATCATGAATTGAAAATAGTCTTTCTAAACATTTCATCATATCAAAACTTATGGAATGAAATAAGTTTCATAATCATTTAATAAATTCATCATAGTATAACCCTTGGAAAAATAATTTGTTTTAAAAAATCTTTTCAATAGAATCATAAAAAATAATGATTAGGGATAAGGATTTCAACATTTGATAAAATCCATAGTATATTTTATGTAGCATTAAAGGAAGTTATCTTATATGAAAAATTATTTTAAAATATCTCTTAGAAAATTTCTGGATGAAAATACCTTCTCATGTCAAAATAAATTTGTTAAATTATAAAAATTTTAAAATTATTAATGAAAACATTTTCATTTAAAATAAACATATAAACATTTAATGGAATCTTAAAATCATTGATATGTCATGATGGGGGAAAATTATGTTCATGACGTATATATTACAACAATAATTCCATTAATTTTTCTTTTTAAAATTAACTAATAATACATTTGGGAAAAGTAAAGAATATTCCTTTAAACTATTTTGTAAAAAATTAAAATTTAATGAATCAGATTTTACCAAATTTATTTTAAAAAATTATTTGTGAAATTTATGAGACCAGGTTCTAAGACATCGTGAAATTATGAGGCTCAGCGTGCCACTAAAAATTTGATGGAAAATGTTATATTTTTAATACCACACAAGCCTAACATTATTAAAAAAATGTAATATATTTTAAATGGGTGACCAGATAAGAAATACAAGGGAACTATTGAGACCATAATGTTATATTTATCCTAGGAGAGCCCTATCTTTGGTTGGGGCAGGTTATCTGAGGAAAAAGTCACCAAGGACGTAACCTTAAATTAAATAAAATTATTTTATTTTAAAATCCTAAGAACTCATAAATATTGACTCAAATTGGAAATCCAAGACCACTGTTGAGTTCATGATGTGGATGTTTTTCCTAGGTAAGGTATAACATCGATAGGTATGAGTCAGTTGTGAAATGTAGTTTTTGGATGTTTTAATGAATAAAATAAATTGTGAGTTTATTTTCTTTTAATGTTATGTTGAATCAGCAATGATTTACATTAAAAGTATCATTACACATAAATCCATGGGTTAGAAACATATTCATGGGGACACTAGAGAATCTTTAGGGAGAGTATTAAGGATTTTCCCTATGTGAATGATGACTGGATTGTGGATAGACAATCGATGCATGATGAAGTCAAAAGATCTTTCCAACGATCATAACAGACATTCTTTCTTAATTAGTGACTAATCCCAATAAGGTAGTCTAGTTGTTCTTTGTGATTTTCTCTGTTATTTAATTCAACAATGATCATAGGCCAATTAAAAAAAATATTACCTCATGGATCGATCATTATTTAGGGAAGGTACTTTTATCTACAGGTTTATTGGGATATTAGTTTTATTCTTCTTCATTATTCGATCTAATAAGAATGGATTGAGTATGATAAGTACAATGGATGGGGTTTGTTCCTCAGGGCGTTTTATGGACATGGTTCGACTTTTTGAGTGGCTTTGGACATGATCAAACCCCAAAATTAGAGGTAATCAGATAGTAGAGGTTGTATATGTGTAGATGAGGACATGAGGAGCCCTGATCTGTGACCATTTCAAATTTTGGACATCAGGGTAGGCTCAGTGGTCTGTAGAAGGGACCACTGGTGCTTGTCTGGTGTGGAGATCCAGCATGGTGTGGTGGTGATTTGGAAAGGTGAGGCATTAGCGATCGATGGAGGCAGCAAATGGGGGTGGCGACAGCATTGATGGAGGCCACAGCCACATGGGAGACAATAAGAGGGAATTGCTGTTACAATCTCATGGAATGTGGTGGGCAACCACATGTGGGGTTAGCTGAATGAGGTGACAACCATGTGGAATTTGGGTCGCATACCAGGTAGTTCCTGGTGAGGAGGTCCATTCATGAGGGTGTCGGGACCAGGTGGAATGGGGCAGGCTGAGCGGGTTAGACCCTAGTCAGTTCGGACCAGGGTGACCAAGTCAAAACTAGGGCACAATCTATCCAACTACTATTTGGCTATAGAATCTAATGGTTTTATGACTGTGATTTTTGAAAAAATCATTGTGATAAAGATCCTATAACAACGGTTCTAGTAAACTGTTGGTATATGGTATTATATGTTGGGTTTTTCTAATGGTTTAACAAAACCATTGAGAATGAAAAATTTTACTTACGGTTTTTATTAATAGCAGGGAAAAAATACACCCACTTTAGGGATCCCTCCCAAATTTTCATCCTAGGTGAACCGTCCCCTACCTCCACCTCTGGACCCCCTCCCCCATCCCCGATCTCAATCTCCTCCCTGTCTCTGCCTCTGCCTCCCTGTCCCCTCCTTCTCCTCTGGTGACATTCTCCTTCCCCTCTCGGCTCCCTCTTTGATGACGACGTCCCCATCCCCTCTCAACTCTCAGTGTCTTTCCCTCCTCCCCTCTCATCTCTATATCCTCATGACATCCCCTCCCCTCTAGGCTCAATATTCTTTGGCGACATCCCCCGACCCCCTCTCTAGTCGCGCGTGAGACCCCACATGGCCGAACACCCCACGGGACGTCCCCCTCTCTCAGCTCCCTCTCCTCCCTCCAGGGTTCTTGATCGATACTTCCAGGTAATAATTAGTCTTGTTTTTTAAAAATTAGTCAATAAGGAATGCATTGTTAGGTTTATAGTTATGATAACCATTCATATTAATCATGAATTTTCTATAGTTTTGGGTAGTAACCAACTCATGGTACATTGAATTATTGGGTAAATTGTGAATTGTTTCAAAATAGATTCTTCCAGAAATGTAGGGTTAGATTCACAGGTTGTACTCTATTCATTCGAACAGTGCATTAAATAAAAAGATCAGGATTTTTTAAAAACGTCATATTTTCCTCTATAGACTCCTATTATACCTTATATTGGGATGGATTTATTTTGTTAATCATGATATATATGTGATGAGGTTGTATTGTAATTAATATGTGCAATGATGTGGGTTAATTTGAGGTGACTGATGCTATATGATATTTTTGGGTTATTGTGAGGAGTTTCTTTCCCTTTAATTGATTGGTTCATAAAACATAAGTTGGTGCTGCATATATTATGTAATTGGAATTGGTAAAGTAAAATGATGGTCTTGGATTTCCATGTTGGTTATTTGGATGGTATTCTCTATCAAAAGTGGGTATATCATTATAGAGTATGGGTGTATTTTATAATTTACCTATGTATTTATTAAACTGACTATTCAATACAAATTTCCAACAATACGGAAGCACCACATAAATCACAGATAGACACTACACAGCACAAGACATCCATGGGAGACACCCCTTGACATATATGGATAATTAAGGGGCTATTAACTTAGGAACTGCTCTTTATTGGAAATCAATAGTTGAAAAAGTCCCATTTCCGGTAGAAAAGATACCAACACCTTCATTATTAGTATATTATAATGAAATAGTTTTCACCCTCAGTAGCAAGTAGACCATCTGGTTCATGGACATGTTCCTAACGAGGTTAAAGAGTATGATTAAACACTGAACATTGATTGTGGTCTCTATGAGGTTCTTTTCATAGTGAAGAGGGTTATGTGCACAATCTTATACTCAACTAATATAGCATAGGTGCATATTCAATGGCTATGTGTACTAGTATGGTGTTTCCAAAAACCTTCTATATAAATAACATAATGAAAAATGAAGAGATTATTAAATGGAACTATTTCATCCTTGCTTGCAGGAACATGATTTGACCCATGGGACATTGTGGTTCTTATATATTGGGTGGTGACATGTATAGTCATAGGATACAGGTATGTTTTGGTTTAGTTTTTATTTTATTTTCTTTATTGCATTGGCCACTTAGGTATTTTACTTCTTTCTATGGATAGAGGGTAGTGATGCTATCATGACTAGTTGAAGTAGATTGCTTGTATACTGTAATACCATGAGGTGTGAGTGTGAGGAAACATTGCAAGATAGAGGAGCCTTGGGATCCTCTATGATATGGAGTTGTTTTTCTAAAACATTTTTGGGGGAACATTTCTGGAGGATGTTAGAGTTATGAAAAAACTCCAAGTTTCTCCATGAGATTGGATAAAAAATCCCAAGTGTCTCTAAGTGTCCCCATACATCATATCATCCTCGCATGGGTTGTCCACTCACCCAATCCTATCAAACCTATCCTAGTCTATCCTCTCAGTCATATAGTCTAGACTCATCTCTTGAGGATTATCCCATGCCTCGATGCACATCTCATCATCCAACTAGACTAAGAGGATTATTTACCATATGATTTTACTAGTCACAAAAGCACACCATGTCAAACCCATCTACATTATATTCTCAATAATCCAGTCAAGAACCTCATCAAATTCATGTATTATAACCCTTCCCTGCTAACCAGGTTCTATCCTATGCTAAATCACACCAAGCCTCTTGGTGTTATAATGCCAAACTGTCCGACTATACCTAATACCAACACTAGCATCTCATCCTTAATCTCTTTATTTGAACTCTTGAATCATTAAATGGTGTAAAACCATTCATAATACATTTTATATACTCAAAGGGACCATCCCAATCTAAGAACCTACCAGGATTTCAATCCATCCTCATAAGTATTTTCTCATCAAATTCTAGATGTACAATTTCCACACCTATCACTACAAGGCCTAATCATCTTTGTAATATTTTAATTGACCTAAATCATCGTCTTGTCCATATACATGTCATCTGAATTTCAAGACATATTTTAGAACACTCATATCCCAATCAATATCTTATCCACTTGGAGACCTAGTGATGGGGTGATTTCATTTCCATAAAATCACTAAAGAAGCTTTTATAAACCTAAGTGGCCTGTGAACACCATATTTATTGGTCTACTCTATTAATATATTTCCTTTCATTTACCATCCATTGAGTCCATGACTACCGTGGAACATAGTTACAATCAATTCCTTGGAAATCAATGACTGAATAATCATGTTAGTGTTTAAGGGTCTGTAGAGGACCTTAATAATTTCTTTATACAAGAATATATACTTCAGAAATTTGAGGATTAAAGTCAGAAATCACACTACTTACTTGATGACTTTGGGAGAGGTTTCTTAGCTAGATAACTCACACATTTCCTCTTGTATGTATTCTTTTAGGGAAGACCTTTAGAAGGGGATGGTATTGGATGAGTTGGAGGTGGCACCAGTGGAGGTATACATCCCTTGCATGGTGAGACCACATATCAGATTCATATGAACAACAAACATAAACCATAGAGATATGTTCTAGGATTTCATATATTATATAGTGATAATATAGACATCAATCATGACCTACTTAGATCATCAATTTATAGATAACTCATTGACTCTTATCAGGTAATATCAAATGATTTTTCGCTATGTAACTACAATCACCAATGCCCAGTATTCACCAAGGGTCAATATACATCCCATGCATGGAGAGACTATATAGTCATTATCAAGTAAAATCTCACCATATGATCTATAATACCATTCATTAGAAGTAGTATTGTGGTTTACCTATGTAGAATACTTCCAATAAGTTCTATAGGAAAACACCATATATGGTTTTTTTTAATTTAAACACTTGAGTCCTCATCCTTAGTAACGTCAACCACATTAAAGTGCATAAGTGTCAACTGAACCCTACATTCCAAGAATTATTCATGTAGATAAGCCCCATGCCAAGAGGCTAAGAACTAAAACCATAAATAATAATGCCAAATACATGCATCATTTTTAAATAAATATCTCAAGTGTAAACATAACAACCAATAATAATAAGACCTCATCCCTTGTATAAAAAAACCAAACTAAGTTGAAACTCAAGCTAAATTGATTATATACTATTAATAGAAAGAGTAATTGTTAATTAATAATAATTTACTATTTGATAGTATCATTTTGAAACATTGATATGTTTCCCCTATGCTTACAGGAACATGATTTGACCCATGTGGCACTGTGGTTCTTATATGTTGGGCGGTTACACATATAGTCATAGGAGACATGTATGTTTTAGTTTAGTTTTTATTTTATTTTTTATCACATTGGACACATATATCTTTGACTGCTTTCTATGGACAGAGGGTAGTTATATTTCTTGAAGGGGCTAGAAGAGGATTAGATTGATTCAGTGCACCGGCTTTGATCCGAGGTAAGATTATATGGTTACTAATTATCTCCTACCTCTTGTATTTGGGGGTTTAGTGTTTTTGACTCGTATTTTGTTTTTGGTAGGGTGTTGGATTGTTTTGTGTTGGTTTGGTTGTATTTGGTTCTTCGATTCCAATCTTGGTAAGGATTTAATTCCATTGGTTGGTTTCTCATTGGTTATGTAGTGTCCTTCATTTGTTCTAAGGTTCTTAATATCCTTTGTGTAGTGCATTGATCCCTGCTTGTTGGTTTCGAGTCACCTAGTCAAGGGTGATTTGCCTATGTGTGCATAGGTAAGTAAGTATATGTATGTGGGTTCCCCCGTTACGTGTATAGGAAGCCATTGCAGTGATTATGCACGTATGTGGCTATGTGTGCCCATGTATATAGATATATATAAATGCATACGTAGGTGAGTGGAGACTGGTATATGCATATAAGTGTATGTGCAAGGATCCCCTTACACATGATCATGGCCATGAGGGTGTGTGCATAGGGTCCAGGTGTCCTTGCATGTGTGTGATGGTGCATATACCCAGTGGAGGAGTAGTAACTTTTAGTTATAAAGTTCCAAGATCCAAAGTGGATGGCTTGGTTCCACCTTGAGGTAGAGTCCCTCTCGTAGCCTCTTTAATTTAAGAATGCTTTAAATTGAATTTATATTATTTCTTAATTTTGGTTAATTATATTGAATTGAATATCTTGAATAATTTTTCTTTAATATAATTGTTTCATTTGATAAATAAAGTCATTTTTTATAATAAAACACCTCCAATAGAGGCGCACTATCTGTGAAATATCACAGTGATATTTTAGGGTATACGATTCTTTTCTGTTGTTTCGTTTTCCTTTAAACGTTGCATCATTGTACCACTCACTACAACCTTATGAAGATCCCTTGTTATAACATATTAAATATTTTATTTGTTCTATCATGTCTGTTCTGACCTCATGTCATTGAAAAACCCGTTTCAGGTGTTTTCCTGGCCTCTTGGCCACCTCTTTGGGTGTTGACCCAAGTATATATATCTAAAAACACTGATTGTTTCATTATTTATCAAATTTCAGGATTATGGTTCTCCTCACCATAAGCTTCATCTTAACTCCGTTTAGGGTGTTTTCCCAGCCTCGATGCACATATAATTTTTTTTATATACGAATTCTCCCATAATATTTGTGTTGCATCCGGAGATGTTAAAACATAATCAAATTCTATTGTTCTCAAGGTGACTAAAGTTTTATTATTAGAGTTCCAAGAAATGCATATACCATTGATAAGTAATAGACCGGCATAATTTGACTCTCAATCATTAGTTTCAAATGCATAGTACCACATTTAAAAACAACGAATATAAAATATATATCTTTATCATACCACAATTCTAAATCAAGATTTTATTTTTTATAACATACGATCGGTTTCTATAATGTGAAGGAAAGCTACATAGGATTTATTTGGAATTCTGTATAAGTAGTAATCAAAATTTTGATATCTAGTATAGACATTGGTAAGTAGAAGTAAATTTCATTAATACTTAAAAACTCTATATAATCACTAGCCCTCCCCACATCATGCCGTGACCACTTTGTTCAATGTTCTATAAGAGTGGAGTCCTATCCTAAATTTTCCATTATAGGGATTAATTAGTTTCATATGAAATAATATAACATGATTGATAAAAATAAGAATAAAATATTTTCTACAAAAATATGATTAATTAACTTTCTCAACCGAGTTTGTGAAACCATTTTTGTATGGTTTTCTGTTTTGTACTTGTCGTTGTCCTTCAAAGTTTGATATTTTTATGATCTTGATGATCTGAAGAGTATTTTGACCTTTGTAGAGAAAATTCTTCTACATTATCTTTTTTATCTGTGTGAGAACAGTAAACAACACACAAACCATATAGTGTAGTTTATCTTTCTACAATAATGGGGAATCTGATGGATGATCAGCTCTGTGATTGTATTCCATGAGCCTTGTGATCTAAGTTGAGACTGACTAATCACATTTTTTTTCGGCAGGGTGACAACCAAAATTTTTCCTTGCCTCTTCCCACTACCTTCACTCCTGGCTGGAAGATGATGCCCAAAAGATGTCGCTGGACTGGGCCAACATGCCGCGGTCATGCCGCAGTCACGCTGTGGTCATGCTGCTGTCACACCACAGTCACGCCGGGGTCACGCTGTGGTCACTCCGGGGTCACGCCGCGGTCACGCCGGAGTCACGCCACGGTCATGCCGCGGTCACGCCGCGGTCACGCCACGGTCACGCCGCGGTCACACCGCGGTCACGCCGCGGTCACACCGTGATCACGCCACGGTAATGCCTTGATTTTGCCCTGCTCTAGGAAGAGACACCACTGGGTTTGTAGTCCTATCAGAAATCAATGTATGATACCTATATAGAGTCTTAGATACATTACCCACACATAGTTATTGGGGAGGGTGGCGACAGTCATAATTTGACCCAACTCCCCCCATTCCCTTCGCTCCTGGCCAGAAGATGCTGCCCCGCAGATGTCACTAGACATGGGCAACATGCTGCGGTCACGCTGTGGTCACGCCACGATAATGCTGTGATTTGGCCCTACTCTAGGATGAAACCTTGTGGCGGTTTGCAGTCCTATAAAGATTTGATGTATGATACCTATATTGAGATTTAGATACATTACACACCCATAGTTAATGGGGAGGGAGATGATGGACGAAATGTTGCCTCTCCTCCTCCCGCTCCCTTCGCTCCTGGTCGGAAGATGCTACCCCGGGGATGTCACTGGACCTGGCCAATATGCCATGGTCATGCCACGGTAATGCCATGATTTGTCCCTACACTAGGACAAGACCCCGTGGTGGTTCGTATTCCTGTCGGAATTCGATTTATGATACCTAGATAGAGTTTTAGATACATTACCCACCCATAATTAATGGGGAGGGAGGAAAATGTCGAAATGTTTCCCCACATACTCCCGCTCCCTTCGCTCCTGGCCGGAAGATGCTGCGCCGCAGATGTTGCTGGACTAGGCCAACATGCCACGGTTATGCCACGGTCATGTCGCGGTCATGCCGTGGTCACGCCGCGGTAATGCCGTGATTTGGCCTTGCTCTAGGACGACACCCCGTAGTGGTTCAGAGTCCTGTCAGAATTTGATGTATGATACCTAGATAGTGTTTTAGATACATTACCCACCCATAGATAATGGGGAGGGTGGTGATGGCCAGAATGTTTCCACGGCTCCTCCTCCACCCTTCGCTCCTGGCCAGAAGATGCTACCCTGTAGAAGTCATTAGACCAGGACAACATGCCGCAGTCACGCCACGGTAATGCGACGGTAATGCTGTGGTCATGCTGCGGTCATGCCACGGTCATGTCGCGGTCACGCCGCGGTCACACTGCGGTCACACCACGGTCACTCCACGGTCACGCCACGGTCACGCCACAGTCATGCTACAGTCACACTATGATAATGCCGTGATTTGGCCCTGCTCCAGGATGACACCCCACGGCGGTTCGCAGTCCTATTAGAATTATATATATGTTACCTAGATAGAGTTTTAGATACATTAACCACCCATTGTTAATGTGTAGGGAGGCGATGACCAGAATGTTTCCCCACCTCCTCCCGCTCCCTTTGATCCCAGCTAGAAGATGCTACCTCGCGGATGTCACTGGACCGGGCCAACACACCACGGTCAATCCGCGGTCATGCCGCAATCAAAGAAAATAGAACATATATAAAAGGCGTAAGATGAATTAAAATGAATAACAAACCACTCAACCAATGGGTGGAACAAGGTGGCCAAGCACCAAGAATAAGGGAAAGCATCCATGAAAAGAACCATACCCCAGGGAGAACCAAGGCTACAGAAGCAAGCCAAACACCCAAAATTCCAATCCACATAGAGTCCGCAACCCATAGAGAGGAATTAAGAACCGTCAAGATCACGGGACCAAAAAGAATCCTGATCACAGCAATCAGCTTCCAAAGGAAGAGACCGAAACAACCACCATCATCCCGACACCAGTAGCAAAGAAAGAGCATCCACTGGAAGATACGAAGAAGAAACACACGAACAAAAAACGAATATCCAACTGGAGACCCAAGAATGACACGAAAACGCCCCACCGTCCTGAAAGCACTAAGTTCCACATGACACAAGCGAAAATCAAGAGGAAAACACATGCACCCACCCACATGAACCCACACACCCACCCTATAGAGAGCACACACTCCCACACTCGAAAACACACGCATGAACCCAACCACACGAACACACGCTTCCAACCACCAACATAATGAGGCCACCATAGTCCGCCTACGAACCATCAACCACCACAACCACCACAATCCAGCCTACACCAGCCACATCCTGCCCACACCAGCCCCCTTCCACCTTCATTTCCGTCCACTACCACCAGTATTCCTGCCCGCACCAGCCCCCCAACCACCTTCGAATCAGCCCGAACCATCCCCCACTACATGCAACCAGCCCCTTTCCACCAGCATTCCATCCCCCTTCCACCTAAATTCAAGCCTACACCAGCCCCAACCACCTGAAATCTAGCCCGCACCAGCCACCACACTAGCGACCACAATAGCCCACACCCCCAGCCTCCTGCAAAACACTCATGCCAACACTCTGCCACCTGCAAAACAACCCCTACCACCAGTTCTAGCCCTCACCATCCCCAAACCCCCTACATCCCAAACTGCACCATCCCCTTCCACATGCCCAACAGCCCCCAGCCTCCTGCAATCCAACCCACACCATCCCTTTCCACCTATTCCAGCCCACACCACCCCTGCCATACCCCTACCACCTGCCTTCCCACTCGCACTAGCCACTCCAGTCCACACCAGCCCCCACAGCAGCCCCCATCCTCCTACATTCCTGCCCGCACCAAACCCATTACACCTAAAAAATAACCCCATAACACCTGTTCCAGCCTAAACTAGCCCCTTCCTCCTGCATTCCAACCCGCACTAGCCACTCCAGCCCAAACTATCCATAGACACTAACCACAATAACCAAAAAACCCACCCCCTGCACACCACCATCCTGCACCCAACTCCACAACAAACTAACACCCCATCCACCAGAAAACCACTGCCACTAAATATATCCAAAACAACCATCATGAATAACCAGTACTGTATCCCCCATCCAAACCAAACCTCTAGCATAGAAAAAATAGCAGACCACCTACAGAGGAAGCCAATGAAGGAGCTTTCCAAAAAAAAATCCTAATGGTGGATTAAATGGATTTGACCACTCTATTGGATAAAATTAAGTGATAACACCAATAATCTTTCATAATAAAAAGAACCGATTGAACAAGCTGTAACCGCATAGCATAAAAGAGAGAGTTACTAGTCCAAACATTAATTCTTTGAACAATTTTCTCTTCCGAGACCACACAATAAGAATATCTAAGCTCATAAGTGATGAGGGAACTCCCAGATAAAAAAGAGGAAGATACCCATTCTTTACCCCCATAACAACCTAAATAGAATCAAAACAATCAAGAGAGATACCATCCAAAAACATTAGGGACTTCAAAACATTAACATTCAATCCAGACAGGGAAGAAAAAAGGTCCAAATCATGATTCAAGACGAAAACTGAATTGAAATCACCATAAGAAATAATGAAAAGGTCATATGTAAAAAAAAGATGAGAAATAATGGTTTTACCACATCGCCAATAAAAACTGTAAGCTTCTGAAGATGAAATAAGGGAGTCCAGGATGCATGAGAAAAACTCCATGCAAATCACAAAAAGGAAATGAGAAAGAGGATTCTCCTTCCTGATCCCTCTTTTCCCAGATAAGTAGCCATGTAAATTGCCATTAATGTTCACTGAGAACATTGGGGTAGAGATGCATCTTTTAACCCAAGGTGAGAACCTAGCCAGAAATTCGAGTAGATAGAAAGAATCCCCTAAGAATTCCCACCTGGCCGAATCAAAAGCCTTGAATAAATTTATTTTGAAGGCACACCTAGGAAACCCAGAATAAGGATGGTTTTCCCAAAATAATTATTGGTTAACAATATTCTTCAGATGAATTGGTTTTAGTACAGAAGGTTGAGGATATTCTTATCCAGATTTAGATTTATGAGTCTCTTAGGCTTATTTTTTTTAACCATCCTACGAGAGGGTATGAGTTCTAAGTGGTGGAAGTATATTATTCAGACTAAGTTAGAAAAGGCCATTCTTGGAAAAGTTTTAAGGCATGGTTCATTTATCATTATTTCATAATGATGTGAAGGTAATAATGGCTATAGAATTTTATCATCGCTAGTAAAGAGATGAAATAGTTTTTGAGTACAGAAATAATTTTATCTAGTTGGTTCTATATATTACTAATCTAGACATGGATGGTTCCTTAATTTCTTGTTGGTTTGAGTAAAGTATTTGATGACTTATCACTAGCTATTTCTTACATTGGGCTACACTTCTATAGAGTGATTATGAGATAAGATATTAATGTTGATGCACGATTTGTAGGGTCAACTATACTATTTCACTTTCAACCTCTAGCCGATTGCCACTGTAGCACTTTTGACAAAGGTGGCCACTATTCACTGTAGTGACACAGACTTCTTGTTCAGAACAGTGGATAATTTTCTCCATATGTATCCCATTTTCTGTCAATGTGACACCAGAAGATTCCGCAATAGGCATTTCATGTTTCTTTAATTCTTGTTTCTTCTATTCTTGGGTGTGGTGTAGGAATCTTCAATAAGGGAAAAATGAAGGGCTATGTGAGACCCTATAAGTGGTGGTTTTAAAAACTATATATTTTTTCTCATCAGTTTCTTCTATGATAAAATATGTGGTTTAATATCAGTGCCAAAAAGTGGGACACAAGAATTTTTTATTAGACAACCAAATGAAGTCTAAACAATGAGAATATATTGGGTTGCATGAATCAATTTAGACAACCAGAAGGTGTCTTTGGGATACTGAATCAATTGAGGTGATTCATATTTGTTTTTTTATATTGGTTAATATCTTCACTATCTAGAATGAAATTTTGGCTGCACTGGGAAAAAAGAAAGGCTGCTGTATAGTGGCTAGAATCCTGGGGGTGTAGGGGGATCTGCAAGGCACGAGGGAGGGTGAAGGTGGGGTGTCTAGGAGGGGCTATTCAGGGGGTATCCAAGGGCTGTTCGGAGGGGGGGGTCTACAGGGTAGGGGGACGGGTGCAGGTGGGGTGTCTAGGAGGGGATATCTAGGGGGGTAACTGGGGGGAGGGTGGTGTCGGGGGGTATGTAGGGTAGGGGGAGTGTGTAGGTGGGGTGTCTAGGAGGGGATGTCTAGGGGGGAGGGGAGTGGCGGGGGGTCTGCTGGGAAGGGGTGAGGGGGTAGGTGGGGGTCAAGGAGGGGTTGTCCAAGGGATGTCTGGGGGGGGGGGGGGGTGGAGAGGTCTGCAAGGTAGGGTGGAGGGTGTAGGTGGGGTGCTAATAGGGGCTGTCCAGGGGGGGGTGTCCAAGGGCTATAACAGGGGGGAAAGGGGTCTGTAGGGAAGAGGGTAGGGTGTAGGTGGTGTGTTTAGGGGGATGTTCTGGGGTGTCCAAGGGCTGTCTGAGGGGGGGGGGGGGTCTGTAGGGCTGGGGGGAGGGTGAAGGTGGGGTGTCTAGGAGGGGGTGTCTAGGGTCTACATGGGGGGGTGTCCATGGGGTCTTGGGGGGGGGGACTATCCAGGAGGGGTGTCTAGGGGGAGGGGTGTCCAGTGGGGGTGCAAGGGGCTGTCCAGGGGGTGACCAGGGGCTATCCAGGGGGGAATGGGGTGTTCAAGGGAGGTGCAAGGGGGCTGTCCAGGGGGCATGAGGGTGCAAGGGGGTGTCCAGGAGGGGTGTCTTGGGGGGGGGGTGTCTAGGGTGGAGGGGGTGTCCAAGGGGGGTGTCCAGGGGTTTCCAGGGGGTGTCTAGGGGGGAGGGAGTGTCCAGTGGGGGTGTAAGGGGCTGTACTGGGGGGGGGGTGAAAAGGGGGATGTCCAGGGGGTATGGGGGTGTAGGGGGTGTTCAAGGGCATGCACTGGGGCTGTGTAGGGGGTGAAAGGGGTCTCTCTAGGGGGAATGGGGGGTGCGAGGGTGTAAGGGGGTTGTCCAGGGGGTATGGGGGTGCAGGGGGTGTTTAGGGGGTGGGATCTATGGGGGTGTTTTTTTTAAATTTAGTACATTGTATTGTCTGCATGAGTGTTTTTAAAATTCTGTATTTTCAAGTGTTGTATTCATCATTTTATATTGTTTTCAGGAGTGTTTTTCTGTATTTATCATTATTCTGCAGGTTTGTACTGTAATTCTTGAGTGGATCCAGCTATATGTTGATTGTTGGAATTGTAGTACTAAAACTGGAGAGGTTAGATCACTGGAATTGCTTAGAAGGGGAGGCCATTATATGCTTGTTCTTGATGGATGGAAGAGGTGCTGGTAGGAAAAGGATCCCACGGTTTTTTTTGTAGAGATGACTAAATACCAATGGTTCATAGAACAGTTAGTATACAAATCCATACAGCCCAGATTATGGAAACGGTTCACTTTGAATCGTTGCAATTGGTGTATACCAACTATTAAAAACCATTGGTGTAGTTCTATAAACCCAAAATTATTAACCGTTGGGATAGAAATTTACCAATGGTTAATACTAAGCCATTGGTATTTTGAAAATCTAGATGACCTATCCCAATGGTTCAACTTGAATAGGTGGGATATTTCTATCCCCATGCCTCATAGCCTAACGGTTCAACGAACCGTTGAGAAATATATTCCCAACTGTTTTGGAGATTTTACCAAAGGTTTTAAACCATTGGTATGAGTTTAATTTACAGCAGTGTAACTTTAAAATGGTCCATCTGTTTTAATAGTCTTACATGGTGTTGGGACCCTTAGGATGATGAGGTCAATTAAGGATATCATAATATGGTTTTTTGGGAGTATTAATATGACCTTATGGCTTGAGGAGTGAGTTCTATCAGAAAGAGCGCATTTTGAGAAAAATTATCTATGGATAGTTGTGACCTATAGATTGTGTGTCTTATAGAGACTATGTATCTTATAATGACTATGTGTCTTATAGATTCTATGTGTCTTATGGATATTGTGTGTCTTATGGAGGCTGTGTGACATATGGAGACTATGTGACTTATGGAGACTATGTGACTTATAGAGACTATGTGTCTTGTCGAGACTGTGTGTTTTTTTGGATTGAGTATATATACACGTTCTTGATATATTTAATATAGACTTATATCGGCGTGGAGATGATCTTTCATTCCTTTGTGGTATTCCTTTATGGTTTTCTTTTATGGAATTCCTTCATGGTATTTTTATTATGGTATTCCATCGTGGTATTTATTTTATGGTATTACTTTGTGGTATTAATTTATTGTATTTCCATTGTGGTATTTCTTTATTGTATTATTTCATGGTATTTCCCTTATGGTATTTACTTTTTTATTCCTTTTTGGTTTTAGTGTTCCTTATTTAGTATAGTCTTACTTAGCCCTACATAGGCTTTGCATAAATGTGTTGTGTCTTGTGCAGATGATCAACTCTTCAAAAATGTTCCAAGTAGACCAGGACTAAGGGGTGCCTTGTGAGAGTAGACAAGTTGAGGTGTGATCGAGAATATTTTCTGATGATAGTCTCAATATCTTTTACTATATAGGTTGGAATTCTGGATATAGACTCTTTACTTTTGGTGGGATTATTTTTGACCTGTTTACTTTTACAATTGTACTTTTATTGTAGGATATAGTCATTTGCATGCATTTTTCACTTGGTGATTTAACATTTTAGTAGTTGTATCTTGGAGATTTGTGCATGCGTACAAGTACATAGGAAAATTCCTCCCATTTGTGGGATATGACTACTCAGTGCTAGTCACCAGCCCCTGGCCTACTAGAGGTGGGCTTGGGGTAGTCATGGAATGAGCCCCAATTGGACGAGTCATGATATAAAACAAGGGTAAAATGATATTAAACCATCATTGGATTATAGTAAAAACATTCTTGAATTTTTTAGAAAACATAGACAAGGGAAAAATGATTTTTTTTACCAAAGAGAGAAATAAATATAATTTTCCTTAAAAATATTATTTCAATATCAGGAGTATTTAAAGATTTTAAAATTAAATGCAAACATGTTTTATGTAGAAATGAAGATAGGACATTAAATTTAATGAGATTTATGAGTAGTTGATCCTGAAATTTCATCATTAGAAACATAATGATTAATAGTTTAGATACACATTGAGATTGTAATAAAAAACCCTTAACATTTTGGAAACATTCCAATCAAACCGTCATGGATGAGTGTTCCTTAGATAGATATGAATATCCCCATAAAATTTGGGAGAATAATCATAAAATACATTCATGATAATTATATTCACTACATAAAATAAAGATATGGTGAATATGTCATATGTCTAAAATAAAATAAATATGGGACACAAAATCCACACAATGAGTCTAACTCATCTCATACATTATATATATATATTCATGAATAATAAAATTATACCAATTTTTAACTTTCTTAATTACATATTTCAATTTAATTATTTCTTTTATTTTATTTAGTACCTTGTTATATTAAATTATTTAATCAATTAAAATCAAGTCATATATTTTGATGATATTCAGAACATAAGTCGAAATGGACTTTATTATGTTTACTAAAGACAATGAGGTCATTATTTAATCATTTTAAGAATAATAAAATTGACATAATTATGACTTTGAGACATCAATTTATACTTTTAAAACCAACCATGAAACATGGTTATGAAAAACGAACTAAATTATAATCAAGGAGACACTAGGCCATATGTACACATGTATAAAATTTCAATTTTTTATGATTTCATTGGAAAGAACATAAGTATTATATTATATTTCTAGAATGATCATTATAAAATAAATATTATATTATTTCACCAATGATGTCATCAATTTTAAATTAATGTAAAGGTAATAAAATATAATACATATTAATTTTATGGAAAAGAAAATATGTCATAAATATCATTAATATACATTAAATCCATCATCATATATATCAACAGGACGAAACAATTGAAAATTAATTAAATTGGTTCTTGAGGTGGTTGTACGCCATACACATAGATGATAGTTTTATTTCCCATTAGAGTGAATATGATATAGATGTAGGTTATTATATTAGTAAAATAAAATAATATTTAATGGGATATAATTATTTTATTATATAAATACAATTGAATAAGATTGTATAGATTTGGAAGAAAAAATAAAACAAAAATTCTTGGTCCAAAATGATACATCTTCTCTGGAAAATATCTTTAGGTTCGAACCAAAATCATTCCTAGAAGGGATTTATAATAAAAATAAAACCTATAGTACGTGGGAAGGAAATTAAGGAGGGTATTGGGGAATATATTTTACAAACCAAAGGCTTTTTATGTGTGAATAAAAGAGAAAATGATGTTCCATTTTATAAGTGAGGTGAGGGGAATTTTTCTGAATTCTAAAAAGATGATAATATAAAAAGGGAATTCTTGATAAAAAATATTCCAAAAGTATAGATATTTGAAGATAATTTAGGATGTAGTAAAAATATTTTCATCCAATAAAAATTGGATAGTTTTAATTGCTTTTTTTATCCTTATAATTTTTATCCCCCTAGTTAACTTATTTTAACATTAATTGCGACAATAAATATTTGAATATTAAAAGGGTTATAATTTTATGATAAATAGAAAAAAAACTCATAAATAGATCATGTTTGATATTTTAAGCCATATATCACTAAATTGTTTAAAGATTTTATTTTTATTATTTTTATATAATTTAATAAATTATTATTTAATAACAAATATCATAAATTACAATTTTTGGAAATATTTATTTAATTTGACGATAATAACAGAAAAACAAATATGTAATTCAAATAAATTCTTTCCAAAATTCCCAAATATTTTATATATATCAAAAAAATTCATGAAACACTATAAATAACTCAAACTATATTACTTTTAATATTTTTTAAATCAATTATTTTATTTTTCTATTAATTTAAACAAATACTATGTCGGTGTTGCATAAGAATTTAATGTAAATATACATTTTATAAATACTAATAATAAATTACCTTCATTAAATTATTTTAATGACTAAAAAAACAACCATTAATATTTATTCAAAAATTTATTTACCCATTTTTTAACACATAAAAAATATTTAAAAGCAAGAGGGTGAAATTTTGGATATTTTCTTTAACTAAAATGTTATATAAGTCAAATTCATGGGCAGTTGTACCAAATAAATATTAAGACTATGGTGATAATTTTAGAAATAACATCCTACAATAAGATTAAATATGGAAAATGGTGGCCTTATCACTTAGTTTTAACCTATGTTAACCTGATTTAACCTTTTCTCATGGTGACAAATTTTTAATATTCGTACTATTCATTATGACCAAAAATAAATTTGAACATATTAAATAATATAAAATTATCTGATTCCAAATATAAAATCTATTTTCCAAATTCAATCTTTATATGTATCATAAATTTATTATTGATATATCCCATAAAGCGCGTTGAAAAACAATTTTCTGAAAAATTTCTTTTTAAGTCTAAAAGTATTTTTATCCCAAGATCACATATAATATTAAATACTATGTAATTAATTAGATGATTTATTAAATAAGGATTGATATATTAATTTAGGATCAAATTGAAAATATTATGGGGGATTTTAAATGAAAATAACAGGCAACTTTACAAAAATCATCATTTGATAATATTAATTATAAAACCAAGCTCTCCAGAAAAAACCAAAACATAACACCCTGAGATAATTTTTATTCGATGAATTAAAACATTATACCTTTAAAATGAAATGAAATTACTAATATTGATATAAATTAATAATATTATTCGAGCATAAAAGTAAATAAAAACCATTTTTAAAGAAAACATATTTTTGAAGTAAAATCGCTTTAGTGAAAATTGTGTGCTTATTTCATAAGAATCAATAAACAAATTCATATCGATTAGGACCCATATATATAATAATATATTTAATTAAATTTATATTTACTAATTAAATGACTATGTTTTAGATTTTATATTTAAATAATATATTTCATGAGCGGCTTAAGCTCGTTGTTTCATGTTGTATATGCTCTCAAACATAATGTTCTTATTTTAAAATATATGCGTGCTATATTCTCCAAAAAATTTATTAAATTAACCAATCATAATTTTAACTTTATCTAAAATATAAGTGTATTGAAATTTGAAAATACATTTATTGAAAACCAAAATCATTAAAAGCATTAATAAGAATTCCTCTTAGAAAGAGGGAATGGGAAATATGATGGTCAAATTGAAAAAAAACCATGTTTCAAAATATTATAACATTATTGGGAATTTAAAATATTTATATGGTGGAAATAAATAATGTCCAAGGGATAATAGATATTGATATAGAATATGGTCAAGAAATATTTTAGGACCAGAATGCTATAAATTTGTGGTTCGTGAAAAGACCATTAATTTATCACAAATGAAGCTAAATGTATAACATTTTTATTTCAATATCCTTTCCTTAATTTTAACGTGTCTTTTTCAATCAAGAGAGAGAACACTAGAATATATACTTACTTGATATCTTTTTATTTCATGAGCACAATTTCATCATTTAGTTCTACTATAATAAATTTCTAATTTATTTATTAATCTAAGAAACTAATATCCAAGAATAATTTTTTATTCATAATGAACTAAAATTAACATTTAATATATCATAAGATCCATAAAATAGTGATAAGACTTTCTAAATGTCTCCAGATATTTACCATAAGTAAAAGGGTGTGAAAAATTTTTCCAATATAATATATTTATATCTAAAACTTAAATAGTTACACCCAAATTTCAACATAACACATTCTATTTGTATTTATCCATAAACCCTTCAAAAATCTGTGTGACCAAATAAAAAATTAATTTTTTTTGAAAGATGGCCACCAAATTTAAAAAACAAACTTCACATTAATCCCATAGATATTATAATGTAACTCTTAATATCATATAGAAAACATTCTAATACCTTGACCACCATATAACCTCAAAAAAATTACAACTACTTAAAAAATTTATAATATCCTTATTCATTTTAAAAAAATCAAATATTATTGTATATATTCCAGGAATCTAGAAATCTATTAAACACCATCATAACATACTTTATCACTAAATAACTAATCATTTTTATGTCCACCAATAATATCCAAATCACATCATCAACCTCAAAAACCTCTTTATCAAAACCAAAAAATATTACATCAAAACCATGAACATATTTTGGGTTATATTTCCCTCAATCATGTGTTTTCTATAAAAAACCACCTTACTTTTAAATTAATTTTATTGGTCATAAGTACCATTCAATATATTATTTCAAATGCTTAAAGAAAAATACTTCTTAAAACCTTACATGTTTAATGATTCATATAAACCAAATTTCATTTATATAACACATATACAAAAAAATTATCAAATACGCACACATAAACACTTTAATCCTTTAACTTTAGTGATTATCGTGGAATATTTCTTTCCCTGGTATAGGAGTTAACCCATTTATTAGGGAATAAGATCAAATAATTCCTATGTTTCCCACACATAATACATTGAATTACACGTTAATTCATTTATCTATGCCCTTTATTTCCACATAAAAAAAATCTTCCACATCAATTGATACAGCCTCAAGTTTGTATCATTCCACATTTCTACCCTATAGAAAATTGTGACTTCTTTCCTCTATAGTCTCCACAATTTAAAATCTCACCAAACTATATCATTATAATATTTGGTTAGTCCAATATTTCTTATGGTGGAATTTTATTATTCATATATTATGATAACTGATTATGAACAATCATACTGTCTTTTAATCTTCTCATAATCTAATTTTGTTTCCAATAATCATCGCTTATTTTCATCACATATATTGTTAACATGATCCATCTGGGTTATATCCATAGAGTAAAACCAAAAATCATAGTATAATAAACAAAAATTGAAGCTCATAATGATTTTTGAACCACTAGAGGGGGGGGGGGGGCGAATTAGTTGAATCTTTTTTAAATTTCCAACTTTATGGACCTTAACACCTAAAATTTGTTAGAGTTATTTTCCTTTATAACTTTAATAAAAATATTAAAAGAATGAAAAAATGGGTTATAAAAGAAGGCATGCAAGAATTAAAAAGTTAAACCCATGTTGTAGAATCTAAATTCTTTCTATATATATTCTCATTGTTCTACGTATATTTACCATTAATAATAATTGAATAAAAATTTGATCCAACTCCCATTAGTCTCCCTTTATCTTATGATAGATAAGATTATACCGAATCCAGTCAGTTTACATGTTTGTAAAAAAAAATTAAAACCCCAAATACATATGTAAACATTTAAATTATACTCTATAAAAGTTTACCTTTAAATATTTTTAATTCCTCTATACAATATTTTTTTTCTTGTGTGTTCTTCCACTTTCCGTAATTTTTTTTTCTGAAACGCCTCACAAAAAAAAATTCATTCTCTAAACATCATTATATCCAATTAATAAAAACCAACAAACCTCAAATATTTACATGTATGATTTTTTTGATTTTTCTATCTGGTGCTTTGAATTATAATTTCTATCTAATGGTCTAATTGAAACCTATTTGAAAAAATATTCAAAAAATATTAATCTCTGTTGGAGGCTCACTTCTTACACCAAAAATTTATCATAACATCCTTTTGTATCTGTGAGCTATAACATGTATTATTTACTTTGTAATAATTTATATACATGTTCTAGGAATAGAAAATGTGGGAAAAACTTTTCATTTTTTCATTTAAACAAATTCACTAAATTCTTAAAAATCATTTAAAATATTTCACAAATCTTCCATAAGTTTCATGAATTCCCTAGAAATTAGAAATTATTTATCGCTTTGGTATAAGTTTCCTTGATGAACTATCCTTAATTTTTATTTGACTAATAACATTCATAAAGAATGTTCAACATAAATATCAATGTCTTCCTCAACCTAAACATCATATTAATCAATATACATTGAAAATATTATCCCATCAATTTTCTTCACAAATAGTTCACTTGATGGACTATTTGTTTGATAACACTTCCTCAAAATTTCTTTTAATATATGAACTTTATAAGCTCCAATTACCAATGTATTAGATTAAATGTTTTTCTAATGGATATCATGATTTTTCATCTATTTCTTTTCCTTTATCTTTTTCTTTTTAATATCTTCACAAAATTCAAACGTCATAAAAACATTTTGTTAGGAAACTCATATGCTGATGTTCATTTCTATTGAACCACTAAAGAAAATTGACTACATTGGTGTAACTTATGAATAATTAAGATTCATGAATCCTATTTAACTCAAATCCTAGACTTAAAACTCTAAAAGATTCTCTTTTTTATTTTTATATCCATTTTTAAGGACCTCTTCATTTTAGGAAACTATAAAAACTCTGAGAAAACAACAATTCCATTTATCCAAAATATAATTTATATGAAAATCATAATTTTGTACTTACAATGAAAATGTAAAAACCTGTTGCCAAAAAATTGATCAATTAACCAGGTTATAATTCTTTTTACATTTTCCATCTAATGATCAATGTATAAAACTATGGAAGTTCCACAAAAAACATATTTTCATCTAAACTCAATCAAATTATTTAAACTATTATACTTGGGGAACATTTTGGGAAATGTTCATCTGGAAATCTGTGTTTGAAATTCCTTATAGAAAATTTACCCATTATAGTTTTTTTTCATGTGGTTCATCCAAATAAATTTTTTAAAAACATTCTTGTGTAAATATTTAGTAACTTTGTACCAAAAAAATATTCTTAGAAAAATTCTATCTAGAAGGGTTTTTTTAGTAAACAACTATACTTATCTTCCATTATTAAAAATAAGCAACAACTAATTCATCCTATTAATGTTTATTCGATGTTATTGACATGATATATATGATGTTTTAAACCTCATATATTATTCTCCAAAAAATATTGACTAGTGAGTTTTTCCAATAATGTACATTTTGTGTGAAAAGTGAAAACTTACTTAAGTAATGTTTTCCCTATTTCCCATAACCAATCAAAAACATTGTAAATATTGTTTTCATTAGAAATATTATCTTGATATATAATATTTGGTGACTTCTTTATTTGAAAGCATCATTTTGATCCTTCAAACAACACAAGTCTCTTTCTATTAAGGTTCATCAAAAACGTCAACTTCACATCACTTCCATTTGAAAAAATCGATCTTATATCATGAACTCTTCATGATGATGGAAACATGAATTAATAGAATAGAATCATCTAACACCATTTGATATTTCTTTAAAAAATTTAAGGAAATATTCCATCACCCTTACCTTATACATTCCAACAACTTTATAAAAAATATTCCCACCAAAATTTCTTAACAAAGTTTCTTTTCAAATGTCTAGTTGCCTTATTTTACATGCTTTTCATAATCATACATTAACAAAAGTTATTTAAAAAAATTCAAAATATTGTTAGAATACATCACAATTGAACTTTAATCCATTCCTTTTTATTTGTTTAAAACATTCATCAACAAAATTTATATATAATTATGTTTTCATCACTAAACTTTTTCAAATTTTATCAAATCATATCCATTAACAATGTGAAGGCCAAGAAATGCAAAAATTTGATAAAGAAATTATTTCTAATTAATTCCATCCATTTTTGAAGTGATTTTTTCCCTATTTTAAGATAAAATCCATCTCACTTTTATATTATCCAATTTTATCAAAAAAATCACCCCCAATTTCTTAATCACCGATTTTTTTCTCTCCACCAATTTATGATAACCATAACATAATATTAATTATTAAATGAGTCTAAAATTTTTATAAAACATATTTTACTTTCTATCATCCTTTATCAATATAATAAAAACAATAGCGGGGGACAACCTTATTGTAATGCCTCGACCCCAGTTACCCAGCGTCGGTGCATTATTACATAACATTGGCATGATCAAAAGAAAGATCATGTATCTAAAGACTGATTAGTTTAGTAGCCTTGGAAACACTAGATACATTAATAATATTTACATTACATCATAAAATGAAAACTACAACAATATAGTCTCCATAGTCCACACTCTTCTCCCCACATACTATCCCTGCAGGTCATTCATAAATTACTTCTTCACATCCTGGGAAAAATAAAACATAGAAAAGGGGTGAGCTCAAATGCCCATTAAGGATAACAATATAAAGGAAACTTTCATAAATAAGAATAAACATTTAAGGCAATGTATAACTAAAACAAAAGCCTTTTAAACTTGAACTTAAACATTGTATGGAAAAAATAAAATGAAATAATTCCATTTACTTATTCACATGTATATTCTACTAATCGAATAATCATATGCAATATCAATAACCACTTTCCTAATGATGGAATGCATAATGCCAGACTATCATAACCACATAGCCAAGGCCCAATGCCAAGACTACAAATAAGATTTTGTCAAGGCCTTGTTCCAAGACACTAGTTTGTCTCATGAGACCTACGATGCATTGAGGAGCTATAGCGGGCTCCACTCGTCACATATTAAGTCCAATACATTCCTCACATGAACAAGTTTAAACATAACATAAAAATTCTTATTAAAACTAGCATACGAAATGCCAATACTTTCTTCATACACCATGAATGGTATAAAAATAACACATCCATAGTCAAACAAATCACAAAACCTTCAATACAATATGGATGTTTTGTATCATAATAAATCAACTTCAAATAAGCTTAAAATCCATCAATGGATGTTGACATAGATGAAATCAAAACTCTTTTTAGAGAAATATCTCTTTTTATTTTGAAATCATTTAAGAGTCATATATCTATAAAACATTTACTTTGAAAATATCCTTATAAGCTTGTAAGGGAAGCTTTGAAGATTTTATAACGGCGTAAAATATCCGCATACGCCGTATAAGTTAAAAAAAGACATTCTTACCTTAATTCTGTCGAAAAGGTTAAAAAGGACCTTGTTTGGAAAACGATGGAAAGATTCCTTTATAAAATTTTTATAAAAAGTAAAACAAGGGTATAAATGACTTTAACCCATATTTTTTAAAATAGTATGAATGTTTTTAAATACATTTTTAAGAAACATGGATGTGGATGATAAAGAGGTCCCAGTAGATAATTATGTATAAACAACCTCGGATAATGAAGAGATTGTGAAATAAACCCTTACGTTGTACTTTTACTTGTTTGGGGTAGGTTAAACTCCTATATAATGGCGAAATAATTGTTATTAAATTATACAAGAGTCATATATATTAATATGATTTCATATATGATCTTTTAACATTGATTTGTTAATAATATCTTAGTATTATCGTTGTTTCGGGTGTTAACTTACTCGTTTTATTTTATATGTTTTGTTATGTAAGCCATGTTTTTCATGGATAGGTTCTATATTAATCATATCCAGAATGATATCAAGTCCTTAGATACTATTATTAATCATCAAATGAGAATTATACTTGAATGGATATGATGGAGAATGAATCTCATCACGTTCGTGGAGACGGTTGTCCGTACGTACGTACGTACGAGCGACAATATCATTTTTTTGATATTAAAATAATATATAATTGGATGGTATATCATATATACAGAATCATTATCATGTTATATTTATTATTTATATTATTTACACATCATTATTATACCCATCCAAATAATAATTTATTGAATAACAATTACACCACGACGTGGAGACGGTAAGCCGTACGTACGCACGTATGGTGACTTGTTTTTCAAAGGATGGATAGAATAATGAATATGGTTGTACCATATTTATAATAACATCACAGTATATATAATATACTGGAGTTATTATTTTATAATGGTAATAACAAATAAATAAGAAGTGGAAGAAGAAAGGAACTTTAAAAAGGGTGGTGAAATCATTACCTCTTCTTCGGGTTCTTCCTTTTGATTTGATCACAAGGGCTCATTAGGTTGCATATATGACTAAATTACGGCCTCTAGGATAAATTGAGGGAAGTTGAGAGAGTAGTTGGGAAGATTTTGGCCATGGAAAATGGCTTTAAAGGTGTGAATTAATGAGAAGGTGGAGTGCCCTTTTATAAGAGGGGTTAGGGGCACCTTTGGAAAAGATAGAAATATTATTTTATAATAAATTCATATTCGATTTCTAATGACCCGAAAGTGTATTATTTAAAGGTTAAGGTGGGGATAGGTCGAAAACCACTCAACTAATATAATTTAGACAGTTTTGGGTCATTATATTAACCTTATCGTTTAGTTTTAACTCTTAGTTAATTAGTTTGACACTTACCATGTCACTTTGTATTTTTATATTATATAGTTCATAAACTTACTATATACCTCCAAGAGACCCTCAAGTGGTCCATGAATGATACAAATATCATGATATAAGTATCTTGGATGAAACTTAGATTTTTAGGAATTGAATAACAATTAATAATATAATATTTGTTTTAAAAACTCTTTTATGTCAATTTTGACACTATTTGGAAAATTGATTTTTGTGAAAATCATAACAGAATGATTACTTCAAAAAAAGTTAATTAAATTATTCCTAACATGTCATAGTAACTTATAAAATTAGTTTAATTCATAAAGAGATGCATATTATATTTATTTGTCTATTTATAATATCAATTATTTTAATTTTTCACTATTATGGTAATTACTACATCATCATTGTGTCATAAATAAGTTAAATTATTTAATTTCTAAAAATTATAAATAAACTATCATTATATAGTAAATAGTTTTATCTTTCTAATGAATATTTTTAATCGAATTTATCTTATGTGTAACCCTATATTAAAAATGTTTTAGTAAATAAACTTTGATTTTAACTCTTTTAACTCTTCTTTGAATTAAATAATAATAAATGTACTAATCTAATTCAAGTGGACCTAAATGATAATATTTTATTCCTAAGGTTGGTTTGGGTCGAGATACACTTTTCCAATAGAATTATGACATGTTTTAGGGTAATATTAATATCATTTTTACTATTAATTACCCTATTTACTTTTAACCGTGGTAAATAAAAGTAAAAAGTTACTATTCACCAAAAATTATTTTCATCTCAATGAACCACATTTTAGTCCTTGATATTAACCATGTCTCTCAGATTTTTGAAATTCCACTCACAGAAGCGGTAAAATTAAGTTTTATGAAAAATTCACTTTTTTAACTACCACTTAGTGGTTTCACTATTCATCAAAAAATGACGTTTTTCAGAAAAAATACCAAAAATTCACCCTAGGATAATTTCGATATTCCAAATCCAAAAATAAAGTCCATTTTGAAAAATAAAATTTATAAATTTCAAAAATTGGGTATTACTATTCATAACGGCTAGTTTGATTTGTTGTGGTGTGTTAGAACTCGATGTTGCGTACAACACACGCTATTGCATTATTCAAAGAGAAGTGTACCATAGACGTTTAGGGTGTTACATTCTCCCCTCCTTCAAATAATTTCTTCCTCAAAATTTCTAGAAAACTACCGCATGAAAAGACTCGGGTGGTTCTTCATCATAAGTTCCTCGGGTTCCCACGTTTCCTCTTCCATCTTATGGTGAGGTTACTGCTAAGTATTCCCAATACATAAATAAAACTGGGTGTATATGAATTTTAGGATTTTTTCATTTGTATATATAAATAATCTCTCTCCCAATAGATAATTCCTCCAACAATGAAAGACATGAACAACTACAACTATCTCAAGATCATGCATTGGGTAATTACACTCATACGACCTTAACTAATGGGATCCAGATGCCATGATTCATTCCATTTTCATCAAGATAAGTACCCACATAATTCTTAATGCATCAAAATGTATGGTGTTGTCAGTATTAGGATCAGGTAAATGTTTGATAAGCACTGAGGTAAGTCTACCTTTCAACAGTTGAAAGTAGTTTTCACAGGATTTAGTCCAAATCATCTCACCCATCTCAGTAAAAATATTAAGAAGCGATGAAAGACATCAAAAGGATTAAAGAAAATGACTATAGTAACCAGATAACCACACGATACTTAGAATATCAACTATGTTTTTAGGATGATCTAAGAAAAAAATACATCTCACCTTCTATGGATTCACAGACAACCTTGATTATGATATTATGAGATCTGGGAAGTGAAATTTATCAATGTAGAAGTGTCAATTTTCAACTAAGAAAAAATTCAGTGCTCTATTAGTGTATTAGATATCATTTCATTTTTTTATAATGATTGTTTCATGTTTTAGAATAAAACATTATATCATCCATGAACACAATACAAATTAATCTTTGTAGGGGTGAAAAAATGGATTCATTATGGCCATGAAGACTACTAAAATGTTCATGAGACATTACAATGTTAAAAAATATTCTTAAATGTCATATCTTTTTCCAAATTTTTGACATGTCATGTACAATGGTCTAACTCATACATGATGATATCCAAACCTCAAATCAATTTTTGAGTATACCCTAGATCCTTGTATTTGGTCAAAGAGATTGTATATTCATGTAAGTGGGTAAATGTTATTAATTGTAAGATGATTAAACTACCAATAATTTACACATAGCCCAAGTGTACCATCAACCATCTTGGTGAAAAGCACTAGGAAAACCAAAGGAGAAGTACTAGGTCATATAAAAACTTCATCTTCTTGGTTCAATAACGTTCTCTTGAGCTTCTGAATATTAGTAGGATGCATATTTTAATGAGGGATTGATACCAGTGCTACTCATGGAACCAACTCAATGATTAATTCTACCTCTCTCTTAAGAAGTATCCTGGAAACGTTTTCAGGGTAGAAACCCATGAACATCCACCAATAGAGGGAATTTTATTTGATGTATTGCCTAATCACTCAGAAAAAGGTTATAAATTTGTGCTTAAACACCATCTATCCCACAATTCACCCATCCATCTAGAATCTCATGGACACCCCATTACCCTTTGTAAACATTTCTATCATCACCAAGGGATAGAAAATACACCCTAAAATGATAAAAATATAAATAGAATTGATAAGGATCTAACATTTCCACTCTAAAAATTATGTGAAATATCATCATCTCTTGGATGATAATGTTACATAGGAAAGCGTAATCTCCAATCTCAAGGGGACACTCTTTGTATTGTAATACAACTTCTGTTTGAACTCCCAATAGGGTATCCAGAGTCATCTTTTCATAGAAATATTCAATACCTAAAACAAGTCTACATACTAAAACATTATATATGAATGAATATGAGCTGCTAGTTCCAAATAAACTATATAATAATGTTGAGTCTGATAAAATCAATCCTTTCATTATAGATGGACTTACTCTATACTTATAAGGTTTAGGCCATTCTATATATATCTGGTCCAATCTGTGACTTTTAGCTACAAACTGACTACCTTGAGAAGAACAACATTATTGTAAATACACATAATAATTATGGGTTCCATGAAATAAACCCCCTCATTAGCTCGAAGAGACTATAATACTCTAGCTCCATTATAGAAGTTGATCTACAGATGCCTCTCTATAAAGAAGAATTTGTGAATATCCTCACCCACTAGAGATAGGTAGGAAGGTCTGAAATATTTTATAGTGATTACCCAATTAATCAAAGGCATGGATATCAGTTGGATCTCTATTACACTGAGGATTCATGTGACATGGATTCCCACACTGATGTCATAAAATGTGGATACATGTTCATACACTATTATCTCCACTTCTATGATGAGAAACCATGAGTAGATTCTTTCTACCATTGGATGAGATGCCACCTTATCTTGGCACTAAATGACCATGCTCACAACCTTATCTTCCATTTGGTTAGGCTTAGAAATGAGGTAATAGTTAAATAGTTGTTAAATGGAAGTCAAATGTAAAATTTTCACCTAAGATTAGCTGGATTACTTAATCTGATCCCCAAACTTCCTAGATCTGGTCAATTAATTAATAGAAAGAGTAAGAACAAAATGATAAAGCTATATGAAACAAGATGAATAGTCTACAAAATACAGTGTTCCTACCTCTAGCTAAAGAAATGTTTTAGATCATTCTAATTTCAATGTATCCAAGAAGAAATAATCATAAAAACTAGTATGGAATTCCCTCTAAACCGTCATATGATGACAATTTTCTTAATTTAGAACATCCCTCCAATGTTTGGTAGATATACAAAGTATATAATTCATGAGCATGGACCTCAATTTTAGAGGAATATGCAGTTTTTAAATGATATATTAGATGGACTCTATCCATGATTCAATATCTTATGGGACATAATCCCCTAAACATTTAGGTGGATGCAGCCATTGGAACTCTTGCATCATCTCTGAAATAGTTGATATAGGCCTTGGAACTCCTTTAATATATCACACTAGTGGTATGAAACCATCTAAAAATTGAGAATCAGTGCCTATTACGTGTACAAAAGGATATTCCATAGGTGTCACTATATGAGGTAACATAGGTGGTTTAGGTCCCACCACCATTGGATCATGGTTGACTCTACCATCCTAGTGATTAGCATAAGGCTGACATGGATGCATGAATCTATAATGCGAAGAACATGACTCAACCAAGATTTGACTAATGAAATATTACTAATAGAAATTATGAAATCCCAAATCCTCTTTACATGATAATATAAATGAATATATTAACTTATGATAAGAAGATATGCATAATGTCTCAATAACCAAGGAATATTAACCCAACTACCAAGGGCTAAGGCTTGGGTATTGGTAAAATTATATGCTTTTAATCAAATTATTTATATTATATTAAGTTTCAATTGTAATTTATAGGGGAAAAATCCTTTAATTTTTTATTTGTATCCTTTTTTAACGATAACAGTTTTATCTATGAATCAGAAACTGACACTTTTATAATAATGCAACAAATTTGTAATATGAGTTACCATTCCCATTTTATAAAGGTCCACAATTTATAAGTTGCAATTGGTATATCATATAACCATAACCATACTTTTAAGATATGGTATTAGGATGTAATAATACATATAATTTTGTTTTAATTATATGGATCACCATTCCTAATTTATTGTGGAACACACTTTATAAATTAAAATTGGAATCCATTTAATCATAGTCAACTAACGTTTTTGCTTGTTTAACCATAGTTTAATTTCCCAAAAAACTCATAATTGGTTAGTTAAGGTTCCACCATCAGGATATATAGGTTAAATCCTTTTAGGTTAATAAAGACGCATTAAATAACCAATTATTTATCCCCTACCTACAGGAAACATTAGTCCAATTAAAAATATAATATCTAAGGCACCAAAAATATAAAACAAGAGTTACACACAATAAAATAAATATGGCATGTCATATACATGAAATATAAATCATAAAGTGATTATAATGATGCATGAAAGAACACTTTCTTTCTATATTAGGACTAGGGTAAAAATTCATAATAATTGAAAATACCATAAATCATGTGTGCCACTAAATTATGAAATCAACACAACAATAATAAGTGGAATGAAAAGAAACAAGTTAAATCCATAGAAATATTGATTTTACCTATTTGCGTGTTAGCTAATCTAAGGTACAGGTTCAATACTAAATTTTGACATAACCTTGTCTTTCATCTACAATCCAAAAATAGTAAGATAATGAAAATAATTCAAGATACCACTTTTTGATGTCTTGGATATAGATTACTCGTAAGTAACTAAAATCAGTTGGCCACATAACCTCATGTGTGCCTCATCATACACCATTGGCTACTAAATACCAACAAGGTTTCAAGGTGTTAGGGTGATGAGACTATACCTCTACATTAATGTCGATCACATAGATGATTAATACATAAATAAATAAGTTGAATCAATATAATGAACAATTAAATAATAATTACATAAAGATAAATATAATGGACTTAACAAATAACTAGTATCATACACAAAATTGATGTCATGATGCTATAAAAAAATGGGAAGTAATAAGAAAAATAATAATTCATAAACAATACATGGGGTACAAAAATATAAAAATGAAAAAACTAAAATCCAATTGCAAAACAAGAACTATTTTAGGCATCTTCTCCTAAAACAATTCCCAGTATATCAAATCAAGCATCCATAACTGGGCACTTCTATTTATCCCAAGCTATATCCATGAAGTCTGTCTAGGTAATAACCGGAAACCCAAACAGGGTTTGAGTAAAACTCAGTAGGATAACACTAAAGGTGTATAATCATATCTAGTATATAAATAAATATGAATATAGTGTAAGTAAAATAAATTTAAAACTATGTTGTAAATAACCCCATATCAGCTCAAGATCCTCATGGGATACCTAGATAATGATACCTACATTGTCTTAATCCATGTGTCTGGACCGTGTATCAAAAAATTTACATATTCAATATATGGGGAATTAATCCAAATACCTAATATAGGGTTAAGAAATATTATTAGGTCATTCATAATTTTTTATTAGAGATCCATTGACAATATTGCAAACCAAAATGGGGTAGATCATCTTGTCCATTATTCCTAATTAATTAAGAGGAATGTCTTATCGAATAATTATAGATAAACAATGTGGAACATGATGTCCATTAATTTAAAAATAAACAATGAGGAGTGATATTTCAAATATAGAAATCAATCATGATGCAATCACAGCTATGTCATTACATAATCAAGTCCAATGAACATTTATTTTCCATTTAAAAAATTGATTCACAAATTAAATTTATATGGCTAGTAAGAAAACCAAAGGGCCAAGTGTTATTCTACTAACAATATAAAATATTAATCTATATAAAATATACTATGATTAATACTTGAAAATTAATATGGGCCGAGTGACATGGTATTAAAGTTCACATTCCATCAATAATACCATTAGAATGGGACATGTGATCACACTTTAAAGGTTGTTTAATTTCAAGACATGAAAAAATAGTTTCCATTAAAATATATGAAACAAACTACAATGGGGGATTAAGTTGAGGTATTAATCCTCTAATTAAGTAGTTAGGTTTGAAATGAAAAACCAATTTATGGCATTATAATTTTTTTAAATTAATTTCAAATTTATGATCCGACACATAGAAGTTTTAGCATGTCACATTGTTGTGCATGATATAGACATCATGAATTTTAGGGAAAGGTACTAGACTTCCTACCTTAGACCGGTAGATGGATCATCATTTGATATCAGCTTTAGATCTATGTAAAATATGATAACTTGTAGAAAATGGAAGAATAATTTGGAAATTGGGAATAAGATATCACATGAAGATAGCACCCGAGATGGTGAGATAAAAAATGAGAAAATAATGTAGTGGAGTCCTAGACAATCTGAGGGTGATCAAATTTCACTGCAAATGTTTGATTCCATGTCTAGATAGAGGTTATCACACAAATAATACGAGGAGAGACAATGGGGAGCTCATGTGGTGTTGTGGTACATAGAATGGACTATAAGAAGTGGGTTAAATTTTTAAAAGTAAATATCAGAAAAACCTATTTTCACCACTTTTTAATTGGTGCATGGTTTGACTGTAGGGTTGGGAAAACTATGAACCAACCATGTGCACATAATATCCAAGTTCACAACCCCCTCTCATGTAAATATGTATGATTATAAAAAATATTCATAGACTATACAATATCCATATGAAAATCCTCCACCCCTCACACATCTTGGAACATGGTTAGGATAAACTATCTACAAACCATATGAATTGAACCAATTTTTTTTTTGAATATTTTTCATGGACATGTGGTCCCACCATGAATGGTTAGACAAACCATTTTTCATCCTATTTGGGACACATGGTTGAGCTTTATAGTTATTACTAACCATGCACCAACTATATTCTTAAACTTGTTTATCAAAAAATTTAATCTACGGGCTTCAAATGAGCTCAAATTCTCAAGATCATTCTTAAATACATTATGAACATTTAATTAGATAAAACAATAGGATTAAATATATTTTTAAAGAATCTATACCACATGATAAAAACCAAGATATTACAATTATGTTAATTATTTTATTTTTCAATAACCTGCTTCATGTTTTTCATTACTTTTACTTTATTTAATAACATGTCATATCCAATTAATTAATTACTTAATTTCATATTGGAATGTTTGATTATATTCAACTCATAAGTCAAAAATGTATTTAGAATGATGAATATGGTCAATGGGATCATTAATTACATATCTAGTGAATAATTATTAGGATATAATCATTATGTTTATAAGGAAATTTATACTTGTAAATCCAAGAAAAAAATATGGTTATAAAAAATAAACCACATTACATCCATAAAAACGATATTCTGTTTATAAACATGAGTATCGTTTCCATTTTTTGATGATATTTATGGAAATAAGGTAAGAATTATTCTATATTCTTATAATGATCATTATATTATAAGTATAATATTGTGTATATATATATATATATATCATCCATGTGATGTGAAAATGAATAATGAATCACATCACTTTGTGGAGGTGGTAATCCACACGTACACAACAACTGTGGTATCATTTTTCAATGAATTGAATGTTAAGGACATATATGATATATTAATCATAAAAAATGAAAAATATTTTATAGATATTATATATATACCTTATGTCCTTAATAATAAATAGAAGTTGGAGGTGATGATGGAAAACAAATTACATCAGTTCGCAAGGAGGTAGTACATCGTACACATGAATGATACTTTTGTTTCCCATTTGATCGAAGAGGAAATGGTTATATGTCATTATATTAAAATAATAAAATATTAGTATCTGGTAAACATTAATGTTATAATATCATAATTGTTGAATAATATTGTAAGGTGGAAGAAAAATAAAATCGAAATGCTCTCTTAAAAATGATACATCATCTTGGGAAATCCTATATAGGTTTTTCCAAGAATCCTTCCTAGAGGGGTTTATAATGAAAACAAGGACTCTTGTGTTTGTTAAGGGAAGTAAGTAGGGTATTTTCTTTAGTATTGTTTATTAAAAAAGGCTTTTGAAATGTTAAGAAAAGATAATAGGATGTGGGATTTTATAATTGAGGGGAGGGATGCTTTTGAAATTTCGTTAAATATTAAAATATAAAAAGGAAATTACCATTCCAAATACTTCAAAATGATTAGATATTAAAATAAATTTTAGTATTCAGTTGAAATCCAAAAAAATAATTAAATTTTTACATGTGTAAGTGGTGTTTTAAACCTTATATTTTTGTTTACCCCCTTAGTTAACCTATTTTATCATTAACCACAATAAAAACTATTTCAATCTTAAATATTTAATAATGATTCCATAAATGAAACAAATTACTCATAAATATTCCATTTACAATATTTTCAACCATATTACGTCCAATTGTACTAAGATAATATTTTTATTAATTTTAAATCTTTTAATTAAAGATTATTTATTAAAATATCATTAATGTCAATTTTGGATCAATTCAATAAATTTGACTTTAAAGACACCAATATAGAGATCTAAATCTAAAAAATACATGGAACACAATAAATCAATGAAATTATATTAATTTTTATATTTTTTAAATCATTTATTTAATTTTTATATTAATTGAAAAAAAATTTATCGATGTTGCATAAGAATTTAAGGTAATTATATAATTACTAATAATTTTAAATAAATTACCAACTTGAAAATAATTTAATCATTCTCAAAAAAACCATTAATATTTATTCATAACATTATATTTTAATTTTTGAAGAGAAAACATATATTTAAGTATAATAAGGTTAAATTTTTCCATTTTTAAAACAAAAAATATTATATATATAACATTCATGGAAATGTTTCCAATAAAAAATAAATTCCAAGAATAAGGTGATAAAGGAAAAAACTAAATTCATCTAATAACATTGAAGGTGAAAAATTGTGTAACACCCCAGGTAAATAAGGAATATGACATTTTCATATTTATCCATATTTGTGAATAAAATATTAATATGACTTTAAAGGGGACGCTATGCTCGATGGCGTACCCAACACGCAACAACAAGTTTTTTGGGAATCTTACGTTGCACTCTAATAATAAAATAATATTATTTTAAATGGTAGTTAACATGTAGCCGTTGTAATGGCGGGAATGGATAGAAATAACTAAAATATGATTATATATGTTCTTAAATATTTTTACATTTATACAATAAAAGATAAAGGCTTAAAATACGGAAAGAATTCAATTTTAGGCGTATATGCCCTAGTTTTCACTAAAGGTTCACTTATCACCTTTTGATGGAGAACCATCATTAAATATAGTTTTTTTTCACTCTTAAACATTCTTTTGGACCAAATAAAACTCTTATTAAGAATCGGGACAACAAAATTTACGTTGTGTAAATTTTTGGTATCGTTCCGATAAAGTTCATTTTTTTAATGAATAGTGTAAAATGTTGTATTTTAATTCAAAACCACTTTTTAATCTAATTTATTTATATGAATAGATTATATTTTGAATTAGTTTTAAAGTGAAATTTGAAAATATTTTTACCATTAAATCCAATAGTGGTCGTTGGAATCAATTTCACTTTGAAATCAGACTTAAACTAGTGTCAATCTTTTGATACTTATTGTTTCATAAAACACGCTATTTGTCATGACAGTGGGAATTAATTATTAAATTAATTAATGTGACTTATATGTTTTGAATTTTGTAAAACGGACTTCATTTTTGAATTCTGAATATCAAATATAGCTTAGGGTGAATTTTTGGGATTTTTCTGAAAAACTTCAATTTTTGATGAATAGTGAAACCACTAAGTGGTACTTATAAAAACTGATTTTCCGTTTAAATGAAATTTTGCCATCATTGTGTTTTGATTTTCAAAAATCCGAAATACATGGTTGTCATTAGGAAGTAAAATGTGGTTCAATGAGATTAAAATAATTTTTTGGTGAATAGTAACTTATTAAGTTATTAATCGCGATTAGTGGTAATTAGTGTAGTTTAAGGTAAAAATAATGCTTTAATAAAATGAGATGAGCTTGACACATGTCTTACCCTCATTTGTTGTATCATGGCCGACCAAGACAAGCCATGAGTCAACTTGGGCACCCCATGGATCCACTTTGGATGGGAAATGACATAAATAACATTTTATTTAATGTAAAAGTAAAATTGACACAAACATGATATGTTTTACTAAAACAAATTTTAAGTGGGGTTATAAAAGTCATATTTTTGATTATAAATATTCATTGGAAAGATAAAAAGCTTTACTATATCATAGTATTTTTTTTATAATTTTTAGACATTAAATAAATTAAATTATTTATGACATAATAATGATGCAGCGATGACATCATTATTTGACGATTTAAATAAAATGGAAAGATAATGTAAAATCTATGAACTACACATGTCCAAAACTTATTGGATTAGTGGATTTCTAAGTCTTATCACCTTATCCGCGAATTATATCAATGTGGGCCCTTTTGAAACCGAAACACATTTTCAAATAAAGTAATATTTCTTTACTTTCCAAAAGTGCCCCTCCTCTCCTCTTATAAAAGGCCCCCACCTCTACCTCATTTCACACACTCCTCAAGCCTTTGGCTCGGCCAAAACCTGCCCATTTACTCTCTCCACATCCCTCTCCTCATCCTAGAAGATTCCCTTTGGGCAGAATCCTTTCAAAGGAATCCCTTAGGCTCAAATCAAAAGGAGTTACACTTTTAAAGGTAATTCATTCTCTCATGTTCATTTGTTTTATTTTGCTTCTCCAACCCCCTAAAATCTTTTTATTTACTTCTTTTGTAACAACACCAGTATCTTCAATATACTAGGATGTTGTTATAAGATTTATTCGAGCTACACTCTCACACAACTACATCAAATTGTTAAAGAACATACGGTTTCCGTGGATGGTGAAATTCTGCCTCCCGAAACGATGATTGTTCAATACTCATTTAACACCTTAAAATGTGGCCATTATGATGTCACTATTTTTATATATGATATATAATATGTTTATGTTTTATTTATGCTTCTGTATTTTTCATTTTTGTCTTACCTTTATGGCTTCCATTATGGGTATACGCGATATCTTCATTTAAGGAAGTGCGGACTACCGCCCCCTCAAAGTGATTTGATTCGTTAAATACCATATGTGGGATGTATAAAGGATGGAAATATGATATTATATATGATATTATACTGGAATTATAATATACCTTTATATCATTATTATTCCATTCTATAAAATACGAAATAGAAATGAAAGTAGCGTTCATGCGTACGTACGGCTTACCGTCTCCATGAACGGTGCATTTCATTTCTTACCTCTAAATGATTATGTAATGTTATAAATGAATGCATGTACTGGATATATATGACATATATGATATCTAAATAATGAATACAATTCTGGATATAATAAACATTTGGCCACACGAACAACATGTAATTGTAAGAAGTCCACTTTCGACTTAAGAACCAAATATCGGAAAAAACAATATTATTATCTTAAATGATTACATAATGTTTATGACATGGTAATTAGTGGTATAAAAGTAATAATGAACTTGAAAAAGGTTCTTAAGGAATTATAAATTAACTCAAGTTTATTATTCAGGAGATTAAAGAACGATCGAGTCAAGTCGGACCCGAGGTAAGGGATCCTACAACTCTCTTCCTTTTTAAGTACACTCCTTTATGTCATTTATTTTAAGCTCATCTTTCTTATGACTGGGATGTTATTTTATATTACATTTACTGTAATTTTTATGTTCATGTGATGAGATACCATATTCTCTCTCATCAATCCATTTTGGAAGTTTTTATGTGGCGTCGTTTGGCTGCCGAGTTTTCGTAAGGGATTTTTTCATCTCACTTTTATTCCCGTGAGATTTATGCTACATTTTCCACAAATTCCATTGAGTGGTGTATGTACTGCCCATTATTCTACTCTTTGTGTAATATAATTTCGTTTATGAGTATTTACATCAATGATCTATTGTCCTTCTTTCATGGGGTGTATGTTTTGAAAGATACCCAAGTCGGTAAGGGAACCATTCACCCTCCTCTTTTTTTAAAAGACTTCATTTGTTGGGTCTTTTAATTTACATATTTTTATGTTGTGGTATGTTCTAATATACCCTTATTGATGTAAATTTTATGTCCAAGTGATGAGATACACTTTTTATCTCTCATCAACTTTTTGATGTGATGCCGTTAGGCTGTCAAGGGAACTTTTTAACCCAATTTCGATTTCTTTGGGTTCACCATGTAGTCATTGAATATGTCATCCATTGAATATGTGTGAATGACCTTTTATTGTTTTAAACTTAATATCCACTTATATTGGGTGTACTTATATTTGTCACACATATTTTTGAGATTGATTTGTCCTTAATTTAAGGATACCTTCTTTATAAGGGATTTCATCACATTTGACATTTCTATTGAGGGTTCATTGTTGTTATGCACCAATTCTCTCTTATATGGTGTATATACTATCCTTTGGAATATTATATCATGAATCATTTTATTCTCATGATATTTTAAAGTTCTTATTAAATGTTAATCCTCAATTATTGTATTCAAGTGTCTCTAATTTTGGTAAAAACCCTTTGACCAAAATATCGCTTTAAAGGTTTTAATGACTTGTTCTTATTAATATCCATGTTTTCAAAATGGTTTTAAGGATTTATTTATATGGATATTAATGGTTTAAAATGTTAAAAGCTTCAAGGTGGCATGGGACACTTTGATTGAAAAATCTCTTTATTAAATGTTTTAAATGGTTTTGGAAATGGTTTCTTTTTGAATGGATTCATTATTTCAATATACTAAAATGTTATAGTGTGATTGAAATGTGGGAATGTTATGTTTCCTTTATGCATGTTTTATGTGACACATTTATGTTATGGTTCTTGGGCATTGTTATGAAAACGGGTGGTTCCGTGATAAACTAAGGGCGGGTGAGCCCGATATAGCTCTCCAATGCATTGGGTAACGCGAAGGAGTGAAACTTTAAGGTTTCTCCGAAGAGATTTAGGGAATATACTGTGATGGGTATTCCAAACGTAACCAAGAGGGTTACTCCCTATGTAATAATGTTATGAATGCATCAAGTTACCTTTATGTCTTATGTTTTCTATGATTTATTCATGATTTGATATGCCTATGTTTTATGGGTAAAGTGTGATTTCATTCTAATGTATATATGAACTCATGTTTCCTTTCCATATTTTTATAACTCTTACTGAGCTTTTTATGCTCATCCCATGTTTTTGAAATGTTTTTCATAGGTCAAGGGAAAGGTACATGATGTGATGATAGTGTCAAGGATGTGTCAAGAAAGAATCTGTGTTATATTTTAAATAGGTTTCCATTGATGGGAAGAATGAATATTGTCTTTTATGTAACCACCTTGTTTAAATGTGGAATGTAATGCAATTTTCATGATCTAATTCTCTAAAACTCTAAACCTGAAAATATCCTCAGTTTGTAATCTTTTAATAACTCAAGATTAAGTAAGGTTTAAGGCTGGGGCCTTATAGTTGGTGTCAAAGGTCGGTTTAGATAACTTTAGAGGTTAGGGTATTCTTTAAGCATAAGTGACATTACCATAATGGTTAGGATTTCAGAAAGAGTACTAGTTTTAGATAAAGTAAACGAGTAAGTGTATCTTAGTGTTTACCTTCCTCATTAGTACATGATGGTTTTGTTGATATACTCACACTGACATTTCTGTTTTTAGTGAATGGATGGATCTAGCAGGCACCAAAGAGACAACAGGTTTGAAGGAAACTGTGGTGGTTCTCTGATTAAGAGACTAGATAAAATGGAGGATTTAATGAGGAAACTCATGGTTGTTCTAAACCAAATATCAAGGAGTCATGATCAACCACTAGAACCTTGGTGAGTTCTCTAGTGCATCATGTACGAGATGGCCAACTCGATGTGGATATTCAGGTAATAATTATTAAGGTAACCATTAGGGTTTATATGATCCTTAATTTTTAGGTAATTATGGGTTACTCTATGATATGATGGAAAATGAAAGGAATGAGATAAACTTGAGGTTAAAATATGTTATGATTATTCTTTAAGATTTTATCTCATTCTGGGGAATGTTTTAAGAATTATATAGTTTTGGAAAAAGGACAACACGCAGACCGTGTGACAACCCGTCGTGTCGGACAAAGCCGCGGGAATCGACCCCACAACCAAAGTGCGACTGGTATTATCGCCTACCACTGGACTATGTGAAGTCCCTGGTTAGTTTGACTGATTCTTTTTAGTTATATGATTTTATGAATTAAGAGTAAGTTGATTTTGGGTTATTTATAAAAATAATTAACCTATCATCGAGGATATTTGATTAGGTTAATTACTTTTCAATATGAGACTTTAGGAGCAACTGATGTTGTTTGGAGATAAATGTTACAATTTAACTTGGAAGACTATGTGACTAAATCCTTAAAATATTTGGGTTTCAATCTTATATTGGTTTACTTTGAAGAATTTTATGGACAAATTGTTTATCGGATGGTCCTCGTTGAACTTTGGGTTTTGTTGGACAAATTTTGGAGATTAAGAATAGATTTTCTTTTTATAAGGGGTTATCCTTTTCTGGATTATCTGATCTTGTACTAACCTTTTTGGTTTTGGTTAAAGCCTAAATACATGGGATATATATAGTTCTCTTTTGGGGATTAGGTGATTCTCTAGAAGTTGATTATATTACTCTTAATGCGAACAAGTCTCCCTAAATACTCGTCTTTTGGAAAAAATATGAGTTTGACTAAAGAATCTAGTAAAAGTTGAAAGTCAACATGATAAGTGATTATGCTTCCTTATGAATAAATTCCTCAATAAAAAGTAACTTAAAACAAAAATGTTGTCTATTAACTTTTCCTACTGGGGAACCCAACACCGTTTAACCCATCACAAGTTTGTGATTTTCTTATTGTTAACTTTCTCCTAAACATGTTTTCTAACACTCTCCATCGGAACATGACCTTATGTTTTCTCCTCCATGTCCATATTTTCATACTTAGAATCCTAGTATGGGTTAACTCAGGTGACCTCTGTGCTTATCTTTCTTTATTTTAAAGTGATTGTTTTACCGACTCTTGTTCCGATGTGGGACGTTCAAGGATGTTTCCAAGCGCAATTTTAAAATTGCGAGGACGGAATTCCCAAAAGGGGGGAAGGATGTAACACCCCAGGTAAATAAGGAATATGACATTTTCATATTTATCCATATTTGTGAATAAAATATTAATATGACTTTAAAGGGGATGCTATGCTCGATGGCGTACCCAACACGCAACAACGAGTTTCTTGGGAATCTTACATTGCACTCTAATAATAAAATAATATTATTTTAAATGGTAGTTAACATGTAGCCGTTGTAATGGAGGGAATGGATAGAAATAACTAAAATATGATTATATATGTTCTTAAATATTTTTACATTTATACAATAAAAGATAAAGGCTTAAAATACGGAAAGAATTCAATTTTAGGCGTATATGCCCTAGTTTTCACTAAAGGTTCACTTATCACCTTTTGATGGAGAACAATCATTAAATATAGTTTTGTTCACTCTTAAACATTATTTTGGACCAAATAAAACTCTAATTAAGAATCGGGACATCAAAATTTACGTTGTGTAAATTTTTGGTATCGTTCCGATAAAGTTCATTTTTTTAATGAATAGTGTAAAATGTTGTATTTTAATTCAAAACCACTTTTTAATCTAATTTATTTATATAATTAAATTATATTTTGAATTAGTTTTAAAGTGAAATTTGAAAATATTTTTACCATTAAATCCAATAGTGGTCGTTGGAATCAATTTCACTTTGAAATCAGACTTAAACTAGTGTCAATCTTTTGATACTTATTGTTTCATAAAACACGCTATTTGTCATGACAGCGGGAATTAATTATTAAATTAATTAATGTGACTTATATGTTTTGAATTTTGTAAAACGGACTTCATTTTTGAATTCAGAATATCAAATATAGCTTAGGGTGAATTTTTGGGATTTTTCTGAAAAACTTCAATTTTTGATGAATAGTGAAACCACTAAGTGGTACTTATAAAAACTGATTTTCCGTTTAAATGAAATTTTGCCATCATTGTGTTTTTATTTTCAAAAATCCGACATACATGGTTGTCATTAAGAAGTAAAATGTGGTTCAATGAGATTTAAATAATTTTTTGGTGAATAGTAACTTATTAAGTTTTTAATCGCGATTAGTGGTAATTAGTGTAGCTTAAAGTAAAAATAATGCTTTAATAAAGTTAGATGAGCTTGACACATGTCTTACCCTCATTGGTTGTATCATGGCCGACCAAGACAAGCCATGGGTCAACTTGGGGACCCCATGGATCCACTTTGGTTGGGAAATGACATAAATAACATTTTATTTAATGTAAAAGTAAAATTGACACAAACATGATATGTTTTACTAAAAAAAATTTTAAGTGGGGTTATACAAGTCATCTTTTTGATTATAAATATTCATTGGAAATATAAAAATCTTTCCTACATCATAGTATTTTTTTTATAATTTTTATACATTAAATAAATTAAATTATTTATGACATAATAATGATGCAGCGATGACATCATTATTTGACGATTTAAATAAAATGGAAAGATAATGTAACATCTATGAACTACACATGTCCAAAACTTATTGGATGATTGGATTTCGAAGACCTATCACCTTATCCACGAATTATATCAATGTGGGACCTTTTGAAACTGAAACACATTTTCAAATAAAGTAATATTTCTTTACTTTCCAAAAGTGCCCCTCCTCTCCTCTTATAAAAGGCCCCCACCTCTACCTCATTTCACACACTCCTCAAGCCCTTGGCTCGGCCAAACCCTGCCCATTTACTCTCTCCACATCTCTCTCCTCATCCTAGAAGATTTCCTTTGGGAAGAATCCTTTCAAAGGAAGCCTTTAGGCTCAAATCAAAAGGAGTTACACTTTTAAAGGTAATTCATTCTCTCATGTTCATTTGTTTTATTTTGCTTCTCCAACCCCCTAAACTCTTTTTATTTACTTCTTTTGTAACAACACCAGTATCTTCAATATACTAGGATGTTGTTATAAGATTTATTCGAGCTACACTCTCACACAACTACATCAAATGGTTAAAGAACATACGGTTTCCGTGGATGGTGAAATTCTGCCTCCCGAAACGATGATTGTTCAATACTCATTTAACACCTTCAAAGGTGGCCATTATGATGTCAATATTTTTATATATGATATATAATATGTTTATGTTTTATTTATTCTTCTGTATTTTTCATTTTTGTCTTACATTTATGGCTTCCATTATGGGTATACGCGATATCTTCATTTAAGGAAGTGCGGACTACCGCCCCCTCAAAGTGATTTGATTCGTTAAATACCATATGTGGGATGTATAAATGATGGAAATATGATATTATATATGATATTATACTGGAATTATAATATACCTTTATATTATTATTATTCCATTCTATAAAATACGAAATAGAAATGAAAGTAGCGTTCATGCGTACGTACGGCTTACCGTCTCCATGAACGGTGCATTTCATTTCTTACCTCTAAATGATTATGTAATGTTATAAATGCATGAATGTACTGGATATATATGACATATATGATATCTAAATATTGAATACAATTCTGGATATAATAAACATTTGGCCACACGAACAACATGTAATTGTAAGAAGTCCACTTTCGACTTAAGAACCAAATATCGGCAAAAAAAATATTATTAACTTAAATGATTACATAATGTTTATGACATGGTAACAAGTGGTATAAAAGTAATAATGAACTTGAAAAAGGTTCTTAAGGAATTAGAAATTAACTCATGTTTATTATTCAGGAGATTAAAGAACGATCGAGTCAAGTCGGACCCGAGGTAAGGGATCCTACAACTCTCTTCCTTTTTAAGTACACTCTTTTATGTCATTTATTTTAAGCTCATCTTTCTAATGATTGGGATGTTATTTTATATTAAATTTGCTGTAATATTTATGTTCATGTGATGAGAGACCCTATTCTCTCTCATAAATCCATTTTGGAAGTTTTTATGTGGCGTCGTTAGGCTGCCGATTTTTCGTAAGAGATTTTTTCATCTCACTTTTATTCCCGTGAGATTTATGCTACATTTGCCACAAATTCCATTGAGTGGTGTATGTACTGCCCATTATTCTACTCTTTGTGTAATATAATTTCGTTTATGAGTATTTACATCAATGATCTATTGTCCTTCTTTCATGGGGTGTATGTTTTGAAAGATACCCAAGTCGGTAAGGGAACCTTTCACCCTACTCTTTTTTTTAAAAGACTTCTTTTGTTGGGTCTTTTAATTTACATATTTTTATGTTGGGGTATGTTATCATATACCCTTATTGATGTAAATTTTATGTCCAAGTTATGAGATACACTTTTTATCTCTCATCAACTTTTTGATGTGATGCCGTTAGGCTGTCAAGGGAACTTTTTAACCCAATTTCGATTTCTTTGGGTTCAACATGTAGTCATTGAATATGTCATCCATTGAATATGTGTGAATGACCTTTTATTGTTTTACACTTAATATCCAGATATTGGGTGTACTTATATTTTTCACACATATTTTTGAGATTTATTTGTCCTTAATTTAAGGATACCTTCTTTATAAGGGATTTCATCACATTTGACATTTCTATTGAGGGTTCATTGTTGTTATGCACTAATTCGCTCTTATATGGTGTATATGCTATCCTTTGAAATATTATATCATGAATCCATTTATTCTCATGATATTTTAAAGTTCTGATTAAATGTTAATCCTCAATTATTGTATTCAAGTGTCTCTAATTTTGGTGAAAACCATTTGACCAAAATATCGCTTTAAAGGTTTTAATGACTTGTTCTTATTAATATCCATGTTTTTAAAATGGTTTTAAGGATTTATTTATATGGATATTAATGGTTTAAAATGTTAAAAGCTTCAAGGTGTTATGGGACACTTTGATTCAAAAATCTCTTTATTAAATGTTTTAAATGGTTTTGGAAATGGTTTCTTTTTGAATGGATTCATTATTTCAATATACTAAAATGTTATAGTGTGATTGAAATGTGGGAATGTTATGTTTCCTTTATGCATGTTTTATGTGACACATTTATGTTATGGTTCTTGGGCATTGTTATGAAAACGGGTGGTTCCATGATAAACTAAGGGCGGGTGAGCCCGATATAGCTCTCCAATGCATTGGGTAACGCGAAGGAGTGAAACGTTAAGGTTTCTCCGAAGAGATTTAGGGAATATACTGTGATGGGTATTCCAAACGTAACCAAGAGGGTTACTCCCTATGTAAGAATGTTATGAATGCCTCAATTTACCTTTATGTCTTATGTTTTCTATGATTTATTCATGATTTGATATGCCTATGTTTTATGGGTAAAGTGTGATTTCATTCTAATGTATATATGAACTCTTGTTTCCTTTCCATATTTTTATAACTCTTACTGAGCTTTTTATGCTCATCCCAAGTTTTTGAAATGTTTTTCACAGGTCAAGGGAAAGGTACATGATGTGATGATAGTATCAAGGATGTGTCAAGAAAGAATCTGTGTTATATTTTAAATAGGTTTCCATTGATGGGAAGAATGAATATTGTCTTTTATGTAACCACCTTGTTTAAATGTGGAATGTAATGCAATTTTCATGATCTAATTCTCTAAAACTCTAAACCTGAAAAGATCCTCAATGTGTAATCTTGTAATAACTCAAGATTAAGTAAGGTTTAAGGATGGGGCCTTATAAATTGTGTCTTTATCACATACTTTTAACCAAAATTAATGCAATTTATCATTTTAATGAGGTGACAAATTTTTACTATTCATTGTGACCAAAATATTATGTTGAACTAATGAAATAATATGAAACATGATGATTCATAATATGGAATCCATTTTACCAAATTTCTTAAATGATCGAATGTAATTAAATTATTATTATTTTTTAATCTCATTTTCTAATTATATTGAAGAGGAACCGTACATGCCCCTTGAGGGACGCAAAGAAAAACACCACAAGGACATACCCTCCTAAGCATATTATTACATTAGACATAACATCCAATTTTTCAAGGATACACAGACTTAATTTCCCCATACAAACCACAATTTCTTATATTTATGGAAGATGAAATACCATCTCATTCATAAAAACTTGTATCCTAGAATAGTTGGTTTCTACTAACCAGAATCCCGTATCCAGATAATAATCAGAGTATATTGATCCCCATAAATTTTCTATCGAAGCACTATGCTCAACTACTGTTGTTGTTGAGGAATGTTGATCCTATTTTTTTCCACCACCACCAATCATATGATATCCACAATACCACCAATAATTCCATGAAAAAATAACCCCATCTCAATCAGTGAATATAATTTTTTCAAAATGATATGTCCACCACACCGACTGAGATAATATTTTCCACACTAAAACTCACCGCCTTCATTGTTGCATCGATGATCGTGCACCGTCAAGGACCTGACATCAACCCACAACCACCAAGAAGAGGATCACAGTAACCCTAACACAACCCATATTAATAAAACCCTAGATAGTCTATCTTTTCAAACCCACACCTGATGAAAACCCCCCGTAAAGCACAAAAAAAACATTTTTTTGAAAACATTCCTTTTCTGTGTAAAAGTTTTTTTACAAAGATCATGTATAATGTGTATTCATATGAAGATATTTATATTATTTTTAAATAAATGATACTTAAATTAATTTATTATCAAATTAAAAATGTTATTGAGGTTTTTAAATGAAAATAAATGATATTTTTATTAAAATCAACATTTTCACTAGTCACTAAAACCAATATTTTTAGAAAAATAAAAATATTTCACCGTAAGATAATTTTGATTTGAGTAATTAAAAAATTATATAATTTTTATTAATTACCATTTAATAATGGTTATATATTAATTATATTATCCACACATAGAATGAAATAAATATCATTTTTGAAGAATATGTATTTTTGAAGCATAAATGGATTAGTTAAAAATTGTTTACTAATTTACTAAGAATGAATCAAAACAATAGTATTCAATGTGAAATTATATATATTTAATAATGTGATTAATATTATTTATAACTAGAAATTCAATGACATGTTAAAATTTTCATATTTAATTAATATATTTCATTGGTTGTTTAAGCTCGGGGTTTTGTGTAATATATGTTATCTAACATAATGTTCTTATTTTAAAATAACAAGGTGTTATAGTAGAATCTCATATAATGAAACATTTAATATACGAGGATAATATCAAATCAATTATATTTGTTTCCAAGAGAAGAATCTTAAGTCAAGGAAATTTTGGGACTAAAATGAGGATTTGTACTTAGGATTTTTTGGAACTAAGAGGTGAATCATAGCTCAAGGATATTTGAAACCAAGAAAATGATTTAAATTAAAGGATTTTTTTGTTACCAAGAAGATATTATTTTCTCAAGGATTTTATTATTAAGATAATTCTTACCCATATATAGGTGGGAACATGAGTTAAATTTCATAAATTTTATTTGATGAAAATAATGATGCAGAAATGTGTAACATAGAGGGTATTTATATCCACACGAATATTTATGATATGGAGGAGGTAAATAAAAAATTAATAATATGTCTGCTTATTTTTTTTGTGAAATGTGGGAATAAATCAGCCTTTGGTAATGGAGAGAACAATAGTACACCATTATGAAATAAAACATAGAAATAAGGAAACATTTATTTCAGGACCATCAATATTCCATAAATGGTTACATAGAAACTTAAAAGAAATTACATTGTTCAGTTTAACTAGGGGATATAATAAAATTATTAGATTAAACAATTACTAATTGTTATGAAATGTTTTATCAGTGATGATACAAGATAGTGGTTAGAATTTTTGGGACTCTTATTCAAACAATGAATATTCCATGGGTGGTTATATAGTGTCTGAAAAACAAATTATGTCATTAACTATACTGAGAGGGGTATATTAATATTTTTTGTGAACCTATAAAAAATTTCAATGAATGTCTTTGATTTAAGATTACTATAAAATACTTGAATTGAAATTTTGAATAAATGGATGTTCAAGAATGGTTCACATACATTTACCATTACACCACCATGTATTGAGAACCTAATTACGGAATAAATATATATCATCAAATGGTATGGGTATATAATCATCCTAAAATTGTGGGTTTCTCAATATGGGGAAGTGATCATGTAATGAAAATTATTGAAGATGACAACAAACATGTGGCATAGTTTAAACTCAAGTTTATATAGTATTATTGGATTGATCTAATTTTTCATATACTAGTGGATCTAGTGAGCATAGATTAAATTTTAATATTTCTATGGGTTAGTCCTTAAAATATTTGTATATTTTTATGCTCTATATTTTTTATAATATAGTAAAGGTAGGTCTTAGAAATAAAAGTCCCCAATTTTACATAGAACACAATTTTTGATATTTTAGTGTAACGATTATTTGTGTCTTATTATTTATTTTTATTATTGAAATTATTCGTAATCAATGAAGGGTAAAAATTTAGTGAGTGATGAATTGAATATTTTTTCTAGCCTCCATTTATGAGGTTTCAACCTGATAATATTTCTCATATTATTATTTTTTAATTAACATCTTTCTGATAGAAAAAAACTAGATATCTTAAATTTGTGATCATATAAATTTATCCAAAATCCATTGAAGTTTATGTTCATATAGATTTCACCATGTCCCATGTGGAATATCATGTAATAAGGTAAAATTTGTCCTGATGTGAATAATGAACCCATCACTGGACATGCATCCTCAAGGGGAAGAATGTGCATATAATTTTGGATCATTCTATATAGACCAAAGGTGGACAATGATTATGGTCATATATATATATATATATAATGAAAAGGGTGGCTCAATTTTAATGTTATAAAGGAAAAAATAGATGTGAGGTTTACATTATTGAATTATTATATATGATTGATGTTACTAGGGAACATTAAAGTGATATGTTCTAGTGTGGAAAGGTAGGATAATGTATTAATTGAGGTTAATCCCATGATATGAAATTGAGGAAATGATTTATTGTATCACATTATATTTAATAGAGAAAACCCAACATGAATTGATAGTCACATACACTTGGATAGTTTTAATAAAAAATGGTATGAAAAGGGGAATTTTAACTGGACCCATACTAGGAGATAAAGATGTTACTACATTTCTTGTGGTATCTTGAATTAATCCACATATTGTTTTGGAAATGGAGTTTTCATTATAATAGAGTTCTGGTGGAGAATAACCAATTTTATATTTTAATACCATGCGTTAGAAAATATTACCATGTAAGGATGATATATAAAACCAAATGTAATGTTTTATACCAAACACTAGAATGGTGGGAAAGTGATGATTTTGTGGTTGGTCCCATTATAGGTGTTCTAGGTTTATAATTAACCCTATTGGAATAGTAATCAAGACACATATAGTTCTAAAAATAATATGTTTAATCCCAGTGTATGTTCATTTTTAGAAGCCTAATGTGACTAATGAGGCCACACACTAAGAGATATTCACTTGATCAAACTATTATTTAAGGGGATTATGTTATAAAAAAATTAAGTAATATGGGGTCACACATGATTGACCACTAAAATAATTTTAATGTTTTAAGGTGTGTATCACATGTCATTATATTTAAGGTCATGCGATTAGGATCACATACCATACAGTTTAACATCATAGGTTTATGACATTGTGTCAGGAAAATTGTGGTCTTGTGATAAGGACCTAGGAACCAGACTTGAATTTTCAGGAATGATAATTTTCTATTAATGTGAGTAATACTAAAATACACATTGCATAATTTTCAAGAGTTTTCAACAATACAAGTATTTCAATAATTTTTTTAAGAAAATATTTAAAGGAAAATACTTATTAGATTCTATATCCCAAAATTTAGCGTTAGAGTGTTGAATTGGGATAATCATTAAAAATTTACACCTTGGGGTTTTAATCCATAAAAAATTAATAAAGTTAATTTGTTAAAAATAGATGAAATATGTTGTCACTTGTTCAGGTATAAAGTAAGATACAATGATTTATCTCTAATTGAGGGATGAAAATCCTTGATTCCTCTATATAACTTCTATGTTTTCCATTGGGTTTTCACATAGATAGAGATGAAGTTTGTGTTTTAAGAACACCATCATCTAATCATATATATATTTATAAATTTAATCCTTAAATATGAATAAATTTTGAATTATATTTCTTAACTATTAACAACATAAGTATTAATTGGCATATAATATCAAATTCAACATTTCTGGTCTCTTGATCATTGGTTTGTGGGTCAAATTATTTTCTAAAACATGGATGACATACTTGAGAATTGTTTTTGATAGAAATGAATATACCTTATTATATTTACTATTGTATCTATTAAATATCCATTTCCCATGAATATATAATATTTTTTTTGTTTAGGATGACCATGGAGCTAAATCTATGATCTCACTAGTAGTTCTTGAATCCTAATCCATTGATTATCATTGGTTGAAGTTGTTGAGGACTCAGACATTGATCATGTTTCCCCTATCCTAGATAAGACCAAATATCTTGGAAGCTTCTTGATGATTAATGTGTATAGACACAATTTTGAAATTACAAGATGAGTTAATGAATGAAATGAATTATTTTAGCCCCGAAATCTAGGATAATTCATCTAAAAGACAAACTTAGTAGCAGGGGAAATAATTTCACTATGAGAAAAACATCCCTAATGATACACTAGTGAGGTGCTAAATAAAAGGTATTAATATTGTATGAGTCCAATAATATTTATCAATTATTTTCACATAAGTTGGATGGGTTATTCTTATAAAGGTGAGTCAAAAATTGGACATGGTACCTCAACCGATAGATCATCATAAATAGGAATTATTTTCCAAAGCCTCTTTAGATTAATTTTCCATAGTTTTTATTTTCTCATTAAAATTGTGTGGACTCTTCTTTAGTAGATATTTCTATGATATATTTAGGTGGATGGTGGACATAATATATAGAGAAACCGTTTTTATTCATTATGGCTTAATGGGTGGATTATAATAGAATGTTCATGCGGGGTTCCCAGTACTTGAAATATTTATTTTATTTTTTCACAAGCTCATTATTAGTAAAAAATATAGTGGGTAATATCTTCCATATTTTGCTGATCCCTAATTAGATAATTGTAGAATTCACTTTCAATGTCATTAATAGGGATAGAAACACATTATTCTATTCCTGGACATGTATATTTGAGATACTCTCCATTATAAAAAATAGTGACAAAGATTGTATTAACCTCTTGAACATCATATGAGTACACTATAATGTCATAATATATTTTAAGAGTTTACTTATAATATTTGGATAAAAATTAATCAAACTTAGTAAAAACCATCTTAATGTAAACAAAGGATACCATTTCATAATAATATTCTTGATCAGTGCTCTTTCCCATCAATTAAATATCAACAATGGAGAGGAATTGGTAATACAAATCATAAGTGGATTTTATTTCATAGGTAGTTACCAACCACCTCATAATGGGGTATGAAGTTATTTAATATATAGATTTTTTTGTCAATCCTTATGAATTAATACTCTCTCTTTTTGTTCCTCCTACTCTAATTATATTGGATCTTAAATGGTTTTGAAGTGAAAGGTTCTATAGTTGGTGATGTAGAGTGAAATATATCCACTAATAGTTGATTATTTAATCTCTTAATGATGGAATTCACATTATTAACTGAATTATAGAATATCTAGTTATCACACATATGTGTGTTCCATTTTTATTTATCCTTTTGTCCTTATACATCATTGTGGATAGTAAATTACACACATGATACATGTTCCGTAGGGATATCCAAGACAACTTTATACTTATCAACAATATTTTATATAAATTTCATAGAGAAAAAATATTATCAGATATTGTATCCTAGCATTTAATGATAAATAAAATAATTCATGTGATTATCTTATCATTATTTATTCGAAATCCTGAACTCTAAAAATATAACTAATAAAGAAAAAAATTACCCAATAACCTAATCATTTCATAAAGAATAAGTTATATTATTTACATTTTCAAAATTCACAACACTTATGTTTTAATAAAAGAGTCTACACTACTACTTGTTTATGAGATATAACAACTATATTAACTTTTCCATACTTTCTTAATTGTGAGGGTGATGCGTATCCATGTTTAGTTTTGGTTCAATGAATGGTTTATTCTAAGAGATTCATGATTTTAGTGAATTATTAGAATCTACTGAGTCACATTTATTGGTTAATCATAGTCAATAATACATCCTATATATTATTATGTAATTATCCATTTTCTACCCCCAATGTATTTTTATATTTTAATAATAGGCTAAACAACTCCATCTTGTAGTAAAACATGTGACTCTATTATCTTAATGAAATTTTCCCTTAGGGAGGTCATAAATGGGTTTTTAGGGTGGATTTAAAATTTTATGTTAATTACCTTTATATATCTTCCAAATTATCTATAGATCCAGTGATGAGGTTATTGTACTAGAAAAACATCAGAACCCCTATTTTTTGCATGAATGATATGATTATATATGAAATATTTTATGCTTGGGTGCCTAACATAAGGCTGTATTGGGATATGAAGTTAATAAGTTGTTTTTCTATATATCCCATGCTATTTAATTATGAGAATATTGGTTTATTTATATTTAGAAGAGAATGATTAACAATCCATCCATTAAATATACATGTTTCTTTCTATTTATAACAGTGCATTCTAGACTTAAATTGGTTGAAAATAAGAAAAAATAGAATTGAATATTTCTACATGTGATACTTATTATCATATTAGAGTTTTATCTATATAACATATAAAATCATGTAAAATGTGACTCTCTTGAACCTATGACTGCTATTAAACTAGTGAAGTAAACATCTAGAATTTAATTTGAATTGAAATAATATGGATAGAATAATTTGATATATAATTATACAAGAGGTTTTATTATTATATTATGGGTGAATAAGTATCCTATATTTAAGAAGGGTTATTAGAATGAGGTAAAACAGGACCTTGCAAGCTTTTCTTAATAAGTATTTAAAATTTGAGAAACCCAAAATTAATTTTCCTGACAATTTTTATAGTAAAATCATATTAGAAAATTTATTATTTTAAGGGGTATCATGATTTATGCGAAGGGGGTAGGTTGTGATTGTAGCCACACCATTTAATTTCTTCCTTATAATTATCTAACAAAGTCGTTGGAAGTGAAATTTTATGAGGAGATTCAAAATCATGGGCTTACCATTGATGTTTGTTATGTACTCCCCCTTTAGACACCACTATGCGGGTGATATTCGCCTTCAACACTCAGTCCATTTTTCCATCCCTAGTATCGTGAGTCATAAAATCAATAGGTTGATATTGATGATATTTATTGATACAAATTCTACAACATGAACCAAGTCCTCAATTATATCGAATAAGTAGGGGGATTCCTTGGATTCCAGATAACTATCAAAGGTCTGATCATAATCAACCCTCTATGTTGGCTCGTATGATTAATTAATATATTTTCAGTCTCTATAGAACGTTCATCATTCGTACTATTTTTATTTTTATAATAAAATAGGAAGATTCATGAAACATATTATTCTGGGTAAACATCCTCTACCCCCAACTGAGAGATATATCAATAGAGGAATTAGATTATGCATAGCTTATGGGGTTATACCAAGTCTTAAAAGGACCAATTCACTTAGAATAGGTGCATTATGTATTTAGTTTACTCTTTTACTGATTAATGATAATAATTATGGTGGTTTGGGTAAAACTACCACTTTACCCATGGGTTGGGGTTTCCCCTAGGGTGTCGCAGTAATGTCTAAAACTATCATGGTTTCCTATGATTAGATTTTGAATAATGTGTTTTGAAAATCATATTTTGTTGATCCTGAATAATGAGTATTCAACAAAATATATGATCTTTATTTTATAGATTTTGTTTCCTTAAATATGATAGCAGTTTTACATTCTTGGTAACCTAATACATATTATAGATTCTTAATCATCACGTGGAGGACCACCATGTTTACAATTTTTTTTATAGTTTCCATAGGGGATGCCTTCAAGGATTCTCTCCATTAAATAAAGTGATATAATTGATATGTTCACCTTTTCCTATGTCAATAATGATGAATTTTTTCAAATAAATATGTTATAGAATTATCTTCGCGTTATCCTTATAAATTGGTGATGAGGCTCATGGATGATAACAATGTCAGATGCATGAACCTGTGTATGAGATTTGATGGTTAGCTACCCCTAGTACCCTCTTCATATGTGTAACCAAGCTTGAATATCTGGGGATATCAAAACTTCTTTAAAATATTCCTATGTATTTGGGGATAGGTTTGAAAACGAAAAAATTATTTATTGGTTGGAGCCCTCTTGCGATGTTTCATAGTTACTATTTAGATGTCAGATATAATATCTTCTCACTCATATAGATATAAGAAATAATTATTACCCCTATTGGGGGAGAAAATTATAAATTGTTCTGATGTTAGGATGTGTCTTGGTTTATCCATACTAACTCTTCATCGTGGATATAAACATTGTTGCAACAACCCATTCAGATCTCTATGAGTTGTTTGAAGGGTTTGGATTATACCCTCACAGAGGTACTTCTACATCTTTATAATCACCGTGTAGTGTTGTAGGAAATTGTTGGGTGACGAAATTCATTTGGGGTTTAAAGATGAGGCAGTCATATCTATTAGAACCTATGTTCATGATGTCATTTGTTTTCTATTCATAATAGCTTGAGATTTCCTTTGAATGATACTTCACTGGATAGAGAGAATAATATATTTCTTTAAATTAGAAAATGATTTAATTGAGATTATATGTGTAAAAAAACCCCATCTGAATAGTACCACTAAAAAAAATTAGGGATAGTCAATATTTATCATATGTTCTAAGGCCAAGATATGTTTATATCATTCATCAGGGGTACATTAGTGATCCCCATTTTCGAATTGTTATTAATTATTCAATCATTATGATTGTTTAAGATCTTGATACACTAAATATGGAGTCCCCATCACCTCATATGTAACAATAATAAAGGCATTAACAAAAAACACTAATTTTTACAACATCCATCCTCAATTTCCAACCCAACTCCTTACTATTATTAGTTAAATCATTGACAAAAAATTCTCCACTATAAATTTAAATTATAACAATATGTGTTTAATCAATCATATTAATATAATTTCACATGATTCAATTTTTCATGTTCCACTAAAAATGATAACATATCACTTATATTATTACATGGGCTCAAAACAAAATAGTAAATATCAGTCCATTGATCTTGGATTATTTTATAAACATGGAATATAGACATACCTTCTCAAAATTTTTGGATAAAAAGAGAAACATGATATCTTCTTTTAGAAAATTAATGTATGATAATCATAATGTTTTTGAATTTTCTCCCTCACCTTCTTTATATTCAAGGATTTGGTTCTCCCCCAATCATGCAAATTCTTAGGAGCTTCAAGTCTTCTCCTTCATCTATGAGAACTCCCAGATTGTATCTTCTTCTTTTCTAACTTCGATACAATAGAATTTAATATTCTTTATTCTCAATCATAGCTTATTATTAAAATAAATTAATTTTTTTGTAGATAGATTACTTTATTATGAATATCTATATTCATATTAAATTTATATAAACTCGTCAATATTTAGTTTTTAGGCGATCTTTATAATTAAAACTAATGTATTATTATAGTTTGAATTCTTCCTTTTTATCATCTAAAAAATCACAGTCATCTATTTCAATTTAATTCATAGAGGATATCAGCATTATTTCTTTTTTTTAAATCTCACAGAAACCCTCGTATTTAATTATTTTTAAACTCGTTTAGATTTTCAAGACATCATTCATTGTTAAATGTCATCTCCCATATGATATCAATATCTCAATATTTCAGTTTGAATCATGATTATTTTTATTAATCATAATATTTATTTCATTAAAGGTCACAATATTCATAATTCGAATATTTTTTAATTCTTCGGAATATTTTATTTTGATTTTATTCATTAATTTATTTTTCAATAATCTCATATTTAACTGAAATTTTACTATATATCACACTTCCATAAGGCTTCCAAATTACCATTCCTCATCCATTTTTAGGTAGTTTTTGATATATTTTAAGAAATTTTTAGTCTTAAAAAGTCATTATGAATCATTTAATTTATAACATTTTGTAATACTCTAAAGGATTATTAACTTACCTACAGTCTTATAGAATTATATTAAATTATTACAAACATTGAATAAAGTCTTTCAAAACATAAAAATTTCCATATAAATTCTAACCAATGTCTTACAAAGACTTCTAAAATCATATGGCATGTGTGAATTCTTATGAGATCCCCAATAATGTCTTGAGAATGGTGACTTAGCTATACTTTCTAATCATTGGAGATAAAAGTATTATGTAATTCTGAAGTTCCAATACATAAATTCCAAGTGTTATTTAAATGACCTAAAAACTTCTCTAAATATTTAGTGGTATATTTACAATTCTATAAATCCACCCATAATAATATCCAATGACCTTTAAAATTGATTATTGCATCCCTATACCTTAAGAACATTTGATGTTTTTTTACTCTTCAAGATATATTTTTTCTTCAACAACTATTCTTAAATATCTATATTATATGGATTCTTCAAAGACAAATTATAGGATGTTGTAGAAAATTCTTGTTCATCAATACCAAATTTTAACATTATGATCAATTAAAAAAATTTCACATATTATAGATACTATCCTAGAAACTCTCTAAATAAATTTTTTAAAACATGAAAAATAAAATATTTCCCTTTTCTACTAAAGACAACCACATATTCATAGTTATCCCAAAATCAATAAGACTTTACACTTCATATTTTTTACAGTCACGAACTTCGCATTATACATCAAATGTAAATAAAATTGAAAGAAATATTAGGATAGGGTTTATTATTTGATCTTCACGCCTATTCCATAATAGTGATAAATATTTTCTTTTCCCCATTCATATTGAGTATTATATCTTGATCCAAATTATTGTGTGAATGATGAAATCACTTATTTATTATCAATGAGAAAGTAACCATTAAACTCTAAGACTACTTGTGCTAACCTGATATAAAAAAAATCATCCATTAATTAGTTTATCATGTGATAACTCTTTAATACTATCATATATGGGGATGCATGAATACTATTTTACAAAAACAAAATCCATTCACTGATCTTCATTAAATACAATATAAAAATTCTAGTGACAAAACAATCTACTTCCCATTAACTCACTTCAACAAACACCCCCTTAATAATCAATTTTTGTTTGAAACAATCAATGGTAAATGTTTTGATTAGCATAGCTCAAATTTTGTTTTTGTAGATGCTATCAAGATTCTATATCTATAAAAAAGAACTTATTTTTAATATCTTCCACCTAATTTAATCCCCCCTTCAAGGGATGAACTTAATTATTCATCATAATAGTTAGATAATTCCACAATGATCATCTATTATTACTATAAAACTACTACAACACTCATCCAACTTACCCATATAACCCAATCCTTCAATTTCATATATATTAGTAAATAATAAAATAGATAAAGGGATAAATATGAACCCATTATAATCTTAGTAAAAGTAAAAGTCATAAATATTCCACTCAATCGTGATGCTTCAATCTTTCCGATAATATCATGGGGAAATTCTATATTATTACTTTCCTGCTATGATCATATGTCGGTCACACGGTTTTCTTCTTTCATTAAACCAATTCCCTTTATTGAGTTATATTCTTCACAGAATCTATCAATAGAAATGAATTAGTTGGTGCATGAATCATATTTTTAATCAATTATTATTTAGTTGGTTGGATAGTATTGTAGTAATGTATTAGCTATTTTATGATTTGGAACAATTTTAATTGAATTTTTGGGTCATAAACTTTAGAAAAACTCACATTAAATTTGATCTCTTAATGTGAAATAACTTTCTTTTATTTAATACTAGAATATTATTATACTTTATATATATTTCAAGACCCTATTATTGTGTTGTAGAAATAGTTAAGAACTCTATTTTAGAATTCTCCCTTTCAATAGGTTTTCCACATGTTTTCTCGGATACATTTAAAAAACTTGTCTTTTTTTATTTTACATTATAAATTTCATTCCATTATACTATACGGAATCAATGCATAAAGGATAGTCATGAATTACTTATCTATATGACCATAATTATCACATCTTCCAAAAATTAATTCTAACCATTATAATATTTTTTTGGTTGGTAGATTAGATAAATTTTTTATCAAAGGTTTCTTATTTTGAGGACTGTTTTTTCATCTTCAGAGTATAGAACCCCCTTGGTTCAATCCTCCTCACAAGTAATAAAATAATAATGATGAATTATTAATCTTTGTGTATAAGAACCACACAACACCCTATGTATCCTCTAAAACCTTTATCATCTATATTGATTTAAATTCTATCCTGAAAATTATTGATGTTGTTCTTATTCAAGTTGAACATATATGTTCATTGTTTATAATTGTGTTATTGAGATATAACTCTCCCACTTTAATTTAGAAAATTATTTCTCACATTTTTTCACAGTCCAGACTGGTTTAGGTTTGGCTAGACTATTAGAGACTATAGGTTTACTTCAGTATTTATTAAAGAAAGTATTAATCTCTCCCTTTAGACCTTTATTTCCTATTTCTTGAAATGACATATATTTAACCACAACATAATTGTTAAAATATTCTACGATATTCTCTAAATAAATCCATGAATCAAGAAAATTTGATTGTATCTTTCAATATTTTTCATTTCGTAGAACCGATTTTCCCTCATGATCTCTCACCATATTTTCCTAATCATTAAATTTTAGTTTATATTTCTTTATATCATTAATATATTCTAATTATTTATAGATATAATCACTTTTTCCTTATTATATATTTCCTTCTTTTATTAGTATTCACTTATCATTACCGAGTATTGTGATCTTCTCATGAAATGATTTTAATTAGTTATTTAACATGTATTCCTTCTCTATTAGAAAACATTCATAATGATCACTACATGAAGTATCATAATCTTTTTCAAAATTATCCATAAGAAAGTCATCTTAAAATATCATATTTTTATTGGATGCTTATTGTGAATTTAGATTGCTCATTTTTTATTCTTAAAATTCTTCTCTTTCTACTAAAATATTTCTTTCTTATTTTACCCCATTTCATTTTTTGTTATTTCTTATCATAATAATATAATTCTTATCCCAGACCATTCTTTTTTTGTGAAATTTATTGGAATGATTAAAATCTATTACAATTTCACTATCTTAGTTTTTTACATTACTATTTATCTCTCCAGGACTTATATTATTTGATAATATAAAAATAATTATATGGACATATTCAACATCATCCCCATCATCAGAATCTCTTGGTTCTGCTTCTTCAACATATTTAATTTTGATTTTTCTCTTGGATTTAAAATTCTATTCATATTTCAAATTCTTTTTGAAAACTCTAAATTTTAAACATTTTATAAGAAATGATAATATTATCTAAATAGTTAAGAGAAATATCATCTATACCATTTAAATATAATTATTTATGATAAAAATAGTATAGAAAATTTTTCCTTAATTTTTTTAAATTTTTGGAATCATATTGGTTTTCTCCAAAATAGTTTTATATTATTGAACATTACATTGAATATAGTAAATTATTAATTATTGATATATTCAATATCCATATTTATATTTCCAAACCTAACCCTCAAAATTTTTATTTCCCTTCCTTCAATTTTACATTTCCTTTATAACTATTTTCGAATTAATTCCAAAATTAACTAGTAGTTTGGAGCCCCATGACTTTTATTTATACCTTTTCTGAAAGAAAAATAAAAATGGATTTTTGGTATTTTCCATCATTTTTATATTCCTATTAAAAAAATACATAAGAGAAAACTAAAAAATGGGTAAACATCCCCCTATTTCTACATTTCTTATTTATAGGATAAGTGATAAAACATAGGGAATCTTCTTATTCTTTCAACTGTGATAATTATTTCATTCAAAAATAAAAAGAAACATGTTGGTCACATAATTCATACTATATATTCTCAATAACATATTATATCTGATAGAGGGAATCTATTTTTTCTGTAATACCACTTTTAAATCCATGATATAGTTATATCATTTGGTGGGGGGGCGAATGATAAAATTTTATTAATTATTATTATTCATTCAATATCAATTATTAGTTAAAATATTGATACACTCAATATAAACACATCCAAACCTCATATGAAACAAAAATAAATGAATTCACAACACATATATATTTTTATAAATATATACCTCAATGGGAGATCCCACTCATTACTGTGTTTGGTTAAACCCATGATCACATATTCTCTAATATAAATGAATGTTGCTACACAAGAAATATTCTTGATCCCATAAACATAGAGTAAAAATATAATCCTTATAGATTACCCTTAGAAACAAAAACATATCCCCCCTAATACATCAATTTTCTAAACCATAATTGTAAATATCAATCCAGTTTTCATGGTTTCTTTTGAAACTTTTGATATTGAATTTTCTTCTCAAGCATTCTATAAAAAGAAAAAAACACTTAGTTACTTATTTCTGAACTTTAGTGTCAAATAATCACAATAAAAAAATTTAGTCTCACCCACATTATCGATATATTAAATGATTTTATTCTTCCTCAATTTATTTATTTCTCAAGCACTTCACGTCATCTCCTCCTTTTATAATAACAAGGAACATTATTATTATTTTATCATTTTTTTTGATGATATAGAGTATACGCACATTATTTTCTAATCACATGTTCTTATTATTCTTTCCACATATTTATATTCACAAAATAATGTCATGAAAATATATTTTTATATTGTAATTATGAAAATTTCTCAATATTTTATTAGTAGTAGGTCTTTATAATTAACAATAATGAGTTTTCTAGTATATATTCTCCAATATTATTATCTCGAAAATCCCAATTAGTCATTTTAATTTAATTCACTATGTATGTTAAGATTATTTCCAAATTTAAATATATATGAAATGTATTTCTATAAAAATTTTAGAAATTCTCCATGTGTAAACGACATTACACATCATGATGTGTCACATTTCTAATGGATGGGATATCCCAATATTACTGATTGAATCAAAATTATTTAGAAACATTATGATAATTATTTCATTAAAGAGAACCACATAATTTATTATTATTATTTATTATCTATTTTTTAGTAGTGTTATATTTCATTGAAACTTAAGTAGACATATCATTTTTGTGAGGATTTTAAATTCCCATGCCTTGATTTTTACCTTACATCTAATATATCTTGATACTTATAAATTCAAATGAATTCATTTTTAATCCATGAATTTTTCCTATTTTTGAAAATTCTAAATCCTTATAAACCCACCCAAATTCATGTATAGTTCTTTAAAAGTCTTAAAGAGTTCTTTGAATGTCTTATATACATTGATGAAGTTATTGGGAAGTGTACCAAAAGGCTTTTTATATTCTTAAAATGTATTATAAAGTAATTCAAAGACTTATGAGATTCACAAAGTCTTCAAAGAACATTAATAATACCTTATAAACATATTATTATCTATATCTTTTAGTTTTATAATATAAAATCCATATAAAATTGTAATGTTATAATATTTATGTTTCGGAATTATTTAAAATGACCCAAAAACTCTCCAAATATTGAAAGGGAATTATCAAACAATTTTAATAATGTCATGAAATTATTATAATTCATTTCTAAAGATTTTAAATAGACTTCTAATTAAAGAAACATTTAATGTATTCTCCACCATTTGAGAAATATTTTATTATTTAATATTTATTCTTCGGTATATTTATTATATAGATTAATTAAGAAATCATTTTAGGATGTTTAAAATGGCATCTCTTCATCATCACTTTTCATTAACTTGAATATCAATTCACCAATTCTAATATATAAGTATTTTTTTCCTAGAAAATATCTTCCAAAATGTTCTAACAACTTTAGAACATATGGTTTTCATGTATGAAAAGGATAAATATGTGCACCTAACACTAATGCTAATCGTTACATCTATCTTCAATCATGTTTTTGATGATGGTTGCTAATAAGTAACTAATGTGATCCTTCCATCCTGGTATATCAATGATATATCATGAATCCACTAATAATTATGTTTGGACCATCTTAAATCTTTTTTGGTCTGAAAGTACCTCTCAAAGAAAATTAATAATATGAAGTGGGATTTAGAATAATTGATAGAATACTTGGTCATTAACCTCAACAGTTTTACTCTCTTTAGAGAAGAATTTGGAAAATCTGAAGAATTACATGAATATAATAATACATATATAATTAATGATTAAATGGTATAGAACTAAAATTTTTTTAACCCCCACACCATGCATTTAATTATAATACATTCATGAATCTCCACTATGTTTCATCACATGAAACATTGATAATATTAACATTGTTATATATATAATGATCAAATATTAACATTTAATGCTTTACTAGGTATTTCAATCATATGATATTATTAAAAAATATAATAACCTTTATGATATACCTGTATCATATACTTTTATATAGATTATTTATGTGTTGAAATATAACTATATTGAACCAAACAATATCCTTGATCACAACACTTGATATTCCTTGGTTTCATTTATTTTTAACACTCTAACTTATAAAAATATATATAATAAAAATATATAAATCATTTATATTATATATTTATGTATTTAGTTCATATCTTTATAAATTATTAAATATCCCATTGATGGGAATCTGAAATCCCATATTTTTGTGTAATATATTGAGTCACATCATACCGTATAAGGTCACGCGACAGGGACCAAAGTTGAGCTTTTTTCGGTCATGCATCTATGAACAATGGTGCCTTGTAGTATAAGGTTATATAACAAGTACTTTTAGACATGGGTTTCAATAAGTGGTTTTGTGTGGGACATATGTATGATTTTCCCTTTCTTTTGTTTACCTTAGAATATAAATAAGGTGATTTTGTTGAGGATTTCACCATATTGGAGGCCCATAACAAGTAATGACTAATAACAATGGTAAATGTTGAACCCATATGTGAGGGTTCGGTTAAACCACTACCATGTGGAAAATATATATTTGAAATTGATATATATGGGTTATAAATTCCATTATAGTGAAATGAAAAGGTTTTTCCAAGACAAGTCACCTAATTAAGGGTTGAGCTTGAGGAATTCCATGAGGTCTTAAGAAGCAATAATTTTATTGTAAAACTAAGGAAAGCTAGTTTCATAGGTGTTTTAGAGTCCATTAGGGGTAAATTGGTGAAATTAACTTAAGTGAGTGATGTGGGTGAGTGGGTTCCCAAATGAGGCTGTGAGGGACGGGCATGGATCCAAATAGACAGAACATTGGAAAATAGGGTACTCTAGTAAGCAATTTAAGGCTGGCCATGAATTCAAATGGGAGGAAACTAGGAACCATAAATCATCACCAATATTTTATAGTGATTACCCTTAAAATGGGTCCTTTTAACTAGCATATATCGAGTGTTGGTTAAATTAGTCTTTTGTAAGGGTTTTAGGCCTTAAATCAATTATATGCCGCAAATAAACGTAGTTTCCATTATATCTACTTGGTTTTGATTCAAAAATCATATGTGGGAGTATTTTAGAAGTATTCAATGTATAGACAAGTCATCTATAATCAGGTTATTAGGGTCTCAATCTATCATATCTGAATGATTCCTTTTATTATAATTTGAGGTTGGAAGACCCTTTAATATGAAAACTTCACCTAGGACCCTAGTTATATAAGATAACTACCTCATAACCCAATGTTACATGGAGTAACTTATTTAAAAACCATGGTGTTCACAAGGGTTCATGTTTTGGGTAAGATAAATTATTTCATGGGGTTTCTATAAGGCATAAATGTGGGACCTTATTCAATCAAATGCATATGTATTTAGTATGGTGTGTTGAAATTTTACATATAACATGCACAGATATTAAACAAGGCATGATTTTGGGGTTTTAAAGGTGAATGGATGAATTTGCATTAATAATATAATGTTTTGATAGATTATTGAGACCATAATTCATTGTGATGATAAATCTTACCACAAGATATGGTTTTTGTTAAAGGGTGTAATTATAAAAGTGTAGAGAAGTGTAGTCGATGTGATGTGTGTTTTCATTTTTTATTACCCATATTTTTTTTTCAATGAATTAATAGAATTGAAACATAATTAAATCATGTTGATTATGATGACATGAATCCCATTTTTAATCATAGAAGAGCATGAATGGATTACAGATATGAGAAGGTGAATATTTTGATGGTGTTTTGGTGTTTCAGAATAGATCACAAAATAATGGATACCATAATTCCAAGATGGTCCAATATAATAATAAAATAAAGTAATGTAAAAAAATAACATTCATAATTAGAAGTTCAACACTGTAACTGAATATTGAATCTGAAGATGATTTATGGGGTATTTCAAGACATAGAGATCAGTACACATTAAGAAAACCATAATCTTTCATGTTCATAATTTTTGGTGTAAATTTTTGATTACATAGAGAGTGATGTTATTGTATTTTCGGGATTCATAATCACACATTATAATGATTTTATCACTTTAAAAGTCTCTTGGATTAGAAAATTTAGTTTTAAAAGGAAAGATATGGGTTCACATTGGTGGAGTTTATTTTTTAGTAATGACTAATGATCACAATATAATGTTTAGATCAATATATGTTGGTTCTTTTATAATTTTTTAATAGTAATGTTTCATGGTTTAATGATTTTTTTTCATGAAATAAGTTTCCTATAACTTTTGATTTTTTAAAAGATTAAATGTAGTGTCACACCATTGTGCGCCACACTCTGTGATGAAGAACATTATTCTTACATAATAGATATGGTCATTCCATCATAAAGAATAAAAGCTATAATTAGAGTGTTTTTATGATGTGGACAAATTTTTGATTTAAGTTCTTCCCCAATTTTGAACTTCAACTTACCAAAACACGCCATGGGTGATAAGAGGGTCTGGTATGAACCTATAGATCAAAATAAGTAGGAGAAGTTGAAGAGGGAGTTATGCATTAGAAATTAAAATTTAAATTAGATATTTTCATCAAGAAGAGTTTTTATGTGGAATTTCATAGTGTTTTAAAATAGGTATCTTAGTGAGTGTTAATATAGAACAAGGAAAAGAAAGTTAGTAGAGGAAAATTAGAGAATAAGTTAATGAAGAAGAAGGTTTTTCACAACATAAAAATTATTTCAAATGTGGGTGGAAATTGAAGAGAATATATTACAATAAAACATGACCGAAGTCTACTACGGTTGAAGAAAATATTGTTTTTATATTTGTAATTATATTATAATTATTTTTTTGTGAGAATACTATTTATGTTTGAAAGACACATTGATAATCATTATTACAAGAATAAATCCTACTCATTGTATCCATCGTATTAAAATAAGTTCATCAGGTGATCATGTGTTTTATCATATCATTACTAGCATATAACAATTCATTTTGAGTGGAAAAGCATTAAAATTCACTACACCCCTTTAGTTTATGCTAATTGAATTTTTAGAGCGCTGCAAATAACTTTTAATCATGAAATCTAATAAGTGATAAAGGTTGTTATTTAATGGAATATAAAATGAAGAAAAGGATGCATAAATTCAACTATTTTCTATGAATTCATATTATTCTTGGGTTATCTCATTGTTATCTGGGTGAACACTTACCAAAATTTGACAAACTCTCCAATTAGGAATCTAACATAAAATGATCATAAACTTTTATCACGGTGTCTTTTCTGGCACTATGAACTGTCAAATTGATACTAACACATCGATTTACCCCTATATATATGTTATATATGCATCATATGTTTTTTACATGCCAAAATGCATCAATATGGGCCTAAAAATGGATTCAATTATTTTAATGGAATATATGTCGTATTCTTGATAATAGGTTCTCACCACCATGCCATACTAAATATAATCCTTTTAATTAATATTAATCAATTTCATTTTGAGATATAGAACAATACATGAAGATCGAATTTATATTTTCTTCTTACACTAATATTTTTTTCCCATAAAGTTAACTTTTGTCACTTAAAATGAAGATAAGATCAGGAATTTCTTGCCAAATAGTACGAAACACATTTTTTAGTTAGAAAAAACAATAATTTTCTTATAGTATTTCATAAAAATATTAATATATATGATCACCTAGGGACATATATCAAATAAAGGGTGATTTGAAATTCCTAATAAGGGGAGGGATAGTAGTAAGGAACATGGGACCTGAATCAATATGAGTACATGGGTGATCATAATAATAATCATCATGGTATAAGTATTGGATAATAATCATAAGTATATAGAAATAAATTGAAGGTGATATAGAATGTTGGACATGATGGAAATGTACACTAAATAAAACACCATAACATTTTGTTTTAGACCCAATCCTGGTCTATGCTAGGACACACCATGACATAAATAGTATCACCACATCATGGAACTCTACATGATAGCTTACATACTAAGAGATAATGCATGTTTTATCATTATTATCCTTCCCCAAGCTATAATTTATAATATTTGTGTTTCCCGATTAATTTGGATGATATTAGGATGATGGCTAGTAGCCTATAATGCACACTCGACCATAACTCTGACTCACTATAGAAAATATGTCCATGATAAATCGATAGGACACTATAGTAATGATGAATTTGGAATGATTACTATAGAATGTTAGACTTTGGAGACAATGGTATTGTTCATCTATATAAGTCTTTCCATCGAACACTATAAAAACATAGAATTGGTTGGTCGTAACACTATAGTAGTGTGGACTTCCGTCAAACTATATTTATATCGTAGTTGATTTACTGTGCGGTTGGTGGGAAAATGCTGAATTTTTAATATTATCTCATTTGAGCTAGGTATTTGGTATTTGTGAAAATCTAATATCCCTATAATTATCCTCCCGAGTTATAGGTATGTGATTATACCTCTTCAGGGACGTATGGATTTTTGTCAGACCACATAAATAACTATTTACATTTTCATCATCATCATCTTATTTTCTCTCTCTCTCTCTTTTTCAAATGGAAACCTATGTCTCTATGACTTACAATGTTTCCACAATAAATGGTATTTTTTTTTCGAGTTCAAATTTCCGGAATTGAATGATGGATTCGGGATAAGGAAGGCTGAAGATTTATTACTTTTATAGAACTGAATTTAGCTACTAAAGGATACAAATCAGAGACTATAGTTATGATACAATATTAAAATTTCCACTTCTAGGTGTAAAGCAATTGGAAATGGAGATTAAATAATGGGTGATAGATCATTGATAGGTTTTTGGAGTTGTACAACATATATTGGAAAAACATTTGATGTTCAACATCAAAGTGGAGAATATGATGGTTGGGATGATGAAATATCTTGAGAATATATATGGAAATACTTCTATATTGAACATGGTGTACCTGATGTGATGACTATTCAATATAAAAATTTTTAATTAAGGAATTTTTGAGATCACTTCAATGAATTGAAGTATGTCACATGTTAGTTGACATAGGATTGAATTGTTCTTGATAACGAGGTATGTGAGGTGGTTTTACTATCTTCATTACCTAAATGTTTAAAAGAAACTGTAATAGTTTTGAGTAGTTATTCATGGAATACAAATATGGTTTTAAATGATGTGATGGATTTCATCCTTAGTGAGAATATTCAAAGAAGAAAATCAATCTGATTCATTGGTTATTCTATGAATGTGTAATGAAGAGTAAGATATACACAATGATACAATCATGTAGGATGTTCAAGGTCAATAGGAAATATCTGAGACAAGGTAATGAGGGATTGACACACTAGCTAGATTTTCTGGAAGAATGTACATGTTAAGAAGGAGTGATAAGAAAAGTATAAGGATGTTGAAGCTAATGCATAAAAAATAGTTGCTGAAGGAATTGATGATGTTCTACTATTGAATTTGGATATCCCATTTGATTATTAAATTTTATACTTAGGGGAATCTTTCTATTTCATGAAGGATATAGTTTTACTAATCAATTATGTTTCTAAATATTATGTCAAAGAAAATATTCTCATGTTTAACATTTGTGTATCATGGGGAAGGGTGATGCATGAATCAATACCAATTATAAGAGTTTAATAGTTTACATATCCCTTATTCAAAAAGATATATTATTTTCTTCAGACATCATGATTATATAGGTTTTAGATCTATGTTCACTGGTGGTTCTTGGAAGATCACCAAAGATTCGTCAATCATAACTCAAGGAGTATAGAATTATACCTTGTACAACACGATGCAAACCTACATAGATAAGATTTAATTAGAAAATTCTATAAGCGATTAATAAATATTGGAATATAGGTTAGGGAATATTAGTGAGAAGGGGATGATGGTATTGGAAATAAAAGGAATACTACTAGAGCTTATGTTAGTGTATGTTAGACTATGTGAAGATTATATATTAATAAAAAGAAGGAATAATTTTCAAAATGATGTAGAACACCAATGGCTAGGAAGATAGAGCTTGTGTACACAGATGTTTAGGATCCCGCAGCAGTTCATCCCCTTGGAGGGTCATGATATTATATGACATTTATCAATGAATCAATAAGAAATGTATGAGTATACTTTTTGGAAAGAAAATTTGATGTGTTAAAAATGTTTTAGAAGTGAAAAGACCTTGGAAAAGAATGAGTCAAGATGAAAACTGAAATTATTGAGGTCTAATAATTGATGAAAGTATATTAGTTAAATATTTATTTAATTCCATTATAATAATCAAATTTGGTGGGAGATGACTATTCTAGGTACTCCACAACAGAATGAGGAGGCTGAGAGGATGAATTAGATATCTAATGGGCTTTCTAGGAGTATGATACTAAACTCAAAGTTTACTATATCATTCTCGGGTGATGTAGTGAACATGGAAACGTATGTCATAAAAAGGATTCCATCTCTACCAATGGATGAATGTTAACCCAAGGAGATATCGTATGGTAAAGAGATAATAATATCACATTTATAATTATTTTACAATTTAGAACATGTATATATAGATACTGATATAAGGGAAATGTTTGATGCAATGTCCAAATACTGTTTTTATTGAATATGGTGCTGAAGAGTCCAATTATCATTTTTGTTATGATTAGAACAAGATGAGAACTATAATCCAAAACCAGATTTATAATAAATGTGTCATGTATAAGGACCATCATGTATCCAATGTTTACATTGGGAATAAAGAATTAGTGTGTCATGAGTAAGTAGATATTGAAGGGTACCTGAGTATGTGACACCAAAACTAGTGGATCCTACACCTCGAAAGTAGTTAAGAAGGTCACAAAGGTCCATAAGGACTTCATAAGTGTATTCAACATTCTGAAATTATATTTTATTGACTAATAGTGGGGAACCATAATGTTTTTATAAAGAAATATAGTTGATGGAGTGAAACATGTTGGAGTTGGCTATAAAGGGGGATATTTATTTAGTACATGAAAAAAATTATTGGGACATAACACCTTTTACATAAAGAAATAAGAAATTTCAGAAAACATTGGTGTACCAGGTCAAGGAATTACATTATTGGTATGAGGATATAAAATAAAAGGTTTTTGATGAATGTTTTTCAATAGTCGGAAGTTGTGTACTTCACTGGGATTTACTCACCTATAGTGAAATATACCATAATCCAGTTGGTTATCAGTATTGTTGTTTCAGAAGACTAATACCTTGAGTATCTTCATGTAAAGTCTAATTTTATTCATGTAAAAATATATGAGGAAATATATATTTATCAATTGTAGGGATTCATTGATTCAGGGAAGGAATAAATGGTGGGTAAACTCTAGAAGAGATCAAATGGGTTAAATCAGGTGCCAATGTAGTGGAACAAAAAGCTTGATGCATTCATGAAAAAAAAGTAAAAATATTAAGGAAGGGATAAATGTTTATTCAATAAACCTTTTTGTGATGAATATATTATACTACTTCTATATGTGGATGAAATGATCATTGAAGGATCATGCTGGTAGAGGATTGATTTGATTAATGATAAGTTGGTTGATGAGTTGAAGATGGAATAATTTCGAGAAGAAAGAAAGGGTTCAGGCATGAAGATCAAAAGAGATTGTTTTTTAAGAACCATAAGGTTATCAAATATTGAAAACATTGAAATTTTCATTAGAATATAAATTTTGATGGATGAAAATCCCATATCCATTTCCCTATAGAGACATTATATGTTATCCTAGTAGAAATCACTGAATAAAGAATAAGGGGTTGATTAAATGGAAAATGTTCTATATGAATCATCTTTTGGAATCCTAATATATATTATGGTTTATACTTAAATTGAAATTTAATAGGTATTGGGAGTTGTGATAAGATAAATGGATAACCCTAGAAAGAAACATTGGGTCTATTTTATGTGGATACGAAATACCTGATGGGAAGTGAGGAAGGATCTCTATTATTTCATAAATGAAACTCATTGTAGGAGCATGTGAATGATGACCGTGGAGGTGATGTCAACAATAGGAGGAGTAACAAATGTTATGTATTTACATATTTATCAATTTAAGTACACTAAATATATATTTTGAATAAGGTGGTGGAATAATCTACCATTGAGACAGAATACATTATAGTAATAGAAGTTGAGAAAGTGAGGGTTTTGATGAACAATTTTAAGGATGCATTGGGTAGAAATTGAGAAGAATATTCATTGAACCATGATAGTATGTATTACAAAAAAATTATCAATAACCAATTATTTCATTCCAAGATAATTTAAACTCAGTTTAAGTACCATTTTATTAGAGTCTTGATATAAGAGAGGCTCTTGTCATTGAAAAAGATTCATAAAAGAAAAAAATATAATAGAAATATTAAAAAGTATTATGGAAATAAAAAAAATTGACATTATTTCTCCTTTATTAGTATTCACTGATGAATTGTTTATTAGAGTTAGAATTTTGGTGGACACTATAGGATAAATAATTATAAAACAACTAGAAATTCACTTTTTGGTCAGCTTAAAATTAATGTTCTAAATTGAATATATGAACATGTGAGTGAAGAAGGGGAGGAGCTTATATTATGTCATTTATTATATGTCAGAATAATTTAAGTAGGGCAACATATTAGATTAGGCTCTTAGTGGTTGATTTTTGGATTCATGTAGCCAGATCTATAGTTGTGTAAGACTTGCATGATTATTGTAGTATATTGGACTTTGTAGAAAAGAGTATTATATCTTTTGGTACTTCTAGAAAATATCCACTATAGCCGCTTGGACTTGGGTGGCCACAACACTATAGTCACGAAAACTTCTAGACACCATTTATTATAGCATATTGAAATTAATATTTGGTTGGTGGAACAATTCCTTATCTTATTTATTACCTATATAGATCATGAGTTTTGGTGTGTGTGAAATTTTGATCTCCCAAAAAAATTTCTTCTGAATTATAGTGAAGTGGTTCTACTTCTTCATGAACATAGGGATTATTCCCAAACTATATAAATCATTGTATCTATTTTTATCCTCATCATATTATTTTATTTTATTTTCTTCATCTATATACCTCTATCAATATGAATATTGAAACTTTAATAACAACATTATCGATTTATGAGAATTTTATTATAATATATAAGAATTTGGAAAAACCTAAAAAAATTAAATGTTAAACAATAATGAACCAAGGTTACATGGAGTTATAACTATGAAATATTTATAAAAATTTTAATCATATGTATAAATGGATGGAGTCTAGTGGGTATTCTTGGATGGATATACATGTTTTTTTTGTTTTTGTATCGAGGGTATCTAAATTCTATAAAACTTATCAATCCAAATTACCTAATATTTCATTTTTTTAATCCTTTATCCAAAATATTCCAGAAGATGATTGATTCAAAGAAGTGTTTCCTAATTTTTTTGAGATTCATATAGTTCAAGGATACCCTTATAGTAATGTGTTCATTGGATACTTCTTAATAATCATTATCCAACTTGTATTGAGGATATTGGATAGATTCTTATCATTATAAATTTTTTCATAATATTCTTCATTTAATTAATTTTGTAAAATGATGTTTTTAGATTTTTATTAATGCTTTCATCTATATTTTTATAAGTTTTATCGCCTATAAATCCACTTATTTTCATAAACCCCATTTAAATTTAATTTGGATTTATTCATCAAATTAATTAAGAAACTTGAAAATTAATAATTTTATGATCTATGGTGTAGAATGTTTCAAAATGAGCATGGTTCAGGAATATTTATATAACCATGAAAGTAGTTTTATTTGAAAAATTAATGCTCTATAAAATTTATATGAATAAACATTATTTTCTTCAAAATAATTATAGAAAATAATAAAGAAAAATATAGCATCATTTTTTTTCTTGACAATGAGGTGGTCAAAAGAGTAATGTGACATGGTGATCTCCACCATGAAAACATAACACATCATGGTAGGTGTTTATAATAAATGGTTAAAAATGACTTTAATTTGGTGTAAAATTGTCAGGGTCTATATGTAATTTTATTCTACAACACCATAAGGATGTACATGATAAACACTATGACAATGTCTCCCAAAATGACTTCTCAAATGGGAATGGTTTATAGTGTAACAAATAACATGAAATGAATTCACCTTGATGTTCTATAGTATTATTGAACTACTGAGAATAGGGGGTGAATTAGTGGGGTTATTTTTATAAATTTACAAACTTTTAAGAAATATTATCCATGAAACTTATTAGAGTTATTTTCCATATCAAATTTTGAAATCCATATCAAATGAATGAAATGATAATAAAATAAACAAGGCATCAGATATTAATAATGTGTAACATCAGTGTGAGAAACTATACCCATTCCATGGAGAATCCCATCAAACAATGTAATTTAAATATTATAAATAAGTGAATAAATATTTGAGTCAAATACCATTAGACTCCATTTATATTCCAAAAATAATGATTATACTGTATCACATTAGTTTAAAAACAGTTTTCATAAAAAACTGATCCCCAAAAAAATGTGTGGAACATTTCAAATTTACCCCCACAAGGTTAATCTAGAAATAATTATTAGGTTTTATACATAAAAAATATCCATATAGTATGCCCTATTCTATGTCTGATTTATGTCTGTCAGGGGTGCCATAATTTAATTGCGTTTGATATTCTGACATATTTTTTTTCATTTGACTAAAACTATTATGCCTCAAAACCCAACTTGAGTTTTTTTATTCTCACTATTTAGTTTCTACAAAATGAAAAGAATTTTTTTGGATTAATCTTCATTGAAACCATATTAGACACTTATCTTCAACACAAAGGTGAACATTGTCCGGATAGTTATACTATAAAAAAAATTAATGTATCATCTTTTTGAATGCGTGAATAGTTTCAAGTATAGTTATACAATACACCCCAAATATATAGGTGCCACTAAATTATAAAAGGTGGAATCCAATTTCATTTTCCCACTCACTGAAATTTCAAACTAAATAATTTCCTTTATGAAAATGTGACTGCAACTTACCATATCTTACAGAATATTTGGGAACATTCTTGAAACTTCATGATTTTTCTAGCGATTCCACTTCCTTCAAAATTTCAACAATTTTGACATTGCGGAACTCCCTCAAGCTTCCTTGAAATTATCTAGATATAGAACCATATGAATAATAACACAACATCATATCTCTTGAAAAGGTATTTATAATTTTTTATAGAAATTTCATATTTTTATACCTGAAGGATGTTTGTATGATTACATCATTAATAGATTCATGCATTCAGTGAAATGTTTTTCAATATTTCTTTTCCTAATTGACTCTACCTATTGAATTAGTTAGTAATTATCTTTCTAATTGAAGGCTCATCAAGTGTCTATTGCTCAACTTTTCTTAAACCAATTATCTTTATAAGCATCATCTGACTGATGGATTTAGGAAACATTTTTTTGGTGGATCAGCGTTATCCATAATATCAAATTGCCTCACCTAAAATTGTACACACCAATTAGTTTAATTTTCACTAAGATGTTTGTATGGTGATATCATGAATGGTTACCTAATGTATATTAATTTGATGAATATTTATATGATAATATTTTCATTAGTAGTTCTTCATCATGACTTCACTATTTCATACACCATGTTATAGAAAAAAAATTTATATTTGAATCATTATAAAAAATGACTATCTTGAAAAACATTCTTCATATTTATATTTATATTAATAAACTGAATATGGTTCACTACATTATCTAAACATATAAATAATTTTTTTTCAAATTAATGTTTTTTTATCTGATGAAATACTCATATTTCTCATTTTCATTTCTCCTTTTAATTTTCACATATATTGAAATATAACATATTATTACAAATTGTATTTTATTCTCATTTTATGAAATTTTAAAAACTCAACAAAAACATATTTCTATGATATGGTAGGTACTATGATCTATATCTAGTTCTCCATTGACATTGTGAAAATTTCCTTATACAAACACAACAACTAGCAATGAAATATTTTATTACTGAAATATCATCTGGTAGGTCTGTCTATTAAAGTTCATGTGGATTCTAGTTTCACTTTTTTTACCTTTTAAGGAAGTCATATTGTTCTATGAGATTCATTATAATGTTAGAAACTTTTAAGGAAGAAAATAACATCATAGAAATATTTTATAATGGTTCTTAAAAAAGTTCCTTCACAAACATTCATCTTTGTCCGTTAAATTAAAAAAAAAACACTTTTAACAAACCCACTTAAAGATCCTTTTAAATCGTTCTTTCACCTATTAAAAAAAACATACTCAAAAAATACATTTTCAATAAATTCAAAACATTTTTAGGAAAACATAAAAATGTATCTTCAATCTCCCCTTTTAGATTTCTTAATAACATTCACAAAAAACTTTTACAAAACACTCACACTTTACACAACACATTAATTATTTTTTAATAACTCTCTTGTTCAAAAATTTATTAGAGCATTTAATTTTTCAAAGAGGGGGACCTAACACCACACTATTATATGAAGTAATGTTTTTTAAGGAATTATATCCATCAATGATAAAAAAAATTATTTCCATGTTTAGAAAAATATCCCTCACGTTTCTTCCCTACCTTTTTCTTCTTTATAATTTTCTTTTAACCACAAATTTAGATACATGTTTAAAAGAATTTACTTACTCTAACCCTTTTAGGAGAAATTTTACTTTCCATATTTTAGGATAATTGTTTTTATTTCCTCTTCCATTTTCAAAATATTCCAACGCATGATGGTGGTAATTTCTTACAAATAGTAGAATTTACTTGGGGGAGGGTAAACCCATACTTGTAGCCTAAATCCCATAAATCACTATTCTAGTATAACATTTATGAAAACCATAGGAATATGATATTTTGTAGAAATTTACACAAGAATAACTTCTACACTAGATATATTATCATTAATTAAATGATACTTTACATCAATATTTTTTTATCTCAAATGTTATATAGTTTTTTGTAAATATCAATAACACATTTATTATAAAAAATTATCATCAATAGTGTATAAATATTTTCCATCAAATCTTCTAGCTGAACTTTCATCTAAATAATCCATGTATAATTTTAGGGGGAATAAAATTATTCTTCTTCCACATTATTCAAAGTAACTGAAATTGATTTTTTATTACACCAACTCACAAAACAGTCTACCAAGAAATATGTTCAACCAATTGTTGATTTTATATAATTGTAATCTCCATCCTAGTTAGCTTCTCTGTACCCATTAATGGGTATATCAAAACATAATTTATATAAGATAATGTACGATGATGATCCTTCAACATATCTATGAATTGTTTCTACAAAAACTTGTGATTATTTTGGAAAATTATAATATATTTCACACAAAGTAATATCCTACATGATGTTGGGCCTAAAAGATGTATGATAAGGAAAAAATCATTTGAACGTTCCAGAATATTTCTAATTCACACATTTCCCATCTTTATAATTACTCATATTCATGAAAAATAAATTGGAGTATAAACCCATTTATAATGTTCCATAAAAAACCTTTATAATTCCAAAGAAAACATTTCTTGTGAATGGAAAATATATATTTCTCGGTATTTCACTTGTAATTAAAAAAAGGTTAATTCTATATGCATTGAAATTTCAAAAAACTATTCATTTATTTATTAATCACATTAGTTGAATTTTCTATATCCCTTATAAATATTATATCATTAGCATAAACAACCACAATCTGGGTATATGAGTTCAAATCCTTTACATATTAGTTATATTAAATTTTTCCTTTATAAATATTCAATATTTTAAAAAAATATCTTGTTTTAATTACCAAGAGTATTGAGAATGTTTAAACCCATAGAAGTATTTTTTTTAATATTCATACCTTGGATCCCTTTTTTCAAGTAGAAACCCACAAGGTTTCTTAATATAAACTGGTTCATTGATATAGATATTTAATAATGATGGATTGAAATCCAATTGATAATCTTTGTATCAACTATTAAAAGAAATTACTAAGAGCATTATAATAGTTTATAATTTTGAAATAAGGGTCAAAGATGAATTAAAATCCAATCCTTCCACCTTTTAATAGACATTAAAAAAAATTCATGATTTGTTTTCTAAAGAATCTCCATGTTTATTAATCTTGTTATTGTATAAAAAATTTTTCTAAAAATATTTCTTCCTCATCATTATAGGACAAGTTCCCAGGTGTGATTCTTATTGATTTTTTTAACTGTACATTTGTATAATCCAAAAAATCTTTGTATTAACATACATATAAAACTGATTCTAGTTCAACTTATGAGATAAGTGATGTCTGATTTTATAGTCTCAAGTTTATTCTACTTTGAACTATAGATTTCTGATTTATAAATATTTTCTCATATTCAACAAATTTCTGTAGATTTTGAAATATCAGATTTTTTATTCCTACTTCACTTTCCTCACCACCTGATTATAATTATTACCCAGTCACCTAATTTAAATCACTTTCATCTTCATTTATGTTATTATCATTTGGAATCATAATATTATCTTCTATAAAATTATTTATTACCTTTTTTAAGGAAGTTACACTTTCAAAAAAGTTACATCATATGAAACCACTAACTTTTGTAAATGACTATTAAAATATTTATAATTACTTTCATTCAATGAATATCCTATGATCATTCATTCCATAACTTTTTAATCAAAATTTTCCAAATATAGGTTTTTCGTATTTAGTATGTAGGGGTTTCCAAAAACCTTGAATTATTTCATTGAATGTTTTTATTATACCACACTTTGTAGGATGACATGTTGGATTCAAACCATCATGAAAATCTGTTTTGTATATGTACAATAGTCCAATAGCTTCTTTCTTGAAAAAATATAAAATTTATACATATCCAACATGATTCTTCCCATTCCAACTAAGGTTTTTTATATTTACCACTCTACATTTTTTAGGGGTGTTTGGAGAAACTTATTTTTGTTTAATTACATGTTTCATTATGTATGATTCAAAATAATTAAATGAATAATCCTTTCCATTTTGAGTTCCCAATTTTAGTAAATAAACAACCAAATCTCTTTTAAATTTCCTTATGAAAATATTAACTTTTCCATAGATGCTGATTTACACTTCATGAACATAATGTTTTCTATATGAGTGACATAATTAATAAAAATTTTAATTTAAAAATCTACCTTCATTGATTGATGTCCAATCATATGAAAAATATGATCAATTAAGCTCTAGAGGTCTAATAAATTTAATTTTAACTTTCTTTTTAATTTTAACAAATTTTATTTCATTTCTATCATGTAGTGAAAAGATCATATTATTTCATTTTCAATTGTTGTATGTTTATGATTGCATATACATTGGAAATTTATTCAAATATTTCAAATAATATCCCTAATCATGAAACTCTATAACATGTTTTCAAATTTAGCTCTAAAATAGAATGAGTTATAAAGTTATCCAATATAGAATATATTTTCATAGGTCATTTTTCACATATTTATAAGATTACAATATTCCACAATTTTGATGATACACATGTATTTTTGGAGGATAAATTCCTAAGAATAATTAAAATATTATCTCATAATAAGTAAGTTGTGTATATGAAAATCAATATATAACATGTATGAAGTTCACTGTGTTGCATTTGTTGTCAATAAGGTATGTTGTTGTCAAGGAATGAATGGATGGATGTCAAGGAATGTCAAGATGTGAATGACAAAGGATGTGATGGTGATGGTGAGGAACAGAGAATGGCCACGGTACTAAGAGGCATGTCACTTAGGAGATTCACTAAGTGACATAGGATGTAGTGGTTGAAACATTCTCCATGGATATCAGAGGATTTTAGAACTGATCTTAATGTTTCAATACTTGTATCAAGGTGATACTAAGTTAAAACACTTGAAGAATGAATGATGATGAAGCATCATTATATCTGACGATTGTTGAACTGGTCTTTAAGTTCAAAGAACTTGTATCAAGTGGATACAATGTCACAACAATGTTCGAAGACCATGAATTGTTAAGACAATGCATGAGGAGATGAAGATGATCCATCCACACCTCCTAAGTGGATGAAGTGAGCTAAAGAAGTCCATGCACTATCACTTAGTGCATGTGAATTTGAAGATCCAATTTGATCTCTGATTAGATCAATGAAGAACATTGAACAATCTATTCGATTAAGGAGCTCGGTTGATGAAGAAGACCCTTCGGGAATTCCACATTCTATGTATTGAGTATATGTGAGGAGGATTGAGGAATTTCTAAGAAGAAGAGATGAGAAGAAATGAAGAAGGGAGAACGGCTTGGAAGATGACCAAAAAATTGGCCAGACATGGACACCTTGAGGGTTCAACCCCAAGGCATGGGCGCTAGGCACAACACATGGGGGAACCTGTGGGGGCGAGCCCAGGGCGGCAGGACGCACCCAAGACACCGCATGGGCGCCTGGGGCACGCCTGAAGGAGTGTGGCAGGGGCGTAGGAGCGCGCCCCCAAGAGTATCAGTGTGCATAGTGGGCGCCAGTGGCGCGCCCGAAGGTGCATAGTGGGCGCAGAGCGCGCCCGCAGGGAGAACTCGGCGTGGGGCAGCACCGAGAGGGGAGGAGATTCAATTGCTGAGCTGATGGAAGCGCTTGGGTGATAAACCACGGAAAAATCGACCGCCGTTTCGATGTGGGACGCGCATTTTTTCACCGGGAGCGAATCCTAGCCACTCGATCGATCACACGCCAGATCTCGACCGCACGATCGATCCCGCACGAGATCTTCAGATCCAGGCCGTCCAAAGTCTTCTGATCGCCTGATCCAACGGCTCCCCGTTCGTCCTCTACCTTGAGCCATGCCGAGGCCTCCCCGCGTGCCTCCGTTGAACCAGGAGGAACCCGAGAGATGATTTCGAGATTCCGGCCACCTCCGACGAAGATGAAGACACCATTGAGTTCGTCTGGCCCAACTGAACATATCCATGCATAAAATTGGGCATGCATGAAACGTATGGGAGATTTCGAGGTTGGCCGAAGCAACCGGAGGTGTGAGGCCACGTGATTTATTTTTTGCATGGTTTGGACCTAAACGAAGGTCGTGCATGCGTTCTAAGTCGCATGCACGTGGAGGAGAAAAAAAAAGAAAAAAAAGAAGTACCCGCGTGTGAAACAGAGGAAGATATCAAGATTTGCAAAATCTTGAAATACCCGAAAACTTCAGGGATTCAATGATTGTATCACGCGGATTGAACGAGATACCTCTGCCTATAAAAAGAGAGGCAGAGGCCTTGGAGTGCTTGCTGATCCTTTGCTGAAAAACTTGGAAGACCCGCGGGGTGCTCTGCCTCGCGAAGATGAAGCCCCGCACAACCCACTTGGGCGGCTGATGTTCTTGGGACCACCCGAGGTCCCGAAGGAGTCCCCTGCGCGCCTATCTTGCGCGACAGGAAGATCCCAAGCCGCTTGAATCTGCGCGCTCGAGGATTGTCACCCTCACTGCCCGCATACTTGTGCGGCAGGAGGAAGTTCCCGCGGGTGTTGCACTTGCGCGCCCCGCGGCAGTGCACCTTGCGTGCCTTAGTGCACCAAGGCACTTGCGTGCCCCGTGGCTGAGGTGTCTTGTGGCTTGCGCGCCCTTGAATCTTGAGGCTTGCGCGGCAGTTGTGAAGAGGAGAAATGCCACATCCCCTTGAGCGCCTTCATTGGATATTCAGGCAGTGGGTGTGTAAAGGTGGAAGACCCGAGACTTGTGCTTGTGTGCCAAGTGAAGGAGGAAAGCCCTACGGTTGGTATGTGAAAATTAAAGATGAGGCCGTAGCCCTTGTGTGTGTAAAATCGAGAACCAAGTGTGTGCATAAGTGAAGTGCACACTTTGAAGATGATTAAAAGAACAAGGAAGTGTGTGTGCTTAGTAAGTGAAGTAGGCCAAGCCTTGTGTTTGCTAAATTGATCAAAGAAAGTGTGTGTGAGCAAACAAAAACAAGAAGGCCGAACCTTAGTGTGTGCTAAGTGGTGTGTACGCACTAAGAAGGAGAAGAAGGAGAATACTCACACTAAAGTAGAACACAAATTTATGTGTGTAAGAAAATTGAATTAATTGTGTGAAGTTCAAAGAAGGTGTGTGCTTGATGTGATTACACCCTTTATGGGTTTATTGCACCAAGAGAAGAAGAAGGGGAGTGAATGCATGAATGCATGCACATGCACATGTGAACAAAGCTAAATCTGGTTGTGTGCAATTGAGTTGTCCAAGACCAGAAGATCTTGAAGAATCAGAGTTTCCATGCATTCAGTGCATGAAGTTGAATTGAGTGAGACTGAAGCCAAGCTGAAGTGAAAGATATTATTTGGTTGAGTTTTCAGTAATCGAGAAGACCCTGATCAACAGAAGTGATCAGAAGTTGTGAGCAAGACCAACAGACCTTTTTAGAGGCTGTTGAAGATTCTTGAAGAGAGAAGCCAGGTCATCCTTAGAAGAAGGTGATAAAGCCTGAGCAAGACGAGAAGACCTGATCAACACAAGTGATCAGAGGTACAGAGCAAGGCCAACAGTCTTTATCCCAGGCTGCTGAGGATACTTGAAGAACTTAAAGTGAAGAAGAGCTACTCGTGTGACTCGAGGAGCCAGGAGAAGCCCCCTGTGAGACTCAGGGTGGAAGAAGTCTTTAGTGGGATTCTGCAGCAGGCCAGTGGGACTCTGGTAACACTGTGGGACGCAGTATAAATACCCTCCTGTGGGACTCAGGAGAGATACAGTGGGACTCTGTATCGACCATTGTAATTCTAACAAGTTATAATGGAGAAACCATGTTGGGGCGTATAACCAACATGGCAAGGACGTAGGCCTTTGGTGTTGAACCTTGTAAATCCTTGTGTCCAGTGCCTTTACATTTACTGCATCATTCGTGGAAAAGTGAGAGATACAAGAAGAGTGGATCAAGGCTTTAACCAGCCATAGAGGTTTAATTAATAAAGAATCAATTAGTAAAAAGTTTTAAGGGATCACTGATTCACCCCCTCCCCCTCTCAGTGATTCACACTGATCTGGGTACTTCATTTGGTATCAGAGCCAGGTTACCTCTAAAAGATCCAAGGGAGTCTTTATGAAGTGCAGATTTGAGGAAATGAGTGACCAGCCTCAAATGGAGATATCTGCCAAGACTCAGAAAAATAGAAAGAAGAAACAGGCCAAGAAGATGAAGAAAGCCTGTCCTAGCTGTGATGAAGTTGGAATAATGAATGATCTTCAAAATGCAATCGAATATCTTCACAAGACAGTCCCCAAGGAAGTGGCAATGTGTATAGCTACAAGCATCCTTGATCTTCAAGAAGAAAAATTACATCTAGAAGAAGAAGCCAATACAATGGAAGATCAGTTGGCTAAAAGGGTTGGCATAACCAACACTCTCAGAAAGCTAGTGAAGGCTAAAGATGAAACCGTTTCTCTTTGCAATGAAAGATATGAAGACACTGCTGAAGAATTGCAAAGAAGCCTTTCTGAGAAAGAATTCTTTAAAGTAATAATCAAAGATGTTTACCATGCACTGGAGAAGAGGCATAGAGTATCAATGGTTGTTAAAGATGCTCAACTCAAAGACAAAGTCAAAATGGTGAAGGAGCTTGACAACTCATTGCTTGAAATGAATAAGGTGCATGAAGACCAGATAAAGCAGCTGGAATAGAAATGGGAAGGAAGGCTAAGAACTATTGATGATTAGAAGAACTCCCTCAATATGAAATGCTTATAACTGGAGGTGATATCGAACAATCAGCAATCAACCAAAGCCAAAGCCTCCCAGTCAGCTGAAAGGATAAATGTTGCTACTCAAGTATGCATTGAGAAGGATGATTCTAAAAGAAAGACATCCTCTAATAAAAGGCCAACAACTTCTAAAAAGAAGGTACCATCCATCCCATCTTGTACTCATGTTTCTAAATGTGTTTCCACAAAAAGTGCAGGATGGAAGACTAATTCCAAACAAGTATGGATGAAGACAATGAAGAAAGAAATCTCTCCTGAAGCAGCACAACAATTCAAGACAAGTACCCTACAATCAGAAGGAATCAAAAAGTCATGATTTGTGGGTCAGTGTTGGTGTTGTAATAAGTATGGGCACTGTGCAAAATATTGTTGGTACAATCCACTGAATGTAAAAGCACAAAGGAAGCCCATGCCAAGGGGGAGAAAGCCAGAAGAAAAGAAGCAGCATCCACAGGTCCAGAGACATCTGTTTACTGCAAATAGATTTGGATTACTCGACAACATCTGGGATGATTGCAAAAGTGGTCAAAAAGATACATGTCAATCTCCAACTGTATCTAGAGCTCAAAAGAAGAAAAGATCACAGAACCTAGCTCAGAAAGAATCCTTGGGAAGCAAGCATAAGAATGTGGAAGATGCTCCCAAGAAGATTATGACAAAGGAAGAGAAGACCTTGGAGTCTAAATCCAAGAAGGGTGATGCATCCAGAAGGACCACCAAGAAGAAATGCTTCTACTGTGGAAAGAAAGGACATATCATGGATCTTTGTAAACAAGCCATGAAATTCAATAGAGACAGACTGGACTCAAACAGACAATCAATCCAGAAGAAGCAGAAGGGATTGATTGAAAACAAGTTGCCTAAGAAAGGTAGCTTGACAGCATCAAAAGAACCATGTGGAACTTCCAGAACTGAGGCCACACTACCAAGTGACTTGTTACTCATATGGCCAAATCAGTTTCAACTTGCCAAATATCTACAAAGAGCTGAAGATGAAGTTCTGGCAATTGCTAAGGAAAAAGGGAAGAAGAAGATTTCACATGAAGATGTGTTGAGATCCACACCAGCACAATCATCATTGAAAATCAGATGTGCAAGTGTGAAGAATGGTGAAAATGGGGCATCTCGGTTGAGAGAATCTTCTCAACCTTGTTGTTCACATTGATAAACCAAGGAGGTTCCATCTTCTTCCCTAATCACTTGTATTTACATGTGCTGACATTGCAGGGAATTGAAGATGATGATCATTCTCAACTGGAGGATGGTTTGGACAGAATGGAGTGCACCCCTTAAGGGGGAGCTAATCTGAAGAAGACGATCTTTTGTGATTCATATCATCTTGTGAGGAATGAAGGTATTCCAATCATACTTTCATCCCTTGTTTCTTAATTGTATTCATCATGAAAATTAAGGGGGAGTATTGATTGAAGGCAAATGGTTGAAAGGGGGAGCTTTATCTTTGCACTGAACTTTCTAATGTGTTTGGTGAAGTATGTGCAGGATTTAGCAATTCATTGTTATATCTGAAAAAATTTCAAGCCCCATGAAGCATGATCTCACATGTACAGTGAATGTTGGACAGCATTGAGTACCTTGGTTACATCACTCTTGTTTTCTACACCGGGTTAGCCCAAGTACACATAGAGTTGATTTACTAAAGGTTCTTTGCTAAAGAGAACATTTGACATCATCCCTCTCTCAGTTTTTTTCAAGAAAATACTTTTCAAAGGGAGGAAGTGATATTTTGAAGAGAACCACACCACACCTTTGCATTTGATTGCCAATAAGGGGGAGAAAATATTGGCACACATATTGACCCATTCATATGTGCTGAAGAAGTGTATTGACAACAAATACAAAGGGGGAGATTGAAGTGCACTGTGTTGCATTTGTTGTCAATAAGGTATGTTGTTGTCAAGGAATGAATGGATGGATGTCAAGGAATGTCAAGATGTGAATGACAAAGGATGTGATGGTGATGGTGAGGAACGGAGAATGGCCATGGTACTAAGAGGCATGTCACTTAGGAGATTCACTAAGTGACATAGGATGTAGTGGTTGAAACATTCTCCATGGATATCAGAGGATTGTAGAACTGATCTTAAATGTTTCAATACTTGTATCAAGATGATACTAAGTTACAACACTTGAAGAATGAATGATGATGAAGCATCATTATATCTGACGATTGTTGAACTGGTCTTTAAGTTCAAAGAACTTGTATCAAGTGGATACAATGTCACAACAATGTTAGAAGACCATGCATTGTTAAGACAATGCATGAGGAGATGAAGATGATCCATCCACACCTCCTAAGTGGATGAAGTGAGCTAAATAAGTCCATGCACAATCACTTAGTGCATGTGAATTTGAAGATCCAACTTGATCTCTAATTAGATCAATGAAGAACATTGAAGAATCTATTCGATTAAGGAGCTCGGTTGATGAAGAAGACCCTTCGGGAATTCCACATTCTATGTATTGAGTATATTTGAGGAGGATTGAGGAATTACTAAGAAGAAGAGATGAGAAGAAATGAAGAAGGGAGAATGGCTTGGAAGATGACCAAAAAATTGGCCAGCCATGGACACCTTGAGGGTTCAACCCCAAGGCATGGGCGCTAGGCACCACACACATGGGGGAACCCGTGGGGGCGAGCCCAGGGCGGCAGGACACACCCAAGACACCGCATGGGCGCCTGGGGCACGCTCGAAGGAGCGCGGCAGGGGCGTAGGAGCGCGCCCCCAAGAGTATCAGTGTGCATAGTGGGCGCCAGTGGCGTGCCCGAAGGTGCATAGTGGGAGCAGAGCGCGCTTGCAGGGAGAACTCGGCGCGGGGCAGCACCGAGAGGGGAGGATATTCAATTACTGAGATGATGGAAGCACTTGGGTGATAAACCGCGGAACAATCGGCCGCCGTTTCGATGTGGGACGCGCATTTTTCACCGGGAGCGAATCCTGGCCGCTAGATCGATCGCGCGCCAGATCTCGACCGCACGATCGATCCCGCGCGAGATCTTCAGATCCAGGCCGTCCAAAGTCTTCTGATCGCCTGATCCAACGGCTCCCCTTTCATCCTCTACCTTGAGCCATGCCGAGGCCTCCCCGCGTGCCTCCGTCGAACCAGGAGGAACCCGAGAGATGATTTCGAGATTCCGGCCACCTCCGACGAAGATGAAGACACCATTGAGTTCGTCTGTCCTAACTGAACATATCCATGCATAAAACCGGGCATGCATGCAACGCGTGGGAGATTTCGAGGTTGGCCGAAGCAACCGGAGGTGTGAGGCCAAGTGATTTATTTTTTGCATGGTTTGGACCTAAACAAAGGCCGTGCATGCGTTCTAAGTCGCATGCACGTGGAGGATAAAAACAAAAAGATAAAAAAAAGAAGTACCCGCGTGTGAAACAGAGGAAGATATCAAGATTTTCAAAATCTTGAAATACCCGAAAACTTCGGGGATTCAATGATTGTATCACGCGGATTGAACGAGATTCCTCTGCCTATAAAAAGAGAGGCAGAGGCCTTGGAGTGCTTGCTGATCCTTTGCTAAAAAACTTGGAAGACCCGCGGGGTGCTCTGCCTCGCGAAGACGAAGCCCCGCACAACCCACTTGTGCGGCTGATGTTCTTGGGACCACCCGAGGTCCCGAAGGAGTCCCCTGCGCGCCTATCTTGCGTGAAAGGAAGATCCAGAGCCGCTTGAATCTACGCGCTCGAGGATTGGCACCCTCACTACCCGCATACTTGTGCGGCAGGAGGAAGTGCCCTCGGGTGTTGCACTTGCGCGCCCCGCGGCAGTGCACCTTGCGTGCCTTTGTGCACCAAGGCACTTGCGTACCCCGCGGCTGAGGTGTCTTGTGTCTTGCGCGCCCTTGAATCTTGAGGCTTGCACGGCAGTTGTGAAGAGGAGAAAGGCCACATCCCCTTGAGCGCCTTCATTGGATATTCAGGCAGTGGGTGTGCAAAGGTGGAAGACCCGAGAGTTGTGCTTGTGTGCAAAGTGAAGGAGGAAGGCCCTACGGCTGGTATGTGAAAATTAAAGATGAGGCCGTAGCCCTTGTGTGTGCAAAATGGAGAACCAGGTGTGTGCATAAGTGAAGTGCACACTTTGAAGAAGATTAAAAGAACAAGGAAGTGTGTGTGCTTAGTAAGTGAAGTAGGCCAAGCTTTGTGTTTGCTAAATTGATCAAAGAAAGTGTGTGTGGGCAAACAAAAACAAGAAGGCCGAACCTTAGTGTGTGCTAAGTGGTGTGTACACACTAAGAAGGAGATGAAGGAGAATACTCACACTAAAGTAGAACACACATTTATGTGTGTAAGAAAATTGAATTAATTGGGTGAAGTTCAAAGAAGGTGTGTGCTTGAAGTGATTACACCCTTTTTGGGTTTATTGCACCAAGAGAAGAAGAAGGGGAGTGCATGCATGAATGCATGCACATGCACACGTGAACAAAGCTAAATCTGGTTGTGTGCAATTGAGTTGTCCAAGACCAGAAGATCTTGAAGAATCAGAGTTTCCATGCATTCAGTGCATGAAGTTGAATTGAGTGAGACTGAAGCCAAGCTGAAGTGAAAGATATTATTTGGTTGAGTTTTCAGTAATCGAGAAGACCCTGATCAGCATAAGTGATCAGAATCTGTGAGCAAGACCAACAGACCTTTTCAGAGGCTGTTGAAGATTCTTGAAGAGAGAAGCCAGGTCATCCTTAGAAGAAGGTGATAAAGCCTGAGCAAGACGAGAAGACCTGATCAAATCAAGTGATCAGAGGTACAGAGCATGGCCAGCAGTCTTTATCCCAGGCTGCTGAGGATACTTGAAGAACATAAAGTGAAGAAGAGCTACTCGTGTGACTCGAGGAGCCAGGAGAAGCCCCCTGTGAGACTCAGGGCGGAAGAAGTCTTCAGTGGGATTCTGGAGCAGGCCAGTGGGACTCTGGTAACACCGTGGGACGCAGTATAAAGACCCTCCTGTGGGACTCAGGAGAGATATAGTGGGACTCTGTATCTACCATTGTAATTCTAACAAGTTATAATGGAGAAACCATGTTGGGGCGTATAACCAACATGGAAAGGACGTAGGCCTTTGGTGCCGAACCTTGAAAATCCTTGTGTCCAGTGCCTTTACATTTACTGCATCATTCGTGGAAAGGTGAGAGATACAAGAAGAGTGGATCGAGGCTTTAACCAGCTATAGAGGTTTAATTGATAAAGAATCAATTAGTAAAAAGTTTTAAGGGATCACTGATTCACCCCCTCCCCCTCTCAGTGATTCACACTGATATGGGTACTTCAATGTACATATATTTCAGTTTCTCTTCATAAATATCATAATTTCTTATTCTAGTGAGTTTATAAACTATTATTTTTGGAAATTAACATCTCTGCTATCATGTTTTCTATATTTTTAAAGATTTTTATATCACCACTCATGTGTAAGGAACAAGAACTATCTATCATTCATGTTTTGTGCCTTTTTATTTATTTTAGCGATTCCTTAAAAATATATTTATTTAAATTTCATCCAAATGGACTCCTTTTCTCTTTTGTAATACATAACTCTTCCCAAAAGAGTATTAAAATATTTTTATGTAAAGTGACCTGGTCAGTCACATATTCCATAAAAATCCTCTAAGTATCCAAACTAATTTTTTTATAGAAAATATCCTGACATATTGTGATTCTTCCTTCATTCCTTCCTAGTGATTATGAATGTTACAATCCTTTGTTCTACTATTTCTTCCACTCAATTCATACATACTTTCATATAGGGACCTGTTGTGCCAAAAATTATATTAATTATTCCTAAAATAACATATAACCAATAATATCCAATGAATCCCGATATTTTATTTACATATTATCAATAAATGTAATTAGTTTTCTTAGGTTTATATCATCGTTTTACTTTTTTTCATCTTATTATGGAGAAACTTTCTTACCGATGCTCTTTTCATCTTCCATTTACATAACATATTTTCCATATACCTTCTCAAATGACGTTTTCTCAATTTGTTATAACACCTTCATGGTTATTAAAATTTGATAAAACATTACCTTTTGTGGGAAAACATTTCCAGAAATTCCTGGGGTGAGATATCCCAACATCTTCAAATGTTTCAGACTTTATCTTTGGACATTTATTGAAATTTTCCTTATTATTGTGTAATATAATTTTTTACCTCATGTATTTTTTTATTGATTTTTTCTACACTTATATTAATTATAATGAAGTTTCATATCAAGATCTCCCACCATATTTTTCTGTATAGAAGACCTCAATTTAAGGGTCATGATCTCTTGGATATACTCATCTTATTTATTAACATAATATTTCCTTCCATCAAAATTATTTCTACTTTATTTCTTCAACATTTTATATATTTATTTATTTTTGTGTTCTTCTTAAATCACGCCAAAATTTATGATTTGAGATGATACTCCCTGTAAGATTTTTCACATCCTCCCTTAACGTCACAGTTTAATGAATCTTCAATTCTCTCAATATTTTTAAAGGTCGTTCTAATTTTTTTTTAAAATTTCATCATTTGAATAATTGTTTTCTGTATAATTCTACACAAATATATTAATAAAAATACTTATTTTATTTTTAGTGAACTTTTTATTACCACCAGAGGTATTCTTATCTTACATAGATTTTTTTTCTTTACATCTTCCATCAAGGTTTTTATTTAGATTAATCTTTATATACCAGAACATTATTAGGAACTTTCATAGAGAAATTAAAAATTCCTCCATACTCGAAATATTTAAGTGGGAGTTGGCATCCATATTCTCCTATACATATCTGATAATTTTTTTAAATTAACGATATGATAATTTTATTCATTTAATCACATTACTTATATTTAATATCACTTTTCTAAGAAATATAAACTTCTTATATTTTTGATTTCACATATCTTTAAAATAAATATAATCCTTGATTATTATTTTAAAAACTATATATTTACTCCCATAGTAAGAAATATGATTGTTATTTAATTCATCAAGGGATAAATCATACTTATCTTCTAAAGCATAGAATGGAAATCATACTTGTCATAAAAGTTTCTCATGATCTTATTAATAACTGTAAAATCTTCCAAGACATATTCAAGTCCTCTAATATTTCAAAAAACATTATTAACTCTGGTGAAGTGATAATAAAACCTTTCTCTATCTTTTATTAGAATATCTTCAAAAATTTATATCCTAATTTTTATGTTTTACTCTTCCACTTTGGTGTTTCTATAAGTGATTCTTTTGAGTTTGTACCATGTTTTCGTAGCTAATTTGTGAACCATGACCTTAATGAAAATATTTCCAGATAAAGATATAAGAATAACATTTCTTACTTTCCCATCTTTCTCAATGATTTTTTGTTAGAAAAATCCATAGGAGTATCATTATAAATAGGTGGAAACCTAATTATTGTTGTTTAAATAAAATCCTGGTAAAGTGACAGAATATAGAGTATCATTATGATTTTCCTACCATGATTATTTCTTCCATAAAACATAGTAAGACCTCTATTGTTTACAAAATTTAGATTTTCCATGATAATTATAATACAACGTAATATCCCTTTGATAGAAATTGTAGTTTCAAATGATTGTGGAATAATGGGGGGTATTAATTAGTTTTTTTACAAATTACAAAATTTTATGAAATAACCTAATGAAACATTTTAGAGTTATTACTCATTATCAAATTTTTATAAAAATAACTAATGAGATAAATGATATAATATTTAACAAGTCATGAAATGTTTTCAAGGTTTAGCCTATTTATTGGAATCTATATCATTTCTAGGGAGAATTCCATGGTCCATGGAATTTCCCTATTACAAAAAATGAATAAAATATTGAGTCAACTACCATTAGACTCTTTCTATGTCCTTATAGAAATGATTATAAATACTAAAATCTATTTAAAAACATTTAAATTACAATACAATGTCCCAAAAAATATATATGATTTTTTTAAATTTAGAATGCACAAGGTAGAACTTGAATCCTTCATCGGGTTTTCTCTATTTGAAAACGTTCATCTTGTACACCGTTTTATATATCCAAATGAATGTACATTCATTGAACCTCACTATAATTTTTCCTGACATTCTGTCCTGAGTTCTATCCTCAAATAAAAAAATACCTCAATACAATGATGATAATCTTTTTTTGATTCTTTATATCAAGTTTTTCTAAACTGAAATAATTTTTGTCCGATTTAACTTCACTAAAACTCAATCAGAACATTCTCTTCAATAAAAAAGTAAACTATGGTTGGAAACATATAATTTCAAAAAAACATCATAGTTTTATATTTTCACATGTGTGAACACTTTCATGTACATTTGTACACTTTCACATCACTTACATAGGTTCTCAAAAAATATAATAATAAAGGAAACCAATTTCCCTTTCACGATAAATAAAATTCCAAAGTGAATCTTTTCCATTTAAATAAAATGTACCATATTCCTGCTAGTTATTCTAGAATATTCATGAATATGGTTATAGGTTCATGAACTCTCCAACAACCACACTTTCTTAAAATCTCAATAACTTCATACATTAAGGAATGCAATCAAATTTCATTAAAATTATCTAGATAATAAATCATTTCAAAAATATCCATACATCATTATTACTGAAAACAAAATTATAGAGGTTTATAAAAAACTCATATTTCTCAATCCGATTAAATTTTTTATAAATAACTCATTAATAAATTTCTCTAAATGGTTAAATGTATATATTTTCTTTTTTGTATGACCTATTTTATCTAATGAATGGGTATGTAATTCTCTATATGAAGGAAGGTTCATTTAGTGACCCTTCCTCATATTTTATTCGACTGATACTCTTTATAATAATACTATGACTAATGGAAAATATAAAGGTTTTTGTGATGGATCAGTGTATCTGTATATGATAAATTTAACTAGCCTCAAACATTATACACCACATTGATTACTTTTATCAAAAAATTTCATTTGGCGAAATCCTGAATGTTTATTTTGTGATTTTTTATCCACTGAATCATAATATGATAATATTTATATCAACAAGGTTTCTTTATGATTTTTCATCTTCAGACATTAGCCTATAAAAAATATTTACTGTTTCATAATTTTTACAAACTGACTTTGTGGAATAAAAATATACCTTTTCATATTTATCTTAAACTATTGAAAATGGTTGACTACGTTGATGTAACTTCAAAAGATTTCTTTTTATAACAAATTATTCTTTCGATGAATTTCTAGGATTTATAATTTTGATTTCTCCGTTTCAAATTTCATAGATATTGAAACTACACTTCATGAGCCACTTTATATTTAATTTTCATTTTATAAAATTATATAATATTTCTTCATCTAATGTGTTTTCTCAAATGATATACATCTGGTTTATCCACTGAAATTATGTAAACTTCATTTTTGTAATATTATTAACTTGAAACACCCTATTTTTAATGAAAACCTCCTCTGGTAGGTTTGTTTAGAATGATTCCCCATGAGGTTATTTGATATTCACATCCATTTTACAAACTCAATTTGTATTGTGTGATTCATCATGATGTTCGAAACATTGAACCAATATCATAGAATTATATAACCTTATTAGAAATTTTTCTTACAAAATGTATTAATAAAATTCTATATTCTTATAGAAAAATTCTAAAAAAAAATTCTTAAAAAAATCAGCTTTATTTTACCTGTTAAAAATCATACTCAAAAAATACATTATCAACAAATAGAGAATATTTTAGGAACACTTCACAATGAATCTTAACACCTTATAGAAAGGGGTTTTTGGAATCTTATGACATGAGTTGATTCTCAAGGAATAAGCACATCATAGTTAACCAAAAAATTGTCATGGTGAGTATATTTTTAATGAAAATAATATTTTTGTTAAAATTTTCAAAATTCTTCACTGGCATGGGTGCACGATAACTGCGATGGGGGATTTAAACCAAACCAAAAATGTTTTGGTAGAGTTTTTATAATTTTGATGTGGATTTACATGGTGAGGAATATATAAAGAGATGATAAATTATAAAATAAGGAAAAGTATAAATATTTACAACTATCTAGAGAGGGGAATAAATAAAAGAAAAACCAACAATACTAATAATGAAGTACTCGGCTAGACCTGAGATGGAGACCTCACCAAGACCCCACAGGGGAAGATCATGTATAAATATTTTTACATAGCTTTTTGAATTTATCATAAATTTGATTTAATAATTTTTATATTGAATGGGCTTATAAATTAATTTTATGATGTTTAGTTTTTTTAAATTATTTACATATAACATGGAATGTTTATATTATTATAAAAGTTTTAATATATATTAAATATTTTGAAATATGATGGAGTTCATATTAAATTCCATGTAAATTAAGAATATGAAATAATTTATATTAGAATAAATGGGAAACATTGATATTTCATTATGTTATGGAATTTTTATAAGAGTATACCTAAATTATAAATTTTTTATATTTTCATTATCTATGAATTGTTCATAATTTTTTTTAATTTATATATATATTAATTGTTCATTTATTTAGTTTATTCTTTTATTTTTTAATAGGTATAATTTTTTTATATTTTGAATTGATTCATGCATTATTATAAGTATGTTTAAAATACTTAATAAAATATTTACACATTCTTTTATAGAGTTACATGTTAGGTATGATACGGATTAACTTTTCTCTTACCTTTATATTTCCTTATAAAGTTGTTTTGAACATTATTTCAGTTGTAAATTATAGTTTATACATGGTGGGTGTTATAATTTTAATTCAATTAAGGCTACTCAAGAGACAAGAACCATTGGTAGAGGGAATGTATGTCAAACTACTCACTATCCCTAGATCTTAGGAATTTTCATGTAATATAGGGATTGGATACATATCACTCAATTCATATATATATGGGGATATCTGATTTTATATGATTCTAATACATTAAATGATTGTTTTCATATAAATTATTCACATGATACAATTTGATATTTAAAAATATAGTTGGATTTTAATACGAGTGAATACCACACCCAATCAAATCACTAAAACATTATCTGTCAATATGGTTTTAACATTTTGATTTTGTGAAAGTAATTTGTATTAAAAAAATAAACAATAAGAATCCTTTTAACATGAAGAGGGAATAAAAGAGATAATATGGAGTGATTTAAATACCGTTAATAATTAATAGTGTGATATTTATTCCAATGCAATATTTTTCATGACCTCAATCATCCAACTCTGTAGGTTAATTCCGTATTAGGGTGCCCAAGGATTATATTATCAGAATTGTTGTTTGATTTGGGAAATAAATATTTAGGAAAATATAAGAGAAATGATACCAATGGAATAGAGTTGTGTTTATCTATATGATGGATTGGTAAAGGAGTTGTTCACTCAACTATTGAAGAGTTATATATAATATGATTTGATGATGGCCTATATAAATATCTATCTGATGCGAGAAATTAAAAATGAGACTCATTACATAGTAAAATATATATATTGGACCACTAATAGATGTAATATAATTAAAATGTGTCATTATTTTTTCGGGAGAACATTTATTAAAATTACTTATTAAATAAACACAAAACAAAATAATTATTTGATTAAAAAACCCATTATTGATAAATAACATCAAAATAATTGAATTTTAATTTGTGATAAATATTATAAAATTGTAATCTTAATATATTAATCATATTATAATGGTAAAAAATATAAAATTCATTACTAATCAAAGAGGGATGTTTCATTTATTGAAGAAAAAAATATATTACAAAACATGTTACAAATGATGCTAATCAAGAAGAGAAGGATAGTTATAATAGTCCAAAGAAATATTGACCCTATTATATTGATTCTTATTTTAATGGATCTCAAGCATAAAAAAAACTTGTGAATAGTGATTATTTTGGGATGATAGAATTCATAAAATATATCTAATAATAAAAAGATAGATAATAGAGGTATGAAGTTTGAAAAGTTATCTTTTGATGTTATATGGATATCGGTACTTCCATATCAACTCAAGTACTCAATATGGTGGAGTATGTAAATGATATAGAGTGGATGATTTCACCAATCCTGATTGATCTTACCATGGAATTCATCAAATAATAACTTATGGGATCATTTTAACTAATTGATTATTTAATAAAATTTGAATGAGTTCAATAATAGTTTATCTGATCTCCTCAACATGTTTATGATTATTGAGTAGGAAAAGGGATCTCCAATCATATGTTCCATGATTATTTTACAAAAGTAGGGATAGTCTTTTTATTGTGAAAAAATTGACATTAGAGGAGAAACTATCCAGAAAAGCAAAATGATTTTAATAAACTACATGGATATTACTGGTATTGTATTAGTGATATAGAAAATAAATTTATTTAAAAGTGTATGTTATGCCAGAAATATAGTTTAAAAATATTATCAGTATATCAGAGTTTAAAATCATTGTATGAATTAATGGAGCTTATTGTTTTTGTACAAAAATAGTATAAAAGGATGACACTAAGATATCTGGAATATAATATAATATTTTAAGATCAACTGGATTGAATTAATGAATGTTTATTTTTATCTTATTTTTATTGATAATATAAGTTTGTTCATGAAAAATGATATGTTATAAACAATAATAGATGATGGTTTTAATATGAATGGTTTATGATTTGACCAAATTTTAAAACATGATTTCAAATAAAAAAATAATGGAAAGGTTTTATATTGGATAAATGGGTTTGTTTTATATATTTTTTTCAAATATGAGGGAAAGAGTTCCCACCACCCATTAGTGACAAATTTTAAGGAGTGGAATCAATTTTCTTCTTTGTACATTTTCTCAGACAACACATAATACCTTATATGATGTGCATAATTTAATAAAATATTAAAACTAATGTATATAAGTGGTATTTATTAAACATTATATCTTTTGTGTGTATTAGAATTATATGTGAAGAAAATATAGTTTATATTTGACAAATGTGTATGTTTGGACCTAGAGAAATTAAAAGTGTATGAAAAAAATATTATGCGAGTACAATTGAAAACAAATTCTACTTTATATCCAAAAAATATTTTAGCATGTATTTCCAAATATATATTTATGTATAGAGTTAAATTTGTTTAAAGAATGATCTCAAAATAATAGTTTAAATGGAAATGTAACAAAAATGGGTTTTTTAATTTTATATAACTTTTATGTTTTATTAATATTCATGATTATATATACATTAAACATTTATATATCTTTATATAATTTCATAAAGGTTTTTATGTATTACATTATATAATCAATATATACAACAACCTAAAGAATAATTTTCTTTTAAATAAAGGAACACCTCCTTCTCAGAATGTATTTATTATGTTAATAATAGAAGCACATAAAAAAACACTCTACATGCCACAATGACTTTTAAGGTAATGATATAGATTATCATAAGATTTGTATGAACCTCTATAAGAGAACTAGTGAAGTATTAATATCATACTAGAAACAAACCACACTTTATTTCATTATTTAAGAACATTACATTTAGTCTAAAATAAAATAGAATATTATATTAAATATTAAAATTGGAAAATAGATTGAGGATAAATAATTTGATATAGAATCATTTTTGTGACATTTTCCCCCTAGAGTATCCGCACCCCCGCACATCACTATAGTATAATTATAAAGATTTATTAATTAAAAATGCATTTTAAAATTGATATTAAGCCTCGATAGAATTGAAGTGAATGATGAAGTGTAAGGATGGTATTGTATTTATAGGGAGATACAATCTTTTTCCATTATGTCGGTTGGATAAAAACGTTTATCATCATTATGAAAAATTTCCAATAAATGATTTTTTTATTATTATTGGTTATGTAGATTCATTTAAGTTATCAACAATATTATTTAATCATATAATCAAAATTGAACTATTTTTGAGATCAAAAACATATTCTATTAAAAATATATTTCACTATATACTTATATTTTTTAAATAAAAGTTAATTTTTATTAAATAATATTATTATACACTTTTTAAATGATAATTTATCCTAATCACGTCTTATGTAATTTTAATCACTTTCTAAATTTTTACTATGCTACAAAAAATGTTTATTCTTATTATATAATGAATTTTTTTAATAATTTAAAATTATAATATAAATAAATTTATTTTAATAAAATAATTTGTTTTTTAAATTACAAAATCAATATTATATTAATGTTATTTTTGTGTAAATTTCATACAAAGTTGATTTTTTGGGGAAAAGGAGAAAATTGCCACTTTACAAGCCTTCTGATTTTATGAAATCATTATTATGTCAACATGATTAAAAATATTATGATAAATTTAATTTATTGAATCTTTATTTATATAAGTATAAAAATTAAATTATAAAAATTAATAAAAATTTATAAAATTATACTTAATTTTTTATAAAAAAATATCAATTTTTGAAATTATTATTATTTGGTTTGTGTGCACTAAATGCATTGGTTGGAAAAAAGTTTCTGCTTTTTAGGACCATGAATGTCCAAACACACTATATCACTCATTAATAGTCTAATGTTTTTTATTAATTCATTTCATCCACTAGTGTTCGGCTTATATAAAAAAATAACTCATATTTGATCCTTAAAAACCCCTCCCCAAGTATCAATATAACACATTCACATTTCCTCTTGCATATAATTTCATAAGACATTAATTTCAGTTAATTTACCACCCAGTGAATCCTTAAAAGGATCCATCTGGGTCTCAGGTTTCCATCTTCATGTTTTTGGAAAAAAATCCTCAATGCAAGGGAATTATGCACTTCCTCTTTTTCATTAAAGTACACTATTTTTTCTATCATATTAATGTTAATGAATACTTATTTTCCTTAAATTTTGATCATAAAATTAATATAAAAATTGTGTTTCATGAATTTGATACCTCCTTCCCCCCTCATTATGACTTTCCCATAACCTATTTTGTATACCATCATGCTGCCCAAATCATTTCATTAAATTTTCACTTTGTTATGAAATACTATTATATTGTGAAGGCCTAAACCTATTACTTATCAATGGGAATTATAATAGAAGTATATATAACATATTTACTGTTTATTTACTTTTATTAAACCCACATTACATTATTTTGGGATAAAAATAAATTAATGTTCATGTTTTTATGCACTTCTTCAATAAATGAGTTTATATAAAACAGATTCATTATTCTCCATATGCTTTTAGTAAAATGATTTATTATGATCGATGTGGCTCACATGAATTAATAATTATGAATTGTGTTCCTATATAGTGCTCTAATTTGTTTGGTAAATAATTAATCTCTAGAGATGTCATATATTACAGTACTTTGTGCAATAACCTTGGTAATTATGATTTATGAATTCCAGGTGAAAAAATCAGGTCATATTCTTATGAATGTATAATTTTTACATTGTATACAAATTTATATGTTACGATTTTTTATTTATATTTTTATATGAAACATGTACATATGATCATTCCTAGTTCATATGTTCTATGGTCCCATCTTAAGTATCTCCTTTGTTTGTTCCCTTACTAGGATTTATGTGTAGTGAAACAACCCTAGTATTTTTTATCCGATTTTTAATTTATTACATTGGCATAATATACAAGGAATAATTTCCCTAAGGACCAAATAATTCAGTAGTATTGGTAAACTATATAAATAGTTGAATTAATATTATATTTTAAAACATAAGATACACAAAATATTTTTTCTGAGAGCTAAATTAATCCCTTTAACACATCCCTTCATATAAATCCAAAAACACTTCATCATAACTTGGGGAAAACAAAACATCAGAAATGGGTGATCTATGATGCAAAGTAAGGGTAAGACTATAACAAAAGATTTGAATATACAAGGAATAATCCATATAGAATGGTAAATTACTAAAAAGAATTCCATTTAATCAATAAAATGAGCATAATATGGCCTGAATAAATTATTATCAAATAATGGAATATAAGAGATTAATTGAGATTAAATGTTAACCACTAATATTAATTCTAATCAAATAATCACATTGAATTTAAATATTTGAACTCATATTATTGAAATATATAATTCTGAACAAATAAAAAGTACCATTGATGAATGTTTCCAAGAACTATAATACCATTATGTCCTTGTACCAAAACATCTATATAAAAGGTTAAGGCCTCATCTATAACCTAATATAGTTTGTCGCATGAGACCTACTAATGCATCAAGGAGATATAGTGGGTCCCACCCATCACCTACTATATCCAATGAATTACTCATATAAAATGGGAGAAATAAAATTCACAAAAAAATTCAAATTTAAAATTACATATGAAATGTAAATATTTTCCATAACCAATAAACATAATTATAAACCATCCAACATAAATTTAATGGTATCAATATAATAAATCCCAAGTCCAAATGATTATAACCAATATCGATAAAGAATAAGAATGGAATATCTAGATAATATTCCCATTAAATCCTAAGAAACATCAAAGGATTTCATCTTATATGGAAATATATTTTGAAATGTAACTTATAATATTCCTTGTGGAAAATAAAATTTCATTAAAAATTACCCTTTTTATTTAAAAACTATAAAATTTATAAAATATTGTCAAAATCCTTTTATTTTAAAATCAATTTTAAAGAATAGGAATTTATTGAAAATTAGGAAACAATTATTTAAAAAAAACCTTATAAAAATTCAATGTTAGTTTGAAATAAAGGATGTTCATGATGGTAGAAAATTCCTTACATTCCATATAAGTTAAGAATAATACTTTTTCATAGTAAAAAGGTTAGAAAAGTGAATTCTTTAAAAAATAACAGTAATATTTAGTTAAATTGTCTTTTAAAACTTTAAAAAGGCATAAAAATGTTTTTAATTAATATTTTACAGAAAGTGAAAATATTTTTGAAAATATTTTTGGAAAATAAGGTTTTGGAAGACAAAAGAATTTCATCCCAAGAGAGAAAAAATTTATGATTTTTATTAAAAAAGTTCTTAATATTTTTAAAAACCAAAGAGATGACATAATGGTACTATTACATGAAGAAATATAATGAATTACCATAGGAGAAAAATATATACATTTAATATATAAATATAAAATAATTCCCCAAGGAAGACTTAAGTAAATAAATCCCGAATATTGATTACATTATGAAATAAACCCTTTTTTTACTTTGTAAACTCTTGTATTATAATCCCCATGGAAGAAATGAATTTAAATTATACATTAAATATCATGAGTGTATATTAATTCATGATAAAAGATAAAAAATAGTATTATATACACCATATAAATCAAATAATTGTTGAATAATGCGTATATCTCATCGAAGTAAACGTGACACGAGAAACCAATACCTTGAGTCCAACATATCATATAATTTATTTATCTTTCTGCATAATAATATTATGTTAATTATTTACACACATAAAACCATTTTTAATGTTTTTATATTGTTTTCACTTATTAAGATGCTATATATGATTACTTAATCAATTAATTTTATGTTGGATGTTTGGAAGATATTTGGCTTATGTGCCAAAAATAAATTAGGTTGATTGACCACATTCAGACGGTCATTTTTTAAAAACAAAAAGAATAATAATCATCACATAACTATAATACTTATAGACCAATATACCTTTAAAAAAATCAAGAATTATGGTTATGAAAAATGTACTACATTACAATCATGGAGATGGTAGGAAAAGCGTACATATGAGTAACATTTCCATTTTTCAATAATCATTATGGAAATAAGTTAACTAATATTTTAACATTATAAAATGATAAAAATTTTATATATATCATATTATTTATTTTAATATAATTATATATATCATCCATGTGGTGTGGTAATGAAAATATATTCACAATGCTTCGTGAAGGTGGTTGTCCACACACACATGAAAGATGATATAATTTATCAATGTAAGAAAGAAAATGATATATTATTATTTTAAAAAGATAAATATTCAATTAAAATCATAATAATGACATTTATATAACATTTATTCATTAAAATTATCCATAATTTCTTCCATTTAATGCATTAGTGAAAGAAAAATCAGATCGCTTCGTGAGGCGGTAGTCCACCATAGACACAAGCGACATAATAATATACCTTACGAAATGAAAATTTTAATGGTATACATCATATAATGAATAAATAGTTATAATTTTTTTATAAACACATATATATTCTTACATAAACCATCATACCCAATCGTGAGAGGTGGAAATGGGAAAATGAAAGGCTTCGGTTTGTGAGGCATTCATCTGCAATGCACACAAATGACATTATCATTTACCATTTAAGGGAATAAGAGATAGATATTGGTAATGATCTTAAAATAATAAAATATATGTATATTATATATACCAGTTTTATTATCTAATCATAAATGAAATATATTTTACTGTTTTTGAAGATGAAATAATAGGAAATGGCATAGTTAATAATTTTACCTCTTCTCAAACCATATCTTTAGAAATATATAAAAATTATCCCAAGATTGGATTTATGAATGAAAATGATTCTCAGATGAGGGTATAGAATTTGGGAAGTAATTTAGTTTGGTATTGGTCAAAAAAGGGGTTTTAATATGTGATGGATAGAGGATAGTGGGTGGCATTATATAGGTGAGGTGAGTGGCACACTTGTAATTTTTGAAATGAAAAAGGTATAACCATGTTTTTCACTTAACACAAGTGATAAAATTGAATTATTGTATAAATTGTGAAGTAATATGGTATTAATATATCTTAAAAATAGGTTTTACACAATTTTTCATGTTATTATAACCTATAACAATTTAGTTTAAACCCCCAAGAAACCCATTTTTATGATAGCAATGATAAATAATTTTTAGCATTTTAACTATTAATACTAGTCAAAAATTATGTTGACATTATAATATAACACAATTTATTCTTATTATAAATATTGAAACCATTTTTACAAATTCCATTAGCATAGGTGACAATAATTAATTTAAAATCAATCCTGGAGAAGGGTTGCGAAAGTGGGTTTTTAAAAAGAAAATGATCAATCAATTACAATGTTTTTGTTCCAAAAATCAATTTGAAAAATATTACAATGATATAAATTGGATTTAAATATATAAAATATGTCTATTTTTTATTTAAATCTAATTTAAAATATAATTTATCTTTGTAAATAATTTAATTGAAAATAGAATTTTCTATAGAAATTTTTTTTCTTTAATTATTAATTTAAAATAGAAACTTCTCATAATAATCAAAAAATAAACAATAAGATAATTTTTAAATAATTATATCAAAAAGTAATTATATTTTATCAAATTAATTTTAGAAAATTCGTATAAATTAATAATAAATTATGTGTCTAAAGTTCCGTTAAACTGCCTTTGTGAAAGATACATTTATTAGAAAAAAATTAATTATCATTAAAATGGTTCTAATTATATCTATAATAATTAAAAAACAATTTTATTTATTTTGTATATGTATAAACAATATAATTTTTATAACATAGTCCGTTATATTTATCAATCCATGATCTAAACTGTTCGAGTAGGCAGTTTTATTCATACCCTCTAATTTAATGGATCTGTTATAATGAAAGTGTTTATATAATAATATTTTAAAAGATTTCCACATTTTGTTCAAAACTGGTGTTACATGAATTACTTGAAATTGAAGATATATTTTTTATTTAAAAAATAAATATATCATAAATTATTCGTATGTTATATTCCCTTATATATTTGGTGTTTCATGTCATACATGCTATTGAATATAATGTTTATATTTTAAATTATCTTGTTGTTACATTCTACACCCATAGATAAATTTCATCCACACAATATAATATCAACCTCAGTAATCAAGTATTTTTCAATCGATAACACCCTTCTTTACATCCCACCTTTTAACAAGGGTTAATAAAACATCCTCTTTATAATAGATAAGGTAAATAAATGCACTATATAGTATAATATAGAACTAGGTTTATAAGTAGTAGAACATTAGTGGAAAGTGAAGATAAAGACATATAAGAAAATATTAAATAATTGAAGAGAGTTATAAAGGTAATTGATCAAAAGAACATGAATGATCAATGGAAATTAAAGGAAACAAATTACCTAAATAAATGATGATTTATAAGATGAATGGTTCAATATTAATGAAGGTTTTATGATATAATTTGTTTTCAATATCCATTTACTAGAGATGTGGAATTCATTTTCAATCTAGACTGAGATTATACATATATACACTTAATTGATATAACTCTATTTCAAAGGAAAAAATTTCATATTTTTGTTGTGATTTGATCATTTTCCACTTTATTTATTACTATAAAAAATGAATATACATGATGAATTTTATATTACATAAGCACTAAAATTAATTTTTAATGGATAAAAATATCCATAAAAGAGTGATAAGTCTTTCCTTCTATTAATAAATATTTTCCAAAACCAATGTGGTTATCACATGTTATCCAACATAATACATTAATCTTTATAAATAAATAGTAAAACCACTAGTTCAACAATAATATTTATCCATGAAATCATTTAAATTTAAAAATGATATATTATCCGAGACATCACGTAGGTTAGTGTTAGGCACTAAACCCTTATCATCCTTCGATTGTGGGTTGAAGCCCCCTGGACCAGCCAGATGTTACAAGTGGTCACTCCACATGTGGTTTATCCTGTTTCTAAATATATAATAATATAATTTCTATAATGTTACAAAATAGTAATAGACTGTAATTACCTAAAAACATAGATTATATAATACTCAAATGTTACCAATACCTCCATTAAATTATATTTAGGATTATTATCCCAACACAGAGAATATATTAGGTGTTTCCCCCAACATATCATGTTTTTTCTAAGAGGTTTAACTTGTTACTGAATCACATTTCTTGTTCATTGGTTCCATTCAATATATTATCTCAAATCCTTTTAGAAATGATCCTACAATTAAATCCTTATACATTTCCAGATTTTTATAATGATAATTTCATTATTGAAACACATTGAAAACATATTTCTTGGATAAAAATATGGAATCATAGTAATAATTCAACTTTAGTTTGTAGATTCTTTATTTCCCCTTAAATAAAGAGCACGATGGCCTTTTCCCCACCCATGAAGAGAAATCCTTTTCTTATTAAGCATGTACCATGGTGTTTAATTTCTAAGGTATCACATGTTTTAACATTCTTCATTCTCAGCTTCCCATTATCTATCTTTTCCTCTAACATCCTTTTATTCTATTTATTCAATTCATTGTCATAATATATGGAGAATTATAACTCCATATTTTTAAAAAAGGATACTATATCCTTGTATGATGAGAAATTTTAGGATACTAGTCAGCTTCATATAATTGGGTTAATCTCATTAGTGAAGGGGTCAATATTTCACATTAGATTAGTTACATTGTCCACAATATGCCTTTCTAACCATGTAAAGTTTTATTCATACATAGAAATTTTTTATGTTCTTTCTATCATAGACTCAAGAACTACTTTTCCATATCCTCTAATTGATCATGAGGAAAATATTTTTCCAAAAAGTGTTCTTTGAAATCCTTTAATTCCATGTTTTTTATTTCTTCTTCATACTTAGTATTTATAATCAATGACCATAATTAACATGCTTATCCAGATAGATGATAAACTTCCATTACCACTTTTACCATTTTCAATACATCCTAGAGTATGAAATATATTGTCTAATAAGTTATTCATTACTCAGCTAAAAATGGATTAGTACTTCCATTGAATGATTGAGGTTGGTGACTAATGAAGTGATCTGACATTGTTAAACCTCATAGTGAATTAGAATGAATTTACTTACAGGAAATGCTATTACTACTTCTATGTTTAAATTTTTATTCCAAAAAAAACTTTTTTGGAGATGTGGAAAAAATAGTTCTAAAAATTATTTTAAATGATATATAAAATTAAAAAAATCATTAAAAACAACGATGAAATTGTGGGAGTTTCTTACAATATAGAGCTCCTAGAAAAAAGGACATACCTTCATTATTGGGTCCTCTTGGAGTATATATTCAATGTGGATATCCAGCTTGTCCCATTTGTAATAATAATCCTAAAAATTAATCTTCTCCTCATTGAATTCTCATGACATGATTTTATATTGTTTACTAATCTAAGCCTCATGCTCCTCATTAGCTTCTCCCTGAGGGATTCTTCCCAGAATTCTTTCCTTATCTTCCTCGATGTCCTTGGGATGGAATAACTCTAAGGGGAAATCCTCATTGGGATGTATAATAAGATCCAAATGATAACCTTCCCCATTTTTCTCACCTTCCTCCTTATCCCCTTTCTCTTTTTCGTCATTATTATCTTATTAATGATTAGGACCTCCATTTTCCCATTATGGTGGGCCTAGCTTTCCTTACTTACATCCTTCTTTGAAGAACTTGTTTCCATCAGTTTAGGAAAGTGAGAATAGTATTTTTGTCATGACCCGTCCCCCGAGGACTGTGCTGTGACTACCCGAAGCCCACCTACCATAGTCCAGGGGCTGGAAACTCGCACCAAAGGCATAATTCCCTAAAACTGGGAAGTGATTGCCCTTATAATCTATAAACACACACATGCACACACATTGCTGGATAGGAAACCCCAAGTAAAACTATATAATTAAAGAGTGATGAATGTAAAAAGGGGCCCAGAAAACAAGACTAATATTAAAGTACAAGAAATTGAAAGTACAAGTACATCTGAAGGAACCAGAAAATAGAAATTGGGTCATCCTCCGAGGTTCTTTCCTGAAGGGTAGGTATAGATCTCCTCCTCAGCACTCCTCGTTATTTCGTCTCCTCCATGTACCAACTATTTGTTGGGTCCAGCTCTGGGTACTGTCTAGTCCTGGTACTCTTAGCCTTAGTCAGCGATATCTGTTGTCTGTATCTAACACAACAAGGTACGCACATAGCCCATGCAGGGGTGAGTATAACGATACTTAGTAGGGACCCCAAGACCCTCTAGGTCTCACAAAACCCAACAAGGATAAAACAACATGTATGAAATCAACATATAACATTAATTAGGTATATTCCCATATATATACCTAATTTATCAATAAATCTATCTTAATCATTAGGAAAATAAAGAGGTTCTAACTCATCTCACACTAGGATTTATTCTTGGGACAGTATCAAGTGTCATTTCCAAACACAATGGTGAACACCTCTGCTACTTGAGAAGTCCTCCTCTTTTGAGAATAGTGGGCCTTCCACATCACATAAAGGCACTTCTCAAGAACCATATACTGTTGAGGTACACCTTCTATCGAGTACCGTGTGTCTGCCGCATCACATAGAGGTGCTCCTCACCATGGGTCTACCGCATCACATAGAGGCGCTCCCCCTCGTATCATGATGAGGTACTCCTCCTATTGAGTACCGTGGGTCTACCGCGAAACCAAGGCGCTCCCCACTGTGGGTCTTCCGCGACACAAAGTCGCTCCTCACTGGGCTAGTCGAGTCACTCTAAGTCGAAACAGTCAGTAGACGTCAAGTCTCAACAAGCCACTAGGTCTCTGCACTATGATCACTCGTCTCCGAGAGGTTCTTATTCACAAGCTACTGGTCGATACTCATACTTCCATAAGTCCCACGAAGAAGTGTCACAAAGGTCTGCCACATCATAGGACTCTCAACATAACAGACGGTGCGTCAATCAGACACCCGATCTATGTGTTATTATCCTTTTAGTCCCGGGGGACCAGTTGGATTCATGCTTGATCCAACTTTACCGTTCCCCTTCGCAAAAAAAAATTGTGTGGGGTATCACTCAAAGGGACCATCTCACTCCAAGATTTCTAGCACCACTAATGGTTTGTCAAACGGAAGACCGGTGCCAATGTTATGGTCACAGGAAGTAAAAGGGTCGTAGTGGGCCTGGGTCCGGTCCAACCCGTCCTAGGCTGACCCAGTTTGGGATGACCTGGCCTAACCCGCTAGGTCCGGCCTGGCACGCTAGGTGGGCTGGCCCATTGTGTTCGGTCAGACAGCCGCGAGGAGCCGCGGAGGCAGCTCAACCTTAGAGGGTGCTGCGAGGGCGGCATGGCCATGGAACGGATCAGCCACAGGCCGGCTCGGCTCGGGGTGGCTCGCAAGGCCACGACGAGGGAGGATCGGGTGGCTCGGAGGGCCGCGGTGAGGCCACGACGGCAGCGGCGGCTCGGCTCGGCCTGGAAAGTGGCGCGTCTCGGTGGATGATGTAACGGCTAGGTGGATGGTGGCGGTGCGACGTCTCGGCATGACGAACGGTGGTGGCACGATGAGGGGGTTTGGCCCGGGGTGGCGCGACAGCTCGAAACGATGGCTTGGCTTGGCAGCGGCACGACAGCTCACCATGGCAGGTGCGCGACAAGGGGGTTCAGCCCGGGGAGGTGCAACAACTTGCTCTGGCCATGGGTAGATCTACTGGGCGCAGGTCCAGTTTGGCTAGGAGGGTGAAGCACTGTGGGGCGGTGTGGGTCACGAAGGCCATGGGTGGCGGCGCCGTCACCTTCTTCCATTTCACGAACACATCAATGAATAACATCGGAGGGGTCGAGCCATGTTTGTTTGGCTCGTACCCTCCGTGTGTAGAGTGAAAGCAAGTGGTTCACAAAGAACTAAGCATGAACATTTAAGGCGTATATTTTGAAACAACATTTTTGACAACCCACATCAATCTCTATTCCTAATCCCGCAAAAGAATTAGAAAGGGAGAACATGGAATGCGATATTCAAATAGAAATAAACCCCAAACTCATTATATTAATGATGTTGGTGCAATAAGGTAGTATGGTCACCGATTCTCCATAGATGAGGATATCCCTCATCATAAGAAGTCCCTAGAAATAATCTCTATGGGGGTCATCTTTCTTTGTTGGTAGAGCGTTCTTCATCGGTGGAATGTTCTTCGTGGAAGAACGCGTTCTTCATTGAAGAGCATTCTCCGAAGAGCTCCTTCGTCCCAATTCCACCAAAGAAGCCAATGATAATAGATCAAGTTCTCTATTTAGTTCTTTGGAAAAAATTCAAAATAACCTAATCAATTAACTAGGTTGGAATATTAAATGTATGTTCATTGGAACAATTAATGTGGAGGAAGTCAAAAAGGTTTCTTCACATTAATGAGGGGGTCGAGGGGTTTTTCTCTATAATGAGGGGAGATCTAGAGGTTTAGGACTTGGATGGTCCCCACCACCATAACCCCTCATGGGAGGTTTGGTTCAGGTGGTCCCCACCTCATAACTTCCACATGGAGGTTTATTTTCAGTGGACCCCACCTCCCAACACCCACATGAGTGATGAAAATAAAAATAAAATGTCACACACTTTTTTTTTTATTCTTACATGAAAAACACAAAAACTGACATTCACCCTCGACCTACTGCTGTCGAGGTGAAAGTATCCTTAAGCAAATACCAGTGTTGTGAGTTCAACAGTGCCCTAAAATTTCAATTCCGAGTACCAGTTCAAAAGTTTGAAAAACCCGCTCGAATGTTTACTGAATTTACCGAAAATTGTTTTTCAGAAATTCATTCCAGGAACTCCGGGCCTTGGAATCACGCACTATAAATTTTCACAAACTCCTAAAAATTACCATTTACTTTAAAAAAAAATTATGGAATTTTTGAGTCTTTATATTCTCCCCACCTCAGGCTTTATGTCTCCGTAAGACAAAACTCATAACTAGGTAAACAAGTGGGGGTACTGAGGACACATCTGAGTCTCTCACTACCATGTGCTCTCCTAGAGGTGGAAATACTGCAAGTGAACACACACTAGAGGTATCGACCATCCAAGAAGGAATCGCTCCTATCGATCCTCATTCTCTTCTTGGACCTCCATGAATGTCACCTCATCGTAGACGTCTAACTCGCCATGGTCGATGATGTGAGAAGGGTCAGGCACGTATCTCCTCATTTGGGATACGTGGAAGACATCATGTACTCGGTGCAACTAAGGTGAAAGATATAAGTTGTAAGCCACCTTTCCAACTCTACTGAGGACCTGAAAAGGTCTAATGAACCTTGGAGACAACTTGCTTCATAAACAAAATCTCCTCAAACCTCATCTGGATGAGACCCGTAGGAAGAAGTGGTCACCATCCTCGAACTCCAAAGGTCTGTGTATCCTATGAGCAGATGACATCTGCCTGCTCTGTGAAGTCTTCATATGCTCGTAGATGATCTGAACCTTCTCTGTGGCAACCCAAACCATCTCTGGTCTCACTATTGCTAACTCCCCTGGGTCAGTCCGGCATAAGAGTGATCTGCAAGGTTTCCCATACAAAGCCTCAAAAGGTTCCATCCGAATGGTGGAGTGATTTCTGTTGCTGTATTAAAACTCCACCAAAGGTAAGTGATCCTCCCAACTATGACTGAAGTTGAGCACACAAACATGCAACAGGTCCTTGAGGGTCTGAATGGTCTGCTCTGTCTGGCCATCCATCTGAGGATGGAAGGTGGTGCTCAAATGAAGTTGTTTCTTGAAAGCCTCCTACATCCCCTTCCATATATGGAAAGTAAATTGTGCATCATGATCGGATACAATCATCAATGGTACTCCTTGTATCCGAACAATCTCCCGCACATAGAGTTGTCCCATTCTCTCTACTAAAACCTGCTCTCTGATCGGTAGGATGTGGGCCAACGTGGTGAGTCGGTCGACGATCACCTAAATCGAGTCATGTCCCCAGGATGTACATGGATGTCCTATCACGAAGTCCATGGATATACCATCACACTTCCACTCTGGGACCTCTAAAGTCTGAACGAAGCCTGCTATTACTTAATGCTCCACCTTTATTTACAGACAAGTGAGGCACCGAGAGACAAAATCTACAACTACTTTATTAATTCCTGACCACCAGTGATGTCGTCGAAGGTCCTGGTACATCTTTCCCACTCTTTAATGTACCTCTAAAGGGTATGTGTGGAACTCCCTCAAGACTTCCTCCTGAAGTGACACTAGTACCATAGTACGTCCTCTAACAAGGATGACGTGCTCCCCAACTTCATAAAATCCATCAGGTGCATGCCCTGTGGATATCTGAGCACGTCGTGCCTCACAGTCAGCATCCCCACATTGCGCCTCCCTAACTCACTGAAGAAGTGGAGGAGTGACTATAGAAAAGCTACTCTGTCTCTATCCACAAAGGATATCTGCAAAGTGGCCAGCTGCCCCGTCACCTCACCTAGTAGCTGTATACCAGACATCCTACTGAGTGCATATTCTACAACATTCCCCTTCCCAAGAGTATATATTATCGTGAAGTCATAGTCCTGGAGGAACTTAAGCCAATGTTGTTGTCTCAGGTTCAGGTCCTTTTGATAGAATATATATACTTGAGACTCTTGTGATCAGAGTACACAGTGAAATTATCGCCCATCTGATAGTGCCGCCAAATCTTCAAGACGAACACCACTACTGATAACTCTAGGTCATGGGTAGCATAGTTCAACTCATGTTGTATTAGATGTAGATAACCATAAGTGATCACTGCTCGCTCCTACATTAGGACACATCCGAGTCAGGTTCCTAATGCGTCGTAGTAGACTACGTACCCTACGAATTCTTCTTGAAGCCTCAAGATGGGGGCACTAATCAGCCTCTTCCTATGCTCCTGAAAACTCTAATGGAATCTCTCCAAACACATGAAGAGTTTCCCCTTCTTATTCAATGCTGATAGTGGTGATGCAATTCTATAGAAGTATGGCACAAACCTCCGGTAGTATGCAGACAATCCCAGGAAAATCCATACCTCTGTAAAAGTACTGGGTGGCTCCCAAGAAATTACTACCTCAATTTTCACTGGATCTACTGCAAATCTATCCTTCTAAATGACATGTCCTAGAAAGTGAACCTCTCAGATCTAGAACTAGCACTTTGAGAGCTTAACATATAGCTGGTGCTATCAGAGTGTGTCCAATACTACCTGAAAATGATAGGCATGCTCCTCCTCATTAGTCGAGTAGATCAGAATAACGTCAATGAAGACAACTACAAAGCAATCATGGTATGGATGAAAGATCCTTTTTATGAGTCCCATGAACACTACTGGAGAATTTTTTATTCTGAATGGCATAAAAAATAACTCTTAGTTGCCATACCGACATCTGAAATCCATCTTATGCACATCCTCTTATCATACTCTGAGATGGTGATAGCCTAATCTGAGGTCTATCTTCGAGAACCATCATGATCCATTCAGACGATCAAAGAGGTTGTCAATCCATGGGAGTGGGTACTTGTTCTTCAGAATCACCTGGTTCAGGCATGGATAGTCAACTCAAAGCCTCAAGATCTCATCCTCCTTCTTGGCGAACAGAATCGGGGCTGCCTAAGGAGAAACACTGGGCCAGATGAATCCCTTCCCCTCCAAGTCCTCTACCTGTATCCACAGCTCACAAAGCTCTATGGGTGCCATCTAATATGCTTTTGTAGATATCGGTGCCATCCCAGGGTAAAAATCAATGTAAATGTCCAGTTATCTATGAGGAGGAAGACCCAGAACATCATCAGGGAAAACAATCGTGAACTGCTCCACCACTACATGATAGCTCGGACTATCCACATCAATAGCTCTAAGTGAAAGGCTAGCCAAGTAATGAGAGATCGGATACATTGTAACACCCCAAGATTTCATAATACATTATTTCTTCAAAGTAATTCAATAACTTTCCCTACACGCAACATCGAGTTCATGCACACCACGACTTACCAAACTAGCCGTTCAAAAGCAGTTATGAATAGTATTGACTGAATTTTAAAATATATATAATCCTTATAATTTTATAATCCATATTATGAGTTTCATAGACATAATGTAAGAACCAATTCATTTTTTTCAGATAAATTTTTTTTTCAAAATATGCACTTTTACCACATTTTAATGGTGAACCCTTTTTAAATCCAATATTTGAAACTTTGATATATTCAATTTGGAAAAATAAACATCTTCTTTATAATCAGGACATAAGAATTTAGTTTCAATAAATTTTTGGTGTTTCTATGAAAACTTTCATATTTGGGTTAATAGTGACATATATTATATTTTAATTGAAAACAGGTTTTTAAATCAAAATAATTTATGGTGTTAAATTATACATTTTAATGGTTTTGAATTATAAATAGCTTATATTTTTACCATTTAATCTAATGCTAGTCATTGTAAGTAATTTTACTTTGAGATTGGACATAAACAAGTGTCAATATTTTGATAGTTATTGTTTCTTAAAAATACGTCTTTTGGTTTTGACAATGGGAATTAATTTTAAATTAATACATGAAACTTCTATGTTTTGAATTTGAAAAAATAGACTTCATTTTTGAATTCGGAGTATCAAAATTAGCTTGGGGTAAATTTTTGGTATTTTTCTGAAAATAGTCAATTTTTGATGAATAGTGAAAAACACTGAGTTACTGTTTAAAATCGACTTTTTATTTAAATAATTTTATATTTTATTTAAATTTATTTTAGGTGAAAATTAATACATAGTATGAATATATATTCCAAATAATTCATTGGAGTCATTTTGTAATAATACTATATATATAAAATTTTATTGGACTTTTCACCCTCTTTTATCCACCTCCTAGGAGAATTTGTAAATACACAGAAAACATAATTTTCCTACTTCTATGAGTGGAATTTCAAAAATCAGAGAGACATGGTTGATATCAATACGATGAATGTGGTTCAATAACATAAAAATAATTTTTTTAAATAGTAACTTTTTAATTTTATTTACCACGGTTAAAAATTAAATTGGGTAATTAAGGGTAAAATTGATATTATTCTTACACAAACACATGTCCTAATTCTATTGGATAAGTTTAATTTGACCAAAAACTACCTTAGGATTAATATATGATCCTTTAGGTCCACATGTATTAGATTAGGACATTTATTATTATTTAATTCAAAGAAGAGTTAAAAGAGTTAAAATCAAAGTTTAATAACTAAAACACTTTTAATATTGGGTTATACATAAGATAAAATAGACTATAAATATTAATTAGAAATATAATGATATTTCCAACATAATGGTTTTTTATTTATATTTTTTTTAATTATATAATTAAATTTATTTATGACACAATGATGATGTAGTAATTACCTTATTAATGGAAGATTTAAATAATTGACATTATAAATATCCAAATAAATGTAATTTGAGACTTTTTATGAATTACAATAATTTTATCAGTTATTATGACATGTTAGGGTTGGTTAGATAAATTTTATTATAAGTAATCATGCTGTTATGATTAAAAAAAACAAATACAAATTAGTGTCAAAATTGACATAAAATAGTTTTTTAAAAAATATATTATATTATTAATTGATATAATAGTCCTAAAAATCTATGGTTTGGCCAAAGGAATTATATAATAATATATATGACATTAAATAACCAATTGGTTTTCAATTTTCAATTTATATTAAGTTTATGAACTATATGATATAAAAATACAAAGAGACATGCTAAATGTCAATAAATTTAACTAAGAGTTAAATCTAAATGTAAAGGTTAATATGGTGACCTAAACCTATCTAAATCCTATTTTTTGAGTGATTTTAGACCCATACCCACCTTATCCTTTAAATAATTCATTTTTTTTCCATTAGAAACTGAAAAATAATTTATTATAAAATAATATTTTATGTTTTTCCTAAGGTGCCCCTTACCCCTCTTATAAAAATTCACTTCTACTTCTCTCATATTAACACCTCCAAAGCCATTTGGCTCGGCCAAAACCAACCCAACTATCCTCCCAACTATCCTACCTTCATCATAGATGCCTTACTTTGATCATAAATCCATCCTATGGAGCCCTGTTGATCAAATCAAAAGGAAGAACCCGAAGAATATGTAATAATTTCACAACCCTCTTTCAAGGTCTCTTATTCTGACACTTACACTATCATTGTTTTTTCCATTCGAAAATAATAAATCCAGTATCTTCTATATACTGTTATGTTATTATAAATATTGAACAAATATATTCATTATTCTATCCATATTATGAATGATAATGTCACCAAGCATGGGTACGTACGACTTACCGTCTCCATATAGTGGTGTAATTTGTTATTCAACACTATGTTATTTGGATTGACATAATGATGATTAATATGTATATAAATAATTAAAATAACATGATAATGTATCTGTAAAATTAATATACCATCCAATTCCACACCATTAAGGAAATGATATTGTTGCTCGTGCATACGTACATATTACCGTCTCCACGACGCGGTGAGATTCATTTCCATGTTCACCATTCATCAACAATTATAAAAATATATATTATTAATAAATATGTAATATATGACATAATAATGCTATTGGATATATATATATATATATATTTACTTACATATATCTTATTCACTTAGTTCTGTTCAATACGATATGAAAATGGAAGCAAAATTTATGTGTATGTACGAACTACCGTCTCCATAAATGGTGTTTGCCTTTTCATTTATATATGTCTATTATACATTTTTATTTTCTAAATATATATGATATATAAATCATGTTTTATATTCTGGAAGTATTTAAATCTTGATCTATGTGATACAATCAAGAGCAACAAGTTAAAACACGTACGATAAAGAAAACGATTATTACACGAAATGTTAATTTAACATGGATATTATTATTAAATGGGTAGTATAAAGTAATAAATTAATCATATATGATATAATAAATATTAATATGGTTCTGGTATAATTTAATAACATACTATGATCTTTATACATGAGGTTAAACGTACCCTCAACTAATGGAAAGTGCAAGGTAAGGGTTAATTCTTCAATCTCATTATTATCTGAGATTATTTATGTGTATGTATTTACTGGGACATTTTAATAAACTATGTCCATTTTTCATAAAAATGATTTTATAATGAATATTTTAAGGATTTTTGAAAGGTAATCTTTATCATGATCATAATTTTAAATGTTTTAAAGATTTAACTTTCTAAATATTTATAATTAATTTCCATGTTTTCCAACCGTTTTTAGGATTTATTTATATGGAAATGAATGTTTTGAAATGATAATTAATTTCCAAAGTTTCAAAGTGGTGTGGGAAAATTTCATTCAAAAATCTCTTTTAAATTAATTCCTTTATGAATGTGTGACTTTTAAATGATTTTATATAAAGGATATTTCTCTCAAAAGTTTTACTCATAATTTTTAACTATGTCTGCATCCTTTACTAGATATTATTTTTGATTGGGGATGATTTATTATAATACAATCTTCCATATGGTATTGAATGAGTTAAGATATGTTTGACTGTGGATGTTCTATTTTTATACCATTAATGACTTATTCTTAATGTATTGAAATTTTGTATGCTAGTTTTAATACGAATGTTTATTTTATGTTTCAAATTTTTCATATGAGGAATACAGTGGACTTATTAAGTGATGGGTGGAGCCCGCTATAGCTCCTCGATGTATCGGTAGGTCTCATGAGATAAACTAGTGTCTTGGAAAAAGTCCTTGACAAAAAATTAATTTGTAGTCTTTTCACAAGGTCTTGAATATGTGGTAATGATTTTCGGTGTTAGGCATTCACTCATTATGAAATTAGTTATTACAAGTGATTATTTTACTAGTAGAAAATACATGTGCATGTTTATGTGGTAATGTTTGATTTATTTTTTACGTATTATGTTCATGTTTATGTTTAAAAAGGCTTTTGTTTTTATCAAAAATCTTGCGTTAAAATTTTATAGCTTCTGCTAAATTATTTTCCCTTACTAGGCATCTGAGCTCGCCCCTTTATTTTGTTTTATTTTCCCAAGATTCCAAGAAGTGTATTATGATTGATATGAAGGGTTATGCTAAAGGGAATAACAGCGTTCTAAAAGAACTATCTATTCTATGTTTTATGTTTTAAATTGTAATGTAAAGTTAATGTAGGTAATCTATTTTCCAAGACTGGTAAACTGATCGGTCTTTCGGGACTTGATTCCTACTAATCTTGCCAATGTTTTAAAATAATGCACAGACTCTAGGTAACTGGGGTCAGGGAATTACAGTTGGTATCATAGGAATTATAGAAATATCCTTGAAAACTACATTTAGATAAAATCATATTAGAGCACATTTCCCTTAGACATACATTGTGGATTAGTAAAGAAGAAGTTCCTAGAATTTCGATATTTTAGAGATTTTTTTAGTTTCCCAAGAATTACATCCCTGTCTGGAAACGAGTAGGTAGAGGCGTCTCTGGCACAGATTTACCTAGGGGTAAAAACCGAAAACACAGCTTTGAGCAAGACTCAAACAGGAACTGGTTCATGACAAAGGGCCTTTCTACACTCTTGGTTACGACACTATTGGGGGATATGTTTAGGATAATTCTCATTTTCATTATAAATCATTATGAAGGATTTATGACTATATACCTTCAAAAAGAAAATATTTTTATGATTATGGATTATATCCATAATCTATTCAATTTACATTAGGTATTTTACAAGTTTGGAATTATTCACTTTAATTCATAAATTTACCTAGTGTATGCCATTATAGAGAAATGGCACCCAATAGAAGGAACTTAGAACTCCAACAATACGTATGATCCGAAGAGTAAGAATGATCATATCATTCATGGTATTAAGCCTACATTTAGAAGGGAAATATTCTCCCATGTATTCTAATCACATGAAGAAATAATATCATGTGTTAATAAGATAAGTAAATAATTCTCTGAGTCTTATGGCATTGAAGGGAAGCAAGAGAAGAAAAGGATGGTAGAGAGAAAGATGGACTAATAGAAGAGGGGAATGAAGGATTTTTCCCATATGTGATAAATGTGGAAAGAATCACCTTGGTAAATGCTTGAATGGAATGAGAGTTTTTGATATGTTTGGGGAAAAAGGACACCAAGTACGTGATTTCAATGGTAAGAAAAAAGTTTCAAATGTAAAATGCTTTATCTGCAAGGCGTTGAGACAGTATGTGACTCAATGTCCCAGTCATCAGAGTTTACCGCAAATGATGCTATTAGATAATAATCAAGTTATGATACTACCTCAGATGAAGATTAATGACTAGTGTTCTTATATTGTTATTATAGAATTATTTTATTTGAGTGTTGTATCAACAATATACTGGTTATATGAATTATGGGGATAAATAAGGATTGTACTGCAATACTATTTTATTGAGGATCTGAGATTATATTGTTCTAAGAAATGTTACATAATAGTAAGATACACTTTTTAGAGAATACATGGTTGATGTAAAGGTAATCCTTAATATAGTCCTGATAATGAGGTAGTGATTTTTGAATAAGAGAAGCTTAATTTGGATAAATTATATTGGATATTCTTAACTTCCTTGGAACTTATTAATAGTTTGTTTATTTCATCATTGTTGGAATATTAAAAATTTTTGGATATAAGGAAAATATCCAGTATTCTATAAAGAATAAGGGAGCGTGAATGTAATCAATACGGTTTTATCGTTACTCAGGGTGTTACCATGTTTTAAAATAATACATGATGAAGGTGTCCACACGTTATTACATTACAAAAAAGATTTTCATTGTGTTTAACATCCTTATAAATTTTGGACTGTGAGTTTGGATAGAAGTATTTTTGGATAAATCTAAAGGTTTGAATGGATTAAGTTTGAAATTGGATACTATTTTTAAGGTTATTTTTGGATTATTATAAAAAGGACAACACACAGACCATGTGACAACCTGTCGCGTAGGACAAAGCTCCAGGAATCGAACCAACAACCATAGTGTGATTGTGATTTATCGCCTACCACAGGACTACATGAAGTCCTTGGATTGTATAATGTTTTTTTAATGGATCTGATAGGTGAATTATAAATTCATTAATTTTGGAACCCTATCTGATTAGGATAAATTGAATACTTTTTGAAATATTTTGTAGTGAAAGATGAGTTTGTGGAAGGAATTAGTTGAAGGATGATACACAACCTGTGAAGTATATATATATATATAGATAATTTTTTTATCCCTCTTATTCTATGGGTAAATTAATTCTTAAACATTAGTGAAGGTATCGTAAAACCAAAATTGTGTTATCCTAATACCTTATGGTTTGTTGAACTGATGGAATTTGAAATCATCATAGATTGATGGATTTAATGACCTAAATTTTACACTTGTTTGTGATTGATGACATCAATCGACCTTATAAATATTTACATTTTCCCTCCAATTATTTGTATCTAATTTCCACCAATGTTCTCCTAATCGAGATCATAATTTGGTGGTGACCCTTTCTTTTTCCTCTTCCTCTTATCAAGACTAAATTTTATTAACCCGATTTCTGATGTGGGTTTTCCCACACATGTATTTTCTATTTTAAATATTTTATTTTCGAAGAACAATTTCAAATTGTTAGGATAAAATTTATAGAAGGAGGGAATAATGTAACACCCCAAGGTTTAATAATACATTATTTCTTCAAAGTAATTCAATTACTTTAAATATACGCAACACCGAGTTTAAGCACCCCATGACATACCAAACTAGCCGTTCAAAAGCAGTTATGAATATTATTTACTGAATTTTGAACTATATATAATACTTATAATTTTAGAATCCATATTATGAGTTTCTTAGACATAATGTAAGCACTAATTCATTTTTGTCAGATAAAAGAAGTATTTTTCAAAAAATGCACTTTGACCACCTTTTAATGTTGAACCCTTTTTAAATATAATATTTTAAACTTTTATATATTCAATTTGAAAAAATAAACTTCCCCTTTAGAATCAAGACATAATAATTCAGTTTCAATAAATTTTTGGTGTTTTTCTAATAACTTTCATATTTGGGGTGAATAGTGAAAATACAATATTTTAACTTAAAAAAACTTTTTTAATAAAAATAATTAATAGTATTAAATTATACATTATAATGGTTTGTAAGTATAAATAGATTGTATTTTTTCCATTAAATCCAATTATGGTGAATGTAAGTAATTTCACTTTGAGATTGGACATAAACTAGTGTCAATCTTTAGATAGTTATTCTTTCTAAAAAATACGCCTTTTGGTTTTGACAACGGGAATTAATTTTAAATTAATAAATGAAACTTATATGTTTTGAAATAGGTAAAATAGACTTAATTTTTGTATTTATAATATCAAAATTAGATTAGGCTGATTTTTTGGTATTTTTCTAAAAACATTCAATTTTTGATGAATAGTGAAAAACACTGAGTTATTGTTTAAAACCAGCTTTTTATTTAAATAATTATTTATTTTATTTGTATTTATTTTAGGTAAAAATAGATACAAAATAACTATATATTTTCAATGTAATTCATTGGTGTTATTTTATAATAATTTTAGATATATAAAATTTTATTGGACCTTTCACTGTCTTTTACCCACCTCCTAGGAGAATTTTCAAATTCACACAAAACATAATTTTACCGCTTATGTGAGTGTAATTTCAAAATTCCAAGAGGAACGGTTTATATTAGTTATAAAAATTTGGTTCAATAAGATAAACATATTTTTTGGTGAACAATATCGTTTTACTTTTATTTACCACGGTTAAAAGTAAATAAGGTAATTAAGGGTAAAAATGATATTATTCTTACACTAAAACATGTCTTAATTCTATTGGATAAGTTTAATTAGACCAAAAAACAACCTTAGGAATAAAATATGATCCTTCAGGTCCACTTGGATTAGATTAGGACATTTATTATTATTTAATTCAATGAAGAGTTAAAAGATTTAAAATCAAAGTTTAATAACTAAAGAACTTTTAATATTGGTTTATACATAAGATAAATTCGACTATAAATATTAATTATAAATATGAAAATATTTCCTACATAATTTTATTTTATTTATAATTTTTATACATTAAATAATTAAATTTATTTAGGACACAATGATGATGTAGTAATTACCGTATTAATGAACTATCAAAATAATTGACATTATAAAGATCAAAATAAATGTAATTTGAGACTTTTTATAAATAAAATTAATTTTATAGGTTATTATGACATTTTAGCGCTGGTTAGATCAATTTTGGTAGAAGTAATCATGCTGTTATAATTTTAACAAAAAAACAAATACCAAATAGTGTCAAAATTGACATAAAATTGTTTTTTTCAAAATTATTACATTATTAATTGATATAATAGTCCTAAAATTATACGGTTAGGCGAAAAAACTAATATAATAATATATATGATATTAATGAACAAATTGGTGTTTGATTGGAATTTTATTGTAAGTTTATTAACCATATAATATAAATATACAAAGAGACATTGTAAATGTCAAACTATTTAACTAAGAGTTAAATCTAAAGGTTATGGTTAATATAGTGACCCAAACCTATATAAAACCTATTGGTTGAGTGTTTTACGACCCATACCCACCTTATCCATTAAATAATTAATTTTGGAGCCATTAGAAACCGAAAATGAATTTATTATAAAATAATTTTTTAAGTTTTTCCCAAAGTGCCCCTCACCCCTCTTATAAAAGGGCACTGTTCCTTCCCTCAAATTCACACCTCGACAGCCATTTTTCTTTGAAACACCCTTCCCAAATATCCTCCAAACTATCCTATCTTCATTCTAGAGTCCTTCATTTGGTCAAAAATCCCACCTAAAATGCCCTTTTGATCAAATCAAAAGGAAGAACCCGAAGAAGCGGCAATGATTTTACCACTCTCTTTCAAGTTCTCTTATTCTTACACTTACTCTTTCTTTGTTGTTTCCATTATAAAATAATAACTCCAGTATCTTCTATATAATATGATGTTATTATATATATGGCACAACTATATTCATTATTCTATCCATCTTATGAATGATAATGTCACCTTGCGTGTGTACGTACGGCTTACCTTCTCCACACCATGGAGTAATTTGTTATTCCACACTATATTATTTGGATCGATATAACGATCAGTAATATGTATATAAATAATGAAAATAACATGATAATGTCTCTGTGAAATTGATATACCATCCAATTCCACACCATTAAGGAAATAATATTGTCGCTCGTGCATACGTACGGATTACCGTCTCCACGACTCGGAGAGATTCATTTCCACATTCACCATTAATCGATGATTATAAAATTATATATTACAAATAAGTATGTAATATATGACATAATAATGCTAATATATATATTTATATATGTACATACATATGTATTATTCACTTAGTTCCGTTCAACGCCATATGAAAACAGAAATAGTGTTTATGCGTACGTACGGACTACCGTCTCCATAAACGGTATTTTTAATTTCATATATATGTATATTATAAATATTTATATTATAATTATATATGATATATAAATCATGTTTTATATTCTGGAAGTATTTATATCTTGATCTATGTGATACAATCAAGAATAAAAAGTTTAAACACGTATGATAAAGAAAGCGATTATTACCCGAAATGTTAATTTAACATGGAAACTATTATTTAATGGGTAGTATAAAGTAATAAATGAATCATGTATGATATCATTAATATTAGTATCATTCTGTTATAATTTAATAACATATTACATTCTTCATATAGGAGGTTAACTGTACCCCCAACTAAAGGAAAGTACAAGGTAAGGGTTAATTCCTAAATCTAAATATTATCCAAGATTGTTTATGTGTAAGTATTTATTGTGACATTTTTATCATCCATGTCCATTTTTCATAAAAAATTATTTCAAAATGAATATTTTAAGGATTTTTTAAAGGTACTCTTTATCATGATCCATATTTTAAATATTATAATGATTTATCTTTCTAAATATTTTTATTTAATGTCCATGTTTTCCAAATGATTTTAAGGATTTATTTATATGGACATGAATGTTTTCAAATGATAATTATTTTACAAAGTTTCAAAGTGGTATGGGACACTTTGATTCAAAATATCTCTTTTAAATTACTTCCTTTATAAATATGTGACTTTTAAATGATTTTACAAAAAGGATATTTCTCTCAAAAGTTATACTCATCATTTTCAACTATGTTAGCATCTATTACTGGATATTATTTTGGATTGGGGTATATTTTTTATAATACAATCATCCATATTATATTGAATGAGTTATGATATGTTTGACTGTATATGTTCTATTTTTATACCATTCATGCTTTATGGTTAATGTATTGACATTTCGTATGCTACTTTGAATACGAATGTTTATGTTATGTTTCAACTTTTTCATAAGTGGAATTCAGTGGTCTTAGTAAGTGATGGGTGGAGCCCTCTATAGATCCTCAATGCATTGGTAGGACTAATGAGAAAAACTAGTGTCTTGGAACAAGGACTTGACAAAAAATTTACTTGTAGTCTTGCCACAAGGCCTTGACATTGTGGTAATGATGTCCGATGTTAGGCATTCCCTCATTAAGAAATTAGTTATTACATGTGATTATTACACTAGTATAATATCCATTTTCATGTTTATATGGTAATGTTTGAATTATTGTTTCCATAATATGTTCATATTTATGTTAAAAAAGGTTGTTTTTTATCACACATCTTGACTTAAATGTTTATAGCTTCCGCTAAATTATTTACCCTTACTGGTCATCTGAGGTCACCCCTTTCTTATGTTTTATTTTCTTAGGATTCCAAGAACTGTATTATGACTGATATAGAGGGTTAAGCTAAAGGGAATAATGGCGTTATTAAAGAACTATATATGCTCTATTTTATGTTTGAAATTGTAATGTAATGTTAATGTATGTAATCTATTTTCCAAGACTGCTAAACTGATCATTCCTTTGAGACTTCATTCCTTGTAATAATGAAAATGTATTAAAATAATGTACCGGCTTTGGGTAATTGGGGTCGGGGTGTTACATGAAATCTCCTCCGAGTAAGACCATCCTACAATGCAAAGGCTCCCTTCTCGCCGGTGAAGGTAAACCTGGTCCCATCTGTGTGGACACACCACACCTTGCGCCTAATACTGTCAATTTGATAATGGACTGTAGATAAATATTCCATACCCAAGAAGACGTCTTAAGGCATTGACACTGCTACTAGGATATCCCGGCTGAAGATATCGCCTCCTAGAGTAAGCTCACATTGCCAGCACCAGTGCGTAATCGTCGAATCCACTCTGGTAGGAGTCTCTAGCCATATGAATCAAGACAACGGCTCCGTCAGAATCTCCGAGCTCCGAACGAGGGTAGTGGAAATAAAATAATGACTGGAACATGTGTCTATAAGTACTACCACTATGGTGGACTAGACATAGATCATACCTCGTAGCATCTCCAAAGTGTTGTGGTCATTGGCCTCAGCTGCCTGGAGTAGAGCTCTCCCATGTCCACCTGCTCCCTGCAGTCGGGGCGGCCCACCTGGTGGAGGTGGCGGTAACCCCTCGAATCATCGTCCACTGACTGCTACATGACTGGATCTTCTGCCACGTCTTCCTGCTCCCTGTGGACCTCCTCAGTCAAATGTCTATCTCAATCTGGGTAGTCCTTCGACCATCTATTGATCATCCGAACGACGAGTCGGATCGTCATGATCCATGTGACCATGACCATCGCATGCGTAACACTCCCACTCCTGGCATGACTGGATCTGCTTCGGGTGCCCCACACAACAGATCCTAAGTAATGTGATCGTCCACCTCTAGGTATAGTCCTCTTGGACATCTATGATGTCTACTTACAACCAGCTACAGAATACACCGCTACGTGATGACTGGTAATGGGCCTCGTTGCTGGGGAATGCTTAGTATGGAATCTCTCCACCAAGAGGGATCTCTCTAACACTGCTGCCTATGTCGAAATTCCGAGTGAGACCATCGAAGCTCTAATCTCCAACCTGAGTCCCTTCTCGAAGGTCCTGTCCCTGACGAATGGGTCCCGTACCATATCGGTGAAAGAACGTGAGATGTTAGTGAACCTTGTTGAGTATTAGACCACATTCATGGTGCCCTGCTACAGATGATGTAACTTTGATATACGCACTGCGCAATGTGTCTCTAGGACAAACTCTTCCTGAAATAGGCTCTTGATGTCTGCCCAGAGAAGTGCCTTCCCGTTATGAACCTGGAGCATCGAGATCCTCCACCTGCCTACTACTGCCTTTAAAAGGATGGTGGCAAGGATCACCATGATGTCTTCTAGTGTCCATAACAGTAGGAAAACATTCACCAATGCCTCCAGCCAATCCTCAGCCACCTGTGGGTCCATCTCTCCCCTGAACCTGGGTGGCCTCTAGTGCTGGAACTTGTGCAATGTGATCATGTGGTGTGCAATGTCTACTTTTGAGGCTGGTGGCATTAATGGCCCAATGGGGAGTGGCACCGTTGGTGCCTCCGTTGGTTCATGTACTAGAAAAGGTACCATCACTGAGGCCTCATCACTCGATGGGATATCAGTGAGTACAACTCTCAAAACTCTAGCTGGCTATCTGCGTGGAGGAATCCTGGAAAGAAACATGTGTACCACGGTCAATAGGTTATTCCTTGTGAGATTAAAGTTATAACTAGTGAGATGACTAGGAAGATCAGAATGAAATTTTTTGAAAACACACACGCACTCAGTGTTTTCCTGCACTGAGGTGGAGATCAGAAGACAGGGTCCTGGTGTATGGATATATCGGCCACCGCACCAATACTGGACTACCTGAACTGAAAACAACACTCATTACGGACACCTCTGATACCAATTTGTCACAACCCATCCCCCGAGACCCATTCCGTGACTACCCAAAGCCCACATTCCATTGGCTAGGGGTTGTCGACTATAAACAAAGGTGTAATTCCCTAAATTTGGGAAGGAATTGTCTTTATAATCTATAAACACACACATACACACAAGAAAGCACACTACTCGATAAGGAACACCAAGTACAACTTTATAATGAAAGAGTGATAAAAGTAAAAAGGGGGACGAAATACAAGACCAACAGTAAAGTATATGAAACTGAAAGTACAAGTACAACTGAAGATACCGGAAAATAGCAACTGGGTCATCCTCTACGGTTCCTACCTGAAGGGTAGGTATAGATCACATGCTCAGCACTCCCCATATGTCCGTCTCCTCGATGAAATGACTCATCATAGGGTCCACCTCTGGGTACCATCCAGTCTTGTTACCCTCAGCCTCAGTCAGCGCTGTCCATCGTCTGCATCCAACACAACAAGGTGCAGGCATAACCCATGTAGGGGATAGTATAACGATACTCAGTAGGGACCCCGAGACGCTCTAGGTCTCACAAAATCCAACAAGGATAAAACAAAAAATATGAAATTAACAGATAACCACAATTAGGTATATGACCATACATATACCTATGTTATCAAGGAATCCATCTCAATCATATGGAAAACACAGAGGTTCTGACTCAACTCACATCATGATTTATTCTAGGGGTATTCTCAAGTAACATTTCCAAACACAATGTCGATCACCTCAGCTCTTGAGAAATCCTCCTTTATCGAGTAGAATGGGCCTACAACATCGCACAACGTCACTTCCCACTAACCTTAGACTACTGAGGTACTTCTTATGTCGAGTAATGTTGGTCTGCCACATCACACAGTGGTACTCCCCACCGTGGGTCTACCTCATCACACCGAGGCGGTCCCCCTTGTAGCCTGCTGAGGTAATCCTCCTATCGAGTATCGTGGGTCTGATACAACACCAAGGCGCTACCCACTATGGGTCTATTGCAACACCAAGGTGCTCCCCACTGGGGTAGTCGAGTCACTCCGAGTCGAAACAGTCAGTAGCCAAAAAGTCTCTGCTAGCCACTAGGTCTCTGCACTATGCTCGCTCATCTCTTGGAGGATACGTTCCAAAAGCTACTGGTGAATACTCCAACTACCACGAAGCCCCATGAAGAAGTGTCATAAAGGTACATCATGTCATAGGTGTCTTGACGCAATAGACAACGTGTCAATCAGATAACTAGTCTACGAGTTATTATCATTTTAGTCCCAGGGTCCCGGTTGGATTTGTGGTCGATCCAGCCTAATAGTTCCCCATATCAAACCAAAACATAGTGGGGTATCACTCAAAGGTACCATCTCACTCTATGATTTCCAGTGCCGCTGATGGTTCATCAAACGGATGTCCAGCGCCAATGTAATGTCCAATGGAAGTAAAACGGTCATAGTGGGTCCGGGTCCGGTCCGACCCGGCCTCACCCACTGGGTCCGGCCCGGCCCATTGCGTGGCCTAGCCCATTGGGTTCGGTCCACCCCACTGGGTGGCCCGACCTGTTGGGTTCGGCTCAACGTCGGAGAGGGTCCGTAGAGGCAGCTCGACTTCGGAGGGTGCCGCAAGGGCAGCTCGGCAGTGGAATGGATCAACCTTGGGCCGGATCTGCTCAGGGAAGCTTTAAAGGCCGCAGAGAGGGTGGCTCGGGGGGTTGGAGGGATGTGAAGAAGGCACAGTGGTGGAAGCAGCTCAGATCATCCCGGACAGCGGCGCGACTCGGCGGATGGTGGCACATCTTAGCGGACGGCAGCGGCATGACAACTCGGCACAAAGGACTATGTTAGTGCAGTAACTCAACACGGTGGATGGAAGTGGTGCGATAACTCGACACGACGGTGGCCCGACAAGGGGGTTCGGCCCAGGGTGGAACGGAGGCCCAACACAATGGATCGGCATGGCAGCTCGGCACGATGGCAGTGTAGAGAGGGGGTTTGGCCTGGGGCAGTGCGGCGGCTCTGTCCGGCCATGGGTGGCTTGTTCGGGAGCGGGGCCGGTTTGGCCAGCAGGGCGAAGCACCACGGGGCGACGTGAGGCACATATGCCGCGGGGCGGCGCGGGTCGCGGATGCCCCAGGGGTTAGTGCTGCTGGTTGCGGATGTCGCGGGTGGCAGCGCCGTTGCATTCATCACCTTCATCACCTTCCGGCATTTCGAAGAAAACATCAATGAATAATAACGGAGGGGTCATGCCAAATTTGTTTGGCCCTCGGACTACGTGTTTAGTGTGATAGAAAGTGTTTCACAAAGAATGAAGCTTGAATGTGTATGGAAGATATTTTAAAACACCATTTTCTACAACCCACGACAATCTCTATTCCCTATCCCGCAAACGATTTGGAAGGGGAGAACATGGAATATGATAATAAAATATAAATAAACCCCTATCTCATTCACTTAATGATGTTGGCACAAGAAGGTAGTACGGTCACCAATTCACCATAGATGATGATGTCCCTCGACAGAAGAATTCCTAAGGAAGATGGCCGAAGGGGGTCAGCATTCTTCATTGGTTGATCGTTCTTTGTTAGTGGAGCATTCTTCGTGGAAGAACATGTTCTTCATTGAAGAGATTTATCCAAAGAGCTCCTTCCTCCCAATTCCACCAAAGATGCTAAGGATAATTGATTAATTTACCTATTTAGTTCATTGGAAGAAATTCAAAATATCCTTATCAATTAAATAGGTAGGAATATTAATGGTATGTTCATTGGAATAATTAATGTGGAGGAAGTTAAAAGGCTCTTCCACATTAATTAGGGGGATTGAGAGGTGTTTCTCCATAATGAGGGGAGTTCTAGAGGTTTAGGCCTCAGGTGGTCCCCACCACCATAACCCCTCATGGGAGGTTAGGTTCGGGTGGTCCCCACCTTCTAACTTCCACATGGAGGTTTAGTTCCGATGGAACACACCTCCCTACGCCCACATGGGTGTTGCAAATAAAAATAAAATATCACAGACATTTATTTTTATTTTATTCTTACACGAAAAATCCAAAAACTGACTTTCACCCTCGGCCCACTACTGTCGAGGTGAATGTCCCCTTAAGAGAATACCATCGTTGCGAGTTCAACAGTGCCCTTAGATTTCAATTCCAAGCACCAGTTCAAATGTTATAAAAAAACGATTGAACGTTTACTGAACATACAAGAAAAAAAGTTCTGAAATTCATTCCGGGCACTCTAGGCCTCAGAATCACGTGCCGCCAATTTTCATGGACCCATAAAAAAAATACAATTTATTTAAAAGAAATTTACATGGAATTTTCAAGTTTTACACTTTTCATCCTTTTGATTTTTCCCCATGGACACAATGAATTTACTCGAGTCTCCATTATCCTTTTGACCATTTCTCCCTTCTTGGGTTGTGGAGTCCTTTCACCAGAATTCCTTTCAAACTATCCATTGATAGTTTTCCATTACTCTCATCACCTGATTCAAACTCATTTTGAACTGAAGATGGTTCTTGGATATCAAATCATTTAAAGTGGTTTCCCAAATATAGCAAAGGGGCTTCCCAGATGGGGATCAACATGCATGATGATTTTGACCTTACTAATTTAATCTCAAAGTCTGGATGGATTCCATTGAATGGTACATTCAATTAGGATGTGACATTTTTTATAATAGTTTTTGGGTCAAGGGAACTCAAAACACTAACCTCTTATGACCCCCAGTTCCATGTCTCAATTATTGAAGGCAAACCTTCTCCTAAAAATTAGAATTTAATTTTATTTATTTTTCAATAGTGTCTGGAAGTACATCCTCATCCCAAAAAAACCCTTCTTGTTTTCCAGTTCGAGTTGGCTCAGCCTAAACACTGTTATCATGCACAAAAAGTACTTTTACAAGGGCCCCCCTTAAGTATAAAGGGATATATGTAGGACCTTCTCATGTATAGTATCACCAATTGAAGAAATCATACATTTACCAAAGAAAACTACCTCTATTCGTAAGTCCACTAAACTATAATCCCATTCCTGTTAAGATCAAGGGCCCTACAACTAGATTTGTAAACCCATTCCTAGTTTTAGGTGGCCAAATCCATCAACCACCGTTGGATTAATAGCCAAATAACCATGAGGAAAACAAATATTTGGTTTATTAGTCTCCAAATGGTTCTATGAAGTTGAATCGATCTCCAGTGACATAAATTCAAGATGTTACTCCCTGAAATAACATGGACGAACCAAACTATTCCCATCACAATTAATAACCATATCCTTCAACTGTACATTTGATTGATCTTATGCCTAAGATGACACAATGAGGCCAGGTACCCAAGCCATCCACATGATACATAGTAGTTAGTCCATGAATTTTAGAAAGCTACCCTCTTCCACCAAAATTCCACTCTGACTAAAATCCAAACCAAATCCAGTGGTTCCTTTAAGACATTAATATTGACACAAATACCTGGGAATAAATGATGGCTAACATCATCCATTCGGTTGTACCAGAATAGTAATATACTAATAGGAAACCTGAGAACCTTTAAAATAGAGGGATTTTGAAGTAGAAGAGGGAGTTTTGGGAGAGTTACCTAAATTTATGAGGATGGGTGATCGTGCTTTAGGTCGAAATATAAAGACCAATATAAGAGGAAGAATGAACAACCGTTTCATTTCTGGGGGGCACTGGACCACCTAGAAACCAAGTCTATGTCGGTTGAAAACCTAGCCATGATGAGACATATATCAAATATCCAACCAATACCTAATCCTTTAAACTAAAATATTCAAAGATGAAACATTCAAACTCGTCAATTTATGGTCTCCGTTGATGAAAATGAGCCACCAAATTTAGGTTGAAGAGATTTGAAGAATTGGAGAACTTCAAAAGTGATAATGGAAGCTGAGGTGAGCCTTAGTATAAATTAAAAAATTGATTCATAGATTATCTCCTAATAATAAACATGGTTTCTTTGGGGATATATTTATTTCTAAATCATTCATAATGTTTTGAATGGAAAATGTGAATTATCTTAATAATATTCACTGAGTCTGTCAAACCAGTTGTGCCACAAGGCCTGTTTGCATTCACCAATTTGGGTTAAAATAATTTACCATTTTGGATTTATTATCCCAATGAAACTCTATTTTAAAACCACATAAACTTGTAGTATGTAGATAGAGAAGTATTTCGAGGAAAAACCATGTAATATATTCCTGACTAAAAATTTAAAATGTTCTTGTATACCTATCTTCAAAGTCCATTATAGGGTCATGTTCCCTAATATATGTTTTACCAAATCTAGTTCCCATGGGTTTTACTAAACTTCCTCCGATACCAACTGTAGCACCCCAAACCCAGTAGTCTGAATTCCATGTCTACTTTTATATATTGAAATAAGATATATAGAATCACATCCCGACGGATCATATTGTTCATTAATCTTAGAAAAATAGATACATACATGAATTCACATCACATTATAAAAAATTTTATACACCAAATATTTTCTTTGAAAAAAATATTAATCATCTTAGAATATCCCTGTATATCAATTAAAAATATTCATCCTACTATAGGGAAAATAATACATAAGAAATGGGTTATCTCTATTTCTCAATAAGGGTAAGCGTACAACCGAAGCAAAGAATAAATAAGACATAATCAATATTGAAAGGTAAATAAACGAAACATGTAAAACTTAATCAATACCTTGAGAATAATAAGTAAGTAATAAATAATGATAAAATAATATTGTATAAATAATCACATGATTTTGAAAAATAATGTGGGATATTCTAACTAATTAAATAATCACATGGAATATAAATAACAAAATTCAAAATGTTAGAATGCATAATGTCGAAAATCTAAACATACTGTAGAGGTCTTGTGCCAAGAAATCAAATACTATAGATGAATTTTTATATTACATTTATATAAATGTGTAAGGCATTGGTCAAAACCCATTCAAGATTATCTCATGATATCTTCCAATGCATCTAGGTGCAATAACATGCCCTTCCCAACCCTTACGATGTCTAATGAATTCCTTATATAATAGAGGTGAAAAATAATTCACATAAACATTCATATTTAAAACATAAGACAAAATATTTTTAGTTTCACCTATGAATAAAGATAATCATAAACCATCCAGAGTAAAGTGAATGGTATCAAAACAATACATCCCCAATCAATCTAATTATAAATCATCTAGAGAAAACATGGTTTTGGAAAATTAAAACAAGATACATTTTATTCCATTTTTTAAAATTTCAAAAATGGTTGATTTTTTTTCTAACAAATCATTTGGATAATGTTAATAAAATTGATAACATTTTTAGAAAACATAGCTTTGGAAGAAATTATGTTTTTGACCGAAGAGGGAAATAAAGTCATATTTCCATAAAAACATTTTTTAGTCATTTTAAGTAAAACAAAGTGAAAAAATTGTACAATTAAGAGAAAAAGATCATGAATAACTATAAGATAAGAAAATAGAATAATTTTAATATAGACATATCAAATAATTCCCTGAAGGGATACTTAAATAAAAAAATTCTGAATAATGATGTGCCTTTGAAATGAACCCTTAACACATTGGTAAGTCATGTATTATAATCCCCATGAATGAAATAAATTTAAATGTAACATTAAATACCATGATTATAAATTAATTCCTGATATAAAATACAAAAGGGTAGTGTATTCACCATAAAAATTAACTATTGAATATGGTGTGTCTATCACAAAAAGTAAAAGTGAGATGAGAATCCCATTCCTTGGGCCCAAATTGTCACACCAGTTATTTATATTCTAAAAAAATAACATTATGTAAAATATTTAATTTCATAATAACCTTTTCAATGTTTAATATTCTTTTTATTTCACTTACTACCATGTTATATTTGATTACTTAATAAATTAATTTTACATTATATGTTTCAATGATATTTGATTTGTGTCTCAAAAATGAATTTTGTAGGATAAATGTGGTTAAAGAGGTAATTATTGAAACATAAAATGATTAATAATAATTCAATAATCATCATACATATACATAAATTATACTTCTAAAACCAATCATTAATGATGTTTATGAAAAATTAACTATGCTATAATCATGGAGATGATAGGTCGTACGTGCTCTTGAGTAACGTTTACATTTTTCAATGATTATTATGGAGATACGTTAAGTTATATTATATATTTATATAATGATAATAATATATTATATACCATTTTATTTTCCAAATATATTTCTAAATATCATTCATTTTTTGTGGTGATGAAAAGTGTTTCATATTTCTTTGTGAAGGCGGCCTTCCACACATACATGAATGGGGTTATCATTTCTCACTGTATGAAAGAAAATGATATATTTTCTTTTAAGAATTATAAATATTTAATGAATATCATAATTATGCCATTTATATGAAATTTATTAAATTAAAATTGTCATTATTTTCTTTCCATTTAAGGCGTTAGTGAAAGATGAATCATATCGCTTCATGAGATGATAATCCACCATACACATGAGAAAAATTATCATATCTCTTAAGGAATGTAAGGTAAGAAATGTTTTATGATATAATTATTAAATATGTATAATTATGTCAAAAATATTATATATATATATACATTATATTCCTCATTATACATAACCATGATAGAAGGTTATGGAGAAATGGATGACATCAGTTTGTGAGGAAATAGTTCCCCATACACACGAGCGACATTATCATTTCCCTTTTGAGGGAAGAGGAGATGGATATTTTTCATTACCACAAAATAATAATATCAAAAAATAATTTATATAATTTTGTTATTATATAATCATAATTTAATAATATTTTAAGGATGTGGAAGATGAAAGAAATGAAAAACAAAAATTTAGGCATTTTACCTCTTCTCAAACCACCTTTTTTGGATTATACAAAAAGTATTCATAACATAAATTTCTGAAAAAACAACTTTAGGATGAGGGGATGAATTTTTGGGAATTTATTTATTCATGGATAGAAAATGAAAAATGGATTGAAGGTGTGATGAATAGAGGAGTGTGGGTGTCCTTTTATAGGTAAGGTGAGTGGCATAAATGTACTTTTAAAAGAAAAATGTGTACCCACATCATTCACATGAAAAAATGATACAAAATGGAATATTATTGTTATTTTGATATTATAAGGTATGAATATGTCAATAAAACCTATTTTAGAATAATATTTGGTAATGTTAACCCCCAATATTTTAGTATAACCCCCGATAATCCAATTTTTACCTTAACCACGGTAGATAATATTTAATGTTTTTACTATTCATTTAGCTATAAAAATAAGATGAACTTATTATATAATATATATTATTCTGACTAAAAACATTAAATCCATTTTTCCAAATTCCATTCGCATAATTGTTATTTTTTTAAAATTAATCTTGTAGAAGGGATGAGAGCAAAGATTTTTAGAAAGAAAATATTCAAATGTTTATCCAAATTCAATATGAAAATGATAAAAATGAACTGAATTGGATTAACTTATATATAAGTGAACAAATTTTACCTTAAAACCAATTTAAAATAAAATTTAACATCATTAAACAATTAAATGAACTTATAGTTTGGAATTAAAATTCAATATTTTTTAATATTGATAAAAAAGTAAATTTTGTAGAAAAATAAAAATAATTAATCCTAAGAGAATTTTGATAAAATTATTAAAAAAATGAAGATAATTTTATCAAATTAATTTATTATAATTTCTAATAAGTATTTTTAAATTATGTGCACCAATCGTAATAAAATTGCCTTTTAGAAAAATACGAATTTTAAGAATTTTTTATCTTTAAAATGTTTCTAATTTTTATATAATGAATATATATCCAATTTATTTATTTTAACCATATATAATGTAAAAACTAGTCCCCACCCACCAGTTTCCCTGCAGACACATGGTCCCCACCCTAGGGCCCACCCACGTGCTCGAACGAGTCATATGACTAATGATTGTCCCCACATGTCAACACATTTCCTTTCCAGTGTTCTTTGTTCTCACTCGCACACACCCTAGGAAACATCCCAGATGGTCATTCATCCTGGTCACTACTCTAGGACAATCAAACTTAACTATGGAATTCTAATCAGACAGTCTCTTGAAAAGGAAAGTGCACCTTGTTGATATGAGTCTTATCAATTAGTCATTTAACCCTTTATCATCATTCGGAGGTGTTACTATCACCCCCCTTTAAGGAACAACGCCCTCGTTGTGGTCCCTAAATCTCAACCTAGGTAGTGCTCCACACTTAAGGCTGGGTTCCTCCTTTGATAAGAAATATATCAACTAGGTCCCGATCATAGAACATAAACCCCACCTTAAAATGGTCGTCGGGTCTTGGCTTGCCAGGTATAACCATTTGCCCTGCAGACATGTGGTCCCCACCCAAGGTTCCACCCATATGCCTAAATGGGTCATCTGACTAATGATAGTCCCCACAGTCCAACATAAGTTTTTTCCAGTGTTCTTTTTCCTCACTCACCCACACCCTTGGAAACATCCCAGAAGGCCCCCCATCCCGATCACTACTCTAGGCCAAGCATAGTTAACTATGGAGTTCTAATCAGGCAGACTCCCGAAAAGAAAGGTGCACCATGTTGACATGAGTCATATCATTTAGTCATTTAACCCTTTATCATCATTCGAGGGTGTTACATATAAACAATATAATTTTTATAATTTGGTTTTCACTATTCATATATGTCAATTTAACAACTAGGTTACAATGATAATGTTTAGATAATTATCTTTTAATTGAGTATCATGTTCCCTTAAAACCCATTTCAACGTTAACTGAAAGATATCAATGAGATTTCATTTATTTAAAAATAAATATATAATAAAGTATCGAGAATTTATATTACCTTATAGAAGTTATGTGTCATACACTCTATCGAATATGATGTTCATATTTTAAAATCTCGAGGTGTTATTGTATGCACACCGATTTCATCGAAGTATGTATCAATGATATGAGATGAAGTAAAAGTAACATATGATGAATCCGTGAAGAAGTATCTCAAGCAGATTGAAAATATTTATATATTTTTACATGTTTTTATCTATTATATTCTTAATTTCCACGACATTAAACCTTAAAAGAACATCTATATTGTTAAATTTTGTCCCATGCAATGAAAATTTTATGAAATAAAAAGGAGGGCTTCCACCATTGGTATCAAATGATGGTTTAATTATTTATAGAAATTTTAATAATAAAACAATAGAAAAAAACTATGTATTTTTCTATGTAGAGGAAAAAATCATGGCATTTTGGTGAATTATAAATTAAGTGGTTTTGAATAAAATACATCCCTTCCAAGATATTAAAAATTGGATGTGGCTCTAGAATAGTTATTCCATGTGGTAATAACCCTGAAAAGGGATCATTGACTAGTAATTGATGTTCACCAAGTGAAACAAAATTGATGCACTAATGGTTTGACATTCCCAAGGTACATTCTCTATTCAAACAAAATTTTCCCGAAACCATTATATTGGATATAAATATAATGTAAAACATTATTAGGATTGAAGTATATCATCCCAGAAGCATTTTATTGAAATATTTTAGGATTAGGATTTCCTCTAAAATGGTTATTATAAGATTCTAAATAGTATTAAATTTCTTATTTAGGTTTTCTCCTTCTATAAAAATGGAAGGAAATAGAAGGACTCGTGTATAAAATGGATGTAATGGATAATTTTATGAAAACATTCCCAATATGGGGGGGCAGTTTTAGAGTTCAAAACATCATAATGATGATGAGTTATTTTACTCAGTCGAGGAACAAAAAAAACTGTGGGGGGAACCCTGCTTCAACTAGGATGGAACAACTAGTAGTTGAATTCTTCAGGTGTTAATGAACACTTATTTTTAGTGGAACCTACGATCCAATGATTGCAGAATAATGGATCAATACTGTAGAAAATATCTTTCATGTACTCCATTATTTTTAGTAATATAAAGTTGTATTGGTCATATATCACCTAGAAAGAGAAGCTAATTAGAGGTGGACACAGACCAATAACCATAATCCAAGGGACAAGGTAGATTCCATGTGATGGTATGACTTCAAAATGGTCTTTTTTATCATGTATATTCTTCTGATCCTCTAGAAAAAATAGGGAGGTAATTACTCAAGTTGAATTAAAGGGAAAATGAATCGATTGGGAATTCTGAGATGAAATTTACAAGGATTTCATGTTACGATTCTATCATTATCATCGATTCTGATGGGAAGACATATAAATTATTTAGTGGCTAAAGAATCCATCTTGGAATGCTATGGAAATATCAAACTTTTTGAGTTATGAAGATATGATACTATGTGAATTTAAAGTTAAAATGGATTTTAGAGATTCCTAATAGACTCATCAACAGAATGAATAGAAGAGAAGGATGTAAATCTATTTTGGGTACAATCTGATTGCAATGAAATTACAACCTCTGATGTGCAATAAACATGGGAGGAATAATTTGGGGAATTGTTTACAAAAAAGTGGAAGGTGCTACTAGTGGTGAATATATGGAAACATATATAAAATTTTCCATATAGATATAAACCATAAATAATTTGTTTCCACTAACAAATAGAATATGGTGTAACAACAACCTATTGGGGAATTCTTAAAGTGTGGGCAGCATGGTTATTTTACTAATTAATAATCAAATCATAAGATAATTGTGGGAAAAATCCATAAAACCTAGGCATTTACAAGGGATAATATTCATGATTTTTTAATTAATATGGATAAAGTTCAGGATCCAAATGATTTTATGGCAGGTACTCTCATCTTAAACTCAGAGATAGTGGGTACATTGTATGAATCCAGTTTTACACACTATTTAATTTCTCTCTAGTTTATAAAGAACATCATGTCAATCAATAAAACGTGATTGGTAATTTTTTTGTTAAAACTAATGAAGTAACTATTCAAGAATAGAAGATATATTGGGATTTACCTATTAACTTTTGTGTGTGTAATCTCTCCACAAACTTGGTGGTCATTCCAGTGATGTAATTTTATATAATACATGGGATATATTTTTTTGTCAAAGTATAAAGAAAATAAAAAATTTAGATGAATAGAGATTTCAGTATTATTGAAGGGGAATACTTTTACCATCTTCAAATGGGATATTTTAGGGCATGGGTCTTTCTAAGAACCAACTCTTATTTCCTTATTTATGGAAATTATTTCTAAACAAGAAGAAGAAGAATAAGAAAGAGAAAGTCTAAAGAAAGTAATTATTCCCAATATTAGGGAATAAATTGATATATTTTGTAATAAATTACTGGGACCTCCCCTTGAAGAATAGGCGGAGTTCTAAATTGAACAAATACATGGATCTATTCCAATATCAAATACCCCATATATAATGGAATACATGGATTTATAGGCATTATAGAAGAAACTTTAGGATCTTTTGCAGAAGGGTTTTCTTTAATAATGTCTATCTCATTGGAGAGAAATTACTCTTGTTTTAGAGAAGATGAATGTATCAATGAAAATTTAAATTTATTATAGAGAACATATTGGGATTACAGTGAAAAATAAATATTCTCTTCAAAGGATTAATGATTTGTTTTACCAACTTCATAGATCTCAATTATTTTCCATGTTTGTTATTGAGTCTAGTTACCATAAATTGAGGGAGAAGAAAGAAGATATCCCAAATACAACCTTTCTAATAAGATATGGTAATTATGAGTTTTTTGGTTTTTCATTTGTATTGATAAATACTTCATCCATATTTATGGATTTAATAAATCAAGTTAATAGAGACTACCTAAATAAATTTAGTGGTCTTTGTGGATTATTTTATGATATATTATAAACGTTATGATTATATGAGGGTATTACAAGGGTAATATTGAAACATATGAGGAAATAGATTATTTCTTTCAAATTCATAAAATTTCAGTTCTGGTTACAATAAGTCAAATTCTTGGGAAACATCATGTCCAGTGAAGGAATCTTAGTGGATCTAACAAAGAAAAATCTCGTGTTGGAGTCTCCATGTCCTTAAATAATAACAAATATTGACATTTCATTGGTATTTTAGGATAAAATAAAAATTTTGTGAAAAACATTCACAGATTTCTAATCCACATACCATGTTTGCTCGAATGGGAGTTTAGTTTTTTCAGAAAAATGGATGTGAAGAAAGTTTTAATGAATTGAAGTAGAGGATGTTCAATGAACCTATACTAAATTTTCCCTCAGTTAGGGTAGATGTTTTAATTTATAGTGATTCATCCTTAAAATAGATAGGATATATACTCCTGAAAAATGTAAAGGAAATCATTAATGCAGCATGACAGTTTTAGATTCATGAATAGAAATAACCACCCCATTATATGGAGTCAATTACCATTTCTTTGATATTAAATATACATAGACACTATATTTATAGAAAAAAAATTAATATATTCAAAGAAAATTAATGTTTGAAATATATATTCACACAGAAGGATCTCAACATGATTCAAAAAATATAGTTAGAGTTAATAAAATATTATATTGGATATATTTAGTACCACTGTGGAAAGGAAAATAAGGAAGATAATCCACTTAGTAATAAAGAAACTACTACTCTATCCATGATGTGGATTTAAAAATAACCTATATATCTAGATATGAAATGTATGGATATAGAAATAATAATTTCAAGGAACAAATCCTACCTATCCAAAATGATTTCGTAACCGTCTACCCATGAGAGGATCAAGAAGTCAAAAAGGGATGATATGGGACATTAAAAGAGGGAGAAAGTAGTAAGGGAAGGGAAGATTCATGATCTACACATCAATAAAGATGACTTATTATTGATTGGATCTATAATTTTTTCCTCCATATCCTGATATAAATTAATATCTTTTGTAAAATAAAGATAATTCATATTTCTCTATCCATCAAGGATGTACCAAGATGTACTGTGATCTTTATGTTAACTATTGGTGGGACATAATGAAGAGGGAAATTACTTAGTATAAATCAATGTTCATGGTATGTTAGAAAGATAATATATAGTGATATACGTCTAAAGGTATTATGAAAATATTCACCATACCAACATAGAAATGTGATAACATTATCATAGACTTCATTAGTAGCCTCCCAAATACATCTAATGGGAGCAACGCAATTTGGATTTTAGCGGATATACATTAAAAGACCTTATACTTTATTGATATTCTGGAAGATTTCTACCTCAAAATACATGCCACGATATATTTAAGGGATGTGGTGAGGTAACATTGGGTAACAATTTCAGTAATTTCCAATCCAAATAAATGGTTGACATCTAAAATCAAGAGAAGTATTCAACATGATCTAAATAATGAATTGAATTTCTGTAAGACCAATCACCCCAAAACTAATGGCCAATATTAATGGTCAATTCAGATAGAGAAAGACAATATGAGAGCCTCCTCAATTGAATTTAATGGTAAATGGGATCATCATCTATCATTAGATGAGTTCTCATACAACAACAACTTACACTCATGTATTAAGATGGATCCATATAAATATCTTATGGAATGTGATGTAAAACACTTTCTTTTTTGGGATGATGTTGGTGAATGAATGCTACTTGGACATGATATTAAGAAAGATTTGAAAATAGGCATAATCCATCAAAAAATATACAAAACTAGCTCATAGTTTGATGAAAGGTTATGTTGAAAACCATCCAATGGACATGGAGTTTTATGGTGGATAATTTGTTTCCATTAAAGATCACAATGGGAGAGAGTTATATGGTTTGGAAATAATGCAAAAGAGAGATCAAGTGTAATGAACTAAACTAGATACCCTCTCAATTCAAAAACCCCACCCAATCTTCCACATTCCAAATGGGTGTTCTTGATCCCCAGGAGATGTGAACTTTTTCCTAGTCATCAAATTATGACTAGAGGGAATTTGGTCACCCAAATTAATGAATCATCATGGAATACATTCATATAGAAGAGAGAAATAGTGGAAGAGATAAATATATAATATAAAATATAGAGATCAACAAAAACTATACAATAGAAAAGGTAGAACAACAATATCTAAGAGATAAGTCCAAATGAAACGGATGAGAAAATTAAAATAGATACTCTGACACATATATATGATTTCATGAAGAACCTCTCACAATCTCACCATCGTGTTCCCAAAACCCAACTGACAGAAAACATCCCTATATCAATGTTTCACCTTACATTTCCCTACATCCAAAGATATAACATGGTCTACAAATTGACAAAGGGGGGTTTATGGTGTGAGATAATTGAATAAGTAGGGTCCCACCCAAGTTCTTCATATCATGTCTATTTATAATAATCCATGCACCCTCAACATTAAAGAAAACAAGGCATGATATAAAATTTAGCATTTTTCATATAAAATTTATGGAAAAAAATTAATTTCCCCTTCTCCCATACTTTGAAATGTTTCATGTAAATTAGATTTAAAAAAATACATATACATATATAAAAAATGTATATAAAAACAATGTAGGTATCACATAGCATATCAGTTCCACACAAGTACAAAAAAAATGTACAGTCCAAAACAACCCAATTAGGAAAATTAATTGGTAACATCATTCAAAGATCACATTAGGTTAAGATAGCTTGGAAACTCATACCTAACATAGAAAATAGATAATTCATCAAGAAAGTAGAAATATACATTGAGTATAGAGAGTATAGGAACACCCTAGAATGTAAATCTATCAATAAGTCTATTAGGTCTCTAGAACAACATGCCTAGTGAGAAGAGAAAATACCAATGAGTAAACCCCAGATAGTGAAAAAATCATATTACCGTAACATCCACCTAAGTACCCATGCATAATTTCATAATTTTTTGAAAACAGATTTTCATTTACCAACATAAGGGGACAACCATATTTTTTCAAAAAACAATTTCCACACATATCACTCCATATAAGATCACCACTATGAATCCCTAACTCTATTTATTGGGACAACACTCTTAAATCCGGGATGAAGCTGAACCATCACCACTAGGGATACCATCTCTGGTCACACATGCTCATAACAGGATCCAATAACATCGAATAACAAAACAATGAAATTTGTGGCCACAAATTCAACATAAAAATATCATAATTGTGTCAATTAAAAAAATGGGTCTATGAAGAGGAAAAATCACAACATATCGGAAGAATGTTCACCCATTTAACCACAACTAACAATGAATTGACCATTGGAACAAGATTTCATAATAGATATAGAAAGGAATCAAGATAAATACCCACTTAGATCAACAGATCTAATGAAATAACAAAAGGTTGATACTGTGGTCAAAGGAATCCAAGATGTATAAATGATTACATACCTTGAGAGACACCACAGACATCCCAGATAATCAAACACTAAATTAATTGATCAAAAAGGATTGGAGGTTTTCAAAATCACCAGAGAGTAGATTTACTTTGATATGGATGTGGTAGAATGAAATATAAATCATATATACAGCACCCTAAAATCCAAACTCTATAATATACATGAGATGTAATCCCATTACCCATCATGTAACACATGATGTATATATACATCAAATAACCCATTGCTTTTTTATTAAAGACCTATTTTTTATGCTTACACGAGATGAAATATTTACATGGTGTGTAATATTTCTTTTTCTATACTCATCTCATGACATAATATTGGAGAACATTACACATCATGTACTCCCAATTACAGGGCGCATAAATTTCCAATCAACAATGAAAAGAGAGCATTATTACCCAAAACCCAAACAACCTCAATTACTCACCAAAATATAGGGAGAACTAGTTTATTCCATTACTCATTTATATCCAACTTCCATTAATTCAAATAAACATATATCCCTAAACATTAGGTAATTTCACAAAAAAATGTTCTCTATCATTGAGAGTCTCAAAATTAACCAATTAAAGAGAAAAATGTGTAAGTATATGGGAAATAACTAAAAGATAGTAATTGGATGTAAACAACTCCCCACTATAAGACTATATTCCCCTAATAATTCATGTCTAAGAATAATTTCTGGTAAATAGGTGAGGCCATTGCTCTCTCATCAACAACTCATAATACCATGTATCATGATAATTCAATATTTGCTTCCATAAAACTATGAACAATGGACTCAACATGAAATTCAATAATTTTAGTTAAGAGTTAATGATATCTAATGTACCATGAAGAAAATAAACAACTGGATCAAACTCAACCTCTTCCCAACACATACTGTGAGAGGTTTCAAGATTGAATTTTGTAAGACGTATTGTGTGGAAAATTCATGAATATATATCAAACGAAAAAACAATGTTAATAAATATGAGATTTACCCATGATTCTATGTGGCCAAAAATGTTTTAACATATCTTGTAGCCAATTTTCCATATTTTATAAGCTGATAGTGACACAAACGATGAGAAGATTTCATGAATTCCTATTTAGATATGAAATTATACAATGGAAGATGTTGTTGATATACATATGATTTATGCTGACTCTAAGCTACAAATAGATGCCAATATATATATACAGAATCCTCATAGACATCTTCCAAATGAAACCCTGTCCCACCAAAGAGGAATTCCCTACATTTTCTAAAAAAATAGGTGACCTTAACAAGAATCCATAAAAATATTCTAAATGAATAATTATTATCAAAAATTAACAACTATTGTTATAAGAAAAATCAACCAATCCCAAATGGAAATCGAAAGATCCTCTGATATCCCTGACAGAGGCATGGAGTAGTTCTCCAAGATCCAAATAGCATCCTATATCAGACAGTCTATCTCAAGAATACAAGTTGTAATCATTTTTCCTAAGTCCACATCACCTCATGTATACTCCTCCACAATATTAAAGTAAACATATAATCCATGTCTAAAAAATGGTAGAAGTAAACCCAATTATGTTCAAAATATTCTACATATAGAGCTTACCCAAAGCATAAACATCAGTGGTGTCCTTGATCATAATGAATGTAAAATAATTTAACAAAAAATAAATCACCACATAGATATAATCCCTCCCTTATAAAGTCAATGGTTATCTAGAAATAAAATCCATGGATACCTCATCTCATTTCAAAGTCATCATCCGAAGAGGTTGGAGAAAACATGATGGGTTTAGATGCTCTGCCTTTATCTATTAGCATGTGTGACAATGCGATATATAATCAACAATGTCATGCCTCATAACCATATACCAAAAACGTAATATCTTGTTATAATACATCTTTTTTAGTTTCTGAATGAAAACCCCATGATAAAATATGATAATCAATAAAAACTAATCTCCTAAATGATTTTGGGATTAAAAAATAATCAATAAAAATGAGATTACCCTATAAAGAGAGATACCAACTAGAAATGGTCTCCCCACTATATTTGGTTTCTCAAATTCATATTAACTCATCATCATACAACTGACCATGTAGAATATAGTCATTGACAGAGAATGATAAAACTTGTTAGAACCATACCAGAACCATTATCCTTAGAATCCAGATGTAATTGTGAAATAATACACATAAGGTTCCACTCCTTCAATTAAAAAACAAAATTCTATGTCAATTTCCCTATAAGTTCACCTAGAATGATATTCCACTTCACTAGGGTATTGGTGATGTAATATTCAATGTACGATGGTATTCCATTTATCTCATATGTCTAATATTAATGTCTTTATATGAAATGATATATATCAACCTCTTATGGTCAGAAATGACAATGAACCTCTCCCTAAAAAGATAGTTCATCCACATTGAAAAAAATGTATAAATATAGAAAGATCGAAATCATGAGTGGGGTAATTCAACCCATATATTTGAAGATGAAGAGAGATATAACCTTACATATTATCAACCATCATGATTACACATCCCAATCTAGTTCCAAAAGAATTATAAAAAAGCACATACCCCATATCAGAATAAGGTTATACCAGAAAAGTAGATGATGTCAAAAGTATTTTCAGCTCATAGAAATAAGAATAACATTTTACATCCAATTAAAATTTCACTCCATTCATAGTAATAACAGTCCACGGTAATGCTAACTTTGAGAAATAATTAAAAAACATTCAGTAGTATCAAAGAAGAACTTTTAAGGTCTTAATCTAAAATAAATTCTATAGTACACCCCCCCAAATAACCATCAATTTATCAGGATCAACGAATATTCTATTCATAGAAATAATTTTCCATAATAACATCACCTATTCAATTAAAAAATTTAATATTATGATCTTTCAATACAAACAAATACTACTTAGGATTTCTCAAACCAAACTCAGATGGTTCTTGTGCTCATTCTTAGTTCTTGAATAAACCAAACTATAATCCACAAACTCAGATGGTTCTTATTCTCATTCTTAGTTCTTGAATAAACCAAACTATAATCCACATACAATACCACGAAAGTGTCAAGATACTAATGGAACATCTTATTCATAAAATAAATAAATAATTTAGGAGCACTAGTCTAACAGAACGACCAAATAAGATATTATAAATGATATTATCTTCTACTTAAATATGTATTCGGTATATAAAACTCTCAAACTCTAAGATGATGATAAATTGAGAGAAGATTAATCTTAAAAAATCAATTTTCCCCATTTAAGTGGTCAAATAATGCTTACACATGAGGTAAAGTATATTTAATATTAAATTTTCCCTGTTAAAATTCTAATTGTCCATACACAATCAGAGTGAACCATCCACCTTCATGGAAAAGGCACTCAAGTTTCTAAAGGTGAAATAATAGGATGAAAAAATGATTCACCACCATATTTTCCAAATGAATCGTGAGATATCCTAGCACATATGGCACCACATGATATGATGGTATAAAAATGGGATTCGTATCTTATACTAGGTAAATCATAAACCCTAATACCCCTCTTGAGTATGTATGGAGAAATCATCTAGGAAAATGTCAGGAAAGTCATGAACAGTTATTGGAACATCAAAAACCAAAGGAACACCATTAGAGAAAACTACTATAGAAAACAAAAAACTATTGATCCCTAGGTGAGAATGTCTTACACAACCATAAAATACATTACACTCTACCAAAAACACCCATGAGATACCATATTCCATGATAAATGAGCCGTATTGATGATAAAACAAACCTCAACATAATGATAAAGAATATAATCATTCTTGATGATCATGTCTAACAGATATAGATTGGAAAAAAGGATATCCCAAACATTGTCTGTATCAACTATATATTACACACAAGAAGGTAAATTAAACCCTTCATCTTTATTTTCCCCTTTAAGTGTTACTAACTTCATTAAAAAGGACATAAGATCGTTTGAAAGTTTAAATATATCAAAAAAATGTCTAGATGTTAATGAGTGGGAAATTCCGGTATCAAATAAAGAAAGTACTACTAAAGGTTAAATAAATATTTTACCTATAACAATCATTGGACACACATCTACATCATCTAGAATCTAATATGTTGTTTGAAGGTGGTTCACTCATGAGGCATATGGGTGGTTCCTTATAGTAATTGAAGCATCAAACTATTATATAGTATCCTTTAGAGCTATGGATCCCTAACCATATCAATGAGTAGACATAGCCTGAAAAAATGATGCAGTTGAATATAACAACCATGAATGTGGAACATATATAAAGTAAAAGGAAAAGCATTATGAGTTTTTCCAACCATTCCACAATGATACTAAGTCATACACACACAAATAAGAACAACTAGTGGTTCATAGAATTTATTCTACAAAGAATCACCTCCACCACACTTGAAATGATGTCTCTACTTTCAATTCTTCCATGGAGGGCCACTAATTCTGAAACATGGTGGAGGGGAAAAGAAAGAATATCAAAACATTCCATCCATATTAATCTCCTCCATCATATCCCTATCTACTAACACATGATAAGTTGAATGATTCATAATAAATACATATGATCTCATATCATGTCATAAATACTATAGTTACTTAAAATCATTCAGCAGGTCATTATTTTCAACATCTGGTACACAAACGAACCATCTCAAAAACAATTGGTGTACCCTGAGGTTGAAAACTCTACCAACTATAAAGAGGGTAAATACGACAACTTATATATAAAAAAATCTATAAAAAACTTCTCAGAGAAGATGCTCTTGAAACCCATATAGTATATTCTCAAATACCTATCCCCCTATACTATGGAATCACGCCATCTCTTTCTGATACCCTTTAGTAAAACTTATTCTCAAATCACTTAATACTCTCAAGTATAATCGATATTTTCTACCTAGTCCTACAACTATTGAAGTAAATTAATAGACCTAAAGGATGGTTAGTTATCATGTAATAACTCCATTTATCGATTATATTCTCCTCCAGTTTACACTTATACCACCAAAACTACATTGAAAGCTTGTGGAACATTCTGGTTGAAAGTAAGAACTATCCACATGGTAGCCTTGATAAAATTTTGATTGAGGGAAAAATTCCCATGACTAGAAACTGCATCACCCACATGTGGAACATAAGGAAAATGCCTCAGATACATAATAATATAAAATGAAAAAAATAAATTAATAGACACTAAATAATCTCCGTTGAAACCAGAAAACCCATAAAAACTGATATTAAGATAAAAACTCAAAATAAGAGAGATGCATCCCAACATACCCTGATAACTTGAGTATAATCAAGATAAGTGCTATCCATGAACTCACTACAACCTACCTCTCTAGTCTTGAATATCCTATCTACAGTCTCTCAGATATCCCAAGATAAGGAATCTTGATCACACCAGGATTCAATGTTTTATTTAACCCTTATACCACTGTATCAAAAACATATTATATTCAGGATTATAAATATAATAGACAATTTAAATTATTTTTTGATTCAATTATTTAATTTTTATCACTATAAATAAGGATAATTTCACTTTTTTTGATGGTTTCAATGTAGTTTTAGGTGATAGGGAGTGCCCAAGTTAATGTTAAATAAAAAAGGGAAAAACTGCATAGGAATGCAAGCACACATGTAGATTCAACTACACCCAACAGCTTGTATGTGTATCAAATTTGGATGAATGTTTGTGGGATTATCCAAAATTCAGTTTTATATAACTCCTATGTATAAAAAAATCCCAATTAGTCAATTAAGTGGCCCAACCAAACCTATCTATATATGAAAAGTAATCTTCAAAAAGTTAAAATATTTATTCTATATTTTGAAAATATCACCCTTTTTATAGATTATATTGATGAAATATTTTTTATGTATATAGAGAGTTGGTATTGAAACATGTTTTTTTTTCAAGTCATGATAAAGTAGTTTAGGGAACCAAAACCATGGGATAATTGGTATCTTGAAATCTTGGTGCCGAAAACCACCTCTAATTTTTGAAGCTAAAGGGCTCCTTGGGAACCGCTTTTAAGAGTTCAACTAGGAATAAATGCTCTTCCATTTTGGAGAACCATAGGAGTACTCTCCTCGTACAAGAATTTCTGGAGGTTATGGAATTTTCTACTTCAACATATATGTATTCCTCCCTTTCAATGAGGTTCCAAACTCTTTATGATCACCTGGGGATGAACATGATGTAATTCTCAAGATTCTTATTTGAAATATTTGAATGAAATTTTCAATTATTGGTTTTTATGTTGCCTTTCATTATCACCTCTTATTATTCAATTTAATTATTTATTGATATTTTATTCTCAAACATGCATGATCATGTTTGTGGGCAGTAATTCATGTGATATTTCACACAACATTCATAAATTCTTTTTCCTTATTCGTTTTGTGATGTTTTGTGGTTAATATTGGTCAGTTGAACTCTCATTAACAATATCATGGACATATATATTTATTTCATGGAATCAAATTAAAGAAATACAATATTGTATAACATATCATGTTCTTCTAGTGTTTCCTTGGTGAGTTCTGATTATGAAGTTGGACAAAAAATACTCTATCATTGATGGTAGTCATTGAATCATTTTTTGTTTCTGACTAAACATGAGGAGGTTTCATAGTATAAAATTTGAAAAATTATGATTCTATATTTTAATAAGTAGGTATTATGACATCCAAATGCTAACTCTTGAAGTGATGAAAGATTATCATCTTGGGATTTACCTAGGTTGAACCCGCTTAATAAATAATTTTAATTTACTATTGGTTTGATCACATTACTTTTTCTATTAGATTCTTAAATTATAAAACCACAAGTTTCAAAAAATATCATTCCCCATTTTTTATAATCAGACCATTTTTTGAATAAATTATATAAGGATCTATCAAGAGATGTCATAGGGTTCCTTCTATACTGTAGAATGTCTAGTAAAAATAAATTCTAATTTGAAGTAGTTGACAACATGATCAAATTTTGGCACTGTTTTTTGGGAGATAATATCATTTTTTACATTTACTTTTTTTATTTACTTTTTTATTTATTACTTCTTTAAATATCCCCTTACTTTTAGATGGTTTTTTTGTGCTTCTTATCTCCCTCTCCATCTTAACTATCTCAATGTCTCACTAATTCTACAGAATATTCTTTTATTAATTCCATTTATCTTAATTGTATATTGTTCAAATTCTATTAAAAAAAGAAAAAAAGAAAACAAAAAAATGACAGACAAACTAGATGTCACTGTTGCATAGGAGGACCTAGATACAATATATTACATGAATTTGACCCAAAAATTGAAAAGGCCCTTCACTCTAATGTTTGGTCATCTAGAGTAAGAAAACTATGGAACACTGAGGAACCCAATGTATAAACTCAAGTGGTCGTAAACCAATCTATGAGTGAAAAAACTCAAACCCCATAAAACATATCTACAAATAATTTGACCATAATAGAATTGACCACCCCAAATGTGGAGTACCAACCTAAAAACATCTATACCCTGAGAAAGAATCCAGGTTAGATCAGGCCTCATCCACCCCCATAATAAATTACATGGTCTTCCTAGTGGGAACCCTCAAAAATATATCAAATAGTTTCACATTGTCGTCTCAACCATGAAACCCCAAAATGTTTTCGAGGAACTCATTATGTTTAAGGAATTCCATTTCTCAATTGATAGTGTATCCAAATAATGGATATTCTACTTACTACCACAATTTGGGGATGTAATGATTTGAAACATTGATTTCTATATGAGTTCTTCCCTACCTCATGAACTACATCAGTTAGATAAGAAATTTGATTCATTTAGAAATCCAAAAGAGATACCCTTTTTGAATATTGGGTGAGATTCCAAATACATTGTTCAAGTACCACTACCAACATATTAGTAAATACTTTATAATTCAATACTTATATAAGGGACTAGGGTTGATGGATCATGGTATGGTAGATGTTGTACCCCGTGGATCCCCAGTAGATAAAACTCATGTAGCCTCTTGTGACTTAATAACCAATATGGATTGAGATGCACAACTATTTAGTACACTTGAAATCACATCAACCCTTAACATTTTCAGGCAAATCATTCACCCTTGATAAGAATTTAGATAATAAACATGATGAGATGAACAACCTTCGAATAAAATTAGATAATGTAAATGATAATTCCTACTCTATACCCATTCCATTGCATTGTGGTAATTCTTCTGATAACACTAATTTTATTGACCAGTGCCCAAAACATCAGGATTCTTATTATTCTTGTGTAGTATTATTCCCTTGGAGTCCTTTTAATTATGAAAATCAGTTTATGAAAGATAAATTTATATGAAATCAAAGACCTAGGTGGAAGGCATAACTGTAATACTGATAAGGTGGAAATTTGAGCTACCCTAAATAGAATTTTTATCAATAGATACATGGTATAAAATCTTATTATCCTTCAACATCTTGAAAAACATCCACCTCCTTCCAAATAAAAAACAATCCTTGAGGTTATGTGATGAAAATGACATAAAAAACCACTAGTTCTAACAGACCGCACAATTATTATTTCAAGACCAATGAACTTAGGTGGGAAAATTAGTGAACACCATCAGTGAGATAAAGATGCAAGGTTCTAGACAAATACCATCCCAAACAGTTTCTGATAAAAATATACAAAGTTAATGTCAACGAAATAAATCTTCATAATGGTAAATAAGTTTCTTCTTCTACAGATTCTAAAAAAATCAATTTCCCCCAATTTAAAACACAATTTCTCTACCTGAAAAAGTTTCAATTATTTTTGGAAAAAAAATTTAACTAAATTTTGATATTTAATCTTTATCTATATTTTGATGCCAAATAATTTTTTGGTGTTTAATAAGTTTTTGAAACCAATTCCTCATTATCACTAACCAATATTTTAGTCTCTTACTCGAGGGACATTCTAATCCCTTTATTTCATATTAATACTTTTAATAACATTCATAAGAGTCTTAGGCCATTTATAGAAACTATAACATCACTGGATTATAATTGAATCCATAAGATTCTAGTGGGACACATTCATGATTGAAGTCACCATTCTTTGAAAATACCTTCATATAATTAATCTATATTTTTGGTAACCTTGACATTTTTCCCATCTTAAGACTTAGAGACCATGAAATACCTATTAAGTAGTCACATTACAAGCTTATTTATCACTACCTACCCATATATTGTGTACATTATTGTTTTATTTACATTATGTTTGTGGGAGAGGGTGTTTTATGTGAATTAAATGTAATCATTCATTTTAATGGGCGAGTAAAATGGTTACTACATTTTTTTTGAGAAGTGGCTTCACAGTCTATATTATATCACTGTGTTATACATATTTCAATATTTATCTCCTTTTTTTAAAAAAATAGTTCCGTACATTTGAAAAAAAATAGAAAAATGTTACAAAATAATGAATGGATAAAATAGAAAGTTTACTCATTATTAGTTAGGATTAGTTGTGACCCTACACAAAAAGAAGAAAGGAGAGGGTGAGGTTAATGCGGTACTCAATGTGAGAGGTTGAGTGAGTACATTCATTGTGATCACTTTATAAATCTTTAAATGATTAATACTTATGATATTAAACACTAATATTATTCCTTATATTTTTAAACACCAAATCCTATCAACCCTTTAACCTTAGAGCAACCAGTTGGAAGTCCTCTAATGTTGAACACTATTTTCTACGAGTAGAGAACAAATAATCCATGAAAGAATGTGGTATGATCCCATGAACTGTGAGAAATACGAATAACTCTGAATAAATTTATTCATGGAGTGAATAGGGAAAACATTTAGGTGAGGTTCGTTGTGACATGTTTCAATGGTGAACAAATGAAATTGATCAAATTTGAATGTGAGAGAAGAAAAATGATATGATAATTGATTTTATAAATAAGACATCATGGATTTAATTTCAAAATAATAATATATGTTTTCTCAACATTTATATTGGAATGAGAATTTATTAGGATATACTACTTTTATTATGAGTGAAATTTTTTAGGTGTGGGGGTTTGATAACACCACGATTCACGGTTTTATTTCACCCTTGTACCATTGTATTAAACTACTTTTGTATTAAATATTAAAAAACTAATAAAAAATTTATAATCATGTTTTATTAAATAATTTAATGATTATAACTTTTCAAAATGGCAATTTCAATTGAATTGATGATTTTATTATAGGTTGAGATAATTTGGAGGGTCTATGATGAAGTCAACAAAAAATGGGCGAAACTGCATAAGAATCTAAGAACACATGTGGAATCACACACACTAAAAATAATGTGTGCCTCAAATTTGGAATAAAATATTGTGGGTATATCAAATATTTTGTGGGATAAACCCCCATTGATGAAACCCAATCCTAATTTTTCAATTAATGGGCCTAAAAATGATCATTCCCAAAAAATTATCTGCCCAAACTCAAATTTTTGGTTCCTTATTTTAAAATTATATCTCATTTTTTACATCATGAAGCTTCAAAATTTGAATTGGAGATAGAGAGGTGGGAGTAAATCATGTTATTTATTTTTTCAATGTTTTGGTAAGGTATTTTACTTGACTGAAACCATGTTCCAATAGGTATCTCAATATTTGGTTTCCCAAAACCACCTCCCATTTTTTATATTAAAAGAAACATTGGGAACCTCATTTAAGAGATATACTAGGAAGAAAAGATATTAATTTTTAGGGACCCATAGTATTACCCTCTTTAATCCTAGAAGTTATGATGGTTGTGGTAAGTGATACAATAATATCTATTGCTTCCCACTTTTCCATGAAGTTCTAAACACCTTATGATCACCCAGAGGGGATCAAGATATCAATCCTGAGATTATTGTTCACAATATTTGAATGATATTTTTAATTTCTTGTTTGTATGATGTTTTCCTTCATAACATATAGTTATTTAATTGAGTTATACAATGTAATTTCGCGATCAAAGTAATATGATCTTGTTTGGGGGTACCAATTCATGCAATGTTTCACACCTCATTCAAAAATTCTTATTCCCCATTTCAATTCTATTGTTTATGTGATTCATTTTTTTCAACTGAACTATCATAAACACTATCATGGAAATTTATATTTATTTAAAGGTATCACACTAAAATAAAATACAAACTTTTTCAACATGTCTAGTTTATTGTGCATTTCCCAGGTGAGATTTGGTTGTGAAGTCAGACACAAATCACTCTATAATCGGTGGTAGTCATTGAATGATTTTGTGTTTTTGATTGAACCCTAGGAGGTATCATAGTATAAAATCAGTAAAATTATGGTTATAGATGATACAAACTAGGGATTAGATGATCTAAACCCTATCTCTTAAAGCATTGAAGGATTCTCATCATGGTATTTTGTTGGGTTGATCATTCTTAATCAATTTTATTAATTTCCCCTTTGTTTTATTGCTTTACGTTTTTCTACTAGCTTCTTAAATCCACAAAACCCATGTTTAAAACAATAAAGTTCCCAAATTATTCATAATCACATGATTCCTTTTTAATTAATGTTCTATGGATCAATCTAGAGATAATCTAGGGTCCCTGTTATACTGTATAAAAAAGTAAAAAAAAATATCTAATTTGACGTGATGGAAAACATTATCCAGTATAAAGGATAGGCTTCCTATAATACCATTCTGTAAGAAAATGACCTAGATACCCTCTCAAACATGAACACATCCTAATATACCACATAACTAAATGAAATTCATGATCCCCATAGGATAGTGACTAGTACTTATGAATCAAAAAACCACAAGAGAGAAAAATGTTTCCTAAATTGAAGTAGCTACAAGGAATATAGACACACCGAAGAGGGAAATGTTGTAATAGGTAAATATATTCCATAACAGATAGAGAACAACTGATGTTATAGAACTGTTAAGGTAATATAACAATAGCTAAAAGATAAGTCCAACTAAAAAGTATAACAAATCTAAAATAGCTACTCCAATAGTTTCATGTGATAACCTGGGAAACCATCCACCATCTCACAACTAGAAATCCTATAGCTAGAAGATAGAAATACTCACCTCAAAAATTCAGTGCCTTCTATTTCCTATATCCAAACACATAAAAATGTCCATTAACTACCAGAGGGGTTAACAATTTGTGAGCTATTTGTCTTTGTAGGGTCCCACCCAGTTGTTCCACATAAAGGCTCTGTAAAACAATCCATGCATGCTCAACTTTGATGAAAACAAGGAAATATATTAAATTTAGTAGTTTTATATAAAAATCATTTGAAAATAATCTAACTACCCTTTATTAAACATTTCTAAATAAAGTAGGTAAATTAGTTTTAAAGTATTTCGTATACATGTATCAAAACAGATATATTTAAACAAAATAGGTATTACATATATTTTCAAATCCATATCAGTACAGGGAAAAAATATAAGCCAAAGTGGTCCAATGTAAACATAGCATAGATAACATCACACCAAGGATCAAACTATATTAGGATATCTAAGACACTCATACCTAACATAAACAATAAAGAATTTATCAAGCCTAGAGTCCCATTAATTGATTATATAGAGTAGAGTAACTCCCCATTAAGTACACCCCCCAATAATTCTATCATGTCCCTAAAACAACATTCTTATGATGCAGAGGAAATCCCAATGAGAAAACCCCCTAATAGTGGATGAGGATAATTACTATACCTTCCACCTAGGTAACCAAGGATTCCCATGTGTAGTTTTTTCCATTAAAACTAATCTAACCAATTTAATCAAAAAATGATATAAAAATAAATTCAGAAATCCATTTCATAATACTTTTAAAAGAACATTTCATTTAACAAAGCTATGGGAAACCCATATTTTATAAAAAAACCATTTACATACACACAAATAAAATCATTCAATCATTCCATTTAATTTTATTATACAATTTAATAAAACCATAGTAAATAATTTTACCAAAACATGCTAGAGATGAATCCACTTACATCAAAACTCATGTCTCACATGCCCGTAACAAGATAAATAAACAAAGAAAAACAATAAAAATGATATTGTAAGATCTATAATAAATATAAACATATAATAATTTATTCAATTTAAAAAGGGTCGATGAAGAGGATTGTTCAAAACAAGATTGAAGAATGAAATGATAGCACACCACAACCAATAAAGAATCATTCCCCTAAATTTTATCACAAAAAATGTTCAAAAAATTAACAAAGGGAATTGCACACTAATATCAATAGATATGATAATGAAATGGAAAAAAACTACCATGATCAAAGGTAATAAATAATTAGAAGGGATTAATCACCTAGAGAGATACTTAACACAAACCAAATGATCAAATTCCAAATAAATCAATTTGTAAGGACATGAGGTTCCTGAAATAATCAGAGAGTGATTTTACGTCATGTAATAATTGGGGTGTGGATGAAATAAAGATAAATCAGTTGTGAAGTGCCCTAAAATCCCAACTCATGAAATTTACAAGACATGTAATCCCATTACACATTTTGTAATCTGTGGTCTATTCATATACCAAACAACACATCACTGTTTTATTAAAAATAATCTTATAACTATACATGGCATGTAATATTTACCTGACATATAATTATTCACCTTGTATAATCGGTTCATGAAATGAGTTGTTAAAACATTACACTATGTGTATACTCATTAAATGGCATGTTAATTCCCAACATCCAACTAAAGGAGTATATTATTACAAAAAAGATGAAACCACCTGGGGTATTATCCAATCTCAGGGAGAACCCTATTATGTAATTACAAATTAATACCTAGAATACATTAATTGAAATAAACAAAAATCCGAGAACATTAGGTCATTTTTTCCAACAGATTATCTCTATCCTATGGACACCCAAGTGACACCTAATTATAGTGGAGAAAAAATAATGATATGGGGAATACATGAAAGACAATAACATGATGTTACACATATGTACATTGGCCCCTTTGAGTTCCCTCATCACTTATGAGAAGTGGCTTACCAACTAACCCTTCAAAAAAACATGGATCAGGCTCGGGATGTGTTTCATGTATAACTTCCAAGGAAGTACATATCTAATCACACACATTATGAATTCCAAAGGCGGTAAAAATAGATAATGACCTCTGTTATCAGGAACTTATGGTAAAGATATTAGACCATAAAGAAAATGTTATACATAAAAGATTAATCACCTTTTCAGAGTGTTGTGAAAAAACCCATAAATATGAAGAGGTAATATGGGAACCAGAGTAAACAATTTTGTATAACTACCATAAAAAATTGTCAACTTATAATACGAGTTTAAATTTTTTGTGAATTTTTTTTACAATTTTAAAAATATAACAACCAAAAAATTAGTATTCATTAAATAAAATAACTCATCCCAATAAAAAAAATTTATTATGTTTCACTATATTAGGACATACCAATACTTTTACATTCAAAACTTACTACTAAATAAATGATATAAATTATCATAGGATTTTTAGAAAAACTCCATAAAAAAATAATGAAGTTACAATATAGTACTAGAAACCAACAACACTTTGTTTAATTAATTAAAAATGTTTTATTCAATATAAAAAACACAATAAAAAATAAAATATAATAAAAGGAAAAAATAATGTGTAAATAAAGTGAAATATAAAAATTTGTCTTGACTCGATCCACTAGAATCTTTACACCCATGAACACCACTAAAATTTTAGAAAATAGAGTTATTAATACAATATTAATTTTGGAAATGATATCATACCTTGATAGAATACAAGTAAAGAATGACATGTCTGAATGATAGTGTTTTTATAGGAAGATATGGTCAGAGTCGATTATATTATCCATCTAGTACATTTTATTAGAAAATAAACAATAGTCAATAGAATAGTTGGTCATAATTATTACCAGTTATGTAGAAGCATTTAAGTTATTGTCCGAATTAATTAATGATATAAACAAAATTGAATTATTTTTAGAAACTTTAAAAATATTTTATTAGAAATATTATTTATAATAAATGAGTAAGTTTAAAATAATTTTTTCTACATAAAATAATATTTTTAAAACCATTTTAAATTTTAATATATTTTAATGGATTCCTATAGAATTTTTATACTGTTTGGAATGTTTTATTATGCTATAAAAATTTAAAATTTTCATTAAATAATTTCATTTATTTAATTATTAATGTTATAATATTTGGAAATTTAATTTCATTAAATAATATTAATTTTTGGTCTTATAATTAAAAAATTATCTTATTGTATTTTTTTGGGAATTTTAAAACATAGTCGATCTTTTGTGGAAAATGTGAAAATTGTCGCTTAACACACATTCTAGGGTTATGACATCATTATTTAAGTCAGTGTGGTTAAAAAGTTAATGAAAACATTTTTTCAATAAAAATATTATTTAATAAGTATAAAAATAAATTTATAGATATTAATTTTAATCAAAAAATAAATATTTTATATTTTTTATCAAAATATTAGATTTCATAATTTTATTTTATTTTTTTGGTTTGTGTGTATTAATTGGGTTGGATGGAAGGTAATTATTTATTTTTTAAGGCCCTGAATGTCCTTCCACTCTATCACTCTCAGTAATAGTCGATAAAATCAGTTGGAATTCATTTAAACCATAAGTGTTTATCTTATTTAAGAGGATAACAAATATTTAATTATTTAAAACAGAACCCTCATCATGTAAAAATACTACCCAGTCAACATTCCCCTCCATTCAAAATTTATTAGATGAAATATTTATGTCTTTTTACCATCTAAATTGTCCCTATACCATTACCTCAAGGTCTCAATGTGTCATCATCATGTTTTAGTACTCAAATATTCATGCATAGGGAATTCTCCTCTTATTCTTTTTCATTCAAGTACCTCTTTTTTTTTTCAAATTATTGTCAATGAATTATAATTTTAATTCACTTTTTATCTTCCAACAATTTAACAAATGGATTTTTATCAATGACAGACCTCAATTAATTTTCATTATTCATTTTACTAAATCCATGTTGTATACCTCCATTCATACTAAATCATTTGCTAAAGTTTTTTATTTTTTTATCAAATTATTCTTATATTGTATATACCAAAACATCTTCCTAATACATTAGAATTCATCTAGATATAAATAGAACTTATTTATTTGGAATTTTCTTATATTAAACCCATATTACATTATCATGGGTTAAAAATGATGCAATTTTTATGTTCTTAATAACTTATGCACTCAATTATTTTTGAAGAAACCTATTCTTTATTCTCCTTGGATTATTCGTAATTTTTAATTAGGAACTATGTGGCTCACAAGAGTTATGAAACATGAACAACGCTCCCTAATAGTTCCCCAATTCATTATGCTTTGAATTAATCTCTAGATATGATATGTTTTACTATACCTAGGTGAATAACCTTGGTAATTATGATTTATGACACCCGAGTGATAAATGTTGGCGACATGTTAATTAATGTCTATTTTTTTTGTATTCATATTTCCATGTTATAATTCATGTTTTTTCTATTATGATATTCATCCTATTCATATGATCATTACTTGTTAATATTACTCTTGATCACATTCTAAGTATCCCATTTATTTATTCCTTTACCATGATTAATGCTCATCCATTTCGTTGATGTATGTACCTAGGATATGAGATGGATTAAAAGTAAGTTAGGATAATCTTATCAAGAACCCTTTCAAGTGGATTAGAAGACTGTTTACATTGATTTATGTTTATCATGTATTATTTCCATAATTTCCAAGAAACTAAACATAAAAAGATCTTATGTATTGAAAAATTTTGTACCATATAATTAATTGATTATGGAATAAAATGATAGGTCTCTCTATTATATATTTTAAATTATTATTCTAATTCTATTTTATAAGAGTTATTATATATAAATTTTAACTAAAGTTCGTTAACAAAATTTCATAATTTGATAGATTTAAATATTTATTTAATTATTGCATATTTTATAAATGAATATTCATATTTAATTTATAAATTATTAATTATTTTTGTTAGTATTATAATAATATAAATAATTCTGTCAGGTTATGGGGCATGAATACGACTTTTCATTTGAAAAATAATAGTTTTTATTCTAAATAAATCAATTTCCCTTATACTACATGATATTATTTACATGATAAATTTTATATTTTGATAATTTTAAGTTTTTAAAATATTTTTGTGTATTAGATTATTTCATATTATCCTATGGTTATTGTTTGGCATTTTTGTGAACAAGTTTATTTTTAGTGAATACTTAACCAATACAATTTTTTGTGAATACTTTAACATTTATGAAATCATTATGATATAAATATGATATAAAATTTGGTTAACATAAAAAAATATATTATATGATAAATTATAGAAAATATTATGTAAATTTTATTGAACTGCTATAAATTTGTTTAGGTCATGATAAATTTGAAAATATTTATTGGTGTTGATGAAACTACTACACCACACATGAAAATGTTAAATCAATTTATTTAAGATTGTATGTTGAAAGGGATAAGTAATTTCTAGAACATAAGAGATAAAAATGATTAATAATAAATGATTTCAACATGTATTAATTAATTTTATAATTAAATAACAATATAATGATCTAAATACTTACTTGACACCTGTGAAAGGTAAGTAAAATAAAAAATTCATATATGAATAATATTATCATTATATTACTGGAAATGATAAATAATATGATTTTTTATAGATGATAATAATTATTAGTAGTAGAATATAATTAATTTAGTATTTATTTTAGTTTTCATTGATTGGATAATTATTTGAAAGAATTATTCAGCCTAGACACAATGCCTGTGCAAGTAGAGGAAAAGTAAAATAAATGATTGTAAAAAATTTTAAAATGATAATATTTAGATAAATTGTGGTATTTAATTAATTTTGGGAAAAATTATATATGATAAAATTATTTAAATATTCAAATTTTAATTACATTTTAATCTAGATATTTTTAAAGTCAAATTATGAACATAACCCTAAAAATAACATTAAAGGGTATATATAATGTTAAATTATGAATAAATTAATAATAAATTATTTTACATTATATTTTGTCCTTTGGAAATATAAAATGGTCTATAATGTCACATATTTTCCATTTATAATACAATTTTTATTTTCGAATTTCATCATTGACACTTAAAAAATTAATATTTGTGAAAATAGAAATATGATTTCCTTATAATAGGAGACTCATTCTACCCTTGTCAAAACAAATATAAAGATTATATTTATATAAAACATACAACAATATAACTCTATAATCATCTCTTACCATGTCCCCAATCCCATGGTGTGAGAAACATCCCATTTACCTAAGGCATCAAGCTGAATCGGTAGGAGGAAACTTGAATATCCAAATAAAAGTTTTTATAGCCTCTTTCTCTTTTCATAATTTTTTATTATTTATCATAAAAATAAATTAAATTTGTTCGAATTATAATTTAATTATAATGTTATTTTTTAAATATATTTCTTTATTCCAATAAATTATGTTAGAATATTCATCACATCTCACTAAACTATTTTCATAAGCTGATAATATGTCAAAATATTAGTTTAAAAAAATTATGTTTTTCATTTTAGTTATCTTTGTACTATTTTAAATAAAATGACTTATAATTAAAATTATATGTATAATAATATATTAATTATTATATAATATTTTTTAAAAACTCAAATATTTATTAAGAATCTATTATTTTAAACTCGTTTGAAAAACACAACTCACCGTGATGTTTCTGCGCTACCTAAGAGAACAATGATCTTTCCATAAACATATATCTGTATGGATATTATTATAAATTTATTTTATGATTTAATATAAAATTAATATTTTTTTATTATAATTATTATTATACCATACTGTTAAATAATACATTTCAATAATGAAAATTTTATTAAGAAATTATAGTCATTTTTAACTCTAAAAAAGGCTTATACATGATGATTTTATGAATGGTAACTATTTTGTGACCTAATGAATTTATTTGAGTGTAAAATGATTTTTATAAAATACCATGAAATGTATATAGATTATTTAAATAATTTATAATTACCTTAGACCATTACAATTATGTCATATAAATTTTGGAAATCGTGTATTTGGTAACCTCAAAATGCATGACGTGAACAATATACAATTTTTAATTGAATAAAATATGATAATGAGTGAATAAAATGGGATAATAATAATTAAATTAACTTGATAAAGTATTTCAATCAATTAAATGATTAATTTAATTTTATTATTCATGTGTTTATAGGATATACGGGGAGACTTAGGACTTGAGGTAAGGTGATTCATAACCCAATTTGTTTTCATTGAGTTATATCATTACTTCATTGATTATGTTAATATATGATTATGTGAATAATGAGATATTATTGTATTATATTTTATTATACCTTTTTATGTTGACTAACATTTATTTCAAATAATAATATTATTTATATATTCTCACCTTAATTGTTATGATCATTATAAGGGTTTGTTTTTCAATTTAACTTTGAAATTGAGATTATATATGAATAAACTCATAAAATTAGAAATTATATTAAAAATGAATATAAAAACCCATATATTTACTTATACTCTAGTTATTTATAGTTTATAAACATCTTGGTACCATTTTACCTCTATTTGGGTTGTAATTTAAATAAATGGTTTCTTGAAAGTGGAAGTCGACCTTATCTATCCTTTTTACCTATAATTTTTTCCACTATGTTCATATTTTTTATATTGTTATATTGATGCTAGGATATATTGAATAATAATTCATTAATTTAATTTTCAATTTGAATTTAATTTAATTTTAATTTATTAAAAGGAGTCATTTTAATTTTTTTCACATGGGACATGTTGTACTTTATTTACAAAAGTGTGACAGGATATCTATTCATATGAGAAAAGTATCCCACAATTATATCTATTTTTATTAAATAATATTTATTACCATGTTATCATGGTTTTTAAAAATTAATTTTCATTCAACTTTTTTAACGAATATATATCCTTTTTAAATAAATGAAATAAAAATATTGTATATTTTATCTTATTTTCAATGTAATTTAATAATAAAATTTATTGTATTTTTCATCTATATAATAATATTTTAATGTTTTTATACATCAGTGTGGGTATTATATATTTATATCATCCACCATATTTATTTATATTTATTATAATAACATCATAAGGATGTTTTTATGAAACTCATTTCATTCCCATGGGTTAGTCCGGTTATGATGTAATTATGAATGTTTTGAAGTTATTAGATGTTTACCGTACTATTTTACTTTCAATTCTTCCAAATTAATTATATTATTTTATCCCTTATGATTTTATATCTCTTAAATTACATTGTTCAAACGGTTTATTTAACCCTTATTATATTTCTTATGAATATGTTCAGTATCACACTTCATTTATCTCTTGAATTTATTTTCAACCTTGATAACCATGATATTTAATCTCTTAAATTTATTTTACCGAACTAGAAGTATTTTTATATTTGTTTCTATTATTGAATTAAATTTATACATATTAATATATTAATTGTCTATTTAAAGTTCTCTTACCTAGAATTTTATTACCTTTATTGACTAAGGAGATATTAAAATTTTGTATACCTGTTATCCAAACCAAAATGTTTATAGATTAAAATTGTATTTTTCATTCATTATTTTTTATGATGAATTCATTGAACTTATTTATTTAGAGATGGGGAAAGAATTATATATCCCATTTATTCCTTAGTACATATCAAGATATAAACTAATTTGGTCATTTGGTGTATTCCTACAAATTTTTTTATAATGTCGAGGAATGAATCCTTTATGGGTTGAATTATCTATAATTTTTTCAAATGAGGCTTTTATAGTTCAAATTAGACCTCAATAATTAAAAATTACATCACTATGAAATATATTTTTTCATTTGCTTGTAATTATTTAGTAGTTTATATAATCAATAGATATATTTCAGGGAGATGTTACCAGTCATACAGAATTATTTGATTATTATTTATTCCTTCCATATTATTCTATCTTTATTAATTATATGATATCTTATAATGAATTCTATGACATTATAAATGTCTAATATCACCTATTTATTATGTTTAACATTTCCCTAGGTATCAAAGAAGAGGATTATGAATGATTTAAGGATATATCGAAGGGATTGATAAAGATAATGAACCCATGATGTTGGAAAAAATGAAAAATGAGGGAAAATATATATTTTTTACATAAGAGATATCACTAATTATCAAAGAATCTATAACTAAAAGACCATGGTTACATATTTTATGTGATATTTAATATAAACCATGTGATTATTTGATATAAATTTTTTGGGTGTTATAGGAAATGTCCCATTATGGTGATGACGAGCTTAAAAATATTTCTAACTAGACAACATGGGTTATAAACAACATAACATTTGAGGTTGGGAAGTAAATGAATTTGAACACTACTTTCAGAAGTTGAACAGTAAAAACACTATTCCTAATTATCACTATTATTTAAAATATATTCCTTTAAATATGTTAGTCAAATAAATTTTTTTGTTGGATATTTTTTTTGATGTTCATATAAATATGTGGTAGGAATTATATAAAGATGTGATTTTAATAAAACCTAGAAGTGTAGCAAAGAAAAGGCCTCCCTAGAAATTTATTACATGAGATATGATTAAACATATTCTTATGTATATTTTTATAATAATATTAAAATATATAAGATTTAAAATTGTATAATTTTATAAAAATGGAAGCCTCACTTTATCATTCATTTTTCATTGGCTGTATATATTTTGAGAATTTTAATGATAATTGACCACTTAAAGTATGACATTTAATTATACCAAACCAATTTTATTCCTATATAATTATATTTTGTGAGGAATTATTAATGTTATCATGTTTAATATTTCATATAGAGATAGAAAACATTATTATGAGGCACAAAAATATTTTTGTGTACTGGATGACCTCCCAATATTGCACATATAGTGTCATTCACAATTTTCAAGGAATAATAGGGGTAGATTTTATATATTAAACAAAAATACCTGATATTTTTTGGATACCTACCATAATATCCTTAATTAATTTGATTCACTTATTATCATAGCCTCTAGAATAATTTAATCATGGATTTTTGGGTATATTAATGATCCTTTTTGTTTGTTGAGGCTTAACTAAGATGGGATTTATGACAACCTATCTCTTTATTACACATTAATTCATGATTTATAACATAATATTACACATAATAAAAATGGGAAGATCAATAATTATAGTGACTTTGGGAATTAGTTACATTAAATAAAAAATTAAAAGAGAAATAACATTGTCTTTATTGAAAACTTCAATAGCATGCTCACACATAAAACTACACGGGATAACTTTGGGACATAAAAAAGAAAGGGTGAGTTGTAAATCCATGTAACGGAATAGAAATGGAATAAAAATAAGAAGATAATACTTATTAGATAACACTCATATAAAATCTTCATAAAATAATCGATAATTATACACATTAACAACGAGGCATGACATATCATCATAATCATAAATGAAACATGAGAGATGTAGAAACTACATAAAAGACTACATAATAAGAATAATTTATGGATAAATACCAAAAAATCATGATGGAAAAAGTCCCATAATGAAATTTTACTCCGTATAAAAAAATTACATCTCATAATACTAAATAATACCTAATTCATTAGATCACTATGTACTTCTGGCCGCACCCATCACTTTCATTTCATTCTCATTCTTAAGTGTTCCAAATTGATCACATAAAATGGATTCATTCATTGTAATATTCTATTCCAAAATCAATGATTATGGAATGTATTATTTTTTGTACCATTTAAGACAATTATAATTGTATAAAGGAGGATACCCTTGATAGGAAACTTTTATGTTATTCACTACACATCTGTTTTGACATGGAAAATAATGGTGCAATTTAGGTAGCACAAGATCCTCACAAAACAATTAATAAAATGGGTTTAGAAGATAGAAAGGGGTATCTAATAATATATTTTTTTCAAATGGGTTGTATAAAGGACATTTAAATACCAATACCAACATTAGGAGTTGGAAACATAAGACATGAGATATTAAAGAATCTTGAATAATAATGTGAAGGTGAGAATACCATAACTTAGTGTGTGACATCAAATGCTTGGGAGAATATTCTATAGAGATTTGGGGAATCATGGGGGGACTATAGAGCAGGTAGGGAAGATTAATTACATGAACCATAGACTTTTTGTGAAGAGAAATAGGAGATTGGGTAGGTTAATATAGGAAATGAGTGGGGATTTCTTTATTGTTTCTCAAAAATAGTGTTTGGACTCTATATAATAAAATAAAAAAACCCATAATATTCCCATGATTTCTTCTAAATGGGATTGTTTTTAATATTATAAGTCAAATTTATGAAATTAATAAAATAATACCCATGCTTATGTGTAACTGAGTCATACTCTTAATGAAATGATTTTAGAATATTAAAATATATTTATTTTTTTGAGGATTTAGAATGGTTTTATAAAAAAAATAAAATAATATTAAAATAAATGTGTATTAAATTTAAATAATATATTTTTTCATGTATACTCTTTATAATATTTATTACATATATTTTTGGTCATTATGATATCACACGGTATATTTATACAGAATTTATTTTTTACATGAAAATTAGATTGTCTCATAAAATAATAAAAAATTTACGGTTGGGTAAACTTTTCATTATGATTACCAAAAATAATATGAATTTTATAAAAATTACATTGTAAATATCCTTATTTTACCTTTAAAAATAATAATATACAATTATTGAGAAACATTGGTTTTTTAACAATAACAGTTTTCAAAACCTTATAAAAGTTACATTAAACTTCATAAAACATATATGATAATCTATATAGGATTAAAATTATTTATAATAATAATATATTAAAATATTATTTATTTTTTTAAAAGGTTGGGGCCGAAGCCTCAATTTATTATTTGAAAGCAAAGAACTCTTTAGACTGGGTAGAGGGAGACCCATAACATAGCCCGAAGGCCCAAGGCCATGTGGCCAGAATACAAGGCTTGAAAGCCCATTTTTTTTGGCCCAAAGGACACCACGGTGAACAGTACTGCTATAGTACCTGCCCTGCTACAGTACCGCCACCGCTACAGTATCTCCTACAATCCCTCCACCATTATAGTGCTGCCACTGCTACAGTGCCACCGCTACAACAGTACCTGCTACAGTACCTGGGAAATTCTCCCCTACCCAGATTCGATCCTGGGTCTTTTGGATGCCAAGCAGGACCCTGTACCACTAGGGTACAGGCTCATTGGCAAAAGTACACTGGGTTTTCAGGCCCAAGGGGTTACCCGGTATAGGTGGGCCGTCACCCACCACCGGACGCCTCTATGTACTCCCCCAGCCATAGGCCAAGGTGTAACGGCACCCAGGCTTTCAGGCCAGTTCCACACGGGGTAGAGGGGCCCACGAGTAATTCGCTGGCGTATAAGTGTGCCCTGCCTTTGCGAGGACTCAAACCCGAAACCTCGATGATAGGATGCCACCGCCTTGAACCATCTCACCATACCCCATGGGCAATTAAAATATTATTTATTTAAAAAACATAATAATTCATTAAAATCAATTCCATAATGGAATTTTTAATTTTAATCGAAAACAACATTTGTGTTTTATTATATCAAAAATAAAAAACATTTATTAAGTAATAATAATTTGATGAAAATATATTACTTATTCTTTAAAAAATAATTTACATACTCATATTTATATAGTCTTCATATATATCCATTTAATAAACCATCAAACACCCTAAGAGTAAGGTGTGCGACAATAACACTTTTATGTGGTGGTTTGGCATACATGTTTCGGGTAGATATCTCGATGAGCGTGAAATTATCCCATTAAAGATTTATAATATCCTTATGATATTTGATCTCTTATTGGGATTGATCATTGGAAAATTCAATTGATTCTATCTCCCATGGAATCTCTGATAAATTGACATTATAGAGTATGATCCAACTGGTTAAGGCCATAACATCCTTTGTCTATGACAATTGTATTTTTTAAAACCCTATATTTATACTAATCATGTGACCACTGTTCAACAACTATATTTTAAATGGTAATAATTATTAATTTTCATTTAAATCCTAGAGTATATGGTAAAACCAAATAAGTTCACAAGTTTTATATAACCATATTACATAATAAGACATTTTATTAAATCATATGGGTAATGTTTTTAGAATAGTTCAAATCATTCCAATATTCCACCCTTAAGAAATTTATTTCTAAATGTTATCATTTCCTACAATATAATAGAATAGGGTAATTCTATTTCATCACATTCTTCAGTTCCCACGTCACTTCTTTAAACTTGTGGTTTCTCCGTATCACTTTGACCAATTACATTGTCTTAATTTATAGAACATTTCCTATAAGATCTAAGATCTTCACTGTCTACTCTTAATATGAGATATCATTATACAATGGTATCACCTCTGTAATGTGTACATATGTGGGTTTTTGTATTTACTTTCTCAAGAAGTATAAATGGAATACATCATGTAGTTGAAATATGATAGGTGCGAGTGCTAGTCGATTTGATACATCTCTAATGTTATCAGTGATCTCAAAGGGGATGATATACCAGGAAATTCGAGATCTGAGCGTACCCAGTACCAAAAAATTACTTGGAAAAGTAAAGAAGACAATGAAATATAAACATGGAATTGGTGCTACCAAACGCAAGATGGAATGAAAACACTACCCATTAGACAATCAGAGAAAAGGCCTAAAATCAAAAGAAAACAAACAGTACAACGGATGGCCTAAGGGAAGCCCATAACCCTAGGTCATCCCAATACTACGATTATTAGATCCACATTCCCCACTGCATCCCACACAAATCCAATCCAGTGCATTCCTCTTTGTGACCCAAAGTTGCTACACCCCAACATGGTCACCAGCTATCTGCCTCGTCACTATCTCCAGTACACACGAACCCAAAAGTCCATGCAACCCAACAACCGATGTCACCCTCACATTTCTATTCAGGAATCCTGAGGTAAATCTTTCCCTATCTAGATCCACCTGCATCACACGACTATCTCCATCATGCCAACCTGTATCCACCACGCACCTAGATCGAGGCACCTGTTCTGTATATCCTAGCCACGTACGCAATGCTGGAAAAGTCCACATCGCCTCCATACTGGGAACCTTGGACAACACTGTCGTCCCCGTCAATCCCGAATCTGTCACTGAAATCCACCCCAGGTCACCGTATTGGATGAATACTATATATATATCTCCATCCTTATAATCTAGGTCTCATCGATGATTTTCATCATATCTATTATGAGTACTATAATAATCCTTTATGTACTTATGAATGGTCTTAACCTTTTCTACAATTTTCTTGACCATTGTAGGACCTAGTAGTTTTCATTCCCAACATGTATCCCACCTTGTAGGATTTCTACAACTCTTACCATAAAGGGATTCTTAGTAGTCCATTTGGATGATTGAGTGGAAACTATTTTTGTATGAGAACTCGACTAGACTAAGATGTTGTTACCATCCTCCATTCAAGTTAAATGATCATGTTCATAACATGTTCTCATGTTTCAATATAGTTCACTCATATTTGCCATCAGTTTGAGGGTGATAAGTCGTGACGATGTTAAATTCTCTATATTGATCATGTTAAGGACTCTTCTAGAACATATAGGTAAATATCATATCTTGATCATATACCATTGATTGTGGATTTCCATGATACATCACCACTTATGTAATGTATATCCTTAATATTTATTGAGGTATATGTCATATGCAATTGATATTAGCTATGTATACTTTCTAAAACAATCCACCACAACCCATGAAGTATTATTCCCTCTTGATGTATTTTATAGACTAGTGGAAAAGTCAATGGTGTATTTTTTAATTTCTATGTACGTATGGGTAATGGTTGCATCATCCCCTTTGATATTTTACTTCCTTCTTTCACTTTCAAATATATAAGACAACATAATTTATTTTCAACGTTCTCCAAATTCATATTTTCCCATAAATACTGCTCTATGAGATCATAGTACATATTTGTGATTCCAAGGTAGATGGATTAGGTTGATCTATGAGCATCATCTAACAACTCAATATTTATCTCAGAATTTAATGGTACACATATTTTTAGACCAAATAATACGACTCTTTTTTAATTAACATTGGTATCTAGGGATTTCATTTTTCTCAACGTTTTTAATTTAATCTATATCCCAAAAAAATCTTACTGAGTATCCTTTAAACGCTCTATAAGGGGTGGATTATCAATCATTTTTGAAAGGATTGATGACGTTCCTTCATTTATTTTTACCATTTTCTTACTTTTAGAATATAATATTATATGATCCCTCTCAATTATTATCAATGATAGTATTTATGGATCCTTTATACATAGTGCTTCTTCAAATTTATTCTCTTAACCAAGATGGTTGTGGTTTGACCATACATATTCTTTGATCGGATCTAACCATATTTGTTGCATAAAATTCTGCTCATTCTTTTTGAATATATACATAAGGCTCTTATGATCCGTATATATTTCACACATATCCCCAAAGAGATAATTATTATATAATTTAAATGTGGATATCCCTATAGCTAACTCTATATCATGTGTTGGGTAGTTATTTTCAGGAACATTTAATTTCCTTGAAGTATAGGATTACACATTGTATATTTAAATCAACAAATATCCAAATCTATAATTTAATGCATCTCTCAACACTATGAACATTTCTCCATTTTTGGGTATTGTGAGTACTAGTTCAATGATAAGAATCCTTTTTCAGATCTTTGAATATCTTATCACATTCATCATTCTAAGAAAATTAGACTCCCTTGTGAGTTATATTGGTCAAAGGGTTTGGAAATCATGAAAACTTTCTCAAAAATAGAAGATAATACCCAGATAATCCCAGGAAACTATAGATATATATCATATATATTGGCCTCAAAAATCCTTCAATTGCTTCTATCATTGAAGTTTCCACCTATATCCAATTTCTTATGATGATATTCCAAAATAATGTGAATTACTTCAACCAGAACTCAAATTTTCTATACACTACATAAAGCTTCTCCTTTCAAAAGGTATTTAGCACAATTCATAGATAAATCTAATCCTACTCCATGGTTTTAGAGAATATTAGAATATCATCTATAATGTAAACAAAAAACATGTGAAGGAAATCTATATGGACTCTATTAATCAAGCCCATTAAGTCTGCTGGATCATTAGTGAATCTGGGTGGCATCCCATAACTTGTATGGGAAATAAGCCTTGGGGATATCCTCATTCTTCACCCTTACGTGATAATTACCTAACCATAGATCCACCATGGATATGTATTGTTCTTCCCATTGATGATTGAACAAGGAATTAATCTATAGTATATGATACTTTTTCTCTATTATGATCTTGTTTAGCTCACAATAATCATTGAAAAAGATCATTGACCCATCCTTCTTTCCCGAAGAATAGGACTGGTTCACCCCATGGCGATGTACATGGGCATATGAACCATTTATCCAATTTCTACTATATTTTTTCCTTTAGCTCCTCATGTTCCCCAATATCCATTATCTATGGAGTATTGGAAAATGGAAACATCCTAGTTATAAACATGTGTGATAATTCAACCTCTTGGCTTAGAAGAATACTAAGAAATTCATCAAGAAACACATCTTTATATTCCATCATAATATGCGTATATTAATTTATACTCATTTCCTTAGACTCAATCAATTGTGAAAGATATGTTTTCTCATAGAGTAAAAATATCCACTATTGAGATGTTGGTGAAAAGAAGATTCATCCTTCTTCTTGTACATATACAAAATCGAAAGACGATTCCAAATATAGAGAGAGATTACCATATCATGGAAATTTATGTTGGTTATATATATAAAAATACAAACCATAGGTATAATTTTATCAAATTCCATGAAAGGGTGTATGAAAAGGTTCATTAGGATGTTCAGACTAGAAATTATGATAGGGGATGATTTATATACTTGGGTTGCAACAATTTCTCCATTTTCTAATTTCATGGACAACAATAATTCTATGCTTTGTGGTGGTGTTTGAATATTTCTACTAAAATATTGTGATATTAAAGAATGTTTATAACTAGAATAAAAAATTATGTTCACTATTCATGAATGAATAACTAGTGTAACTTTCACCACTTCATTGTCACGGTCCACCTTAGTGGCTGTGATGGAGAAATCTCACCGTTGCAACCTTGGATATTGTTGGTTGTCTTTGAAACCCCTTTGATTAGTGCATTGGATTGAAAATTTCTCTGGTTCCATATAATTCATGTAATGAATAATGCTCTGGGTGATGGATTGGGATTCTTTTTCATTCAATGCATTTTAAGGTTTCTCCACTCAACAATAGCTACAAAGTTGTCCTTCCTTCCCACATCTAATGTTTTTACTCAACCTCCTTAGAGAATGTTCGCAGGAGCTTCTTTTTTTACCTTTCAAAAGTGGGATGCTTAAATTTTTTGACATTGTTATATTTATTAATTAGACCAGGAGAATTAAAATAAACTTTTGCTTTATATCCCCATTATTCCCCTGAGATTCAATGATCTCCCTTTCACATTTTAGGGAACATTAGACAATTTACTCACAGATATCAAAGACATGTATCACCAGGGATATTTGTAATCTTGATTTTATTCCTCTAAAAGAGAATCAAACCATTCATTCAGTGGTAATGAAAAATTCAGAGGCATATCATGAATGTATTTTCCAATTTTCCACATATTCCCTGATAGAGTTTTTTCTTTTTTTCGTGAGGGTTAGTAAATAAAATTCCATTTTAAGATGGAGAGTGTGACGAAGTTATTGTTCGATTTTTTTAAAATTACATTCACCCCATCACATTGATCTCTTCCTCAATATTTTTATTCTTGATAAATGTCAACCACTATTTAGCTTCTACCCCATATGATAAACACCTTGTAGAACCTTCTCTTATTCATAACATTGATCTGTCGAGAATATATTGTCAATGGAGTTGATCTATTGTTTCTTGACTAAGTGTTCATATGATCCCATGAAAGTTAGAGAAAATTTTCATAAAAAGGATAAAATTTCCACTTAATCTTTCTTAAGGGGATTTAGGAACTCCTCCTGGTCCAGGTTTATATTCAAAACCTAGGATAATTGAGAGGGTATTTTCATAAAGTTTGTGATTCCATCTCCCATCAGGTTTTGCATATTTTTGGGGAATTCATCACATTCCCATCACATTAGTTCTTTACCAAATTACTCTTATTTAAATTCATTGGAAAGAAAAAAGGTAAAATTAGGGATGATTATTTTCAGTCATTTAAACTCTTAAAAGGGAATCTAATGACATTAAATAGAGGCCATATAAATTACATGTATTTACTTAAGTATTAAATTTATAGTGTTCGATATATGTTATCCAGGATATATTTCCTATCATAGATTATTATTAGGATACTTTCCTCAAATTTGTTTCATAATTAGTTTAAAATTTTCCAAAAGCATATCCCCGAATAGTTTCAAACCAGGTGGGAAGGAAGGCTTATTGTCATACACCATTTCTCGGCCAAACCAATATTAAAGAAGCGTTTTCATGGTTTACCATTATATACATCTATTCCAATGCCACATCCAATTATATTATCCACATAGTGATGTATTTTCTTGATAAACTACATACTCTATACTTACGAAAATTTAGATATATTTTATTATACTTAGAGTTATACCTAATGCATTAGGTAGTGTTATATTATCTTACTTTAAAAAATAACTATGATTATATTTTTATACTAACCATAACAACCTTCCAATTTATTACAAATTAATTCATGATTTATTAGATAATACTAAGCATAATAAAACCTAGAGTATCCATAATTATAGTGTCCTTAGGAATTAGTTACACTACATAACAACTTAAAATAGGAAAAACAATATCTTTATTGAAAAATTCCTTAACATACTTCCACTTAAAACTGCATGTGATATGTGTTGGAGTTGGATGCCTCCAACCAACATCTTTTTACTTTATAATAACTTATATTCACAGTTTTTGAAAACTACTACTCTCCCTATCACATTATGATTGTTCTTATGTGTAACATAGTATGTGACAATTTTATAAGAGTGGTTGTCACACTAAAAGGTCATAATAGTTCCCCTTTATGATGAGAACCCGATAGTTCTAGGAAAATATTCTTGAATAAATGTTATATAAATGGATTATATTATTTTAGCGACATAAATGATACAGGTTATCAGGGGTGGAGACTCATATGACATTGAGGCACCTTCTCATGGTGTATGTCCTTGGTAATATTTAGTAGGATATTATGAGAACAAGATCCTCTATTAGAAAAATTCATATTTATACGTGTCATTGGATCTTCCTATCTTTGGATTTGAGTATTGTTCCTTCGAATTTAATATTATTTTTAATTTTTATTATGAGTTTCACACATATATGTATTGATGAAAACCATGATGATGGATATTTGCAGCATGTTAGGATATGTTGGGTTTGTCATGAGTAATATTGAATTAAAGAATAATTCCAGAAAGGATTGATCCCTTATATTCTTGAACGTAATTTGATATCTTAGTCCCACTGATGGAAATGATATAGCCTAAATAAATCAATAGTCATGGTGTTCTATAGGGAAATTAAATTTACTGGAAGTCAAAGAAAGAGAGATCGATCACATAGGTTGATGACACCAACATGCAACCGACTTGATTTGAGATTTTGTGATAAAGGTATTATATTATATGGAAAGAATCCATATGAGGAGAAATGTACTTAAATAATTAACTTCTTTTTCTATGGGTTCCATTGTGTGTTTATAGATCCTATCCATGAACTTTAGGTTGCATAACCTAATGCCACTGAGAAAGAGTTCTAGAGGGTCACACACCAAGTGTATCTGAAATCCCAGTTAAATTCTATACCCGAAAAGCCAGGATCTGGTGTAAGCTGGTCCTAATAAAATAGAATAAAGAAAGAGAGTGAAAAGAGTCAAGCATACAGGGGAATATTACAAAAGCGAGTGTAAACCACCCCACCCCTATCTGCCTCCACCAGTGGAGCGCAATAGTCTGGGTCGTAAAAGACCACATCTCTCCTGCATCCGTGAGCACCTGATTTTCCAGTGCATCCGCCACCTGATTCGCCTCTCGGTAGGCATGTGATACCTCCACCCGCATCCGCACAATAACATTAAGACAACCCACCCATTTCGATAGTACACGCCACGAAACCTGGCGCGTCTTGGTGATCAAGGCATGGACCGTGACCTGAGAGTCAGATTCAATCCATATATGATCCCAGTTAAAGCGGACAACGTACCTGATGGCATATACCATGGCCCAAAGTTCCGCTTCAAACGCGGTACCAATTCCAATGGCGTGATGATAGCATCCTTTCATGAACCCACGGTAGGTGCGAAACACGCCTCCGCAACCTGATGTACCAGGAGCACCCAACACAGCCCCATCAACATTAACCTTTAGGCAGGGTCCGATGGGTGGGATCCATCGAATATACTTCAGCATCCGAGGCAAGTGAGGCCGCCCCGAGACACCAAGAGTACGAAGGATTTCCAGATCTGCAACTGTGTTAGACATTGTCCCATCCTGCACACAAGAGGCTGCATAGACATCCCTATTTATCACCCTCACCCCTTGCCGAACAGTGGGGCGCATATCAGTGAAAGTGGCCGCATTACGGGCTTACCAAATGACAGCAACAGCCGCCGCAATTGCAGCCAAAATCAGATTAAAAATATGTTTGCTGAACCTGCCATGAAAAACAGCAGAAAGCACTTGGAAAACCGTCCTGCAGGTGTCAACATTCACCCCAAACACAAGCCCGATGTAATCCCACAAATTCATTGCATGATAGCAGCCCAGAAAAACATGCTAGACCGTTTCCTCATCAGCTTTACACATGGAACATATGGAAGAAATGTGGAGCCCAGCCTTCTTGAGAGCATCCAATGTAGGCAGGCGATTTTTCCAGATCCTCCATATCAGAGAAAACCGAGCAGGTTTGATGAAGTGTGCTCTGTATTTCAGCAACCATGAAGGTACAGGGGAATGATCCTCATATGCGGTCCTGTAAAAGTCTCTACTGTTGAATTGCCTGATTCTTCTGTGCATCCAGATCAGAGTATCCTGCTCCATGAAGATGTAACCAGTTACTTCATGCTCAACCTGCACAAGAGCACTAATAGAAGATGATTGTAGCTGTGAGAGAAAACTAGAAATTGTCAAATTGGATGCCTTAGGTGGCACCTTAGAATCACAAAGAGGCTGTGTGAGACATCTTGTGTTCCAGCAGTTAAGTGTGGAATCCCTGCAAACCAACCAGCGGGTATCATGCATGATTCTAACATACGCCTACTTGATAGAAGTCCAAACCGACGAGGCAAGGTGCCATTTCTGTCCATTTAAGAGCCTCCTTGTTGTCCTGTTTGAGAGAAAATCATCATCAGCTTCATCATTAATCATGTTCCAAGTGAACTTCCCAATCAACCCATCATTAAACGTCCAGAGGTCCTTGATTTCTAGGCCCCCAGCTCCACCAGTTTGATGCATTCCTTCCAAGCCAATGTAACCAGCTTTCTCTCATGTGGGGACCCCATCCATATGAAATTCCGTACCATACTCTGAAGTTCCTTGAGAAGACCCCTCAGCCAATGATAAATGGAGAAGGAGTATACAAATTTCGATGTAATAACTGAATTCACAAGACAGACCCTCCCGGCCATGGACATAGCTTTCCACTTCTAGCTGGCCATCTGATGAACAATTCCAGCAGAGATTCCTTCAAGGTGCTGTATTTTCACTTTTCCAAAAAATAGTGGGACTCCAAGATATTGGAAGGGTAAGGAGCCCCTCCTCACCCCAAGAAGTCTGACAATTCTATTCTTTTTCCCAAATGAAATTCCATTTCCAAAAACAATGGACGATTTGTCCCAACTAATGTCTTGTACAGAAACCTCCTCATAATGACTGAAGAGGGCTTTAATAGACGAGATAGTTTTCCTTGACGCCTGACCAAGGAGCAAGATGTCATCGGCATACAATAAGTGTGACGGGGTATACTCACTCACACCAGCCCTAATCCTTTTATAAAGACCTAGATGAGAAAGTTTATTGATACACCTACTCAGGTAGTCCTCTGCCGTAGCAAAAAGCAGGCCAGATAGTGGATCACCTTGCCGCACCCCCATGGTGCAAGGAAACAAGCCCCTAGGGGCACCGTTGACAAGAACTGATAGCCTGGATGACTCCAAAATGGTACGGATCAGATTCACAAAGTCATTTGAGAAGCCATATCTTCTAAGAACATCAAGAAGAAAGCTCCACTTAAGAGTGTCAAAGGACTTGGAAATAACAATTTTGATGGAAACATTTCCTTCCTCTGTGCTCTATCTCATAAGATTGACACTCTCTGAGGCCATAAAAAGACACTTTTTATTGTTCCTCCCAGGGACGAAACCGAATTGATTCGCAGTGATAATGTCATTAACCACCCCACCCATCCTGTTCACCAAAACCTTGATAATGATTTTGGGTATCGTGTTCCCAAGAGCAACCGGTCTGAAGTCCTTAATTTCAAGGGAATTCTCTTTCTTGGGGATAAGATCAATGAAACAAGAATTCATTCCATGAGGCATATATGAGTGCGCGAAGAAGTCCTTAATTCCATTCACAATGCCATTCTGCAAGATATCCCAATAAAACATAAAGAATTTATTCGTGAGCCCAGTTAAATTATATATTATTATTTATTATTTAACAGTTTGAATAAATATTATTTCCTTAAAAAGTTTAATAATTATTCATGTATTCATGATAACCTAAAAACATTTATCTTCAATTTATTAAATATAATTTTTGTATTGTGGAATAATCTATTGGTAATTATTTAATATATAAATATACATTATTCATGGTCTGATGAATATTATGGAGGAATAGTGTAATTTAATGGTCTGGTGAGAAATAATAATAATGAATATTATTTTATTAACTAATAATTATTTATAATTTGTATGTAAAGCGCATGTTCATAAATAATAATATTAATATCATTATTTAATTGGGGAATTTTCTAGGATTAAATAAATAATTAAGATAAATTTTGGAATTATTTTAATTTAACTGGATAAATATAAATACCAATTTATGTTATTTTTAAATAATCGAATTCATTTTTTGGTTGTTCACAACAGATTTGGAAAATCCCCTCAAGCCTAGAGATCTCACTTTTACAAAAATGATCCCAATAGTGGAGATAAATCCTCTTCCACCAAATCAAGGAAAAATCATTAGAAGTGGTTAACGAGGAAATCAAAGTCAAATGATGAAAGAACAATGATCTTCCGTGTTATCACCTAGATATTCCTTTGGTGATCCTCAAATATCAGTGGAAGAGGTCTGGATCACCACTAGAGTAAATATATGCACATGGTATCTATAATGAAACGACGGGGCACCGTATATCTGTCACTAAATTCATTAATGAAGAATTAATTTCATAGAGGTAGTTATTAATTAATTAAATTCATTATAAATAATATGTGATGATCCTTCCTCTTTGTTCCATCATGATTACCTTTTGACATTCTTCTTTGATTCAATTATATTTCCCCTGACTTTCATCATCATTCATATAAGATATTGATCATCAAACATGAAAAAAATAAAGGTTGGGAACTACCCATTTCACACTTCCACTAAACCTAGAACCTACAAGTGGTATCATATGGGTTATATATTTATTTATAATCACTTAAAGATAACTGTTTATTTATATATTTTTAACATAGTTTTTTCAATTCAATTCTAATCATTATTTTAATCTAAACCAAGAGATATTCTTATTCATGCTTTATTTATCATAGCTATAATTGATATAACTAATTTAATGAACAAAATAAAATTGAATAAATCATCTATATGTGGCATGGAATCTATTTGGAAAATATAAGTCAACACACTATGTAATCTGAGTTACATTCCATGTAGTCATGTTTGATGCATCATTATTGATTCAGAAATTATTTCAAGATCTAATGTATTAACTAAAAAATTTAAATGCATCGTGTGCTAATAGGGACATAATGGCACAGGGTCATTCTGATTACACACCATGTATATTATATCTACATGTTTTTTAGTCCCAATGACTCAAAGATGGGCCATGTATTCGATACATGGACAACATGACTGGTGACCATATAACACTGAGTCAACACAACGTGTGGCCCATTGAACACGCCATGTAGTTCAAATTTTCTATGGTAAGATTCACATACCAAGTCCCTTGGAATGTACCTTGGATAGTCGGCGAGAGATGTACACACCGTGTAAATAAAATCTACATGCCTTGAACTTATACAAAATTTCACATATTTTAAATTTATTTATTTTACTATGTAGACCTGGAGATATGCACCTGCATTTGGTCATAAAGATAAGATAAGCCATGTGATAAGTTTTAATATATATAAATATATAAATTCTTTATCAATATATGTGTACTTTTTAGATCTTTATATCATGTATGAATTGTCTTCTAAGATGTTACACTATGTGCCTTGAATCATTACATGTGATGGAAAAATCATGTAATTTGTGTAATAAACCATGAAGTACATGTTGTGAAAGTATGTGATAATCCATTTACACCATATGTCACAGTAGAAAAATAGTATAAGATAATATTAAATGATGTGTATAAATAGATGAGTATTCACCATGTTTCCTCAAAGGTACACGTTATGAACACAATTAATTTTAAATAAATTTTGTTTAATTTTTTTCTGAAATTATAATGGATTATAATATCAAGGAAATTCTAATAAGAAAGAGGATAAAATAATTGATTAATGAAATATGATAATTAATTAATTCGATCACAATTTTTCTTAAATAAATAACAATTATGAATTTAATTCTAGTTTTATTAAATGTATAATTTTCTACATGCATGTGGATGATCGTGAGCTAAGACCAAAGCTTTGTATGTAGCTAGATTGATTTAATTAATTTCTAAATTAAATTGTTTTCCACATTCCTTATCTCTTCTTATCTTGTGTGGAATGATTTCTCATTGTTTCAATTTGTAAACCATTTTCTTCTCACCTATGGGTGAGTAAAACCTTATGTAAATGATGGAGCTCCCAAGTATGTGGATTCAGTTCTTGTTAAGATCCAAGGAAAAACCAATCTAATAAGATACATATGTGGATATGGGGAAAGCTACAAACATGAATCTTAATTAGTTTAAGGTTATTTCCACTACACCATCAGTTAGTTTACCAACCTCTAGATAAACTAACCATTAGAAAATATCATGGTCATACTTCTTTATTATTTTATTTCTATCTAGTTTCATGGTAATTTTATTTTGAGTGTTTTTTCACAATCACGAAAATAATTAAGTAACGAGCATGCAAGATAGAACTAAAATAAACTATCTTATGCGCAAATATTACCAATAAGTGGTTAATCAATTATGTAAACCCACTTATTATTAACAAGAATGTAATAAATATATTAATTGTAAATTTCTGCATAAAAGGATAAAATCCCTCAACAAAATATTTTTTCATTATAATCTTCCATTTATTTTGCAAAAATTAAACCATAGTTCAAAGTGTTTTACCAACCATAGTTTGGGTGCATTCAATAGTAGTGGAATTATATCTTGAGGTTTTTGGTTGACCTAACATATTTAGCATCATGGGTTAAGTACCCAAGATGGACTTGGTGTTACTGAGAGGTGAAGGTTGAGGATATCCATTTAGGGATTTTATGATTTGGGAGTCCACTCAACAGACCAATGAAATATCAGTTAATGCATTTGGCATTTGGAATGCCAACCTAAAACCATTAAAGTGTCTTGACCAACCAAATTTGGGTTAATGAGAAGGATAATATGGATCCTTTCCATGTGAATATATTAGAAAACATGATTTTTTAAATCCAATGGAGAGGGATATTGGGTTTACATAAAAAAGTTGGAGACTAATAAATATAATATATATTTATTTGTCTAAATTTTATTAGAGAAATTACTAAAATATATTCTCATATTATTTGTGGAAACAAAATTAAAATGACATCATATATATTTTTTTATTCATAATTGAGAAGGATAAGCTTATCACAAACACACATTTCCATTAATTGAAAATGTTCCTACGTATCATCATTTACAAGGAAAGAAAATTCTATGTGTTGTAAGATCCAATTTCAATTGCACCTCGTATTGAGGAAACTGATAAAGAGATATCTCCCTACAAGAACCATTTGATTGAAGCTACCAATGTTTAGTGTCTCTTATTGTCATCCATGTCCATTGCGATATTAAAGAAACATGAGGATATGGAAACTTATAGAATGATGTATCATCTTTGAGATCTCAATCAAGTGAAGGGAATACTATAGAGGTATGTGATCTTCAAGGATTTTATTACGACTAATCATGTGGATTCTATACCAGCTGGGCCTCATATTTTCAAACATCATGGATATATCGAATGCTGTGATATCTTATGGTTTAAATTCGTGGATGATTTTCATATATATCTCATACTCTCATCACTACCCAATAAATTATATAGTTTTATTGTGAAATAAAATGTGATAAATAGTGGAAAGAGTATTTCAGAACTACTAACCTCGATTATCCAAGTGGATAAGGACATGGGGAATGATAAACCCACAATCCTTTTGGTGAATAAGAATAGGAAGAAAAAGGGAAAGGGGCCCAAGACCTATAAACTATATAAAGATCATAATCACCTTCATTCAAAGAAGGGGAAGATCCCAAGGAATGGAAAGGAAAGGGAAGAAATCTGTTTCTCATGTGGAAGGCTATGCCACCATAAGATGAACTGCACCAAAAAAGTAAGGGAAGGATAAAGTTTCATTCATTATTGAGTGCATATTTCCATTTTTACACATTGGTTATTAGATAAAACATGTCGTTCTCACATCTATATCCAAATATAGGAACTACGTATATTCTGAAATATTTTTAAGGAGAGGTGGATCTGTAAGATGCCTAGAGTGGAAGGCTGGATACTCTGGCCATTGGTGACTACCACCTTTAATTTCCAATATGAATGACTTTTATTTTAATATAATTTTATTTTGTAACATCATTTACAAAGAACATAATTTTTGTATCATTTCTAGATACATATGGGATTATTTTAAAATTTATAAATAATTTTTTTTCTTTTGTAAGGGAAACATATATTTTAGTATGTAACATTTAAATAATATCCTTTATGTATTAAATTACAAAATACATGTGTTTTAAATTGATAAATAATCTAGTTAACATGAATCATACAACACCGAGATTTGGAGTCACCTTCTTGGTCATGTAAACAAGAAGAATTTGACAAATCATTATCAAGATGCCCATTCAGACTCTTGTAAGATAAATCCACTTGAATGATGTCATTATTATTTAAAATGAAAAATGAGAAAGCGACATTCAATGTGTAGGGTGAAAGGGCCAAAGTTCTTTAGGACTAGTATGCACTAATTTCTACGGACTTTTTTAAGTAGAATATTGAGGATGATATTATTAGTTCATAACTTTTAATGATGACTTGAGTTGATATACATATAGCTACTTAATGTGGTATAAGTCTGAGTCCCTTAATAAATTCAAGGAATTCAATAATTAGGTAGAGGATACACTTGAAAATATGATTAAGAATATTTTATTGGATCTAGGTGCTGAATATATTAACCATGATTTTATCAAATTTCATTGGGTGTTTGGGATTCTATCTCAAATAACTCCTCGTTACACTATATAGTGGAATGGTGTTAGTTAAAAGCAGAATTTTACCTTATTGGAAATCGTAAAGTTGATAATGAGTCATGTAGATCTTCCCTTATAATTCTGGGAATATTCATTACAAATTGTAGCATACACATTACACCGAGTACCAAGTAAAGAGTAAAATGGAATTCCCTTTGACTTATGGAGTGGTAGGAATATTTTTTTTTCATATACATATTTATGGGTCTATGAGGAATTTGTTAATTCAATCTCAGGAAAACAAGTATCACCTTGGGGAATAAATTTTATCTTCATCGGGTATCCCATGGAAACAAAGGGATACTACCTATAAAACCCCTCAGAAAAGAAAGTGACTGTTTCCAGACAAGCTGTTTTTCATTATAGGGGGAACATCCGAAAAAATTATTATGGGAGTAATATTTAATTATATGAATTTGATGATAAAGATACATAAGAGTTGGTACAATAATATATTCCATGGGTCCCCATGTAAGAAGTAGTTCCTGAAAGACATGTTCTGGGTAGGAGCACAATCGAGGTAAGGGAATCAGAGTGATATGATTTTCCTGTCACCAATGATGGTACTCATTGTTGGTTAAAAATGATGAACCAATATCCTACATAGAGTAAATAGTGAGATCAGAAGATTCAAGATGGGAGGAAGCCATGAATTAAGACATGGATTCCATGTATCAGAACCATGTTTTGGTTATGGTCGATTGGCAAGTTGATGTAACTCCTATTGGTTAAAAATGGGTATTCAATAGGAAAATGTACATAAAAGGTGAAGCATATTCCTATAAAGAAAGTCTAGTGTATAAAGGGGTTAAATATTTTCAATGAATTAATTGTGATGAGAAATTTTGACATATTTCCATGTTTAAATCCATCATAATTCTACTTTCTATAGTGTCATTCCATGACTATGACATTTGGAAGATGGTTTTCAAAAAAGTTTTACTTAATAGGATCCTTCATGAAGATGAATATATGACACAACCAGAAGGTTTTGTGACTCTAGGTGATTACAAAATGATTTTCAAGTTTCAATGTACCATTTATGGATTAAATAAACCATCCGAGTCTGGGAAAACGTTATTCCATGAAGTTATAAAAGAATATCATTTTATTAAAAATAAACATTAGCTATGTGTTTATAAGAGGTTTAGTTGAAATGAAGTCGTTATCCTAGTAGTATATTTTGATGCAATGTTACTTATTAGATATTACATTCCTGTATTAGAATCACTAAATGAATGGTTAAACACAGGTTTCTCAATGCAGGACTTTAGAGAAGAATCATATATTTTAGGGATGTTGATAATTTGTTATAGATCTAATAGTCTTATTAGATAAAGTCAATGTACATAAATTGACAAGACACTAAAGTAATTTAGTATGGAATAATACAAGATGGGATTGGTTTTATTGTCAAATGGTTTACATCATTTTAATAAAATGTGTCCACCTACACAATAAGAGAAAGAGAGAATTGGTAATATCACATGCGCTTCAGGGACAAGATCAATTATATAGTACATGTTATGTATTAGACTTTATATTTCCAATTCATTGATCATGGTATAATGATATTAAGAAGATCCTAGAGAACATTATTTGTTTATAATTAATGCTATCTTTATGTCTCTATGAAGAACTAAGGATATATTCCTAGATTATGGAGTAGATAAAGAGTTGTCTATCAATGATAATAATGATTCTAGTTTTCATAATGATCAAAATGATATGAAGTCTTAATATGGATATTCTTTCTTTCTCAATAGAGGATTTGTGAGCCGTATAAGTTCTAAACATCTAGTTGTTGCAGATTATACAATAGAGTCTGCGTATATAGTGTCTTTTGATGTAGCCAAAGAAACTGTTTGGATTTGTATCATTGTCCATGAGATTTCTTTGGTTCCTATAAGTAAAGACCATATCAAAATGTATTGTGAAAATACTACAGTATCGACTCTTTCAAAATAGCCAAGGTTACACAAACGAACAAAGCATATAATCCATAATTATCACCACTTGAGATATATTCAATAGAGGGGGAAATTCGTGGTAAGTAGAGTACCCATAGAATAGAACATGGTATACCTCTTAATTGAAGGCCAATCTCAGCAGAAGCATGAGTATCATTTGAGAGCTAGAAGACAAAATTTTTCTAGCTATTGGGTCTAGTGCAAGTGGGATTCTATTGGATATGGTGCTCTAGAACTGTCTTATTTGTAATTTATGATAATTTTTATTCATATTTTTTGATTATTAATAAACTATTTATTACATCATGATTTTTGTTCGATATAAATTATTATTTTATAATGTCATTAGAGTAGCTGTCTCCTAAAAATGACATAGCAGTTCTCTGCTATAATGAGTTCTCAAAATTTTATGATACTATTCTTGAATAAATGTTCTATAACTAGATGATAACATTTTATGGACACAAATGATACACATTATCTTTGGATGATACACATAGGACGTTAAGGAAACTTCTCATGGTGTAAACCATTTAGTAATATCTAGTATGATATTAAGTGAACAAGACCCACAGGTAGGAAATCCACAATTATATGTTTTATTGGATATTACTATATGTGGATGTGTGTATTTGTACTTATACATTATAATTATTATTAATTAGTATTATTAGTCATGAACATAGATGATGTTATGAAAATTGTGATTACATATGTTCATTGTGTGGTAGGATATATTGGGTACGTCATGAGTAAAATTACATTAATAAATAACGCGAGAATAGATTTTTCCCTTCTATTATTTATGGGAAGTTGAAAAATTAGGCCCTTTAATGGAAATGATATTGAATAAGTAAATCCTTGTCCATGGTGTTCTATAGGAAATTTCAATTTCTGATAATTCAATGAAAGAGAGATCAAGAACATAGGTCGATGGCACCAGCATAGAACCTTCTTAACTTGAGATATCATTATAAAGGGATTATATTACATGGTAAGCATTCTTATGAGGCGACATATCATTGCAACATTAAATTCATTCTCTATGGGTTCTTGGTCATGTTGTTATATTCTAACCTTGTAATTTAGACTACTTTACCTAATTATATTGGGAAAGAGGCCTAAGGGTCAAACACTAATAGTATTCATAATCTTAATTAAATAATATATTATTGCATATTATTTAATAGGTTAAATTAATATTATTCCTATATGTGGTTTAATAATTATAAATATATACATTACCCAATATAAATATTTATTTTATATTTATTAATTATTCTTTTATATATTTTTTTTTGAATAATGCAGTGATATTTATTTAATAAATAAATAGACATTATTAAAGGTCCAATAAATATTCTAGAGGAATGACGAACTGTATTTAATTGTCTAGTGAGAAATAATAATATTGAATATTAATTTATTAAATAATATTTAATTATAATTCACAAGTAAACTGTGTATCGATATATAATATTATTAGTTTTATTATAGGACATGATGATTTTGTAGGATTAAATAAATAATTAATGTAACTTGTGCAATTATTTTATTTTAGCCATAGAAATATTAATAACCTATTATTTTATTTTATCATAAGCCAATTAATTTCATTTGTTGTGAATAATAGATTTAGATAATCCTCTCCAACATAGAGAGATTATAACATCCCAAGTAAGTAATGAGTAATAGATATTTTTATCTATGTCTATTAATGATTAAGATAGGGTTTTAAAGGCTTAAAATGAAAATAAATACAATCTTAAGCATGGAATACACTAATATTTTTTAAAAGATTGTTTTACTGCCTTTTGATGGCAAACCATTTTTAAATATATCTTTTGACAATTTTATAAGCTATGTTTTTCAAAATAAACTTATTCTTTATTATTAGGACATCAAAATTTACTTTGTGTGAATTTTTGGTATTTTTCTGACAATGTTCATTTTTTAATGAATATTGTAAAATGTTGTATTTTACTTCAAAAACTCTTTTTAATCTAATTTATTAATATGAATAGATTATATTTTGAATTGGTTTTAAAGTTAAATTAGAATATATTTTTACCATTTAATCCAATGGTGGTCATTGGAATCGATTTCACTTTGAAATTGGACTTACACTAGTGTCAATCTTTTCATAGATATTGTTTCAAAAAAACCCGCTATTTGTCATGACAGCGGGAATTAATTATTAAATTAATTAATGTGACTTATATGTTTTGAATTTTGTAAAATAGACTTCATTTTGGAATTCGGAGTATCAAATATTGTTAGGGTGAATTTTTGGTAATTTTCTGAAAAACTTTAATTTTTAATGAATAGTGAAACCACTAAGTTGTACTTATAAAAACTGATTTTTTCATTTAAATGAAAATTTTCCATCATTGTGTTTTGAATTTCAAAAATCCGACATACATGGTTGTCATTAAGAAGTAAAATGTGGTTCAATGAGATTAAAATAATTTTTTGGTGAATAGTAACTTTTAAGTTCTTAATCGCGATTAGTGGTAATTAGTGTAGTTTAAGGGAAAAATAATGTTTTAATAATATGAGATGAGCTTGACACATGTCCTACCCTCATTGGATGTGTCATGGCCGACCAAGACAAGCCATGGGTGAACTTGGGGACCCCATGGAGCCACTTTGGTTGGGAAATGACATAAATAACTTTTTATTAAATGTTAAAGTAAAAATGACACACACATAAGGTGTTTTACTAAAACAATTTTTACATGGGGTTATAAAAGTAATTATTATGACTATAAATATTCATTAAAAATCTAAAACGATTTCCTACATCATAGTATTTGTTTTATAATTTTTAGACATTAAATAAATTAAATTATTTATGACATCATGATGATGCAGCGATGACCTCATTATTTAACGATTTAAATAAAATGGAAAGATAATGTAATATATAAGACCTACACATGTACAAAACCTATTGGATGAGTGGATTTTGAACCCTTATCACATTATCCTCGAATTATATCAATGTGGGACCTCTTAAATCCGAATACCATTTTAAAATAAAGTGACATTTCTTTACTTTCCAAGAGTGCCCCTCCTCTCCTCTTATAAAAGGCCCCCACCTCTACCTCCTTACCCACACTTTAAAAGCCTTTCTATCGGACAACCCATGCTCATTTTGTCTCTACACTTCCCTCTATTACTCCTTGAAGCATCAATTTTGGCAGAAGTCTTCCCAAGGAAGCCTTTGAGCTCAAACCAAAGGGAGTTACCCGATTTTAAGGTAATGTCTTCTTTTAAGTCCTTTTGTTTTATTTTGCTTCTCCAACCCCATACACTCTTTTTATTATTTTATTTTGTAACAAATACAATATCCTCAATATACTAGGATGTTGTTATAATATGGATTCGAGCTACACTTACACACACCTACATCTAATGGTTAACGAACATACTGTTTCCGTGGATGGTGAATTTATGCCTCCCAAAACGATGATTGTTCATCATTCTTTTAACACCTTAAAAGGTGGCCATTAAGATGTCTCTATATTTATATATGATATATAATATGTTTATGTTTTCCTTAGGCTTCTGTTTTTTTCTATTCAGTCATACCTTTATGGTTTCCATTATGGGAAAACGCGATATCTTCATTTAAGGAAGTGCGGACTACTGCCCCCTCAAAGTGATTTGATTTGTTAAATACCATATGTGGGACGTATAAAGGATGTAACGATGATATTATATATGATATTATACTGGAATTATAATATACCTTTATATAATTATGATTCCATTGTATAAAATATGAAATAGAAATGAAAGAAGCGTTCATGAGTACGTACGACTTACCGTCTCCATGAACGGTGCATTTCATTTCTTACCTCTACATGATTATGTGATATTATAAATGCATGAATGTACTGGATATATATGACATATATGATATCTACATCATGAATACCATTCTGGATATAATGGTTACATGAACAACTTGTAATTATAAAGGGATTATTTTTGACTCAAGTACCAATGATCGTTAAAACGACCGTTAATAACTTAAAAAATTACATAGTGTTAATGTCATGGAAATAAGTGATATAAAAGGAATAATGAACTTGAAAAAGGTTCTTAAACAAGTAGAAATTAACTCAAGTTTATTATTCAGGAGATTAAAGAACGACCGAGTCAAGTCGGACCCGAGTTATGGGACTTCGTCTCGATCTCCTTTCATTGAGGCATATTTTGTTTTATACACAACATTCTTTTATATGGTGTATAAACCCCTTTGACTTTTACATTTATTCAAAAGGAATCTTTTTTATACGAAGCATTTACTAAACGAAAAAAGGGAATGTTTTTTGTCGTACGTATGCGGCGACAACGACTTCTCCACCGCCATGACCATTATTTGGGTTTCGGCTTTCTCTACAAGCCATACCTTTTTCAAAGAAAAATAAATATCATGTTTTACTTTTATTTTATTTTGGTATTGAAAATGGTTTTCATAATATTTTTATATCAATGTGTGGTATTGATATCTTGTGATTGAAAGGTGGAAATGTTATGTTTCCTTTATGCATGTTTTATGTGATACGATTATGTTGCGGTTCTTGGGTATTATTATGAAGACGGGTGGTTCCGTGATAAACTAAGGGCAGGTGAGCCCGATATAGCTCTCTAATGCATTGGGTAACGCGAAGGAGTGGAATGTTAAGGTTTCTACGAAGAGATTTAGGGAATATACTGTGATGGGTATTCCAAACGTAACCAAGAGGGTTACTCCCTACGTAAGAATGTTATGAATGCCTCAAGTAACCTTTATGTCTTATGATTTCTATAATTTATTCATTATTTGATGAGGTATGTTAAAGTGCATATGTTTTATGGGTAAAGTATGATTTCATTCTTATGTTTATATGTACCCATGTTTCCTTTCCATATTTTTATATCCCTTACTGAGCTTTTTATGCTCATCCCATGTTTTTTTGAAATGTTTTTCACAGGTCAAGGGAAAGGTACATGATATGATGATAGTGTCAAGGAAGTGTCAAGAAATAATCCATGTTTTATTTTAAATGTGTTTCCATTGATGGGAATGAAGAATACTATCTTTATGTAACCACTTTGATTATATGTGGAATGTAATGAAAGTTTTATGATCTAATTCTCTAAAACTCTAAACCTGAAAAGATACTCAATGTGTAATCTTGTCATAACTCAAGATTAAGTAGGGTTTAAGGCTGGGGCCTTATAGTTGGTATCAGAGGTCGGTTTAGATAACTTTAGGAGATATAATTATATTAAATGATTATCCAAAAATATTTTTTTTATGGTCAAATTGAAGTGATATAGCATTTGAAGATTACCATGTTGCTTCATCTATGACATGATTGTTCAGAATGGTTTTCCGCAGAGGAAACAGGGAAGTAGTGCTAGGAAGGCATATAGAAGGAAATAACCTTCTGAATCAGCATCCTGAGATGGTCGGAATTGGAACTGAACAGTTTGTTGCAGTAATGGCGCAGTTGACTCAAGCGATAAATGGTGGTGGTATCCATGCACGAGATCAGCCAGATCAACCACAGAGGAACATGTCAGTGGTGGAACATTTTATGAGGCAATATCCCCCATCATTCAGAGGATCATCTGACCCTGTGCTAGCTGAAGGGTGTATTAAAGCACTGGAGAAGATTTTCGGTGTCATGGGGTGTTCAGATAATCAAAAGGTTAGTCTTGCTATTTACCGTTTGGAGGGTGATGCAGATCAGTGGTGGTCTATGGTTAAAAATATCAGGGACACCGATGAGATTGATGCTCTTGACTGGGATGAATTCAAAGGTATGTTTCTTGAGAAGTATTTTCCTAAGGCTGTTCGACTTAGGATGGAAAAACAATTCTTGGAATTGAGGCAAGAGGAAGACTCAGTGGCTACCTATGAAGAAAGGTTCACTCGATTGGCAAGGTATGCTCCAAATTTTATTCGATACCTTGATAGTAAAATCAATCATTTTTACTCAGGATTAAAGCCAAAATATCGAAGGGTATTAGCTTCTCGTGAGTTTAAAAGTTATGAAAAGCGTGTTCTATGTGCTGAGAAGGTGGAAATGGAGTGTGCCGATGATCAAGTGTTCTATAAAAACCAACAGAAGAAGAGACCGAGGTGGCAGGAGAAAGGTAAAAATTATTCAAAAAAGTCTGATGGTAAGAAAACTAAGTTTCCAGTTTGTGATAAATGTGGAAAAAGGTATGCTGGGGAATGTCTTCTGAATTCTGGAAAGTGCTACCGATGTGGTAAGATGGGACATAAGGCTCGTGATTGCACTGAAAAGGATCAAGGTGAAGGTAAGACCAAATTTGATTTACAGTTAGTGAAATGGTATAAGTGAAATGAGATGGGTCACTATGCAAACGAGTGTCTGACAAAGTGATTGAGTGATGGGAAGTAGTTAGAATACAAGCAGAAAGGGGTGGTGAAATCATTTGCAACTATTTCAGCAGATGGCGGGCCATCAAATGATGTTGTATCAGGTACTTTGTTTGTTTTTTCAGATTATGCCAGTGTGTTGTTTGATTCGGGGTCTACGCGTTCTTTCATCTCTGAAAATATTTCTAGTAAAATGGGAATACCATCTCAAGAAATGACTCCTGAACTTTTGTTAAAAACACCTGGGGGAAATGTTGAGGCAAAAAGAATTTATAAGAATCTTCCTATCCTTATATGTTGAAAGAACCTACTTGAAAAATTTTTTGTTCTACCTCTAGTAGAGTTTGATGTTATCCTAGGTATGGATTGCCTCTCTATTTACCATGATAAGATTGACTGTAGAGCTAAAGAAGTTTATTTTCAGAAAGACTTTTAGTTTGTGTAAAAGAATGAACCCTTACTGTTGATAACTTATCAAGAGGCCAAGAAACTTGTAAAAGATGTAAATGAATGTTACCTTGCACACATCGTTGAAAATAAATGAACTATTCAGATTAATGATGTGCCAGTGGTATATGAGTATCCTGATGTTTTTCCTGATGAGTTGCCTGGAATCATACCAGATCAAGAAGTTGAATTTATTGTTGACTTAGTTCCTGAGGCTAAGCCAATTTCAAAACCCCCTTATCGAATGGCTCAAATTGATCTTTTAGAGTTGAAGGAGCAATTGCAAGATTTATTAGAGAAAGGTTTCATTCGACCTAGCACATCACCATGGGGTGCCCCTATTTTATTTGATAAAAAGAAAGATGGTTCAATGAGACTTTGCATTGATTATAGAGCCTTGAATAACATCACTCTTAAGAACAAATATCCTTTGCCTCATATCAATGATTTGTTTGAACAGCTCCAGGGAGCTCAGTATTTTTCAAAGATTGACTTGAGATCGGGGTACCATCAGCTGAAGGTAAAGGAATCAGACATTCCGAAGACCGTGTTCCATACAAGATATGGCCATTATGAATTTTTAGTAATGCCTTTTGGGAAAACCAATGCACCTACTATATTCATGGAATTAATGAATAGAATTTTCAATGATTTCTTGGATAAGTTTGTGGTGGTTTTTATTGATGATATTTTGGTGTTTTCTAAAAGTAAAGAAGAGCATGAAAGACATTTAAGGGTTATCTTGAAAACCTTAAAAGAAAATAAATTGTATGGGAAATTCAGCAAGTGTGAGTTTTGGTTGCAACAAATTTCTTTCCTTGGTCACATTGTTTCTAAAGATGGGATAACTGTTGATCCTGAAAAAAAAAGTTGTGGAAGACTGGCCAAGACCCACAAATGTAACTGAGATTCGTAGCTTCCTTGGTTTGGCAGGCTATTACAGAAGGTTTGTTAGAAATTTTTCATGTTTATCTAGTCCAATGACTAAGCTAACTCGGAAGGGTGTTAAGTTTATCTGGACAAAAGAATGTGATGATTGTTTTCAGGAATTGAAAAGAGGATTGGAGAATGCTCCAGTTTTGGCACTACCTTCCAGGAATGGTGAGTTTGTTATCTACAGTGATACTTCATTGAAAGGACTTGGTTGCGTCCTAATGCATAATGATCAGGTAATTGATTATGCTTCACGACAGTTGAACACTCATGAGGTAAATTACCCTACATATGATTTGGAATTAGCTGCTGTTGTTTTCACATTAAAAATTTGGAGGATTTATTTGTATGGAGTAAAGTGTGAAATATATACTGATCACAAAATTTTAAAGTATATATTCACTCAGAAAGAGTTAAACATGAGACAGATGAGATGTCTAGAATTAATCAAGGATTATGATTGTATAATTCATTACCATCCAGGAAAAGCAAATAAAGTGGATGATTCTTTGAGTCGAAAAACTAATGCTTCGTTAACAATGTTGCGTTTGGAACGTGATCCTTTGGTTAAGGATTTGATGAACTTTGGCATAGAAGTTGTTGGTGCAGGATGTTCTTCTTTTTTGTTTCAGGTATCAGTGAGATCTTCTCTATCAGACAGAATCAAGAAAGCACAGAACCAAGACAGTGAGTTGCAGAAAAAGGTAGAGCTGGTTCAGAAAGGTAAGCTACCTGAGTTCAACACTGATAATGATTGCGTTTTGAGATTTGGGAAGAGATTGTGTGTGCCTTGTGATTCACATTTGAAGAGAGAGTTGTTATGTGAAGCTCATAGTTCTCCATTATCAGTTCATCCTGGCAGTACTAATATGTATAGAGATCTGCGATAGTATTACTGGTGGGATGGAATGAAAAGAGATATTTCTGATTTTACTGTGAAGTGTTCGACTTGTTAGCAGGTTAAAGAAGATCGGCAGTTACCGAAAGGGATGCTTCAGCCTTTACCAGTGCCAGAGTGGAAATGGGAGAATATATCCATGGACTTTGTTGTGGGATTACTGAAGACATATCAAGGTAATAATGCAATCCGGGTTATTGTTTATCTCCTGACCAAGTCTGCTCATTTCCTTTCTATACGAGATACTTTTTCCCTAGATCAAATTTCTCATTTTTATCTTAAAGAGATAGTCAGGTTACATGGAGTTCCCCTCTCCATTGTATCTTATCGTGATCCCAGGTTCACTTCTAACTTTTGGAAAGGCCTTCAGAAGTCGTTGGGTACTAAATTAAATTTTAGTAAAGCTTTTCATCCTCAATCAGATGGGCAGTCAGAACGAACAATTCAGACATTGGAGGATATGCTACGTTCTTCCTCTATGGATTATCAGGGAAGTTGGGACCAACATCTTTCTTTGGTTGAATTTTCATATAATAACAGTTTTCATTCCAGTATACAGATGGCACCATTTTAGGCATTACATGGGAAGTGGTGTCGAACTCCAGCTTTCTGGGATGAAGTTGGTGAAAGGAAGTTGATGGGACCAGAATTGGTAGAAGACATGGCAGAAAAAGTTCACCTGATTTAGAAACACATGAGAACAGCTCATAGCAGGCAGAAGAGTTATGCGGACAACAGGAGGAAAGATCTCTCTTTTGAGGTAGGTGATCATGTTTTTCTCAAAGTATCACCATGGAATAGTGTGATGCGATTTGGTAGGAAAGGAAAGCTGAGCCCAAGGTTCATTGGACCATATGAAATTCTGGAGAGAGTTGGATCTGTTGCATACAGAGTGACTTTACCTCCTCGTTTATCTCTGGTACATAATGTTTTTCATGTTTCGATGTTGAGGATGTATATGCCAGATCCATATCATGTTTTGAGTCCAGAGGTAGTTCAGCTGGAAGAGAACCTATCTTATGAGGAACAACCAGTCTAGATTCTTGACCACAGGGATCAAGTGTTACGAAATAAGGTGATTAATCAGGTAAAGGTTTTGTGAAAAAACCACATGATGGAAGAGGCAACATGGGAATCTGAAAATGCAATGATGGATAAGTACCCCCCATTTATTTGATAAGTAAATAAATTGCGGGGACGCAATTTTCTAAAGGGGGGATGGATGTAACATCCCAAGTAAGTAATGAGTAATAGATATTTTTATCTATGTCTATTAATTATTAATATAGTGTTTTAGAGGCTTAAAATGAAAATAAATACAATCTTAAGCATGGAATACACTAATATTTTTTAAAAGATTGTTTTACTGCCTTTTGATGGAAAACCATTTTTAAATATATCTTTTGAGAATTTTATAAGCTATTTTTGTCAAAATAAACTTATTCTTTATGATTGGGACATCAAAATTTACTTTGTGTGAATTTTTGGTATTTTTCTGACAATGTTCATTTTTTAATGAATATTGTAAAATGTTGTATTTTAATTCAAAAACTCTTTTTAATGTAATTTATTAATATGATCCGATTATCTTTTTAATTGGTTTTAAAGTGAAATTACAATATATTTTTTCCATTTAATCCAATGGTGTTCATTGAAATCAATTTCACTTTGAAATTGGACTTAAACTAGTGTCAATCTTTTCATAGATATTGTTTAAAAAAAACACGCTATTTGTCATGACAGCGGGAATTAATTATTAAATTAATTAATGTGACTTATTTGTTTTGAATTTTGTAAAATAGACTTCATTTTTGAATTCAGAGTATCAAACATAGCTTAGGGTGAGTTTTTGGTAATTTTTTGAAAAACTTCAATTTTTAATAAATAGTGAAACCACTAAGTTGTACTTATAAAAACTGATTTTTTTTGTTTAAATGAAATTTTTCCATCATTGTGTTTTGATTTTCAAAAATATTACATACATGGTTGTCATTAAGAAGTAAAATGTGGTTAAATGAGATTAAAATAATTTTTTGCTGAATAGTAACTTTTATGTTCTTAATCGCGATTAGTGGTAATTAGTGTAGTTTAAGGTAAAAATAATGTTTTAATAATATGAGATGAGCTTGACACATGTCCTACACTCATTGGATGTGTCATGGCCGACCAAGAAAAGCCATGGGTCAACTTGGGGACCCCATGGAGCCACTTTGGTTGAGAAATGACATAAATAACTTTTTATTAAATGTTAAAGTAAAAATGACACACACATAAGGTGTTTTACTAAAAAAAAATTTACATGGCGTTATACAAGTCATATTTTTTACTATAAATATTCATTAGAAATCTAAAACGATTTCCTACATCATAGTATTTGTTTTATAATTTTAATACATTAAATAAATTAAATTATTTATGACATCATGATGATGCAGCGATGACCTCATTATTTAACGATTTAAATAAAATGGAAAGATAATGTAATATCTAAGACCTACACATGTCCAAAACTTATTGGATGAGTTGATTTCGAACCCTTATCACTTTATCCTAGAATTATATCAATGTGGGAACTCTTAAATACGAATACCATTTTAAAATAAAGTGACTTTCCTTTACTTTCCAAGAGTGCCCCTCCTCTCCTCTTATAAAAGGCCCCCACCTCTACCTCCTTACCCACACTTCCAAAGACTTTGTCTCAGCCAAACCCTGCTCATTTTGTCTCTACACTTCCCTATCTTACTCCTTGAAGCCTCACTTTTGGCAGAAGTCTTCCCAAGGAATACTTTGAGCTCAAACCAAAGTGAGTTACCCGATTTTAAGGTAATGTCTTCTTTTAAGTCCTTTTGTTTTATTTTGCTTCTCCAACCCCCTAAACTCTTTTTATTCTTTTATTTTGTAACAATTACACTATCCTAAATATACTAGGATTTTTTTATAATATGTATTCAAGCTACACTTACACACACCTACATCTAATGGTTAACGAACATACTGTTTCCGTGGATGGTGAATTTATGCCTCCCGAAATGATGATTGTTCAACATTCTTTTAACACCTTAAAAGGTGGCCATTAATATGTCACTATATTTATATACGATATATAATATGTTTATGTTTTCCTTAAGCTTCTGTTTTTTTTCTGGTCATACCATTATGGTTTCCATTATGGGAAAACACGATATCTTCATTTAAGGAAGTGCGGACTACCGCCCCCTCAAAGTGATTTGATTCGTTAAATACCATATGTGGGACGTATAAAGGATGGAAATATGATATTATATATGATATTATACTAGAATTATAATATACCTTTATATTATTATGATTCCATTCTATAAAATATGAAATAGAAATGAAAGTAGCGTTCATGCATACGTACGACTTACCGTCTCCATGAACGGTGCATTTCATTTCTTACCTCTAAATGATTATGTAATATTATAAATGCATGCATGTACTGGATATATATGACATATATGATATCTACATCATGAATACCATTATGGATATAATGGGTATATGAACAACTTGTAATTATAAAGGGCTTATTTTTGACTCAAGTACCAGTGATCGTTAAAAAGACCGTTATTAACTTAAAAAATTATAGTGTTAATGACATGGCAATAAGTGAAATAAAAGGAATAATGAACATGAAAAAGGTTCTTAAACAAGTAGAAATTAACTCAAGTTTATTATTCCAGAGATTAAAGAACGACCGAGTCAAGTCGGACCCGAGGTATGGGACTTCGTCTCGATCTCCTTTCATTGAGGCATATTTTGTTTTATATACAACCTTCTTTTATACGGTGTATAAACCCCTTTGACTTTTACATTTATTCAAAAGGAATATTTTTTATACGAAGTGTTTACTAAACGACAAAAGGGAATGTTTTTTGTCATACGTATGCGGAGACAACGACTTCTCCGCCGCCGTGACCATTATTTGAGTTTCGGCTTCCTCTACAAGCCATACCTTTTTCAAAGAAAAATAAATACCATGTTTTACTTTTCTTTTATTTTGGTATTGAAAATGGTTTTCATAATATTTTTTTACCAATGAGTGGTATTGATATCTTGTGATTGAAAGGTGGTTATGTTATGTTTCCTTTATGCATGTTTTATGTGATACGATTATGTTGAGGTTCTTGGGCATTATTATGAAGATGGGTGGTTCCATGATAAAATAAGGGCGGGTGAGCCCGATATAGCTCTCCAATTCATTGGGTAACACGAAGGAGTGAAACGTTAAGGTTTCTCCGAAGAGATTTAGGGAATATACCGTGATGGGTATTCCAAACGTAACCAAGAGGGTTAATCCCTACGTAAGAATGTTATGAATGCCTCAAGTTACCTTTTTGTCTTATGATTTATATGATTTATTCATGATTTGATGAGGTACGTTAAAGTGCATATGTTTTATGGGTAAAGTATGATTTCATTCTTATGTTTATATGTAGCCATGTTTCCTTTCCATATTTTTATATCCCTTACTGAGCTTTTTATGGTCATCCCAAGTTTTTTGAAATGTTTTTCACTGGTCAAGGGAAAGGAACATGAGATGATGATAGTGTCAAGGAAGTGTCAAGAAATAATCCATGTTTTATTTTAAATGTGTTTCCATTGATGGGAATGAAGAATACTATCTTTATGTAACCACTTTGTTTATATTTGGAATGTAATGAAAGTTTTATGATCGAATTCTCTAAAACTCTAAACCTGAAAAGATCCTCAATGTGTAATCTTGTAATAACTCAAGATTAAGTAAGGTTTAAGGTTGGGGCCTTATAGAGTTCCCTACTCCATGAATGCTCCCATGAATAAAGAGAAATCCTCATCCACCAGATTAAGGAGAATGATTTGCAAGCTGTTCTTGAGGGGATCAATGATGGATAACGCAAATGAAAATATCTACCATGATAGCACCCATAGATTCATTTGGAGAAATATGAAGATTATTGTAACATTTGTGGATAACTACTAGAGAAATATACAATTGGTTTCTATAATGAAAAGATGGTTCACCACAGATCTGTCATTGGATTCATCAACTAAGAAATAATTCCTTAGAGGTAATTCTTAATTAATGTAATTATTTATAAATAATCTCTGATGATCCCCTCTCATGATTCTTGTATGATTAAATTTTTTACTTATTATAATATTTTATTCCTTCTCACATAGATTTCATCATTGTTTAGATCTCGGATTGATCATTGATCTTGACACAAAGTAAAGTTGGGAACGGCCTATCAGAAGCTTCTACGGCCCTTGAAACCTATAATAACATGTGGACATAGGGAAAAAATGGGTGAGGAATAAATCCTAGTAAGGGAGTAAACATAGAATTACATTAATTATATATTACATTTTAGAAATTATGCATTTTAATGGTTCATAAAATATGTGGGAATCAAAATCATGAACACTACAACAGGATATAACATGATAATCATATAGGCAACATGAGAGATATGGAAACAACTTAAAACACTACATCATAAATATAGGTGAAGGATAACATACAATACATCATTATATAAATAGTAACATAAAATATTAAGGTTTACCATCCATCTCAAATTTATGTCTCATGAATCTTAAGAATACCCAATTCATTGGAGTGCTAATTAATTGTAGGTGGACCCATCACTCAGATTTCATTCTCATGATTAAGTGTGCTATATAGATCTTACAACATTGATTCATTCATCTTAATATTTTATTCCATTATTAAGTATTGTGGAATAAATAAATTTATGTCTATAGTCAAATATGTATCTATGTATAAAGGTGAAAAACCTTGATAGGAAATGTGTATGGTATTAAAAACACAATTTTTTTTCATAGAAAATCATGTTGAAATTTTGGTAGCATAACGACATCACATAAATATTCACAAAATAGTTGACGCGATAAAAGGGGGTATATAATCACCTAGAAATAAAATATAAGTAATAGGTATGTGTAAATAAATATTTCAAAATTAATAATTATAAGTAGAAGACATAAGATAATAAAGAAAATTGAATAACGCTGAGAAGGTGTGGATCTATTACTTGAGTGTGTGTCTCCATATGCATGGTAGGTTCTTCTAGAGGGTGTGCAGGAACCTTGGGAGGAGTATGGAGAGGATAGGGTAGAGTAGATATGTTCTCCAATGATTTTTAGTGACGATAAATGATATATTTGGTGGGTTTTATATAATAAATGAGGGAGTATTTCTTTATTATTTCTCAAAGATTGGTTTTGGACTCTATATAATAAAATTAACAAAAAAACATACCTTACCATAGTTTTCTCTCTTGGTTTCACAAATATGGGAATGTTTTTAAGTATTTTATAAGTCCAAGGTTAAAACATAATAAAATAATACCCATTCTTATGTGCAAGTGAGTCATACATTTAAAGAAATGATTTTAAAACCTTGAAATATATTAATGGTTGGGGATGATTCCCAAAGGCATTATAAAATTAATCCAATAAAAAATCACATTATTTTATATTTAAAAGATATATTTTATAGTAAATACATTTTATATTATTTGTCACATCACTTTTGGGCCATTATTATATCACAATACCAACCATATATTTATACCGTATTTAATATTTACCCAAAAATTCAGTTGATTGAAAAAATTATGAAAATTCACCATTGGATAATTTAAATGTTTTCATTCCAAAAATAAAAATAATTTTATTTAAGTAATTACTTAAATATTTCTATTTTTACATATAGAATAAGAATATAAATTTATAGAGTAATGTGGGGTTTTTAACAATAACAATTTTCAAACCCTTATAAAAATTACATTTTACTTCATCAAAATTATATTGTAATTTATATTTGATAATTTTTTTTAATAAGTATAATTTATTAAAATAAATATTTTTTCAAAAAATAATTAATTCATGAAAAAAAATCCCTAAATTGAATTTTCATATAAACCAAAAATACAATTTTTTCTTTATTATATCAAAATAAATATCATTTATAAAGTAAAAAAAACAGGATGAAAATATATTCATTATTATATAACAAATAGTGGACATAATAATATATATATATACATATATAGTATTGATACATTTCCCTTTAATACACCATAAAACATCCTAATAGGAAGGTGTGCGATGGTGATACTTTCTTGTGGTTGTTCCTCATACAAGGTTTGGATCGTGATCTCAATGAGCTTGAACATCTCGTGTAAACGGTTTCACTCATGCTTTGTTAGATCTCATCATGAAATTAGTCAAGTAAAAATCACATTTATTACATCTCCATTATAAGGTCCAACAATATGGATTGATAGGGTATGATCGTACTAGTTGAGGCCATCACTTCCTTTGTCAATGAAAATTGGATTTATTAAAACCCTATATTTATAATAATCATGTGATCACTTCTCAAAATTAATGTTATCAATGGTAATAATGCATAAAGTTCATTTTAATCTGATAGGATATAATATAACCAAACTTTTTAATGTTGTTTTTATAACCGTATTATATAATAAGACATTTAATTAAATCACATGGTGCGTTTTTTTATAATAGTTTGTGTCATTACCAGATTTTTCCTATCATATGATGAGTATGGTATCTAGGATTTCAATTGAAGTAGAATAAAGAACTTTATGACCATGACTTGTAAATTTTCATGTGATTCACCTACTTTTCTAGATGTGGGGCCTTAGATTTTCTCATCCACTTGGGTGAAAGACATGTTATGTGTTCATTTGTATCGTTAGTCTATACAAAGGTAATTGAGAACATATGAGTTTTCAATATAAGATTGATATTTTTCATAACCCAAGGTCACTCTATATCTTGGTAAAAAGGAGTATATGATTATTAATACTTTAATAATAAATATTAGGTAAAAAGAAGTATTGGGATATATGTGTTTTGTAATGATTACACTAGATTGCTTTATATCTTATGCTAGATTAAAATTTTTATATGGGTCTCTATTTACATAAAATTATGGATTATAATATATAAATTTTTTAATTAAATATTGGTTCATGGGGTCACACTTTGTGGTTTTGTGAATATAATGTATGTTTTGTTAAAAGGTGTTTGTATAAAACCATAAGAGGAACCCCAAAATTGTTTTCGATGACATCCTAAATAAGTTGTTGATGTATTTTTAAATTTTATTAAATATGATTCGACATGTGGTATAAATGAATGATAACTCTTCCAAAATTATTTTTGTATGATATTTAAATGTAGTTTTGTATATAAGTTCCAAAACATTTTACAAATGATATAACAGAAGTTGAATGTTTTCTATGTGTATGAATATTTAGTGAAATTAATAGATTGAATGATTTTTCCCCTAGAGGAACTCCAAAAAATTGTGTTTTATCTATTTTCATTTACTTTGTTAGGATACACCATACCATAGTGAGTTTCTAAATGATGTGGTGTTGTGCCTGAAAACTCACGTACTAAGATAAAAATAATGGTTTACCCTACTTCTACTACAAAAAACTGACATTATTGGTTGATTATTATGTGATGGAAATAAAGAAGAGTTTTAATATCCCAAAATATGTTTTAACATTAAAATTATATAATTTGAGGTAATATATATTTGTAATCTTTGAAACATTCTAGGAATGCTTCATTAATATGGCTGAAACATTAATGTGAGTCTTCATGATTAGCTATATAATTTGGTTATTAATTTGTCTTGGGAGTACATCTAAAATATATGATACTGTATAGGCCAATAAAACCATAAAAATCACTTCATTTATAATTCTATAATGTAATATTTACAGTATACCATAGATCAATTAAGGTTCTTCATAATCATTGGAAGATTCGCATGGCTCTTGGGTATAATTAGTTGAAAGATTCTGTTTGATATTTCTTAGTGATATCTATCATTATCTTGGTGAAGAGTTAGATAATATTAAAATAATTGAAAAATAAGGCATTCCAATCATTATTTATTTATTTTATTCTATAATAAAAAATTTCGTGTGGTTTTCAGGTTTTTTATAATGGTTTAAACTAATTCTTGAAATGTTTTATCCCCAAAAAACACTTCATCACAAATATAATAATGAGACATCATAATTTAATGTTTAATTATGTGGAACTATATTGGGAAAACATTTTATGAACATATTCTTGAACCTCCGAAAACACCATTGGAATCCAATAGTCTTTATTCTATTATCATTAAATACAATCTAGAGTGAAATTTATACTTGTGAACCATGGTATTTTTACTGGTAATGCCACACTTTTATGAACTTCTTAAGGGTTAATTTTTCTTGTATATTCCAATTTCCACCATCAAATTTTTATAGTATTTATTTGAATTTGTATATATAAATATTAATACAGATTTTATATTAAAATCTACACTTATACCTGAGATAAAATTAATGAATGGTGAGGGAACAACTATGATCATCCATCATTCTCAACCTGCCATCCCCTTCTTTTGTCAACATTTTACTTTGATCCTCATAAACTATTAATTCCATTAACAATGATTTATCAATATATTTTATTATATTTATCTTTACCACTATTTTATAATACATTACATTTATGAAGATCTTTTACCAATAAATTAATCCATGGAAAAATTCTCACATTCAATGAATCACTTAGTGGGGGAAGGGAGAATCATGGATCTCATTTTGTTTTTATGAGTTTCTGAATTTTTACTAAACTCTATGATGGTTTAATTTCGATGTAAAAAATCACATAATAATATCATTCTTACTCACATTAATGAAGATAAAATCATAGAAAAAACACATGAGGATTTAAAATGTTTGGCCTTGAGGACCTAATTCCTACCATGATTGGTTAGTCACCCCAATCAAGGATAAATTGATGTACATGAAATTGATTACAAAATTAGTTTATTAGATACCCAAAAAAAATTCTCTATCAACTGGTTATATATCTGAGTCACTAATCCACTCTAAAACAATTATTTATCAACCAAAACAGAAAAAAATATTTCAGTGACAGGTTAGACAACCAAATCAAAAGCTCATTTAAGATAATATATGATCTAATGAAATAAGGATCTTGATATTCACTTAGATTGTTCATAGCCACTTTTAATTTTCTCACACTACATAAAAAAATTGTATAAATACTTATACTCATATTTATCTTTGGGTACTTTATAACTAAGTTGAATAAGATTGATGGTCTGAATCCTCAATTAAAATTTTATATAATCTAGTTTATGATTAGCCTTTTAAATTATCTTGGATACATGGATTGTTATCCTAAGTCAAAAATCCAGGATTTAGACTATTTTATCTTCTTCTCTCATCAATATAGATGTATATCAAGTATATCAACACTCAAAAATTACTTAACACATTTCTTCCAAGAACCTATATAATTTATATATATGGACAAAATATCAATTTTATATTCTTCTCAATATTTCATTTTATAAAAAATCCAAAATTCCTTCCTTCAAAGGTTTATGATTGTTAAAATATTATATTCTCCAAAAAACTTATTTAATATCTTATTTGAAGTTGTATCAAATCCTTTATTTTATTGCTACTTTTAAAATAGAAACCAAAACATGTTTTATCTTGTCATCTCAGATCCCAAGATATACCTCCTTAGGATATCCCTAATTTTTTCTATTAAAAAATCATTCAAATCTCTATATAATATGCTATTTTTTTATTCCTTAAAAACAACAAATTATGGTAACATGACTAGTTAGAATTTGAAATTTTAGTTTTTGATTCGGAACGCATCTCATCCATAACATCTTTTTGAAAAAATCACTATGATTGGACCACAATGTTTTATAACAAATTATTTTTATAATTAAGATTATTTTCATAAAGAAATCACCAACAAGGCTTGGTTAGAATATTCATCCAGTGTTTTATTCAAGACAACCTTCACCAAGGATGGAAAAATTCTCATCATCATAAGATCCTCCTCTACTGGATCTTCCTTCATATTTTTTAAAAACTTGGCCTATATGTGTTCATCATGTTTGATACATGAATATCATATTAATTGAAATGTCGTATTTTTTTAATTTTACTTATAATATTTCATTCTATAATACATAAATTTTCTCAAATTAATCTATCTTATGTAGTATGTTATTTTTCTTTTCAAAAAAAATCTAAAAAAGTTTACAATTAAAATGTTATATGTGATATGAAATATCAAATGCGCTTCACAATTATCTTAACTATTGTAAAAAATTCCATATGTTGAATAATATATTCCTTAAATTTTTTTAACAAACTCTAATATCATAAGGGAAATATAAATATATTTATGTATGAATAAATATTACTCTATATAGATCAATTATCCTTCATAGTTGAAATGTAATATGCATGTCTCCTGTGCGAAAGAATTCCTATTTATATTTTTTTTAAAATTCATATCCAGGTCAAATATAATATGAAATTACTCCATTTAAGAAAATTTACTTTTTCATGATTGTAACACCCCATGATTTCATTTTACTTTATCTCTTTAATGTAATTCAATAACTCACGCTACACTCAACATTGAGTTCGAGCGCACCATGACTTACCAAACTAGCCATTCAAAAAGTGGTTATGAATAGTATTAACTTCATTTGGAATTTTATATACTCCATATAATTTTAACATCGATATTATGTGTTTCATAGATAAAATATAGGAACAAAATCAATTTTTCAGATAAAGGAAGTATTTTTTCCAAAAAATGCAATTTTACCACCTATTAATCGAGAACCATTTTTAAATACAATATTTGAAACTTTTTTTTCATTAAATTTGACAAAATAAACATATTCATTAGAATCAGGATATAAAAATGTAGTTTTCATAAATTTTTGGATCTTTTTTGATAACTTTTATATTTTGGAGAATAGTAAAAAATACTAAATTTTAATTGAAAACAACTTTTTTGATAAAAATAATTTATAATGTTAAATTATAAATTTGAATGGTTTGGAAGTAAAATTAGAATATATTTATATCATTTAACACGATATTGGTCATTATATGTAATTTCATATTTAAATTTGACATAAACACATTTTAATATTTTGATAGTATTTACTTTTTAAAAACACACTTTTTTTAGTTTTGATAACAGGAATTAATTATAAATTAATAGATTAAACTTCTAGGTTTTTAATTTGGTAAAATAAAATTCATTTTTTAATTTGGAATATCAAAATTCGCTTAAGGTGAATTTTTGGTATTTTTTGGAAAACATTCAATTTTTGATGAATAATGAAAAAAACTATGCTGTTCTTTAAATTTGACTTTTTATTTAAATAATTATTTATTTTATTTAAAATTATTTTAAGTAGATATTTATATATAACACCTATATATATTCAATGTAATTAATTGGATTCATTTTATAATAAAATTATATATATAAAATTTTATTGAACATTTTAACGTCTTTTACCCACTTTCTAGGCACATTTGCAAATTTTTAGGAAACATAATTTTACTTCTTTTGTAAATTTAATTTCATAAAATTGAGAGGCACAATTAATATCAGTAAAAAAAATGTGGTTCAATAAGATGAAAATAATTTTTGGTGAATAGTAACTTTTGCCTTTTATTTACCACGGTTAAAAAGAAAAAGAGTAATGGAAGGTAAAAATGATATTATAAGTACCCTAAAACATGTCCTAATTGTATTAGATAAGTTTATTTTGACCAAAAAAAACCTTATGAATAAAATATGATCCTTTTGGTCCATATGGATTAGATTAGAAGATTTATTATTATTTTATTTAAAGAAGAGTTAAAAGTGTTAAATTCAAAGGTTAATAACTAAACCATTTTTAATACTGGGTTATACAGAAGATAAATTCTAGTATAAATATTAATTATAAAGTTAAAAAAGAGTTAATACATAATGGTATTTTATTTATAATTTTTAGAAAATAAATAATTAAATTTATTTATGACACAATGATGATGCCATTATTACATTATCAATGAATGATTAAAATAATTGATATTATAAATATAAAAATATATTTAAATTGAGGATTTTTATGCCATCCATGAATTTTATAGATTAATATGGCATGTTAGGGTTTATTAAATGAATTTTTTTGAAGTAATCATGCTGTTATGACTTTCAAAAAAAATCAAATACTAAATTGTATCAAAATTGATATAAATGAGTTTTTAAAACAAATACTATATTATTAAATGCTATAATATTCATAAAAATATAAGGTTAGGAAAAAGGAATTCTATAATTATAAATATGTAATTAATGAACCACTTGGGTTTCTTTTGGCTTTTTATATTATGTTTATTAATCATTTATTATAACAACACAAGAGGACATGATAATAGTTAAACTATTTAACTAAGAGTTAAATCTAGAAGATAGGGTTAATATGGTGACCTAAAATTATCTAAAACCGGTTGTTTGAAATTATTTAGACTTATCCTCACCATATCATCGAAATAGATAAATTTGGACCCATTAGAAACTGAAAATGATTTTATAATAAAATAATATTTCAAACTTTTCTTAAAGTAACCCCCACATCTCCTATAAAAGGGTGCTTCCCCTTCTCTAAAAATCACACCACCGAAGCCATTTGTCTCAGACAAACCCTACCCAAATTTCATCCTAACTTCCCTAAATTCAACATAGAGCCCTTAAAGAGAGAAAAAAATCCAACCTAATGACCCATTTTGTTCAAATGAAAAGGAAACATTCAAAGAAGAGGTAATTATTTTATCACCTCTTTCCATGTTCTTTTCTTCTTCGACATTAACTTTCATGGTTGTTTCCATACCAAAATAATAACTCAATTACATTATATATAATGAGATGTTATAAAAATATGGAACAATCATATTCATTATTCTATCCATCCTACGAATGACAGTGTCACCATACATGTGTACGTACGGCTTATCGTCTCCAGGTCGTGGTGTAGTTTGTTATTCAACGCTTCATTATTTGGATGTGTATAATAAGTAGTATAATTGTTAAAAATAATAAATATAACATTTTAATAATTATGTATATACAATATACCACAAAAGTATATAAAATTTAACCATCAATAGAATGATATCTTCACTCGTGCATACGTAGGACTTACAGTCTCCACGATGCGATGAGATTAATTTCCACGTTCACCATTCAACAATGATTATAAAAATATATATTATTAATAAGTTTTTAATATTTGATATAATAATGATACAATATATATATATATATATATATATATATATATTGAGATATATCTCATTCACTTTCATCTGTTCAATAAGATATGAAAACAGAAACAACGTTTATGCGTACGTACCACATACCGTCTCCATAAATAGTGTTTTCCATTTCATAAGTCAATATATTATACATATATGTATTATAAATATATATGATATACAAATCATATCTTATATTCTGGATGTATTTAAATCATTATCTAAATGATATGATCACGAATAACAAGTTAAAACATGGACGATAAAGAAAGAAATTATTACCCGAAATGTTAATTTGACTAGAAATAATTTTTAAATGGTTAGTATAAAGTAATAAATTAATCTTGAATGATATAATAATTATGAATATTGTTTTGTTATAATTTTATAACATACTATGGTAATTATACACGATGTGAAACGTACCCTCGACCAAAGGAATGTGTAAGGTAACAAGTAATTTCTCAATCTCATTATTATCCGAGATTGTTTATGTGTAAGTACTTTATGGGACATATTTATTATCCATATCCATGTTTGATAAAATATTTTCTAAATTGATTCTTTTAAGGTACTCTTTAACTAATACATCATTTTAAAAATTATAAATATTTATTCTTTAAATCATTCTCATTGATGTCCATATTTTCAAAATGGTTCAAAGGATTCATTTTTATGGACATGATTGTTTTAAAATTTCAATTTCATTAAAATGTTTCAAAGTGGTATGGGAAAATTTTATTCCTAAATCAATTCTAAATTAATTCCTTTATAAATGTGTTACTTTTTAATGATTTCAAAAAATGGATATTTCTCTCAAAATGTTTTACTTATCATTTTCAACTATGTCAACATCTGTTACTAGATATTATTCTTGATTAAGGTTGATTTATTATAATACAATATTCCATATTATATAGAATGAGTTATGATATGTTTGACTATGGATGTGAAATTTGTTTTCCCTTCATGTTTTATGCCTGGAGTATTGACATATCATATGATAGTTTTAAGACGAATGATTATGTTATGTTTCAACATTTTCATATGAGGAATTTAGTGGATTAAGTATGTGATGGATGGGGCCTGCTATAGCCCCTTGATGCATCAGCAGTTATAATGAGTGAAATTAGTGTCTTGGAATATGGCCTTGAAAAAAAAATTATTTTTAGTCTTGGCACAAGGCCTTGACTATGTGGTAATGATTTCTGACTTTAGGTATTCCCTCATTATTAAATTAATTATTACATGTGATTATTCGACTAGTTGAATATAAATGTGCATGTTTATATGGTAATGTTTGATTTTATTTTCTCCGTATTTTGTTCAAGTTTTTGATTAAAAGATTTTTTTATTATACATCTTTCTTTAAAATGTTATAGCTTCTGCTAAATTGTTTACCCTTATTGAGCATCTGATCTCACCCCTTTCTTATGTTTTTTCCCAAGATTCCTAGAATTGTACTGTGTTTTATATGAAGGGTTAAGCTAGGGGAATAATTACGTTCTTAGTGGATTATTTATGTTGTGTTTTATGTTTGAATGTGTAATGTAACATTCATGTATGTAATCTATTTTCCAAGAACACTAAACTGATCGATCCTAGGGGACTTAATTCCTTATAATAATTCCAGAGTATTAAAATAATGCCCCAGCTCCGAGCTTCTACGGTCGAGGCATTACAGCTGATATCAGATAAAGTCATTAAAAAAATAAGGAAACTAGATTTATAAAAACTCGGATTAAAGAACATTAACCAAAGATAGACACTAAGTATTAGTATATAAGAACTTCCTTGAATTTTGGTAATGCAAGGATTTTTTGTATTTTCCAAGAAATACATCTCAGTCTGGATATGAGGTGGTAGATGCAGCTCTGGCATTATTGTACCTAGTAGTGAATACTCTGAAAAAGAGTTTCGGGCTTGAACCGGGGTATCCTGGTAGAAGAAAACATTCCTTGATGCACTCTTCATTATGAAACTCTAGTGGGATATGCTTAGGATAATTCATATTTTCTTTTAAAAACCATTATGAAGGGTTTATGAGTCAATACTTCTTCAATGAAAGAATTTTTTATTATTATTATAGATTATATCCATAATCTATTCAATTTACATTAGGTATTTTACAATATTGTAATTATGCATTGGGATTCCTAAACTAACATAATTTATTCCATTTTTTAGAAATGGCGCCCAATATAAGGAATGAGAACCCTATAATAGACATGATCCAGTGAGTTAGAATGATCATATATTTCATTTTATTAAGCCAAAATTTATAAGGTAAATAGTGTCCCATGTATTCTCATCATATTATGAAATAATATCATGTTATAATAAGATTTATAAAGAATAATCTGATTCATATGTCTTTGATGAGAAGTAAGAGAAAAAAACGATGGAAGAGAGAAAGATGGATAAAGGGAAGATGGGAAAGAATGATTCTACCATATGTGATAACTGTGGAAAGAATAATCTTGGTAAATTTATGAAGGGAATGAGAGTTTTTTATAAGTGTATAGAAAAAGGACAACATGTATGTGATTACAAGGGTTAAAAATAGGTTTCAAATGTACAATGCTTCATCTACAAGGAATTGGGACATTACAGAATCATTTTCCAAATCATCAGAGTATGACCCAGGTGATGCTATTGGATAATAATAAAGTTATGATAAAACCATAGGTAATGTTTAATGACTATATTTATTATGATTTTATTAAAGAATTATTTCATTTGTGTTCTGTATGAATGATGTACTAGTTATATAAATTATTAAAATAAATATGGATTGTGTTGTAGTACTATTTCATTAAGGATTTAAGATTATATGGTTCTAAGAAATGTGACTCAATAACAAGTTAAATTTTTGGAAAATACATAGTTGGATGAAAGATAAACCTTGATATGGTTCTGATACCGAGGTAGTGATTTTGGAATAAGATATGATTGATTTGGATAAAATATATTCAATATTCTTGACTACATTGAAACTAATTGTATTTTTATTCCATTACTATTGGAGTTTAAAACAGTTTTGGATATAAAGAGTATACCCATATTATATAAGTAATAAGGGAGCATGAATGTAATCAATATGGTTTTATGATTATTCACGGTGTTACCATGTTTTAAAGGAATACACGATGAAGGTATTCACAAGTTATTACGTGGAAAAAATATCTTCATTGTGTTAACCTTGTTATAAATTTGGGACTATGAGTTTGGAAAAAATTAATTTGGATAATTCAAAAGGTTGGAATGGATTAATTTTTACATTGTATATAATTTTTATGGTTAAATAATTTCTTATTATTATTTTTCAATTGTTATAAAAAGGACAACCCGGAGGTCGGCTGGCAACCCGTTGCGTCCAGTAAGGGTGCGAGACTTGAACCTGTAACCGAATGGTGACAAGGGTGCATCACCTACCACTGGCCAATGTGATGTCTTGATTTGTATAATGTAGTATTTTTAGTAGACTAAGAAATGAATTATAAATTAATTATTTTTGGGACACTCTATGATTTGGGAAAATAGAATATTTTTCAATTTTATTATCTTTTGGAGTGAAAGATGAGTTTGTGGTAGAAATTAGTTGAAGGATGAAACTCTACATTTCATATGATTTATATTTTTTCCACTTACACTATGAATAAATTAATTTTTAAACTTTAGTTAAGGGATATTAATACCAAAAACTTTTTATCCTAATACCTTATGTTTTATTGAACCAATGATATTTTAAATCATCATAGATTGATGTCTTTGAGGCCCTCAATTTTACACTTGTTTGTGATAAATAACCTCAATATTTATTGATAAATATTTACGTTTCCCTCCTATTATGTATCTATAATTTCCACCAATGTTATTCTAATCAAGATCATAATTTGGTGGTGACATTTTCATTTCCCTCTCCCTCTTATTAAGACTAAATTTTGTTAACCCAATTCCCAATGTGGGTTTTCCAAAAAGGTATTTTACTATTTTTAACCTTCAATTTAAAAAAAATAAAATTGTGAGGATGCAATTTATTGAAGGATGGGAGAATGTAACACCCCGAGATTTCATAGTATGTTATCTCTTGAAAGTAATTCAGTAACTTGTGCTACACACAACACTGAGTTTGAGCACCCCACAACTTAACAAACTAACCGTTCAACAAGAGGTTATGAATAGTATTATCTGAATTTCCTATTTTATATACTCCTTAAAATTTTAACATCGAAATTATGTTTTTCTTAGACATAATATAGGAGAAAAATCAATTTTCCACATAAAGGATGTATTTATCAGAAAAATCAATTTTACCGCATTTTAGTGGAGAACCATTTTAAAATATAACATTTAACACCTTTTTACATTAAATTTGGAAACATAAAATTTTTCATTAGAATCGGGCCATAAAAATTTAGTTCTGATAAATTTTTGGTGCTTTTCTGTTATCTTTCATATTTTGGTGAATAGCAAAAAATACTAAATTTTAATTGAAAACAACATTATTAATCAAAACAGTTTATTAGGATAAAATTATACATTATAATAGTTTGGAAGTATAATTAGGTTATATTTTTATCATTTAATACAATATAGGTCGTTATAAGTAATTTCACACTTAAATTTGACATAAACCCTTGTCAATCTTTTGATAGTTTTTTATTTTTAAAAACACGGTTTTTTAGTTTTGATAAAATGAATTAATTTAAAATTAATTAGTGAAACTTATATGTTTCGGATTTGGTAAGTTTTAATTCATTTTTGTTTTTGGAATGTCAAAATTATCTTAGGGTGAATTATTTGAAATCTTTTGAAAACATTCAATTTTTGATGAATAGTGAAAAATACGACGTTATTGTTTAAAATGACTTTTTATTTAAATAATTAATTATTGTATTTAAATTTTTTTTCAGTAAAAATAGTTATATAATACCTATATGAGTTCAATGTTATTCATTAGAGTCATTTTATAATAAAATTATATGTATAAAATTTTATTGAAATTTTTTAGTCTCTGACCCACCTTCTAGGCACATTTGGAAATTTGCCTAAAACATAATTTTACAACTTTTTTAAATTGAATTTAAAAACTATGAGTGATACGGTTAATATAAGATATTAAAATTTGGTTCAATAAGTTGAAAATATTTTTTGGTGAATAGTAACTTTTGACTTTTATTTAGTGCGTTTAAAAAGAAATAGATTAATTAAAGGTAAAAATGATAGTAAAATTAACCTAACACATGTAATAATTGTATTTTATAAGTTTATTTAGACCAAAAACAGCCTTACAAGTAAAATATGATCCTTTTGGTCCACGTTGATTAGATTTGGACATTTATTATGATTTTATTTAAAGAATAGTTAAGAGTGTTAAATTCAATGTCTAACATCTAAACCATCTTTAATATAGGGTAATAGATATATAAAAAATTAGACTATTAATATTTATTAGAAAGATTAAAATAGTTCCTAAATAATGGTATTTTATTTAAATTTTTTGAGATTAAATATTTAAATTTATTTATGACACAATGATGATGCAGTAATTACTTTATCAATGAAAGATTAAAATAATTGATATTATAAATATAAAAATAAATGTAAATTGTTTATTTATAAGACATAAAACAATTTTCTAGATTAATATGACATGTTAGGGTTGATTCAAGGAATTTTTTTAGGTAATTAGGCTGTTATGACTTTCTATAAAACCAAATACTAAATAGTGTCCAAATTGACATAAATGAGTTTTTAAATAAAATATAATATTATTAAATGATATATTATTAATAAAAATCTAATATTTGGCCAAAAAACTTATATAATTATAGATATGTCATTAATTAACCACTTGGGGTTCGTTTGTTTTTTTATAGTATGTTTATAAAACATTTATTGTAATAATACAAGAGGACATGGTAAAAGATAAACTTATTAACAAAGAGTTAAATCTAAAATATTGGGTTAATATAGTGACCTAAAAATGTATAAAACCTTTTGGTTGAGAGTATTTATCCCCATACACACCTTATATTTGAAATAAATTAATTTGGATCTATTATAAACCGAAAATGATTTTATAATAAATTAATATTTCAAACTTTTCTTAAAGTGTCCCTCACCTATCTTATAAAAGGGTAGTTACCCTTCTCAGAAAATCACACCTTCAATGCCATTTGGCTGAGCCAAAGCTTTCCCAAATCTCTTCCAAAATTCCATTAATTCAATATAGAGTCCATACCTTGAGACGAAAGACAACCTAAAGATCCCATTTGTACAAATCAATAGGAAACAACAAAAGAAGATGTAATTATTTTATCACCTATTTCCATGTTTTTTCTTCATCCACTTTCTATTTCTTGGTTTTTTCCATACAAAAATAATAAATCTAGTACCTTATACAAAATGATATGTTATTATAAATATGTTAGAACCACATTCATTATTCTATTCATCCTACGAATGACAATGTCACCACACGTGTGTACGTACGGCTTACCGTCTCCACGTCGGGGTGTAGTTTGTTATTGAACGCTTTATTTTTTGGATGGGTATAATATTTATTATAATTGATAAAAATAATAAATATAAAATTTTATTTATTCTTTATATATAATATTCAGAAAAATTATATACAATTTCATGATTAATAGAAAGATATCGTCGCCAATGCATACATACGACTTACTGTCTCCTTGATGCGAAGAGATTAACTTCCACTTTCATCATGAAATGATGATTATAAGAATATATATTATTAATAAGTATGTAATATATGAAATGATAATGATAATTTAAATATTTATATATATATGTATATATTTATATTTATATCATTCACTTACTTCTGTTCAATAAGATATGAAAACGAAAACATCGTTTATGCGTACGTGCGACCTACCGTCTCCATAAACAGTGTTTTCCATTTCATATATCAATATATTATACATATTTACATTCAAAATACATATTATATATTAATAAAATTTTATATTCTAGATGTATTTAAATCATTATATAAATGATATGATCAAGAATAACAAGTTAAAACATGTACGATAAAGAAAGAAATTATTACCCAAAATGTTAATTTGACATGGAAATCATTATTAAATGGCTAGTATATAGTCATAAATGAATAATTTATGATATAATAAATATGAATATGCTTCTGTTATAATATAATAACATACTACGATCATTATACAAGAGGTCAAATTTAACCTTTTCAAAAAAAAGTTCAAGGTAAGGGTTAATTCCTCGATCACATTATTATCTTCGACTGTTTATCTGTAAGTACTTTCTAGGACATATTTATTATCCATGAACATGATTCATAAAAGACCATTCAAAAGGATTTTTTAAGGTACTCTTTAACTAATTCATAATTTTAAATGTTTTAAATATTTATTCTTCCAAATCATTCTCATTAATGTCTATGTTTTCAAAATGGTTTTAAGGATTTATTTATATAGACATGATTTTTTAAAATGTTAATTTATTTTAAAAGTTTCAAAGTGGTATGGGAAATTTTTCTATAGAAATATCTTTTAATTTAATTCCTTTATAAATCTGTGACTTTTAAATGATTTCACAAAACATGATATTTCTCTCAAAACATTTTACTGATCATTTTCATCTATGTCAACATCCTTTACTGGATATTATTCATGATTAACATTGATTTATTATAATACAATCTTCCATATTTTATTGGATGAGTTATGATATGTTTTACTATGGATGTGATATTTTTATACCCTTCATGTTTTATGGTTGGAGTATTGACATTTCCTATAATACTTTTGATACGAATGTTTATGTTATGTTTCAACATTTTCGTATGAGGAATGTAGTGTACTTAGTGAGTATTGGATGGGGACCGCTATATCCCCTTGATGCATCAGTATATCTCATGAGACAAATTGGGATCTTGTCTTAAGGCCTTGAAAAAAAAAATTTTACTCTTGGCACGACGCCTTGACTATGTGGTAATCATTTCCAATGCTAGGAATTCCCTAATTATGAAATTAATTATTACTTGTGATTATTAGACTAGTAGAATATCAATGTGCTTGTTAATATGGTAATGTTTGATTAATTTCTCCATATTATGCTCATTTTTTTGTTTAAAAGGATCTTGTTTTTATTACACATCTTTCCGTAAATGTTTATAGCTTCTGATAAATTATTTACCCTTATGGAGCATCTGAGCTCACCCTGTTCTTAGGGTTTCATTCCCCATGATTCGAAGAAGTGTCTTATGTTTTATATAAATTGTTAATAGACTTGAATAAGAGAGTTCTGAATGGATAATTTATGTTGTGTTCTATGTTGAAATGTGAAATGTGATGTTCATTGATATAATCTGTTTTCCAAGACTACTAAACTGATAGGTCCTTTGGGACTTCATTCCTTATAATCTTTACAATGTATTAAAATAATACATCGGCTCCGAGATTATGGGGTCGGGGAATCACTGTTGTCATTAGAGGAAGTTATTACAAAACATGGAAACTAGATCTAGAACAAATCTGATTAGAGAACATTATGCTAAGATAGACATTGAGGATTAGTATAGAAGAACTTCCTAGAATTTATGTAATGGAGTGATTTTTTGAATTTTCCTAGAAATACATCCCTACCCGGATATGAGCTGGTATATACGGCTCTGACATAGTTCTTCCTAGGATTGAAAACATTGACATGGAGTTTTGGGCATCACCCATGGTATCCTGTAGATTGGAACGAGCCTGGCTGCACTCTTTGTTATGACACTCTAGATGAATATGCTTACGATAATTCACATTTTCCTTACAAGACATTATGAACGATTTAGGTGTAAATAATTATTCAATGAAAACACTTTTTTATGATTATAGATTATATGCATACTTTTTTCAATTTACGTTAGGTATTTTACAAGATTCAAATTATGCATTGTGATTCCTAAACTATCATAGTGTATTCCATTGTTTAGAAATGTTACCCAGTAGAAAGAACAAGAACCCCAACAATACACATGATCTGTAGAGTTATAAGGATAATATATTTCATGGTATTATGCCAATATTTAGAAGGGAAAATGTCTACAACATATTCTTATCATATGATGAAATAATATCATGTATTAATAAGACAAGTAAAGAAAAATATGAGTCATATGGCTTTGAAGAGAAGAAAGAGAAGAAAAGTACGGTAGAGAGATAGATGGATAAAGGTAAGAGGGGAAAGAAGAATTTTCCCATATGAGATAACTGTGGAAAGAATCAAAATGATAAATGCATGAAGGGAATGAGAGTTTGTTATAAGTGTAGAGAAAAAGGACACAAAGTATATGATTTAAAGTGTAAGAAAAAGGATTCAAATGTAAATTGTTTTATCTGTAAGGAGTTGGGACACTATAGAATAATTTCCCAAATCACCAGAGTACACCCCAAATGATGCAACTGGATAATAATCAAGTTATGATACAACCATAAATGAACAGGAATGAATAGTGTTATTATGTTTTTATTAAATAATTATTTCATTTGAGTTTTGTATCAATGATGTAAAGGTTATACTAATAATGAAAATAAATAAGGATTGTACTATAGTACTATTTCATTGAGGCTTTGAGATTATTTATTTCTAATAAAAGTGACTCAATAGCGAGTTAATTTTTTTGAAAAATACATTATTGAAGGAAATATACACCTTAATATGGTTCGGATACTGAGGTAGTGATTTTGGAATATGATATGATTGATTTGGATAAATTATATTTAATATTCCCGATTACATTGAATCTAATTGTTTGTTTATTCCATTATTGTTGTAGTTTAAAAAAAATTTGGATGTAAGGAGTATATCTAATATTATATATGTAATAAGGGAGCATGAATGTAATCAATAGGGATTTATGATTATTGACGGTGTTACCATGTTATAAAAGAATACCTGATAAAGGAGTTCACTTGTTATTACGTGGAAAAAAAGATCCTCATTGTGTTTTCCTTGTTTATAAATTTTTTACTGTGTGTTTGGAAAAAAGTATTTAGGATAAGTCTAATGGGTGGAATGGATTACGTTTGATATTGGATAAAATTTATATGGTTAAAGAATTTATTAAGATTATTTTTGGATTGTTTTAAAAAGGACAACCCAGAGTTTGGGCGACAACCTGTTTCGTCAGGTAGGGGCATGAGACTTGAACCGACAACCGAAGGGCAGAAAAGGTACATCACCTAACACTGGGCAATGTGATGTCTTGGGTTGTATAATGTAGCCTTTTTAAATATTCTAAAAAAATAATTATAAAATAATTATTTTTGGAACCCTATAATATTTGGATAAATAGAATATTTTGGAATTATATTATCTTTTGGAGTGAAAGATGAGTTTTTGGTATGAATTAGTTGATGGATGAAAATCTACCTGTCTAGTATATTTTTTCCACTTAATCTATGAATAAATTAATTCTTAAACTTTAGGTAAGGGATATTACAACAAAATATTTGTTATCCTAATACCTTATCTTTTGTGGAACCAATGGTATTTTAAGCAATCATAGATTGATGGCTTTGAGGCCCTCAATTTTATACTTGTTTGTGATTGATGACCTCAATTAGTCTCTATAAATATTTAAATTTTTTCTCTAATTATGTGTCTCTAATTTTCACCAATATTCTCATAATCTAGATCATAAATTGGTGTTGACTTGTTCATTTCCCTTTCCCTCTTATAGAGACTATAATTTGTTAACCCAATTTCTGATGTGGGTTTTCCAAAATGGATATTTTCTATTTTTAACCTTTTATTTTTGAAGAAAAATTTCAAACTATGAGGACTAAATTTATTGAAAGATGGGGGAATGTAACACCCCAAAATTTCATATCATGTTATCTATTCAAAGTAACTCAATAACTTGCACTACACACAACACTGAGTTTGAGAGCACCACGACTTACCAAACTGGCCTTCAAAAAGCGGTTATGAAAAGTATTTACTAAATTTTGAATTTTATATACTACTTATAATTTTAACATCCATATTATGTGTTTCCCAGACATAATATAAGAACAAATTCAATTTTTTAGATAAAAGAAATATTTTTTTCAAAAAATGCAATTTTATTGCCTTTTAATGGAGAACCCATTTTAAATCCAATATTTTACGCTTTTATATATTCAGTTTTACAAAATAAACATCTTATTTATAATTGGGACATAAAAACGTAGTTATGATAAATTTTTGGTGTTTTTCTGATAACATTCATATTTTTGGTGAATATTGAAAAATAATAAATTTTAATTGAAAACAACTATTTTAATCAAAATAATTTATAGTCTTAAATTATAAATTTTAATGGTTTAGAAGTATAATTAGATTATATTTTTATCATTTAATACAATTTAGGTCATTATATTTAATTTCACATTTAAATTTGACATAATCAAATGTCAATATTTTGATAGTTTTTACTTTTTAAAAACCCGCTTTTATGGTTGACATCATGAATTAATTTTAAATTAATTATTCCATGTTATATGTCGTTAATATGGTAAAATATAATTCATTTTTAAATTTTTCATATCAAAATTATCTTATGGTGAATGTTTGGTATTTACCTGAAAACATTAATTTTTTGATGAATAGTAAAAAACAATGTGTTATTGTTTAAAACCAACTTTTTATTTAAATAATTATTTATTTTTTATAAATTTATTTTAAGTCCAAATAGATATATAATACATATATTAGTTCAATGCAATCCATTGGAGTCATTTTATAATCATATTATATGTATAAAAGTTTACTGAACTTTTTAATGTCTTTTTCCCACATTCTAGGCACATTTGCAAATTTGCATAAAAAATAATACTATCCCTTCTGTGAATTGAATTTCAAAAATATGAGAGATAGAGTTGACATAAGTACATAAATTTTGGTTAAATAAGATGAAAATAATTTTTGGTGAATATCAACTTTTGACTTTTATTTAACACAAATAAAAGTTAATAGAGTAATTAAAGGTAAAAATGATATTATATTTACTCTAACACATATCCCAGTTCTATTTATAAGTGTATTTTGACCAAAAGAAAACATTGGAATATGATATGTTAATTATTTTCCTTTTGTATTTGATTATGACATTTATTATTATTTTATATAAAGAAGAGTGAAAAGTGTTAACTTCAATGTTTAATAAATAAACCATTTTTAATACCAGATTATATAGAGGATAAATTAATAGTAAATATTCCATAGAAAAAAAATATTTCCTACCTAATAATATTTTATTTATAATTTTTAGATATTAAATAATTAAATTTTCTTATAACTCAATGATCATGAAGTAATTACTTTATCACTGATTGATGAAAATAATTGATATTATAAATTTAAAAATAAAAGAAAATTGATGCTTTTTATTCCATCCAATAATTTTCCAGATTAATATGACATGTTACAGTTGATTAAATGAATTATTTTTGATGTGATCATGATGTTATGACTTTCACAAGAACCAAATACTATATAGTTTCAAAATTGACATAAAAGAGTTTTTAAAATAAATATTATATTATTAAATGATATAATATTCTTAAAAATCTATAATATGGCCAAAGGAATTATATAATTGTAAATATGTAATTAACGAACCACCATGGGTAATCTTGTCATTTTAATGTAATTTTATTAACCATTTATTATAATAATACAATAGGACATTGCAAAATTTATACTATTTAACTAAGAGTTTAATCTAAAAGATTGGGTTAATATGGTGATATAAATTTGTCTAAAATATATTGGTTGAGAGGAGTTTTACCCATCCCAACGTTAGTTTATAAATAAATCAATTTTTATCCATTATAATCCGAAACTGATTTTATAATAAAATAATATTTTAAACATCTCCTAAAGTGACCCTCACACCTCTTATAAAAGGGAACTTACCCTTATCTCAAAATCACACCTCCAAATCCATTTGGATTATACAAACCTTGCTCAAATATACTACCAACATCCCTCAATTCAACATGGATTCCTTCCCTTTGTCTTAAATTCATCTTAAAGATCCATTTTGTTTAAATCAAAAGGAAACACCCAAAGAAGAGGTAATTATTTTTTCACCTCTTTCGAAGTTCTTTTCTTCTTCCACTTTCTATTTCTTGGTTGTTTCCATACCCAAATAATAACTCCAGTAATTTATACATATTGAGATGTTATTAGAATAATGGTACAACCATATTCATTATTCTATCCATCTTATGAATGAGAAATTCACCATACGTGCATACGTACGGCATACCATCTCCACGTTGTGGTGTAGTTTGTTATTCAATGCTTCATTATTTGGATGGTTATAATAATGCATATAATTGATGTAAATAATAAATATAACAAGTTAATGATTATATATATATATAATACTTCCAAATTACTTAATATTTCACCATCAATAGAATGATATCGTCACTTCTCGTTTAAGTATGACCTACCGTCTCCACAACGCGATGAGATTAATTTCCACGCTCACCATTCAACGATGAAAATAAAAATATATTTTATTCATAAGTATGTAATATATTAAATAATAATTATACTGGAAATAATATATATAAACTCATATATATATATATGTATATATATATATCTCATTCACTTACTTCCATTCAATACGATATGAAAACAGAAGCAACGTTTATGCGTACGTACGACCTACCATCTCCATAAATGGTGTTTTCCATTTCATATATAAATCTATTATAAATATTTATATTCTAAATATATATGATATATAAATCATTTTTTATATTTTTGAAGTATTTAAACAATGTTATAAATGATATTATTGGGAATAAAAATTTAAAACACATATAATAAAGAAAGCAATTATTACTCGAAATGTTAATTTTATATAAAAATAATTATTAAATTGATAGTATAAAGTCAAAACTTAATCATGTAAGATATAATAAATATTAATATGGTTCTGGTATAATTTAATAACATACTATGGTCATTATACATGAGGTTAAATGTACCCTCAACCAAAGGAAAGTGCAAGGTAAGGGTTAATTCCTCAATCCCATTATTATCCCAGAGTGTTTATGTGCAAGTATTTTATAGGAAGTATTTGTTATCCATGTCCATGACTACTAAAAGTCATTTGAAAATGATTATTTTAGGGTAATCTTTAACTAAACCATCATTTTAAATGTTTTAAATATTTATTCTTCTAAATCTTTCACAATAATTTCCATGTTTTAAAAAAGGGTTTAAGGATTTTTTTTCGAATAAACATGAATCATTAATGACTAAAATCCGCAGAAGTACATGTACAAAGCCATGAAGGGAAATTTTCCAGCTAGAGTTGGTTGGTGTCGAATGGGCCTGAGGCCACAACCTGATGGCCATATTTTTCCCTTTATTTATATTGACATTATTGATTAAAAATGTTAATTCCTTTTAAAAGTTTCAAAGGGGTATGGGAGAATTTGAATCAAGAATCTATTTCAAACAAATTCCTTTATAAATGTGTAACTTTTAAATGATTTCCCAAAAGGGTTATTTCTCTCAAAAAGTTTTACTGATCATTTTCAACTATGTAAACATCCTTTAAATTATATTATTATTGATTAAGGTTAATTTATTATAAATCAATCATCCATATTGTTTTGAATGAGCTATGATAAGAATGAATATAGATGTGATACTTTTATACCCTTCATGGTTTATGGTTGACATATTGACATTTTTTATACTAGTTTTAATATGAATGTTTATGTTATGTTTCAACATTTTCATATGAGGAATGCAATGGACTTAGTATGAGATTGGTGGGGCCCTCTATAGACACTCCATGCATCCGTAGGTCTCATGGGACTAATTAGTGTCTTGGAACAAGGCCTTGGAAAAAATTTTATTTGTAGTCAGGGCACAAGGCCTTGAAAACGTGGTAATGATGTTAGACATTAGGCATTCCCTAATTATGAAATTAATTATTACATGTGATTATTAGACAACTAAAATATACATTTTCATGTTTATAAGGTAGTGTTTGATTTATTTTATCCATATTATGTTCATGTTCTTGTTTAAAAGGATATTATTTTTATTACACATTTTTCTTTAAAAGATTAAAGCTGACACTAAATTATTTACCCTTCCTGAGGATCTGAGCTCTACCCTTTCTTATGTTCTATTTTACCAAGACTTCAAGAAGTGTATTATGTTTTGTAACACCCCGACCCCAGCTACCCAGAGTTGGTGCATTACTTCGTAACATTGGCATGATCACAAAAGATCAAGTCTCGAAAGACCGATTAGTTTAGTAGCCTTGGAAACACTAGATACATTCATAAACATTACATTACATCATAAAAATGAAAACTAAAATAACATGGTATCCCTAGTCCACACTCATATCCTCACTGACTATTCTTTCTAGTCAGTCATAATACACTTCTTCACATCCTGGGAAAAATAAAACATTGAAAGGGGTGAGCTCAAATTCTCCGTAAGGATAACAATATAGCGGAAACTTTCATAAGAAAACATAAGCATTTAAGGCAATGTATAACTAAAACAAAAGCCTTATTGAACTTGAACTTCAGCATAATATGGCAAAAGTAAAATAAAATAATGCCATTACTTACTCACATGGATATTCTACTAGTCAAATAATCACATGAAATATCAATAACCACTTTCATAATGAGGGAATGTATAATGCCAGACATTCTGAAACATTTTGTCAAGGCCTCGGCCAAGAGGTCTAAAATGATTAAGGCCTCGGCCAAAACCATAAATAAAATTGGGAAAGGGCCTCGGCCAATTCCACGTCTAGTTGTCTCAAGAGACCTACCGATGCATTGAGGAGCTATAGCGGGCTCCACCCGTCACTTATTAAGTCCAATACATTCCTCATATGAATAGGTTTAAACATAACATAAATATTCGTATTAAAACTAGCATACAAAATGTCAACAATTTCTCCATAAACTATGTATGGTATAAAAATAACACATCCATAGTCAAATATTTCACAAAATGTTCAATGGAAGTTTTTTTATCATAAATCAATTTCAATTAAACTTAAAACCCATCAAAGGATGTTGACATGGATGAAATCAAAGCTATTTGAGAGAAATATCTCTCTCTTTTTTGAAATCATTTAAAAGTCCCATAATTATAAAATAATTCATTTACTTTGAAAATATTCTTATAAGCTTGAAAGGGAAGCTTCGATGAAGTTATAATGTCGGAAAATAGCCGCACCCGCCGTATAAGTTAAAAAAAACATTCTGACCTTAAATTTGTCAAAAAGGCCAAAAAGTACATTGTTTGGAAAACGACGGTAAGATTCCTTTAAAAAATGTATAAGGGTATAAATGACTTTAACCCATTTTCCATTTAATAGTAAAAATGTTTTGAAATACATTTTTAAGAAACATGGATGTGGATGATAATGAGGTCCCAGTAGATAATTATGTATAAACAACCTTGGATAATGAAGAGGTTCTGAAGTAAACCCTTACCTTGTAATTTTCCTTGATTGGGGTAGGTTAACCTCCTGTATAATGGTGAAATAATTGTTATTAAATTATACAAGAATCATATACATTCATATGATATCATATATGATCTTTTAACATTGCTTTGTTAACAATATCTTATATTTATCGTTGTTTCAGGTGTTAACTTACTCGTTTTCTTTTATATGTTTTGTTACGTAAGTCATGTTTTCCATGGATAGGTTGTATCTTATTCATATCCAGAATGATATCATGTCCTTAAACATTATTTTTAAATCATCAAATGATAATTATACTTGAATGGATACGACGGAGAATGAATCTCATCGCGTTCGTGGAGACGGTAGTCCGTACGTACGCACGAGCGACAATATCATTATTTTGATATTAAAATAATATATAATTGGATAGTATATATTATATACAGAATCATTATCATGTTATATTTATTATTTACATGAATTACATATCATTATTATACCCATCTAAATAATAATATATTGAATAACAATTACACCATGACGTGGAGACGGTAAGCCGTACGTACGCACGTATGGTGACATGTCATTCAAATGATGGGTAGAATACTGAATATGGTTGTTCCATATTTATAATAACATCACAGTATATAGAAGATACTGGAGTTATAATTTTATAATTGAAATAATAAACAAAGAGGGAGTGGAAGAAGAAAGAAACTTGAAAGAGGGTGATGAAACTATTACCTCTTCTTCAGGTTGTTCTTTTGATTTGATCAGAATGACTCCTTAGGATGGCTTTCTGACTAAAGTAAAGCTTCTAGGATGAAGGGAGAGAAGTTGGGAGAGTATTTGGTCAGAGGTTGGCCGAACCAAATGGCTTGAAAGTTTGAATAAGGTGGTAGAGGTGGGGGCCTTTTATAAGAGGAGAGGAGGGGCTCTTTTGGAAAGATTGAAATGTTACATTATTATACAATGAGTTTCGGATTATAAAGGTCCCACACTAATATATTTCGTGGCTAAGGTGATAAGGGTTCGAAATCTACCCATCCAATAGTCTTTGGACAAGTGTATGCCTTGGATGTTACATTATCTTTTCATTTTATTAAAATCGTTAAATAATGAGGTCATCACTGCATCATAATGATGTCATAAATAATTTACTTTATTTAATGTCTAAAAATTATAAAAAAAAATAATATGATGTAGGAAATCTTTTTATATTTATAATGAATATTTATATTCAAAATTTGGACTCTTGTAACCCCACTTAAAAACTGTTTTAGTAAAACAACTCATGTGTGTGTCAATTTAATTTTAACATTAAATAAATATATATTAATCTCATTTTCCAACCAAAATGGCTCCATGGGGTCCCCAAGTTTACCCATGGGTTGTCTTGGTCGGCCATGACTCATCCAATAGGAGTAGGACAACTGTCAAGCTCATCTCATATTATTAAAACATTATTTTTACCTTAAACTACACTAATTACCTCTAATCGTGATTAAGAACTTAAAAGTTACTATTCACCAAAAAATTATTTTAATCTCATTGAACCACATTTTACTTATTAATGACAACCATGTATGTCGGATTTTTTAAAATCAAATCACAGAAGTGGTAATATTTCATTTTAACGAAAAATCAGTTTTTAACAACCACTTAGTGGTTTCACTATTCATCAAAAATTGAAGTTTTTCAGAATAAGGCCAAAATTTCACCCTAAGCTATAATTGATATTCTGAATTCAAAAATGATGTCTATTTTACAAAATTACAAACATATAAGTTGCATTAATTAATTTTATAATTAATTCCCACTGTTACAACAAATAGCGGGTTTTTAAGAAACAATTTATATCAAAAGATTGGCAATTGTTTATGTCCAATTTCAATGTTAAATTAATTCTAATGACCACCATTGGATAAAATGGTAAAAATATATTCTAATTATACTTTAAATCCACTAAATGGTATAATTTATCACTATAAATTATTTTTATTAAAAAAGTTGTTTTTAAGTATTTTTCACTATTCATAAAAAAATAGAAGTTCTCAGAAAAATACCAAAAATTCAACATAGGCTAATTTCGATATTCCGAATCCAAAAATGAAGTCCATTTTGATAAATAAAATTTATAAAATTTCAAAAAGTAGGTATTACTATTCACAACGGCTAGTTTAATTAGTTGTGGTGTGTGTTAGAGCTCGAGGTTGCGTACAACACACGCTATTGCATTATTCGAAGGGAAACGTACCGTGGAAGCTTGGGGTGTTACATGTTTCATATGAAGGGTTATGCTAGGGGAATAATGGACTTCTGAATAGATTATTTATGTTGTGTTTTATGTTATAATATGTAATGTAACAATCATGTATGTAAGCTATTTTCCATGACTTCTAAATTGATCGGTCCTTTGGGAAATGATTCCTTGTAATCTTTCCAATGTATAAAAATAATGCTCCATCACCAATATTCTGGGTTTTTGGAATTGAAAGGATACTCAAATGTCATATGGGTTTCACAAAATATCCTATGGATGACTCACATAAATAAAAATTCATATGCATTGAATAAATTCCTTTGTTAAATTACTAATTTGATATTCAAACTGAATAAATCACTCAAATAAAATAATTTCCTCTTTAAATAACTGTTATAGATTTATATACCTCTCAAAAAACCATATTGACATCTTCTTAATCACCATGTAGTCCAATTTAATGATAATATATTAAATACATCTAATGCAAAGAAAAAATACCCTTCTGTTTTTTTCAAAACCAATAACACCGAAAACATCCTATGTTAATATGTATATTTATTATCTTTATCCCCATTATTGATATGAAATATGAAGAAAATTAAGATGTATAATCACTACCCTTCTCTTCATCTTATCCCACCTTTATTTTGAAACCCTCCTTGACCGACTATTGAGGGAAGGATGGAACCACATGGTTTTGTTAACATAGAGTCCTTAATTATTTCACAACAACTCTACAATTTAGAAACCAGTTTAGGACTGAAGAGGGATATAATGAATAAATCAACAATGTTCAAAAATATCTCATCTTGTGATACCATACTCAGATATTCACATTTCTCAAATTCATGGTTGTATTGAAACATATTATTCAAGAAACATTTAATCCTTCAAAATGTAACAAACACATCATAAAGTTCAAGAGAAAGACATGTGACTCCCAATTTTTTCATCTTTTCATCTATGAAAACTCCCTCCTTATAAAAATATTCAATACATTTAAAAATAAATCTATATGTATGATTGAGTACCTCATTCTCTATAATTCTAGTGTCTGTCAAAAAATTTATTATCTTAATGATTCATATATTAAAATATTTTGATATCTCAATTTAATGTTTTTTTCACATCATGGGATGAATTAATTTCATTCACCAATATTAAATTTAAATATATCATGAAGATAATCTTTACTATTGTAAAGAAATGAAATATTCATTTCTCTCCTTCAATTCCCATCATATTATCACAAATAAACAAAAACTAAAATAGAATAAGGAGGTACTTCTTTGATACTTATATTTAAAAATGATATTATGATTTTACTCACAACATATTCCACTATTTCCTTCTAATATCAGGATTTGGAGTTCTATTATACTATTTAATGGCCTTTAAAGTTAGTATATTTCTTACCTCATATGAACTATTAATTTATGTATGGTTGGCTTCTACACATCATAATGAAAGAAACATCATTTTTAAAGTATTTCAAAATCATATTCATTCATTTATATGGAGTTAGAAGGATATTTATAAAATTATTCATGACAGGCTCAACTGAATAACTCCATTCAAATATATTATTTTAAATCAATGATTCAACACATGTAGAAGAATTCTTAAAAACATCCACATAATCTTGTACACTTACATTCTTTCTTTTATCATCTCCACCTATATCATGTTTCTCCATTTTATGTCCAATTCCAACAAGTCAGACCAAATTATCATCTATTTATTATTGACATTCTCATATCTCATATGTTTCTCATATTCCTTCATTTAAATACAAGTAAAGTATGGTTGGCCACCTTTTTCCTTATGGGCATACATTCAATTCTTAACATAGATAAATTCTCTTATTATTCTAGTCATAGATATTTAATTATAATGAATTTCTTGTCCATATCTACTATAGACTTCTTATAGACACTAAAATATCTTTTTGGTTGACTTATTTTATATACTAATTGTAATGGATTACCCTCTCTATGAATTTTATGTTTTTTCTAGGTATAAATCCCCCATTATTCTTACCTATTGTTTGGATGAAAATATTGTGCTAGTAAGAGTTTTATTTTATTCCATCCCATCAATAACATTGGAAGAGGCTTTGAAATAATTTTGTACTAAATATCTCTCTATATTTTTTTTAGGTCCATCCTATTTCATGTTAAGAATTTATTTTCTAAGTGATAATTTTATTTTTTTCCTCTACTCTTTATTTGATAGGGAATTCTTTGACACATAATTCATCATTCTATGGACATTATTTTATAATTTGTTTGTACCTACACTATTAGAAATAATAGATATATTTTCCAACTAATTAGTTATATAATTACCCTATTAAGTTATGTAATTACTTTTTACCAGATTAAGTGACATTTAACCTCATTAGAGTTAGTTATGTACTCAAAAATCTTCCTTATCACATCTGGTATTTCTAGATAGATAACTTTTATCATAGATAGATCTTCATCCTTTTAAGATTGTTTTTACTCAAGATCAATTTAAAAAATTTCATGATCAAATACATTCAATATGTTATTAATATTTTCATAAAATTCTATGTTTATTTTCTATCAGCCACTTCTTTTTTAGCAATTAACCATTTTATTTTCATTCACTTGTTCACTATTTTATTTCAGGATTTATCTATTGTTTTAAATAGATGCTTCTAAATTCCCTTGGATTATTCATTATTGATTTTAATTCTTTTCACCATCTTCAAAACATCTTTATGAATCATTTTTTAATCCTGTGAATTGAAATTTATTTCTTTATCCTAGTAGATAATTTATGATGAATTATATTTCTCATAGTCACTCATAAAATTATACTTTCTCCTACTAGAATGTCTATTATTCTTTCTATTATTATTATTTTTTTGGGAATTATAATATTTTTAATCTTAATTATTATTATTCACGTATTCTTTGTATAGTTTTAAGTATATTTTCCAATATCATAATAATTTAAAAAATTTAGTAATTGTTTGTATTTTTATTTCCACTTACATTATTTTAATTTCTTTAAATAATGGGAAATAATATTAATAAAGGATAACCATAATTATCAGTGGATGAAATTGATTCTATAAGTTTCTTGTTTATGATTTTTTTTTCATTATCTCAAAATCCATTTGAAATATTTTCCTTTCTTTTAAAATATGGTTCCTTTATTATTCCATATTATATGAGAGTATTATGAAGTTTATCTAGGTAAAGATATTTCTTATCATCCAAATCTAAAGGTTTGGGTCAAATATGTTTTGAAAATTTGTCATTATCTTCTTCACAATGGCGTAATATTTCATATATTGGAAAAACATAAGATATTGATCACAATATCATTAACCCTTAGATAATAATATTCAATTTTCTAATCATCATCTTTTTTAATGTCATCAAATATGCATCTCTAAACATATAATTATTATTCATTAAATTTTACATTACCTTCCTAAATTGTTTTAAGCATATCACAAATTTCCTTGGTGATTTGAACATTGATAAATTTTTTATATAACTTATATGAAAGCGAAATAAATGTAAAATTTTGATACATTCCATCATTTTCCATATTACTCTTATGTTTCATAGTATCAAACTCAGTGATTGGTGGAACTCCCATTGTTGTAATATATTTATGTTCGAGATGAAGAGATATGAGGTAACACAATATCCTATTATTATAGCTAAGATAGATACTACCATTGAATGGATGAAAATTCTTAGTATTAATATAATTTATATTCTCTATCCTCAATTGATTCATGGATATTTTAGATGGATCCTCGCTCTAACACAAATTCTTGTTCTCAGATTCGTTGAGAGGGGAGAGAGTGAATTGGTGAACTCATTTTCTTTTTATGACTTACTCCCTTTTAACTTAACCCATATAATTAGTTATGATATTGATCCCTAGTAATATAATGAAATAATCCTTATTATCATGAATGTATATAAAAGAATAGAAAAAGTACATGAGTATTTACAATGTTTGGCCATAAAGATAGACTCATCAACTTGATTTCTTAGACACCCAAATCATGGAGTAATAACTATAGCTGGAAGTGATTACAATACAAGTTGGTTAGAAACCCTAACAATAATCCTCTAATAATAAGTTATTCAACCCAATCAAAAATATCAAATTCAATAATTGGTTACACACAACCATGACAAACTCTACTTTAGTTATTATATAGACACCCAAATCAAAATATCCATCCAGAAAATATATGATCTAATTAAAGAAACACCAAAATATGATCCAATTTTATTCGACACCACATTAAAATTGATATCCCTCCTAGAATAGACTAGATAAACATGACTAGTCCTTTAAAACTTGAAGAACTTAGACAACCACCTGAGCACACATTCATGCCTTGAACCTCACTTCAAATATTAATTAATCTAGTTCTTGATAGGACTTATTAAAGGACATGGATTCATATATTCTTATCAAATGTTAGAAGTCATATATTTAGACTCTTTTATTAGTATATATCTTTGATTAATATGTGTATTAGGAATATCAACACTCAACATTTTATCCAGACTTTTCCTACTCATACATATATCATTTATATATATGCACAAAATCTCTTTAAAATATTATTTTTTATAATAACTTTTTACTTTATTTGAAAGAATTTAAAATATATTAATAAATATATTTGGATCCAAGCATTGAGATTGGACGAGATGATGGGGCCTAATGAGGAACGATATTGATATTATATACATATTTATTATATTAAATCACATACACATAGTGTTTATGAAAAAATGAAATAAATCCTAAATGGAGTTTGAGATCAAAAATTTGAGAAAACTGTTGAATTTGGAATGGATTCTTTACTATAGGCATGACATAACCTTTTGTTTGTGTTTGGTGTCTATTTAAAAAGTGTTCATGTGAGTATTGGTTAATTAATTAATTTTTCTACACAGACATAAAATCATATATAAATACAATTTTATTCCAAATCTATGTATTTATCACCAAGACCTATGATTTGATAATAGATCATGGATGAGTAATGGTATATCTCAAGATTGTGGGAACATCAATTAGAGTTTCACAACGATTACCAATGATAACAGATCTATACATATCACCAATAATAATGTTATGAAACTATTCTTCACCAATATTTGATCCGAACATGATGTAGGATTTTTTGTGTGTGTATTCAACATTTTTTTTATTATATCATGATGACTGAAAATAAATTCATCTAATAAAATTATTTTTGGGATTATGGTTGATTTGCAGCTGAAATTTTATCTTCTCAAAGTCTAGTAATTGATATAATTATAGTTATTTATTTGTTTCATTTTATTCATAATTATAATGAAAATGAATCAAGGACCTCCCAAATTATAGTTGAGGTTTATTCCCCTTTTTTGGTTTGTTCTCTTCTCCACTAATTCCTCACATTTTTATTGCCAATATTTTAATTTTCCATTATTCAACCAATATCTAGCAATTGATCATTGTACAACCATTATTTTCATTAATAGAATAATATCACATGTTTGTGTTCCCAATTAAAGAATCAATCATGGTGTGATGGTGTATGTTATTTATCGATGGAGGATTGGGACCAGATTATAGGTTCATATTTTCTTGGTTGTTTTTTTGGCACAAGGCTTGTAGTGTGGTGCATTGGGAACCGATTACAAATTTTTTGGGAATGCTTGAATTCAACAATTAGTGTAGGAAAGGTTTATTTGAATGAGATTAAAAATCATTGGTTGATATTGGTAGTATATTTGAAGGTGATGATAGTAATGGTGAACATGTAAAGTGTTTTGTTTTTTTGGAAAATTCCTAACAAAACGCTTTGAATTTCTAAGAATTCACACCATGTAGTAACCTATATGTAGTGGATATAGATTTTTAAGAGAGAAATATCACAAACCATGTGATAGGTTTCACAGACTATGTGAACTAGCATTGGAAACTCGATGTGTACCTTGGGGTGTATGGATATGGACACAACCATGGACAGAAGTATGACATGACGTATATGGGATTGAAAAAATATAAATAGGAATGGGAAGACAATAAGAGCATGGTGTCAGCTAACCATGTCACACTATGTTTTGCAAAATGGAATTCTGTGTATATGGAGGAATACATTCTGTGTTGAATAGTGAGACACATACAAACCTAGGGAGGAATGATACATCATTTTCCCCCATTAAACATAATGAACTTTTTATAGGGTAGCTTGAGGACCTATATTTCATCATTTTGTACCATTATCAACTGAGTGTGCTCCCTTCATCAATCAAAATAATGATACGATGTACAATTGCGTCATATGAATAGGATTGGGATCCCCTTTAAGGCTTAGGCTTAGATATAGATTTTATGAATCCCTCTATGAGTATTGGGTGGGATCATCTATCACACCATCTTTTATATGTGGGGTATGAGGAATATTCACGACCAAATTACACAAGTGTGAAATCTTCTACTTTGTGTGTTATTCCATATTGGGGTTGTGAAATCTTCTAACGTTCCTTTATGTGATTCTAATTTTGTGTATTGAGATCTTGGAGATCTAGTGAGTACATCTTAAGTGAGGCCTTATTATCATTAACTCTTGGATGAGTGTCATCTGTGTTAAAATATCTCATGGTATGAGTTTTCCTTGATAAATGTTACCTCAAAGCCTTGAGAATAATCAGGTGTGTGATTTTATGGTTGAGCCTCCTTGATACTACGAGTCTTTTATAAGTATATATGGGATTTATTATTTCTATGTCTCATGTACAATTGACTTACCTTGTGATGCACGACTACACCATTGATACTTATGTTTGGTTATTTCAAAGTGTCCTATTGGGTATTGATATACTCAGCCCAATATAGCCTATTCCTCAACATGTTGCATCTTATGCATATAGAATTCCATTTTATGATTTATTAAGAGCACCATGAGTATGTAGATTATAGATATATATACATAATGTGGTTATCCCTAGTTATTCATTGGACATCAATCCCCACCTTCTTAGTAGGTTGTACAATTTTTCCACTTTTGTGGGCTTGTATTCCCCCCCTTTTCTTTCTAGCGATTAAATTTTACTCTGATGCATGATATATGTTATACATGAATTATGGTATGAAATTTTGTATAACTTCTAAAATTTTATATGTTTTTATATGTTTTCATGTGTACTTGTACTTAGGATAATGTCTCTTATATGTGAAATATGTCTATATGGTGTGGGTCAACATCCCCTGGCTTATTGGATGATAGATTAGGATGCCATAGTCAACACGAATTCAATATGTTTTATAAATATAAATAATTTAATACAAAATTATTACATATTAATAGATGAATATTAAATATATTTCACAAGTACATTCTCTTGGAATGTAAACTTTTAGTGTCTTTAGAGACTTGTTTCACAATATCGTTATTTCATAAAATATCATCGACATATCCCATACCGATATTCCTACTCAGTATAATTGTAATATATTACACACCTTAAATTTTCATCAAAAACTCTGGAAATACATCATAAAAGAGGGTGAACTCAGATTTCCTGTATTGATTAAAATGGAAGATATCAACCAATGATCATATGAAAGCATATGGTAAGAATGAGGGTTTGAGATTATAAATACAACCTTAAATTTTCATACCCAATATATCATGGATCATAAACATTATCCATATAATAAAACATGTTCATTTCAAAATACATGAAAATATGAGAGATAAATCATCCTAAATCGGACATGAGCATCACCCTGGTTGGTGAGGACTGAGTATGTGCATCCAAGAGACCCAAGATCAAATCCGGGTGGAGGGGTATTTTCTGGGTTGTTGTAGCAGGTACTATAGTAGGTAATTTATCATGTACCATTCGGTACTGTAGTAGCTGGAACTATTCATCCATCTAGGGCTTTGGGCCATCGGTTTGGTCCTTTGGTCCTATAAGTCATTAGGGCCACCCAAGGCCTTTGGGCCAGCTTATTCTCAAGGCCTTCATGCCACCTTAAGGCCTTTGGGCCACCCCAAGGCCTTCATGCCACATGAAATGTATACATACTAGTTAGTCTACATGGTACAAGGAATTAGAGGAGTATTTAGGGCAGGCACATTCCCTAGAACAAAGCTAACCAAAATTGGAAGAATGAGAGGGTTAGGATTTTCCATTGGTACCAGGCCTGTGTAGCTTTTCATAGGACAACTACCCGACCAGTCCTGCGAAGGTGGAGTGCTGATATTATGACATATGATGGGGAGGAGTAGTTCCATGTTGTCTTTTTTGGGTGATTCCCTCAAAGACTTACGGGTCAGGTAATTGTCTCTATGACTTTGGTCCTTGTAAGGGTTCCAACTCACCCCATGAAAGGTTGATTATCAAAATAATAAAAAAAACAACGGCCTTGGGGCTATACCGAAACATTAAATAAATCATCATAAATCAACCAAGATCCTTATATTAATTTCATATAAATGTGTCACAATAATAAACATGGAAACCATTTCCTATGTCAAGGTTACAAACCAATGCTATCAAATAATAATGGAATAGGAATCAGAAACTATTTCCCATTTCATAAAGGATCAGACATAATCACTTGTTTCCCATAATGGATTAGGTGCATTAGCCTATTTCAAATAGCAGACCAAGCACATTAACTCTTTTACCCACCATTGTCTCATAAGATATAATTCATTATCCTTTGAATTAGAAAAAGATATAAGTCCCACATGTTACATAATCATTATATTTCTATAAAATAAGACTATAAAAAATTCATCATGTCATATCCCATGAAAAATTACATAGGTTACATATATAATTCATTATAACATAACCTAAGGAAAAGAAACTAGTTTTATAAAAATTTCCTCAATTCATCATATCATAGATAGTGGAAAAGGAATGAGTTCTATAACCATATTTTCATCATAGTCATAAACCTAAAAAAACAATCAAAATAAAGAATAAGTATGGTACCATTGTAACATATGACATATAAAATTTAATGAATGTCAAATATTATTGTCGTTGATGAATATAAATTTTTTAAAATATAATTAAATCATTAATTATGAAAATATTCTTTTCATTTTATTAAAATTAATTAAAATATAGAAATTACAGAAATATTAATAAAAACATTTATTTGAAAATAACCTTTAATACATGTAAATGTGTCTTTAGAAAATTTATAATTCATGACAATGGAAAATTCTGTTAATGCCATACACAATGAAATAAATATTCCCTTCATTTATTTGGTATAAAGTTCAAACAACCAAATTAAGAAAAGGAAAAAGAAGATTCACTTTATAAGATTATATAATAAGTAAAATATTGGTAGAGATGTATGTCAAAAGTCTTTGAATAATGGTGAAACATTATTTAAAACATTTTTAGAAAACATGGACATGGGAAAAAAGGGCTTTCAACAAAAGAGAGAAATATATTCAGTTTTTACTCAAAAAAAATCTTTTGGAATACTTGTTTAAAATGGAAAATAATGTAAAATTAAGACATGTAATTTCAATAAATAACTAGAGTATCATAAATCTCTTATGTTTTTTGAGATTTTGATCATAGGATCTTATCATTGTAAGTATAATTATAAAACATCATGATTAAAAATGAGATTTTAAAATAAAACATTTACCACATTGGTATCTTTAGAATCAAAATCCATATTAAATAGAGTAAATTAGATGTATATTTATTTAATATCGGAATACAGATGTAGATTATCCATTACAAGAGGTGGGGTGAATTGTAGTTTTAAAAACAGTGATTTCTAACCTTACAGAAATCTATGTTTATGAAAATTATACAAGTTGAATCCAAAAAACCTCTTTGGTTCTCAATCAAAGGGATAATTTGAGGGCCCATGTCCAGTTATAAAGATCCTAAATTAAACAATTTTATCTTAAAAATTATTAAAAATTAAATTTAGTTTAATTATATATTTATTAAACTAATAAAAATATTGGAATCAATTTCTTACTGATTTTGGATATTAAATATTTTTATACTTTTAAAACATTTCATTTTAGAAATTTTTTTGTCAAATCTATGGGTTCAATGTTAAATTAAAATTTCCCATTTCATAGAATGGAATTAAGAAAAATGGATTCTGTATTTATAATAATCCTAATTAATATTATATAATAATCTCACCTTTTGGGTACTAAGTATTTTTGTATTTCATGTATATTTTGGTTGGGTATTATTGGTAATTTTACATTGATCATGGTTACATAATAAGCATAATTTTAGAAATAATATTAAAATCATATATATTCATTATACATGTTTTTAGAGCAATCCATTTAATTTATATATTTAAAAATGAATTATATCGTTCAAAAATATAGTTGGATGTATGTATGCATGAAACCAATTTCCATTTTATCGATGGATAAAAAAATAAAGTTGAGTAATATATAATGTTTAAATAATCATTTTTATTTCATATATAACACATATTCACATTAAAATAATCATTATTTCCTTCCATTTAAATTGTTAGTGAAGAACAAATCACATCACTTCGTGAGGCCGTAGTCTATTTTACACACGAGTGCCATTATTGTACTCAAACAGAATAGAAAGTAAGATGGTGTAAATGATATTATAATTATATAGGTATAATTATGTAATAAATATCTTATAAAAATTTTAAATACATCTCTATATCTATCCATATGGGGTAGTTATGGAAAATGATCTTCATCGGTTCATGAGGCGGTAGTCCACTGTACACACGATCAACGATTTCATTTCTCACTGGATAAATGTGGAGATAGATATTGGTAATTTTATTAACATAATAACAAATTAGTATATGGTAAATAATATTTTTATTATATTATTATGGTTAAATAATATTTTAATGGGATCGAAAATGAATTATAATGAAAATTCATAGTTAAGGACTATACATCTTCTTCGTAGGACCACTTTAGGTTTACAACCGATGCCTTCTTAATAGGGTTTGATAATAAAAATATGACCTATAGGATGTTGGGAGGAAAGTAAATAATTTTTTTGATGGTATTTCTTAAACCAAATGATTCATGGTGTATTTATATAAGAGGAGAGGAAAGGTCCACTTATAAGTAGGTAAAGGAACCCATTTAGATATTTACCAAATGAATAAACATTATATCCATTCCTAATAAAAAGCTTACAAATTACCATATATTAAAACATGGGATAATAACATATTGAAATATGTCCATAAAATATGATTCATCAAATTTTTATTTAAATAATTACACTTATACTTTTAGATTAACCCCCAGTAATCTTGTATTAACCATAACTCCAGTAATTAATTTTTATGATTTTTAATCTTCATTTTTACTATATATTTAGATGATATTATTATATAATATTAATTATGACTATTATAAATACATAATCTATTTTTCTTAATTACATTCAATGAAATGGGAAAATTTTTATTTAAAATTAAACCCAAAGATGCAACTAAAAAGTCATTTTCTAAAATAAAATGCTTCAAAGAATAGAATGTTTTAATATCATAATTTAGTAAGAAATTGATTACAATAATAAAAATTAGTTTACTAAATATATAATTTAACAATATTTAATTTTAAATAATTTTTAAACAATAAGGAACTGTACAAATTATTCAAATATAAGATGAATATTTAAATTTAAATTATTATTTTTCACTATTCATTGAAATAATAACCTTTTCAGAAAATTTTCAAAAATTAACCTTAAGATATTTTGTAAAGGCTGATTCCATAAATGATTATAATTTTTTAAAATTGTAATGAAACAATTTTACTATTTTTTTCAAAAAAATAACTAAGAATATTTTTTTGATAAAAATTTATTTGCAAAGCATTTAAGGATTTTAATAAAAAATTATATACTTATTTATAAATGTGTTTTATTAATTTAAAATATTTATAGTTTATTATTAAAATTGTTTTGTTACAATTCATTCATCCAAATTTAATGTTTAATCTATAATGGTCTAGTATAAATAATAATGTTAATAATATATTACAATTCATTAAAAATCAGTGTTATGTGTGACAGAAACAATAAATGAAATTAAATTTTTCCAAAATAAATATCCCAAAAAATTATTGAGTGTTATAAGGTGGGTCCTAGTGGGTCAGGTCATGATAGATATATATTATAGGGGTTCATCTATATGCTATATTTTTATATTTTCTAGCCAAGAGGTTTTTTTGGGATTTATGTAAACAATGTTAAATTGTTTCAAGTTTTGCTCTCAGTATAGGGTTTCTGTAACACCCCAAGCTTCTAAAATTAAATTTAAATGCATGAAAAACTTAATAAATATATAATGAAACCTTGTTTTAAGTATATGTTTATAAAATAGCCATTAAACATAATTTTTCTGCTTATATGATTTGATATTCATGAAAAAGACATCTACAGTTGTGATAAGTAAGTTATTTGGAGTAAGATAGAACGAACATGATGCTTTTGGTGAATATTACAATACCATTATGAATATAAATATAAATAGTAATATGAACCTTGTTAGTAGTAAAAAATAATATTTTTTAATTTTTTTATGGTTATAGGATAATGGGAACATGATTAATTTTTCAAGGTTATATAAAATCAATTATAGTTTTAAAATTATTATTTTCAGAATAAAATATAATTTTATTTGAAAACTAAAATAATCATATTTATGAAATTATTTTCAAAAATTATTGTTTATTTTTTTTATATACACATTTAAAAATGGTTAGGTTTATTTTTTGTATTTTTCTGAAATACTTAATTATTTGGTGAATAGTTAAATTCGATAATTTAAAAAAATGATAAAAAATGAATTTATACATCATGATTGAGTAAAGGATGATTTAAATGGAATTATTTTCAAACCAAAATGCACATATTACTATTTTTTGTCTCATGAATCATGACTATTCCCAGTCCTCAGGAAAAATATTAAACTAATGATTAATATAATAGAAAACACCTCCTCTCTGCCTGTGTAAATACCACCATCACCCCCATCTTCCTCACACACCAGTAAATCTTTCAGAATTGTAAAAATTATTACAAATACCCTTTCTAAGGCTCTTCCTCATGTCCACAACATTTCAATCTCACCAAAAGGACAAAATTAAAGGCCTTAATGAGGATCTCAAAGAGAAGAGATCAAGAGGTAACAATCCTCTTTCATTATCTTATGATTTCTTTTGAAGTCCTTTTCATTTCATATACTACCTTCTATTATACTTATCCAAGAGGAATTAAAGATCCCAAATATTATATACTCTTTATTTTATAATGTTTTTCAAAAAGCTTTATCATCATTCCTCCTCCCTTCTTTAATCTTATTCTAAAAATAAGAACACCTTCCATGATGTACATATTTACCAAAATCATGGATGATGTGTTTTCAATTTTCATTACTGCCTTAAAAACTGGTTATAAACCCATTTTAATGGTCAAAATATATTTTTATGTGTATAAAATATCCTCCTTCAGGTTATGGAGTTAACATACGTACATAAAATTATGTTATATAATGAAACTAGTTCCTGATTATCAAAGAACCATGAAAATGTTCTAAATGGATATAACTAATGATTTATGTAATTATTCATCCATATACAATATAACCAAAATGATATATGGAAGCATTTAATATTCTGGAAAAAATATTAGTACCATTTCATTTAAATTCTGGAGGTTCTATTCCATTCAACAAGGAAATCCTTTACTAACTGACCTTGGAAATCATGTAAAGAACGCATTTGAAATAATGGAATGATCAAAATATTTTTATTTAATGGTTGGAATGATGTTATCATATGATAATATAAGTAATTATAACCATAAATATATTTTTCAAATATTAATTACAATTTTTAACAATTATATAAGAGGATTAAACAAGTTTCAAGTAAGAAAAACCAGAGGTAAGGGAATTCTCAACCCAATTTCCATTATTTTCGTTAACCTTATAGTTCATTAATTATATAGTACTAAGATTATTTGTGTTGTTAATTTTTAATATATTATTTTATATTATGTTTATTGATATTTTAAACACATATTCCTTTCATTATATTAATTTCTCGCATCAATTATATGTTATTTGTATGGGACATTCTTTTAAAAATCCTCTTTTAGAATTTTATTTAATGAAATTCAAAAACAATGATTTTATGATTATTTTATGGTTCTTTGTAATTTTTTATGATTAATGATGTGAACTATATCCCTCTACAATTCATTGGGTATATCTATGTTTGAGGTCAGTCGTATTATTACTCCATTTGTAATTGAGATGGTTACACCATAAGGTAGAAGTGAGGGTTACATTTTAAGGTATCCATGAAAGTTAAAACTTACAAGGTAGCCACGGGGGTTAAAAAATTATGTAAGTGGTTCCCAAAGATACCCTTATTCTCTATTTATTTTTTCTATGATTATGTAAATCTCATGTCTCACAAAGTATGTATATGATTATTTATGTATGATAAGTATGTGTTTTGGAAAATGTTATCATATGTTTATAAGTATTAATGGGATAATGGTTTCCTTTGTTATTTTTATATCCCTTTCTTAGATTATTATGCACATACCATGTTCTAAATGGTTTTCACATGTTATAAGGATGTTTCAGAGAATAATGGAAGTCATGTCAAATGTTTTAAAAAAAATTCAAAGAAATCATGTTGTTGTTTTGGGTTAAAAATATTATGTTTTGGAAAAAATGGATACAACTTTAATAATAAAAACATTGCACGATTGTGGGTTGATATGTCTGAGTTATATCCTAATATTCTAAAATAAGAAACCGAATATATATTTGTGAATGTGAAGAATTTAAATCTTTGTAAAATTACTATAATATCTAATGTTTATGGTTGTGACCATATAGTTGTCATCAGAGTAGAGTTTAGATAACATTAAGAGTTAGGGTGATCTTAATATAATTCCATAAATTATTTTTGCCTTAATTTTATATTGAAATGGTATTTCATTTAAATATTACCATGTTTCCTCATCTAAGATATTTCTATTCAAAAAATTTTAAATAATTAGTAGGAAAAGATTCCTTAGTGCAATTATTTCACTTTAGAGTTGCATCGCAACATGTTTCATAAACCTGTAAATGTTTTTATATTATGTAGGCTGAGCATAAAATGCCCAGCAAGGAGTTTTGAACCAATTTATGAAATAACTTTAATGAAAATATATAACATAAAATAATCTTTGTTATGAAAATATAAAATAAATTTCATTGAAAAATACATATAAATTTTGAGAAATAGATTTAATAAAATAATATTATTTGTAACATCGTTAGGGAATTCCCCTTTCAAATATAAAAGTTTTTCTGGTGGATTATCCCAAACACTCATCATACCATATATAAAAAACCATAAATATGGCAACTAAAATTAACTCATGTTGAACCATGTTCCCTTAGTCTTATAGATTCACTACCAAAATCATATCATTCATCATATCTAGATCCAGTTTTAGTAAAAAACATTTTCCAGGGACCTACCTTTCTCAATTCAGTCCAAAATAAATTACCAAAAAATAATACATATTATAATTTTATTTCTATGAAAATAATTTTAGTTATAACATTTCATAAACCATACCCAAAACATATTTCCAAAACACTTTCTGGGCTTCCCATCCAAGATATAATATTTCATTTTAAAGGGAATAATTGAATGAAAAATAAAATAAATGTGTGCATGGTGTTACGAACCACGCTGGGTCACCATCCGACTCGACGCCCAACCCAGTCTTCTACATGGCCCGAAGGGCGTTCTCGATCCCCATGGGCTGGCACAAGTGCCCAGGTATCAAAACTAACACATGGGAACAATTTACCCGAAATATTAAACACAAAACAACTGATAAGATAAAGAAATTGAAACTGAAAATAGACAACCAAATAGGGCCTTAAACTAAAAACAAATTTAGAGGTTTACAACTAGACCCAAAATCCAAAATAAACGAAAACAAAAGAAACTCAAACTCAAACTCAAACCTCCAAGAAACAAGAGAGGCGCAACATCCACATGCCACAAAACCAACCTGTACAAGAAGACCATCAACGAACAGAACCACCATCGGTGAGCACGATGTCAAAAACCTAGGGTCACAAGAAACAAGGTTTACATACACCCGAAGGTGTATGCATGGTGTCATCAAAATGACTAATAGAACGTCACCCAATATAAAGGATCCACATGTAAACATTAAATAAAAAATACATTTGTAGGCTAAATAAATGAAATGACGCCAATTCATGAAAAATTTAAGTGAAATAGTTTCAATAAAGAAAACACTTTTAATGAAAACAACTTTAATAATTAAACAAAAACACCATTGCATTTAAGAAAAAACTATCCTTTAAGAAACACCCAAAAGCTACACCATATGTCGATGGTGAGTGTATAGTAGTGCAGAAGCACCAAAAGTGGGAGAGGCCCTAAAGGTACCAAAAGAATGAATGGGACCCTAGAAAATCGCATCTCAGTGAAAAGTATAGGAAACAAAAAAAATATGTTCTCGTGCATGAGCCACTAGTAGGGCAACACATCCATCACCTAGTGGTCTCCAATCATCATCCAATTTTTAATTAGTGTTGTAATCATCAAACTAGCTAAGTGAAACCGGGCTAGATCCACTTCTGAATCACTATCATGATAGATCTAGTCCGCCCACCTAGTACCAAGGCTTTGCCTTTTTGTGATCAAGATTTTCAAATTTCACATTTCATGTAAAACTCAGACAAATAAAACAAATAGGTTGTAACATAAACCCAATGAAACACGTCCACACACACAGAAAACCATTTGAAAAAATTTGCATGCCAAAAGACTTTACCTAACTCAATTAAATTTTTTTTCATTACTAATGATTTTTTATTAAAACATATTAAATTCTTCGTCAAAAAATTATTTAAAATGAAACATAACACGACTAGAACAAAAGAAACAACTCAACCCTCCACCCTGACCAAACATACCTGACGCCACATGAAGAACACAACCTGCACCACTTGCATCAATTAATAATCCAATCGCACGGTTAAAAGACCATTTTTCCAATTAACCAAAACACTAAAAATTTTATTACACAATTCCAGAAGATGAAACATGTCTTTACACAACAAATACCCACTCAAATTCGCTTTTAAAAAAACATATGAATTCTACACCAAAACATAAACTGTGTATTTTGTGTATTTTCACAAAAAATATACAAAATTTATAAAACACTAGAAGATAGTTCAGTGTGGGTTTTCACAGCAACAACCCATTGAAACCCAACAACACCATCCCTTATGACCAAACACATGCAACAACGTATCGAAAACACATTTAACACCACTTGCACAACTGAACAACTAACTGCACATATTATTAAACACTAAAAATCGTCTAAAAACATGTTTCCAAACAAAAAAAGTACCTGCACCACATAAACATACTGCTAAACGAAAATAATGCATAGAAAAACTTCAATATAAGAAAATCTGCACCCATAAGAATTAATGATGTAATATTATAAATTAACTAAGAAAGCAAATTAACTTATCAGATAATTTTTAAATTTGGAACCACCTATCAGTGTGTAGTGACTTCACGAAAAAATCTGTAGACTCCAGCCACACACCACAAACACTGCAAGAAAACAAAAAAGGACCGTAAATCAAGAACTCGAACAAAATAAATATTCAAAAACAACACGTAACAAACCTAATACATGCTGGAATGAATACAATTCAAAGGAAGAGTAAATACCTTAACCAAATGAGGGGTCTCATATCGAAGGGATGGTCGGCCAATATGGATGTCGCGCCGGTGCTTTGTTGGTGGAGGGAGGTTGCTTCATAAGGGAAACATCAGGATGGGCTTCGGCCATAAGGACGCTGGCCGGAAAAAAAGATGGAGAGGGTATCTGGAAGCTGGCTTTAGGTGCAGTGCAATGGGGGAAAACAGGTTGGAAGGAGGAAGAAGGGTACTGGCTGGGATTTTCCAGAGAATATGGATGCCGGTTGCCATGGGTGTGCAGCACGAGAAAGCCGTCTGATCTGGGTGGCGATCAGTACGTCACTAGATGACCGGGAGGGTTGGTTGCACGACGGGCTGGCCGGGAGAGAGGCAGCGATGCAAGGAGCAGCGGAACAGTGCCAGAGGGTGAGTGATGTGCATGGACCAGGACGACCAGGGAGGGGCATTCGATGGATTGGGGAGGAGGGGGTTCATGGTATTATGGGGGAAGTGATGCACCTAACCCTAACAGAAATAAATAAATAATAATAAAAAATAATCATAAACGAAAAATAAAACTAAATAAAGAACCGATAATAATAATAATAATAATAGTATTATGAATAATAATAATATAAATATTAACTTAATATGATTATTATCCATAGCACTAATAATAATAATACTAATAATGTCCTCAAATAATATTAGTTTTATTACCATTAAAACAATTAAATAATTTAATTAAATTTCTCTTTATTTTATTTTATTTCCACTTTATTATTCACTTGATTTTATTTCTTTATTATTAATTCATTTTATTTAATTAATTGAACATCGGAAGGTTACCCGGTGGGCTAGGCGAGACCGTGCGGTTTCAAAATTATTCCTCACTCGAGTCATGCCTTGCCCGAGGCAGTGCAGTCTCTATTTACATTGTATTATCATTTTATTATTTATCATAGATTTTTCATCTGCCTTGAACATTGGGTAGGCCTTGCCGTAAATAGGAAGAGGTCACGCGTGTTGACCCAAGTTAAGTTGCGCAGTTTCGACCGCACCCATCATGTGCACCAAACACTGTCAAGGTAAAAACATGTGTTTTTAAATAAAAACTCAAAAACTTTTAGTCAGGCCTCAACCTGAACTACCCGATGAGTAGACAAAAAAAATAAAAGAAAAGGTAAAAGAGGCAGGCATGAAAATTATCCCCACAAAAATGCTTTCGTTCCCTAGAATGCTACAACTAAGACTGAGACCCAAAGTAGAAAAAATACTCCCTAAAGGTTCAAAGAGGATCCCCACAAACAACAAATGAGAAGATGCAAACACTTCATGCTCAGAGAAGTTGACTTAAAAGTCAAGATCAAGGAACCTGTAAAACAATTTTCGCTAAGTGTCACCTACCCGAGAGTGCTAGAACAACTCCAGTTGATTTCATAAGTACAAAAACCCTCGCACCCATGGAAACCAACATCACAAACTGAAACACCTCAAGAATAATTGAATGTAAAACACACTATTTTACTGGAATGAAGTAATAAGACCAACCCACATCCAAATAATACTTTAATAACCTACAAATGAACCATCTCTAGGAAAAAAATTGAATGGTCCAACATGGGAAAGACCGATGGGGCTCCCCATCATTAATACCATCCTGATATCTGAGATGAGACTAGAGAATTGAGATGACGAGGCCCGGGCAGACTCCCCACCATTATGATAAAGGCCAACACTAACTCATTCTAGAGACATTTGTGCGAGACCCATCATGGGTCTCCCCACCATTATGACTGATAGAGCATACAAAACTTTTAAAATTCTCCAATGGTGACCAAACAACCCACCACAAGGGCCGGAGATGGAGGGGCCCAACTACCAGGGCGTTAAAACCACAACCCAAAACAAACCAGCATATTCACATCCTTGGATGATCACTATTCAAATTTCAGCCCTCTTAACCCATCAGACCTCATAAATACCACAAAAATGATACTTCTGGTGGGATGCAACCCTCTGGACTTTTAGGTGACGAGACGATCACACCTCCTCATATCGACAGGAAACCCCATGAACCCAAATTGGTCGTTCGGAAAGGAAAAATCACAGAAAACAATTTAACCCTCCTTCACCTTTAATACTAACGACAAAAAAAGGTTGGGGTCCCGTACACTTCTTGGGTTCCTGACCATGTTCCAGCTTCACTCCGAGGAATATGGTTGGAGTCGTGATGTTTGAAGCATCTCCTGCCTCACAATCTGGTATTGAAGACTCTCGAGCGGAGCTTCTCCTTTTGGTGCCACACACAATCATACTGCAACCGAGGCAACACCATCAGACAGAACACACCATGAAATCCAATTACTCTCACACTGAACATTCACCAGAATGAGAGCTTAGATGGTACACAGTCATCACCCCATGTTACAATAAATGAGAACATGACACCAAAAATCGTCACCGAGCACAATAATTGTTGTTGAGAGAAACATTACACAGAGAAAGACATTAAACCGTGTCTTGAACAACACGTGAATCCTACAAAAAACCATAGCTACCTCATATGACTGGGTCTGCCAAACTAGTATCCTAACACAAAACTTTTCTTAAATGAAACAAACCAATGACCATAGGTCATTTAGAATAATAGACCACACCAACAACTTCGGGTTGCTTATACCTTTTCCACACTGGAGTCTCCTTTACCACTTCTAAACAACCGTTGACTATCAAAGGGTCTTAATGCTATGAGAGGTCATCAAAAATGACAATTGCAGCTGATGAAAGTACTACAAAGCCCTTAAAGACACTGGTCAAAACTAATAATTACGAACCACCTTCACCCTTCCCCATTGGAATTCCTTTCACTACTTCCTGGGGGAACCTTCAGACGCAATGATGCCAAACATCATACCTGACAACTAAGACAACTCAAGGAGACCAAAGCCCCCTTCAACTCCTCTCGCACCTGTCATCCCGCTGTGAGAGGATCCGCTTAGCCGAAAAGGAAAAGGGACAAACTTATCACTATCATTCAAAAGGGAGATTCCTTATTTAAATCAACTGGAGGGTTGGCCAATGACGAATTACCGGTGGACGCACTTCAATCTCATGTTAACGCTTAATGGGGGGCATGCACTACTCATAATGGAAAACCATGGACCCAATCAAACTGGTCCAATGGCCAAGAAATATAGCAAGCGAACTCTAAACGTGTAGGGTGAACCACTGCAAGGGCTTCCCGAAACACTTTTAGAAAGAAAGCATTAACTACACATTTTCACACCAACTCATGATTAAGAATTCAAACTCAAGACACAAATCATTAAGAAAGGTTACTTAGCTAAAAAATCCTTACATCTAACATCTCAAAAACACAAGGACACATTATACAATCACCGTTTACTAAAACACCAAATTCTCATTTAACAAAACCTTTTGAAAATAAGCAATGCTAGTGGGTTGCACAAACACCAATGGTGTCCCATGGGCCTCACACATGAATGTTCTCGTGCCACACTAGCACCCACCTAATATCCATCCAAGCACTCATCCGCTCATGCCATTAACCATTTCTCTTTCCATATACACTCATGCATGTGGTTTCCCATGAGAACACCAAGGGTCAAAACCAAACCATCCAACCCACATTTTTCAAACCTCAAACCAAATTTTCTTTTTAATGTGATTTATTTAAAAACATTTTCCAAAACATTATCCAAGACCAAATCATTTTTACTTAAAACCAGATGTCCACAATTCCAAAACAAAGAAACAAGGAATGGTGCAAGGGAAAACTAGTGTTAGTGGCTGAATGGAACATATGGTTGCGACCATATACCAATCACGCCACTCCCATAGAGGTTATTCTAGGACACTGTCCTCGGCTCTGCATGGCTTTATAGACCCTGCGAGCTCACTGGAACCACTGAACCTACTCCTTTTTCATTTCCCCTAAACAAAATTAACCACACCGACCATAGGTTTAGACAATCCTCAACTTTCATTGGTAACTTGAGTCCCGCCACGAGGTCTGCTATCGAGGCACCTTACTCATAGCCAAGACGTCGAGTCCCAAAAACATTAACTCCAATCTACAATGACTCTATCCCAAAATAAAATGACCCAGAGAGAAAAACATCCCCTCTGATACCATTTTGTTACGAACAAGGCCAGGTCGCCATCCGACCCGATGCCCGACCCGGTCCACGACATGGCCCGAAGGGTGTTCCTGATCCCCATAGGCTGACATAAGTGCCCGGGTATCAAAACTAACACATGGGAATGATTTACCTGAAATAGTAAACACAAAAAAACTGATAATATAATGAAACTGAAACTGAAAATAGACTACCAAAGATGGACTTAAACTAAAAACAAATTCAAAGGTTTAAAACCTGAACCAACATCAAAAATAAACGACAAAAAGAGAAACTCAAACTCAAACTCAAACCTCTAAGAAAAAATAGAGGCACAACATCCACATGCCACCACACCAACCTACATGATAAGACTATCAATGACCAGAACCACCATCGCTGATCACAATTTCAAGAACTTGGAGACCACAAGAAACAAGATCTACATACACCTGAAGGTGTATGCAGGGTGTGAGCAAAAACCCCAGTAGGACGTCACCCAATAAAATGGTTCCACATGTAAACATTAAATGAAAAATACAATTGATGTCTAAATAAATGAAATGACACAAAATCTTGCACGATTTTAAAGAAATAGTTTCTCTAAAGAAAACACTTTCAAAGAAAACAACATTAATAATTAAACAAAAACACCCTTACATTTATGAAAAAAAACAAACCTTTAAAAAACACTGAAAAGTTACACCGTAAGCTGACAATGAGTGTATAGTAGTCCAGGAGCACCAAAGGTGGGAGAGGCCCTAAAGGTATCGGAAAAAGGAACGGGACCATAGAACATCGCGTCTTGGTGAACAGTATAGGAAACAGAACAAAATACATTCTCATGCATGAGCCACTAGTAGAGAAACATATCCCTAACCTACTGGTCTCAAATCATCATCCAATGATTAGTTAGTCTCGTAATCATCAACCCAGCTAGGTGAAACTGGGCCAGAGCCACTTCCAAATCACTAGCACGCTAGATCTAATCCTCCCACCTATTACCCAGGCTTCCCCTTTTTATGCTCAATATGTTCAAAATTTCACATTTCATGTCAAAATCAGACAAATAAAACAAAAAGGGTGTAACATTAACCCAACGCGACACTTCCACACACACAAAAAACCATTTGACAAAGTACGCACGCCAAAAGAATGTACCCAACTCAATAAATTTTTTTTTGTATTACTAATGATTCTTCATTAAAACATATGAAATTATTTGTCAAAAAATTATTTAAAAAGAAACATAGAATGACTAGAACAAAAGAACAACTCAAACCTCCACCCTAACCAAACATACATGACGCTACATGAAGTACACAACCTGCACCACTCAAATCAATTAACAAACCAATCGCATGGTTAAAAGACAATTTTCCCGGATAAAAAAACAATAAAAATTTTATTACACAATTCCAGAAGATGAAACATGACTTTAAACACCTAATACCCTTCAAATTCCATTTTTGGACAAAAAACATAAGAATGATACACCAGAACATAAACTATGCACTTTGCGCATTTTCACAAAACAAACACAAAATTTATAAAACAATAGTAGATAGTTCAGTGTGGGTTTTCAAAGGAACAACCCATTCAAACCCCACAAAACCCACCCTTATGACCAAACACATGAAACAACATGTCAAAAACACTTTCAACACCACTTTCACTACTAAAAAACTAACTGCACATATTATTAAACACTAACGATAAACTAAAAACAAGTTTCCAAACAATGAACGTACATTCACCACATAAACATACTACTAAACGAATATAATGCATAAAATATCTTCTAGATAATCAAATCCTCACCCATAAGAATTAATATAGAAATATTATAAATTAACTAAGAAAGAAAATAAACATATCAGTTAATGTTTAAACGCGGAACCACCTACCAGTGTGTAGCGACTTCACGAAACAATCCGCAGACTCCATCCGTATGCAACAAACACTGTATTCAAACAGAAAAGGACCTTAAATCAAGAACTCGAACTAAATAATGATTCAAAAACAACCCGTAACAAACCTCATACCCGCTGGATTGAATAAAATTCAAAGGAAGAGTAAATACCTTAACCAAATGAGGGGTCGCGTGTCGGAGGGAAGGTCGGCCAATAGGGATGCCGCACCGGTGCTTCGTAGGCGGAGGAAGGTTTCTACATAAGGGAAACTGTAGGTAGGGCTTCATCCATAAGGATACTGGCCAGAAAAAAGATGGAGAGGGTGTATGGTGGCTAGATTTTGGTGCAGCGCGATGGGGGAAAACAGGTCGGAAGTAGGAAGAAGGGAGCCAGTTGGGATTTTCTAGAGATGTTGGAGGTTAGTTTCCATGGGGGTGTGGTATGATCAAGCAGTCCGATCGGGGTATCGGTCGGTGCGTCGCTGGATGACCAGGAGGGTTAGTGGAATGACAGGCTGGCCGAGAGAGAGGCAGTGGTTCAAGGAGAAGCGGAAGGGCACTGGAGGGTGAGTGATGTGCGTGGACCATGTTGATCAAGGAGGGGAATGCATTGAATTAGGGAAGAGGGGTTTCATGGGATTAGGGGGGGAAGTGATGCACCTAACCCTAACACAAATAAATAAATAATAAAAAAACAATAATCATAAAAGAAAAATAAAACTAAGGAAAGAAACCAATAATAATAATTATTATAAAAGGTATATTAATAATAATAATAATATAAATACTAACTTAATATGATTATTATCCTTAGAACTACTAATAATAGTAGTAATAATATCCTCAAATAATTTTAGTATTATTACCATTAAAACAATTCAACAGTTTAATTACATTTCTCTTTATTTTATTGTATTTTCACTTTATTATTCACTTGATTTTATTTATTTATTATTTATTCATTTTATTTAATTAATTGAACATCGGCAGGTTACTTGGTGGGCCATGCGAGGCAGTGCAGTTTCAAAATTGTTCCTTGATCAAGTCATGCATTACCGAAGTCATCACCGTCTCTATTTCCCTTGTATTATCATTTTATTATTCATCATAGATTTTCCATCTGCCTTGAACATTGGGCAGGCCATGCGGTAAAGAGGACGAGGTCACGTGCGGTGACTGGAGCGAAGTTGCATGGTTTCGACCACACCCTTCCCCTGCGCCAAACACTGTCAAGGAAAACCATGTGTTTTCAACTAAAAAGTCAAAAACATTAATTTGGGACTCAACCTGAACTACCTGATTCCTAGAAAAAATAAAATAAAATAAAAGTTTTAATAGGCGGGTGTGACACATGGTATCAAAATGAATTGAATTACACATATGAGCTAGGTAATGGACATAAATAATTCATTCATGATGTGTTAGAAGATCTAGATTCATGTTTATACATAAAGTAACATTGTATTACACATTAAATGATAAGATTTATCACATGAAAATGTGTAAACATGGAGAATAAAAGAGTTTAAAAATACATAGTTATTTAGAAACATGTTTTATGGGTTTTAAATAACATTTATAACTTCTAGATAAATTATAAATAATAACTAATCTTAATTTTTTATGCATAAATGAATATTTATGTATGTGTATATATATAACACCTTTATAAAAACAACAAATGAAAACTAGGATAATCCCAAATATGAATTTGTTCCTTGAAATATGGACCCAAATAAAGTAACCCTTATCATGTTCATATATATAAATATCGAACATAGAGTGCTATGTATGTGTATATATGTATGTATATACACATATGAAATTATTTGATTAAAGATTATTACTTGAAAATCGATATCATACCCTTACAACTATAATATTTTAGGGGATATATCATTTAAAACCAAAAACTTATAGTATATGTAAATTTGATTAGAAAGATATGGTTTTACATATATATATAATTATATGTTCAGAAAAACAAAGGAAAATAATAAAATCCCTTACACGATTCAAATCATAAGTGGGTTGTGGGTTTCTGGAACTGAGAGAGAGAGAGATAGAGAGATTATGTGAGTGAATTTCCTGGTTCCCTTTTGGGTGTGCAAAGTGAGGTGTATAAAATTAAAACATGGTTTTTATTTTTTGATCTGAATGGAATAAAAATAACTAGATTTTTTTTAATTAGAACAAATCACTATTGAAGCATGGTTTATTGATAGTATAAAATATAAAAAACAAACAATGATGGGGATCCTAGACCTGGATAGGGATTTATAGTTTAAAAAAACACCAGCCTTGGAAATAAATGACGGGGCCATATATAAAGGGCCCATGACGAGGACAGAATGATGTTATAAAATGATCATAAAAGGTGTTATAACCATCAATATTGTTCTATAAAATATTATTAACACTCTTTTAAACATTATGTAGAATGTTTAAACAAGTTTCAAGTAAGAAAAAACTTAGGCAATGAAATTCATAACCCAATTTCAATTATTTGGGACAACTTCTAATTTATTAATTATATGGTACACATATTATTTGTGTGATGATTTTTTATTTATATTATGATTTATTATGTTTATTAATAGTTTATACACATATTAATTTCATTCTATTAATTTCTCAAAACAATTATTTGATATTTTTAAAGGAGTTTCCATTAAAAATCCACCTTCAAAATTCTATTTGAAAAAATTTAAAATTAATTTTTTATGACATTATACATATTATATGAAAATGTTCTAGATAATGGGAATTTTTTATGATGAAGGGTGGGAACAATATATCCCTAAAATTAATTTGGTATGTTTATGTTTGAGGTCAGCCCTATGGTTACTCCATGTGTAACTGTGATGGTTACACCATAAGGTGGTAGTAAGGGTTACAATGTAAGGTAGTTGCGAGGGTTACAAATTATAAGGTAACTATGATGGTTAAAAAATTAACAATTGAATTCCCCAAGGTACCCTTATGATCTATTTAAGTTTTCTATAATTTATTGAAATCTCATTCTTCACAAAGTATGCATATGGTTTTTTATGTGTGAAAAGTATGTGTTTTTTAAAATGGTTTCATATGTTTATATGTTTTCCTGGGATAACAGTTTCTTTCCTTCTTTTTTATATCCCTTAATGTTCTAGAAAATAAAATTATAATGTTCATTAAATGTGCTGATATGGGTCAATATGCAAATGTCTACCCAAATAGAGATCTAAATGTTGAAAATAATCTAGAATATAAGTAGAAAGGTGTACTAAGTTATTTTGTGACTACGTCAGTAGATGTTGGGTCATCCAATGAAGTTGTATAAGGTACCTTGTTTGTTTACTCAGATTTTTCTAAAGTCTTGTTTGATACAATGTCTACACATTCCATTATTTTTTATAAATATACTTGTAAATTAGAAATATCGCTCAACAAATGAGACCAGAACTTATTGTTAAATCAGTAGGGGAAGATATTACAACAAAGGGGAATTAAATGAATCATTAAATTGATGTATTTGGAATCAATTTACCTAAAAACATTTTCTTCCATTAGTAGAGTTAGATGTCATTTTGGGTTTAGATTGGGTTTTCTATCTAGATTAGATTGATTTTGGAGCTAAAAAAGTTGTTTTTTATGAAATAGTTTCAGTTTTTATATAAGAACAAAACCCAAAAAATTGATAACATATCAGGAAGATGTGAAACGATTGAAAGAGAAAAATGAAATTTATCTTGCCCATATTATAGAAAAATGTGAACTATTTATATTAATAATGTGCTAGTAGTAAATGATTACTTTTTTGTTTTTCTTAATGAGTTACTAGGTGTTGTACGTGATCAGGAAGTTGATTTCACATTTAACTTACTTCTTTATGCTAAGGAAATTTTGAAACCCCCATATTGAATAGCTCAAATAGAACATCTTGAATTAAAAAAGTAGTTGTAGGGGTTTCTTGATAAAGGCATCATTCGTCCTAGAACTTCACCATGAGAAGCTCCAGTTTATTTCATTAAAATGAAAGATGGTTAAATTAGACATTGCATTGAATATAGAGAATTGAATAACATCACTGTTAACAACATCTATCCTAGTCCTCATGTCTATTATTAGTTTGATCAGATCTAGGGATAACATTTTTTTCAAAGGTTGACCTAAGGTCTTGGTACCATTAGTTGAATGTAAAGAAAGTAGTACTCCCGAAGACTACATTCCATACTACATATGGCCATTATGATTTTTTTTCATGCATTTGGTTTATCTGATACAACTATTATATTCATGGAACTTATGAATATAAATTTTCATGATTTCTTGGATAAGTTAGTGGTTATGTTTATTGATGAAATTGTTTTATATTCTAAAAGTAAATAGAATCATGAAAAAATTCCAAAGGTTGTTTTTCAAACTGTAAATGAAAATAAAATCTATAGAAAATTCCGCAATCATGAATTTAGGTTGTAGAATATTTATTTTCTTGAGCATATTGTAAATCAGGATGGAATAATAGCTGATCATGCAAAAAAAAGTGGTTGATGAATGGAAAAGACCTCAAAATGTTATATTGATTCATTGTTTTCTTGGACTATAAGTTTATTACTGATGGTTTGTTAAAAAAATTAAATGGTTATATATCCTACTAACTAAGTCAATAGGAAAAGGGTTTGAATATATTTGGACTAAAGAATGCGCTTTTTTTTAGAAACTGAAGAAGTGATTAGTTAATGCTCTAGTTTTTTCCATGCCTTCAATAAATAGTATGTCGGTCATTTACAATAATGATTAATTAAAGAGACTTGGTTGTGTTCTAATGTAAAAATAGTAGGTAATTTCTTATGCTTCAAGACACCTAGAACAACATCCGTTAATTTATCCCACACATGATTTAAAATATCATATTTGGTATCGTATTTGAAAATTTGGAGGCATCATTTATAAAAATCTAAATGTGAAATATATATCGACCATACAAGTCAAAAGTATATATTCACTTAGAAGGAACTAAACATGAGATAAAGAAGATAGCATGAATTGATAAAGGATTATGATTTCATGATCAATTACCAAATGGGGAAATCAATCCAAAAGGCAGAGGACTTGAGTAAAAAATATAAGGCCCCATCCTTAAACATTACTTAATCATGAGATAAGTCATTAATTTGGCATTAATTCACATCGAGGATCTTTTTAGGTTGAGATATTTAGAGAATTATTTAATAACTAATACATAAAATCTTGAATATTAAAACTAGACACATTTACTCACTATCCATTTTGTTTATAAAAAACCCTTTAAAAAGAAACATCGTATCCTTTCATGGTTTAACGACATAACTTTTCCTTGATCCCATCCTGGAATATTATTCTTTAAGTCCTGTGAATTCATTTTCAAAACATAGGATGACCACAAAAAGCTTGGTAAGGGATACACAAATAAGGAAAACTTTTAGTCCGGGGAAAAAATAAAAATAATGAATACTTTATCATAATGTAATAAATTTTACTTTTATAAAGTAATAAATATAATTCACTAAATATAAGCTCATTTATTACCCTTTTTTTAACCAAAATATTACTATAATCTCATATAATGAATCATATGACATATATAGGTATCTTTGGACATTAACTTACAAAAATTGTATTACCATACAGTCGAGCTTCACACATATCACTAAATTGAATAACAATACAACCAACTTCCATACCCAATGCATTAGAGGTTATATTATAACCACCCATCATTGTTTATCATAGAACAACCCATCATTTGTTTATCACATAAACACCGGTATTTTGTTTATCACTTAACCACCCGTCAAATTAATATGTGCCATTATATAATCATAACACATAAAAGATTACAATTATCAACATTTCACTCATAAAATTACATTTTAATTCACCAGATATCATTTCATGATATTGAAATAGTAAATATCCTTTCAAAACCATTTTCAACACCACAATACCCAAAAAAGGGATAAGGGATCTATTTTCTTTAAAAAGGCATTAAGTCTTATAGCGGAATCTAAATATCAGATAATTGTTATGATGACAGAGAAGTCATTTTCATTATATACGTTAAATAGATTCCATTTATTAGTTTAGTAAAATGATTCTTAAAAAAACGAATCCCATTGAATTAAATGAAAAATCAAAGGGGATTACTATAAAATGTATAATATAAGGCAGTTTATAATATCTAAACATGCCTCAATAAAAGGATATTGAGACAAACCCTCTTACCTTGAATAAAAATCATCCCACAAACCCCTTGTTCTTCTTGAATAATAAAATTATGTAAATTTAGACATGGTTGAAAAAAAATTTCATGTTCACTATTCATTTGATATTACTTATTATCAGGTTATGAAAATTAAAAAATTATTTATGTTCATATATGTTGTTTTGGTGATATTCTGCACATGATTCGAAAATTAACTTATTTGATGTAAATTATCCATATGGTCAAAAGTACATCATCTCTAGAATATTATTAATTAGTTTCATAATATATATATATATATATTCAGTACATATGTATATCTAATAGTCCATAATATTGGGACATAAGAAATGAAATGCACCATTCATGGAGACGGTAGGTCGTACACACGCATTAATGGTACATTCATTTCTTTGTCAAATTAATGAAATGAAAAGTAAATGATACATAGATATGTTATAATTATAGTATAATAAATATTTTATATATTATACTTGTGTTCATTAAATCCATTCTTTATACATTCCATGTATGACATGAGTGAGTCATATCACATTGAGGGGGCGGTAGTCCGCACTTCCTCAAATTAAATTATCATATTTACACATTACAGAAAGAATAAAGGTGTGTTATAAACTATACATAAGAATAGAGAAATTAAAAATATAATATATATCATATATAAATATAGTTCGGTCATAATGTCCCCCATGAGAGATGGTAGGGGAGAATTGAACAATCATCGTTTCGTGAGGCTGTAGTTCTTTGAACAAAGAAACAACATGATCATATCCATTAGTTGGAGGTGTTCATAAGTTTAATTTGAATAATTCTGACAATAAAATTCTAGAAAATTTAGGAAAATGTTTTTGTTATTTAGTCAAATAAGAAAAAGTGCATAGGGAGTGGAGAAGAAAAATAAAATAAATAAACTTTAGGGAAGACATTACCTCTAAATCGGGTAACTTATTTTGATTAGGCCAAAATGATTTATTGAATTTCCTTCTTCACCAAGTAAGGATTCAAGGATGAAGGGATGGTAGTTAGGATATGTTTTAGAATAATTTGGGTGATCCATGGGAAATGAGATGTGTTAGTTGGTGGATATAGGTGGTGACCTTTTATAAGAGGGAGGGGGGAAGTTTAAGAATGTCTTGAAAAATTATTTTATAATAATATAATTTTCGAATTATAATATTTATAAAGTGATAACTTTCATGGATAAGATGATAATGGATCTAAATAATCTCAAAAAATAGGTTTTAGACATGTTTACGGAACAAGAATAAAAGTATAATTTTCATTAATCTTTAGTTAAAAACATCAACTCTTACCATGTATTCTTGTCTTTTCATAATATTTGGTTACTGTAGTTATTATAAATCTCTAAGAGAAATGAAAGTGGATAACTAATGGAAATTTTAACATTATATAAGTCATTTTTTCTAATATTATATTTTTATTACTATAATTTCAATTAATAAAAGAGTATTTGTTTTAAAAACTCATTTTTTTAATATATGATACTATTTAGAAATTGATTTATTTTAAGGTCATAAAATATGATTTCTTAGAACCAATGAAATTAAATAAAATCTAATATGTAAACCAAATCCATAAAATTAGTATACAGAATAATAATGTTCAAATTAAATTTATTTTAATAATTATAATGTCATTTATTTTAATCTTTCATTAATAAAGCAATCACTCAATCATCATTGTCTTATATATATATTAATTTATTTAATGTCGAAACTTATAAATAAAATAAAATGTGGAAAGAAATAGTATTATATTTCTAATTACTATTTATAGTCTAATGGATTAGTTTTATAACCCAATTTTAAAATTGTTTTAGTAAAATATACATGTTTATGTTATATTTTTCATCACTATAAATTACATTTTATAACATGTCATTATCATATCCATGTGAATCTCTGGGGTCCCAAAATTGACCGAAGGATGAAAATGGTCACACATATCTAATCCAATAGGGTTAGGACATGTGTTAGGGAAATTTTATATTACTATATTATTAAATTTTTCCCCTCTTTACCAGATTTACCCTATAACCATGGTAAATAAAAATAATTATTGAATTTACTATTGATAATGTCAAAAAATAAAAGCTACCTATTAAAAAAATTTAAACATTATGATTCCATATATAGAATCCATTTTTCAAAATCAAGTGACATACTTGGTAGAAATTAATTTAAAAATAATTTCTATTTTCAAAACCAGAAAACGTGTTTTTGAAAAGTAAAAATTATTAAAATATTTACCTGTATTTATGTCTAATTTAAATATAAAAATACCTAAAATAACCATATTTGGATGAAATGAAAATAAATTATACAATTTCCCTTTAAAAACAATTGAAATGACAGTCTAACTATATAAATAATTAGATGAAAATGCATTTTTGAATTAAAATGCATAACTTTTCTATATTCATTAATATATGAATTTTATCATAAAAATACCAAAATTTCATCCAAATTAAAATTTGATTACCCACTTATAAATAAGAAGTTTATTTTGTCCAATATAATATATAAAACTGAAAAACAATATTTAAAAAGGTCTCACCTTCAAAAGGAAGTAAAATGTATTTTTAATGCATTAAAGTATTTTAGGGTTAAATTTGGATTCTTTATCATTTTAATCCTCTACAATTTAGTGGTTAAATGTAATAAATTTTAAAAAATTTGATTGAACATATTGTTTTTAGGTCTATTCATTCCCACCAAAAAAAAGTTACGCATTAACTAAAATTTGAAATAACATTAATAATAATATATTATATTTTGGTATAACTCAATGTTCTGTGCAGCGTAATATTTTAGAGATACCTAATGTTCTGTGTTATGTATGATATTGGGAAAAGAAACCCCTTAAAAATAAAAATATCATATTATTCATAAATATTAATAAATTTGGCAAAGTATTATTCTATAAACACCTATAATGCTACATTATTCCCCTCTTTTGGAAATTATATCCCCACTGTTTTATTTATATATTAAATAATATGGCGTATTTATCCCTCATAGCATTTTTAGATTCACATGTTGACTTTCTAATAGTGTTGTTTTTTCCAAAAATTCTTTACCTAATGAATCACTTTATTCCACAACACTTTCTCTTTATAGTCAATAATCTATAATGGTGGTTCCTTAAAAAAAATATTCTCTTCCAACTAAACTACCTCGAGAATCAAAACATGAGATGGATCCATAATATTCCTTCTCGACATTGAAACATGAAAAACATTGTGTACCTGGGATTAAAATTAAGGTAATGACACACTATAGAAAACAGATCCAACTTTCTCTAAGACATCATAATGTCTAATAATCCCCGGACTCAAAATTCCTTTGTTACACAAACGAGTCACACTTTTCCATGGAGAAACATTTAGAAAGATATGATTACCAACCTCAAATGAAAGATCCTTCTTTGGGTTATTTGTATAAATTTTATGCCTACTCTAAGATTTCCTAATCTTTTTTTGAATTAGCTAAACTTTTTCTGCCATTTGTTATAGAAATTCTAGTACCATAAACTTCCATTAAACTTATTTCTCTAAAAAATATACAGTTCAACACCTCTTTCCATATAAAGCCTCAAATGGTGCCACATGTATACTAGAATGAAAGCTGATATTATAAGAGAACTCAACCAAATAATGATTTTGATTCCAACCTCCCTAGTAATCCATTGAACAAGAATGTAATATATCCTCTAAGGTCTGAATGGATCATTTGGTCTGTCCTTCTGATTGAGGATTAAAACTATAATGAAATTTAATTCAGTTCCTAATGACTTTTGATGGTCATTACAAAATATATAAGTGAACCTAGGATCACAATTAGATACAACGTAGAGAAGAACTCCATGTAGCCAGACTATATTTAAGATACAGATGTGAATGTTGATATAGAGATAGAGTATCTCTAATAGGAATAATATGACTAGATTTAGTCAATCTATCAATAATAAACCATCGTATATTTTCACCATGAGTGGTATTTGGAAATCCCACTACAAATTCCAATGAATATTTTTTCCAATTTCCACTATAGCACTAGAAAAGGCAGAATGAACCCTTTTACTAATTATCATTAATATATAACCTACTGACAAGTCAAACACTTCACAGTATAGTCAACAATATCTCTTTTCATTCAATCCCACAAGTAATACTCCCATAGATCTTTTTACACCTTAGTACTCCCAGGATGAACTGGAAAAGGATAACTACGAGCTTCACATAAAAAATCATTATTTAACATTGAATCAGAATGCATAGATAATCTATTTACAAGCATTAAAACACAATCATTATCAATGTTAAATTCCGAAAACATACCCTTTTGAAAAAACTCTTCCTTTTTGTGAAACTCAATATTTACTTTCTGAACATGCTTAATTCTGTCTGATAGAGATGATTTCACATCCACCTGAATGAAAAGAGAATAATTCCCTGCACTAAAAACATCTAATCCAAAATTCACAATATAAAAAACCATAGGATCTCATTCCAAATGTAGAATGATTAATATAGCATTCTTCATTCGATTAAAAGTGCCAGATACTTTATTTACCTTACCTAGATGGTAATAAATCATGAAATCACAATACTTGATTAATTCCAGCCATCTCCTTTGTTTAATTTTTAATTATTTCTTTGTAAATATATACTTAAATTTTTTTGATCAGTATATATTTCACAATCTATGATATAGAAATGATTCCTCCAAATTTTTATAGAAAAAATGATAGCAGCTAACTCCAAATCATGTATATGGTAATTGAACTCATGAGGTTTCATCTGATGAGAAGCATAAGAAATTACCTAACCATTCTACATTAGGAAACAACCACATACATTCAATTATTCAACAATGTATATAAAAAATTAACCATTCCGGGATGGTAGGGCGAAAACAGGAGCATTTACCAATCTAGTTTTCAGTTTGCAAAAAACAAAATCATCACATTATTTTGTCTAGATGAACATAACTCCCTTTGGTGTTAGCTTAATTAGTGGGATAGATAACAGAGAAACGTTTTCAACAAACCTTCTGTAATAACCCACTAATCCATAGAAACTATAATTCTCTGTGATATTGGTATGTCTTGGACACTCTTAAAAAACTATTTTTTATAAGGGTAAACAATTATTCCATATTTAGAAACAATATTAACAAGGAATTAAATTTGTTGAAACCAAAATTTACACTTAATAAACATTCTTATTGTTTATTTTCTTTTAATGTTTTCAAAAATGTTCATAAGTGAATTTTATAAGTACTCCAGGTTTTTAGAACATACCAAAATTTCATCTATAAACACAGCAAAAAACTAATAAAAAATCTAATGAATGAATCCATTTGTGAGATTCATAAATACAGAAGGGTCATTAGATATCCCAAATGGAATAACTGAGAATTCATAATTCCCATATCTCATTCGTAATGCTATCTTTGAAATCTCATAATCCTTAACCATCAGCGGATGTACCCAGACCTCAAATCAATCTTTGAAAATTATTGATCCCCCATAATCAGATCAGACAAATGATCGATATGAGACAATAGATAACTATTATTAATAGTTATTTTATTCAATGATCTAAAATAAATACCTATTCTCATATAACCATTTTTCGTTTTCACAAATAAAACTGAAGCACCCCATGTTGTTATTCTAGGTCGAATGAAACATTTATCATGTAATTCATGGAACTATTTTTTTAATTACACATGTTCTACTTGGTCCCATTTGATAAGGGGGTTCAGAAAAAGGCTTTGAATCAGGAACTAAATAAATAGAAATTTTAACCTCCCAATTGGGAACAATACAAGGTAATTCATCAAGGAAAAAATCTGTGAAATCATTCACTACTAGAATGTCACTAATCAAAACATTTCTTTCTTTTTAATAACATGAGTTAGAAAACATTAAATGGAATATTTAATAAATATTTTAGCTTCTTGGTATGTTATAAAATGTATGAAATCATTTCATAAAACATTATTGTCATTGCACCCTATTTTAGCATGATAAAGAGAAATCCAATCCATTCGGAAATGATATCAAATTACACTTTGGTAAGTTCAGCAAGATTTTATGGAAAGGATATCCCACTAATGATAATAGAAGGATTAATTTAAATATTGGTTGCTTTATTACATCCACCAAGAGTGTTTACCAAATGTTCTATATCACATTCATGATGTTCTATTTCCAATTTACATTCAATGATCTCAGAAATGAAGGAATGTGATGATCTAGTGTCAAATAGAGTATTGGAATATTTTGGAAAAATCTCTATCATACCTTTCACCACTTCATTTAATGGTTCCACATCTTCCGTAGTAGTATCAAATGATTTTTCCATGCCCTTACACATTTCATCCTGCTTTTTTCTACCCTAGGTATTCAACTTTGGACACACATTGTCATAGTGTCCAAACTCATTGCAACTAAAGAATCTTACCGCTGGTTTTTCATTTCTCTCCTGACCATATTCCTTATAGTTATGAGCATTATGAATGGTCTAACCACATAAGAATCACATCCTGTACATTGAGAGGAATTATCCAGGATGCTTTTTTCCACATTTCTCACAAGTTGGAAATTTAGTTTTCGTACCTCCAGACATATTTGATGAATTCATTCCCATGGCCTTCCAACTGGATTGCGTTTTTTTTATCTCATGGAACTCATGATCATCAGAAAACTCCATTACTACATTCTAAACAAATAGGATATGTTTCTCATAACTTTTGGAGTCCCTTAAAGCTAACGCATTTGATATTTAAGCTTCAATCCTGAGTAAAACAGTTTTATCTTACTATCAATACCATGGATTAAATTTGGGATATACCATGAAAAACAAGTGGAATTTTCTTAATATGGAGCCAAAAAATCTTCATCCTTTGGTCATAATTCCAATAATTTCTTTTCCGTCCTATGTTGAATATTCTTAGGAAAATATTTCTCAAGGAATAAATTCTTAAATTTTTCCAAAACCATGGTGTCAATATATTCACTTACTTTGATATTTTTAATCATTGACAACCAAAATCGACTTCACCATCAAAACAATAAATAGACAGACAAAAATGTTGATTATAGGAACACCCCATTACACCAAAATGTTTTATAATAATTTAATCCACCCTTTAGCTTGCGCAAGGTTAGATGATCCTATGAATGATGGGGGACGTTTCCTCATGAAATTATCTACAATAGACATCTTCCTTTGTGGTTTCTCTGTTTGACCTCATTCAAGGACACCACCACCATTTATTTCTTAATTCAAAAAAGAAATCACTACAACCAACTATTCAATTCCTATTCAAACCATCTCAGGATGTTGATTTGAATGGTTATTTCCCTCTGTATTCCTTCCCATCCCAGCTTCCCTATTTTGTTTTGTGGAAAACCATTATAAAAAAACTTATCTTAGAAGAAAAAAATGAGGTAATATTCATATTATATATCAACTAAATTTTAAAATAAAGTAAAAAATATTTTATAGATATATAGTTTATAATATTATAATTCTAAAGTTATTTAAACCAATAATTGATACCAACTATAAGGCCCTGACCTTAAGCATTACTTAATCTTGAGATAAGTCATTATTTTGACTTTTATTCATATTAAGGATCTTTTCAGGTTTATAGATTTTGATAATTAGTTCATAACACATAAATAGAAACTTAAATATTACAATTAGACACTTCTACTCAATATCAATTTTTCAATAAAATAGAATATCTACAAAAATAAACACGGTATCATTCCATGTTTTACTGGAATAACTTTTCCTTGATCCCATAATTAACTCAATTGTTCTTTAACTCCTGTAAAAAACATTTCAATTCAGGGTATGAGTATAAAAATCTCATTAAGGGATACATTGATAAGGATAACTATTAGTCTCCAAAAACCTGAAAACCATGAATACATTATCATAATGTAAAACATTCCATCTTCATGAAGTAGTAAATATATTTCACTGAATATAAGATCATTACTTAAAAAGTTTTGTAACCAAAATATTTCCATAAGACCATCGAGAGAAAAATATGTAATATATTGGTAAATTGGGACATAAACATACATAAATGGAATAACCATACTATCTACTTCCACACACATCACTAAAGGGAACAACCATAAGACCAAGTTCCATACCCAATTCATTGGAGGTGGTAACATTACCACACATCATTAGTTTACCACAGAACTACCCGTAATTGGTTAATCATGTAACCCACCATATTTGGTTTATCATGTAACCATCCATCAAATGTTCTAGTACCATTATATAATACTAACACATAAAAGATTGCAATTTTCCACATTTCACTCAAAACATGTCATTCGAAATCACAGTAGATCATTTCAAGATATTGAAATAGTAAATACAAATTAAAAACTGTTTTCAATACCATAAAATTAAAAAAAGGTAATAAGTTATTTATTTTCATTTAAAAAACATTAAGGCTGATAGGGGAATCCAAATATCAAATAATAGTTACAATGGCTGAGAATTCATCATCGCCACATAAGTTCAAAATATTCCATTTTTTCATTTAGTAAAATGCATCATAAAAACTTATTCCCTTTGAATGAAATTAAATATCAAAGGGGTTTATTAAACATTGTAAAAAATAAGGCATTTTATAACCTCAAAGAATGCCTCAATAAAAGAAGATTGAGACATAGTACCTTACCTTGAGTCCAAATCATCACTTATGTTCCTTGTTCTTCCTGAATAATAAACATAATTGAATTTATACTTTCATAATAACCATATTAAAGTTTATTATTCAATTTATATAAATTATTAACATTTTATTAATTTTACATAATTATTTATGTTCATATCGTTCATTTCCTTGATAATTAGTTTGAGTCAAAAATGAACTTGTTTGATGTAAATTGTCCATGTGGTAAAAATTCCATCATCTCTGAAATATTATTCATGAATTAAATAAAATATATATTAGTATATATTTGTTTATAATAGTCCATAACATTTGGATAAAACATATTGAATGCACTGTTCATGGAGATAGTAATCCAAATGTACGCATGAATGCTACTTTCACATCCTTGTCACAATAAAGGAATGAAAATTAAATTATAAAAAGGTATGTTATAATACCATTATAATTTATATGTTATATATGTTACATAATTTCATTAACTCCATCCTTTATACATTCCATGTATGGAAGGAACATGTCATGTCACTCTGAGGGGGTGGTAGTCTGCACTTCCTCAAATGAGATTATCATATTTACATAATATGGAAATCATAAAAGTATATTGTAAATAAAAATTACAGAAGTATAGAGAATAGAAATATACTTATTATCATATATAAATATAGTTCCATCGTAATGGCCACCATGATAGGTGGTAGGATAAAATGTAACAATCATCGTTTCGTGAGGCATTATTTTTCCATACACAGGAAAAATATTTTCGTATCCATTGGATGAAGGTAACGGTAAGTTTAATTTTAATAATTATCGTAAAACATTCATTGTATATTGAGGATACTGGTGTTGTTATGTAATAAATTAATGATAATATCATATGGAGTGGAGAAGGATAATAAAAGAAAGGAAATTGAGAGAAGACATTACATCTAAATTGGGTAAATTCTTTTGATTGAATCAAAAGTCTTTTTGGAGGAAGGTATGGATGATGGGAGATTAATTGAGATGAATATGGATGAGGAAAGGTTCTTGAGATGTGCATGTATATGGATAGAGTCGGTGTCCTTTTCTAAGAGTGATGATGGGTACTTTTGGAAAGTCTTGAAATATTATTTTATTATTAACTAATTTTTAAATTATAATAGTTAAAAAGTGATATAGTTCAAGGATAAGAGGATAATAGATCGTAATCCACTAAACCAATTGGTTTTAGACAAATTTTGTCACAAAAATACCATTATCTTTTATCTTTAACCCTTATTTAAAAATATTATCTCTTACCATCTCTTCTTGTATTTTCATAATATATGGTTACTATATTTACTATAAAATGTCAATATACCACAAGTTGATCATTAATGATATTTGTAACATTATATAATTAATTTTACTGAATGATATTTTTTTAATATTATTATATCATATACGAAAATATTATTTGTTTTAAAAACTCATTTATGTAAATTTTGACACTTTTTTGAAATTGATTTTTCTTAACGAAAAAAACTTGATTCCTTAAAAAAGGCATTAGATCTAATATAATACGAAAAACTCCTCTAAAAATTAATAGATAGAAGAAAAATTCCAAAATTACATATATTTTAATATTTATAATATCATTTATTTTAATCTTTCATTGATAAGGTAATTACTACATAATCATTGTGTCTTAAATAAATTTATTTATAGAAATTCGAAAAATTATTAATAAAATAACCTGATGTAAGAAATATTTTTATATTTATAATTACTTTTTATAGTCAATGATATCAGTTATATAGTCTTATTTTAATTTTTTTTTGTAATAGATACATATTTAACTTTTATTTCTCTCTAATTTAAATTAATTTTTATAACATGTCATTATCACCCCCAAGAGGCTTCATGGTGGTCCCAAAATCAACCCCAGGATGACTATGGTTAGAAATATCTCCTCCATTAGGAATATTATATGATTTAGGGTAGTTTAATATTATTATATTATTATTTTCCACTCTTATTAAATGATTTACCCTTTAACCCTGGTAAATAAAAATAATTATTGATGTTACTATTCATAATGTCCAAAAATAAAAGGTACCTATTTACAAATTTGGACTATATGATTCCAAATATGGAATTAAATTTTCCAAATTCAAATCATTTAATTGGTGGAAATTAATTTAATATAAATTCCATTTTTTAAAATCAAAATGTATGTTTTTAAAAAGAAAAAATTATCAAAAGACTAACATGTGTTTATATCCAATTTAAATGTGAAATTATTTTCAATGAAAACAATTGCATAAAAATGTAAAAAAATAATCCAATTAAAATTTAAAACCAATTAAAATAAACATATAACTATATAAATAAATTTATGAAAAGGATGTTTTGCATTAAAATTCATTAGTATTCACCTTTTATAAAAATATTAATTTTCTCTGAAAAATACCAAAATTGCATCAATTTTTTTTTGATGTACAGATACTAAATAAAAAGTTACTTTTGTCAAATATGACATATGAATGTGAGAAAAAGTAGATTTAAAAAGGGTTCACCTTAAAAAGGAGGTAAAACTACCTTTTAAAAGTATTAGAGTATTTTATGATTAAATTTTCATTCTTTCCCATTTTAAGTCTCTAATTGTTTATCGATAAATGTTAAAATATTTAACAAACATTTGTAAAAATATTTTTGTTAGTTCTCTGCAGTCCAACTATTATAATGTGTTTGTGTTAACTATCATTTAAAATAGTAATAATAATAATATATTATTTTTTAGTATAACTCAATGTTGTGTACAACGTATGATTTCGGAGAAACCCGTTGTTGCGTCCTGTGTGCGCTATCAGAAAAATTTTCCCTTTTAACATAAAATTAATTTCTTATTCATAAATATTAATAGATATGAAATTTTATTATTCAATAAATACCTGGGATGCTATTAAAAATATCACGCATCCTTAACCATGTTACAATTAGAACCGGACCCCTTTGTTAATGATTTGATGAATTGTTTCATGGAAGTTGATGGTGTAGTAAATTACTCTATTTTGATTCATTTTTAGTGTAGTAATATTTTTTAGATAGGATTAAGTAAACAATGAATGAAGATAGGGATCTACAAAAAAAGGTAGAATTGGTTAAAATATGTAAGTTTCTAGAATGTAACATTGATCGGAATTGTGTTTTGAGGTTTGGAAAAAGATTTTGTGTACATAGTGTGACTTAAAGAATGAATGATTTGTCATGAGAATATTATAGTTCTATATTTTCAATTCATCATGGCAGGAGAATGAAGTATAATACCTTCATGAGTATTACTAGTGGGATGTAATGAAAGAATATATTGAATATTTTGTCTTTAAATATTTTATATGTCAACATGTTAAGAAGAGTAGAAGTTACTGTAGATCACAAGGGTTCTCCAAATTAAGAAAACAGGCCACTGTGGTGACAATGGAAACCCACGAATGGAGGTCTACTGGCGGTGGTACACAATTGCGTAAACACCTAGCAGGAGTGGGCACTAGTTATATGGCCGGTGGTGGAGATCCTAGTGTAAACCATTGTAGGGCGATGGAGACGGGTTGACGGTAGGCGGTCATCATCGGGTTTTGGAAGATGTGGAAGGGGAGATTCTTTTTAGCTAGAACATGGTGCAAATACCACATGGTAACCCTCGCTGGTTGGTCATGTGGAAGACCACCATGTGAAATGCAGTGGAGTCCCCACAATAATTGGGAAAAAAACTCTGTAGCCACTGCATATCGGTCGGACAAACCAGAATTCTCGAGCAGGCCGAGTTTGAGCCGATGGACTGAACCAGTAGCAGGTCAGTCTGAAGGTTGACCAGGCCCATCCGTGGTAGTCCAGGTCAACCTAGTGGGTTGGGTCGGGTCGGGTCGATCTTACCGGGTCAGCCTGGACATGGATCCTACCATCCCCTTTTCACTAGATCAACCATGACACTCAAGCTATATTTCCATTTGATGATCCATTTTTAGCGTTAGGACCTATGTGATGAGGTAGTACTTTTGATATAATCTATTTTAGTTTCCAAGGATGATGGAATAAAACCTATTGGCTGGAGGAGTAAGTGGTCCTAGAATGATCTTCTAAGTACCAAATCTGATGTATGGCTGTGACATAGAAGCTATGTGATTATCTAGAATACATGTATTATCTAATTTTTCTTCATACCAAGACTTAGTTGGTAATCCCCTACCCCACTAGGGTGCGGTCCCCCTAGACTATGATTAAACTCCATGGGTTACCCGTACTCTAGGCGTTATCTACACTCTGTGTGTTAAATAAACTCATTGTGTTACCGACACTTTGCGTGTTAGTTACACTATACTTGACTGTACTGTGGATTCTTAAAGAAATCATGTTTATGTACCATAAACCTATACTTTAGATGCATTGACTCTAGTGACTCTCTTGACTCTACCTCTTGTAGGTTACACTTCGTGTTCCTTATTAGTAGTTTACTTGGTGAATTTATTAGATCGTTCCTTTGTTGTATACATAATTTGATTCATTTAAGGTGTACATCATGTGTATCCTTTTTGGGGAAATTCGTGTATTTTCTTTATTAGTGTTACATTTTTGATTTCAGGGTCCCGACTAAGTGTTGTTCTACACACCCATGCATGGGATTCTCCCTCACATGTTGTGTCTTTTTAAAATGACCGGAAGCATTGATGGAGTCCTTGGTGGGCTAGATATAGGGGCGCTTCAAAGTGAAATGACAAGCATGGTACACTTCAGTGACATTTAGACAACATACTCTACCTAACCTTCATGTAAGGATATCTACAGATGAGATCTAGGATCTTCTACTTTTCTATTTTAGTTGTACTTATATTCATACTTGTTTTCTTTTCAGTTTGTACTGTTACTCCGAGTGTGTTTTCTTAGTGGTTTACATCCATGGTTACATAGGGTTTTTAGTTTCAACTTTTTCTTGGAGACAGGTGCATGCGTACAAGTACTAGGTTAATACCTCCCACTTATGGGATATGACTACACAGTGCTAGTTTCCATCACCTGGCCTATAGAAGGAAATATAGGAGTAGTAACGGTACAAGACCTAGGGGATAGGTCATGATGGTTTATAGGATATATAATCTCAAATTTTTTTCTGGTTCCCAAAAATATAGATGTAGATATCACTTAGAAACTTCCATGTAATTTTTTTAAGATACAGAAATTCCTTGGTCTAGTTGGTTATTACCGATGCTTTGTTCATTATTTTTGCATGATTACCTTATTTGATGAAAGCAATGACAAATTTGATTTTTCAAATATAATGGGAAAATGATTTATGAATTTATTTTCAGGAGATGAAATTTATTCTTAAATCGGCACTAATTGTGATTTTTTAGAATTAGGACAAGGGTACGTACTATATTGTTATTCCTGATCACCTGGGTTGGGATGTGTTATCATGCAAATACATTATGTTTTTAAATATGGATTATGGTAGTTACGAAGTAATGTTAATAACTACAAAAAATAATATCTAGCGGTAGCTATTGTTTTCCATGTTTTGAAGACATGGTATCGTTATCAATTTAGTGAGAAATTCAATGTATTCACAGATCATAAAAGCATAAAATATATTTTCTCACATTGGTATTTGAATCTGAGAAAAATAATATAGATAGAATACCTCCAAATTTTTGACTTGGACTTCTTGTATAAACTAGGAAATGGGAATTTTGGTAGAGTATGTTTTATATTGAATGACATATTCTTAGTAGGAAAATGAATCCTCAAATGTGTGGCTATTGATGTTGGTCCTAGACGATATTCTCTTGGAATATGAAGACAGACAAACTGTTTTGGGTTTCATTCTAGATTCAATAGTTCCTGATATGGTGGAGATTGTTAAAAATGCACAAACATAAAATGTACAATGTGTGGCCATGACTTTAACACAAAATGGTGGGGAGACAATTGAGGGATGGATAGTTAAAGATCATTCCATGTTATGGTTCAAAAATAAGATGATCATTCCTAAGGATTAATTTGAAGAAATTTTTATGCTTTCTACAAATCAGGACTGATTTTTCATACATGAATATAGAAGAATTATAAGGCTTTAAAAGTATTGTTTTGGTGAGTTCATATGAGAAATCTGGTAGCTGCAATCATTTTAATATGATTAACTCTTTTGCAGGAAAATGTAGAGCATCAGCGACTAGCATGTATGTTGTAGTCTATACCTATTAGAATGTAAATATGTGAGAATATAACTATGGATTCATGACTCCAAATAATGGTTTAGAAACACGATTCCATATGGTTTATAATAGATCATCTCACAATGTTGGATCTTTTCATCTCAATTCATTAATCTCATATGGTTGATGAATTATCAAAAATCTACATTTGATAAGTGGTAAAGAGGCATGGAATACAAGTATCAATTTTATTAGATAGATATATAAGGATTACATATCACTTCTGGAAATCCATAAAAAATACTTGGTATTTAGTTGAAAATGAGTGTTGTGTATCATCCTCATAGAGATGGGAAATATGAAAGGATGGTAAATTTTTTTGGAAGACCTATTGAAGGCATTTGTAATGAATTTTGGTTTCTCTTGAGAAGATTACATGTCATTGGTGGAGTTCTCATATAACAACAGTTATCAGGACATTATAACTATGTCTTATTTTGTTGCATTGTTTGGACGTACATGTTGTTCTCTACTATGTTGTGTGGAAACTGGAGAGACATCACTATTATAACTAATCCTTGTCCAAGAAATAGTTGGGAAGATATATTTGATAATAAAATGGATTGATAGTACGCATTTTTATCATTAATCTTTTACAAATCATTGCCGATGACTGTTATGATTAACGGTGACTGATTGTGTTTTCATGAGGGTTATTCCAGGGTTTGGTCATCAATGTTTTCAGGATGTTGGGTATGATATATCATTAATACCTTGGCCCTTTTGAGATAATATAATGGGTTGGTGAGGTGGAATATCGATTGGAATTTCCACCATTATTAAGTGTTGTGCATAATGTGATTCATGTATCTCAACTAAAAAAGTATCATCTAGATCCTTACCATGTGATTCAATTAGATTATGTTGACTTGGATATGAATTATTCATTGGTGAACATGCTCGTACAGATTATGGATAGTAAAAATATAGTCTTTCTTGGAAAAATAATTGATCTAGTATGATTTTTTTCACAACGTGATCAGATTCATGAGGAGACATGGGAATAAAGGAAGGAAATGATCGACCAACAACCTAAACTCTTTCGGTATAATGATGGTTTTCTACATACTAGGTTTTGGAAAGCCTAATAGTGGGGAGAATGTTGTACCCCTAGTTTCTAGTACGTACCTCTTTATTTATATATTGTTTGTATATAAAGTGTTTTGGTATATTTTGGGAGTGTTTGGAAGTTTTTTGGAACGTTTTTTGGGGTTTTATAATGGTGATATATTGATGGAAACCATGAAACATCCCCAATAAACTGTACACAACGAGACAATGGGATCTGGTTTGGCACAAGGTTAATGACCATAGTTTGACCAACCGTTTTTTCATCTATTAGAAACCATGCAAGGTAGGATAGTTGAGTTTCTAATAGTTGGGCATGATATAGAAATTGAGTGATCAAACTATATGAGGGACCCCTTTGGGTACTATCTAGTGCATGGCTAGTGTAATTTTTATCTAACAATTTCTATCTGTTCATAGTTCCGAATCAAGATCCACAAAAGTGGATCTAAAGTAATTTTGTGTTTTGAAACAAATTTCATGCCACATTTTTTCCTAAAGCTCAGGATTTATCCCTTTCAAATGATGGTGAATCTTTCCCTACCGATTTCAAAGTTATTCAGAGGATTTTCTTGGTTCATTGAAGATTTATTCATTAGGTAAGGAAACATTTATAGTAATTTTCCATTGTTTTCCATATATCTACTTCATCCCCTTTCTCAGTTTCTCTGATCTATTTCTGTTGTGGATAGATATATAGTATTTTATTCTATATATGTTTATATTTCCTTTTTTGTGATGATAGGGGAGAATAACTATTGTGGGTCAACAGACATTCATCATGATTTCTTGGATGTTTTTCATTTGGTTTATCATTTTCAACAAATTCTTTAAGGTACATGGCTTTACTCTCAACTCTATTTAGAATATATTGGATTATTTTCAAATTCCATGTTTTTATTGGACATGGTTGTGAAATTTATTTTAATTTCTAGTTGGAAACCCGCTTTAATGATAATTTATTGAATTTGGAAAGTTTATAATTTTTGGGGAAATTGAAATTAGTATCATGATTATAAAATGATGATTTCCAAATAATTGTTTTTTTTGTTTCATGGGAAAATTATATCAATTAAATGATTTTGATTAATTTTTTTTCTTTAAATGGTTTCAATGGAAGTAGTTTTTTATTAAAATGGATGAAAAGGTTCATTAGGCATTGGGTTTTCACATAATAGTTGTGTGTGTTTATGTTCATTAGAGATTTATAAGGGTAAGGAGTCCCCCCGTCATTAGTGGGATGGATAAGGGTCATGCATATACCATAACAAATGGTTAATTATGTGATTTATTAGTAAATTGACGACTGGACACTTATGAGTAGAGGGTTTTCTACGTTGTAAGCATGGTTGGATGTGTGGATATGTGTTATGAAATGGATTATGACAAAATTTATCTTTTGAAAATATTTAAAAGTATTGTTTGGTTTATTTACCTGAAACATGGATTAGTTGAGAAAGCTATTTTATTTTGGAGCATTACTTTATTATGGTATATACTCTAGTATAAATGGTTTTATATTAACATGGTTATATAATTATACTAACATGTTCTATCATAGGGGCATGAGTAGGGAAGTAATTATGTGGAAGGCTTACTATGTTTCATTACACAACCTTCCATTGGGGAATTTTTGATTTTATATATGTTGTTTTATAAGACATGGGAAAAGGTAAATTTTTACAGTTCTCTAGTGGTTTATAGAGATACGTGGGATGCTTATTGATTTAGAGGATGGATCTTGTTGGAGCCTTAGAGTTATGGTTCTATTTTAGTTTTGTTGGTTTGGTAATCTTTTTCTGTGTACTTTTTTATTTTGTAGACTTTTATTATTGTACTATTTGTAGGGGGTTTCATATAAATTAAATGTTTGAGTTGTATTTCTTTGTTATCATGTACCATGTTGTCATTTATTTAGTTATGGAATGTTTGGTTGGTTGTCTTATTTTGAAAGGGTAAATAATTCCCTAACTTTAATTGAATACCTAGTAATTTATTTCCATCCATTGGTGATTTGGGGATGTCAGGTAAAGCCATGTAACATCCTTTATCCTTCTCAATACAATGAGAAGAAGAGGGTCTTTGTTCATTTCATTCTTTTTCATTGATTACCAATTACATTGGAAGGATATTTTATATAACATTTTAACATCTCTATGTAATCTAACTATACTAAACTACCTTCTAGGAAAAAATTATGCTACTCTCAGATTCATTAACATGATAATGAATGCATAAGAATAGGGTGATATTAGATGAATAGTAAGGCCTTGTTATTAGATAATAGTCTATGAAAATAAGTGATCATTTACTGATCATATTCTTTTAATGATGATATCAATGAATATCATACCTAGATAATATAAAATAAAAAAAGGAATAATGTATTTCATGACATAATAAATGTGTCAAAATATATTTGAATAAAAAGTCAGTAAACATGATCAATGTGGGAATAATATAAGTAAAAGACATAGCATATGACTATAGAAATGATAATATTATAAAAAAAATTACATTCTAGATCCAAATCATGTAGGAATAAGAAAATAATATGGAACATAATTCAAATATGTCACATAAATCAGTATAGGAAACATTACTCTCATGATCTATAGTATCAGTGGACACACTTATTATAACCTAAAATGTAATCTCGAGTATTTTGTCTCATGAGCTATAAAAATTTAAAAAAATAATTGGAGAGTGATATAAGACCCTTTACCTCATTCATTCATACATATTTCTTCCATACTATATATGTAATTTATTATATATTGTATAACTATTAAAATGAAAATGGATTCTAGAGCACACATCATTATGAAACCATTGAAATAAAGTCCATTTAAATCCCTTTAAAATTTATTCACATAGGATGAAATTTATAATTTCATCAATAATCATTTCATTTTAAATATTTTGAATAGATATGGTTATCCAAATATGTTTTATAAAACTCTTGGTAAATATCAATCCATCAAGATAATAAATGATATGGTTTTTAGAGCTTATAGACAAAGGGTATATGGTTTTGAAAAAACATTTCACAATCCATAAATATATATAATCTTGGTTTTAACACATAAATAAATAGTAGTAAATATAGAGTGTTCTAAATTAAAAGAATTTGGTAGATTTGATATACTTATTCCTGATAGATGATTATAGAAGATGATGGTATATAAGGATCATATCACGCATGGAAAATAATATTACATAACTTTTTGAAGAAATAATATTTGAGGTATATTTTTATGAATATAAATGATCATTTATAATATATATTCAATGACAATTTCTTAGTTTAATGAAATATTTTATGTGTTTTTTAAAAGTTACTTCTGAATAATGAAACATTCTTGATCTTTTGAATAAATTTTAAATGAATTATCCTATAATCCATGGGGAGATAAAATTTCTATTATAAATCAAGAACTTTATGAGAGTATTTATTAAATAAGATTAATTTTTTTAATAATGTTTTTTTATTAAATAAATAATAAAAGGCAATTAAAAAATAAAAATTATCACATAAAATTGATTTGTATGTGTCTTTTAATGTGTAATTTTTCAAAAGGATAAGTAAAATATTATAAAATAATTTATATCTTAGAAAATTATAATCAATAATAGGTTACTAAAAATAAATAAAGGTTATCAAATTATATTTTTTTGATGGAAGAAAAAACATATGATTTGCTAAGATAATGTACCACTATTGATATTTATAAATATTTTTTTTTTAAAAACCACATCTAAAAAGGAGATTTATCCAATAATTTTAATATATTTTAATAAAATTATTAATACTTCATGAGAAAAAGAGTAAATTAGTTTCAAATTATAAGGGGGAAAAATCACATGAACGAAAAATATAGAGAACAAGGAGAACCAATTATTAAAGTTGACCAAAATTAATCTCAACAATGATATACATCATTGGAGTCAACATGTATAATATTTAGATATATAAATTATTGTATATTTCCCATATTAAAAGATATTAATATATAATTTAATGGAAAATTATGGATTAATTATTTAATATTGTAATAATAAAATTCATGTGGATGTGTTATAACTCAATAGTGGTAGTTGAGTTAACAATCCACCCATACAGTCATAATACTTCTAAATCAAAATATAGTTAAACAAAGAACATTATATAGCTCATAAAACCTCCGTATTTTAAAAAATATTTTATTATATAAACATTTTTCATTAATCTCACAATATCAATGATATCATGGTTATGAAAATATAACATGTCTCATGAAACTCAATTCTAGAGGTATAACTCCTTCGCTTGAGTTTCTCTATAGTCAAAAAAACTATATCGACCTATTTAGTATACCTAACTCTCATAATAACATATTTTAGGCCCTCATTCATAACAATAACCTTTTTATCGATTAATTATAATTATTCTATAAATATATTTTTCTCTTTAATTATCTATTTTCAATGTCAAATGTAATATCTCAAGATTGTTTTGAATTAGGTTCACAGTATATTTGTTTTTCTATTATCAATACAAAAAATTCCATCATTATTAAATTATAAAATTTAATATAATTTATAATTTATATTTATTTATAATTCCATTAAAATTATTTTCTACAGGACATTTGGTTATGATCCATAATGATGAATTTGATTAAGAAATTTTTCTGATTACTATATGAAAATGAAGCGACTTTTCTAAAATATTGAGTAATTTATTTATTTTTTTATTCTATGACCAAATAATAATAATAATTTACTATTTTATATCATTATTTAAAATAATGTTTAATTCTATTTTCATCCATGATATAAATCTACAACTCTGATCTGGTATGAGATCTAACCAAACTATTGATATACATAAAATAATTAATTGTTTATTTTGAAATACATTAGTATGATATATTGGAATGATAGATAATTAGATGATGGATATTACCTCTATAAATATGTTAAATTAAATAATGAAACAATTTCCCCTAAATAACGAAGTTCTGGATGGGTGAAATTATTATTTTTGGTTAGTTTTAAAATTATAAATAGGTTATCCAATTAGGAATACCGAAACTATAATAATTTCATAGAATAAAAATTCATTCCTGAAAATAAATATTTCATTAATGTTAGCAATTAATGATGAAATACATTGTTCGCTGGAATTGGTAGTATCCAGGTATGAAATGGCTGGTGATTTAAGATTTAATATAATAAGGAAAATATGTAATATGATTTAAATTTTAAAAATGTAAAAAATGTAATATGAATAAATAGTATTTAGTAAATTTATTATTTTTATAAAATATTTTATAATGGCCATGGAAAATGAAACACGTCACTTTACAGAGCTAGTAGTCCACACACAAGATAAAATGAACTATTATTTTTTAGGGGAATGATTAAAGGTGGATTGTTGTTATTTCCATATAATTTGTTTTTCTATTTATACATGAAATACTGATTTAAATATATATAATTATGAGAAAAATATATTTGGAAATGTATTATTTGAATTGAATTTTATTAGAGAGAATTATTACTCAAGTAAACTGTTTGAGTTTTCCCTCAATGGAAACATTGGAAATGTAGGGATTGGGATAAGTTCTAGAGACCAAAAGACTAATAATGTGGAATATGATTATAGTTGTTGAATGAATGGAATTACATCATAAATAAAAATATTATTATGTAATATTTTAGTGGTGGTCTGAGGCTCCATTTATAATTGGTAATAAATTCATTTTTGTAAATATCTATACATAATATAAAGAGAAAATGGATTTCAAAAGTAAAATGGAACAAATAATGGAAAATAGTACATGTAAGGATGAGTGATGTTCATGAATTTCTCCAAAAAAACATTTATAATAATATTTTTTCTCATATTCCAATCTGTTTACCCAATATGTTTAATTTTTACCAAATTATATTTTACTAGGAATCGTAATTTTTAATTAAGTAAATTTCCCTTCGTTCCTAAAAAACATAATTAATATTATATAATATGGACCATATATTTAACATTTTGAAATAAATAATATTATTTTTATATTATATAATAAATATAAATTAAATTCTCATGAATAATTTTATAGTGATTCAAAAAAAATAGAAAAAGTAAATTAAATTCCAAAATATCAAATAGAGGTTTTAAAAAATAAAATAGTATTTTAAAATTTATAATATAACTTATTAAAAAAATTATTATAGAAAAGGGTTAGATAAATCTCAATTCCATACATATATATTAAAACATTCATAACATCCTTGGTATTTTAAAAAATAATGTATTATACTATTCACCTGGAAAACAATGTTTTTCAGAAAATCCCATTATACAACCCTTGGATAACTTTTGAATTTTAATGCCTAAAATTACATTCATTAATTATTTTTCAAATTATAACAATTAAATAATTATATTTATAATAAAAAATAATAACATAACAATAAACAAGTTTTTATTAAATAAGGTTTTTGGATATTGTATGATGTTAAAATTATTAGATATTAACTTATAATTTGATTAAAGTTAAAATTTATATATATTTACAAAAAAAATTATTATAAATTTATTTTAAATTTTATGAATTTAATTTTTTTAGTTCAAATTTAATTGTACATGAAAATATCATTTACATTGAAAACTATCTGTTAATTTTTATTATTTGTCATGATAATTATGGAATCAACCATGGTTGAGTGATATCTTTACCGATCTCTAGATCAAAGAGACGATGGTAAGATTCCTTGTATCCCCTGGGGGAATATGGTTTGTGAGATTGATGTTGATTATTATAGGTGACAGTATAAGACTGAAATATTAATATTAGATCATGGAATCTTTCAGACACAAGAATCCTAACACAAGCTTTGAGGTATACCCGATTCAACACTAAAAAAATAGTTCATCCAGTCCACATAATGGGATTTAATTCATTCTAGGGTTTTTAAGAGAACATTTTAATTATAATTTTTCGATGGAATGGTCATTCTTGGGTGTGAATGACATATCCATCAAGCCTATGGATTTGTTTGTTTTTATCGATATTATAACCTCATTAATTCACCTTTTATTTATCATAAAAATATAATATTTGTTTTTTCTACAATTCCTTTTTTCTAATAGAGGTATTACAATTCTCAAATATTCATAATAATATTGAAATAATATCTGATGGAAAATTTTAGTTTATTGTTTCATGAAAAGTAATATGTCAAAATATGTATTAATAATATTAAAAAAATAATTTCCAAAATTAAATGTAGTTATATTCATACTCCAAATGTAAATTACATTTTCCATAATAAAAATATATTTTATTGATTAATGTGGATAAGTGGGTGTTTGTGTTTTTAATAGTATTATTAACCACATAAGAATTCATGAATGGACTTGGTACAAATCCAAGTGGGTGATAATTTGTGAGTTACAATAACCATTAATGTAGAAAATTCATTACAATTTTTTTAATTATATAATAAATATATAACTTGTAACCAAAAATTGTATTTTATGAGATATATTTGGGCCTTCAGTCCCCATGGCCTATGAGCCATCAATAAGCATTCCTTTCAAATGACTGGGTGAAAAAAATATTTATAACTAGGGGCCACATGGGCTCTATGTCATACGTAAAGGATGTTTTAATTACTCTTGAAACCCCAACCTGATCAATTAGTGAAGAAACAATCACTATTTGGAGGAAACAAAATCTAAGATATAAGGTGGTATATGACATCATCCATTGGCCGGAGCATCTCTGGACACGAGAATAGTAATTTATATGCAACGTTAAGTGGATAGCAAGTAAAAAACATGAAGATGTGTTCAATATTAGGTGTTCTAGTGTATCCATGTAATTAAAATATGTATGTTCTCATTTCTACGGGCCCATGGTACATTTAATTAAGGCTTTATGACCCCTGGTATCTAGTTCAAGTAAGGCATCCCGCTAAACATAATTATAAATATGGATAATGAGATAATATAATTTTGATTTCGTGGTGAGAAATCATGGGGAATTTTTATCTATATATGTATATATATAAATATCATTATAGATACAATATCTAATATGACATCAACATTATACTGTTATAAAATATAATTTTAACTATATATTGTAAAATACATGAATCATTCATCCAATCATATACTTGATTATCTGCAAATATTAATGATACATTCTAAAAAATATAAATTTCCCAAAAAATCTAAATATGCATTACATTATACTACATTGAAATGCATATTATTCCAAAAATAAATAATATCATTATCCATCAAATATAATCAACCAGATTGTTATAAGGATACAAACTATTAAATAATATAATATTACAGATAAAAAACAACTATATTTCATTGGTAACATTTTCATTTATCAAATAATCCATTATAAGGATATCACACCACCAAAATAACTTTTCTCAAAATCAGTCATCCTTTTAAAATATGGTTTTATCCTTTCCTTAGTTGTGTGTTCATAAATTAGTAACAAAAAAATATTGTATTGCTATTAAAAATATCAAGTATAATACGACCATTTAATATAAGTTTCTAATCCATTATGTTAAAAATATTGAGAAAACAATATAGATATGGTTCACATAATCCTCATAAAATTTATAATATTCTAAAATATCATTGAGAAATATCAGACAGGAATGAAAATAACTAAAGATTTCATTCCCTTATTTATATTAATATTTGATCCTAAAAATATTATGTGTGGCTTTTATACTCACCTTCTTATCCTAATAGTATTATAATATTATTATCAACATCATATTTATGCAGCTAAATTTTTTGATAGGCCAGAGTGGATTCTAGATACATACCATTCTTTGTATAACCCATGATTTCATTTTTATCACAACCTGAAACGAAAATATTTATGACAATATCTAAAATATGAACATGGAAGCACAAATATAAAGATTTATTTCCCTATGAAACCTTCATTTTCAAAATATGATTCTTACATAGAATCCTATTATTCAATATCATCATTCCTTTCTTATCCATGGTCATTTTCCTATTTGTTCTCTAAAATAAATTTATAGTATCAAAAATGATATCTTTTATAGTATTTTGTAATGGGAATGTGATTAACAAATGTATATCCGTATTGATTTTCATACAAGTCATATAATTTGGATTCATGGTTGTTATCTAGTTGAAAAAAATGCTAATACAAAATATTAAATATTTGATGTTATTTCCCATAGATACATCTTTATCAAATCCTAAACCCACTTTTAGCATCAATATATATATGTAATTATATGAAATTAAATATACCCAAAATATTGAGTAAATTTCCAGAATTTAAAACATAAATAGTCTTATATGTTATACATATTACTAGGGTTTAAAAATATGTTTCTCCAACCTAAATAGAAAAATGAATAAAAAAAATCCTAAAAAGCCAATCACTCCTTTGATAAAAAAATGTGGCACCTTATACAAACAATCTTTGCTCCTGTTCTGAAATCATATACATTTACAAATTTATTTTTAAACAAAGTGATATTATTCAAGAAAAATAAGTAAAATATTTACAATAGTATTACATCTCATAATGATCTCATAGAACTTATACATCCTTTTCGATTTGTGCCTTTAAAGACTAGTTAAATATGCGACTTCTATTCCAAAATTTATAAACATTTCTACGTAATCGAATCATTTTAAACATTCTCATAGAGTTCACAAGGATTTCACTTGTCTTCATATAATAATTAATAGAAACATAATTAATGTGTGAAATTTGATTCTTTTTCTGGAAAACATAGGTGATGAAAATCATTGATCATAAACTAAAATAATATTAGAATATTCATATAGTCATTATTCCTAAAAAATTAATGTCCAATAAAAAAATCATAAAACATGTTGTAGGAATGGAATAGTGGATAAAATTAATCAATAGAGTATTGAATTATTTTTAAATAATCATGATAAGTTATAACATTAAATTATTAAAAGATCATGAATAATACAATATCACAAAAATTTAGATTAAGAACAATAGAATCATATTTCTAATCCTAAGATCATAATATATAAATATATAAAAACATTCAATTACGGGACATATATTAGTACTTGGAAAATTTCATTGATGATACACACCATATACTCCCACTATTATATGACACTAAAAATGTACGGTTGGATAATTCAGCAAATGATATATAACATTTTTAAAAATTCATTAGATGGATATGTCAAACCGTTACATCAATCATCCATACTACTATGTTCCATAATAATTCAATCATTAATCACAGATTAATGATCTCAAGGAATGGAAATGGGTTCATTTTCACAAAACATAAGGAACATATAGAAAAAATTGAGGTCCATTCCCTATTCCACTGGGTTCACATATGTAAATCATTCATAATTTAATCACTATTAATTAAATGATGAACCCATATAACATAAATGAATATCTAATTATATTTAGTAATATAATATGTAAATAAACATCTATAAAAATAATAAATCATAGAATCATTATTTATTATAGATAATGGATATATGGTTTAGTAAATAATTTTACCAGTCAACAAATGAATAAAATCCTAGTGAACTCCCACAAAAAATATATAAATAAAGATAATTAAAAAAATTCCTCAAAAGAATATTGACACCCAATCAACGTAGATGGTTAAGTTATGGAATATTCAGTGATATGTCATATCATTAATAGAAAGGTGAATTTCATATGATTTGGGTTGAAATATTATTTACTGAATCATTTCATTATTATCTTTAATTAAAATTATAACATATCATAGCAAAATGACGTATATGCTAAATAGGTTTTCTGAGTTTTCAATAAATAACATTGGATGTAAGAATTATCTTTGGAATTTTGAGTGTAATTTAAATGAAATATGTTATAAAACTATGATAAAATTAATATATTTTCGAATTAATAAATATTTATTGAGAATGTACTATATAAAATGGAAATGGTAGTGAAAATATATGTGTAATGGAATAAAATATAATTATATATTTTATAAAAAAATTAATATTATTTTAAAAATAAAAATTTAGTAGTCTCTTCATATTTAATTTACAAAATGAGACGTGATTTTTGTTTAAAAAAATACTTTTTTGAAAAATAATATTCAATAATAGTTCCTAGAAAATGATTAATTTTTTTATTAGGAGTTTTTAGGTTATGATGAATAATAATTTCATTTCAAATGCTACAAAAGTATTTAAAATAAAGTATAATATATTTTTGTAAAACCAATTCTTAAAATGTGAAAAAATATCCTTTTAGAATGGGTTAATAAATATATAAATTTTTAATGAGGTAATACATATTTATGTCTCAAATGTTCAATGTGGACATTAGATAGAATGGTAATTATTGATTATAAAGGGATATTGTTGTCATGTGCTAACCCACTTGGGCCTGTTGGTCTGGCAGAAGGCTGAGCCGATTCTATGCCATGCCGGCCTCCATATACATATGGCTAGTGGAAAAAATGAATAACTAAAATGGGTGGTGTTTATAAAATGCACTTTCAAGAACATAGAAAGTAATCTCTATACCAAAGTGAGGAGGAATAATAATGAATGATATAAGTATATAGAGTAAAAAACATTTTCATAATATTTTGTTGGAAATACAAAAGGGAACAACTTTATAATATAAAATGTAAACAGTAAAAATACAACACCTAGAAAGAAAGATACCCCAACCTCAAAAAAACTAAGAATAAAATAATTATAAGAGTTGCTAACTCCTAATATCCAATCCCCAACAATAGTATGTGGTCAAATTCACCAATGAATCCCTATGATCTACCAATTCCACTACATGACTATACATTTTAAGAAGAAGAAACAACATGTGAGAAAATACCACATGGAGTGGTGAGTTTATACATTCCTAGTAGGAAACCATCAAAAATCATGGAGCCATATACGACACAATAGATGTAGTTAGCTTATCACAATAAGGGAATATCAATCAGTATATGAGACAAAAACCAAAATGAAAAACTAGACATTCTAAAAAAATCCCAAAAGGGAGATAATGTGGATCTCTAATTCTATATCCCATATAATAATATTGATACTGCCAATATATATAGAAATGGATGATTTGTAGGGCCATGAATCATGCATGTCTATCTGAAGTAGTAACCATGTAAAGTAACCAGAGTACACCACTGTGATGCCTAATCATTGTGAAAAATATCCATGTTAAAGGGGAAACACACCATGGTGAGACAGTAGAGTACCACATCCAAGGATAGAGGACTCACAAACAATTTAAATAGGAGAGTACCACATCTATTTGTAAAATTAATATTGAGTACATGTGCCCTGGTTTAATTTTGGAGTACAATCTACAAGGATAGTGGACATCCACCCTAGTTCCATTGGGGAGTACCACCCCTATCTAAAACAATATAGTGGACCTACTTGATTTTTTTATATGGGATTATCTTGTACACTGATAAGGAACCCAAACCCAGGTTCTATAGGGATATATCGGGCCTATTTAAAAAATCATTACGGAAGAATTTCACTCTTGTGAGACATGGGAGTAAATTTCCATTGATAGGGGTCTCATGCCCTGGTGCCATAGTGGAGTATCATCTATATCTGCATAATAAATATAGAGGACATGTTCCCTGATGCGAAATTGGAGTATCGTCAAAGTGGATTGAGGATATGTTCACTTGTTCAATAGGTTTTTACCTTCACTATCGTTAATGGACCTACACCCAAGACAGTTAGAGGATATAAGTCAATATATATATATATAGTCCATTCCCTAGTACTTAAGTGGGTAGAACTCTATAGATAGAGTAAAGAGACCATAATTCTACACATTACATTTACATCATTGTAATGATAAAAAAATAAAAACATTACACCCAGAGGAACAAAAGGTTTTGTGTCATTGTAAAACTAGGACCGCACATTAATTTTATAGTATAAAACATTTATTTTATTATTTCTTCTATAGATTCTTATTATGACTTTAATTATCTTTAGTACAAGTAGTTACAGAAGCATACAAATCCAAAATAGGCGAGCTAAAATACAATTATGAGCATAGATATGAACATGAAACAATATAACATGGGATGAGAGTAATCATTATCTTTTCAATATTTGAAGAAGAATATTACCATGATTGTATACATTAAGAAAAAACATGGAATGTGGTCAGGGAAAAAATAAAACATCATGTCTTAGTGGATTACTACCACACATATATTTGATCCAATATATAATCTTGGTAAAACATATTTCAATTTAGATAATGATATTAATAATATTACCCAATGCATTGAATCACTATAGAATTCTTGGATCACCCATCACATCGTTACGTTTTCATTGCATTGTATAATTTCAGGTGCACCCGTCACATCAAAACATTGTCATTATCATGCCTGAAAAAAAGAACATATGTAAATATTGGACATAAATAACCCATTAATAGGAAATGGGTTTCATTTCCTAAAGAATACATTCATAAATTTTAGATTTCCAAAATATGGAAGTAATAACATTCTTGATATAGCACCATCAACCTTGAGTGAGAAGTAAAAGGTGTGTGTATTAAGGAAGAGTTATATTGGAAAACATTATGTTTGAAATAAACTCTAGTGGAAATAATGTATATCACTGAAAAGTTAAGTAATGATAAATAAATTATTATTATTCAATTATAAATATGAAAATGAAGTTAAAGAGGGATTACTCGAAGAAGGAATGTTGGGTTCGAGAATTTCCATCACACTGTGTTTGAATGATTTCTTCACATTAATTTCATGTATAATGAAAATAAATCAACTAATTAAAAATTTGAAAACCTTTAATATTTTTACATGATTCCTTATGGTTTTATTAAGTTATTTTATGGGACATTGGATGAGTTAAAGAGTTTAAATTCATTGTTTGGGTTTTTTTTACAGTTTTTATGAACGGTTCACCATATACATGAATGGAAGTTTGTGTGGAAAATGGATAAACATATAGAACTAATATTAAATGTTATTAATGATATTATTCGAGTTTATGCAATATTTTAAGGAATTATTTTATATAACATATGGATGAATCTTTTTTTAAAATCTAATGATTACTCTTTTATATTAATTTGGGTTGTATTTGTATCACAACAGACATGTTTTGTTTTACCATTTTTTATTATGTATAGAACATGATTCAATAGAATTAAAGGGGATGTAACTTAAATATTACAATCTTTTTTCAAAAATTGAATAGATTTTTTAACATCCTTTATGGATTTAAAAGAAAAAAGATGTGCATCACCCACGATGTTGGTAAATTTTCACATCACAGGCAACAATTTCATTTTTATAATCAAATAGAAGGAGAGGGAGGATTATAATGAATAATATTCCATTAACATCATATAATAAGATTAAATCAATAATATTAGAGTTATCATAACTTTTGGACAAGATAAGTTGAGGATACTATATGAATAGAAATGAAATTTGAAAGAATCATGAATGAAATGAGAGGGAGAAATTACCTCTTGAATGTATCTTTCTTGAGAGCTTGTTTAGAAGAGAGGTTTTTGTATTATTAAGACACCAAAGAAATCTTTTCAAGGGGTGGATATTGGGAAGAGATATGAATATAATTTTTAGTATGCACAAGGCATGAGAGCTGTGAGGTAATTAGGTTGTGAGGGGTGATATTTATAGTATAGAGGGATATAGGTTTTCTCAATATTATAATCATTAATTTTTTATTTCTACAAAATACCATAAATAGTGAAAATTACATGACTAAATATAGTAACATGAGTATTTGAGTTAAAAACAATGGCCATTTTCATCATCCATGAATAAATAATGAGGAATAAATTCATTTATTTAGAATATTTTGTAAATTATCGAATTTTACTATTCAAAAAAAAATTAAGTATTTCAGAAAAATCATAAAAATTAACCCCAATAATTTTTTGAAATGAAAAATTGAAATAATGAAACCAATTTTATGAAAATAAATCTCTAAATGTGGGGGATTTAATTTTTAATTAAAATTAAATTTTACTTGAAATATAAAAACATTAAAATTAAAAATGCTTTTCTAACACATTGAAAAATCATTAAGGTCTCATAAAATTATCATATAATGAGAAGACATATATATACTAGTTTATGAATACATATTAGGAAAAAAATAATTTAAATTATTACATTAATCATTAAATATTCATGACTTAAAAAAATACCTACTCTATAATTTAATAATATACTATTGTTACTTATTGAATGAATACAATTTATTTATACTATCATATGAATGTATCCTATTAATGTGATGATTTAGTATTCATATGGGTTATTTTATTATTATTAAGGGTGACAATATAATTCATATGGTTATGTTACTATTCAAAAAAAAATAACATTTATCCTATCGGACACCAAACAACTTACTGATTGCAACCATGTATGAGAGATTTTGGAAATTTAAATCCAAGAAGAGGAAAATCAATGATTAATGGTCACATAGTAGTTCATTTAAGCATGATGTGGAATTTTTTTCCTTCTACGATTTCTTATGATTATGACATTACAACATGAAGGGAAAAATTACATTGATAATACATTGGGTCATTATATACTTAACCCCTTTTCAAATTTCTCCCTCGATATTTAGTTTTACGAAAATAGCTGGGGGTACAATATAACATCCCGCCTTTTTATCACATAAACTGTCACTACATTATACAAAACTGAGGATCTTTAAGGTTTAGTGTCTTGGAAACCAGGAACCTAACACATGACAACATAAAAAAATTCTTCTTAAACACTTGAAAGTATTATTCGTTGTTCATACTATGTTCATTAAAACATATCATATCATGGGAGCATAAATCAAAGGAAAGGGTGAGAAGAATGCCCTTTAAGGGAAACAAGAGAGACATTTTACATGTAAACATGAGATACATCAATAAAGTCATGATAAATAACTTGAAGGAATGAGAGATAGATAATGAGACATATAATAATAAAAATAATCTATTTCATAACATTAAGATGTGGCTAAAACATTTAACTTAGACAATCATTTTCGTATCACCAAGTTTCATCCCCAAGGTGTCATTAAAAAATTACCAAGGTTATTCACCAAGGTATCGTTAAAATGGTCATCCCTAGAGATTAAGTCTTTATCCAATACATTGGAGTGATATTAGGGCGCACCATTTATTTTTTTGTTTATTATCATGTGATACACATATATCATCATCAACGATTTCATAAATAACCCATATAGCATAAAATAAATTTGTTTCATTTCATAATCATTATGTTTTAAAAACTGCTTTAAAGACATGATCTTTATGTCACTTTAAACCCATGGAAAAAGGAAAGAGGGTTTCATGTATGTAAATAATAGAATTAAAATATAAAATTTAGATATATATGTGAACACCCCTATATAAGAATGATCTTTGCGTATTAACTTAACAAAATAAAAATATTTGAGAAAAAGAGAAAGACATTTTGAGATGAAAATTCTGCAGCATAATGGCTATGTTACAGGGTTTTAGAAAACATTGAAAAGAGATGGGACATCGGTCACCCACTCAAAAATGATCCAAATAATAGTAGGGGGACAGAATATAAAGTATTTAATAACATGTTAATGAAATTTGAATGATATAATAAATGAAATGAAGAACTAGAAAGGAAGACAAAAATAAGATTTCTCTTATGAAAATTCGGCAGCCTAACGACATTACTTAAAACATCAAAAAAATGAATAGATGAAATTAAATAGGGTCTCTCATCATATTAACATAAAAATGATTGTATTATAGATATAGAAGATCATACCCCAACATAATAAAAATAAATTTGAAATAAATGACATGAAAATAGAACGAGAAAAATGAGAATGGTGGACGAATTCATTACAAAAAATCGGCAGCCTAATGGCGCCAACTAAACATTCATAAAATGAAATGATGAGAGTAAGAGGGGATCTCTCAACATATTATCATAAAACAGGAAGTAATAGTAATATAAAATAACATACCCCTACATAAGAACATGGGTCTAAAATGAAATGACATATAATAGAGTACTTGAAAAGAAAGAGAGAGGTATGATCCCTTAACTTGAAGAGTAACTTCGAAAGCCTGAAGGTCGGGACCTTGGGAGGCTTGATGGAACCTTGGGAGGACCCTTTGGGAGGTAAATAGACCTGAGCATAGTTGTGGAGGATTTTTAAATGAAATTAATGAGATAAAGTCTTGGTATTTATAGGAGAAGTGAGGGGACAAAGCATTAATTGCCAAGGACACCTCATCGGTGGTATTTGAAAAACCATAGGCTTTCTAATTGTATTTTCCTAGGGGATTGGCCACTTGGGACACCTCATACCTTATATTATTATTCATAAGTTGACCAAAATTATTTCATAATTATCACATCCTTAATGATGTCATTAAACACCCGAAACTAAAAAATGGTATTTTCATTATTCACCGAAAATTGAACTTTCTCAGAAAAATCCCAAAAATTTCACTTTAACCAAATATATATTCTCTAATTTAAAAAATGAAATCCATTTTATGAAAACAATTTTCTAAATATTTTTAATTTAATTTGTAAATAAAATACACTATTCACTGAAAATTCTACTGTTTCAGAAAAATCCCAAAAATTCATCTTAACCTAATATCGATGCTCTGAATTCATAAATGAACTCCATTTTATAAAAATATTTTTCTAAATATTTTTAATTTAATTTTAAAATAAAAACAATATTCACTCAAAAAACTAATACTTAAATAGTACTTTCTGGAATAGTTATTTACCTATTTTATTGAATCACATTACTTAATCAAGGTGCCTATATTATATTAATACTTTCGTAAATGAGGTTACTTAATCCATTTGATCACATTATTAATCATAAGTGTAAAATCACTATTCATAATTTACTATTCATCAAAAATTATATTGATCTTATTAGACTCTTAATTTCTTTTTCAACATAACTGTAGAAGACCATTTTTTGAAAATCATTACACATTATTCTTTATTTAAGGTTTACATAAATATTTTTAAAATATACATTTTCTTAAATTCATCAATAATATGCATACTATATTTATCCAGACATTTGAAAATTCACAAACATCACAATAAGAATAAATGACATTTTTTATTTAAAACAATGGATTACTAAAGGTAGTTACGGTCTCATTACATAGCCCCTTATAACACCAGCATAGGACCTTAGAGTAATGTGTGCTAGGGTGATAGAATCTTGGGGCGGCTCGACCAACATTTCCCCAGTAGTGATTTCTATCTGCTTGAACTTCTCGCGAAAGAGATTCTGTTCCACCTTCACATGATGAGGTTTGGCTTGGGTTTGGTCTAGAGAAAATTCCAAAGGTGCTACCTCCTTCCCGAGTTCCGTCAGATTGGCTTTGATCGGCTCGAGACTACTGGATGGGGCCATAAAATCTCGTTTCTATATTAATTAACCGAGATCACCTATATTTATAGACAATAATCGCAACATCTAGTTTCCAACGGTCTTATTGACCAACAATCATATAATAGTCGAAACCCAAATGTTTTATTTTAATTATACTCATTTTATTAAATGAAACTGTTTTGTTGAGTATAAAATAAAATAACCAAAAATTTTATGCAAAAAAATTTATTCAAAATTTCGGGTCATTACAATCTTCCCCCCTTAAGAAATTGTGTCCTCTTAATTTTAAAATTGGGTTTGGAAATTTCATTGAAAGTCCTACATTAGAAAAAGATTCAGTAAAACTATTACTTTAGAAGAAAGAAAGGGAAGTACAAAGGTCACCCGAGTTAACCCATACTAGGATTCAGTGTAGGAAAACAAGGATATGGAAGAGAAAACAAAGGGTCATGTTCAGATGGAGAGTGATAGAAAACATGATTAGGAGAAATTTAACCACAAGAAGATCACAAACTTAAGATGTGTTAAATGGTCATTGATCAGCCTATAGGAAATGTAAACCAACAATGATTTTGTTTTACATTCCTTTTCATAATTTTGAGGAATTCATTTACTAAATAGAATAAAAACATAAGGAAATATACATACCTTCAAGTATAGTTTCACCCCTTAATATGTTTCCACCAAGAATAATCTTTTCTCCAAACAATGACCATTCAAAAAGACTTGGTCTCTTCAAAAGCAAAAGAATCATCTTCTAGAGAATCACATAATCCACAGAAGAATACCTATATTTTTCCCTCGTCTTAGTCATCAACTAAAACTAAAAAGGTTACTACGAGATCATATAATCCCCCAAAAGGATAATCTTTTATAAAAAGGAAATGACTATTAATCTCCAAAATTCAACAAAAAGTAGCCAAAGTTCTAGAAATACCATTCAATACACAATCATCCTTAAAATTCTTCAGAATAATCAAAACTAAGATTGGAACCCAAAACTCAGAAGTATTTAATCACATAGTCTTTCCTAATAAATCTTAACATTTATCTCCAAAAAACATCAACTACTATTAAAGTATCATACTAAAGTGTAATTAACCTATTAAAATATTATCTATTCTAGGTTCATCATTTTCAAGAAATAACCCAAATCACTATATGTCCACAATAATAACAAAACTTCTTAAAAAAAATTCAACCATTCCTGCACAATTTTACTCCTATAGTATTTTATTTCCCTTAGGAATATTATACTCCAAACGAGAAAAAATCAACAAAATAACCTTTATAATTTAATCACCAAATAATTTTACTATAAAAAGGATATACATTTGATAAAACATAATTTTCCAAAATCAAATTATTCTTGATCTATAAAAATAGAAGGTACATTATTGAGTTTGAAGGGAATATCAACAAACTCATAATTCTCATATCTTGATTGGAATGTAGTTTTTGAAATATCATCATTCTTCACCAACATTTGATGATAATCCGAACGAAGATCAATCTTAGAGAAGAATTGAGTCCTAAGAAGTTGGTCAAATAAGTCATCAATTCTTAGAAGAGAGTATTTGTTCTTCACTGTGATCCCATTCAGTTCTCTATAATCAATGTATAGCTGCATTGATCCACCCTTCTTCTTCACAAAGAGAACTAGTTCTCTCTATGGTGACACACTTGGTCGGATAAACCCATTCTCAAAAAGATCATGGAGTTATTTGTTTAATTCCTCTATATCCACATTTTCCATCCTATAGGGTGTATTTGACATCAGATGAGATCCAGGTACGAGTTCAATGGAGAACCCTACCTCCCATTCTATGTGAGGTCTAGGTAACTCCTCAGGAAATACGTCATCATATTCCTAGACGATGGGGATAGTTTCAAAAAGAATAAATCCTTTGTGAGAAAATTATTTCATTTACAAATATTTTAACTAAAAAGTATTTTATTTCTTAAAACTTCATTCTTAGACAATTACATTTTTCTATAATTCCTTCATAATGATTCATAAAAAACATGTGATTAACCAAACATATCCCCCTAGAGTGTCGTAACCAAGAGTGGGGAAAGTCTCATTGTTGTGTACCAGTTCCCACTAGAGTCTAGCTCAAAGAGGTGTTTTCGAGTATTACCCCTATGTATATCTGTGCCAGATCCACCTCTACCTTCTTGTATCTAGACTTAGATGTATTAACTTGATAAACCACTTACTCAATACTCACCAAAATACCAGGAAGATTTCCTATATTTAAACTTTTATATAGGGTTCTTCCTAATGTTTTCATATCCTAATATCCATAAATAACTAAACCATATTTTGATACCAACTACAACATCCCACCTTTTTATCATAACCTGGGAGCATACATCAAAGGAAAGGGTGAGTAGAAGGCCCATAAAGGGAATCAAGAGAAACATTTTACTTGTGAACTTGAGATATATCAATAATGTCATGATAAATAACTTTAAGGCATGAGAAATAGAGCATGAGACATATCATAATAAAAATAAAGTGTTTCATAACATGAATATTTTTCTACAATAGTTAACTTAGACAATCATTTCCATATCACCAAGGTCCATTTCCAAGGTGTCATTAAAAAGTTAACAAGGTTATTAACCAAGGTATCATTAAAATGGTCATCTCTAGAGATTATGTCTTTACCCAATGAATTGGAGTGCTATCAGGGTGAAACCTTAATTTGTCTTTATTATCATGTGATCCACATATATCATCATCAAAATTTTCATTAATAACCCATATTGCATAAAAGAAATGGGTTTCATTTCATAATCATAACGTTTTAAATTTTCTTTAAAGACATGATCTTTATGTCCCATTAAACCCACAGAAAAAGGATAGTGGGTTTCACGTGTGTAAATACCAAAATTAAAATCGAACATTTTGATATATATGTGAATACCTCTGTATAATAAAGATCTTTGAGTATTCACTTAATAAAATAATAGAATTTTAGAAAAAGAGAAAGGCATTATGAATGAAAATTTTGTAGCATAATGTCTATGTTAAAGGGTTTTAGAAAACATTGATAAGAGAGAGGACATGGGTCACCCACTCATAAATGATCCACAAAAAAGTAGAGGGATACAATATAAAAGATTTAAGAACATGTTAATGAAATTTGAAATATATACCATATGAAATGAATAACTTGAAAGGAAGACAAAAATAAGATTTCTCTTATGAAAATTCGGCAGCCTAAAAACGTTACTTAAAACTTTAAAAAAATGCATTGATGAGATCAAATAGGGTATCTAATCATATTAACACAAAAAGGACAGTGTGGTAGATATAAATGATCATACCCCAACATATGAAAAGGAAGTTGAAATAAAGGACATGAAAATAGAACTTGAAAAATGAGAAGGGTGGAAGAATCCCTTACAAAAATTCAGTAGCCTAACGGCGCCACTTAAACATTCATAAAACGAAATGATGAGAGTAAGAGGGGATCTATCATCATATGATAATGAAAATGGATGTAATATTAATATAAAAGAACATCCACCAACCAAAGAACATGGGGATTAAAAGAAATGACATACAAAAGAGTACTTGAAAAGAAAGAGACAGGTATGATCCCTTACCTTGAAGAGTAACATTGAAATCATGATGGTTGGGACCTTGGGAGGCTTGAGGAAAACATGGGAGGACTCCATGGGAGATAAAGAGACCATAAATTCATTGGGTAGGATTTGGAAATGAAATTAATGAGGGAAAGGCTAGGTATTTATAGGAGAAGTGAGGTGACAAAGCATTAATTGCCAAGGGACACCTCATCGGTTGTATTGGAAAAACCATGGGATTGCCCATGGTATTGGCCACTTGGGAAACCTCATACCTTATCTTATTATTCATTAGCCGACCAGAATTATTTCATAATTATTACATCCTTAATGGTGTCATTGAACACCTGAAACTCAAAAACTGTATTTTCACTATTCACTGAGAATTCATCCTTCTCAGAAAAATCTCAAAATTTCACCTTTACAAAATATCGAAGCTCTGATTTCAAAAATGACCTCCATTTTTTGAAAATAATTTTTCAAATATTTTTAATTTAATTTTTAAATAAAAACACTATTCACTGAAAATTCATCATTTTCAGAAAAATCCAAAAAACTCACCTTAACCTAATATCGATTCTCTGAATTCAAAAATGAACTCCATTTTATGAAAATAACTTTCTAAATATTTTTAATTTAATTTTAAAATAAAAACACTATTCAACCAAAAAAATAATACTTAAATATTACTTTCTGGAACATTTATTTAACTATTTTATTAAATCACATTACTTAATCAGGGTGCCTAGATTATATTAATAATTTCTTAAGTGAGGTTACTTAATCCGATTGATCACATTACTAATCATAATCATAAAATTAATATTCATAATTCACTATTCATCAAAAATTAATTGGATCTTATTAGACTCAAAATTTCTTACTGAACATAACGGTTGAAGACCATTATTTTAAAATCATTACACATTATTAATTATTTATGGTTTACATAAATATTTTTTAAAATATCATTTTTCTAAAATTCATCAATAATATGAATACTATATGTATCCAAGAATTTGAAAATTCAAAAACTTCACCATAAGAAAAAATAACATTTTTTATTTAAAATAAAGGATTACACAAGGCAGCTACTGTCTCATTACATATCCCCTTATAACACCAGCATAGGAACTAAGATTAAGGTGTGATAGGGTGATAGCATCATGGGGCGGCTCGGATAATATTGCTTGAGTAGTGATTTCTATCAGCTTGAACTTATCGCGAGGGAAATTCTGTTCTAGCTTCACACAATGATGTTCGGCTTGGGTTTGGTCCAGAGCAAATCCCATGGGTGATACCTTCTTCCTGAGTTCTATCATATAGACTTCGATCGGCCTGAGACTACTGGATGGGGCCATCAAATCTCTTTTCTATATTAATTAACCATGATCACTTGTTTTTGTAGACACTAATCACAACATCTAGTTTCCAACGGTCTTATTGACCGATGGTCATATAACAGTCGAAACACAATAGTATTATTTTAATTATACTCATTTTATTAAATGAAATAGTTTTGTTGAGTATAAAATAAAATAACACACAAAGTTAGGAAACATAATTTATTCAAAATTTCAGGTTGTTACATACATCTCCTTCATCACATCCTCTGGTTCCTAAGTTGCTTATTCATACATATGATTCATCCACAACACTTTGACAGGTTGGGTTATCTTGTGGAATATAACATTATATCTTCAGTCCAGAATCTTTACTCGCTTCTCCTCATAAGGGAGATTATCTTCAACCTGTACCACCTAGTACATGTGAGGGATCTAGTATGTACTTTCACAAGAGAGATATGTGAAACAAATTATGAACATGATCCATATTCGGTGGAATTAAATGCTGATAGGCCATGAATCCTATGTGGTCAAGCATCTCAAAAGGGTGAATGTACCTTGGTAATGGCTTCCATTTCTTTCCAAACTACATGAACTTATTCTACAATGATATTCAAAGGATGACTTTATCTCCAACATTAAACTCCAAGTCATTTCGATAGTTTTTAGCATAGCACTTTCACAAACTTTGAGGAGCTTTGATATTTTTTTGGATAACGTGAACCATCTCTATTATATCTTGCACAAGATCAGGTCCACATATCATTATTTCTCCAACTACATCACAAAATGTTGGAGTTCTGCATTGCTTTCCATATATAACTTCATATTCCACCATATGAGTACTCCAATGTTAGATATTGTTATATGAGAAATCAATAAATTGGAGATGTAGATCACATCAACCATTTAATTCTAAAGAGTATTCTTTTAGAATATTATCAACCTTCTAAATAGTCCATTTAGATTGGTCATTAGTCTGGGGATGATATGTCATGATGAAATTTAATTCAATACTCAAGGAATATTGGAGACTCTTTCATAATATCTATGTGAACCTTGTATCATGATCTAAGTCAACTAATAGTGGAACACCATGTAGTCTCTACACATCCTTCACATATATATTTTCAACTTTTTCAAGAGAGATATCTTCTGAAATAGAGATTTATTGGGTTGTATTGGGGAGTCTGTCCACCACAATAAATATCACATTATTTATTATGGATTTCATTGAGAGACCCATGAAAAAGTACATAGTGATATTCTCCCATTTTCAAATGGGTATATTTTATGGTTTCATCATTATTTTGGACTTTTATCACTCTACATTAACTTGCTTACATATGAATCACCTTGAGATATATTCCACAATTTCCTTCTTCCTATTACCTCAGTAGAACTGTTCTCAGATAACATTGTACATCGTGGTGCTGCCAAGTTGGATATAGAAAGTAAAGCTATGTGAATTTTCCAATTTCTCATTCTTTATCCCTGGTGAAGAAGGCACAAAAAGCCACATTCCAAACCAAATCACACTATCATCATCAATATGGAACTATTGCAGCTTCCCTTCCTTTACGACATTCACCTTCTATTGTAACTCCAGATCATTCCCTTATTCATCCATAATATTCTCTTTGATAGATTATTGGGAAATAATTTTTAATGGTAGGATTTATTCCCTTCCGTTATGATTTCAAAATCCTTCCTTTTCATATATGTGTTTATAAGGGATTTCTAAATCTGAAGCATGGATTGAGTAGGAGGTTCTTTTCGTATTAGAGCATCAGCTACCTTGTTCATCTTGCAAGGATGATAGTGAATAGATAAATTGTAGTCTTTGAGTAGATCTAACCATATCCTTTGATGCGTTTTGGTCTCATTTTACGCGAAAATGTATTTGAGACACTTTTGATTGGTATATATGTCTCATTGATCACCATAGAGGTAGTTCCGCTAGATTTATAATGAAAGAATCACAACTGCTAGATCCAGATCATGTTTCAGGTAGTACTACTCATGGATATTCAACTTCCATGTGGTGTAATATATCACATTATCATTTTTCATGAGTACACAACCCAATCCTTTCTTCTAAGAATCACTGTATATCACAAAAAAATTTCCATTTTTCGATAATGAAAGTAAAATTGTAGTGATCAAACTTATCTTTCACACATTTTTGATTTCCACATATTATTCCATCTAGACATACATTACCCCTTTCTATGTGAACATAGATAGGGGAAATGAAAATCATGAGACATTTATCTAAAACATTGGTAGTAACAAGATAATCCTAGAAAAAATGGGATCTCTTTGACCCTAGAGGGTCTGCTCTATTCCTCAAACTTCGTTGTTTTTGAAGGGTCATAGAAATTCCATCACTTGTGATAACATTTCCCAAGAACGTTACTTGATTCATAAAAAATTCACACATACTGAACATGGTGTACAATTTCTCATATCTCAATTTCTCAAACACAAGTCTCAGATGTTCTTCATGTTCCCCATTTCTCATGGAGTATATGTGAATATCCTCAATAAACACTACCAAAAAAATTTCAAGGAAATGTATAAAGCATCTATTAATCTAATCCATGTAGATTACTGGGGAATTATTATGTCTGAAGTGCACCACAACAAACATATTGTGCCCATTCCTTGTATGGAAGGCAGTATTGTGAATATCTTCCTTCTTCACTTTTAGCTGATGTTATCTTGAATAAAGATCCAACTTTGAGAAGTAACGATCTCATCGTTACTAATCTAACTAGTTATAAATCATTATATGAGGATACTCGTTCATGATATTGGCCCTTTTTAGTTACCTATATTCAATTCATAACTGCATTGATCAATCCTTATTATTTACAAAGAGCACTAGTGCACCCCAGGGTGATGCACTAGGGCGTATAAACCCTTTGTCCAATTGATCTTCAAGATTATTCATTAACTCATCCAGTTCATTATGATCCATCCTATAGGGAGACATTTGGGATATAAGTCACTCCATGTATGGGTTGTATAGGGAACTCTACCTCAGGATCTGGGGGAAGTCTGAGTAACTCTTCTAGAAATACATAACTGTATTCCCCCACGATGGGCATTCCTACTAGTTAGAAATTTTCAACACCCACACCATTGAAGGATTTTTAAAATTATATCCATGAAATTACTTGAATATTTATAGGGGCAAGGGCTGGATCTGGATATGAAAATATATTTCTTTCTTTCGACAATTAATTTGTGCTCTATATAACGACAGCCAATGCATTCCCTTTATATCTTCAAATTCCTATGAGGGAAGAAACAAAATATTCACTAGAAGAATATTCCAACATATTCCAACAGAGGATTATTCCAAAACATGGCTTGCAATGATTGAAACACATGGGGTTTTTATAGATATATCTATTACAAGGTTTTGCTTATTTGATTCAATAGTTCTAGAAAATATGCAATATTTAAAAGAATAGGTAGAACCAGAATAAAATAATACTATTTCCATTATAGAGTGAATAGTATGTTTACATTTTATGACTTCATTTACTTTCTCCACTTCCATAGTTGTGATAGAATAATCCTTCCCTTATTCTTTTGGCTTTGGTGGCTGCTGATGCTAATTAATTGTAAGGACTCGAGGTTTAGTGCACTCACTCGTATAGTGATTTTGATCCCTATAGTATTAGTATTAGACCCTGGGTAGGGATATCCATTCCTACTTCACAATCTCCTTCATTCTAATTTATTTTAAACACTGTTGAGAATGGTGGCCTTTTATCCCACACATAAATAATATCCACATCCATTTGAGGTACTTCCCCTAATGATTCTTCCATCATTTTTCTCATGTGGGTGGTTGAGTTTTCTATCCAACATTCTCATTATATCCTTGGTCATGGAACTCTATATTTAGTTTCATATCACCATAGACATGGTTCCATTATCCAAACTCCATCTCCACTTTGAGATCACATATAAAAACTTATTAATAACTCCCAATCTCTCAAATTGAATGAGCCTTATGATGGTGTGGTTTTAATCCACAAAAGAATCTTACAATTTTTTTATCATTGTTGATAACAAATACAGAAGCATACCATGTAATACATGTGAAATTAAATTCATAGGCCATGAAATATTATCCATCAATTCGATTTAGCTTTATGAATTTTCTCTGTATCTTTGTATGAAGAGTTAATGGGAAATATTTTACAAGAAGCATTATTTTAAAGTCTTCCCACTCCATCTCTTAAATTTCTTCTCTCAGCATAGTGTTTTGAATCAATTCCAACCATTGGTTAGTATCTCCATCAAGAATAAAAACAACTAAATTCACCCTTTTCATCTCAGAAAAGTGTATAACAAAAAATAACTTCTCCATCGAGTGTACCCACTCTTCCAAAACAATTTGATCAAAAGATTCACTAAACGTCGGTGGTCATAGATGCATAAAACATTAAATATCCAGTTTCTCTCTCTTAGGTGAAGGAGGATGATCTACATTGTTCAGGATATTATTCATTTGCTAATACAATTATGTAATAATAACCATAATGATTTGAACTCCACCTCCCAAGGTATTGTGGATGTTATTCAGGAAATCACTACATTGTTCCTCAAATGTGTTTTTGGCCTGGCTTCTCCTGGTCGCATCCATATTGTAAAATAGAAAAGGTTAGGATAAAACACAAGTCAATAAGTCATGAATAAATATTTTTTTTAAATAAACACTATAATAATATCTTATGGGATCTATATATTTATCAAATCTTCTTGTGTGATGAAAAATAATTAGTCTCATACCTAGGTTTTTATTATGGTTCTTTGATCCAAATTCCCAAATTAACTAAATCTTAAATTTGATACCAATTAAATATACCCATATTTTCATACTTTAATTTTAGATCATTTTAATAAAAAAATATTAAATCATTTCAATAAAAGTATCCAAAGGTTTATTTTAGTGGGAAAACTAGGACCGTGAATTACTTTTAGAACATAGAATTATTATTTTATTCCTTCTTATCCCTCTTAATATTTGCACTTGAATTATCATTATAATAAGTAGTTGTATGAGGATATACATCAAAATGGGGTGATCTAAATGCCCAGTAAGAGGATAGAAAAAACTGAAACAATGTAACATGGTTTGAGAATAATCATTAATATGATAACATTGGTATATAAACATAATAATGAAAGGAAACCTTAAGAAAATACATATAATATGGAAATGTATAAAAATGAAACATCCATTTTTAGTCGTGAACTACCACACAAAGTTATGAACAATGATAAAATCATGTCCCCACATATGTCACTTTAAATCATGAAATTCATCACATTACACAATGCATTGGAGAGATATATAATTTAGGGTGAACCCATCACATCATCATATTTACATTGCACTGTATAACTTCTGGTACACCCATCAGATCATTACATTTACGTCGCTCTTTATAATTCAGGGCTCACCCTTAATAGCATAAAAGTATATTTATCATAAATGCCACATAAAACAATTATAAATCCTAGACATAAATATCCCATGAAAATAAAATAGTATTCACTTCATAAATCATTCATTAAAGAAATTAGGTTCCCAAAATTAATAGGTAATAACATTCTTGACATAGAACCATCAAGCTTGAGTTGGAAGTAAAAGGTATGTTTTTGAAAGAGGAGATATTTTGGAAAACATTTTGTTTGAAATAAACTGTAGTTGAAAACATGTATATCCAAAAAAATGTACATTAATGATGTTGAAATATTTTTTAAGGAATAACCTTACTGAAAATGATGTGAAAGAGGGAAAACCCAATGAGAGAATGTTGGTTTTTAGAATTCCCCTTACCTTGTGTCTGAACGCTTTCATCACAATAATGTCATTTATAATGACCTTAGATACATTTATTAACAATTCCAGAACAATTTATACAATATAATGATTTATTATGGATATATTATGTTATTTTAGGGGCCCTGTTATGAGTTATTGTGTTTAAATTTATCATTTGGGAGTGTTCTTATTCTTAGTTTTAATGAGTGGTTCACTTGTACACATAAATGGAAGTTCATGTAGAACGTCAATAAACATCCAGAAATGATATTACATGTTATTAATGATCGTACATGAGTTTAAATTATATTTTAATGAATTATTTTATATACCATGATAATGAATCATTAGTTAAAATTTAGTGATGACTGTTTTAGGTTAATTTGTGCGGTTTTTTGATCACAATGAACATGTTTTGTTTTATCATTTAGTAATATGTATAAAACTTGTTTCCAGAAAGAAAAAATTCTTTCAAAAATACATATTAAAATATTTTTTCAACTATTTAATGGTTTTATTGACATAATTAAAGGATTTGATGGAAAAAAGGAAGGGCATTGCGCATAGTGTAGGTAAATTTAAAAAACACAGGCAATAATTACATTTTTATAAAACAAGAGAGAGAGGGAGGAGAAAGTATAATTAAAAATATTATTCTAACACAATATAATACCAATTTATCAATCAAACAGAGTTACAATGACATTTTAAGAAGTTATGTTGAGTATAAGAGAATAAATTAAATAAATTTTAAAGGGAATTTTAAAGAAAATAGAGAGAGAAATTTCCTCTTGAATGTATATTCTTTGAGAGCCTCTTTAGGGGAGTGGTTTTTGAATTTTTTTGAGACCAAGGGCTATGGTTCGTGGTGGAGGTGGATTAGAAGTTATTTGAGTATAAATTTACGTAGTCACATTTCTTGAGAGGTGTGAGGAAATGAGGTTGTGAGGGGTGGTATTTATAGTAGAGGATGAGGGGTTTTCTTAATATTATAATCCTTAACTTATTATTTCCCCACAAGAGAATTAATATTTATGATTTGATGACTAAATAAAGAATAATTAGAATATATTTTAAAACAATGGCCATTTACATCTCCCTAACTCATGAATGATGCAAAAATTCATTTATTTAACAATTTTTATGAATTATCAATTTTCAATATTCACTAAAACAATAATGTATTTCTGAAAAATCTCAAGGGTTTACCCTAACCATTTATTTAAATGAATAATTCAAAAGAGAAACCATTTTTATGATAATAATTTTTTATAAGAATAATTTAATTTTTAAGTAAAACCATAATTTCTTGGAAAAGTACAAATTTTAAATCTACAACTTATTTTATAACAATTTAAAAAACTAGTTATGGTCTCATAAAATTATCATATAATCCTAATAAATATAAATAATACATTATGAATACATTTTATAAAACTAAATTTTCTTTTAAATTATTAAATTATTCATTAAATATTAGTGACTTACAAAAATACCAAGACTATAATATATTTAAATCATATTGTCACTTATAGGATGGATAAATTTTATTAATACTATTATTGGTAAGGTTCATATTAACATTGTTGATTTATTATTCATAAGGTGTATATTACTATTAATAAGGGTAACATTACTATTCATAAGGTTATATTACTATTCAAAAAAATATGATTTCCCTATCGGACTACAAACAGATTACTGATTGCAACCAGGTATGTTAGATTATTGAAATTTAAATAATAGAAGTAGAAAAATTTATGTTTAAAGGTCACATATTAGTTTATTTAAGAATGATGTGGCATCGTGTTTCATAAGGTGGTTTTATATTATTTTGAAATTATTACAATAAGGGATAATTGCATTGATAAAAGTTTGGTTTGTTACATAGAAGACCAATTTTGTAGTTGGTCGGGGGGTACCACTCTCAGATGATCCAGAGTGATCAATTTCATCAATGACCACCACCTATGGAAGTTTCATTTCTAGAAAATCATGAATCGTATATCAAAATATACTTAGAAGGAAACCATGAATTTCTATATGAAAAAACTCAATGTATTCATATATTGAGAAAAAAACTCATAGCCAAAATGAAGGTGATACATGATGTAGAAGAATCTCAAGATTACAAAGCATGTATAAGGTATACACAACTTGTCTCCCCATAACACTTCATATATGTTTCCTTTACATCACATGGACTTTGGACCATTTAGTGAAACACTGAATGCAAGGGTACTAAACAATGTGTCTCCACCAAAATCCAAATTAGTAGATGTGCCTCGTGTATTTTTTTCGATGTGAGAAAATATCAAACCACCAGAATGTCATTATAAATAGTTAAAGGTGGATAAATAGATCACACTATTGTGATACCCATGAAAAACACTATTTATATGAAATTAAAATCCCCAAACCAGAGACTTCATCGAAACATGTTTTCACAACATCATTCGCAAATAAACTTTCATGGGTAATGAGACCTAAATCTAAAATAAATAACTAATATTAATCATGAAATTCATGCCTCAATATTATGGTCAAAATTTCATAGATGATTCTTCATTCCAAAATCACATTATAAAGAAAATTCATATAGTAGATTACTTAATAATACTAATAATAATAATAATAATAATATTTTTTTGAACCTAATGGAATCAATACAGAAGCCTATAAAAGGTATATAGCATTCACCTTGAACTAACCATCTCAATATTACAATCATGATGTAGTACACATATCGTTAATATGAATACACAATATAAAAGTACGGACGAATTATTGTATCTATAAGAGTAATGATAATAATAATAATTTATATTATTATTATTATTATTTTAGACTTTATTAATATGGGAAAATACTCACTTCCCCTTCCTCTTATTCTAGCAAAGAAAAATGTGATGCCTTATTTAATATTATTTATTTTAAAAATTATTAAATAGAAAGGCATGCAACAAATCATTCATAAATGTTCCTATATAACCCCAATATTTCCTTTGATAATAATAATTATGATACAATATTATCATCATTAACTCTTTTTAATTAATATATGATTATCTACTTCTAGATAATCTCTCCATGAAGTTCCATGAACCCCTACCATCACATGTTTCACCTTCTCTTTCTAGATGATTTCATTGTTTTAAATCTTTTTTTAATAAATCGATGACATTAATATCTATAATTGTGTAAAATAAGTTTTATTTATTAAATTAGAAAATTTTAAAATTATTACCATAATCCTTAATTTAAAATTTCATTACTATTATTTACAATAAATTTAACATCCAAATTGTTGACCATGTATATCCACATCATCAGATATCCTTGTTAGAAAAAAATTAAATCCCACAAAAATTATTTTTACAATGGGACCCCATTATTGAACACCTCTTTGAACCTATCACATTGCACCATACAACATCAATGTGTGTTAATATAAAAAATTAGTAATCCTAATCCAATCATGTACCACCTCCAATCAACCATCGACCTTGTCTCCCATTAAGAACCTCCCCGTTCAATAACCTAATACCACAATACCATTACTACCAATTAATAAACACCATCTAAATAATTTATAATCCAATCCCAAGACATATATTTTTATGTCATTTGATCATCCATAATTAATCTGCGGGTTCCACTATCCTTGAACCCTTCCTAGCAAAGTCAAATTGTGGCCCTGTTGACCAATAGTGGAGACATGATTAATTAGGAGGGGAACGAACAATAATAAAACGATTTATCAGGGAAAAAGTGTATTTTGACAAATATAATATAAATAAGATGATAAAATTTATGACAAATAGATGAATTATACTTGAACAATATAATCAATAAATTATGGGGCTCATGTGGATAGAAATTATCATAGATAAAATGTAGAAAAAATACATTAACAATCCTTTAATAAAAATTATGAAAAACACAAATTAAGATCATTACCATGATCATGGATCAATAATTAGTGAATAATTTATCTTATAATGATTAATGTGTTGATCATGTTTTGTTCTTCTTTTATCCCACGATTATCCATGATATAATTATGTTTCCTCTTTCCATGTCGATCTTCGAAATATGAACACTCTCCCATTCATCATAGATATAGAAAGGGTTATCAAGATAACACATTGAAAATTGATATAAGAATGTATTTATTAAATATGTATCAATGCGATTCATTAAAATAAAAAATTATTTATTTTTTTATTTAAATTAAATGTACCCACAATTCAATTCCACACATGAACATCCTTAAAAAACTAACAATAGGTCGCTCTTAGGGTAAACACAGTGGTCCAGAATCAATTTCTCTTTTAAATTTATAACATTATACTCCAATTAATATATATTATATTATATATTAAATATACAACTCCATAATATGATATATATTTATATATAATGTTTTTAAAAAATTAATTTTGGCTTCATCATGCTCTGGAATTGAATGTCATCTTAGAACTTTTATTTGAAAAAATTCCTAGAAACATTTCATATTAATACTAGGAATAAAAGTGCCTCTAAATTATTTTACTATTAAATAATTTTTAAAACTAGAAAGAAAAAACAATGAATTAACGCTGGTGATGATGGTCTCATTTGACTATCTCGCTCCCACGATGGTTTCTTGGGCCACCAACTAACACACTCCCCAGGAGAACACATTCCCATGAAGGGTATTTGTATATAGGTTCTCAATGTCACCAACTCATTATAATGGAAATTTACACTAAAATGAACTATTTTACCCAGTTAGGTATTTTAAAAGTAGTCATGATCATTCCTCCACAAATGTGTTATGTGGAGAACACCAAGAACATGGTTTAACTACAATAAGGTCAATTTCTTTGGCACCTCGCTTGAAAAAACCGAGAAAATAAAATCAATGTGAGCATCAGATTTTATGAACATACATTAGGTTTCTCTCATCTTCATGATTTATCATGCACTAAAGTGTGTACTGTCACTACGACATCTCAGAAGGTATATCCTGAGACGTACTTCATTGAATCTAGAATTTACTCCACATGATCTTTGATATGACTGACACTAACATAGCATGTCTACCACCATCCTCACATGTAATGTCTTCTCCAAATATGACACCAAGGACATGAGGGTACCACTATAAAAAAATTTCACAAATAAATAGTAGGAATATTAAAAATTTGGCTAAAAAATAATGAAAACTCAGTTGTGGAATTAATTAAGAAAAAATGTATCACCCAAGACAAAACAATCTATAGTATTTATAAGAGAAACACTATGTTAAACCACCTCTCAAACTTGGAGAGGTTTATAAGCCATTATGATGTCAAACTGGGATATCCACTTTGCCTCCACCGATTGTGTGATGAGGTCAGTGATTTTGAATTGTGGATAATATTTCATGATAGTCCTATAGGTATGGTAAGGCAAAACTACACCTGACCTCAATCTATAATATGCCTCTTAGGTATACAACATAGTAATTCCGTTGAAAAAACATTGGGTTTTATGAATCCCTTGATATCAAAATCCTCATATTTCACCTTAGTCCCTCAGAGCTACATTGTGTAATCTGATATGCTATAGTTGTTTTCAGATCATCCCCCCAATATGTATATGTTGAAAACAAAATCTTTATGGTAATGCAAATATGAAACGTACATGAGAATATTTCTCTCATACTCCTCCTCCAATGAAAGAAACCAAAATCACATGCAATCCACTACTCCAAGGGCAATACTATCAAATAGGCAAGGAAGAAAGATGTAACCTATTTCGAATGGTCTCATCATATCATATGTAAGGATCATTCCACATCAAATGTTTAAAAGTAAATCCTAAAAAATCAGATGCACAACCACACTAAATGGGAACAGTCGTCTAGGAATGTATGGTAAAGAAACAAACTATACAAATCAAAAAATTATAGGGTTCCACTACCACTACAGAAATATTTAATTCGTGTTTTTATAACCTTGAATAATGCTGTCTAACAATTGAAAAATGGGTGATCATTGATCCCCTTTTATAAAGCCTCTAGAACAAGTGTTGAGAAATTAGTCCCACATTTGTATCTTTATATCTCAAAAGGGATACTTATAGATAATTTTGGCTTAATGTTATTTGAAATAACTTCAACTAGAGTAGTGGAGATTCATGTCATACCCCAAACCATCATCCAATCCACTAAGCCACATGCTCTTACTACATGAATCTATTCAATCCCATTCCAACATGCTCACCCGAATTAGGGCTCTCTCAGATACCATAACACTTAAAAAGGACCTAAAATATACAATTCAAAGGAACATTCCATCACACCTTGATACTATATAGTTTCATATTCAACTCACTCACTAGATTTTAAATTGTATCATAAAAAGACATCTCTTTGGGGGAAGTATCCTTGTTCATTGAATGTGTAAATCCATTCCAAGAAACACCAACATAGGTCTATACTAATTCCCAACATCAAATAGGAAATTTATGGCTTCAAGGGCTACTATTAGGTGGGTTCCTACCCATGTTGAAAAATTTCCACACATGCTCAATCTAGTTCTCAAGCACCTGAGAAGGGGGTTTGGATAACTATAAAATATTATGAATCACTACCTTCTAAACCAATTATGAAAACTTAATATAGGTGTGTCATTTTTATATACCCCTAGTTCCAAATACTTCTTCATGGAGAAGACTAGTATAAGAAAACCATCTTATAAGCTAGGTTCCACTAAAGCTGGAAAACTGAGACCATATACACGATTTAATCCGATACTACTAGAGGGATTGTTTAGTAATTTATTCTCAATGGTATTAATTTCCATAACTCATTAACCAATATAATAATTCATGTACCACCTTCTTTTCCTTCTATATAAATAAAATAGTAAACATATAGACAATCTTCTTGATGATCCACATAAGGATCGATGCACTACTCAACAAGTCGTAGCACTGCTCGATGATTACATGGAGAAAACACCTTATTACTGATTATTTGAATAGAGGACTCATCTCTCAACCAGAAATCATCAATAAACTGCCATCAAATCATAGATTAATGTCTTCATAGATTGATAGGGACAGTTATCAATACATACAATAGTCAAAGAGAAAATATAGGGAGCTATCTCAAGAAGGTAGTCAAAGGACCCAATCTTATATGATTCATGTACCATAGAAACCTTCTTGTGGTGTCTCATTGTGCTCAGTCAAAAATAAGGTATCCAGAGTCTTGGTGTGTGGATATGTCGACCACCTCACCAAAACATGGTTTTCATTCCAAAACATTGAACTCGAGATACTTGAAAATCATATTCCTATGATCCCAACCAATCAAAAATATTATAAAAAGACTATAAAAATTATCTTTATGTGAAAACACGTCGAATAAAAATAATTGACAACCCAATTCATGATGAAGTACCTTATTGACAAAAGGCATGGAGGCAATATCTAGATTACTATATTAATAGGATAACAACAGGAGGAACATTCCAATTGAAGAAATAAAATTGGAGTTCTTTTTCTTAATTCATCTATATTCCCACACACGATCATCTCCATACTATAGTGTAGTGGAATAATATTTATAGATAATATTATAAAGAAAAAACATCCCATGTAACAAACTCTAGAGAATATATCTTAGCATAATAATATAATATGGATAGTAAAGGGAATTCGTACATGCCTAGTGATAAATTATGTCCCAACCTAAGAAATTGTTGAATAGAAATAATGTTGAGAGATATTTCCTCTGGATCTACAAGCTTCAAACACCCAACACATTCAAATTAAAACAAGAATCAATAATCTCCACAAATTCCACCATTTACCTATACATAATATACCTAGGAAATTAATGGTGAAGAAAAATACCATACATGTGTGCGTATATTCATACCTAGTAGGGAACCCTAAAATGAAGCGGGGGGTTATAAAAGAATCAATATATGTATTCAGTTCATCACACTAAATGTATATCGATTAATATATTATAAAAATCCACAATGAGAATCCAAATATCATAATCTATAATCCCCTAAAATAGATAAATATGATCACCATCTCCGCATCCTTAGTATGGAAAATGACTTTGTAAATGACTCAATAAAGGAATTATCCCTGATTCCCATCATCTCTTATGTATATAAAAAAACAATGTGAAGGACCCAAACCTAAAAAATTTATTTAATATTCATATGGGAAAAATATCCAACTTATGAAGGACCCAAAATCTGGTTCTACAAGGAAGTATCTTCTCCATGCATTGTGGACCCACACTCTAGTGCGAGAGGCATGTACAATATCCATCTACACAATGGGTATGGTTAACATGCAACCTAGTGTGACATGGAGTACCATATATAAGGATAGTGAAATCATTCCCTAGTGCCAGAATAGATTACTAAGTCTCTCTAATCAATGATAATGAAGGAACTCTTCCCAGGATTAATAGTTATGTACCATATATACAGTGAGAGGACCTGTGAAATAGTTCCACATGAGAGTATCGTCTCTATCTGCACAATATTTATGGAGTCCCCACGCCCGGGTGTGATAGGGTAGTACCTTATCCATGGTCTGGGGATCTATAAAATTGTTCCTTAGTGGAGAACCTTCCCCATCTACATAATTTTTATAGAGTAACTCCTCCATAATGTGACATGGTAGAATAACCTCCAATGATAGTGGAAAACCACCATGGTTCAACATTGGAGTAATGTCTCTATAGGTAGAGGACTGAATCGCTAGTTAATCATTCTTGTACAACTCAACATTGAAATAGAGGAACCTTTCCCTAGTGTGTATGGTGATAACACATAATATCTAGAGGAAAAACATTCTAACCTGTTAGGTTGTACCACTCTTTAACGATCTATGTTATGGCCTAGACCTCAATGGTTTATTACATTGTCAAAATCTATTGTTTGGGGGTTATGGAAGGAAATGAAAACTAATTTAAAGAGTTTTTTAATTTGTTATTTTCCCAATCTTTTTTAGTTTCACCCCTATTACAATTTATTTAATGAAAACCATGTTTAAATCATTGTTTGAGAATTTATAAAGTCATTTAAAAGGATATTAATTATATATTTAACATCCTAATTCTCAGGGGACTTTGAGATAATAAAACCATGTAATCTTCACAATGATCCAGCTTTAATGGCCTTGGAATATATTCCTTCCATTGATATAGGGTCCAAATTTTCTTAATTTGAGGTTATATCTTCTATTTTCTCTTCAAGCACAAATAACATCTCCTCCCCAATCAAGATATACCCCTATGTTGTAGCCCCACCCACTCCCCCCTTCAGTATTCCATGGAATATTTTATTCCCTTAAACCTTATGAGTTGCAAGAAGAAGGGATTTTGGTCCCCTATTATTCCAGGTAGTCTTTTCTACTATTTATCATTATTTTTGTAGCATTCAGAGTGGGTGTAGTAATGTTCCTTTTTGAAAACTACCAAATCCAACTGTTGATAATGACTAATTCTAATACAGAATTGATAATGGGCTAAGAGTGGATTGGTTTTGATCACATCTTTTATTTGTTATCTTTGTTGATAATATGATATGTTGTGTCCATGTGGATTCTGAATATCATGGTTTTTTGTGTTCTCTCCCTAGTAATGGGTGATTTTTTATAACTATTGTTTTTTCCATTTGAATAATTGATGTAAATATAAATGTGATTAATCACATATACCCAGATAAGTTAAATGGATTCCCCATGATGAAAACCATTGTGTGATCACCCATACATTTAAATGTAGAATTTAAAGTTCATATTTGGCCAAATATGAATACACCTTGTTTGATATGTATGGCTATGTGTTGTTTTCTTTTGGGTTTTATGTCTTATGTAAGTTTTAGCGGTGGTTATTGTGGGATTTGTGTGTGGGGTGGAATTGGTGGTGTGATGTTATCTCATGTTGAGAGATTGATTTATTATGGAATGGATGTACTTTCTATGATGTGGAGATACATCCATAAGTTTATAGATTGTGGGGCTACAAAACATTTGTGTCATGATTTCAGGATTACGAGTGTGAAGGGTGAGGTGTTGTTTTGTTATGGAGCTGCTAGGTTTAGTTGTCATGATGTGTGTTGGGTATTTTCTTGTTGAAAGGATGTACATAGAGAAATTACCTATAAGAATAATAATAAAGGTGTCTAGGAAAAGTCGGTGTGTGCAGCGGGACTGCAATATAGTTTTTTTAATATTTATTTTTACGAATGGGTGTTAAAATAGATTCATTTACCTTTGTCCCTCTATCCTTATTTGTCTTTTTCAGTGGTTGGTGTGGTTTCATTGATATATTACATTTTTAGTGTTTGGTATTTTCCTAGATATGGATGAAATAAATAAATGAATGAAATGATAATGCAGAAAGAAAACTGAATATGTGGATTGGTTAGGGGGTATGTTTTGGTTGTGGCTGTTTTATGGTTTTGCATATAGGGATATCATAAAGGAGTCTATTTATGGGTGGGATGGTTGTATGTTTGGAATCACATAGGATGGGATGCGTTTTTGTTACCAATATGTATAAACTTGTAGTTACTCATGTTTTTTATATAGACCCATCCGTGTTGAGAACTATGCATCAAACACCCCCATTGTTATGGGGGAGGGGGGGTTCTTTCCCAACATCCCTATAGAAGGGTGGATGGATTCTTAATGACATTACCCTACTCAATATTCTTTTAATTAACTTCCCATTTGTTTTTAGGTAGGCTATAATTTCATGAGGTTTATTAACTTATTATCATATTGTTTGTATGAGAGCTAGTTTGTTTCCCATGTTTCATCAGGATGAGGAAACATTTTTTCGGGTGAGATATGCAGTGGGTGTGGTCTAGGCATCTATGCATAGGATATGTTTCGTTGTGGCCAATGTGTTTGTGGGTAGGATGTGTGTGTTTGTTCCCTCATTCTATACTGGTATGTTTTTTCAGTGGTTATTTTGGGAGAGTGTCTTAGCGTCAAGACATTGTATGTTAGGGATGAGTAGTTAACCAGGGAGAAGTGGTGTGGGGTACCCAAATATTGATGTTATAATTATATTAAATTACTAGATTTTTATTACTTGGTGACTATTCCTTTGTGAAGAAAGGTGGATAGTATAACTTGTTAGGTTCTTTTTGAGATCTTGATGTTTTATCAGGGAAGGAATTAGTTTTCTTCTCCCACTTTTGCACATGTGTCTATGGATTTTCCAACAGAGTATACTTGTATGATCACACAATGTGTATACAACTGTTTTTTGGTTTTGATGAAAATTATGCAGACCATGCTAGACCATACTAGCTTGGACATTATGGATGGTTGTTGTGTCACTGGATAGTATTATGTTGGCACTTACATGTAATTTTTGTTGTGCTTCTAGCATATTTACATTAAACATGAATATGGGATGAATTTTGTTTTTTTCTATATGTTGGTCCTCGAGTTGTTTTAGGTTGATATATCTAATATCTAGATCCTTTTTTGTTAAAAATGGTAATGCCTTCCATTTTGTATGAATTTTTACCTACCATTGGGGATATTCTCCAAACTGGGGCATATAGGAGGTGGGTCTCCCGGGTCATTATGATATATCTAATATCTAGATCCTTTTTTGTTAAAAATGGTAATACCTTCAATTTTTTATGAATTTTTACCTACCATTGGGGATATTCTCCAAACTGGGGAATATAGGAGGTGGGTCGCCTGGGTCATTATCTCTACTTTATCTTGAGGAAGGAAGGTCTTGAAATATTTCTATCACTTCCCTCATCATGAAAAAGGTAGTTCATGACAGAATGGTATTAGTGGTTGATGGTTGATAGATAGGATAGATATTGGAGTTAGGAACAAAGATGATTTCTTGGTTTGGTATGGAAACAATGCTAGGTGATCGTGGTTAGTTACATTGGTTAGGGAAGACTAGATAGTACAAGGTATTTTATAGTAGCCATGATATTATGCAAGGACTTTCAGCTCACCAAATGGCCGAGTGAGGGTACATCGATTGTGGGGTAGAGTCCCTATGAATGGTAATCTCGTCATGATTAATTTTGTTCTTATTTTTTGGTTGTTTTTGAGAAATTAAAATAAACCTTGAGTTAAAATGAATCCTAAATAAATTTTATACCACTCGGGCATATGAGTTCTTTATTTTCCATTCATCTATAGATCTTAGACATCAACAACATGTTGTACGAGTAGTGGAGGGTCAACAAGCAAACTTGGTTGACTAGAGGATGGTCAATATGGTGGAGGAGGATAATTAGTGGAGGAGAATGATTCATGATTTCTAGTGGAAGACTATGGGAAGGAATGGGGGATATGTCTCGTACATGGAGATTGAGAGTTGGCTTAAGAAGATGGTGATCACTCTAGATTATTCTAGGCACCTATAGAGTACTGAGTTCCTCTAGAATTGTTCTAAATAACGATAGAAGCACATTAGTGGTGGAATCTTTTCCTCAGGGATAGGAAGGAGACTGATGTTTTGTGGGCTTACTTTGAGGAGTTCCAGGTGGATTTCCTTTCTTCCATGATGAAAGACGCAAAGAGGCAGGATCTAATCTCCCTCCAGCAAGGGTGTATTTTGGAGAGGGAATAAGGGATCTAGTTCATGGATCTTCAATTTTTTTCTTCAGATCTCTTTCCGAATAAGGATTCTAGGGTGAGGCACATAGAAGAGGCACTTTGTCCTTCTCTTCTGTATGTGGTTACTCCCTTCACCCTAAAGACATACTTAGAGGTCGAAATTATCCTGAGGAAGTGAAAAGGAAGCACTCACGAGGAGGAATTCCATGAAATGTAAGAAATACATTCTCTTAAAAGGGTAAGTCTATCACTAGAATGTCCCCAGAGTTAGGTCCTTTCCGGTTTTGGCTAGCAGGGAGTCGACCCTAGCAGTTTTAGTTCTGCCACAATGAGACTCTCCCTTTTCTCATGGGTGTGAAGACAAGTAGTTTTTTTCTTGAAGACACCATAAAAACCCTTATAGATAATCCCTAACACGAGCTATGTATGGTGGAGGTGGGAAGGTCCAGCACACACTTTAGCAGCAGTTTTCATCCATGCCTTTCCAACAATAGTGATAGCAGGCCCCTCCTCCACTAAGGCCAGATGGGGTCTGAGGAGGCTAACCTAAGGGTACTTTTAAGGGACCTTGACCACGACATCATTAGGGAGGTGACTGACAATCATGGGGGTAGAGAATCTAGGTGTGGGTAATTACACACCTCATAGGCAGTAGTTCCAGTTAGACTAGAGATTGATTGAGGTATGACCATTTTTTTAGTATGATTCCTTCTGCCTTGTTATAATATAGTTCTTTACAATTCTTTATTGAACCCAGTCTCTCCCATGCCATAGGACTAGAAATAGATAGACTTCTTATTCCCCTGGTGTTGATTACACCAGTAAGAGTTAATACAAGATTGATTGATGTTTCCAGGGATGTAAACTAATGTTGGGGATGAATTAGCCAAGTGAGGATCTCTTTTTGCTAAAGATTCAGCCATACAATGTCATCCTTGGAATTGACTGGTTGTTTCAGTGCATTATTTTATTTAATGTTCCCGAAGAAGATTCGTTTTTTAAAATGTGGAAGTCTAGTAGGTAGAATTCATTGGTGAGATTAGCTATTAGTTGGGCAGCCAACGTAAGGAGCCACTTATTTACTTGTTAGGTGATCAGTCAATTTTATAGATGGATGCTGAGATGGTGGAGGATAAAGTAGTTTTTAGACTTTTTTTTGGATTCTTTACCTAAGGGGATCATGAAACTAACCCCTCGAAGCGATGTTGTGTATGGGATTATCTTAAAACCTGATGAAATCTCGATTTTGATAGTTCATTATCAGATAGAGAAATCTTACCTATGGTATTTGAAGATTCAGAGTGATTATATGATGAAGAAGGGTTTCATATAATCTAGTGTGCCATGGTGGGGCAATCTCATCTTATTTTTGAAGAATGAAGAAGGTAGTATGAGGCTACTCATAGACTATAGAAGGCTAAATCAGGTAACGATCAAAAAACGGTTACCCCTCCCAATGATATATGATCTTTTCAACCAGTTGAGTGGAGTGAGTTGGATTTCCATGATTGATTGGTGGTCTAGATATCACCAGTTTAGGTTGAAGGAGGGAGACATCCCATATATTACTTTCAGGGGTATGTATGGGAAAAATGAGTTTGTTCTTATGTTTTTCAGTGTTACAAACACACCAGCTATGTTCATAGGGCCTATGAACTACATATTTCATTAGTTCATAGACCGGTTCATAATCATATTCATTGATTACATCCTGATATAGTTATAGGGGGAGAAAACCGAGAATCTTAGGACTGTCTTAGAGGTCCTTCGGCACCAACAACTCAATGAAAAGATGTACATGCGCATGTTTTGGACACATGAGGTTAACTTCCTTAGGCATGTGGTGTCTTAACAGGGTGTAATAGTGGATTTGTCGAAGGTTAAGGTAGTTGTTTCTTATGAATCACCAAAGAATGTGGAAGTGGTTCATTGTTTTCTTGGACTGGATGGCTACAACATATATTTTTACATAATTTCTCTTAGGTAGAATCTATGTTAATGTATCTTATGAGAATATTCCAAGACATTGTGTGGAGTGAGAATTGTTAGGTATATTTTTTATATCTAAACGGTATGATGGTAAACTCTCTAGTGATCAGGTTTCTAGTAGAAGGGGTGATGTTTGAGGTGTTTTGTGATACATACATCCTGGGATTGGGTTGTTTGATGATGCATTAGTGGGGAGTGATCTCTTATTGGTCTAGGAAATTGCATCCCCATGAACATAACTATGTGACCCATGACCTCAAAGTAGCAGTGGTTATGTTCACACTAAATATTTGGTGACATTACCACATTGAGGATTTCTTTTATTTCTTCATAAATCCCATGAGATTGAGGTACAACTTTTCCAAGTGAGACCTGAACATGTGACAATAGGGGGTGATGATGTTTCTCAAGGATTACGATTTTAAGATCTCCTAAACGTCAGGGAATGGGAAATTTTGGGACAATGATTTTAGATAGAAGTCACAAAAGGATGTTGTTTGGAAATCTACAGATTATTAGAGGGAAATGGAGGAGTTTTTCCTTGTACATTGGTGTAGGAATGGATGGTGGGAGATGCTTATTTTTTTAGATGTTAGTGTGGTCATATCATAGGCAGAAGGAGGAGGTGTCACAGTTGGGAGACTCTGAGGCTGAGCTCAAGTGTGATCACATTGACTAGGGTGATGATTTAGAGGGATAGTTAGTTGATGGTATGAATCAAATGTGGTTATATAGGAAGTTGTTTTTTCCAATGTAAATTCATGAGGAAGTTATTCTTGAGAATCATATATCACCCCTAGAGGTACACCTATGTGTTTCCAAGATGTGTTGGGTATTGAGATAACAGTGCTAGTGGCCCAGGATTAATCATTCTATGGCTGAGTTTGTGGAAAAGTGCTAAGTGTGCCTATATGTTAATGTTATTACCTTATTTATGGTGGTTTGAAATAGACCTAGATGTCTCTAGAAGAAGTGGAATGAAAACTCAATGTATTTTTTCCCAAGATTACCTATGGATCAGAGAGGATGTGATCAAGGAGTCGAGCGCGCTGGATGCCTTAATAAGAATGTATGTGGATGAGGTGGTGAAAATGTATGGAGTAATGAAGTCCATTGTCTAATATTGGGATACACATTTAACATTTTGAGTCTAGAGGGGATTTCAGCATTCCTTTGGCCCACCATTTAGGACATAGCATTGCCTTCCACCCTATGATACATTGGAAAACAAGGTGGACTGACCAAATGTTGGAAGACATGCAGCGAGCATGTGTCATGCATTTTGGTGGGTCATGGGAGTGAAATTATGCCTTGGTAGAGTTTTCATACAATAATTGTATCAATATTTTATTTTCATTATTCCATTTGAGGCCTTGTGTGGGAGGTTATGTTGTTCACCCTTGTGCTGGACAGAAGTTGGGGAGGCCGCTGTTCTTGTTCAAGACATGGGGTAGTGTATGACAGAGATGGTGTAGCTTATCCATGCTAGGATGATGGTTGAAAAAGAACAGAAAAATGTGTACACTTATCATAGGAGAATGAATTTATAGTTCGAGGTTTGGGACCACATATTCTTTGATTTTTCCCCTCGTTGAGGGCAGTAGAGATTCAGTAAAGGAAACAAGAGTTCTCCCTGATTCATCAGTCCTTTTTGGTGTTTTAGGAAGTATTTGAGAGGAGGAATATTAGTTAGATTTTCCACATTATTTGGGGAGGTTCCACAATGTCTTTTGTGTCTCCCATATTCTTCAGTATCTACATGATGTCCCCCATTTCATTGATATGGGAGAATTGGATACCGATGATGGAAAAAAATTAGTAGAGAAACTAGTGGAGATCCAGGATCATCAGGATAATGTGTTGTGTGGATATACCATTCCTTTTTTTACATGTGGTGGAGGCATGGGGCCTAGAGGAGAGTACATGGGATCCAGAGTTGCAGATGTGTTCCCAGTACCTGTGTTGTTTTGATTATTTTTCATGGGTTTTTCTTACGGATGTAATGATTGGACCTTGATCTTTATGATATGATCTATTTCAATATTATGTGATGTGTGATAAATAATTGTTGTATGAGGAGTGTAGGACCTGATCCCTAATCAATATTCATAAATATATATGCAATTAAACTGATAAGGACAAGTCAGTACTGCCCAATACAGATAGAATCGTGATATGGGGGGAAGGAATTCCCTGATTCACTACTTTTAGGTGGTTTGATAGGTGGTACTTGTTTCAGAGATCTTGAGATATTTTGGTTTTCCATTTGTGGGAGTATGTATTATGGGATTTTGATGTTTCACTCCAGAAATAGAAGGCATGTTTTCCGTAATAGGTATCCTAAAATGTGGTTGTTCGGACCCCTCATTCTTCTTAGTTTGGTTTTGAATTCTCGAGGGTGAGAATAGTTTAATATGTATCTGATTTAGTGGCCCAGACCCCAGTGGTCCATTACATTTTCAATCTCGATTGTATAAAGTGTTCTATGTGTTAATGACAACTCATTTCCCGAGTTTTACAAATTTCTAGTTTTCCCATTTTTTCTAGTTTCACCACTCATAAATTTTATTTAATGAAAACCAAGAATAAATCCTTGTATGGGAGTTTATAATGTGGTTTCAAATGTTATTAATTATATATTTAATAATTTAATTCTAATTTTACATTAATATATTCAAACCGCGTGATCTTGTCCATGATCTAGCCTTAATGGCCATGGAACAGTTTTCTTTCATTGATATTAGATCTGACTTTTCTAAAGACAATTTCTGATCTTCTCTTTCCTCTTGGATCTTGGAGAACATATCTTATAGAGAAGTGTCTTGTTCTCATTCTATTTCCCCCCACCCTTTGGGTTTTCATGGATTCTCCTGCTCATGCAACCCCTCTGTTTTTGTGCCAGAAGTATTTATGGTCACCTATTGTTCCATGTATGGATTTATATTATCTCTCTTTAATTTTGAAGCATACGTGGTGGGATTATTTTTGTCCTTTGGTGAAAATAACTGAATCCAACTATTATCAATGATAAATTATAATACATACTTGATAGTAGAATGGGGGTGGATTTTTGTTTATTTCATGTTTTATTTGTAATCATTATTGATGACGTGATTGGTTGTGGAAATGTGGATTCTAAAAATCACTTCCATTGGTAATATTTTCTTATTAATGAGTTATTATTTATTAATATTATTTCTTCCATGTAAATAATGTTTATAATTATCAATATTATTAATCATGCAAACCCATTTAAATGAAATGGCTTCCCCTGAATAAAAATACTTGTGGGATAACCCCTATATATCAATGTGAAACTTAATGCATAGTGTTTGCCTAAATTAATACACATTTTTTAATAAGTGTGTCGATGTTTTGTGTTCTTTTGGGTTTTTTTTCATGTTTTGGTTTTAGTGGTGGTTGAAGTGGGCTTTGGGTATGGGGTGGAATGGGTTTTGTGATGGTAGCTCAGGCTAAGGGATTGATTTATTGTGGAATTGATGACTATGTTATGTTATGGGACTACATTTGGGAAGTGGTTTGGAAGTGGGGTTTCATGATGACTGTGTCATGATTCTATGTTAATGGGATTGTTGGGTGTGGTGTTGTTGTGTTCAGGGGATGCTGTGTTTAGTTTTGATGAGGTGTCTTAGGGAAATTCTTGTTGAAATGAAGGACATGAGGGATTTCCATGAATAATGATGGTAGAGGTTTCTAGGGAAAAGGGTGTGTGATATTAGATTGTAAGCTAGATGTTATCTATTTATTTTTATAAACATGTATTAAAATGGATTCATCTAACTTGTCCCCTCTATTTATTTAACTTTGGCATTGGTTGGTGTGGTTTCTTCACTTTATAATGATTTTACTGATTGGTAGTTTCTTGGTTTGGGATATAGTAAAAAATGTCTAGAATGTTAATGCACAAAGAAAACTAATTATGTGAACTTTCTAGGGGTACATTTTATTAGTGTTAGATGTGTGGTTGTTCATTTAGGGTTAGAATTAAGGGGAATTTTAATTTTTGGGATGGTAGTATGTTTGGAACCCCAATATATGGGATGAGTATTTTTAACCTATATGTATAAACATGTAATCCCATATGTTTTCTATATGTACCTACCTTGGTTGAGCACTATGTGCTGAACACGCCCATTGTTATGCGAGAGGGTGTTTTTCCCGACATCCCAGTTGGAGGATTTATGGCTAGTTACTGACATTACCAAACTCCATATTCTATGCATTTATCTCCCTAGAGTTTTCATACAAGATTTAATGGCTTTAATTTCATTACCAGATTTATGGTATTTGTTGTGAGATAGGGGGTCTCTTTCCCTTGTGTCTTTAGGTTGAGGCCTAGATGTTTTCGAGTGAGATGTGTGGTTTTTGTGTACTAGATTTCCGTGGGTTGTATATTTGTGGTTGTGGCCCAGGTTTTTGTCGTCGGTATGTGTTTTGTTGTGGAATAGGTTTGTTAAGTTATATTGTGATAGTGGGGCTTATGCAGGGGCATTGTTGCATGTGAACATTCTCCTTTTGGGATGAGCAGTTTACCAGTGCGAGGTAGTGCATGGTTCCCAAATACTGATCCACTTATTATAGTACATTACTTGATTTGTGTTACTTGGTGTCTTTACCTTGGTGAGGCTAGGTGGATAATATACCCCATTAGGTGCTTTCAGAGATTTTATTTTTTTTCATGGGGGAAATATTATTATTCTCCCACCTCTGCACTGGTGACTTTGTATTTTTCTAATGAGTATTCTTGTATGGTCAACCTACGTATATAATTTTTTTTATGTTTCCAGGGATATTACACAGATCGGGATGGACCATACTAGCTAGAACATTGGGGACAGTTGTTGTGTCACTGCTTAGTTTTAGTTTCGTACTTACTTGGAGTTTTCATTGAATTTCATGGAGTTTTACATTAAAAATGCATATGATATGAATTTTGGGTTCTTTATATATTTTTTTCTTGGACTTGTTTGAGGTTGATACATCTTATATCCCGACCCTATTCTCATTTAAAATGTTAATTCCTCCCATCATGTATGAATGTTTATCTACCCTTGGTGTTAGTCGCCACCATGGGGCCAAATGGAGGTGAGACTCAGGGGTCGTTATCTCTCATTCATAATGAGTAATGAAGGTGTCCTTATCTTTTTATCACTTCCCTTATCTTGAATAAGGCATATTGTGATAATATAAATCATTCAAAACCATCTCTATGCACCACCTAAAGAAGATACATGCTTGGAAAATCTCACGTAATATGTCTAAAAATAAAATTATGGAAACCTTCAGATTATACATGAAAAAAATCAGGATAGGATACTCACATGATATAATATGTGTCAGTATGAATGACATATGATAATTAGAATATTATCATGAAAATAATTCATGTATGGGGTTCACATGATATGTGTCCCCACGCACCTTCTAGTATGTGTCCTGCCTAGAACCATGATTTTGAACAATGTAGTACTACATAATGTGTAATGGAACTACATGAATTTTCATAGAGAAAAAACTGATGAATGTATGAGGCCAATGTCATGGGTTTGATGGGTGAAAACATCAAACATGAAAAATATCATTACAAAAGGCCAGAAATTCCCAAATGGGTCACACCATGGTGATCCTCATGGAATAACCCTCATGATAGGCTAATCACGTACCCAAATTAGATTCCAATTAAAAAATCTCATTTCACCGCACCACACTCATATGATATTATGTGGATCTAAGCCATGATTCGGAATTAAATACCTGATATTGTCCATGAAACGTTTTCCTCAACATCAAGGCCACAATGTTGTAGATGGTGTGTCCATTAGACCAAGTATAAAAAAAGATAAGTAATATATAAGATTCTTTAATAATAATAATAATATTATTATTATTGGGTGCATCATGATCCTAATAAAAAAATAAAAAAATATATCAGACATTGTTCTTGAATCAATCATCATAATTTCATGATCAGAATGCCACAAACAAATCATTAATCTAACTCTAGATGATTATGTTATATTGGAATCATTATTTATGCAACAGAAAAATAATATATTATATTATTGTTAATATTATTATTTTTAATTCTATTAAGGAGGGATGAGAAGCTCAATCCACCCCTAAACCACATCCATGTATAAACAAGGTGGTTCTTGCTATGATTTTTTCATCCATTATTCAAGGGAGAGGAACATACCACTTCATGCATACATGAGCCATGATCACCATCATTACTTTAATTAATAATAACAATTAAGAGATAATATTATTACCATCAGGTCATAATTATTATATATTTAAATCAATCTAGATAAACTCCTCGTGAATCATACAACAACCCATCCTTCATGTGTGTTGCCTCCTCCATCAAGAAGATTCTTTTATTTTAAATATCTTTTTTTATTAAAAAATGTAATATTTTTTTAAAAAAGTTTAATACAATTTATATTTATAAAATCTTAACCAATTATATTTTTTAACCATATAATTTTTAAAATGATATTATTGTTATTAAAATTAATAATAACTCTCGTCTCATTGACCACGTCTAAAAAACTCATCAGAAATCCAGGTCCAAGCACCTTCATTCCAATGTTGAGTGGACTCTGATGAGAGACCACATTCATGGATCTGTGGTATAATATGTCAACACTACACATCATCTAGGAATATGTAGATCACTGATCAAATCAAAAACAACCTTCGATCAATCATCATCCTCGTTGTACCTCATTTACATCCATGATCATGAACCCTCACCTACTGTATCAAAATGATCTGAAAAAAGCGCCATCATTTTCATTCACCAATCCATCAAAAACCATCTATTATATATCATTAATTATTCCACAATGAATATGTGGGTAATATTACACATGAAACATCCCGAGAAAAGTCTAACTATGGCCCCACATGCTAATGGTGATGAACGCGGCAATTAAATATAAGACAATCCAAAAAAAGGTGAACAATCATTGAATGAGTTTTTTCATTCCATGTATTAAAAAAGAGGATGATAAAATGTGAAATAAATGATAAATTATTCCATATCAAGATAATCAGTAAATAATGGGGCTCATGTGAAGCATATTTTCCCAAAATCAAAATAAGATAAAATTCATGTTGAATATTTTAATGTAAAGAGAAAATCTCAAAAATGATGTTCCCTTCCTTGATTATGAATTGATGGACGGTGGAGAAAACATCTTTCAATGATGAGGGTTATGACCCCAATTAATTATTCTTTAATATCACATTTATCCTCAATCTGTTCATCATTCTTAATTCCATGGTTATCTGCTGATGAATAATGATATCCTATACCTATAAAATCTAGCATGGGTTATGTAGAAAAACCTTTAAAACGTTTTCATAAGTGGTTACTTATAAATGATTAAATTTAATCATTTAATAATATTTGATAAATATTATATTTTTTCTTTTAAAAATAATTAATTATAAACTTCTGTATTATCTAAACACCAAGTGACTATTAACATTAAGTTGGTCCAAGGGTAAACCCCATGCTCCAAAATCCATGGTCTCACATTTGAAATTCTAAACGTTTTTTTTCAAGATATTCTATTTTTTATGAAAAAATGAACGTGTGAAACAAACTAAATTTAAGGATACCAAAAAATAAATTAGTTGATAACTAGGCCTTAGAATCATGTTCTATTTAGGTTCCTAGCTCTAAAAATTATTTCTAAAAATATTCCAAAGTTAAAGAAGACAAATAATGAGTCTCTAAGACTTTCATTGATGGTAATGATAAAGATTCCAAAAAATTTAATAGATGATGGTTGTGAAATATTATCATGAAAAAATATTGGAAGTAAAATTGATTTTCTGACCATAGTGAAAGAGAATTTACCAGAATATTCACTCATAATATGGAATAAAAGTGTGAGGGATGAAATAATAATAATAGGAAGCATTAAAAATCAACGATGTGAGTTGAGTAAACATAATTTACCAACAACTTTGTATCATTTTAATTGAAATACAATTAAATAATTTAAAAAATAAATTTTCATACCACAATATATGAATTAATATGGAAATAAATTTTCATTATTCAATAATCAAATCAAATAGGAGATATCATGGGGCACAAGATGAAACATGTCTCAATAAATTCAATTCGATATAAAGAACACCTTTCCTTACATTTCATATTAATAATATTTTTTATAAACACCCTTATGTAAAAAACAAATATCTTAATATATAATTATAGAACCATATTCATAACAATAAAATTTATAAACATTCATTTTTTGTTATTCTATATCATTTTATTATTTAGTTATTGTTTATTTAAACATCAGATATGAATAGTCCTTATTATATTGATTTAGTTTTATAGTATTAGTGTTTTTCATTATTACTTTCCAAAATATCATTATTCAGTGATATAACATGGTATGTTAATGGATTCATTATCATTATTTTTAATTTCATTATTCTATTTTATTGGTGTTTTGGTTATAATCCTTGATGATGTAATCTAATTTATTCAAGATAATATGATTCATAGTTAACGAAGGGTTCCATCATAAAAAATGAAAAAAAAATTTATTAATATTATAAAATCAATATTAACACGTTATTTACTCATTTTTATATTTTATAATCTGAAGCTAAATTCCCAGGCTCATGCACGATATATCTTTGTAGCATTGTTCAGCCTGCTGGTTAAACTAACCAAAATGGAAACTTACAATAAATAATGGATGCTTATAAATTGATTTATATATAATATCTACACAATATAAAAATTTATCATATACAATTTTTATTATAGTGATATATAATAATTTAAATAAATTAGTAAAAAAATATAATATATGTTTTTATTATAGAATATGAATAAATATATTTCCCTCTTCTTACCTTTTTTTACCTATTCCACATACAATAGTATTTTATTACTCATAATTATGATATGATTTTAAATTTTGCTCAACATAATGTTAAAATTTTCATATAATAAAAATTTAACCATTAGATACAATAATAGTACCATCCATGAAATGTAGTAAGGAATGTCATAATACACAGTTCCATGGAGGCAGTTGTTTGCACATAATCATGGATGATGATTTTATTTTCCATAGAAAAGAGAAAATGAGTAATACAAATTATCTTTTAAGAATTTAAAATATGATATAAATATTGAAGATATTAATTAAATTCATCATTAAGAAAATTAGTGTATGGTTGATAATGAAAATGAATAATGATACTTCCAATGGGTGATAGTTTGAATAGTATCAAAAACTATCATTTTTTCATGAAGTGTAAATGAATATTGAGGTTAATATTTTTCCCAACAAAATAATAAAATTATTTATACTAAATATGAAATTTTATTAATCATGGAATTATTAAAATCATTATGTAATTTATATGATAGGAATTATTATTAATTAGGGTAAATTTGTACATGCATTGAGGGCATAGGGTTTTCCAAGGAGGATTCATTAGAAAGAGAGCGATTAATATAAAAAATGTTGATATGAAGATGAAAATAGTGAACTAAAATACATGGGGAAGTAACAGGGAATGTTTTTCATGATGAATTTAATGTTTTTAGGAATATTTAAAGGGGTGGTAGGAAGATACTATTATTATAGGTTAAAATGGATTTTTTTAATTTATAAATTAATCAGATTACAGAACATGTTATGAAAGATTAGTTGATATAAAATTTAATATAATAGAATATACGATGATATATGTTATCTAATATATCAATAAAATAAATATCAAAATGTTTTAATCACATTCCTAATATATTTATTACTATTACCAATTTAGATTTTATCTCGGTAAGTTGGTTTCAATTAAGTATTTTATCCTTGCTTCCAAAAAATAATAAATAACCTATAATTATAATTTGAAATAAATTTTTATATAATATGTTATTTTTAACACCCCAAGCTTCCACGGTATGTTTCCCTTTGAATTATGCAGTAGCTTGCATTGTACGCAGCATCGAGTTTAACACACCACGACCAATCAATGTAGCCGTTATGAATAGTTATACCCAATTTTTGATATTTTATAAATATTATTTTTCAAAATGGCCTTAATTTTTGGATTCATAATATCAAAAATAGCATAGGGTAATTTTTTTTGTATTTTTAAGAAAACATTCAATTTTTGATGAATAGTGAAAAACACAGCATTATTATTTAAAATTGACTTTTTATTTAAGTAATTAGTTACTATATATAAATTTATTTTTGGTTTAAATTGGTACAGAATACCTATATATTTTCAATTTAATTAATTGGAGTCGTTTTATAATAAGTTTAGATATATAAAATTTTATTGAACTTTTTGCTATCTTTTACCCATGTTCTAGGAGCATTTGAAAATTTTCATATAACATAATTCTACCGCTTCTGTGAGTTGAATTGAAAAAAATTTGGAGACAAGGTTAACATCAGTATGTAAAATTTCGTTCAATAATATGACAATAATTTTTGGGCAATAGTATCTTTTGACTTATTTACCACAGTTAAAAGTATATAGGGTAATTAAGGGTAAAAATGATATAATAATTACCCTAACACATGTTCTAATTAAATTGGATAAGTGTAATTCGGCCGATAAAGACATTAAGAATAAAATATGACCCCCTTTAGTCCACTTGGATTGGATTATGAAATTTATTATTATTTTATTTAATGAAGAGTTAAAAGAGTTAAATTCAAAGTTTAATAACTAAACAATTATTAATTTAGGGTAACAAAAAATATAAATTCAACTAAAAATATTGCTTATAAAGATAAAAACATTTCCTACATAATGATATTATATTCATAATTTTTAGTCATTAAATAATTTAAATTATTTATGACACAATGATGATGTAGTAATTACCTTATTAATGAATGTTTAAAATAAATGACATTATAAATACCCAAATTGGTGTAATTTGAGATTTTTGAGGAATTACACTAATTTTATAGTTTTATATGACATTTTATGGTTTATTAAATAATTTATTTTAAGTAATCATGCTGTTATGATTTTCAAAAAGGCCAAATACTAAATAGTGTCAAAATTGACATAATTGAGTTTTAAAAAAAATACTATATTAATAATTGATATAATATTCTTAAAAATCTAGTTTTCAGAAAAAGGACTTAGATAAGGTTATATATATTAATAATGAAATACATTGGGTTCACTTTTCTTATTATAGTATGTACATTAACAATATAATATAAAAATACAAAGAGACATGGTAAATGTCAAACTATTTATGTAAGAGTTAAATCTAAAAGATAAGGTTTATATGGTGACCTAAACCTATATAAAAACTATTATTTGAGATTTTTTCTACCCACCCTTACCTTATCCTAGAATTAAATCATTTTGGAGCCATTATAAACCAAAAATTATTTTATTATAAAATAATATTTCAAGATTTTCCTAAAGTGACCCACACCTCTCTTATAAAAGGGTACATCACCTTCAATTAATTTCACATCTACAAAAACATTTGGATCGAACAAACCCTACCCAAGTATCCTCCCAAATTTATTCAAATCAACCTATATTCCTTACTCTGATTAGAAGGCCAACCTAATGATCCCTTTTGATCAACTAAAAAAGAAACAACCGAAGAAGAGGTAATAATTTCACCACCCTCTTTCAAGTTCTTTTCTTCTTCCACATCATCTTTTTTGTTCCATACCAAAATAATAACTGAAGTACCACCTTCATACTTTGATGTTATTATAAATATGGTCCTACCATATTTATTTTTCTATCCATACTATAAATGAAAAAGTCACCATACATGGGTACGTACGGCTTACCGTCTCCACGCCATATTGTAGTTTTTTATTCAAACACATCATTAATTGGATGGGTATAATAATGAGTATAACTGATTTAAATAATATATATATCATTTTAATGATTCTTTATATATGATACACCATCCAATTAAATGTGATTGTATCATTAATATAACGATATTGTCGCTCATTCGTACATACAGATTACCGTCACCATGAACGCAATGAGATTCATTCCCCATCGTAATCATTCAAGAATATTTTTCATTTTATGACTAAAAATAATGATTAAGAACATAATATCATTTCGTAAATGAATAAAATAAATCATAACCAAAACAAAAATATCTTACATAACCAATCTTATAAAGGAAAATGAATCAATTAACACCTGAAACAATGATACTACTAAAATATTATTAACAAAGCAATATTAGAAGATCATATATTATATCATATTTATTTATATAGTTCTTGTATAATTTAATTACAGTGATTTAACTATTATACAAGAGGTTAACATACCATTTACCAAGGAAAAGTACAAGGTAATGGTTAATTCTAATATCTTTTTTTATCTAAGGTTGTTAATACATAAGTATCTACTGGGACCTCTTTATCATCCACATCTATGTTCTCTTAAAAATGTAATTCAATTTTTTTTACTATTTAATAAACTATGGGTTAAAGTCATTTATACCATTATTCTATCACATATGTATTGAAATTAATCTTTCTGTCATGTTCCAACGAAGGTAATTTATGAACATTTTGACAAAATTATAGTAAGAATGGTTTTTAACATATATGGTGGGTGTGGATATTTTCCTCCATTATAACATCATCAAAGATTCTCGTACATGTTTATAATAATATTTTCAAAATAAATGTTTTTCTATTATAACTATGTGACTTTTAAATTATTTAAATATAGAAAGAGGTATTTATTTCAAATTGTTATCATTTCATCTATGTCAACATCATTTGATGGATTTTAAACTTGTTTGATATGGATTTATTATTATAAAAATCATTAATATTGTATTTAATGTTTTGTGATATTCATGACTATGGATATGATATTTTTATACCATTCATGGTTTATTGTTATAGTATTAACATTTCAGATGATAGTTTTAATACGAATGTTTTTGTTATGTTAAAACCTTTTCATATATAGAATGCGTTGGACATAGTAAGTGACTAGATGTGCCCACTATAGATACCTGATGTATTAGTAGGTCTCATTAGAAAAACTAGTGTCTTGGAATAAGTCCCTGACAAAATATTATCTTTACTCTTGGCACAAGGCCTTGAATATGTGGTTATGAAGTATGGAATAATGCATTCCATTATTATGAAATTGGCTAGTGATATTGCATGTGATTATTCGAATAGTAGAATATCTATGTGAATAAGTAAATGGAATTATTTGATTTATATTGGCCATATTATATATAATTTTATGTTTAAAAGTATTATGTTTTAGTCTAATACATTTCCTTAAATGTGTATGCTTATTTATGAAAGTTTCTGATATATTGTTATCCTTACTGAGAAACTAAGCTCACCCCATTCTATGTTTTATTTTTCCCATAATAAAAAAATTATATTATTACTGAATTTCAGGGATAGACTAAGGGATATGAATGTGGTCAATGGTGACAATTTTGTTGTTTGTTTTTATTATATAATGTAATGTAAAACTTATGAATCTATCTAGTACTTCCAGAACTACTAAAATAATCATTGTTTTGGGATTTGATCCCTTGTGATCATGAAAATGTCATGTAATAATGCACTGACTCTGGGTAATAGGGGTTGGGGTGTTATAGTTGGTATCAAATAAAGTTTAGTACAACCATTAGAAGTTAGATTTAGGAAAACTCTAATTTGAGAACATTATCCAAAGACAGACTTTTTGGATTAGAATTGAAGAACTTCGTAAAAATTTGGTAATGAAGATATTTTCTGAGTTTTCCAAGAAATACACCACTTTCTGGATACGAACAGGTAGAGGAAGCTCTAGAACGGATTTACCTAGGGGTAAAACCTGAAAATATATCTTTGAGGTAGAGTCGAATGAGAATAGGTGCACGACAACAGGCCTTGTTGCACTCTTGGTAACAACACTCATAGGAGATATGTTTATGACAATTAAAATTTTCTTTACAAAGAATTATGAATGATTTTAGAGTATATACCTCTTCAATGAATACATTTTTATTATTATGGATTATATCTATAAACTATTCAATTTATGTTAACTGTTTTACATGTTTGGAATTATGTATTGTGGTTCATAAACTATTCTAGTGTATGCCATTTTTGAGAAATGGCACCCAGTGGAAGGAATGGAAACCGTATCAACACATGTAATCCATGTATGGATTTCCCTCCTACTCAAGATAATTATATTGGATCTGGTGATGTAACTAGTGCTGATCAGCTTATTAGCATACTAGGACAACTCCCTCAAGTTATGAGTAATAACCTTACCTGTATGGAGCACCCTAATCCACAATGTGGATGATCAAAATTAGACCACTTCATGAGGAAAAAACCACAAACATTCAATGGGAGTACAAATCCATTTTTAGCTGAGCAATTGATAAGTTCCTTAAAAAATTATTTTGTGCATTGGAGAGTAGCGAAAGGGAAAAGTTTTTCATGGATGTTTATAGCCTCACAGGAGATGCAGATCAATGGTGGTCATTAATACAAAACACAATGGAAGATGAAGAAGTATCAAACGTCTAATTTAGAGAGTTTAAAAATATTTTCTTATAAAAATACTTCTCCCGTGACCATCGAGCAGATATAGAAAGGCAATTTATGACTCTAATGAAAAAGGAGGATGATAATGTCACAATTTATTAGGATAGCATTACAAGGTTAGTAGGGCAGGCAAAAGATTAAATTTGTAACCCAATGAGTAATATTGATTGATTATTCGATGGGTTAAAACCATTTCTCCATCGATCAACAGTATCAAAATCGTTCTTATCATATGAAGATATTGTCTCATGTGCTATCAAGATAGAAAATTAATTCTCTAAGACATCATCTTTAATGTAAACCAAGCGAAAAAGAGATCTGTTGAACACTCTAGAAATGGAAATAAGGGAAATAATGAAGAAGTTGAATATCCATCCTACGGTAAATGTGGGATGAAAAACCCCTGTGCATTCTAGAAGGGAATAGTAGTCTGTTACAAGTGTGGTGAAAAAGGCCACCAAGATCATGATTGCAAGAAGAATAAAGAGTGTTTCAATGTTGAATGATAAAATTGTTGATAAAATGGGAATTATGCCAACAAATTTCATAATCTCTAAGGGATATTAACTCATAAATGGACAAAGGGAGTAAGTCCAAGCTTATGCAATCACTACTGCTGAGGTTGAAGCTCCGAAAGATGTGGTGGCAGGTAACATAATAGTTTCCTCAAGTTAAACCAATTCTTTATTTGATTTTGGATAATCACAAGGTTTCATATCATCCAATTTTGATAAGAAAATTAGATATTTTCAATTTCACAAAACAATGGAGTTGTCAGTCAAAACTCCTTCCCGAAGTAAAATTGCAATAATGTTTTATGAATAAATTCCCATTAGGGCATATAAATGTCCTTTATCTGCTGATCTCATCATCATACCCACTATTGAATTTGATATAATCCTTGGAATCGATTTGATTTTAAAACATGTTGTGAAAATTTATTGTAAGAAGAAGAAGGTTACAATTTTCGATGATGATAAGGAGTAACTTATCTTTTTAGTAAAAACGTCACCACATGATTATTATCTAGATCCACCCCCAATTGCCCTACTAAATTAAATTATTAGGGAGGAAGATAATGAAATAACAATGGATGAGGAAAATAATGTTCAAATAGAGGACGTACCTATTGTTCAAGAATATGTTGATGTTTTTCTAGTGGATTTACCTAGACATCCTCGAGAACGAGAAATTGAGTCTTCCATTGATTTAATTCAAGGTTCAAGGACCATATAGAAGACCCCTTATATAATGGACACTGTGGAATTAGAGGAACTAAAAAACAACTAAAGGAATTAAGTAACTTGGGATTTATTCACCCTAGTGTTTCTCTATGGGGAGCCCCTTTCCTTTTTGTTAAGAAGGAAGAAATATCTATAAGGTTGTGCATTGATTATAGGGAGATCAATGCTATATCAATAAAGAATAAGTATCCCTTACCTCGTATTGATGATTTATTCGACCAAATTCATGGATATCAATATTTTTCAAAGATTGAACATCTATCCGGATATCATCTGTTGTGTGTGAAGAAGGAAGACATTCTGAAAACAGTATTTCGAGACAACTACGGGAATTATGAGTTTATAATAATGCATTTTTATTGACTAATTCCCCCTCTATCATTATGGATATAATTAATATAGATTTTAAGGAACATCTTGAGGAATTTGTAGTGGTATTTATTTATGAAATCTTATTATACCACAAAATCTATGAAGATCATTAAAATCACTTGCGCACTAATCCTAAAACCCTCAGATGAGATGAATTATATGGGATGTTTAACAACTGTGAATTCTGGCTTCAGGAGATTTCTTTTCTTATCCAAATTGTCTCTAAGGACAGAATATTTTTCATCCATCAAATACCAAGGCAATCCATGAATGGCCAGCACCGACGAGTATAACTAAGGTACATAGTTTTTTTTTTGGTTTAGAAGGTTATTATCGATGTTTCATCAAGAATTTTTCATGGTTGGTTAACCCCTTAACCAAACTCACACGTAAAAGAGATAAATTTGATTAGAAAAAGAGTATTAATAATGTTTTGACGAACTAAATAGAAGATTATTCAATGATCCTATCTTGTCTCTACCATCAGGTAAGGATGAGTTTGTTATTTACAATGACACTTCAATTAGAGGACTTGGTTGTGTCGCCTTGAAGAATTATTGAGTTATTTCTTATGCATCACGATAGTGAAAAATTAATGGGCAAAACTATTCCACACATGATCTTGAGTTTTTAGATATAATCATTGCTACGAAAATATGGAGACAATATCTCTATGGTGAAAAAATATGATATCTATACTGATCACAAGAGTTTGATGTATATTTTACCACAGAAAGAGCTCAATATGAGGAAAAGAAGATGGCTAGAAATAGTCAAGGATTATGATTACACTATACACTGCCACTAAGGGATGGAAAATAATGTGCCATATGATTTTATTAGAAAGGATCATGGTGGTTTGAAAAAGATGAGAGTTGAAAGGGATCCTATTTTCATGTATCTAGTAAAGATGGACATGGGAATAACCATGGAAGGTGGAAAATCAATACTTTTTCAAATGGTTTCCAATGCATCATTACAAGAAAGGATAAAGAGTTCTTAGACTGATGATGAGGTGTTTCAAAAGAATATTATTGTTGTCAATGGTGGGTTATTGAGTGACTTCATATATGAAGATGAAATTTTGAAATTTGGGAAGCGACTTTGTGTTCCGAACATACCTGATCTAAAAATGGAATTATTGGATGATGCTCATAGCTCTAATTGCTCTATACACCCTGGGATCACCACGATGTATAGATATTTGATGGAAAATTTTTGGGGGGATAACATGAAGAGATAGATTGCTGATTATTTTTCATGATGTACGGTTTTTCAACAAGTGAAAACTAGAAGGAAACAACATAGAGGATTCATGCCAGATCTTCCCATACTTGAGTATATATGTGAGAATATTATGATGGAAATTATCATGGGGTTACCAAAAAATCCTAGAAGAAATGATACAATATGGGTAATTGTTTATCGTTTTACCAAGTCAACACATTTTCTTGCTATAAGTGAAGATATACCACTTGGACGTCGAGAAAGACTATATATTAATGAATTTCTAAGACTTAATGGAGTAACCCTATTGATTGTTTCTGATTGGGATCCATGTTTTACATGAAGATTCTGGAAAATTCATCAAAAGGCCCTGGATACTGAACATTGTTTGAGCACTTCCTACCACCCTTAAACTGATGGACAATCAGGACAGACTATTAAAACCTTAGAAGACATGTTGAGATCTAGCTCACATGAATTTATAGGTATGTGGGATTAGTATTTACCTCTAAAATAATATTCCTATAACAATAGATTCCATTCAAGTATTCATATGGCACGATATAAAGAGTTATACAGAAAGAGATGTCACACACCAACTTGTTGGGATGATGTTGGTGAAAGAAAACCCATAGGCCTAGAACTTGGTAAAGAAATAATGGAAAATGTTATGGTTATCCAAACCCACATCAAATCAGACCAAAGTAGGGGAAAAACTATTCTGATAACATAAATAAGGATTTGTAATATCAAGTAGGAGACCATGTTTTCATAAATGTATCTCCATGGAAGGGTGTTATACGTTTCGGTAAGAAGGTTAAATTGAGTCCTAGGTACATCAGACCATTATAAATTTTATATCGAATTTGAGTTGTAGCTTATTGTTTGGAAATTAATCCAATTCTATCCAAAGTTCATGATATGTTTCATGTACCATTGTTGAGAAAATACTTGTCTGAAACAACACATGTAATCACCTAAGAAGAAATTGAACTGGAACATGATCTTTCTTATTGTGAAGAGCATGTCAAAATTATTGATACCAGGGAACAAGTACGAAGAAACCAGAATACTCGTTTGATAAACGTTCTATGGAGAAACCATAAGATGGAAGAGGTAATGTGGGAACCCAATGAACTTATGATGAAGAACCACCCAAATCATTTTATGCAATAATATTCTAGAAATTTTGAGGATGAAGTTATTTTAAGGAGGATAGAATGTAACACCCCAAGCTTGAACATTATGTTTCCCTTTGAATAATGCAGTAGCTTGCAATGTATGCGACTTGGTGTTTTAAAACACCACAACCAATCAAAGTAGATGTTATGAATAGAAATACCCACTTTTTGAAAATTTATAAATTTTATTTTTCAAAATGGACATCATTTTTGGATTTGGAATATCAAAATTAAATTAGGGTGAATTTTTGGTATTTTTAGGAAAACATTAAATTTTTGATGAATAGTTAAAAACACTGCATTATTGTTTAAAACTGACTGTTTATTTAAGTAATTAGTTATTTTATTTTAATTAATTTTAGGTCAAAATAGATACATAATACCTATATATTTCCAATGTAATTCATTAGAGTCATTTTATAATAATTTTAGATATATAAAATTTTATTGAACTTTTTACCATCGTTTACCCACCTTCTAAAAGCATTTGAAAATTTGCATAAAATATAATTTTACAACTTCTTTGAGTTGAATTTAGAAAATCTGAGAGACACAGTTAAAATCAGTACGTAAAATTTTTTACAATAAGATTAAAATGATTTTTGGTTAATAGAAATTGTTGACTTTTATTTACCACGACTAAAAGTAAATAGTGTAATTAAGGGTAAAAATGATATTATACACATCCTAACACACGTCCTAATTCTATTTTATAAGTGTAGTTAGACCCAAAATAACCATAGGAATAAAATATTGCACCCTTTGGTCGACTTGGATAAGATTCATACATTTATTATTATTTAATTTAATGAATAGGTAAAAGAGTTAAATTCAATGTTTAATAAGTAAATAAATTTTAATTTTTGGATACACATAATATAAATTCGACTATAAATATTAATTATAATGAAAAAAATATTTCCTTCATTATCGTATTTTATTTTTAATTTTTAAACATTAAATAATTTAATTTATTTATAACACAACGATGATGTAGTAATTACTTTATTAATGAATGACTAAAATATTTTATATTATAAATATACAAATAAATGTAATTTGAGACTTTTAATGAATTAAAATAATTTTATAGTTTAATATTACATTTTAGGTTTGATGAAATAATTTTTTTTTGAAGTAATCATGCAGTTAGGATTTTCACAAAAACTAAATAGTAAATAGTGTCAAAATTGACATAATTGAGTTTCTGGAAAAAATTACTCTATTATTATTTGATATAATATTCCTAAAATTATAATGTTCAGAAAAGTACTTATATAAGGTTATATATATTAATAATTAACCACATGGGGTTCTATTGGCTTGTTATCGTATGTTTATGAGCCATAAATATATAAAAATACCAAGAGATAAGGTAAATGTCAAACTATTTAACTAATAGTTAAATCTAAAGGATAAGGTTAATATGGTGACCTAAACCTATATAAAACATATTAGTTGATATATTTTCCACCCAAACCCACCTTATCCTTGAAATAAATCATCTTGGAGTAATTATAAACTGAAAATGATTTTATTATAAAATAATATTTCAAACTTTTCCTAAAGTGACCCTCATCTCTCTTATAAAAGGGTGCTTCCCCTTATCTTAATTTAATACCTCCAATGCCCTTTTTCTCATCCAAGACCTACCCAACTATCCCCCCAACATCCCTCAAATCCCCCTATAGTCCTTATTATTATCAGAAATCCAACCTACAAAACCCTTTTGATCAACTCAAAAGGAAACACCCGTAGAAGAGGTAATAATTTCACCCCTCTTTTAAGTTCATTTCTTCGTCCACTTCATCCTTCTTTGTTACTCCATACCAAAATAATAACTCCAGTACCTCCTTCATAATGTGATGTTATTATAAATATGGTACAACCATATTTTTTATTCTATCCATCCTACAAATGAAAAAGTCACCATAAGTTCGTACGTACGGCTTACTCTGTCCACATCGTGGTGTAGTTTGTTATTCAAACACATAATTATTTGGATTGGTATAATATTGAGTACAACTAATGTAAATAAAAAATATAACAAGTTAATGATTCGTTATATATGATATATCATCCAATTATATACGATATCACCATCAATATAATGACATTTTCGCTCGTGTGTACGTATGGATTATCGTCTCCATGAACGCGATGAGTTTCATTCACCCTAGTAATAATTCGAGAATAATTTTAATTTAATGATTAAGAATATTTTTTATGAACTTAATATCATTCTGGATATAAAACAAATACATCCTATCCATAACAATCATGGCTTACGTAACCAAGCATATAAAGGAAAAACAGATTAGATAACACCCGAAATGATGATACTACTAAAAAATTATAAATAAACCAAAATTACTGGATCTATATGATTTTATATTTATGTATATAGTTCTTATATAATTTAATAACAATTATTTAACTATTATAAAGGAGGTTAATATATGTTTGACCATGGAAAAATTACATAGTAAGGGTTAATTCTACAATCTCTTTACTTATTCAAGGTGGTTCATACGTAAGGATCCACTGGGACCTCTTTATCATCCACATCCTTGTTTTCTTAAAAATGTATTTTAAATTATTTTTACTATTAAATAGACTATGTTTAAAGTCATTTATACCCTTTTTGACCATATATGTTTTCAAAGGATTCTTTCTGTCATTTTCCAAATAAGGTACTTTATGATGTTTTCGACAAAATTAAGCTAAGAATTTTTTTTAACTTATACGACGAGTGAGGCTATTTTCCACCATTATAACAGTTTCAAAGATTCCCATACAAGATTATATGAATATTTTCAGAATAAATGTTTTCTTTTATTACTATGTGAGTTTTTGATGATTTCCAAATAGAAAGAGGTATTTATTTCAAATGGTTTTCATTTCTTCTATGTCAACATCCATTGAGGGATTTTAATCTTGTTTGATGTTGATTTAATATGATAAAAATCATTCATATTGTATTGAAGGTTTTGTGATATGCTTGACTGTGAATGTGTTATTTTTATACCATTCATGGTTTATAGTTAAAGTATTAACATTTCGTATGATAGTTTTAATATGAATGTTTATGTATTGTTCAAACCTTTTCATATAAAGAATGCATTGGACATAGAAAGTGATGGGTGGAGCCCACTATAGCTCCTCGATGCATCAGCAGGCCTCATGAGAGAAAATAGTGTATTAGCACAAGTCCATGACAAAATTTTATGCATAGTCTTGGCACAAGGCCTTGACTATGTGGTTATAAAGTCTGGAATTATGATTTCCATCATTATGAAATTGGCTATTGATATTGCATTTGATTATTCGACTAGTATAATATCAACGTGAATAAGTAAATTTCATTACATGATTTATATTTTCCATATTATGTATAATATTATATTTTAAAGGCTTATTTTTTAGTCTTATACATTGCATTAAATGTTTATGCTTATTTATGAATGTTTCCACTAAGTTGTTATTCGTACTAAGCATCTGAGCTCACCCCTTTCTATATTTTATTTTTTCCAGTATGCAAAGAAGTATATTATGACTAACTTGATAGGAAAGTATAGGGGATATGAATGTGGTCAATGGATATAATTTTGTTATTGTTTTTTTATAATGTAATTTAAAACATATGAATGTATCTAGTACTTCGAAGGATACTAAACTGGCCAGTCTTTTGGGATTTGATCACTTGTGATCATGCCAATGTTATGTAATAATGCACCATCTTTTGGTAACTGGGGTTGGGCCATTACATTATATAATTTTTATAGACATTATTTTTAAAGAAGTAAATTTAGAGTTTAATAAATACCATTTCATAAAAAAATCATTAATTATGGAATTTCAAATAATATTTAATAAACTACATTTTGTTTTGTTAAAAATATATTTTCCCTTATAAATATAATAAATATTAATAATAGGATAGATAAATATCTAATTCATACATACATGTGCATAATTTATAATACTTCCATATATTTTATAAATTTTATTTCTATTTCTCTTGAAATTTATATTTTTAAATTCCAAAATATTAATCCTAATTTAATTGTTTGATAATAAATTAATAGTTATATTAATATTTTCTTTCTATAATTATAAAAATTTTATATTTATTTTTATAATGAAATTAAAAAATATAATGAAACAATATTTTTATTAAAATTGGAATTTTTAAATATTATGTGTTTTTAATGTTATTTCAAATCAATTGTTTTATTAAATATTTGAAATAAATTAATTAATATATATGACTATCATAAATTATTATAATTATATTTAATATGTTTTAAATTTAATTTATTTAGTTAAATTACACAACTAGAAATAAAACATCTTAATAACCCATTTTAATTGTAAATAGTTTTCTTCTAAATATTATAATTTTAAATGTATTAATACGTTTTCTTACAATTGTTTTTATTGTGAAAAAATATTAATAAAAATATTCATCTATTAGGTCATCTCACATTTTAAAATGGTGATGTTTGTGAAACATGCTATCATATATAGTTTTAACTTATAAAACAATAGTATAAATAATTGGGCCAATATAATATTATTATTCTCATATTTCACACTATAATTTCATTAATTTTCTCAAATTTAATATATAACTATTTTAATATAATACATATTTTAGTATTTCTTTTTAGACCCCTCTATGTTTTTGGAGTAAATCATATGAAACAAACTAGAAGACGTCATCATTTTGTTCTCATGATTCACATCCAAGAACCCATCATCATATTTAATTATAATTCCATTAATAATCTAAATTTTTTTCCCTTATATCATGCGAACCAATTTCTATAGTATTCCATATAAAAATACTTGGTATTGTTCTCCATATCCCTATGTACTACTGTCATCTGATCACTATTAAGCATCATAATATAAATTCTTATTATGCTGGATATTCATTAAAAAACTCAATAAAATATATTCATAAAATACTCAAATAATATTGGTGTGTATTCCATATTAAAATTATGTGAAATAATCTTTATAATTAATCATTTGGATTCTTTTCATTCATTATTTGTACATCATGTGTAGTTTTTTTTATTATTATAAATTTTAATTTCATCCAAAATGCATATTAGTATAAATTAAATTATCAATTATATATATTTTCTCATATAATATAATTGTCTTGAAATAAATAGATCACTATTAAATAGGACCAATTTATATAAAAATATTCTAACATGATATCTATAAAATCTTATGAATCATCTATTCTACACAAATATTTAAGTTTTTTGAATTGTTTAGAGGGATTAACAAACACAAACACATAACCTACTTATTAACTAGTTTAAAGATATTTTTAGGTACATAAATTTTTTTAGTTATTCATAATTATCAGCCCAATGCCTCATATAATTAAAAAAATTAATTCTTTTTTATAATTCATATTATATCTAAACATTAAATTTTTTTAATCATAGATAATTATTCAAATATATTATTAACTAGTGTATAATTATACTAATATTACAGATCAACTTAAACACATTAATTAATTCTTATATTGTGTAATATGATATTTTTTAACCTTATATAAACTCTTTGAATCAAGGTTGGCCTTACTGACTCACTAAAAATTAATTTTATTAAACATGAATGTTCAAAGATACCAAAGAAAAGAAAACTATCAATGAGGGTGTAAGTGATACAAACCAAGGAAATGAATGAAAACAAATGTAGTTAATCAATCCATGAAAACATTTCCATATTTTTAAATATTTATCTTTTCCTGAAGATACACTGAGAATTTTTTTGTATAATTATTTTAATGGAAGTATGATGATATTTGAATAATAATATTTTCATATGAAGAATTTGGATAAAACATGTACAATATTGGAAATATAGTTTCATCGTTAAATGGGTTGTTTCCTAAAAATTATATCTTTCAAAATTTGGATAATTTATTTTTTTCCATAATAAATTAAATAGTTATTTTTCTCTTACGCATGCATGTATATCAATAGAAATTTTATTTTAATTTTTACATTTATATTATAGATTTATAATTGTAATTATTAATTATATAATGGTTATTCATTAATATGGAAGAAAAATGATACTTCAGTTGATATAATGAGATGTTTAAATTAAATTATATGATTTATATTAATATATAAATAATGGTGTAGATTAACGTAAAAATGGAAGGATCTATAAATTCATTTTAAATTCCAAACTATTTGAATTCATTCTATGTATGTACTTTTCAACACCATTAACATCCAATTGATTGAGACATAATATAGGTGTGTACTCAAATATTTTATTCAACCTAGTAAAAAAATTTGGGTGAAGTAAATTTATAGGATTCTCTATATGATGTTAAAATTCGGTTACACGAGAATGAATATGCAAATACATTATGTTTATTGAATAAATAGTGTTGAAATAATTTCATTGATAAAGTTAAGGAATGTGTTTTCCAATCAACTATCCTAGAGTTATATGTGATATAATTGACAAATTCACTAGATAAATAGATAGATAATTATTTAATAGTAAATTATAATATAAATATTAGTGAAATATCTATCTTAATCATCTAATTTCATAGATTTATATTTTTACCATTTTGTGGGGTTATATTTAATTATTTTCATTTGTAGATCATTTTTAAGACTTCTTACATGATGAATAAATTATTTTGGTGATCTAAATGGTGTTGATATTTTTTAATTTTATCTTTGATACAAATATGGATTGAATATATAAATTAAGTGTTTGAATATACGTTTTTATGATTTAATTTATGTTTTTTTCTTAAAATATGATTTTTGAAATTATATATAAGAATATAATAATTAGTGAATAAGTTTATTTTTGATGTTTTATATGCATGAAATACTAATAATTGAAAATTTAATTCATCTTTTAGAGTATATAAATACCTAGTGGGGAAATGTTTTCATAATTTACTGAGTGGGTAATTTATTATATATAATGGGTGTTATGATATTTATAGATAAATCCAATATATTATATGGAATTCTACAAAACACATATATTGGATAGATAAAAAACTATAAGGCCCCAGCCTTAAATATTACTTAACATTGAATTAAATGAATCATTCCCATTGAGGATCTTTTTAGGTTTAGAGTTTTAGAGAATTAGATCTTAACTATTACATGTCAAATGTTTACAACGTAGAGACTTCTACTATGTTTCCATAAAATAAAACTCTTAAAAAGAAACATGTCTAGTTCCATGTTTTATATATCATGACCTTCCCTTGATCCCATACATGACACTATTCCACATTAATTCCTGTGAAGATCATTTCAAAAAAACTTAGGGTGAGCAAAAAAAGCTCAGTAAGGGAAACACAAAGAATGAAAACTATTAGTTTTTCAAAACAACAAGTAAACCATGTATACTTTATCAAAGTAATACTTTTCACCTCTATTAAGTAGTAAAAACTATTCACTGAATAAAAGATCAATACTTACCCTTTTGTAACCAAAAGATTACCATAAAACCCATATAAAGAACACATAACATATGAAGGTAACTTGGGACATAAACATACTTAAATGAAATAACCATACGGTCGACTTCCACACATATCACTTAATAGAATAGCCATACGACCGACTTCCATACCCAATGCATTGGAGGTTATAACGTAACCACCCGTCCTGGTTTTCACGACACCACCCATCATATGGTTTATCACGTAACCACCCGTAAAATGTCCAAGTACCATTATAAAATCATAAGACATAAAACAAATATAATGGAAAGAAAACATTTCCAAACATTGATCAAAATATATCACATAAATATATTGACATAAAAAATCCATTATAAAAACCATTTTCAATACCAAAATACATAAAAGATTATATGGTATTTATTTCATTTTAAAAAAACATTACGGCTTGTTGAGGAAGCCAAAGACCAAATAATAATCGCGGCAGTGGAAAAGGTCATTGTCACCGTGTACGTTAAAAGAAACATTCCTTTTTATCATTTAGTAAAAAGCTTCATATAAAAAGATACATTTTGAATAAAATTAAAAGTCAAAGGGGTTTATACACCATATAAAAGAAAGTTGTGTATAAAACAAATTATGCCTCAATGAAAGGATATTGAGACGAAGTCCCTTACCTCGGGTCTGACTTGACTCGATCATTCTTTAACCTCCTGAATAATAAACTTGAGTTAATTTCTAATTGCATAAGAACCTTTTTCAAGTTCATTATTCCTTTTATATCACTTATTACCATGTTATTAACACTATGTAATTATTTACGTTAGTAATGGTCGTTTTGTCGATCCTTGGTACTTATGTCAAAAATAAACTCTTTATAATTACAAGTTGTTAATGTGGTAAAATATCCATTATATCAATAATTATATTCATGATGTAGATATCATATATATTATATATATCCAGTATATACATGAATTTATAATATTACAAAATCATTTATAGGTAAGAAATGAAATGCACCATTCATGGAGACGGTATGGCGTATATACGCATGAACGCTACTTTCATTTCTATGTCATATTAATGGAATTAAAAATAAATGAGAGATATGTATATTTTAATTCCAGAATTATATTCATCATTTAGATGTAACATACATAATATATATCCATTATATATATGTACTTATAATAGTACATTACATTTGGGGATAAGAAATGAAATGCACCGTTCATGGAGACGGTAAGCCGTACGTACGCATGAACGCTACTTTCATTTCTATCTCATACTTTAATGGAAATAAATAATAATGATATAAAGGTATATTATATTTCCATTATAACATAATATATAATAACTTTAACTCCATCCTTTATACGTCCCACATATGGCATTAACGAATCAAATAACTTTGAGGGGGCGGTAGTCCGCACTTCCTAAAATGAAGATATCGCGTTTACCCATAATGGAAACCATAAAGGTATGCCATAAATGAAAAATAAATAAGCTTAAGTAAAACATAAAAATATTATATATCATATATAAATATAGTTACATCTTAATGGCCACCTTTGAAGGTGTTATATGAGTGTTGAACAATCATCGTTTCGTGAGGCAGAAATTCGCCATCCACAGAAACAATATGTTTTTTAACCATTAGATGTAGGTTTGTGTAAGTGTAGCTCCAATCCTTCACATAAAAAAATCCTATTATATTGAAGATACTTGTTTTGTTTCAAAAGAAAGTAATAAAAAGATTTTAGGGGGTTGGAGAAGCAAAATAATACATAAGAACACAAAAGAAAACACTACCATTAAAATGGGTAACTCTTTTTGATTTGAGCTCAAAAGATTCCTTGAGAAGACTTCTGCCCAAAGTGAGGCTTCTAGGAGTAAGATAGGCATGTAGAGATACAAAATGGTCAGGTTTTGTCTGATCCAAAGGCTTGAGAGGTGTGGGTATGGTGGTAGAGGTGGGGGACTTTTATAAGAGGAGAGGAGGGGAACTCTTGGAAAGTTATAAAAGGTTACTTTATTATAAAATGCTCTTTGGATTTAAAAGGTCCCAAAATAATATATCTCCAGGATAAGGTGATAATAGTTATAAATCAAACCATCCAATAGGTTTTTTACATGTGTAGGTCTTATATTTTACATTATCTTTTCATTTTATCTAAATCGTTAAATAATGAGGTAATCGTTGCATCATCATGGTGTCATAAATAATTAAATTTATTTAATGTCTAAAAATTATAAACAAATATCATGATGTAGTACATATTTTTAGATTTATAATTAATATTTATAGTAAAAATTATGACTTTTATAACCCCATTTAAAAATTGTTTTAGTAAAACATCTCATGTTTGTGACAATTTTATTTTTACTTTAAATAAAAAGTTATTAATGTCATTTTCCTACCAAAGTGGCTCCATGGGGTCCCCAAGTGGACCCCCGGATTTTCTTGGTCGTCCATGACTCAAAAAATAAGGGTAGGACATGTTTCAATGTCATTTAATATTATTAAAACCTTATTTCTACCTTAAACTACACTAATTACCTCTAATCCCGATTAAAAACATAAAAGTTACTATTCACCAAAAATTTATTTTAATCTCATTGAACCACATTTTACTTCTTAATGACAACCATGTATGTCGGATTTTTGAAATTTAAAACACATAGGTGGTAAAATTTCATTTAAATGAAAAATTAGCTTTTTAAGTACCACTTAGTGGTTTCACTATTCATCAAAAATTGAAGTTTTTCAGAAAAATACCAAAACTTCACTCTAAGATATATTTGATATTCCGAATTCAAAAATTATGTATATTTTAAAAAATTCAAAACATTTAAGTTACAATAATTAATTTAATAATTAATTTCCATTGTCAGGACAAATAGCGTGTTTTTATGAAACAATATATATCAAAAGATTGACACTAGTTTAAGTCCAATTTCAAAGTGAAATTAATTCCAACGACCAATATTGGATAAAATGGTAAAACTATATTCTAATTTATCTTTAAAACCAATTAAAAATAAAATCTAATCATATAAATAAATTAGATTTAAAAGAAGTTTTGAATTAAAATACAACATTTTCACTATTCATTATAAAATGACCTTTATCGGAAAAATACAAAAAAATTACACAAAGTAAATTTTGATGTCTCGATTCTAAAGAAGAGTTTTATTTGGTACAATATAATGTATAAGATTGACCAAAACTATATTTAATGACGGTTCTCCATCAAACGGCGATAAGTGGACCTTTAGTGAATATTAGAGTATATATGCCTAAAATTGAATTGTTTTCATACTCTAAGCCTTTATCCATTACTGGATAAATGTAAAAACATTTAACAAACATATATAATCATATATTAGTTATTTCTATTCATTCCCGCTAATACAACGGCTACGTGTTAACTACCATTTAAAATAATATTTTTCTACTACTAGTATGCAACGTAAGATTTCAAAAAAACTCTTTGTTGCGTATCGGGTACGCTATCGAACATAGCAACCCCTTAAAAGTAAAATTGATATTTAATACATAAATATTAATAAATATGAAAATGTTTTATTCTTTATTTACCTGGGATGTTAGAAAAACTGTTTAAGAAGACAAAACTCTATTAGTTATTTTTAACAGTTATATATATATATATTATTAATGTTCAAGTGTCAATATCCCTCAATATAGACAAATTAGGAAACATGTCAATGAGTTTCCTTTCCCTTTTATAAAAGTATCATGGTTTTATATCATGGTTTATAATCATTCCTTTTATTTTATAGATCTAGTAATTTTAGGTGGTAGAAAAAAATCCCTACATAAACAAATTTTACTAATAAAACAAATATTTTTATGCACTGGGGAATAACTAAGGCTATATTCAAGCATTTCAGAGGTATAGAAAAGCATATGTAAAAGTGTTTCACAAATATAAAATTTTAAACATAAAAAGATGATTCTTGAAATAAATATATTTTTCCATTCTACCATGAATGTGTATTAATTTTATAAATGTTTTAAAGGAATCAAAAGGTGTTAATTAAATAATAGATGAATAGTATGTCATTGGATAAGATACAATAAGGAATCTATTTTGATGAACAAGATAGATATTGAAAAGGGGTATTGCATATCATATATTAATAGATAACGTTATTTTTATTTCTAATAAAGGAGATTTATTTTCAATAAATGGAAACCTCATGTCACAATGTAAAAAACATATTTATTAAAAACACTATATCATTGTATATATCATTACAAAGTTATGTATAAATATTTATCTAGTTAAAAGAATGAAATATATTTTTGATTCATATACATAACCATTAATTTATAAAAAAACAAATGGAAATGAAACATACATGGAAATTTGACACATGATGTTTTAGATCTAATGTAATTGTCATTATTAAAATATCATGTATAGTTCATGTTATCATAATCATACGAATTTATAATATATCATTTCATTATTATTAATAGAAACTAAAAATTGATAAATCATTATTGTGGGATACAATTATTAAATTATTATATATTGATATGTAACCACTTAAGTTAAAATATTGTATTTATCCAAACTCAATGGTAACAATCAATATTAATGGGTGATGAAAACAATAATGAATACTATGAGTAAGGACTCATAGGATGTTTTAATTTCGGCACATGAGAAAGAAATATTAATTCTTATTATAAATTGACTATAAAAATATATTAAATATAATTTCATACACATGTTTTTTGATATAATTTTTTGAGTAATTTTTATATTAGTCACTGTTTTTCTATAGTATCATTATAACATATATCTGAACATTTATATCATTTTTATTATAACCATTTATATCAGTTAATTTTGGAGTAGTTCAATATGTTTGTAATCATGTGATGGAAATTCCATATCCATGATAATATTTTTATTTCTATCAGAGAAGTATAAAATTCTTTCCCTTTATTTATTTAAGTTAACAAAATTCATTATCATGATCATCTAGAAGACATTCGATTTACTAATATACTTGTATGAATTTGAAAATATTTATTTATCATGAATTTTTTTTATTTTAAATGAATTGATAATATATTAGTTGTTCTGTAAAAAATAAACACATTAATTTTCTTATTAATATATAAAATGTCATGAAAAAGGGAAATATATGAGTATATTTGTGATTTTCATTGATATTCATATATGTGGAAGCTTATATATATATATTCATTTTTTATTAAAATGAAAATTGTAGGACCACCAATTCGATGTAATAAACCGTTCATTTATGTATTTTATATACATAAAGTCTTTGGTAGAAGTTTGAGAGGGTTTGGAAAGCATTTGAAATGTTTTTTGGGGTTTTCTAATAGTGAGCAGTTTATGGAAATAATGAAACTCCTATAGAAAACCATATACAATGAGAAATGGGAGAAAGGGATAGGACATGGTTAGAATCATAGTTTTTACAAACCACATGGCCACTATTAAGAATCCTTGAAAAGTTGGAATGTGGTATTTATCACTATTGGCTCAAGGTTTTTCATCACATATGAGCCAACCATGCGAGGCTCTCATACATGATGACGCTAGTGTAGGGTTAGAAAATAGTATGAATAACTTTATTAAAAATAATTTATAATATTATAATAGGATCTAAAAAAGGTGGATCTAGGACTGGTTTTGACTTTAACCCAACTTATGGCCTTCATTTCAGCCCCAACTCAGGATTTCCCCTCTCTCGATGACAAAAGAATCTTTCCCCGTCGATCCAAAACCAATGTGAAGGCATTTAATTTTGTGATGAAGCTTGACTCTTGTGGTGTGTCATTGTTTTGGTAGTTTTGGGTAGATTTTCATTGATATATCTTTACCTATATCTTGATTTCTTAGATATAGTCTGATGTGAATAGATCAAATGTGTTTTATTCCTAGCATATTCAAATATATATTTGTTATGGTAGGGGAAGATATATGTGGGATGTTTTTGAATATTACATAATGTTTTGTGTGCAAATTAGTGTAGTTATTCATTTTCTCCTTAACATCTACGGTACGTGACTTCACTATCGAATCCTCTATTTAGAATATAATGGTCATATTTTGATATTTATTTTATTTTGTGTTAAATTGACTAGGATTGTTTTTTCAAATGACTGATGTAAACCACATTTATTCACAATTTATGGTATTTTGTGAAAATTTATGTTTTTTAAAACGTATAATTTGGTACATGATTATTAAATGATTATTTTAAATTGGTTATATTTTTTTATACATAAACTTTCTTTTAATATATAGTGGTATTTTAAGAATGGTTTGTGGAAAAATAATTTTCCAAAAAAATGTTTGATTTATTGAAATGATTTATTTTTATGGATTTCAATAAAAGAACAATTATATTGAATTAATTGAATTGGTTTGGAAAAGGTTATTATAGATTTTTTTGGATTAATTTGTTGGTCATGTTTTGAAAGGATTGATGGTGGTTGTGAAGTAACATTTTCAAAAGGATGGGTTATGGAAACGAAATTTCCACCATTCGTAAAAAAATCTATTTCATGGTTATATAGTTAGATGTATCAGTTTGTGTTTCTGTCTGACATTAAATTTGTAGTTCTAATTAGATTAATGAAATTGTTGAAAGGGATTATTTTGGGTTCATTTTTTATAACATGATGTATCTTTAGGAAATATATTTTACCATTAATCTTATTTTGTATTGGATATAAAATGTTATCATTTTGTTTAGATAATTTGGTTTATATAAATGTTATAGCATGTTCTATCCTAGTGGAATGAGTTAGGAAGTCATTTGGGGAATGCCTACTGAGTTTCATTACTCACCCCTGTATTGTCTCTCTGGTGCTTTAGCAGATATCATTTATCAGGTCACTAGAAAAGGTAATGTACCATAATTTTCTAGTGGTGCATATTGATACATGGGATGTATTGTGGAATGAAATATAATATGAGATGTTGGGTTATTTAGTTCTGTCTTCTGCAGTATACTTTGATTTTTTTAGTCTTCCACAATGGAACTCTACTATAGTGTAGTTTTGAAATATATGTTATTAATTTGATATTTCTGCATTGTTATAGTTCTTAATGTAATTTTTATTATGTTATGAAATGTTTTGTTGAATAGTTTTATTTATTTTGTAGAAAATCATCCCCTATATGTTTTATAGTCACGTGCATTTATTTTCCTCAATGAACACTTTGGGAATGTAACTTAAGTCCATGTAATGACCATCCAACATATCAACAATACGAAGAGTGGAAGGATGTTTCAAAAGGAATTATTCCTGACCATCTATATATCATTTTTACAAGTTGTATCGGTCTTAGTATTTCCATATATCGTTTTGGAAAAAATGATATCTGCATGCACAGTCCTTGAATAGAATGTATACATCAGTTCTATCAATCATGGAGATGATATTCATTATTTTTCTCTTTGTGTTGATTTGGAATAATATAGTTTTATTTTTTGGACTTCAATTTTAGAGCATAAAAATATATTGAGATCATATGTATCCTTAAATTAAAGTTACCAAGAATATGGGTATATATGTTTTTTACTGACAATTATTGGATCATAAATATCATTTTCATGGGTTTATCTATTGATACAAGCTTAAAAATCATTTTAGATATGAATTCATACTATTATTTCATATTTTATTTTTAGTAATCATGTAGAATTTGGTACAAATTAGTTGATTTGATTATTTTTTTCAATTATATGATTTCGAAAACCACTTGATAGTGGTATTTTGAAAATTTCATGATATTCAAATGCATTGTGTACTTTTCAAAATATCTGTTTAAAATGGATTGTATATAATATATATTTATGATAAACAAGACCAAATAAATTCATGGGAGTATTTTGAAGAAATTTTTTAAAAAAAATTCTATACTCATACATTCAAGATTTCATGAACAACATATTTACAAATGTCCAAGTGGGGGTCCCTCACAATTATAGAGTGTTTCTAAATTCATGAATTTAGTCCTATTTTTACTGTATGTATATTCTAGTTAATCCATGATGGATGATATATTTGAATTGGGGCCAAGGAAGGAAATTTGATCAAATAATGTCATGATCAGTATAACTGATTATACAAATATTTTCAATAGAAAAACATTGGTAGAAAATTACATCATAGGAGTAATGGGTGGAGGATTTATGATGATACATTTAGAAAATGAAAGGATCTATAATGTTTTGAATAACTTTAAGAGATACATCTATTTCTAAGGTGGGAGAATGACTTGGAATATGACAGCAAGACATGCATGTTTTCAACCAAGAACCAACAAAATTATAAGATGTTTTTAACATGGATCACTTAGTCACATGATGTTAGTGTGTATGACACCAAAAATAACATGAAAATTTTTCAAAACGATGGTTCATCATTTTAGCTAATTCCACAGTGCTATGAGTTTGGGTCTGCAGGAATCATTTAAGGTTTTGCAGACATTGTATGCTTCAACATGATAAGAGAATTAGAATTTTTATTTTCAATAGAACAAAGCTATCCATGTTGATTCTATGAATACAATGACTAAAAAGAAGGTGACATTACAATGGAACTATAAGAAACTTTGTGTCTCAAGAATAAAATTATAAGGAGTTGAGCATCCGATTGTTGATGACCATTCTTTACCATTGACCATGACAGGTATGATTAATTTGAATTATAAGATCGTGCATGATTTTTTTAAACATGATTAAATAATTAGATTATTTCATGTCGTTTTTTGGTTTAATATGATTGGGTGTTGAGATGATGCCTTTATTTTTATCACATAAAACTCAATTGGGTTAAAGAGAATGTTGGGCCTTTGGGTCTACACATATTCTATAATGGTTGATGAAAAATAGCGGATATGTGACTTAAATATTCTTGATATAGATGTCTATGATATTATATTGGGTATGGATTGGTTGAAAATGTTCACGGATCACAAATATTGTTATAATAGAATATCTAGTTTCATGGATGATTATTGAATTGAGCATCTATTTAGAGGAGAACCAAATGAAATGGTCGGTGAAACTAGTTTGTTGGAACCTACTGATATAATGTTCTCATTACAATTGGAATCCTTAATATTGGAATCAATGTAAGAGATTACGAAGAAAATATTTCCAGTCGTTTTTGATCAGTTTATATATTTCTTTCTCGATAATTTCTTATGATTTTCATGTGTATGATAATTAGAGTTTATGATTGATCTCATAATGAAGACTATTAATATTTCACATTTATATTACTAGATTTTACTAACAAAATTAGTTGATTTGAATGTATACTTGTAAGAGGTAGAGTGAAATGTGTTTATTAATCCTTGCACATAATTGTGGCATGTACCTGTAATGATTTCTAAAAAATAATAAAAACTATTATGTGGTTCTTAGATTGTCATAATGTTAACCATGTTCTGATAATAGATTTGTACCCGCATCGACAATTTTATGATATTTTTGATCAATCGAGGGGATATCAGGGGTTCCTTAATATTAATTAATGTTTTTGAAGGAGGATATTCCAAATACTTTATCTGGATGTAGATATATCCATTATGAGTTTTTTTTTCCTTTTGGTCTTACAAATGAACCAATTTTATTTATTGAATTAATGAATCTTATGTTTTAGAGATATACAAATACTTTTGTGGTGTTATTTGTGGATGAAATATTGGTGTATTTAAGGACAAGGGAAGATCATGAGGGACACTTGGAAATAGTGATGGAAATCCTATGAGAACATTTTGTTTATGAAAAATTAATCAATATGTTTGTTTGGTTAAAATTGATTTGTCTCCTTTGACAGTTAAACTGAAAAACTGGTCTTCCATAACATTAAAAAATGATATTGGTAATTATCTCATAGAAAATTCCATTGATTGTTTTTCGAGATACATAATTTCCATAGCCTAGCTGGGTTTTACCGATTCATTGGTTGTGAATTTTCAAGATTTTAATCATCAACTATATATTTTACAAAAATTATGCTTACATTACACTGGTACATGGTATTTCGGATAACTTTTCCTGAGCTTAAAATTCACCTTACATCAACACTATTCATGATTTTTTCAGAATCAGGATAGGGGTACGTGGTGTATTGGGACACTTCAAGGTCAGGGTTGGGATTTTTTTATACAAGAAGAACATTTTATTTGTTATGTCTTAATATAATTACACTTTCATGAGATGAAAAATCCAACACATAATGTTTAGTTAGATTTTTTAGTCCATACATTGATAACTCAGAATCATTATCTCCTTGGTGAAACCCTTATTGTGTTTACAGACTATAAGATCTTGAAAAATATCAACTCATAACTATATTATATCCTAATACAATGAATATAAATGGAGTGTCTCATATGGTAATGTAAATATGGTGGAGTATGAATTAAGTGGAAATTCATATGCTTAGTTGGAAAAATGATTTCATGTGAGTTGTATTTGATGTCAGTTGAATAAAAAATTACCTTGGAATGTAATGTTCAAGCTGATGTTGTGGTTTTCATTCCAGTTTCATTTGTTCACTATTTGGTAGAGGTGGTGTAGGAGAAATATAAAAATGATTCAGAACGTCTTTCTATGAGGAAGAATTTCAATGGTGGGGATACCATTGAAGGCTGGAGGCTAGATGAGAGTTTAATGTTGTGTTTTATAAATCAGACATTCATATGTATGTATTTTCTGAAGTAGATTATTAATGTACAACATCATTCAAGATTGTCTATTCATACAAGAATAAAACATATGTATAAGACATTGAATGAACAATATTTCTTTATTGGTATAAAAATGTTGGTGGTTTTGTTTGTTTAAATATGCTTAACATGTTAGTAGTTTAAAACAGACCATCGGTGACCAACATGTATGTTTCAATCCATAATTATTCCTATTTGGAAATTATAGAATATATAAATGGATTTTATAAGAGGTATTCCATTAACGGTTGAAAAAAATGATTCTATATGGTTGATAGTGTATCAGCTAAAAATGTTATAATATTAAGTCCATGTTCCTGAATATCCTACGGTGTAGGAAAAGCCAAAAATCTATATCTAAGTTGTTGTAAAGAGGATTGGTGTGCTGATGTAGATTTTTCTAGAAATATATCCATGGATCACATATTATTTCTAGAAATCCTTATTGAAATCCCTTGGAACCAAATTGACTATGATTGTGGTTTATCATCCTCATATGGATGGGAAATGGAAAAGGATGATACAATATTTGGATGTTATATTTTATAGTTTTTAATGGATTTTATTGTATCATGGGAAGACAAAATACCATTGGTGGAGTACTCATATAACGACAACTATCATTCCCGGATATAAATGGGTCCTTAAATCATTGTAAGTTGGTTCTGGGCATAGTAGAAGCACATGACAGGTGTGTACCCAACATTGAAAATTGTCACAATCAATGATTAATCTAGGGATAATAGGATGATTAATTCTAGTATCCATGGAATTTAATCAAAGTTAAAAGAAAAAGGAGATAACATAGAACCAAGAATAGAGGATCAATATATTTTGTTTTTAAATAATTCAATTAAATTACATAATTAAGTCAAAGGCGATACATTCTTCGTTGTTGTGTTTGACCACAGGTCTATATTGTAGATTTATTGTCATGTAGAATCCATGGATATAAATCCTCTAGTGGTTATCCAAACATGATAAAAGTATCCCCAGATATCACCGAAGGAGTCTGTGGGTGCTAGCATGGATGATCCTTGCGCTTACGATGTCTTCCTTCAATCACCTTAACAATCTCTTCCAAAGAATTATGCTTGATCTGGTGGAGGAGGATCTCTCTCATTCATGAGAGCATTCTTGGAGAGGTATAGTTCTTTAGGATTAAGTAATTTTCTATAAGGATGTTGTGCACACATCCATTGGTTTTTTGGTAGAATGACCCCTTGGATTATATAGAGAACAATAACATAACAAGGAAATTAATTCACTAGGTAATAATAAATAATTATCATAGTTTCCATTAATTAATTTATTGTTCCATGTTAAAACCCCATGTCAAATAATAACAGAAATGGTATTATTTCCATGGAATGTTTATAAACAATTTTATTCAACAGGTAATAATAAATAATTAGTACATGTTTCGTCACTTAATTTATTGTTCAATGTAAAAACACAATGTCTTATAATAATAGAAATCATAATATTTCAACGAGATGTTTTTAACTTTCACGTTATATTTAAATATTATTTTACAAAATAATATGTAATATTATGTCTCATGAGACCCATAAATTGGTATAATAATCTTCTTCAATATTTATCGGGCCTTAGTAATGATTATTTATATATTCAAAAAAATATAACAACATTATTCATTAATAAATAAATATTCCATATGCAATATATTCTCTCTAATTACTAGAGATTAAGTAAATTCTATCATGAATTCTTGAATAATTTTTAATCTAAAACAAAGAATAATATTTATTTATCTTTTCAAATAAATATATTATTTAAATGAGGTACTGCCGACACAAATTGTGTGACTCTTCAGGACATTTTCTTTTTGGCATTAGGGAAGTTTTCATAAAGTCAATGATTACTATCATGCAATGGGTTAAGGTACCTAGTAGAAATACGATGATTTCACAACGACATGTCACCTCATATGAATTCTTAACATGTAATGTAATCTCTTTTTACTGATATCTCCAATCAAAAAAGGATTCATACAAATGCCGTCAACCCATGTGCTTGATTTCCCAATTATTGACTTCCCGAAATTCATCATGCCCTGGGATCACCACGAACTTGGATTTTGTTTGACAATATCATTTCTATAAAAGGTCCTAATATATCTACTTCTATATAAGTGACAAATCCTTTATCTCATTATCCATTAATGTAGTATTACTCATGACACACCCAAAATATCCTACCTCACAACAAACATTAGTCGTCATGTTTTTCTTCAATACAACATAGTGCACGAGTCATAATAAAAATTAATAATAATCATAAATTATAAGGACCAATATACACGTACGAATATAGGAACACAAAATAAAAATTATAAATGTGGATTTCCTAATGGTGGGACGTGTTCTCATAATATCCTCCTAGATATTACAAAGGGAACACACTATGAAGAATCATATCCATGATTAATGAGCCCTCACCCCTGATTCCTAATTCATTTGTGTCTCTTCAAATTATATCTTCCATACATAGAACATATATTCAAGAACATCATCATGTCACTTCTGGGTTATCATCATATTAGGGATCCAATATGACCGTTTAGTGAGAAATGTATTCTTTGGACATTATCACTTATAGTGTCACATAGAATAACAATCATTATGTCATAAAGATTTTAATAATATTCATCCAATGAATACTGGGTTTATCATAATGTAAAAAAAAGTTTGTTTCTAGGGAACCAACTCCAACAAACTCCCACATATACTAGATCCAACGTTTAACAACCTTCAGTCCACTAGCTCAAATATGATATTCACGATTTTGCAGAGTTAGGCCTTTAGTCAAGGGGTCCAACACTTTCTTATCCATGGGAACTATACATAATTCCAATTCACACTTTATATATAAATACCACAATACATGATACTTTTGAACTATGTGCTTTTTCCTTTGATGTAACCTTGACACTTTTTCAATCGCCTCAACTACAGTATTACCACAGTACAATGTAATGGGATTTTTACTACTAGGACCCACAAAGACCTCTTGGATAATGTTTTGAATCTAGGAATATTCCTTGGATACATCAAAAGATGCAATATATTTAGTCTTTTCTGTCTAAAAAGTGAAAACTTGCTGCTTCGAACTCTTCAAGCTCACATATCTTCCATTGAGAATGAAAAACTATCCTAATTGGAACTTCAGATCTTTCTGAAATATCTAAAAACAAGAATCAGCATACCCTCAGATGATAAGATACACATCTACACCACACATCAGGAACATATCCTTAGTTCTTCACAGATACTTAATGATAGTAATGAAAGAATTCTAATTTTTTTCCCATAGATCTGATTGAAATCTCCTTACCATGATCAGTGCATAGGAAACATCGAGCCGGGTATATAAATTCGAATACATGATAGATCCTATAATTGAAGCGTATAGAATCTTACCCTTCCTTTCATTATCAGGTTGTGTCTGCGGAATCATTGTTATGGAGAGATTTATACCAATTGAAATTGGGACCAATACCCTCTTGTATTATTCCCTAATATATATATTTAGTATTTGGTTACTGAATTTACTTTGACTTAGTTGAACCATCCTCTTGGATCTATCACGAATAATCTAGATCCCTATAATGTAGGCTTTTTTCCGAACTCTTTCATAGTCAAGCACCTTCTCAACCAGTCCTTGACTGATTGTAAGACTGGTATATCATTTACAAAAAGCAATATGTTGTCAACATACACTAATAGGAAAAAAAATAACATTCCCATTAAACCACATGTAAACACATGGATGACCTAGTTATTAAGGAAATAGAATTCTCTTATGTCTTCATCAAATCAAATGTTCATGGGCATGGATTATTTCTTCTATCAATAAATGTATATTTGCAACATTCATTACATTTTAGTATCACAAGGTGTCACAAACCCTTATGGTTGTGTCATATAGACATCTTCGTGATGGTTCTTGTTATGGAATATAGTTTTGACATCCATATTCCAAATCTCAATGTCATGTAAGGATATTGTGGTAAGTATGATTCTTATGAATTTAAACATGGAAACATGGGAAAATAATTCATCATAGTCAACTACATGATGTTTTTTAGAACCCTTAACCACAATCCTTTCTTTATAGGTAGTAAATTGACCTTCCTAGTCCAGTTTCTTCTTAAATACCTATTTAAACCCAACATTCTTTACATAATTGGGGTAATAGGCAAAAACCCAAACATGGTATTGATACATGGAATCCATCTTAGAATTCATTACTTCTATCAATCTAGTTGCATTTAAGATTTATAATGCTACCATATAGGAAATAGTTTCATCAATTTCCAACAATAATGAGTCACCATCCTCAGTGAAAATGAAACCAATTATCTCTAGTTCCACTACCTCTCTTATACTCCAACTTGGTACATCAATTTTAAGAACTACCTCTTCCATGAAGACCAATGGATCTTTCTCCAGTGCCAAATTCTATGTATATTGAGAATAAACTTCATTAAAGTCATTCTTGCTCTTTATATCCTTTTTGAGGATGTGATCCCTCTAAAAAAATATGACTTGTCATTAAATAGTTACATTCTTGTATAAGGGTTGTATAGGTAGTATCTATTTTTTCATTGGGATACATTATAAAGATACACATTGTGCCCTGTGGTTTTAGTTTGTTTCATGAGAATGACATAAAAAATGACTCACATCCGCATACATGTGTATACAAAAAGTGGGTTTCTTTCCACCCCATAGCTCAAAGAGAATATAATTTCCCACCTCAGTTGGTACATGGTTTATGTGTATGCAACTGCTTACCATGCATATCCCCAGAACGATAATGGAATATCTGTATGACTCATCATTGAACTCACCATGTCAAATAATGTATAGTTCCTCCTTTCACTAACACCACTCCACTGTGGTGTATAAGGTTGAGTGAGTTGATATAGAATCCTAGAACACAATAAAAGGGTGATGAACTATTGCTTAATAGATTCTCCACCTCGATCTGATTGAAGATTATTTATATTCTTACTAAGATGATTCTATACTTCTTTCATGAACACCTTGAATTTCTCAAAGGAATTATAATTACACCTCATTAAGAATTTATTACTATATATACTCTATTCATCAGTAAAAGTAATAAAGTACAAATATACCCATGTAGATTTTATTGGAAATGGTCCACACACATCAGTGTGTACTAATCCTAGAAGTTTTGCGGCCCTTTCAACATGTCCACCAAATAGTGGATTAGTAATTATCCCTTGTAAAAAATCATGACATCTATCAGGTAGGTTTAGCTCGAAATAGTCTAAAAACCTTATTAGAAAGCTTTGTTAGGTGTTTCCAGTTTACATGACAAAGGTTGTGATGCCACAACTTGGTTTTGTATGAGTCATGTGAACAAGGTTAATTATTAATTTTCAACACTTTGTTCTTGAAATGTACTACATAAAGAACATTATTTAAATGAAATATACCAAAACATATGTTATACATAAAAAATAACAACATTTATTTTCAAATATGAAAATAAATACATTTGTATCTGAACTCAATATAGAAATTATGTTCTTAGTAACTCTAGGTAAATAATAATATCCATGTAAAACTGAAATCATTCTTGTGGGAAATGTGACGTTGTAGTCACCAATGGAAAAGGCAACCAACCTCGCACCATTAGTAGATGAAAGATCCACCTATCCACAAGAAATATTTTATAATCTACTTGGTTCCAGCATTTCAATATATATGTGAGACCCAAAAGATGTATCTAATACCCAATGTGTATAAATGGAAAGATTACACTCGATAATTAATGCACCATTGGCACCCATTGCCTATGTGTGATGTTTCTCTTCCTGTGGTCTAATGTGCACTATGAAAAGAATGAGACCTCCTTTTTATTACCCTACCTATAGATCTTCTTCTTCCTGATCAGATGGTTTTAAGAGGATTTACGTTCTTTATAAATATTAGGCCCCTTTTATTTGTCCTACCCCTTCATATTCACTATAAGGACTGTGGGTTTTTCACACCCCATGTTCATATAAACTTGAAGAATCAGGATATGATGATATAATAGACTCTTCTCCTTATTGATCATATTATAATTCCAAATAAAACTATACAAGGTATTATGTAGTGATGATAATGAGATCCGTAAGAATCTCATTTGGTAATTTTATCCCTAAGATATCTAGACGATCAATGTAGCTAATAATATTCACTACATGTGGTCCAGGTGGCACAGACTCCTTCCTTAATATATAGAAAATCATTGGAGATCTTACACATCTCTTGTATTTAATTCTCCTGATAAGGAACAAGAAGGTGAGACATATTGCTATAAGCATCAATTTCATTATATTGCTTCAAGGGCTCATTGGTCATGGATGATAGCATGAGGAACTTAACATCAGTAACATCATTCATATGTTTCTTAAACACAGAAACATCATCATCACTCACATCATTTAGATCTGAAACTAGTAAAGGCTCTTCCAAAACATAATAATTCCTCTCATGGAGAAGGATAACCTAAAGGCGCCTTTTACAATCATGGAAATTAGTGCCAGTGAGAAGGTTTTTCTTTCACGAGTATGGATCACAATGATATGTTTTATGTCATTTTGATAGATGTTTCTAAAAATTAAGATGTAAATGTTTTAGTAATTTATCTTGATAAATATAAAAAAAAATTAATATCTATCAGTCTCCCAATATTTTTTCTAAACCTAATATCCATCACCATTGGAATCATAAAATCATGTTTCATAGACATTCTTGAAGAAAGGATCCAAATTTCCCTTCGCATTACCCCTAAAAGGGTTGGTCAAGAACCAATACATATTTTAGGTAGGAATTCCAAATTCCAACTACACTAACTCATATCTCCTTGATCTGTTTAGTTGACTCTAGAATCCTAAAATCCTTAATTTTGGATTTTTTCAACCTTTTCCTCTTAGTTTTACCATGTCCTACTATGGAATCCAACCATTGATGTAAGCCAAGATAAGTCATCCCAAATCCTCAAATTAGAATTCCCCAATAATTAAAATCATCCAAACTAGGGTTGGTTAATCACTTTTATCAATGGTTCCATTATAACTGAAGTAATGGAAGGGTATACCAACTTAATATTTAATTAAGGGATTTTATCCTTTATGAGTAAATTTCCACTTATTATGTTTTCACATAATTTTTAATATTAATTAGTATATAAATATGTTATTAACTATGAATAAATAATATTTACACGTAATCCATTTTTATTTTAGTTCCATATTATATTCTTATTAGTTAATTAATTATGTGATTACATCAAAAATACATAATGAATAACCCTAAAATTGAAATAAATAAATAAAGTTTATGATCATGAGATTTTCTATTTTCTAGTTATTATTGTTGGTTGATATACTATCCCGGAACATGGGGATAAATTAAAAGGAAACTAATCACATAAAAAAGGTATGATCTAGCTCATGATCTGCCACATATATGCAATGAATTTTTCATTTAATAAAATTATAATTCCATTATTTATTTATTCTTATTAATATAAATTACACTAAAATCGATTAACCATTATCTTTAATTAATTAGTACTTTATATCATTATGATATTCTGAATTTAATTGATATTATCATCTATAACCGTGTACATAACTTGTGCCTTGGAAGAAACCTACTGAATACCCATCCAAAACTACACAACATGTATTTATTTTTGTATATACTATATTCTTTGAGACATGTAGGATGCATGCAGAATTATTATTTTAATATAACTCATACATGATGTGTTGATCTTTGAAAATTATGTAGATGATAATTAAAAATTTATATAAATATATATCAAACTCCTATCACTTTTTATATCCCATCTATACACCCACACAAAGGTACAAGTCTCATGGGATTACATAATATAATAAAACAATTTTAAATATACATAATCTGGAAAAATTACACGACATGTAGAACTGACCTCATGGTGTGTACCCTCATCACCATCCATATGAAGTACCACCTATGGAAGAGGCATGTGAGGTTTACATGAGAAAAGTTTCGAGTATACAATGTGCCCAGTGGGCCATATGTTGTATAGGACCCACATTACATAGTCACTAGTCCAGAATGTCATGACTGTGATACATGACATGACCTTGACCCAAAGGGACTACACGTCATGTCTAGTGGCCCACAAGGTGTGTAGTCTGTCTGACCATGCATTATCATGTCTTGGTCAACACATGATGTCAGAATTAACATCACCACATGTCATAAATACCCACAACTTGAGAAATTGATGAATTACTCCTGATGAATTAAACCCAAATACACGATGTGTAGATCAAACTATATGATGTGTATTCTTGTATTATCTAGGAAGAATCATCAATTCCTCCTGATGTGATCCTTTCATTTTATTCCTAAAATTATCCATTTCTATTATATCTGAAAGAAACGATAATGGATGAACAAATATAGAAATTTATATTATAAGAATAATTAAACATGTATTGAAAAACTAAAATATTAAATTATAAATCATCAACGAATTAATATAATAATTATAAATGAATATATAATCACTCGAATACCACTTTTTGGTTCTGGGAGCAGATGAAGAACATGATTGAGTGTACCCAACTTTGCAAATTTTCATAATCGATGATTAATCCAGGATGAAAATGATGATTAATTCTTGTATCCATGGAATTTTATAAATGATATAATACAATGGAGAACACCGAGAACCAATAAGAAAAGATAAATATATTTTTTATAATTAATTAAATTAAAATAAGGAATTAACTCCCAGGTGAATCATTCTTCGTTGATGTGTCCAACCATGGGTATGAGGTGTGGATTTGTTGTGAGGTAGAATCCATGGATAAGAATCCTCTTGAAGTAATCCACACATGCTACACATATATTTGAACATCGTTGAAGGAGTCTCTGGGTGCTACTACAAAAGATCCCTACACTTGTGATGTTCACCTTCGATCGCCTTGATTTACACTTCCAACGTGTTCTCCATGATCTGATGGAGGAGGATCTATCCTTATCTTGAATGCATTCATAGAGGGAGAATATTTCTCAAGGCTCGAGTTCTTTTCTCCAATGATTTTGTACACACTACTATTGGTTAGCTGGTATAATGAAACCATGTATTATGTAGAGAATAATATCATAATGGGGAATTTAATTCACTAGGTAATAATAACTAGTTAGCATAAGTGCCATTACATAATTAATTATTCCATTTGAAACCCCCTTGTTAAATAATAATAGAAATGTTATTATTTCTATGACATCTGCTTAACAAATTTAATTTATTAGGTAATAATAAATATTTAGCATCAATTCCATTTCATAATTTATTATTCCATGTGAAAACCCCATGTAAAATAATAATATAAATGTTATTATTTCTTTGAAATGTCCTTACTTTTACATTATATTTAAATATTATTTACCCAAATAATATTTAATATTATTTCCCACCAGTACCATAACTTAGTCCGCCAATCCTCCTCAATATTTACTAGGGCTTGAATAATGCTTAATTATTTATTAAATAAATATAACTACATTATTCACTGATAAATATATAATACTTTGGAAATATACTCTCTAAAATAACTAGCGATAAAATAAATACGATCAAGCATACTTAAGTAATTATTAAACAACAAACATGAATAATATTTATTCACTATATTCAAATAAATAAATTATTTATTTGAGATTCTGGGTACGCATAGTGTATAACCCTCTTGGCCACTTTTTCATTGGCATTAGGCATTCTTGCCTAAATTCCAAGATTACTATATATAAACATGTTAATGAAACAATATAAAGAAGTCGATGTAGCAACAATATGTCACCTCATACAAATTTTTACCATGTAAAAGAATCCCCTTTTCCCAATATCTCCAATCAAGAAGGTTTCATGCAAGTGCCATCAACTCATGTGCTCAATTTCTCATTCATTGACTTCCCAGATTTAAAATGTCTATAGATCACCAAGTAATTGGATTTAATTAGTCTATATCATTCCCATAAAATATACATGGATATCTACTTCTGTTGAAGTGTACAATTCTTACACACATTATTCATAAATTCAGTATTACTTGTGACACACCCAACATATCCTACCTCACCATGAACAACTATCATCCTAGCTTCCATCAATACATCTATGTGTGCAAGTCATATTTCCCCGTAATAATAGTATTAAAGTCTATTGACTAATAAACACAACAGATTATTGGAACACCTAATGAAACTTATTATTGTGGATTTCCTATTGGCGGAATTTGTTCTCATAATATCCTCCTATATATTACCAAGGGTGTACCCCATGACAAGGTACCTCAATGTTTCATGATTACCCATCCCAGATAGTCTATATTATTTGTGTCTCTTCAAATGATAATATATGGCAACAGAAAATATATTCAAGAATAGTGTCATGTAACTTTTAGGTTCCCATCATAGTAGGGATCCCCTATGAACTTTTAGTGAGACATAAATTATTAATACATTATCACATAATGTGTCACACAGAAGAAGAAAAATGATTTGATAAAGTGTTTATTAGTATTCATCCAAGGAATACTAGGATTTTCATAATTTACAATGAAGAAGGTTTATATGGAACAACCTCCAACATTGTATGGGAGTCATTTTCATTGTTCACATTTTTGTGTGGAAATAGGAGATACTTTACTGGTTGGGCCAATACTTGTATAGGAATCAACAGAGAGGTTTCAGATAATCATGTAAATGATGGAGATGGCTTAGAGTCATCAAAATTATATGATTAAAATTGTCAGTAACCTCTTATATGTGAGGTGAGTGGTCATGTGTTCATGATGATATCTCTAAGGATTTAACATCATCATTTTAGGAAGAATTTCATTTTATTTCTTTGATACATATTCCCTTATGAGATACTTGGATGGGATGGTTATGCAGTAAATTGTTTGGAACATCTACAATAGTTATGTGTGGTGAATAATGTGTTTCATGTATATCAATTGAAAATGTATCATTCTAATATTGACCAATCAATTATATGGTATCACATTAAACTAAAGTTGGATACTTTATTTGTGCACATGAAAATGCATATTGTGTGTCGATAAGATGATGCTCTATTTAGGAAAAAAATTAGTATAGTATGTGTTTTTTGGAAAAATGATAAAATTCAAAAAGATACTAGGTAAGGAGAGAAGGAAATCAAATATTAATGGACAAAAACCTTTTATATCAACTAGGGTTTTATAATTTTTGGAGACGATTATGCCAATGGAAGGAAGAATTTAGAACCCCCATTTTCTATTATGAAACCATTCATTTATGTATATTATGTATATAATAGTCTTTGGTTAATTTTGGGAGGATTTTAAAACCTTATGGCATATTTATGGGGATTTTATAAAGGTGCGTGATTTGTTCATGGTTTCTAGAAACCATACAACTCTATGTGGAATCATTTCACAATGAGACATGGGCTAAGCGGATGGCACAAGATTAGGTGCATGGTTTTTACAAACCATGTTCCCACAAAAGAGAAATAGTGAAATGATATGTAGTGTTATTATATACATTGGGAATATTGTTTTCTTATCCATTAGATCTTACCAAGAGAGGTCCTCATTATGGAAGATGTTAGAGAACATTTAGTGAACATTTTGAATAACCATATGAATAACTATCTATGATTTAAAAACTATATCCACAAAAAGTGAATCTGGAATGGGATTAACCATTAACCCATCTATTGTTCTCCATTTAGGCTATTACCTAGTATTTCTCCCTCCCAAAGGATATGTAAGCCTTCCCCATCAATCTAGAGTCGAACCATTTTCAACCATGCAATAGTTACCATCGACAGATAGTGACCCGGGCATTTGTAGAGAAATGTTTTTTACTGTACACTAATGTGTATCCCCCAATTCCCTATGGATACAACCCACATAATAAATAGAAAAAATTTAAACAAACTATGTTCATCCCATGTGATCCCCTTTATAGAGACCTACAACACACCACACCATTTATATATACATAAAGACTAGGAATCACTGTTTATAATAATCGTGTGGCCCAGTTGTTCCATAAAAAATCCAATTATCTATGCTATGAACAAGACATGTCCACCATTGAATATGAAATGAAATAATTGTGGAGATAAATAATGTAAAATAAAATGGTTTAAACCAGAAATTAAGATATTTATTAGCTTTAAATTAATTTTGGACATTACAAAAATCCATCATTAAAATAACTCATCCTAGAGTTCCCCTTCAAAGGAGGGAAATTAATTCAATAAGTTGTGTCCTAGAAACTAAATTCATACATAGGCATCTACCATGAAAATAAAAAGTCAAGAGAATATTATTAGATAATGAACACTATTACCCATATTATATGATCATATTTTAGATCAGTCTGGGGGTGATATGTTTTACTCAGAAGAACCTATGAAACTATTGATTTCTATAGCCCCTTCCTTAGTCTTGACATAAACCTCGGGTCACTATCATAAATGATTAAACATAAAACACCTTGAAACAACAAATTTACCCAATATAAATCCTCAGAATCTCATAAAATAATAAAGTCTCATAAAAACATCGTAATTGTGTGGCCTTGATCAAACTGACAACGATCTCCCAAACTACATCGCTAACTCATAGGGTTCATGGTAATACTATAAAAAATTTATAGTTATATTATTCCACATAAATTAAACAATGGATAAGTGATTTACAAGTATATAAAGGCATTTGTTATCTTCATTTAAATTATGATTGGTGGAAAAGATCATGATAGGATTGCAATATTTTTCTCCATACATGAAAACATTACTGACGTTGTATGTCTTGATACATCTTTATAAGCCAATGGTGTTATGACAACCCTTCTTTTATTACAAACATAAACATGATTTATTACATAAACTATTCACTTGATACAACATGGAAGATCGAGAGGTCTTGTGACTTTAAGGCTTAGGATTATTTCATAACAACTTAAAACATGAAATACAACATCTTTATTGAAAACTTATTTTACATGACCATAATATTCCATCGTACTTAGCATTGCATGGGATAACCAGAGGATATACATAAGAAACGGGTGAGATTTCAAGCCTAGTAAGGGAATAAACATGAAATACATGAGGAGTAAAATACATGTTAGACAATGGGAATATCAATAGAGCGCAAGAGAAACATAAACATAAACGAATGATAAAGCATGATAATCATAACATGGAAATGTGGCAACAACACTTAACATGGAATTAGCATGAGCCAAGGATCATTGCACATGGAGCATGAGTAAATTCTCATTGCACATGAAGCACGAGTAAACCCTATTTGCACTTGAATTATCATGAGTCAACACTCATTTCACATGACGTATCATGATACTATACTTTACCCAATGCATTGGAGGGATATAAGGGCGGACCCTTTTAAAACATTTCTTCTCACGCATAAGTGTTCCACATGGATCATAAAACATGGATTCATAAAAAATAATCATTTATTCCATGATAAAGGAATGTGGAATTCATATATGAAACTTTATAATCAATAAGTAAATTTTCATAAAGGTGAATACTCTTGATGGAGATATGGGAATGGTATTCACTACACAATGGCATTGGCATAGAAAATCGGTGCGATTTCGACAGTGTAACGACGTGACATAAGAATTCATAAAAATAGATGATGAGAGAGAAAGGGGTTCATAATAATATTTACATGTAATGGACAGTAATGAGTTCATATAGATACATGTTCCAACAATTGTAATGGAATTTAGATTCATGTTACAAAAGTATTGCTTGAATGTAAATGAGGAGAGAGAAATTTCTTTCGGAGTTTCAACATAGTAACGGGTGTACATGGGAGGCATTTAATGAGAGAGAAAGGGGTTTCCCATCATTATAACATAAATAGGTACATATTATGGAGTTGTGAAACCATACCCCAACATTCATAATTGAAATTAAAATGGGAAAACAAATTAAAAAATTTGGACAAAAATGAGAAAGGAAGAAAAAACCCTTACATGGATGTGTGCTTCCAAAGGCTTGAGAGGGGCTTGAGAGAGGCTAATTGGGAGATCAAGGCACCTTGGGAGGATTCTAGACTGTTTAGGGAAGAGGTTGGATGAACTCCAATGGCTTTGAGTGAAGAGGAAGTGGGAGCATGGGTGGGTTTATATAAGAAAGGAGAGTGAATTCTTTATTATTTAGGTTCGGGACCCCTTACATTAAACTAATCCAAACCACAAATCAGATCATGGTTTTTGCCCATGGTTTATGGAAAAGGGGAGAGGAAAAAAATATTTTATAAGGCCAATGTCCTAACTTCTTAAAATAATGGGGTTGCTTATGTGGAGGTGAGTCACACTCCCATGGAAAATAATTTAAAAAGAAAAGATGTTTAATAAGTCTTGAGGGGTCTATTAATGCTTTGTAAAATAAATAAAACAAACCCAAAATCAAATTATTTTAATGGTAAAACATATATTGGCCAAACATAAAGCTTATAGTATTTTATTACATCACTATTGGGTCATTATGATGTCATAAAACACATTATATATTTAATCGGTATTTAATTTCTAACCAAATATTTGACTATCTCAGAAAATTATGAAAAATTCACTATTGGATAGTTTCAACATCCTGATTCTAGAAATAAAATTTATTTTATCTAAATATCTTTTTTAAATATGTTAATTTTAACATTTAAAATAATAACCGACCTTTATCGAAAATTCACGGGTTTGGACAAATATGGCTTTCAAACCTTAATAAAAATTACAATTGAATTCATAATATTATAAGATTATTTATTTTTAAAAAAAATTAATTTAATAAAAATAATAATATTTTATTAAAATATTATTTAATTCAAAAATACCTTAATTTAATGAAATAGAATTCTTAATTAAATAATAACTAAAAACACTATTTTTACTGTAAAAACTATTTACAATGTATCAATAAGGACAAGAAATTATATTCATTAATATATACAAAAATAATGTACATGAACATAGTACTAGAAATTTTTTACATAACCCCTTAAAACAACCGCATAAGACCTAAGGGTAAGGTGTGCGATGGTGACAGACTCTTGGGGTGGCTTGGATAACATCGCTCGAGTGGCAATATCTCTTAACTTCCACTTTTCCCGTAGATGGTCTCATTCGAGCATGACATGGTGAAGCTCACCTTGGGCTTGGTCAAGAGCGAAGCCTAGAGATGCCACCTATTTTCTGAGCTCTGAGAAATGGGATTCGTGTGGAGAAATTCTACTGGATGAGGCCATCGCTACCTTTGTCTGAGTAAATTGGGTTTGTTAAAGCCTTATATTTATACTAATCAAGTGATCATTGTTCAATGGATATAAATGTAACGATCACAATTATTAACATAAACCAAAGAAGTTGACATTTTATATAAACATTTTATATAAAGAGACATTTAATTAGATGAAGAGGGATTTCCATTAATGAATCTTTGGGCCGTTACAATATTCCCCCTTAAGAAATTTGGCTCTCGAAATTTCCTTTTCCCACACTAAAATAGATGTGGGTAACTCAGCTTCATCATTTCCTCTGATTCCCAAGACTCTTCTTAAAACTTGTGGTTTTGCCACAACACCATAACAAGGGGGATTGTCTTATTTCAAAGAACATTTTCTCTACGATCTAAGATCTTCACTGGTTTCTCTTCATAAGAAAGATCATCCTCCAACTGTACCACCTTAGAAGAGAGTACATGTGAAGGGTTCAGTATGTACTTCCTTAAGAGGGATACATGGATGACATCATGTACTTTGGCCATGGTAGGTGGAAGTGCTAGTCGATAGACCACAACTTCGACTTGATCAAGAATATCAAAGGGGCCGATGTACCTTGGACTTAACATACCTTTCATTCCAAACCTCATGACCTTCTTCCACGGAGATATGCGTAGAAAAAACATGTCTCCAACTTTAAACTCAAGGTCTCATTGACGATTATCTGCATAACTCTTCTGTTGACTCTGGGCTGCCTTGATATGCTGCTGAATGGTTTTCACCTTCTCCACCATTTCCTCGACCATTTCCGGTCCAAGCATCTTATGTTCACCGACCTCATCCCAACACGCCGGTGTTCTGCACCTTTTCCCATTAAGGGCTTCATATGGAGCCATTTGGATGCTCGAGTGGAAACTGTTATTATAAGAGAACTCAACCAGAGGAAGCTGTTGATCCCATCCTCTATTAAAGTCCATTGAGAATACTCTCAACATGTCCTCAAGTTTTTGGATAGTCCGCTCGGATTGGCCATCAGTTTGAGGATGATAGGCCATACTGATGTTTAGTTCAGTATTCGGAGCATGTTTAAGATTCTTCCAAAACATAGAGGTGAATATTGGATCTCGGTCAAACACAATAAATAGTGATACTCCATTTAGCCTTACAAGTTCCCTGATATATATCTGTGCCATTTGATCCAATTAGAAATACTCCCGAATAGCAATGAAGTGTGCAGTCTTTGTAAGACGATCCACCACAACCCAGATGTCATTGATTCCTTTTGTTGTCCTCGGAAGTACGGTGAAAAAATCCATGGTGATGTTCTTCCATTTCCATTCTGGTATGGGAAATGGTTGCATCATCCCCGTAGACTCCTGCCACTCTGCCTTCACTTTCTAGCACACCATTCACTTTGATATATATTCACAGATCTCCTTCTTCATATTATCTCAAAAAAAATTCTCGGAGATCTCGATACAACTTTGTGCTCCCTGGGTGAATAGAGAAATTTGAACTATGTGCATCATCCAAAAGTTCCTTGTTCAGCTTCGGACATGATGCAACACATAGTCTTTTCCCAAATCACAAAATTCCTTATTCATTATCATTAAACTCCGAGGATTTCCCTTTTTTGATAGCTTCCAATTTTTCCTGAATTCCCACATCATCCATTTGAGCTTCCTTTAACCTTTCCAAAAGAGATGGTTGAGCAATCATTTGTGAAAGGATAGATTATGTTCCCTTATTTATGAATCCCATTTCCACATTCATCAAGTATAAGAATATTGTATCCTTCTAAATTCTCATCATTGATAGAATCACTGGGTCCTTTCTACTTAGGGAATATTCCACCTTGTTTACTTTCCCAGGGTGATAGTGTATTGAATAGTCATAATCCTTGATGAGAACTATTCATCCTCTCTGGAGAATATTAAGCTCTATCTGTGTGAATATATATTTAAGACTGTTGTGGTCAGTATATATCTCACATTTCTCCCAATAGAGATAATGCCACCATATTTTCAAGGAAAAGATCATCGCCGCCAACTCCAGATCATGCATTGGATAGTTTCCCTGATGGATTTTCAACTGCCTTGAGGCGTAGGCTATCACTTTATCATTCTGCATCAGCACACAACCTAAGCCATTCTTTGAAGCATCACTGAATACCTCAAAAATTTACCCACTTGTGGGTAAAGTGAGCACAGGAGCAGTGATAAGCCTCCATTTCAACTCCTTGATGATTTCATTGCATTTATCACTCCATGAAAAAATTACTCCCTTTTGAGTTAGCTTTGTAAGAGGGATGGAATATCATGAGAAATTAATCACAAATCATTGATAATATCCAGATAACCCCATGAAGCTACGGATATCCGTTACCGATATTGGCCTCGGCCATCCCTCAGTTGCATCTATTTTGGAGGAATCCATAGATATCCCAATGCTTGTGATAATATTCCCCAAGAATGAGACCTACTTCAACCAGAACTCACACTTCTTGTACTTTTCATAGATTTTCTCCTTGGGAAAAGTCTCTAGTATAGTTCTTAAATTCTCCTCATGATCCTCCTTGGTTTTGGAGTATATTAGAATATCATCTATAAAGACTACCACAAATTGTTCTAGGTGATCTCTAAAGACACTATTCATCAAGTCCACAAAGATTTCTGGAGAATTGGTGAGCCAAAAGGCATTAAAATGAATTCATAGTGCCCGTATCTTGTACGAAAATCAGTCTTGGGGACATCTTCCTTCTTCACCATTACATGATAATATCCCAACCTCATATCTACCTTGGATAACTATTGTGATCCACACAGCTGATCGAAAAATTCATCGATCTGTGGCAGAGGATACTTGTTCTTTATTGAGATTTTGTTAAGATCACGATAATCGATGCAAAGCCGCATTGACCCATCCTTCTTCTTGATGAAGAGGACTGGTGCACCCCATGGTGAAGCACTTGGGCATATAAACCCTTTTTCCATATTCTCCTATAGTTGTTTCTTCAGCTCTTCAAGCACCACAACAGCCATTCTTTATGGAGTCTTGGATATTGGTAGCACCACTGGTATAAGTTCAATTGTGAATTCAACATCTCTTCTAGGAGGAAGACCAGGCAGTTCCTTGGGAAACACTTTAGTGAATTCCCTCACTATAGGCATTTCCTCAATGATGGTTTCATCCTTGGAATCAATCAACATATCCAGATATACGTGCTCATAAGGTATTAATATCCATGCTTGAGATGATGGTGCTAAATGAGATTCATCTTCCTTCTTATACTTTTAATGAATTAGGGGTCGATTCTCCATATGGAGTGGGATTTCCCTCTCCGGACAACCTATGTTGGCTCTATATAAGGAAAGTTGATCCATGCAATGAATTGCATCTAATTCCAATAGAGGGAGTATTACTAGGTTCACCGGGAAATTCAATCCCCAGATTATAACAGGGGAGGACTTATATTCATGGGATGCAATGATTGTCCAAATTTCCATACTCACCGACATCTTCACTCCCATGATTTGTGTTGGTGCTGGGATTGTTCTATTAAACATTCGAGATATAAAAAATGCGTAGAACATGAATAAAAAAGTATGTTCGCTATTCTTGAATGAATTACTAGAGTACCTGTCACCACTTCAATTTCGGGGTTCGCTTCGGCAGAAGTGATGGAAAAAGCTCTTCCTTACTTCCTTGTAGGTTGTTGGTTGCCTCTGAAAACCCTTGGTTTTGCGCACTGATTTGAAAAGTTCCCTAGTTCTTTTGTAGTTGTATCAATGAATAACACGTTGAGGTTCGAACGGAGCGTTCCTCTCCTCTGTCACAGCCGTGGGTATTTCTTGCCAATAGTTAATAGCTAGGTGCCCTTCTCTACCACCCCTAAATCATTTCCTTGACCCCTTGAGGTTATTTATAGGGTGCTTCTTTCTACACTTTTGGCATGTGGGGTGCTTGATCTTCTTAGCACCATTGGATTTATTAATCGGACCACCAGCATTGAAGTCCACCTTACGCTTCTTGTCCCCATGATACCCCTATGATTCACCGATCTCCATTTCGACCTTAAGGGCACATCAGACAATTTACTCATAGCTATCAAAGTCACAGATCGGTAATTCTTTCCACAAGATAGGCTTCATCCTACCAAAGAAGTGATCAACCTTGCATTCGGGGGTAACGACAAAGCCGGAAGCGTATCGTGCAAGCCTTGTGAATTTTTCCTCATACACTCCAACAGATCCTTAGACTTTTTTGCTTTAGGGAAAGGAACTCCCTTTCCATCTTAAGTTGGAGGGTGCACAGAAAATATTTATCGAAAAACATCTTACAGAAATCTTTCCATTCCAATGCCTTGATCTCCTCCTCAGGATTCATATTTTTGATCAACGTCCACCAATGATCAGATTCATCCTTCATACGATAATCCTCCAAGAGAACCTTCTCTTGTTCAAATCATTGAAAGATGGATAAGATCTTTTCAATAGAGTTGATCCATTGTTCAGCGATGGTGGGATCAGATGATCCACTAAAAGTATGAGGCCTTTGTCTCATGAAGCTCTCAATAGCAACTTGTTCTTTCTTAGGGGGGGGGGGGGTTGAACGTTCCTCTTGACTCGTGTTTCTATTCAAATCTTTAGTTAGATGAGAGAGAAGTTTGAAAATGTTCGTGATTCCTGCTCTCATTGGATTGGGCATCTCATTAGTACAGTCATCACACTGATCTTCACATCGTTTGTTAGCCCGAGTCCACCTATTACCGGCCATTGGCTCTAATAAAATTAAGGTTAGGGGTTACACATAAAGGGTAATCCAAAGACAAAAGTTGATTACTTATAAATTAAATTTTATTTCCCTAACTTATGAATCTATAGGCTTCAATCTATGCTTTTCATGATCTACTTTCTATCTTATATTCTTAGGGGCTTTTTTTTAATTCCATTAATAAGGGTTCATACTAAGATTGTGAATTTATCAAAACATATCCCCCGGGAGTGTTGTAACCAAGAGTGCAGCAAGGCCTGTTGTCGTGCACCAGTTCCCATTCGAGTCTTTCTCAAAGCGGTGTTTTTGGGTTGTACCCCTAGGATACATATATTCCAGAGCTGCCTCTACCTACTTGTATCCAGACAGGGATGTATTTGTTTGATAAACCACTAACTCAGTACTCACCAAAACTTTGGGATGTTCTTATTATACATAGTCTTATATCAAAGGCTTTAGTAGGGTTTTATAATCCTAATCCCAAAAATAACTAAACCTATCCTCTGATACCAACTATGAAAACCCTGCATTTATTTCAAAATTAAACATCATTTATTACATAAACTATTCACTCGATACAACATGGAAGATCGAGTGGTCTAGTATATTTGGGGCTTAGGATCATTAAATAACAACTTAAAACATTAAGTACAACATAATTATTGAAAACTTCCTTTACATGACCAATATATTCCCTCGTACTTAGCATTTCTTGGGATAACCTGAAGACATACATGAGAAAGGGGTGAGATATAAAGCCCAATAAGGGAATAAAAAAGGAATACATGATGAATAAAATCCATTTTATACAATAGGCATATCAATATAGTGCAAGAGAAACATTAACATAAAGGCATGATAAATAATGACAATCATAACATGGAAATGTAGAAACAACACTTAACATGGAATTAGCATGAGCCAAGGCTCATTTCACATGGAGCATGAGTAAATTCTCATTGCACATGAAGCACATGTAAACCCTCATAACACTTGAATTAGCATGAGTCAACACTCATTGCACATGACATATCCTGATACTATACTTTACCCAATGCATTGGAGCGCTATAAGGGCGCACCCTTCTTAAACATTTCTTTTCACACATTTGTTGGCCACATTGATCTTAAAACATGGATTCATAAAACAAAATCATTTATTCCATGATAAAGGAATGTGGAATTCATACATGAAACTTTATAATCAATAAGTAAATTTTAATAAAGGTGAATACCCTTGATGGAGGGATGGGCATGGTATTCACTACACAATGGCATTGGCTTAGAAAATCAGTGCGATTTCGACAGCGTAACGGCGTGACATAAGAATTAATAAAAATAGTTGATGAGAGAGAAATTGGTTACTCATCATATTTACATGTAATGGTCATTATGGAGTTCATATAGAAACATGTCCCAACTTTTATAATGGAATTTAGATTCATGATACAAAAGAATTGCTTGAATGTAAATGAGGAGAGAGAAGTTCCTTTCGGAATATCGTCATAGTAACTGGTGTACATGAGAGGCATTTAATGAGAGAGAAAGGGGTCTCCCATCATTTAAACATAAAGAGGGTAGTATGAGGGAGGTGCAAAACCATACCCCAACATTCATAATTTAAATTAAAAGGGTAAAACAACTTAAAGAAAATTTGAAAAAAATGAGAAAGGAAGAAAAAAACCTTACATGGAAGTGTGCTTCCAAAGGGTTGAGAGAGGATTATTGGGTGCTCTGGCCTCCTTGGGATGATTCTAGAGATATTAGGGCAGAGGTTAGTCGAACTCCAATGGCATTGAGTGTTGAGTAAGTGGGAGATTTGGTGGGTCTATATAGGAAAGGTGAGCGAATTCTTTATTATTTAGGTTTGGTACCCCTTACATTAAACTAATCCAAACCACAAATTAGATCATAGGTTTTGCCCATGCTTTTTGGAAAATGGGAGAGGAAAAAAATATTTTATAAGGCCAATGTCCGAAATTCATAACATAATGGGGTTTATTTATGTTGAGGTGAGTCACACTCCTATGGAAAATAATTCAAAAAAGAAGATCTTTAATATGTGTTGAGGGGGTCCATTAATGCTTTGTAAAAAAAGTACAAAAAACCCAAAATCACATTATTTTAATGGTAAAACATATATTGTCCGAACATAAAGCTTATAGTATTTTATTACATCACTATTGGGTCATTGTGATGTCATAAAACACATTATATATTTAATCGGTATTTAATTTTTACCCAAAAAAATTGATTGTCTCAGAAAATTATGAAAAATTCACCGTTGGATAATTTTGACATCCTGATTCCAGAAATAACATTTGTTTTATCTAAATAATTTTATAAATATGTTAATTTTTACATTTAAAATAAAAACCGACATTTATCGAAAATTCACGGGTTTTGCTAGAAATGGATTTCAATCCTTAATAAAAATTACAATTGCATTCATAATATTATAAGATTATTTATTTTTAATAAAAATTAATTTAATAATAATAATAATATTTTATTAAATTATTATTTAATTAAAACATCCCTTAATTTAATAAAATAGTATTATTAATTAAATAATAATTAAAAACACTATTTGTATGTTAAAAACTATTTACAATGTATCAATAATGACAAGAAAGTATATTCATTATTATATACAAAAATAATGTACATGAACATAGTACTAGATATTTGTTACATAACCCCTTAAAACAACCGCATAAGACCTAAGGGTAAGGTGTGCGATGGTGATAGACTCTTGGGGTGGCTCGGATAACATCGCTCGAGTGGTAATCTCTATCAACTTCGATTATTCATGTAGACGGTCTCATTCGAGCTTGACATGGTGAAGCTCAGCTTGGGCTCAGTCAAGAGAGAAGCCCAAAGACACCACCTCTTTTCCGAGCTCCAACAAATGGGCTTTGTCTGGAGAAATTCTACTAGATGAGACCATCACTTCCTTTGTCTGAATAAATTGGGTTTGTTAAAGCCTTATATTTATACTAATCATGTGATCACTGTTCAACGTCTATTAAAGTAATAGTCAAAATTCTTAACATAAACCAAAGAAGTTGAAATTTTATATAATCATTTTATATAAAGAGACATTTAATTAGATCAAGAGGGATTTCAATTAATGAAACTTTGGGTCGTTATAGGTGTAATTCTTGTAAAGAGGCTTGAGATTCCCATTTGAAATTTTTCTGTATGTTTCTAGGAACCCATAAATTCTTGAAGAAGTGTATCATCTCATTGTCATTAAAAAACCAACCAGTGTAAAGGTTATTACTGGTAAAACTCTCCTTTAGGAAGAGTCCCTTGTGATCTAAATGATTCATCATCCCTAAAAACATAGTAAGGGATGACTTTACTGATAAATCTGGGAAAATAGGCAACACAAGATGATCCCAAACCATGATGTTCATCTTAAAAAGCACGAGCCTCAACAAGTACCCCAACTGGCCTCTTGGACAACCAATCTCTAAGTGTTCCAACTGAGCCAATTAGTTACTTCATTTTTATTATCCCCTATATAATAATGACCAATGTCTAATTATTTCAAGTATTTTATACACCTGCACAAAATGATATTAAAATCAAATAATGCTTACATTTGTTTTAGATATTATTTATCGATGTAAAAAAGAATTATTTTCCTAGTAATTAATTCGACAAAAAATATATGCATGAACCATGGATCCTAGATTAAGTTCATGCATAGTGTAATTCCTCCCTAGACATCCTTAATAGTGTGAACCACATGCTATAACTAAATCTCATAGAAATAGAACTACGCATAGAATGATTTCAAATTTATCGAAATAAATGGTATATAATTTTACTAGCACGTGAAAAATATAGAATGACACTAAATAGTATCAGAATGACTAGGTACTTTTACAGGTCGTATCTACTTTGAAATGATATATACAGTATGTAAGATGGTCTAACACACAACTGATAGTATCCTAAACTCAAAACATTATTATAGAACACTATACCTCCTTTAAGAAGGTTTATGGGGTCTCCTATGAAATTAAGTAGAAACTAGTGTGTTACATAAATCTTGTTAAACCATCCACATTCCATGAAAAACCTAAGGGTTTTATCCACCAATATGGAAAACAGATAAATGAACAACATGATGAATTACTGGGTTATATAAAACCCTTTTCTTATAATTCATACAACTACCTTTTGAGTTTCTAGTGATTTTTATGGGGAATCATATAAAGATTATTTGACATAGGATGCACTAAGGGAATAATGTAAATGATTAAATTGACCTCTCTCAGAAGAGGTAAACCTAAGAAGTTATCCAAGAAGGAATCCCTAAAAAAATTTACAACATAATTTAATTCCATTAACCTCATCCTTGACATCCCAAAAATAGAATATCCAAATAGGTTGTCACTCCACCTATACCATGAAGCTTGGGTCTATCTCAACTCACATAGAAAATCCATTTACCCTTATGACTATAATTACTACTATCTGGTGTTGCAAAGGGTACCCTACCATGATAGAAATAAACAATAGAATTGTAATATCATATTCATTTTATTCTTACTATGACATAGAAACATCTCTTCTCAAGGAAAACTTAGTTCCAAAAAAATGGATACCACCTATGTAGAGTGGTAATTGCATTCACAAGTACACCCTCTTCGATAGATCCCTTGATGGTGCATATAGATTTATATTGCAATAAATGTATTTCATCTCTATGCCCAGAAATTCCATAATGTCCATAGATATAAAAACTATCATGGAACTGTATCAAATAACGAGGAATTTTTTTAAAGAAAACTAGATTAGTTCCTCGCAGCATAGAATCCCTTAGTGTCTATATATTGGGAGTTTTCTGATATATATAGATTTGTCCAGATCCACAGTCCTAATATGAAACCTATCAAACCAGGGAAGTTCCTCTTTTCTGGTACTGAACCTTTGAATACTGACTACCATGGCCACAAACACCACATCAGTGGGATCAAAATACCGAATACTAGCTACTAGCCTGATGCTCACCTATTGATGAGGTACCTGGATGTAGTTTTAGTAAATATCCCTTCTATTTATGTACAAGATGGAATTGTTTACAAAAGTGCTAAATGTGACCCATCATAATTCATGATTGACACTCAATTGGGTTCCTCATGCAATAGATCTTCCTATAGAATGTCCCACCACACAAGTGACACACCACATACCTTTCAGTTCATGTAATATTACTAGTTCTACCTTTTTGATAATACATGAAATGTTGATTCCATATATTGGGAAAACTATCTCCCTATATCGAATTAGAATATCCCAAACTGACACAATTAACATCCCTCATGTCCCACTCTATGATTTGGGACTAGGAAATTATCAATGAATTGGTGGTCAGGTAAAAGACATTAATCTGTTATCCTATGGAATACACAATTCCATCCTAAAATAATATCTTAATCATCAAGTCAACATTGATAAGAGTTGGTGAAAAATGCTGAAGCACAGTGAAATTAGAATAGTAATACATCATTGGTATAGATCCCTACCATAGATAAAAAATGTCTCTACTGTGGTCACCAATCAATGTCTATTGAATGAAGTTTTCATTTAATGCTATTTTAGTCCACCCAGACTATACATTTATTTAAATAATTCTATAGAAGAAATAAAACCACTATTAGGTTGAGTCATTTATCATGTAAGTGTAATGATTAACCCTCCACTCTGAATGATTCTTTATATTCTCAAGGACCGATGAAATTTACTATATCCATGATTGTACAACAAGAGGTATGATAAAACCCATTAAGGTAGGTGAAGTATTTTTCAAAAATTTCCATTTCAACTCTTCCATTGTAGAATCTATTCCTAGGATTACTTCATAGAATAACCAAATCATAAAACAATTAGCTGAAAATTGATCACCATCACCCAATATAAGATCAATAAGAAATTTATCACGTTGATCTACAGTTTGTAATTCTACTGGCTCATAGACAACCAACTCTATAGCATCATCATTTCCACCCTCTCGACATACGAATTGAGGAAATATTTCATGAATAACCCTATAATTTCTCAATTATCACACTAGATAACATATTCCAGTAGATCAGAAACAATGATATAAGAAAATCATAGGCATAAATCCTTAATATAAATGTGTGACACCTATCTAAAACCCCCGAAATTGGAATCTAGGTGATAATAATTGTCACACCATTCATATGATACAAAAAATACTTCCTACAACTATTGTCGAGATAGGTCCCCATATCTGATAGTAGATGATCCTGTATATGAATTTTTAATTTCATGTTATTGAGTAAAACACCCATTATATTGAAATTGTAATACACATTATTCATTATTGATTTTATTTTAAAATTAATATTATTTTGGATAATAAATATTTTTATGTATATATATCATATGCCATTCATTTTAATCCCAAGAAATATTTATATAAATATCCACACACTATAAATTTCAGTTAGTGAACAATGTATCTATGGCCTTGCATTTATTTCTAACATCAAGATGTAAGAGGTAGTCTAAAATGATTTTATTCATTGAATCAACATTCCAAATTAATTGAAGTACATGATTTATTAATTAATGTTTTCATTCATGTAATCATATCAACTAAAATTTCATCCCCTTAAACCAATATTTCATCGCTCAATCATGGAATAATTTCTTAATAAGGGTTCCATTATAATTCTAGATGGGAGAAACCATTTATATTGATGATGAAAATTTAATTAATTGATTTATTTTTTCCCTACACAAAACATTATATCTTTTCCAAAAATATTAATATAGAAATTAACTATATATTTCAAGAAATGGATATGAAAATTTAATGTGTATTGGAAAAATTCATGGAATATATTTTTTAATGTGACGAGTATGATGCATGAAATGATAACACATTTCCATATCAGGAAATGGAAAATTTAATCCATAATAATAATATCATCAAAAATAACATCAAAAATCATGGGATTCAACAAATATTGAAATCAGTACAATGGTAATAGGAAAAATCCAATAACAACAATATCCCATACAAGGAAATTTGTCTTTCTTGCATACTTCGGATATCTACTCCCATTCACAAGATCATTAAATAATAAAAATGCATTCTTGTCTCCCCTACAGTACCCTAATATTATGAAATAAAGTAAATTAATATCTAATGATACTTCTTAGTGTCTCTCTATAGAATCCATTATTTGTTTCCACAAAATTAATGGCCACTCGATCACAATCAATCAACCCTAGATGATAAATATATAGACTTGTAGAAATAGCCTATGTTGTGTCCATGGGAAGACTATTCCCACATGAATCAGTGTGTTTCAAATTGGTATGTAATAATTATATGCATATGAAACAACAATAACCAGGAAAAAAAAGAATAAGAATAATAAATAATTCAATATAACCGATGTGCGTAATAAGAACCCTAAATCGATACAAAATAATGATGATCATGTCATTTAGCTTCTTAAAAATGAGGTACATAGGATACATGTGAAACAAGAATATACAAAATTATGTACAAAAATTAAAAAAACTCCAAATTACTAAATTACTAGGGTCATGAGCTTAGGACTAGTACACAAATCAATTACTCTATCCTAATACTCATAACGAGATATCATATGCTATAAACATCCCTTTTTATACACTTTCAACCACATAGTATTCTTGTGTACCAAGGGTAGTCCGACTAGGGTGTGAGGTATACATAGTATGCCACCACCATAATGGTCTAGAACAGTCTATTATGTGTATATAAATTGAGAATAATGAATGTAATTAATAAATTAATGGTAATAAATAAATAAATCTTTCTTGTTTGGATTTCTCATAGAAACCTGACCAAAACTACCTTTATTACCCTATTTTTTATATTTTAGAGCCAAGATTTATCTATATAGATATGACATTCCTCTAATAAAGATCCCTATAATTCATCTTGGGAAGAAAATCTTGGCATTCCTACCAGGCTAAAATCTAGTACATAATGCACCCTAGCATATTATAATGAGATGAAGATGCATCCTGTAATTTAATATAGTTTGAGAAAATTTAATTATATACAAGGCATATCTGTAATTTCAATAAGTGGAATCATGTCCCCATCATTGTTAAACCATATAGAGGAACCCATAAATCACACCAAGAGAAGAAAAATATACCCAACATCGTAAGAGTCTATCTGAGGTGATCTATGAAAGCTTCCCATGTACCACTCTGGGTGTGGTGTATGAATGACCCATTGAGCTCATCCAATGTACAAAACATAGGGAACAACCTATCACCAATGTATGGTGTAATCTTATATCACTTGGAGAATACTCAAGGTATCACCCACATGGAACAAACATCCATCATGGGTAAGAAAATCATCATCTTGGTGATCCCATCCATGAAATTACATTATGAATCTAAGTTTTTATCCCTAAAATACTTTAGAAAACCCAAATTATAATGATTTAAGACCATACAAGGAATCATTATGTTGAGAACTTTGTATCTCCATATAATTAATGGGAATAAATGCCAGCATTTTTACATTACACATACCATAACCCACAATGATTTTTAACTATTTTCAAACTCATTTCATTCTCAAAATTCATACAATTTATAATTCATAGGTTCCTAAGAACATGGAATAAAATATTTTAAATGATCTTTCATTTCTATCTAATTTATTATAATGTAATTCATACACACCAATTAAATATTTCATAATACCATTTCCAATGTATAAGGCTCTTAATCAGTTAAAGAGCCTCACCGCTAATGGGGTGTCTCGAGATGAGGTAATAAACACATGAATCTGATTTACTTGTATCTAGAGTCCTGTTACAAATAAAAATAAACTAAAATATAATTTATTAAAAAAAATAGAGGTGACATAGGACGATTTTTGTGTTTCATAACAAAGAATGATAAAATAAAACTAGTCCTTGAAGAAAAATAACTATATTTAATGACCCAAGTTCATAGACATCCCCCATCCATTGTTAATCTTTGAGTCAGGAAATAATGGATGATATTTACAAAATGTTAAAAATTTCCAAAAAATAGGACATATGATCTTGCAACAAAATAGTGAGAAATAGTGTGATATATACTGATATGGTAAAAGAGATGATAATTGGTTATATAGAGAAAAATCTAATGAGATGAATGATGATTGATTTTATGCTTAGATAGAGGATATATCATAAACTCAAGATTAGTTTTTTAAAGGAGATCTCGCCTAGATGACGGATTATATGAATAATTAAATAGGGGAGTAATAACAGGATGAGTTAAATAGAATAAGGGGGAAATGTAAATCATGAAACAATTAACGAGGAGAATAGTTTGGTGGAATGATTTTCCAAACCTTGTCACAAATATACACAATAAAATTTCAAGTATCATGTCCTGCATAATTACGGTGAACAGTTTTTCTAACAGTGCTATACCTTTTCATCCTCCACTACATACACAGTCCACATGGTCTACAATTCACAGTTATAAAAATCGTTTGTAAATAGTTCTATCCCTACTATAGAGCCCTATGATGCCCACTTTGCTTTTCAATCCTTGTGGACTGGGAATCAATAATTAAATTTCTATGTATCATAGTAGTTTCCTTCACAATTTTTGGTTTTGGGAACTGAAAAATCCCTGTAAACCCTACAAAACTCTATGAATTCCTTAGGCACATTATGAACTGAATTCCAAAGGGCATAAACTAAAAATTATAATTTTTTTACCTAACATAAAAATATTTAGTCTTAATATTTTCTACCATTTTACTTCTGAACTCATGAAATACGTTTCAATGATACCATTAAAATATATTAGGTCAAATTTATAACAGGTTCCATAAAATAATTGAAATATATTCCCATGGTAATTATATGTACATAACCATTTTTTCTAACCCCATTAACCCATGAAGCATAAAAATGAAGATTGATTAACATTTACTTATTAGTTCTGCAAAAAAAATAAGAAAACGTCAAACCCTCAAAAATTGTATTAAGGTTTCATCAATTAATTATAATCATTGATCATATAAAAAATTTATACAAAATATGAATATAATAAAATAATATTCCAATATTTTGTCTCAATTTTTTTACATCCCTTTTAAAACAAAACATATCTTTTACTATTTTATTTGGATATTTATGACATTAGACATATCATATTTTTATATATAACCGTAGAACCAAAAAATATAATTCCAGCCTCATGACCGCATTAATTCCTAACCCAACTAAAACTATATTTAGAGTACCTTTATTTTTCATTAACCCAATATTACTACCTAATTTCTAATTTTCATTAAAAATTATTACTTATAAAATTGGTGTATTATGATAATATTCTGGTTTATCCCTAAAATACCAACACATCAAGGTATAATATGAACCATATTTGGTAATGTTTTTGAGAAAATATTAATTGTTTTACTAATTATCAAATGAGGAAACCAAAACTATTCTAGTGTAAAACTAATGCGTTTTTAATTTAAAAACTGAATGATAAATAATATGAAATCCATTTAATGGTTTTCTAATTAATCATCATGGATTATAAAATCTAATTATATGATTAAAATTTGTTTTAGGTTTATTTATTTTACAACCCTTATCTCTCCATATCCATTTATCTTTCTTGAAAATTTAATAAATAACAATTCCAATTCTCATTTATCCATCCGAATTCATGACACAAACAATTTATTAAATAATTGGATACCATTAGACACCATCATTTACTTATAATAATTTTATATTGCCTTTCTATATACACATCCTTTAATATGCTCATCACAGTTATTATTTTTATTTAAAAAATAATATTTCCAAAATTAATGTCACAAACCAATAGAGCATTACTAATACGAGGGTCCAAGAAGATAATTAAATGAATAAATATATCCCCACAAACACTTCACAAGACGAACTACTAATTTATTAACCGGCCCAATACTAACCCCCATTTCAATATGAATAGCTAAAATATTTTTCCCTCTAACATGCATAAAGAAAAACATTTACATCCAATCCCTAACCCCAATCAGAAAATCAACATATCCTTTACCTTTTACTGTTAACAATGTAAATATATATGGACTCAACTTGGGTATAACCATATTTTTTCGACCAAAATTATAAAGTCAATAATTTATTCTTGTAAAAATATTTATAAATATATAAAGATGGAAAAGTCCAAAATCATTCAACAAAATGGAACTATTATTTAATCAATACAGTCTCTAGTTATAGATATTAGAGAGTCATGACAGAAATTTATTTTGGAAGCATACTCAATTATTATGAGGATTTATATTGATAAAACGTATTATAAAATAAAATATTATTTTATAATTGTCAATAAATGATTCAATATGTTTTTGGAATATGATTATCATAAACTAGATAAAATTTCAATTTTTTTTTGTTTTTTCTATGTGTTAATAAAGAATTATAATAATGGTAAGATTGTAATGTTAATATAGGATTTATGAATAAAAATATTGCTAAAAATATTATTATTATTTATTCATTATATTGGATATGTTATTGAATATCAATTATTATTGAAAAATAATATTTAATTCTGGAATGTAGTTGTTGTTTTTAATTATTGAAGAAAAAACATCATTTTATGATTACATATTTAAACATATTTTATGACAATATAAATTGATGAATGATGGTGAAATAACTATTTCATATACATTTAATTACATAAGAAGATGAATTTTAGTGAAATTGATTATTTTAAAAAATAGATGATATGGGTACCCATCCATTATTTTTAGTGACCAACATGATTTTGGAAACTCACTTGGATATTGGGTAGAGAATTTTGAGTTTTGTACTGAGTAATATATTATATAAAATAGTATCTATTTAGAATTATTTATGATAATAGTTCATGAAATATTATTTGATTATAATTAATATTGTAGAATTTAAAAGGAGCTATGTGAATATACTCAAATATATTAAAATACTTTGAGAATTGTTATAAAATGTTTATAAATGGAATGATATATTCTTCAACTCATTTTATTTTTATATAAGATAAATTTGATTTATTATAGATTAAAATATAAGAATTATTGATAATTATTTATTATATTAAAATAGTACCAAATTATTAGAAAATGTTAAAAATTTGAAAATGGGATATATATATTTTTTTAGTATGTAATATTTCAAAATTAATGGAGATAAATATATTATTTAACATTGCCTATATGATACATAATAATATTTTATCATCTCAATGTGATACGTAAAATTTTATAAAAGTTATGTATATTTTTTATATGTTATTTAATATATTACAATTTATATGTATGATCTATACTAAAGTAGTAACGATATATGATACTTTAAATATTATACAATGATATAAAAAATACTTCAAATCATATAGAATATATGTCAAGATGTTTTAGTTTTAATGTTTTAAATTTAATTCAACAATATGATACATTTTATATAATAGGTCATAAAGATGATTTTTAGAGTAATATATAGAATCTTCCATATGATATGTATACTTTTAATGATTAAATATAATTTTTTGATGGGGAATATTATTATCTTATTATAATTACTGTGATATTTATGATATTATATCAAAAAAAAAAGAATACATGTAATGTATTTTTTAAGATTTTATTCATAATACATAATAATATCCTGATAATAAAAGAGATATTATTGACCATATGTGTGATATTTAATCCCATTGAGGTGCTAAATATGATTTATAATTTATTTTCATAGTTTTACAAAGTAAAAAAATAATTATTGGCAACAAATTTTGAAAAATGTTAATATTTCTTATTGAAATAAATATCATGGTGACATTTACTGGTATATGTTTCATGTTGAGATAGAATGAAAATTTAATTACATAAAATTAAGGGGATATTGATTTCAAAAATCATGTATTTGAATGAAATAAATCTAGTATCATTTGTGAAGATCACAATATGGAGGATTTCTCTTGATTAAATTGGAAAATATTAAATTGTTTGCAAATGTATTTGGGTAAAATAATCCGATACAAATTATTTGTATCAATATAATTTACTGAAATAAGGGGAGATGAATTGTGTCAGATGTTAAAATTAATTGGATTGGAAAATTATATAATTAAATTCTATAATTAGGGCATTCAAATTTAAAAGATGGGATCTACATTGATACAATGATTCAGGAATAAAATGATGAAGTAGGATAATAATAGTGGTTGAGAAAATAGTGAGACATAAATAAAATTATTCATAATTCCTTTAATTAAATATTATTGAAGAAATATAATGGGAGTGTCATCGATGATGTTTATGGAAATTTTCTCTTTTTAACCAAGGAATAAGAATAACGAGTCAATAAAGTAGAATAGATTACATAAAGAGTCTACCTTAAACATTACATAACCTATTGAATTGAAATGATAATTATAATACATATATTCCTATGTATATATATTTTATATTTATAGTGCGTTAGGATACAACTATTACATTAGAAACACATATATTTCAAATTTGAGACCTCTAATTAGTGTGCATTTTCTGATAATATGAAAACATTATTATAAAACACGTTATCATTAAAAGAAAAGTAATCCTTAGTTTCAACATAACTTCCTCTATTTCCTTACCCATCCATAAACCATATGAAAACCAATTATAATGTTATATGAGCAGAAAAATATTATTAAATAACATAAAATGTCTGAAAACAACTGATAGGGCACCAATACGAATAAAAATTTTCAACTTTCAAAATAATACTTAGGATCTAAAATTAAATTTCTATCCAAAAAAACCACATTACCTACTTAAATCATTTTATAAAAAAATTGCGAGAAATAGTAAATTATATATAAAACTAATATGATTTTATAAATTTCATTAACAACTAATAATAATAATTTTCACAATGTTATATCTTTCATGCATAGAAACATAATATAGTTTCCTTTAAACAAAAATATCATTATACCACCTTCAAAAATCACAGATTTTATTAAAAATACATATAAAAAAAGGAAAAATTAACTAACTGATTTTATATATCATGTATATATATCTCTTAGTTTTACATGGAGGAACCATCATAGTTTTACTTGAATCAACCATCAATGTTACACTTGATATAACCATCACAAATTATACATCGAATATGTAACGACCCAAAATTTCATTAATGGAAAATCCATCTTGATCCAGTTAAATGTTTCTTTATGAAAAATGTTTTTATAAGATATCAACTTTTTTAGTTTTACTTTAAGATTTGTGATCGTTACTTTTATAGTCATTGAACAGTGATCATCTGGGTAGTTTAAATATAAGGCTTTAACGAACCAATTTTCTACTCAGACAAAGGAGGCGATGGCCTCATCCAGTAGAATTTCCCCTTACGAAGCCCATTTGTCGGATCTCGGAAAAGAGGTGGCGTCTTTGGGCTTTGCCCTTGACCAAGCCCAAGCTGAGCTTCATCAAGTCAAGCTCGAACGTGATCGTCTATGGGAAAAATGGAAGTTGATAGAGATTACCACTCGAGCGATGTTATCCGAGCAACCCCAAGATTCTGTCACCATCGCACACCTTACCCTTAGGTCTTATGCGGCTATTTTAAGGGGTTATGTAACAAATAAGTAGCACCTTGTTCATGTACATTATTTTTTTTATATAATAATGAATATAATTTCTAGTCATTTTTGATACATTGTAATTATTTTTTAAAGTACAAATGGTGTTTTTAGTTATTATTTAATTAAGAATTATATTTTATTAAATTAAAGGATTTTTGAATTAAATAATATTTTAATAAAATATTATTATTAATATTAAATTAATTTTTATTAAATATAAATGATCTTATAATTTTATGAATGCAATTAAAATTTTTATTAAGGTTTGAAAGCCATTTCTGTCAAAACCCGTGAATTTTTTATAAATGTCGGTTTTTATTTTAAAAGTGAAAATTCACATATTTAGAAAATTATTTAGATAAAATAAATATTATTTTTGGAATCAGGACGTCGAAATTATCCAACGGTGAATTTTTCATAATTTTCTGAGACAGTCAAGTTTTTGGGTAAAAATTAAATACTATTTAAATATATAATGTGTTTTATGACATCATAATGACCCAATGGTGATGTAATAAAATACCATAATCCTTATGTTCGGCCAATATATGTATTATCATTAAAATAATGAGGTTTTGGGTTTGTTTGACTCACTTTTCAAAGCATTAATGGAGCCCTCAAGACTTATTCAACACTTTGCCTTTTTAAATTAATTTCCATGGGAGTGTGACTCACCTCCACATACGCAACCCTAATTTTTTAATAAGTTCGGACCTTGGACTTGTAAAATATTTTTTTCCGCTTTCCTTTTCCAGAAACCATGGGAAAATACCATGGGATGGTTTGTGGTTTGGATTATTTTAATATAAGGGGTCCCAAACCTAAATAATAAAGAATTCTCTCACCTTTCCTATATAAACCCACCCAAGCTCCCACTTCCTCCTCACTCAAAGCCCTTGAAGTTCGTCCAACCTCTGCCCTACTCTCTCTAGAATCCTCTCAAGGTGCCCCAAGCTCCCAAGAAGCCTCTCACAAGCCTCTCTCTACCCTTTGGAAGCACACTTCCAAGTAAGGGGTTTTCTTCCTTTCTCATTTTTGTCAATTTTATTTAAGTTGTATTGCCTTTTTTTATTTCAATTATGAATGTTGGGTTATGGTTTCACACCTCCCCCATACTTCCCTCTTATTGTTTGAAAGATGGGAGAACCCTTTCTCTCTCATTAAATGCCTCCCATGTACACCCGTTACTATGCCGAAATTCCGAAAGGAACTTATCTCTCTTCTTTTACATTCAAGCAATACTTTTGTATCATGAATCTAAATTCCATTTCTTTTGTTGGGACATGTATATATATGATCTCCTTACTTTCCATTACATGTAAATATGATGATGAACCCCTTTCTCTCTCATCAACCTTTTTTATGAATTCTTATGTCACGCCGTTACGCTGCCGAAATCGCACCGATTTTCTAAGCCAATGTCTTTGTGTAGTGAATACCATGCCCATTTCTCCATCAAGGGTATTCACCTTTATGCACATTTACATATTGATTATAAATTTTCATGTATGAATTCCACATTCCTTTATCGTGGAATAAATGATTATGTTTTATGAATCCATGTTTTATGATCCATGTGGCACACTTATGCATGAAATGAAATTTTTAAGAAGGGTGCGCCCTTTATAGCGCTCCAATGCATTGGGTAAAGTATAGTATCATGATACGTCATGTGCAATGAGTGTTGACTCATGCTAATTCAAGTGCAACGAGGGTTTACTCGTGCTTCAAGTGCAATGAGGGTTTACTCATGCTCCATGTGCAATGAGCCTTGGCTCATGCTAATTCAGTGTTAAGTGTTGTTGGCACATTTCCATGTTATGATTATCATGCTTTATCATGCCTTTATGTTCATGTTTCTCTTATGCTCTATTGATATGCCTATTGCCTAACATGTATTGTACTCCTCATGTTATTCATTCTGTACTCCCTTACTGGGCTTTATAGCTCACCCTTTTCCTATGCATGTCCTCAGGTTATCCCATGCAATGCTAAGTACGAAGGAATGTAGTGGTCATGTAAAGGAAGTTTTCAATAAAGATGTTGTATTTCAAGTTTAAAGTTTTTATGTAATGATCCTAAGCCCCAAAGACACTAAACCTCTCGATCTTCTTTGTTGTATCAAGTGAAGTTTTATGTAATAAAGCATGCTTAAGTTGTAATAAAAAGCAGGGTTGTCATAGTTGGTATCAGAGGATAGGTTTAGTTATTTTTGGGATTAGGAAACCCTGGTAAATCCTTAGATACAAGACTAAGCATAATAAAAACATCCCTATTTTTTGCTAAATACTAAGTAAGTGGTTTATCAAACAAATACATCCCTGTCTGGATACGAGCAGGTAAAGGCGGCTCTGGCACAGATGTATCCTAGGGGTAAAACCCGAAAACACCGCTTTGAGCTAGACTCGAACGGGAACTGGTGCACAACAACGGGTCTTGCTGCACTCTTGGTTACGACACTCTCGGGGGATATGTTTTGATGAATTCACAATCTTAGTATGAACCCTTATTAAGGGAAAAATTCCCCTAAGAATATATTTTAGAAGGAAGATCATGAAAATCCTGGATTGAATCCTATAGACTCATGAGTTAAAGAGATTAAAGTTTATTTATAAGTCATCAACTTTTGTCTTTGGATTACCCTTTATGTGTTACCCCTAACTTTCTTTTATTCCAGCCAATGGCCAGTAATAGGAGAACTCGTGCTAACAACCGTTGTGAAGATCAGTGTGATGATTGTACTTATGATATGCCCAATCCAATGGGAGTGGGAATCGCGAACTTTGTCACGCTTCTCTCTCAGCTAACTCAAGTTCTGAATAGAAACACTGGTCAAGAGGAACGTTCAACCCCCCCTAAGAAAGAACAAGTCGCTATTGAAAGCTTCATGATACAAAGGCCTCCTACTTTTAGTGGATCATCCGATCCCACGATTGCTGAACAATGGATCAACTCCATTGAAAAGATATTCTCCATCCTCCAATGCTCTAAAAAAGAGAAGGTTTTCTTGGCGGCTTATCGTATGGAGGGTGAAGCTGATCAATGGTGGACATTGATCAAAAATACGAAGCCTGAGGAGGAGATCGAGGCTTTGGAATGGAAGGTATTCCGGAAGATGTTTTTCGATAAATATTTTCCACGCACCCTCCGTCTTAAGATGGAAAGGGACTTCCTTTCCCTCAAGCAGAAAGATGAGGAATCTGTGGGAGCGTACAAGGAAAACTTCACAAGGCTTGCACGATACGCTTCCGGCTTTGTCGTTACCCCCGAATGCAAGGTTAACCACTTCTTTGGTGGGCTGAAGCCTAGCTTGCGGAAAGCATTAGCGATCCGTGACTTCGACAGCTATGAGGAAATTGTCCGATGTGCCCTCAAGGTTGAAATGGAGATCGGAGAATCACAGGGGTATCATGGGGACAAGAAGCAGAAGGTGGACTTCAATGCTGGTGGTCCGATGGATAAATCCAACGGTGCTAAGAAATTCCAGCACCCCACTTGCCAAAAGTGTGGAAAGAAGCACCCTGGAAATTGCCTTAGGGGGACAAGAAAATGCTTCAAGTGTGGAAGAGAAGGGCACCTAGCTGTTAACTGTCAGCAAGAAGGACCCGCGGCTGCGACAGAGGAGAGGAACGCTCTGTTCGAACCTCAACGCGTTTTTCAATGCTTCAAATGCAAAGAACCGGGTCATTTTGCGAATCAGTGCCCTAATCCAAGGGTTATCGGAGGCAATCAACAACCTCCAAGACTTTAAGGAAGAGCTTTTTCCATCACTTCGGTCGAAGTGAACCCCGACAACAAAGTGGTGATAGGTACGCTAGTTATTCATTCAAGAATAGCGAACGTACTTTTTTATTCAGGTTCTACGCATTCTTTTATATCTCAAAAGTTTAGTAGAATAATCCCTGCACCACCACAAATCAGGAAGTAAAAATGTCGGTGAGTACGGAAAATGGGGCAATCATTGCATCCCAAGAGTATAAGTCCTCCCCTGTTATAATCTGTGGATTGAATTTCCCGGCGAACCTCATCATACTCCCATTGGTGGAATTTGATGCAATTCTTGGCATGCATTGGCTTTCCTTATATAGAGCCAACATAAATTGTCGGGAGAGGGAAATCACACTCCATATGGAGAATCGACCCCCGATTCTTTACAAGTGTCAGGAGGAAGATGAATCTCCTTTAGCTCCATCATCTCAAGCATGGATATTACTGCCTTATGAGCACGCATATCTGGCTCAGATGATTAAGTCCAAGGAAGAAACAACCCTTGAAGAAATTCCTATTGTGAGGGAATTCGCTGAAGTATTTCCCGAGGAACTTCCTGGTCTTCCTCCAAGAAGAGATGTTGAGTTCTCAATTGAACTTATACCTGGGGCGCTACCAATATCCAAGACTCCATATATAATGGCTGTGGTTGAGCTTGATGAACTGAAGAAACAACTATAGGAGAATCTGGATAAAGGGTTTATACGCCCAAGTGCATCACCATGGGGTGCACCAGTCCTCTTCGTCAAGAAGAAGGATGGGTCAATGCGGCTTTGCATCGATTATCGTGAACTTAACAAAATCACGATAAAGAACATGTATCCTCTCCCAAGAATCGATGACTTGTTTGATCAGCTGCGTGGAGCATAATACTTCTCCAAGGTCGACTTGCGGTCGGGATATTATCAAGTAAGGGTGAAGAAGGAAGATATCCCCAAGACTGCTTTTCATACAAGGTACGGGCACTATGAATTCATAGTAATGCCTTTCGGACTCACCAATGCTCCAGCAATATTCATGGACTTGATGAATAGAGTCTTTAGAGATTACCTAGACAAATTTGTGGTAGTCTTTATAGACGATATTCTAATATACTCCAAAACCAAGGAGTACCATGAGGAGCATTTAAAAACTGTACTAGAGACTTTTCGCAAGGAGAAGCTCTATGCAAAGTACAGAAAGTGTGAGTTTTGGTTGAAGGAAGTCTCATTCTTGGGTCATATCATCACAAGCAACGGGATATCTGTGGACCCCTCCAAAACAGATGCAATTGATGGATGGCCGAGGCCAACATCGGTAACTGATATCCGTAGCTTCTTGGGGTTAGCTAGATATTATCGACGATTTGTGAGAAATTTCTTACGATTGTCCAACCCTCTTACCAAGCTAACTCGAAAGGGAGTAAAGTTTTCTTGGAGTGATGAATGCGAAGAAAGCTTCAAGTAGTTGAAAAGGAGGCTTATCACTGCACCCGTGCTCACATTACCCACAAGTGGGGAGCTTTTTGTGGTATTCAGTGATGCTTTGAAGAAGGGCTTAGGATGTGTGCTGATGCAGAATGATAAAGTGATATCCTATGCATCAAGGCAGTTGAAAATCCATGAGCGAAACTATCCAACGCATGATCTGGAGTTGGTGGCGGTGATCTTTGCCTTGAAAATCTGGCGGCATTATCTCTATGGAGAGAAATGTGAGATATATACTGACCACAAGAGTCTTAAATATATATTCACACAGAAAGAGCTTAATATGCGCCAGAGAAGATGGATAGAGCTCATTAAGGATTATGACTGTTCAATACATTACCACCCTGGGAAGGCGAACAAGGTGGCAGATGCCCTAAGTAGAAAGGATCCCGCAATTCTATCAATGATGAGAATTGAAAAGGATCCAATCTTCTTAGACTTGATGAAGATGGACGTGGGAATCATAAAGAAGGGAACATCATCAATCCTTTCACAAATGATTGCTCAACCATCTCTTTTGGAAAGGTTAAAGGATGCTCAAAAGGATGATGTAGGAATCCAAGAAAAAGTGGAAGCTATCAAAAAGGGAAAATCCTCAGAGTTTAATGTTAATGAAGAAGGAATTGTGAGGTTTGGGAAAAGACTATGTGTTCCATCAAGTTCAGAGATGAAGAAGGACCTTTTGGATGATGCACATAGTTCAAATTTCTCTATTCACCCAGGGAGCACAAAGATGTATCGAGATATCCGAGAAAACTTTTGGTGGGATAATATGAAGAAGGAGATCGCTGAATATACATAAAAGTGCCTGGTGTGTCAGCATGTAAAGGCAGAGAGGCAGAAGTCTAAGGGGATGATGCAACCATTGCCTATACCAGAATGGAAATGGGAGAACATCACCATGGACTTCGTCACTGGACTTCCAAGGACATCCAAAGGCAACAATGCAATCTGGGTTGTTGTGGATCGTCTTACAAAGACTGCACACTTCATTACTATTCGAGAGGATTTCTCTTTGGATCAACTGGCACAGATATATATTAGGGAAGTGGTACGGTTGCATGGAGTACCACTATCTATTGTGTCTGACCGAGATCCAAGATTTACCTCTAAGTTTTGGAAGAGTCCTCAACATGCGCTGAATACTGAACTGAACTTCAGTATGGCCTATCATCCTCAAACTGATGGCCAATCCGAGCGGACTATCCAAACACTTTAGGATATGTTGAGAGCGTGCTCAATGTACTTTAAAGGAGGATGGGATCAACATCTTCCTCTAGTTGAGTTCTCTTATAATAATAGTTTCCACTCGAGCATCCAAATGGCACCATATGAAGCCCTGTATGGGAAAAGGTGTAGAACACCGGCATGTTGGGATGAGGTCGGTGAACGTAAGCTGCTTGGACCAAAAATGTTCGAAGAAATGGTGGAGGAGGTGAAAACCATTCAGCAGCATATCAAGGCAGCCCAGAGTCGACAGAAGAGTTATGCAGATAATCGTCGATGAGACCTTGAGTTTAAAGTCGGAGACATGGTGTTTTTACGCATATCTCCGTGGAAGAAGGTCATGAGGTTTGGAAAGAAAGGGAAGTTATGTCCAAGGTACATTGGCCCCTTCGAGATTCTTGATCGTGTTGGGGATGTGGCCTATCGACTAGAACTTCCACCTACTATGGACAAGGTGCATTATGTCTTCCATGTATCCCTCTTAAGGAAGTACATACCAGACCCTTCACATGTACTCTCTTCCGAGGTGGTACTATTAGAAGACGATCTTTCTTATGAGGAGCAACCAGTGAAGATCTTAGATCGTAGAGAAAAAGTTCTACGAAATAAGACAATGCCCCTCGTCAAGGTGTTGTGGAGAAACCACAAGTTTGAAGAAGAAACTTGGGAGTCGGAGGATATGATGAAGCTAAGTTACCCACATTTGTTTTAGTGTGGGAAAAGGAAAATTTCGAGGGTGAAATTTCTTAAGGGGGGAATGTTGTAACGACCCAAAATTTCATTAATGGAAAATCCCTCTTGATCCAGTTAAATGTTTCTTTATGAAAAATGTTTTTATAAGATATCAACTTTTTTAGTTTTACTTTAATATTTGTGACCGTTACTTTTATAGTCGTTGAACAGTGATCATCTGGGTAGTTTAAATATAAGGCTTTAACGAACCAATTTTCTACTCAGACAAAGGAGGCGATGGCCTCATCCAGTAGAATTGCCCCTTACGAAGCCCATTTGTCGAAGCTCGGAAAAGAGGTGTCATCTTTGGGCTTTTCCCTTGACCAAGCCCAAGCTGAGCTTCATCAAGTCAAGCTCGAACGTGATCGTCTACGGGAAAAATGGAAGTTGATAGAGATTACCACTCGAGCGATGTTATCCGAGCAACCCCAAGAGTCTGTCACCATCGCACACCTTACCCTTAGGTCTTATGCGGCTATTTTAAGGGGTTATGTAACAAATAAGTAGCACCTTGTTCATGTACATTATTTTTTTTTTGTATATAATAATGAATATAATTTCTAGTCATTTTTGATACATTGTAATTAGTTTTTAAAGTACAAATGGTGTTTTTAGTTATTATTTAATTAAGAATTATATTTTATTAAATTAAAGGATTTTTGAATTAAATAATATTTTAATAAAATATTATTATTAATATTAAATTAATTTTTATTAAATATAAATGATCTTATAATTTTATGAATGCAATTAAAAATTTTATTAAGGTTTGAAATCCATTTCTGTCAAAACCCGTGAATTTTTTATAAATGTTGGTTTTTATTTTAAAAGTGAAAATTCACATATTTAGAAAATTATTTAGATAAAATAACTATTATTTTTGGAATCAGGACGTCGAAATTATCCAACGGTGAAATTTTCATAATTTTCTGAGACAGTCAAATTTTTGGGTAAAAATTAAATACCATTTAAATATATAATGTGTTTTATGACATCATAATGACCCAATGGTGATGTAATAAAATACCATAATCCTTATGTCGGCCAATATATGTTTTATCATTAAAATAATGAGGTTTTGGGTTTGTTTGACTCACTTTTCAAAGCATTAATGGAGCCCTCAAGACTTATTCAACACTTTGCCCTTTTAAATTAATTTCCATGGGAGTGTGACTCACCTCCACATAAGCAACCCTAATTTTTTAATAAGTTCGGACCTTGGACTTGTAAAATATTGTTTTCCTCTTTCCTTTTCCAGAAACCATGGTCAAATACCATGGGATGGTTTGTGGTTTGGATTATTTTAATATAAGGGGTCCCAAACCTAAATAATAAAATATTCTCTCACCTTTCCTATATAAACCCACCCAAACTCCCACTTCCTCCTCACTCAAAGCCCTTGAAGTTCGTCCAACCTCTGCCCTACTCTCTCTATAATCCTCTCAAGGTGCCCCAAGCTCCCAAGAAGCCTCTCACAAGCCTCTCTCTAGCCTTTGGAAGCACACTTCCAAGTAAGGGGTTTTCTTCCTTTCTCATTTTTGTCAATTTTATTTTAGTTGTATTGCCTTTTTTTTATTTCAATTATGAATGTTGGGGTATGGTTTCACACCTCCCCCATACATCCCTATTATTGTTTGAATGATGGGAGAACCCTTTCTCTCTCATTAAATGCCTCCCATGTACACCCGTTACTATGCCGAAATTCCGAAAGGAACTTCTCTCTCTTCTTTTACATTCAAGCAATACTTTTGTATCATGAATCTAAATTCCATTTATTTTGTTGGGACATGTATATATATGATATCCTTACTGTCCATTACATGTAAATATGATGAGGAACCCCTTTCTCTCTCATCAACCTTTTTTATGAATTCTTATGTCACGCCGTTACGATGCCGAAATCGCACCGATTTTCTAAGCCAATGTCTTTGTGTAGTGAATACCATGCCCATTTCTCCATCAAGGGTATTCACCTTTATGCACATTTACATATTGATTATAAATTTTCATGTTTTAATTCCACATTCCTTTATCGTGGAATAAATTATTATGTTTTATGAATCCATGTTTTATGATCCATGTGGCACACTTATGCATGAAATGAAATTTTTAAGAAGGGTGCGCCCTTTATAGCGCTCCAATGCATTGGGTAAAGTATAGTATCATGATACATCATGTGCAATGAGTGTTGAATCATGCTAATTCAAGTGCAATGAGGGTTTACACGTCTTCAAGTGCAATGAGGGTTTACTCATGCTCCATGTGCAATGAGCCTTGGCTCATGCTAATTTAGTGTTAAGTGTTGTTGCCACATTTCCATGTTATGATTATCATGCTTTATCATGCCTTTATGTTCATGTTTCTCTTATGCTATATTGATATTCCTATTGCCTAACATGTATTGTACTCCTCATGTTATTCATTGTGTACTCCCTTACTGGGCTTTATAGCTCACCCTTTTCTTATGCATGTCCTCAGGTTATCCCATGCAATGCTAAGTACGAAGGAATGTAGTGGTCATGTAAAGGAAGTTTTCAATAAAGATGTTTTATTTCATGTTTAAAGTTTTTATGTAATGATCCTAAGCTCCAAAGACACTAAACCTATCGATCTTCTTTGTTGTATCAAGTGAAGTTTTATGTAATAAAGCATGCTTAAGTTGTAATAAAAAGCAGGGTTGTCATAGAATAACCATCATAGTATATTACCATAATCACATTGTATATCTATATTCAGAAAAATATATCTAATTACAAAATGTATTAGAGATATATTATATGGCCACCCTTCTTTAGTTTAATAGGGAACCACCCCCACATTTATTAACAATGTCACAACCCATTCAGGGATTATAACAAACTAGAAAATCCATAGAATATAATGGAACCACCAAATGCAATGTTAAAGTCCCACAAAGATAAAATTATCATATCACATAAAATCTCACATCATATGAACATTATTTTAACCAATGTTATTTTTTTCTAATATGGAAATATACATTTTCATTAAATCTCAAATTTGAAAACTAAACTTCATAGAAGAAATGAAATGATGGTTTTTTATTAAATACATTTTCAAATTGGATAATGAAATAAAAATATAAAGTATGTTGTATGGTTCCAATAAATTGGATATTAGTTTATAGGATAAAATACAACAATCTATTTTCCCTTTTGTGAACTAATCCAAATATTATTTAAAAATATTCTTTATGAAATCCTTTCAATTAAAGTGAAAAGAGACATAAGATGTATATTATAAATAATTATTTCTACATGACAAGACTTCACAACATTTTAATTTGATAATAAATTCAATTTCTTTGATAGATTTATTTAAATGAAACCACATATTATACTTATACAACATGAAATACTATGTTTTTCTTTCACTGAAAGTAACATTGAGTATATATGGTGTTAAAAACAGTAATGAAATTAATTGATAGATATTTTTACACTCAAGACCATTTTTTACAAAAATAAAATACCCTATAAATAATATTATTTTATATGGTGATTATAAAATAAACTCTTTTAAATACATTTATGAAAATTATTAACGAAATATAGAATATATATATATATATATTTAGGTTTTTATAACAATTTTCTATGAGAAATTAATATAGTACCCAATTGAATATAAAATAAATGATTTTGTAAGAAAAATATTATATACCAAAAGGAGTTGTGAAATAAACAATGAAATTAATTTATATTAATAAATGATATTAATGAAATATATTTAATAATTTATTTATGAAATTAATCCTGTAGGATTGATATACATGAGATTAGAACAAATCCAATTTTATGCATAAAAGTTATTTTTTTAAAAGGCAGTATTATCTATTATTAAGGGAAAACCATTTTTAAATATAAATTTTGATTAATTTATTAATTATATTTGAGATAAATAACATCATTTTTTAATTATTATCTCAATAAAATTATCTTTTAGTAAATTGATTGTATTTTTAGGTCATTTTTAATTATTTTATGAATACTTCTAAATACAAAATTTTAATTGAAAACAAATTTTTCATAAAAAATAATATATTAAAAAAATTATATATTTAATTTATTTTAAATTTTCATTATTTTTTTATATATAATAATCCAAAATAGGTCACTGTAATGAATTAGACATTGAAATTAGATATAAAACATTTCATATATATGAACATTTTTAATTTAAATAACTGATTCGTCATCCCATATGTAGATTAATTAGAAATTAATTCAATCCAATTATGTTATTGAAATTTAGAAAAATGGATTAAATATTAGAAATAAACATAATATGTATTTTATAATAATTTTAATATTAATTTTTTTAAATAATATTAGTAAAATAAATTAAAATTAATTTCCACGATTTATTGAAAAACATGGTTAACAATGGACAAAACCATAACCATAATTTAAAAAATGACTTATAAAGTTATCAAAAACCTATTTTATTGAAATATATATACCATATAATCGCATTTTTTGAATTCTTTTCATTATTTTATCCACTTTACTTGGAAAAAACAGTTGTTGAATTCCCTATTTAAGAATTTTAAGAATGCCACTCCACCTCGACTATAAAAAGGCACTCACCCCTCACACTAATTCAAAAATATAAATCCCTTGGTCTAATCCATTACCTATGAAAATAATATTCCAATATCCCTACTATATTCATTGAATACAATTTATTGACTAAATTAAAACCTTGGTTTTCGTTATGTATAATCCAAAATGAGTTACTGCATTAAGTGGTAACATTCTTCAATGATCAAATTTTTTTAACTTACATATCCACAAAAAAAATTATTCTTATATTTGGATTTCATAATAACCTCAGTATTCTAAAAAATATTTTTTTCTGTTATTAGTATAACCTAAACTCACACACACATTGATTAAATAAGATACATAATAATCGGTCGTGGGTACAGAAGAATACTACCACCTGAAATGATGTCAATCATTAATCAATTACCCCGTTTCAAGGTTGGAAAAAATTATATACTTATATGTTTTATATTATATTTATTATATTAATACTTTAATTATATTTTTATAATTTTTAAATAACGTTTACTTTAAGGATTTCCATTTTGTGAGAATATGAGAATATCATTTATGGAAATTTATACTACCACATCCCCAAATGTATGTGATTTACTAATGCAAAATGTGGAATGTGTTAATGATGTTTTTAATAAAAATGGTAAAATATATGACATAATTATTATTATGTGTTTAAAATATACATATATATAATTTACCTCTCAATATTCTAATACAACAACAAAATTGAAACAACATTTATGTGTACATTTGACTTACAGTCTCCAAGAACTGTTTATTTTATTTCCAATATCGAATAGAACTGATTAATTTAAATAAATATATACAAAATATATATGATTTTTACATGATGGTTTAATTCCTTATGATGATAAAATCATGATCTACGTAATAAAAAAATGATAACAAGTCAAAAAATACTTTGAAAACATGAAAATGAACACCCGAAGAATTGAAGATAATGAAAGGTTGTGCACAAAATGGGAAATAATATATTATTAAATGATTTTATTTGATATTAAAAATAATATTATTATTATGGAATAAGTTATAAACATGTTTTCAAAAACAATAATGGTGGATACAAAGCCTGAAACTAAAAAACCACAAGGAAATTGTAACATCCCAAGTAAGTAATGAATAATAGATATTTTTATCTATGTCTATTAATGATTAAGATAGTGTTATAGAGGCTTAAAATGAAAATAAATACAATCTTATGCATGAAATACACTAATATTCTTAAAAGATTGTTTTACTGCCTTTTGATGGCAAACCATTTTTGAATCTATATTTTGACAATTTTATAGACTATGTTTGTCAAAATAAACTTATTCTTTATGATTGGGACATCAAAATTTACCTTGTATGAATTTTTGGTATTTTTCTGACAATGTTCATTTTTTAATGAATAGTGAAAAATACTGCATTTTACATCAAAACTGCTTTTAATATAATTTATTTATATGATTAGATTATGTTTTGAATTGGTTTTGAAGTGAAATTAGAATATATTTTTACCATTTTATCCAATGGTGGTCATTGGAATCAATTTCACTTTGGAATTAGACTTAAACTGGTGTCAATCTTTTGATACTTATTGTTTTGTTAAAACACGCTATTTGCTCTGGAAGCGGGAATTAATTATTAAATTAATTAATGTGAATTATATGATTTGAATTTTGTAAAATAGAATTCATTTTTGAATTCGGAATATCAAATATAGCTTAGGGTGAATTTTTGGTAATTTTCTGAAAAACTTCAATTTTTGATGAATAGTGAAACCACTAAGTGGTAATCAAGCAAACTGATTTTTCAGTTAAATGAAAGTTTACCACTAATGTGTATTGAATTTTTAAAATCCGACATACATGGTTGTCATTAATAAGTAAAATGTGGTTCAATGAGATTAAAATAATTTTTCTGTGAATAGTAACTTATTAAGTTCTTAATCGCGATTAGTGGTAATTCGGGTAGTTTAAGTTATAAATAATGCTTTAATAATAGGAAATGACCTAGACACATGTCCCAACCTTATTGGTTGTGTCATGGCCGACCAATACAAGCCATGGGTCAACTTGGGGACCCCATGGAGACACTTTGGTTTGGAAATGACATAAATAACTTTTTATTAAATGTTAAAGTAAAAATGTCACAAACAAGAAATGTTTTACGAAAACAATTTTTACATGGGGTTATAAAGATCAGATTTTTTATTATAAATAGTCATTGGAAATATAAAAAGATTTCCTACATCATAGTATTTTTTTTATGATTTTTAGACATTAAATAAATTAAATTATTTATGACATAATAACGATGCAGCGATGACATCATTATTTGACGATTTAAATAAAATGGAAAGATAATATAAAATCTATGAACTACACATGTCCAAAACCAATTGGATGAGTGTATTTCGAACCCTTATCACCTTATCCACGAATTATATCAATGTGGGACCTTTTGAAACCGAAACACATTTTCAAATAAAGTAATATTTCTTTACTTTCCAAAAGTGCCCCTCCTCTCCTCTTATAAAAGGCCCCCACCTCTACCTCATTTCACACACTTCTCAAGCCTTTGTCTCGGCCAACCCCTGCCCATTTACTCTCTCCACATCCCTCTCCTCATCCTAGAGGATTCCCTTTGGGAAGAATCCTTTCAATGGAAGCCTTTAGGCTCAAATCAAAAGGAGTTACACTTTTAAAGGTAATTCATTCTCTCATGTTCATTTGTTTTATTTTGCTTCTCCAACCCCCTAAACTCTTTTTATTTACTTATTTTGTAACAACACCAGTATCTTAAATATAAAAGGATGTTTTTATAAGATATATTTGAGCAACACTCTCACACAACTACATCAAATGGTTAAAGAACATACGGTTTCCGTGGATGGCGAAATTCTGCCTCCCGAAACGATTATTGTTCAATACTCATTTAACACCTTCAAAGGTGGCCATTATGATGTCACTATTTTTATATATGATATATAATATGTTTATGTTTTCCTTAAGCTTCTGTTTTTTTCATTTTGGGCATACCTTTATGGTTTCCATTATGGGTAAACACGATATCTTCATTTTAGGAAGTGCGGACTACCGCCCCCTAAAAGTGATTTGATTCGTTAATACCATATGTGGGACATATAAATGATGGAACTATGATATTATATATGATATTATACTGGAATTATAATATACCTCTATATCATTATGATTCCATTCTATAAAATACGAAATAGAAATGAAAGTAGCGTTCATACGTACGTACGGCTTACCGTCTCCATGAACGGTGCATTTCATTTCTTACCTCTAAATGATTATGTAATATTATAAATGCATGTATGTACTGGATATATATATATATTACATATATGATATCTACAACATGAATAACATTCTAGATATAACGAACCTATGACCAAATTAACAACATGTAAGTGTAAGAAGTCTATTTTTGACTTAAGAACCAAATACCGACAAAATGAACATTATTAACTTAACTGATTACATGATGTTTATAACATGGTATAAAAGGAATAATGAACTTGAAAAAGATTCATAAGCAAGTAGATATTAACTCAAGTTTATTATTCAGGAGATTAAAGAACGGTCGGGTCAAGTCGGATACGAGGTATGGGACTTCGTCTCAATCTCCTTTCGTTGAGGCATATTTTATTTTATACACAACTTTCTTTTATACGGTGTATAAACCCCTTTGACTTTCACGTTTATTCAAAAGAAATCTTTTTTATACGAAGCGTTTACTAAACGACAAAAGGGAATGTTTTTGTCGTACGTATGCGGCGACAACGACTTCTCCGCCGTCGTGACCGTTATTTGAGTTTCGGCTTCCTCTACAAGCCATACCTTCTTTTTAAAAGAAAAATAAATACCATGTTTTACTTTTATTTTATTTTAGTGTTGAAAATGGTTTTTATAATGTTTTTATATCAATGTGTTGTATTGATATCTCGTGATTAAAATGTGAAAATTTTATGTTTCCTTTATACATGTTTTATGTGATATGATTATGTTATGGTTCTTGGGAATTATTATGAAGACGAGTAGTTCCGTGATAAACTAAGGGCGGGTGAGGCCGTTATAGCTCTCCAATGCATTGGGTAACGCGAAGGAGTGAAACGTTAAGGTTTCTCCGAAGAGATTTTAGGGAATATACTGTGATGGGTATTCCAAACGTAACCAAGAGGGTTACTCCCTACGTAAGAATGCTATGAATGCCTCAAGTTACCTTTATGTCTTATGATTTCTATGATTTATTCATGATTTTTTGAGGTATGTTAAAGTGCCTATGTTTTATGGGTAAAGTATGATTTCATTCTTATGTATATATGAACTCATGTATCCTTTCCATGTTTTTTTTATATAACCCATACTGAGTTTTTATGCTCATCCCAAGTTTTTGAAATGTTTTTCACAGGTCAAGGGAAAGGTACATGATAAGATGATAAAGTCAAGGATGTGTCAAGAAATAATCCATGTTTTATTTTAAATGTGTTTCCATTGATGGGAATGAAGAATACTATCTTTATGTAACCACTTTGTTTATATGTGGAAATGTAATGCAAGTTTTATGATCTAATTCTCTAAAACTCTAAACCCGAAAAGATCCTCAATGTGTAATCTTGTAATAACTCAAGATTAAGTAAGGTTTAAGGCTGGGGCCTTATAGTTGGTATCAGAGTTCGGTTTAGCTAACTTTAGGAGTTAGAATTTTATTAAATGATTATCCAAAAATATTTTTTTTGATATAGCATTTAAAGATTACCATGTTTCTTCATCTAAGACATGTTTGTTCAGAATGGTTTTCCGTAGAGTAAACAGGGAAGCGGTGCTAGGAAGGCATACAGAAGGAAATAACCTTCCGAATCAGCATCCAGAAATGGTCGGAATTGGAACTGAACAGTTTGTTGCAGTAATGGCGCAGTTGACTCAAGTGATAAATGGCGGTGGTATCGATGCACGAGATCAGCCAGATCAACCGCAGAGGAACATTTCAGTAGTGGAACATTTCATGAGGCAATATCCACCATCATTCAGAGGATCATCTGACCCTGTGCCAGCTGAAGGGTGGATTAAAGCACTGGAGAAGATTTTTGATGTCATGGGGTGTTCAGACAATCAGAAGGTTAGTCTTGCTATTTACCGTTTGGAGGGTGAAGCAGATCAGTGGTGGTCTATGGTTAAAAATATATGGGACACCGATGAGATTGATGCTCTTGACTGGGATGAATTCAAAGGTATGTTTCTTGAGAAGTATTTTCCTAAGGCTGTTCGACTTAGGATGGAAAAGCAATTCTTGGAATTGAGGCAAGAGGAAGACTCAGTGGCTGCCTATGAAGAAAGGTTCACTCGATTGGCAAGGTATGCTCCAAATTTTATTCGGGACCTTGATAGTAAAATAAATAGTTTTTACTCAGGATTAAAGCCAAAATATCGAAGGGCATTAGCTTATCGTGAGTTTAAAAGTTATGAAAAGCTTGTTCGATGTGCTGAGAAGGTGGAAATGGAGTTTGCCGATGACCAAGTGTTCTATAACAACCAGCAGAAGAAGAGACCGAGGTGGCATGAGAAAGGAAAGAATTCTTCAAAAAAGTCTGATGGTAAGAGAACTAAGTTTCCAGTTTGTGATAAATGTGGAAAAAGGCATGCTGGGGAATTTCTTCTGAATTCTGGGAAGTGCTACCGATGTGGTAAGATGGGACATAAGGCTCGTGATTTCACTGAAAAGTATCAAGGTGAAGGTAAGAAAAAATTTGATTTACAGTTAGTGAAATGTTATAAGTGCAATGAGATGGGTCACTTTGCAAACGAGTGTCCGACAAGGAGCTTGAGTGATGGGAAGCAGTTAGACTACAAGCAGAAAGGGGTGGTGAAATCCTTTGCAACTACTTCAGCAGATGTCGGGCCATCAAATGAAGTTGTATCAGGTACTTTGTTTGTTTTTTCAGATTATGCCAGTGTGTTGTTTGATTCGGGGTCTACACATTCTTTCATCTCTGAAACCTTTTCTAGTAAAATGGGAATACCATCTCAAGAAATGACTCCTGAACTTTTTGTAAAAACACCTGGGGGGAATGTTGAGGCAAAAAGAATTTATAAGAATCTTCCTATCCTTATCTATGGAAAGATCCTACTTGCAAACCTTATTGTTCTACCTCTAGTAGAGTTTGATGTTATCCTGGGTATGGATTGGCTCTCTATTTACCATGCTAAGATTGACTGTAGAGCTAAAGAAGTTTCTTTTCAGAAAGACTTTCAGTTTGTTTACAAGAATGAACCCTTACTTTTGATAACATATCAAGAGGCCGAGAAACTTGTAAAATATGGAAATGAATGTTACCTTGCACACGTTGTTGAAAATAAAGGAACTGTTCAGATTAATGATGTGCCAGTGGTAAATGAGTATCCTGATGTTTTTCCTGATGAGTTTCCTGGAATAATACCAGATCGGGAAGTTGAGTTTACTGTTGACTTAGTTCCTGATGCTAAGCCATTTTCAAAACCCCCTTATCGAATGGCACAAATTGAACTTTTAGAGTTGAAGGAGCAATTGCAAGATTTATTAGAGAAAGGTTTCATTAGACCTAGCACATCACCATGGGGTGCTCCTGTTTTATTTGTTAAAAAGAAAGATGGTTCTATGAGACTTTGCATTGATTATAGAGCCTTGAATAATATCACTGTTAAGAACAAATATCCTTTGCCTCATATCGATGATTTGTTTGATCAGCTCCAGGGAGCTCAGTTTTTTTCAAAGATTGACTTGAGATCGGGGTACCATCAGCTGAAGGTAAAGGAGGCAGATATTCCGAAGACCGCGTTCCGTATGAGATATGGCCATTATGAATTTGTAGTAATTCCTTTTGGGCTAACCAATGAACCTGCTGTATTCATGGACTTAATGAATAGAATTTTCCATGAGTTCTTGGATAAGTTTGTGGTGGTTTTCATTGATGATATTTTGGTGTTTTCTAAAAGTAAAGAGGAGCATTAAAAACATTTAAGGGTTATCTTGCAAACCTTAAAAGAAAAGAAACTGTATGGGAAATTCAGCAAGTGTGAGTTTTGGTTGCAAAAAATTTCTTTCCTTGGTCACATTGTTTCTAAAGATGGAATAAATGTTGATCCTACAAAAACAAAAGTTGTGGAAGAATGGCCAAGACCCAGAAATGTAACCGAGATTCGTAGCTTCCTTGGTTTGGCGGGCTATTACGGAAGGTTTGTTAGAAATTTTTCACCGTTATCTAGTCCAATGACTAAGTTAACTCGGAAGGGTGTTAAGTTTATCTGGACAAAATAATGTGATGATTGTTTTCAGGAATTGAAAAGAAGATTGGTGAATGCTCCAGTTTTGGCACTACCTTCCAAGAATGGTGAGTTTGTTATATACAGTGATGCTTCATTGAAAGGACTTGGTTGCGTCCTAATGTAGAATGATCAGGTAATTGCTTATGCTTCACGACAGTTGAAAACTCATGAGGTAAATTACCCTACACATGATTTGGAATTAGCTGCTGTTGTTTTTGCTTTAAAAATTTGGAGGCATCATTTGTATGGAGTAAAGTGTGAAATATATACCGATCACAAAAGTTTAAAGTATATATTCACTCAGAAAGAGTTAAACATGAGACAAAGGAGATGACTTGAATTAATCAAGGATTATGATTGTACAATTCATTACCATCCGGGAAAAGCAAATAAAGTGGCTGATGCTTTGAGTCAAAAAAGTAATGCTTCATTAACAATGTTGCATTTGGAACGTGATCCTTTGGTTAAGGATTTGATGAACTTTGGCATAGAAGTTGTTGGTGCAGGAAGTCCTTCTGTTTTGTTTCAGGTATCAGTGAGATCATCTCTATCAGATAGAATCAAGCAAGCACAGAAGCAAGATAGTGAGTTGCAGAAAAAGGTAGAGCTGGTTCAGAAAGGTAAGTTTCCTGAATTCAACATTGATAATGATTGCGTTTTGAGATTTGGGAAGATATTTTGTGTGCCTTGTGATTCACAGTTGAAGAGAGAGTTGTTATGTGAAGCTCATAGTTCTCTGTTTTCAGTTCATCCGGGCAGTACTACGATGTATAGAGATCTGCGGGAGTATTACTGGTGGGATGGAATGAAAAGAGATATTGCTGATTTTACTGTGAAGTGTTTGACTTGTCAGTAGGTTAAAGCAGAGCGGCAGTTACCGAAAGGGATGCTTCAGCCTTTACCAGTGCCATAGTGGAAATGGGAGAATATATCCATGGACTTTGTTGTTGGATTACCGAAGACATCTCGAGGTAATAATGCAATCTGGGTTATTGTTGATCGCTTGACCAAATCTGCTCATTTCCTTGCTATACGAGATACTTTCTCTCTTGATCAACTTTCCCGTTTGTATCTTAAAGAGATAGTAAGGTTACATGGATTTCCTCTCTCCATTGTATCGGATCGTGATCCCAGGTTTACTTCTAACTTTTGGAAAGGCCTTTAGAAGTCGTTGGGTACTGAATTAAATTTTAGTACAGCTTTTCATCCTCAATCAGATGGGCAGTCAGAACGAAAAATTCAGACAGTGGAGGATATGCTACGAGCTTGTTCTATGGATTATCAGGGAAGTTGGGACCCACATCTTTCTTTGGTTGAGTTTTCATATAATAACAGTTTTCATTCCAGTATACAGATGGCACCATTTCAGGCATTATATGGGAAGCGGTGTCGAACTCCAGCTTTCTGGGATGAAGTGGGTGAAAGAAAGTTGATGGGACCAGAATTGGTAGAAGAGATGGCAGAAAAAGTTAAGCTGATTCAGAAACACATGAGAACAGCTCAGAGCAGGCAGAAGAGTTATGCGGATAACCGGAGGAAGGATCTATCTTTCGAGGTAGGTGATCATGTTTTTCTCAAGGTTTCTCCTTGGAAAAGCGCGATGAGATTTGGTAAGAAAGGAAAGTTGAGTCCAAGGTTCATTGGACCATATGAAATTCTGGAGAGAGTTGGATCAGTTGCATACCGAGTGGCTTTACCTCCGAGTTTATCTCAGGTACACAATGTTTTTCACATTTCGATGTTGAGAAAGTATATGCCAGATCCATCTCATGTTTTGAGTCCAAAGGCAGTTCAGCTGAAAGAGAACCTATCTTATGAGGAACAACCGGTCCAGATTCTTGACCACAGGGAGCAAGTGTTACGGAATAAGGTGATTCATCAGGTAAAGGTTTTGTGGAAAAACCACATGATTGAAGAGGCAACATGGGAATCTGAAAATGCAATGAGGGATAAGTACCCCCATTTATTCGATAAGTAAATAAATTGCGGGGACACAATTGTCTAAAGGGGGGAAGGATGTAACATCCCAAGTAAGTAATGAATAATAGATATTTTTATCTATGTCTATTAATGATTAAGATAGTGTTATAGAGGCTTAAAATGAAAATAAATACAATCTTATGCATGAAATACACTAATATTCTTAAAAGATTGTTTTACTGCCTTTTGATGGCAAACCATTTTTGAATCTATATTTTGACAATTTTATAGACTATGTTTGTCAAAATAAACTTATTCTTTATGATTGGGACATCAAAATTTACCTTGTATGAATTTTTGGTATTTTTCTGACAATGTTCATTTTTTAATGAACAGTGAAAAATACTGCATTTTACATCAAAACTGCTTTTAATATAATTTATTTATATGATTAGATTATGTTTTTAATTGGTTTTGAAGTGAAATTAGAATATATTTTTACCATTTTATCCAATGGTGGTCATTGGAATCAATTTCACTTTGGAATTATACTTAAACTGGTGTCAATCTTTTGATACTTATTGTTTTGTAAAAACACGCTATTTGCTCTGGCAGCGGGAATTAATTATTAAAATAATTAATGTGACTTATATGATTTGAATTTTGTAAAATAGACTTCATTTTTGAATTTGGAATATCAAATATATCTTAGGGTGAATTTTTGGTAATTTTCTGAAAAACTTCAATTTTTGAAGAATAGTGAAACCACTAAGTGGTAATCAAGCAAACTGATTTTTCAGTTAAATGAAAGTTTACCACTAATGTGTATTGAATTTTGAAAATCCTACATACATGGTTGTCATTAAGAAGTAAAATGTGGTTCAATGAGATTAAAATAATTTTTTGGTGAATAGTAACATATTAAGTTCTTAATCGAGATTAGTGGTAATTAGGGTAGTTTAAGTTATAAATAATGCTTTAATAATAGGAAATGACCTAGACACATGTCCCAACCTTATTGGTTGTGTCATGGTATACCAAGAAAAGCCATGGGTCAACTTGGGGACCCCATGGAGACACTTTGGTTTGGAAATAACATAAATAACTTTTTATTAAATGTTAAAGTAAAAAATGACACAAACAAGAGATGTTTTACGAAAACAATTTTTACATGGGGTTATAAAGATCAGATTTTTGATTATAAATAGTCATTGGAAATCTAAAAAGTTTTCCTACATCATAGTAGTTTTTTATGATTTTTAGACATGAAATCAATTAAATTATTTATGACATAATAATGATGCAGCGATGACATCATTATTTGACGATTTAAATAAAATGGAAAGATAAGATAACATCTATGAACTACACATGTCCAAAACCAATTGGATGAGTGGATTTCGAACCCTTATCACCTTATCCACGAATTATATCAATGTGGGACCTTTTGAAACCTAAACACATTTTCAAATAAAGTAATATTTCTTTACTTTCCAAAAGTGCCCCTCCTCTCCTCTTATAAAAGGCCCCCACCTCTACCTAATTTCACACACTTCTCAAGCCTTTGGCTCGGCCAACCCCTGCCCATTTACTATCTCCACATCCCTCTACTCATCCTAGAGGATTCCCTTTGGGCAGAATCCTTTCAATGGAAGCCTTTAGGCTCAAATCAAAAGGAGTTACACTTTTAAAGGTAATTCATTCTCTCATGTTCATTTGTTTTATTTTGCTTCTCCAACCCCCTAAACTCTTTTTATTTACTTATTTTGTAACAACAACAGTATATTCAATATACAAGGATGTTGTTATAATATATATTTGAGCTACACTCTCACACAACTACATCAAATGGTTAAAGAACATACGGTTTCCGTGGCTGGCGAAATTCTGCCTCCCGAAACGATGATTGTTCAATACTCATTTAACACCTTCAAAGGTGGCCATTATGATGTCACTATTTTTATATATGATATATAATATGTTTATGTTTTCCTTAAGCTTCTGTTTTTTTCATTTTGGGCATACCTTTATGGTTTCCATTATGGGTAAACACGATATCTTCATTTTAGGAAGTGCGGACTACCGCCCCCTAAAAGTGATTTGATTCGTTAATACCATATGTGGGACATATAAAGGATGGAAGTATGATATTATATATGATATTATACTGGAATTATAATATACCTTTATATCATTATGATTCCATTCTATAAAATACGAAATAGAAATGAAAGTAGCGTTCATGCGTACGTACGACTTACCGTCTCCATGAACGATGCATTTCATTTCTTACCTCTAAATGATTATGTAATATTATAAATGCATGTATGTACTGGATATATATATATGACATATATGATATCTACATCATGAATACCATTCTGGATATAACTAACCTATGACCAAATTAACAACATGTAAGTGTAAGAAGTCTATTTTTGACTTAAGAACCAAATACCGACAAAATGAACAATATTAACTTAACTGATTACATGATGTTCATAACATGGTATAAAAGGAATAATGAACTTGAAAAAGATTCATAAGCAAGTAGAGATTAACTCAAGTTTATTATTCCGGAGATTAAAGAACAGTCGGTTCAAGTCGGATACGAGGTATGGGACTTCGTCTCAATCTCCTTTCGTTGAGGCATATTTTATTTTATACACAACTTTCTTTTATACGGTGTATAAAACCCTTTGACTTTCACATTTATTCAAAAGGAATATTTTTTATACGAAGCGTTTACTAAACGAAAAAAGGGAAGGTTTTTGTCGTACGTATGCGGCGACAACGACTTCTCCGCCGTCGTGACCGTTATTTGAGTTTCGGCTTCCTCTACAAGCCATACCTTCTTTTTAAAAGAAAAATAAATACCATGTTTTACTTTTCTTTTATTTTAGTGTTGAAAATGGTTTTCATAATGTTTTTATATCAATGTGTTGTATTGATATCTCGTGATTAAAATGTGTAAATGTTATGTTTCCTTTATACATGTTTTATGTGATATGATTATGTTATGGTTCTTGGGAATTATTATGAAGACGGGTGGTTCCATGATAAACTAAGGGCGGGTGAGCCCGTTATAGCTCTCCAATGCATTGGGTAACGCGAAGGAGTGAAACGTTGAGGTTTCTCCGAAGAGATTTTAGGGAATATACTGTGATGGGTATTCCAAACGTAACCAAGAGGGTTACTCCCTACATAAGAATGTTATGAATGCCTCAAGTTACCTTTATGTCTTATGATTTCTATGATTTATTCATGATTTTATGAGGTATGTTAAAGTGCCTATGTTTTATGGGTAAAGTATGATTTCATTCTTATGTATATATGAACTCATGTATCCTTTCCATGTTTTTTTATATAACCCATACTGAGTTTTTATGCTCATCCCAAGTTTTTGAAATGTTTTTCACAGGTCAAGGGAAAGGTACATGATAAGATGATAGAGTCAAGGATGTGTCAAGAAATAATCCATGTTTTATTTTAAATGTGTTTCCATTGATGGGAATGAAGAATACTATCTTTATGTAACCACTTTGTTTATATGTGGAAATGTAATGCAAGTTTTATGATCTAATTCTCTAAAACTCTAAACCCGAAAAGATCATCAATGTGTAATCTTGTAATAACTCAAGATTAATTAAGGTTTAAGGCTGGGGCCTTATAGAAATATATTTCTTCACAATTTACATTCAGTTGCCACTTTATGTTATTATGTGCCATTTCATGTTTATGTGGTTTTCATAATTCCCCTTTGACATTTAAAATCGTACATTCAGTAATATTAATGTAAATTGGTGATTAATTTTTCATTATCTTTTCCATTGGTATTTCATTTGAATATTTCAAAGTGTTATAAGTCACTATAAATCCTCACTTACTTTTGAGATTTTTACCTCTCTGAAGAAAAAATCACACTAATGTATTAATTTTCCAATAGAAATTATAATCATAACTAGTATACATACCTTCATCATTGATATATTCATTTCATAAATCGTATACCATTTTCACATACTATATTTAAATTTATTTTTTGATTATCTAATGAAATATTGATAATGCTATATTCTTTACACAATTCAGATATTTGATAAATAATTTTATTAATCAATTTAATATACAACTCATAAAAAGATGAATTATATCGAATCAATGTTATGTGTGGGTCTTAGAATTTATATATCCCAAAAATGAATCAATAGATTCTAAAGAGACATATCAGTGGTCTAAATTAATAGGTTTCATATACTAGTTCTAAAACTCATTATAAAATTTTTATACATTATAATATTTCTTATTCCTTAGAAATGATATCCAAAAATTAATAGTTTCCTTCATTATGAATATATTTATTATTATTATTATTATTATTATTTATCCACGGGATTTTAGCATTGAAATTATCTATAATTTATTTTCATTTTATCTTACTTATTAAATGGAAGTGTTTTAGTAATTTAACATTCCATATAGATTATGCCTTATCCAGTTAGTTGAATGGTATGTGTTATTAGTTAATTAGCTTTTGACTTTGAGTTAGTATATCTGATTTATTATTTCTTCTACATTACATACCCTTAATGAGAATTTGATACCAACCTTGTTTTCTATCCTTTTCTCAACTTATGAAGTGGAATCCATTAAATGGATTTCAATAATTATGAGATTTTACATATTATTAGTTTTATTAAAAAAAATTAATGTACTATGGGTATCATACTTGTTATATTGGTTTACAAAACTGATAAACTATTTGGTCCTTAAGGATTTGATTCCATGTAATCATGTAAATATAATAAAGTAAGGCACCGACTCGTGTCTTTTGGGGTCAAATAATTATAGTTTGTATTAGAGGATGTTTAGTAGAAAAAATAGAAACATGAATTTGGGAAACATATTTTACAGAACATAACCCTCAGATAAACATTGAGTATATGTATAGAAGAACATACTTGAATTTGGGTAAGGTATATATTATGTTTATCATCCTTGAAATACATACATTTTTGGATACAATTAGTGGAACTTTTTCTTTAATAGATGTGCCTAGGGGTAACAATTCTAAAAAATGTTTTCCAAGATTTAAATGAGTGTAACATATTTCAAGAAAATGGGCCATATTGCACTAACTGGTTTAAAACTACCAGTGAAAATTATTAAGATAATTCATAATTTACTCAAAAACTATTATAATAGATTCGAAATTAATTATATGAACACAAAAACCATGTTAATTATTATGACCTCAGTTATAGAATTAGTTTTTCAATTTATGATAATTGTTTTTGAATTTTTTGGATTATAAATTAATCAACATAATATTATAATATAATAAAATATAAGACATTGGGTAGAAATGGAGCCTGGAAGAAATAATGGTATCAATACTCATTTTCAATGTAGAGGTTTCCCTACTATGAAAGTCAATATGACTAGTATTAGAACAAATGTTGTAACATATATATTGGGGAAACATATTCTAGTTAAGGAAAATGAAATTTAAAAAATATAGATACTCATTCCATAGTGTGATTCTCTAATGTTTAATTGATTTATGAGATAATGGTCACCAAAATTTAGCAGTACTACTGAACAAATAGTGGGTTAACAATGGATTAAATATTTAGAGAATATATTCCTGGAATTGGGATGTGGAGAAAAGGAAATTTTTACTCAAATAACATATTTTCTCAAAGTTGATGTTATCCAATGGTGGTCACTAATTAAAAATACTAGTGAGGGAGTGGAGTTTTAAATCATGTATTGGAAACCATTTAAGGACTCATTTATGAAAAATATTTCACTAATGAGACTAAAATGAGATCAAAATAATGATTCATAGTTTAACGAATATGAGGGAAAAATTTATATAGAGAATGAAGCTCCACTTACAAGGTTAAAAAGGCATTACATGGAATTCATATGAAACCTAGAGTACAAGTGGGATAACTTATTTGAGGATATTGATCAATGTCTCGGAATGGAATTGGTATCACAAATAGTTTCATCATATGGTTAATGATTTATATGTTCCATAAATAAATAAAAATAATTCTAAATCTATAATGGATTCAAAATAAAAAAAGAGTATCAGATTATGGATGATCAGATAATAGATAAATGGAAGAAGGAATGAATTATTTCTTATCATGTGATAACTGTGGGGAAAATCAATTTAGGAAATGCTTGAAGGTATTATGAGGTTTTTTGATGTGTGATGAATAAAGTCACCAGGTTAGTGAATCAAATGGGAAGAAGGAAAAGAAATTCTATTTAGTGTTTTACCTATAGTGATATAGGGAACTATAAAAATGAATGACCCAAGAGTTAAAGGAATGTACCTCTATAAAAGCTAAGGGATCAATGTAAATCATATATTATTGATACAACTAGTATTTGATGATTAATATGCCAATGTTTTGAAAAATTATTTATATATCATTTGATAATCATATATGTTATGTATTGGATAAAATAATTACAAATTACGCATGGATTGCACTGCAACAGTTTTTCATATACAATACAAGATCAAATGTTGAATGGGTCAATGAAAATTGATTTAGTAAAAAGTTAGTCATTTAAAAAAAAATTGATAAGGGAAGGATAAGGCAACAAATGTTACTGATGTTGAGATAATTGTGTTGTATAAATATTGGATTTATATGGATAAGGATAATTGGATACTACAAACTAACATGGAGACGATTCTACTATGTTGGATCATAATCTATTAAAAAGGTTATGAATTGATGAAATTAGTTAACATTAAAATTGGATGTTGGTTTGGAGATTGATGTATTATATCACCCTACAATAAATATTGTTAATTGAGATGATGTAGATATTGTTCATAACATTGCAAAAGGAAAAACGTATTCTCATGATATCAAAATCTATCAAATAATTATATATTCTTACATGATTATTGAGATAAATCATTACTCAGCTCTAAAAAATGGTTTTGAAATAAACATGTTACCTTAATATCATAATTTTTATATGATATCAATAATTATTTTCACATCAATAATTTGTTTATATGTGGTTAATAATTTTTTTTGAACATGTTCTCTATCACTATCCATCATAACATGATTGTTAAATCTTTTTTCTATGTCAATTTGTTCACTACTGTTCTCATATTTGAAAGACTAGTTTGGTGGAGACCTTCACATTTGCAATCCCTATTAATTATAAGTTGTGTATTTAATCTATCTATGATATTTTTTTTTCAAAAACATTTTATTTTCACATATATGACCATCGATTATAGGTATAATGATTAAATTTTGTCGACTAAAATTATTTAATGGTGAGAGATTTTAACAACCAAAAACATTAAAATCATTTATTTTTTTAAAAATTTTATTTAATTGAATGTTTTCATTATATGAATCACCATGTTAATATTAATATACACAAGAAGATATTATTATCATGAAATAAAAGGTATACTGATTATAACATTCTTTAAATGAATGAATGATGTTCTTCGATGGATTCTATTATGCGCATGCCAGAGTTTTAGAAAGATCCATTATACTATTATTATTATTATTTAATATGATAATTAAAACAAACCATTATAATTAAATGTTTAAAAATTATTTTGAAAATTTATAAAATATCTTTTTATATTTATTTATATAAATCATTTTTGTTATAAATGATTGAATAATTTAATTGATTATTTTTTTTAAAAACATTTATAGGAAAACAATTTTGTGAACCAAAAAGTGTTTTGTGTAAAAAATTCTATTAATTTATATTAGTTATATATATAAATTAATAATATATATATATATTATATTCAATTAATTAGTTTCTATATTCATCCATTTGGTTTTATAAGAATAAGACAAGAAAATTTTAATTTTATGAAAATAGCTATATTTTTTTAAAGGCACCTTTCAAGCCTTTTATTGGTTTACATATTTTAAATATAAATTTTTACACTTATATATATTAAATATAAAATAATAAACATTATTTTTTATGTTAGAACATAAAAATTAATATGGGGTGATTTTTTGGAATATTTTTGTGAGGTTTCATTTTTTGATTAATTGTGAAAAATATAGAATTTTAATTGTAAAGATATTTTCAATATAAATAATTGATAGAAGTGAATTAAATTTTTAGTTAGTATGAATTTTTAATTTGATAAATTTTACCTATTTTAATAAAATTTCGGTCATTTAAATTATTTTAACATTGAAATTGAATAAAAACACATTTCATCCTTCGACCATTTTTACATTAAAAACCAGTTTTATTATCCCATCTTTGGGATTAATTTTTTATTTCAAAATATTGTGTTATTAGAATTTGTGTAAATTATTTAACTATTTTTAATAATAGTAATATATAATTTATCGAAATATACAACTATTTTTTATCTAAAATATTAGTAAACATAAATAAATTTAATTATAGTGTTTATGAGAAAAACAATCTTAACAACAGACTAATCCTTAAACGTAAAGGAAAAAATGATCTATAAGAACGTCCAAAACCTATTTTAGGGAATTATTTTGATATAAAATCCCTTTTATAGAATTTGTTTTATTTGATCCAATGAGAATGTAAAACCATGTGTGCAATTTCCATCATTTAAGAATTTTCAAGAATGCCACTCCTCCTCCACTATTAAAAGGTACTCACCAATCCAACTTATTCACAAATCTATTGACATTGTTTTCATCAAAAATCTTATATAATAATCTCAAAACACCCCTATTATAATCTATGAATACTATCATTTTTTATAAAAAAATTATGTTTTTTGTTACAAACAATAAGGAGTTCCCTGAATAACATGTAACATTCTTAAATGATCACTTTTGATTTATTTACTTCTCCACCGATTAATTTTTTCGAATATTTTCATTAGGTGTTATACTAATTATATTAAATATAATTTTATTTTATATTTATATGGGTATTCTCGTCATAACAACACTCTTCCATAAAATGAGATACACAATCAACATTCCCATGTTTGACAGACTATCACCTTGTGAACCGATCTCATATGTTATGACATGACTACAATTCAAGTATGGGAATAATGAAGGAATTTTAGTTTTTATATAATAAATTTTTTAATAATAAAGTATTTTTTCTTATATTATTTCTTTATAACTTCTACCTTCATGATTTTCATTTTTTGGGAATACAATAACATCGTTTCTAGACATGTGGACAACCGCCTCCTCAAAGCAACGTGATACATTCATGTTATAGATGAAATATATTATGTGCGGTTTTAATAAACATATTATAAATATATGATATAAATTTATAATAGAAATATAATATTCATATATATCATTTTATTTTCATTATTTTAAAATGATAATGAAATGGAAATTTTATTACATGTGTATATACAGCTTCCGTCCCCATGAACGATGTATTTCATTTCCTATATGTAAATATTATTGATTATTAAAAAAATAATGAATAAATATGATATTTTAATAAATATTTACACTCTATATATGATTAAATCCTAATCTATGCATGATGATAAAAAATAACAATTTCAAACATACTAAACAAACCTGAAAATTAAAACATGAAATGATAAAAAAAGAATTATTGTTTAAAAAAATTGAAATTATATTATTAAATGATAATATATGGTATTATGAAAATTATTTTCTTATGGTATAAGATATTAACATGTTTTAAAACACAATATAGGAGAATAAAGATGACACAAAAAAATGAAGCATATGTTAATGGATTTTGTATCAATTTACATTCCATTAAGACATATATATTATTTTTCTCAATTTCACTTTTATATTATATATATAATTCTAATTTGACATATAATATCACAAATAAATTTTTATTCAAGTTATTATATGTTTCAATTTGAACTATCTAACCTAAGTGGATTTCATTTTTAATTTACAAAATGATATAATTTTTTTTGTAAATATCACGTTATATTGTGATTGAGAACATTGACATGAAATAATTACATTATTATGATATTTTTTAAAATAATTAAATTTATCTTATATATATATATATATATTTATCATGAATATCTTCACTACGTAAACTATATATAATTTTTTTATTAGTATTTAAATTGGTAATTGTTTTATTTTCTAGGGATATCATTATAAATATGTATTCTTTACTCAATATGGATATTGGATAATGCATATTTTTTATTAATTAAAGCGATTAATCAATATATGATGAATTATTTGGACTAGATGTGAAATGTGGTTCTTGGAATTTATATGCAACATTTATACATTGACATGTACTCATGAGAGAAATTATTTTTTAAAATTAAATGGGTTTCAACTTGTAGCTTTAAACTCTTTTGTGAATAGTTCTTATGATATAAGTTGTCATTTTCTTTATACATGATTTAAAATAATTATGAATATTCATCATTGATAATTTAGTTATTATTATTCTTTATCTATGATATTTTAACATTGACATTATATATGGATTCATTTCATTCTCATCTTATTGAATTAATGGAAAATGTTTCAGTTAATGACCTTTTAATATTAATTATTCATTCTCTTTTTATTTAAAAGGATTTGTTAATATATATTTACCTTTACATGTTCATTTCTTCTCATTAATTAATTATTCATTCCTATATACAACCATTACGTATAATTTGGGCTCATAATTATTATGTTTCATTTCTCAAGGTTATGAATAGGAATCCATTGAATAAGTTTAACGAATGATGGGTATTTATTTTTGAATTTTGTTATTTTTATTTTTTCTAATGTATTATCAGTATCACACATATAATCTGGTCTTCCAAAACAACTAAATTTTTTGGTACTTTATGATTTTATTTTAGATAATCATGAAAATGTAAAAAATTAAGGAACCAACATTGGTTTTATGGGGTCCAAGAGTTACGTTTATTATTATGACATTCAAAATATGGATATTTTATTAAAATATAATTTTATATGAAACATTAAGGGAGTACTTTTTTAAAAAGTCCCATACCTTGAGTCAAAATTTTCATCTTTATTATCTATCTTCTTCTTATTTAGAAAATATTGATTTCATAACACCTTAAAAACAATAAGATAATCATTATACCAAACATAAATCCATTATAACATAGAGAGGGACTTTAGTAATGGATTTGGGTAGATGTTCATTAATCTAAATCGGGAAATATGTGTCAACAAATGATATGAAGTGGGTCCCAATTATAAGAAAAGGGAGGGGAAATATTGGAATTATTTTGAATAATAATTTTATATAAATTATTTTTTATATAAAATAAGTCAAAATTGATAATATTCGAATTTTAAAAATGGATAAGTATAAATAATCAAATATGATATTTTTCTAATGCGTCTAGAGAACACATTTACTCTGATTTTTTGGTTTTAACCCCTTTTTAAATCTTTTGATTACAACAGTGAGAACAAGGATCTTACTCTTATTGGGTAATGTAGATTAATATAAATTTAATAACTACCAAATAATGGGTTGTGGTTGATTGTTTTAATCATATCAAAATAACATTGTCTATGACATTAATTTTAGGAATTTTAGGAATTTTATTATACATTACTTCCTTATAATATTAGTTATGTTATTTTACAAATTAAAATTTTATAAACTTGTATAACATAAATAAAAAAATAATTTTTTATAAAATCATTTAATACATCCATAACTTGGTATTATTATCCATAAAAATCATCCCCCATCTTAATTATTTTATATTATAACAATTTTAATTTTTTAAAATAGTTTAATTTATTATTAATTTAATTCAATAATTAATATGTTAGCTATGTGTAAGAATATTGGGTAAATAAATTTTCACTCAATAATAATAATAAATTAAAACGAAGAAGAAAAATTGTTTAGATTTCAGATGAATATTTATAACCAAACATATCTGCTTGTTATCCCAATCATTAAATTATTATGATTATTAATTAAGATAGTTTTTCACTAAATAGAATTATCTTAAAAAACATATAAATTTCATAAGAACTTTCCAATGGAAAAACAAATCCAGATAACCAAATATTGGGTGAGTAAAGATTAAATGGACTAATGAAATAAAATCAAGGAATCTATTACTGTCATTTCCTTGTCCTTATCATTATATTTTTCAAATTTATGTAACCAAATTACCCATAATTGTTAAAAAATAAATGATTTTTATAATTAAATTGGAAAAAAATTAAAAGGAATCTATTTACAAAATTTAGAACCACTCTTTCTATATTTAGTGTACAGTTTCTACAATTCAAAACACATATAGTCTAGAATTTTATTTAAATTTATTTAGTAATTTTTAATGAAAATATTTTTTGATAGAAATGAATTTTTTATGTATAATATATTATTAAAATATTTAAATTAAAATACATTCAAAATACAATAAAAGGATTCTTATTTAAAAAATGAAAAAGGAAAAGATTAACCTAATTGTTGTGTATAAGAGTTTAGGTAATTTAATATTTTTTTCTTAATCATGTATAGGGATGTTTACTTTGAATTAGGGGAACCCCTTGGGGGGTGTTATCCCTTGGATAAAAATTTCTGTCTATTTGGCGTTGGATGCCTACGAGGCCTGCCTTGATCTCCAGTTTTTGGTTGTTTAAAATGATGTTGGTCAAATAAGTGACATTCCCACATGAGATAATTTATGCTTAATCCTTGTGATAGTTTAACTTACATTATTGTCTTGATATATGATATATTTTCATCTGAGTTATTAATGTTTAATCCAAGTAATTGTTTAATTTTCATGTTTTTTTGATTATGTGAAGTTTCCCACATGTGTTTTTAACTGTGATTAATACAGATAATAGTTTTATTTACATGTATTTCTTATCTTCATAATTTATCCCATGTAATTGTTTGAATGTACAAACCTTATGAGTTTAGTCCTAGGATTATTCTATTGGATACTGTTGGTTTTGAACATTGCATTACTAATGAAAATTTAATGGAACTTATTTTGATTAAACGGTAAATAGAAATGGGTGATCCATGGATTCTGATTAGAATTCCATGGATTGGTTCATGTAACTTTTATACCTTATAACTAGGGTGAACCATGAATCAATTTAGGGATGCCCTGGATAGACTAAAATGGAGGTTGTAATTTGAAGTCATGAGTGAGCCAAGGATGTAGTGTTTGGGCATATAGAGACTACATTTAATGTCCAAATGAGTAATGGAATGAGGGATACCATGGAAGTATTCTATTAGAAATGATTATATTTCATTGGAGATACATGGGTCATATTTATAAGATCTAAGGATGGATTAACTGACATATACTCACACCAAAAATAGTTTGAGATAGGGTTCCTCAGATTATCGTACGTACTAGATCATAGGATTTATGGGGTATTAAACTATGTGTAATATCTTAATTCCAATTCAATAATGTCAGTGATAGAATCAAATCATTAATTGAATATTGAAACAGATTTACTTATGATGCGTCTTCCAATACAAAGCACAATCTTGGATTCTATATTTACTTATACTTTTTTAGATAACCTTCTGAGGTATCTGTTGTACTTAATTTTATATAGGAATTTTCTGCATTATGTTGGATCCCAAATAATATATTTTTAAATGGAATTGAACTGTTTAAGAACATTAAATGATTATAAACAGAAACTAGTTATTTTAGTAATGTTTACTTTTGGGTACATCATAGGATACTGATTTCACTATTGTACACTACCTATTGTATATATTCACTAATAGATTGGCATAAACCTTGGGTGGTTGACAATTGGGATTTTGTCTCACACCCTGTTTGGGAAATGATTTTGGGACTAAATATATTATATTGTTATAGGTTTCATTAAAGGAATGATCCCTTCTATATTTACTGGTATTCTAATTATGAGTAGTAAAGAAGGGGAACAAGGTGAGGCTTGTGATGTTTCATAATTAATTTTATCATTTTGTACATTTGGTACATATATCATAGATGACTATAGTGTAACATATTTTGGATGTCTTCCTACAAAATGTGGCATGTTGCATCATCTGTTGTATGCTATGACTCGTGGTTATTTTGATTATCAATCTTTTGTTGTTTACATTGGTTTTATGGTATTACTGCTTCCGATATTTGTTTGTTATTAACACTGTGTTATACTATATCCATGTGTTTATAGTATCACAACTATCACTCCTAGGGCATCGCTGCTAGTCAACATCCTCTGGAATTTGTGGGAAAGTGCTTTAGGACATATTTCCAACTGGGCTCAGAGCACAGATAGGTGGATTCTTTACATAGGATGCTACAAAGTGGTATTAGAGGATTTACTTTCTGTTTTAATTTTTTGTTTATATATAACATAAATATGTAGAAATGAAATGGGATTTGATCTTAAGTTTCTAAAAGGATTATCTTCATTGCATACATGGAAAACCAAAATTTCCTTAAATTGAATTGGGATATTTTGATTTCGAGCTATTACAGTTGATTTGATTTCACCATTAGGTGAAAAACTAATACTGTGGTATTATTATTGATATCATTGTGGTTTTAGCATTTTTAAACATAATTATATGAGGGTATGTCATCTCATGAAACATATAATAACTTGTTAGAAATTACATGTCGTGCATTCTTTCCACTCAATTTCGATAGCATTACTAATTTCATGTTTTTTTGATAGATGTCATACTAGATATACATATTGTTGTGATATGTACCATAATAGATATACCTAATGTTGTGGTAGGTGTATTAGTACGTTTTATGGTTCTAATTGGATGGAAACCAAAATTTGGTCCCTAAGTTGTGTGGGAACTATTGGTTTAAAAGTTCATGGATCATGTTTCCACCATGTATTGAATCATGTTATGAGATTATACGATTGTAAAATATGCTTTGGTCCCTAGGGTTTATGGGCCATCATAGATTGGAATTTTTTGGATAATGTTTTGGTTTGAAATTAAATTGTGTTATAGTGTGCTATAATTTTATTCCATTAATTGATTCACTATGAGCATAGGCCCCCACGTATCAAAATTTTGAATAACCTTGGTTTACATTTCAAAAAATAGGTTCTGAGGATGTTCTAGGGGTATTTTGTCTAGAAACTGATACAACACTGACATTTGGTTCTGTGAACACACACCATGATTTATTCTATTTTGGATGAAAAAATTTTCTTATGTACATATTGTGTACTATTGGTACACTCCCTATGGTATATGGACCATGTATCCGTACATGTGATAAGAAACATGAAATAATAATAGTTTTGGACAGTGATGGTTGCATTCTTAAGGTACACACAATGTAGTATTAAATAGGAAAACACCATGTGGCTCGGGTCATGTAAACATTCATGGCCAGGAGGGGGGGCATGAGTACATATCATATATCACCCTTACATGTTGTGTACCTGGGTTTCATAAATCCCTAAGCTAGTGGAAGTAAATGACCAGGTAAGAGCTTGAGGGTACCTCCAGTGTATAGTTTCTATACACCATATACTCCACTTTTGGTACCCCTTCATGGTTTTATTATCCTATTTAGTTCTTGTAATATTGAAAATTGAACCTTGATAATTAAATTGGACTGAGTTGTGTGATAGAACTTATAGAGAAATGACCCCACAATGACCTCCAGTAGTATGACGAGAGAGTGGCGATGGTCATACCTTAGTGGTGGAAGGGAATGGGCTACAAGTGGATCATCCATTCATTCTAGTTGAGATACCAGTAGTTAGAATAGATGAAGGTGTTGGTGCACAGTTCCATGATGTCTTTATTATGTGCATAAAATCCTTTTAGGGAGCACCACACCCTTCCACATCTATGGAAGAGATGACACGAGTGTTCTAGTAGTAGAATCCAGCCACATTGTCTAAGGATGTTAGACCACTGGTTGTAGGGTCATGGATAGAGGCCAAGATAATGATCTTCATGAATCATGATATGGATATTAAATGGAGGTTAAATCAGGACACTTATATATTGAATGATTCCTCCAATAGATGGTCGGATGTTATCACTCATCCGGAGAGTCATCCATATATGACATGGGGAGATTTTCAGAAAATATTCTATGATTTCTATTTTCTTGAGGGGATGAGGGTTGATTGAGCTAAAGAGAATATTAATCCTGAGCAGGTCATGCTATCAGTTATGGATTATTCTTCCCATTAACTGATTCCCAGTTAATCATGCCTATTATGATGGGTGATGATGTAGTAAAGGCCAGCTGATTCATGGATGGTCTCTGGTATGAAGTCTGATCGTAGTTAAATTTATTCATGTTGACTATTATATCTGATATAGTGAATTAGAAAGTTTTTACCATGTGTACTATAAGGGATTATAGATGTGGAAACTAGTGATTTTTTGCAGCAACATATAGTAATATCTCAAATGTTAGTAGGAAGCGTCGTCTAGAGCATTCTCATAGTAATAGTAGCAGTTAGAAAGTAACTTCGACTAACCAAGTGAGGTGCCACCATTATGGTAGTCTAGGGAATATGAGTCCTCAATGTCCGTAGAACATAGTCGTCTGATGATATTGTCGAAATATGGGCCACTGTTAGTGCTTCTTCAAGACATATCCACTAGTATCTAGTGATAGATGGACTGTACCGACTCCACATTCAAAAGAAGGGTCAGCAGCGTCCTATAAGTCATTAAACTGGATTGTGTCATGCTGATAAGGATGAGGTGTTTCTTGTGGTCTTGGTAGACAGACCCCCAGTTCTCAGTGACAATAGGGTTGATTAGCTAAGGGTAGCCGGGCAGTGTCACATGTCTGTGATACTGGTATGACATATGTAGTTCAGCAAACTCAGTAAGAGTTGGATCCCAGAACCTCTAATATAAATGGTACTATTGTATTCACCTCCATTTTAGCTTCTACACGTTTTGATGTAGTGGAATCACATTGTTTCATATCTGTGTTTGTTTTTGAGATATTTGGGATTTTTCTTTTAACATCTAATGAACCTATGACACTAGAAACTCAATTTGAGATTAGAACTGAAGGTGTGCATCAGTACAAGTAGTGACCCATTGAGGTTGGTTGGTGTCACTTCTTTTGGGACCATTATGTTCTCAAGATGTCTTGAATTGATTTTATCCATAGAATGGATTGGTTGGTTCCCTTTGAAGACATTGTTGATTTATATCACCGCATGGTGAGTATTACATCACCAAATGGGAGTTAATTTCTATATATATGTGAATGGGATTTCCAGGCTAGCCGAGAGAGAGCTAAGCATCATGGGTTGAGTGGGAAGACTACCCATATTTTGAGTTTTTATCTAGATGACCATGGAACATGTTAGATGGATTTCCCTCTAGTGGTTGATCGTTTCATTATCATCGTCCAAGAACAAAGTTCAGGATTATCTCTGGTGAGAGAGGTAGAGTTCCATATTGATCATGTGTTTGGAGAAACAACTATATCCTTTCCTCCATATAGGATGTTTACGACATAGTTTTATGATCTTAAGCAGTAACTAGATGATTTGGAAGCTAATGGTTTAATCTGACCCAATACTTCTCCTTGGGGTTTACCAGTCTTTTTTTCTGAAATTGATGGATGGTGCCCATACGATATCCATGGATTATCCAATACTGAACCAGTTGAAAACTATGAACCTATATCCTATTCCAAGGATAGATGATCTCATAGACAGTCTCCATGGTTCTCTGGTTTTCTAAATGATTTAATCAAGATATGGTTATCATCAAGTGCATGTTAAGTCATTAGACATATGGCACATAACCTTTTGAACTATGTATGATCTATATGAGTACTAGGTAATTCCAATTGGTCCCATGAATGACCTGATTGTTTTATGGAACTGATGAACCGATAATTCAATCCTTATCATGATTCATTTGAAGTGGTTTTTGTGGATGATATCATGGTGTATTCTTATAATCGACATTACCATGCCACACTTGTTGAGATCATTTTTTATACAATGAGAGAGATTCAATTATAATCTAAACTCACAGTGTTCTACTTCTGGATGGATCATATTCAATTCATGGGTCACATCATGTCAGAGACATGAGTATATGTGGATGCAGAGAAGGCGAGGGAAATATTTTCTACGGATAATCCCATGAATTCATTGAGGTGTGGAGTTTTCTAGGGTTGGTTGGATACTAAATGTGTTTAATAAAAGGCTTTATATGTTTAGCTTCACCATTGATGAGAATGACTAAAAAGGGTTCAATGTATGTATGGATAGATTCCTACTAGGTGGACTTTCAAGAGCTAAAAGGGAGATTAACTTCAGCACCAATACCGATATTTCTAGATCTAGGTAAGAGTTACACCATATGCTCTGATGCATCAGGTATAGGGCTAGGATTAGTGCTTATGAAAGGGGATCATGTTGTTGGGAAAAGGTCATGGATGTTTAGGAAAAATGAGAGGATTTACTCAACGCATGATCTCAAGTTAGTTTTAGATGTTCATGTACTATGATGATTGAGACATTACTTAATAGGAGAGAGTTTAGTGGTGAAAACATACCACAATATACTCCATTACATATTTACAAAGTGAGATCTACATCTGAGACAACGAAGGTGAGTGGAATACCTTCAATATTTTGAATTTGATCTTCCATACATGCCTAGTAATTGAAATAAAGTTGTTGATGTATTGAGCAGGAGGCATCAGATACAGGCAATGCAGTCTTCCAATTGCATGTGAATTCTTATGGAACTATTCTATGATATCCATTTGGAGGTGCACATTAGTTAGGGTAAGATTTTTATTTCATCCATACCTGTTACATCTGCCCTACATGATTGAATGAGGACCAGGAACCTATAAGATTATGAAGTCCTAGTTATGTGGAATGTATGTCAGGTGATGACCCACCTCCTTGTTGGACCGTAGGTTTAGATGATGTTATGTGATTACGTGGCCGCGTATGGGTTCCCACTAACATGTGTGAGAAGCTGATGTTGTTATTCTAAGCATCTATATGGGCAATGCTTTTAGGTGTCCCCAAGATGTATCAGGATTTACATCGCCAGTATCAGTGTCAATGTTTTAAGAGTGATGTAGTTAGTTTTTTTGAGACATTTCACCTTTCAACACGTTATGGAAGAACACCAGTGGTCAACTAGACCATTAATACAACTATCCATTCTTGAGTGGAAATGAAATGATTTCATGACTGATTTCATAATGGGTTTATCGAATTTTCCTTTTTGTAATTATTTCATATAGTTTGTTGATGAGAGGATCATAAAGGTTGCATATTTACCATCGATCAAGGAAACCTATATTGTGATGATTAACATGGAAGGTTGTACATCCATGTGATTGTATTACTACAAGGAGTTATGAAATCTATTAATTCATATAAGGACACCGAGTATATTTCTCATTTCTGGAATGGGATACAGAGGGAATTTGGTACTTAGGTTCTTCTAAGAATAGCTTACCACCCCTGGGAAAATGGCCAGTTAGAGGACACGATTCAGGTGATAGAGTAAATGCTTCAGGCATGCATCCTGGACTTCATGGGTTCATGAGAGAGAAACACACCACTAATTGAATTATCCTATAACAATATAAATTAGCATAATATTTAGATGCTTCCATATGAGTCTTTTTATGGTACAACATGGCCATAAACCCGGTGTTGGATGGAGGCAAGAGTGGTAGCTATACTGGGACCTCGTCTAGTCTAGGAGACCATTGAGCATGTGAAATTTATTCAGAAGTGGATGAATATTATAAATCCTCATTATAAAATTTATTACAAAATCTATAGATGATATTTTAAGGTTGACGTTAGGGATCCATTTTTCTTACATGTTACAACAAGGTTGGGACACAAGAGGATTGAGATATAGGGTAAGCCTTCACTGAGATATGTTAGGTCGTTTGAGATTCTAGAGAGGGTCGACCTAGTTTCCTATTAGTTACAGTTAACTCATAGGTACTAGGCTAGGGGAAACTTCTTCAACGTTTCTCAGTAGTGATGATACTTTTTAGAACAATCTCACAATTTATAGCATGATGACGATGAGTTACAAGATGATATGTCCATTGAAGATAATTCTAAAAGAATTGTAAATCATAGCACAAATGGTTCTAAATGGTCAGTCCATTCCTTTTGTATGAGTGATATGGAGGCATGGATGAGTATAGGATAAGACCTGGAAGGAGAAGGCTGATGTTGAATTGCAGGGGATGGAGTAGTTCTCAAATATTACTTCACCACTCGTGGATGGGAAATTCAGGGATGAATTTAATTAATGGGGGATTTTTTGTAAGAACATGGTTCTTCCTTTAATATAATGATCTCCTTCTTGGTTTTTAATTAAGTTAAAAGTAAAAAAACATGCAGATTTCTGAATGCAACATAGTTACACAATGTGACTGGGGGTTACAATCCGTGTAATCCTAGTGCACGCCATGTATGGATGTTGGCAGGATATTTTAATGACATTTAAGGATATTAGTAGCAAGAGGGAAAAATAGAATATGCGTGGTGTGTATTTCCAAGTACATTCCATATAATTTTTTATTAAAGAAGGCAGTGCGCTCATCTTTATCTCTTGGATAGAAATCTCACCACCTAGATCATGAACATTAGTGCTAGATGAAGATTTCCCTCCCGATTATTTTCCCTTAATTCAATTCCAACACTGTTGGATGCATTGGACTCCCCATGGTGAGTTATTGATTAAACTTGATTCAATCATCGTGATTTATTATTTCGGCGTAGTTATCAATATTTGGGTGTCTTTTATCATTTTGTAGATATACTCCGTTCAAGGACGATTTAGAGGTCGACATTGGATGAGGACAATAATATGTGAACAAGGAAGGTTTTCTCATGCCATTATCTAATTATTATTCTATTAATATATTTTGAACTGCAATACACCCATTTTTGGGTGTCTCCTTGATTTTTGAGTGGATTCTTGTTATATCATATTGGTGTTTAGGTAATTTAATATGTATTCATTGTCTTGTATAGGGTTTCTTACCATGAATTAGTGCCACCCCATGGGTTCATTTTCCATTAATGACCATTTAAGTTCATTTGGCCTAGTATGGCTATGAGGAATGACATGTTCTTCATTCTTCGGTTGTTTAAATTTAGGTTAGTTAAATAACTAAAATTCCCACATGAGATAATTTTTGAATAGGCCTTGTGATAGTTTAATTTGCATCATAAGATTTATATTGGATATGTTCCCATGTGATTTATTATTTTCAAATATATGTAATAGTTTAATATAAATGTGTTTATTATTATGTTAGTTTTCCCACAAGAGTTGATAATTGTTATTAAGAAAGGTACTAGTTTAAATTACATGTCTTTCTTATTATGGTATTTGAGCCCATGAGAGTATTTTAAAGGCCAAGCCTTATGATGTTAGTCCTTTATTGAATATATTGGCTTCATTTGGTTTCTAAATTTTCTTGCCTAATGAAATATTTATGGAACTTACTATGATTAAAGGGTAAATAGAAATGGGTGAACTAGGGATTCATATTAGAATTCCATGGATGGGATCTTGTGACTATTGTAACTTATACCTCAGGTGACCCATGGATCCATTGGGAAATACCATGGATGGAATAAATGATATGCAATTGTGTTATGTCCTATGAGAGATATAAATTCAGTGGTGTGTATAAGGACCCAACCTTAAACATTACTTAATCTTGAGTTATTACAAGATTACACATTGAGTATCTTTTCAGGTTTAGAGTTTTAAAAAATTAGATCATGAAACTTGCATTACATTCCACATTTAAACAAAGTGGTTACATAAAATACAAAATTCATTCTTCCCATCAACAGAGACATATTTAAAATAAAACACAGATTCTTTCTTGACACATCCTTGACACTATCATCACATCTTGTACCTTTCCCTTGACCTGTGAAAACATTTCAAAAACTGGGGATGAGCATAAAAAGCTCAGTAAGGGTTATAAAAATATGGAAAGGAAAAATGGTTACATATATACATAAGGATGAGATCATACTTTACCCATAAAACATAAGCACTTTAACATACCTCATCAAATCATGAATAAATCATAGAATTCATAAGACATAAAAGTATCTTGAGGCATTCATAACATTCTTACGTAGGGAGTAACCCTCTTGGTTACGTTTGGAATACCCATCACAGTATATTCCATAAATCTCTTCGGAGAAACCTTAACGTTTCACTCCTTCGCGTTACCCAATTCATTTGAGAGCTATATCGGGCTCACCTGCCCTTAGTTTATCACGGAACCACCCATCTTCATAATAATGCCCAAGAACCATAACATAATCATATCACATAAAACATGCATAAAGGAAACATAACATTTCCACATTTCAATCACAAGATATCAATACAACACATTGATATAATAAAAACATTATGAAAACCATTTTCAATACCAATGTAAAACATGGTATTTATTTTTCATTTAAAAAAAAGGGTATAGCTTGTAGAGGAAGCCGAAACTCCAATAATGGTCACGGCGGTGGAGAAGTCATTGTCGCCGCATACGTACGACAAGAAAAACATTCCCTTTTGTCATTTTGTAAAATGCTTCGTATAAAAAAGATTCCTTTTGAACAAGCGTAATAGTCAAAGGGTTTTATACACCGTATAAAAGAAGGTTGTGTATAAAACAAAATATGCCTCAATGAAAAGAGATTGAGACGAAGTCCCATACAAAGACGGTATCCTTGGTTTAAGGATAAATCAATTACATAATTATGTTTGAAAAATGAATACACAAAATATAAGTGGATATTAAGTGTAAAATAATCAAAGGTCATTCACACATATTCAAAGGATGACATATTCAATAACTACATGATGAACCCAAAAAATCGAAATTGGGTTAAGAAGTTCCCTTGACAGCCTAACGGTGTCACATCAAAATGAGTTGATGAGAGATAAAAAAAAGATATCTCATCACTTGGACATAAAATTTACATCAATAAGGATATATGGGAACATATCCCAACATAACAATATGTAAAATAAAAGACCCAACAAAAGAAGTCTTTTAAAAAGAGTAGGGTGAAAGGTTCCCTTACCGACATGGGTATCTTTCGAAACATACGTCCCGTGAAAGAAGAACAATACAAAATTGATGTAAATACTCATAAATGAAAGAATATTACACAATGAGTAAAATAATTGTCAGTACATACACCACTCAATGGAAATTGTGGCAAATGTAGCATAAATATCACAGGAATAAAAGTGAGATGAAAACTCCCTTACGAAAACTCGGCAGCCTAACGGCGCCACATAAAACTTCCAAAAAATGTATCGATGAGATAAAATAGGGTATCTCATCACATTAAAATAAAATTTACAGAAATAGGAATATAAAAGAACATCCCCCATTATAAAAAATAGTAGCTTAAAAGAAGTGACATAAAGGAGAGTACTTAAAGAGAAAGATAGAGGTTAGATCTCTTATGAAAATTCGGCAGCCTAACGGCGCCACTCAAAACATCCAAAATGGATTGATGAGAGGAAAATAGGGTCTCTCATCATATGAAAATAATAATTACAGTAGGAGTAATATAAAATAACTTCCCAATCATAATAAATATGAGCTTAAAAGGAATGACATAAAAGAGTGTACTTAAAAAGAAAGAGAGGTGTAGGATCCCTTACCTCGGGTCCGACTTGACTCGATCATTCTTTAACGTCCTAAATAATAAACTTGAGTTAATTTAAACTTTATTGAGAACCTTTTTCTAGTTCATTATTCCTTTTAGATCACTTATTGTCATGTTATAAACATTATGTAATCATTTAAGTTAATAATGTTTGTTTTGTCGATATTTGGTTCTTAAGTCAAAAATAGACTTCTTACACTTACATGTTGTTAATTTGGTCAAAGGTTCATTATATTCAGAATGATATTAATGAATTGGATAACATATATATCATATATATTCATCATATACATGTATTTATAATATTACATCACATTTAGAGGTAAGAAATGGAATGCACCGTTCATGGAGACGGTAAGCCGTACGTACGCATGAACGCTACTTCCATTTCTATTTCGTATTTTCTGGAATGGAATCATAATGATATAAGAGTATATTATAATTCCAGTATAATAACATATATAATATCATTAACTTGATCCTTTACACATCCCACATATGGGATTAACGAATCAAATCACTTTTAGGGGGCGGTAGTCCGCACTTCCTAAAATGAAGATATCGTGTTTACCCATAATGGAAACAATAATGGTATGCCATAAATCAAAAATACAGAAGTTTAAGGAAAGAATAAAAATATTATATATCATATATAAAAATATTGACATCATAATGGCCACCTTTGAAGGTGTTAAATTAGTATTGAACAATCATCGTTTCGGGAGGCAGAATTTCGCCATCCACGGAAACCGTATGTTCTTTAACCATTTGATGTAGTTTTGTGAGAGTTTAGGTCGAATAAATATTATAACAACATCCTAGTATATTGAAGATACTGGTGTTGTTACAAAGTATGTAAATAAAAAGAGTTTAGGGGGTTGGAGAAGCAAAATAAAACAAATGAACATGAGAGAATGAATTACCTTTAAAAGTGTAACTCCTTTCGATTTGAGCCTAAAGGCTTCCTTTGAAAGGATTCTGCCAAAAGGGAATCCTCTAGGATGAGGAGAGGGATGTGGAGAGAGTAAATGGGCAGGGTATGGCCAATCCAAAGGCTTGAGGAGTGTGTGAAATGAGGTAGAGTTGGGGGCCTTTTATAAGAGGAGAGGAGGGGCACTTTTGGAAATCATGAAACTATTATTTTATTTCCAAAAGTGTTTCGAATTTCTAAGGTCCCACATTGATATATTTTGAATATAAGATGATAAGGATTCGAAATATTTCCATCCAATAGTTTTTGGACAAGTGTAGGTCTTAGAGTTTATATTATCATTTCATTTTATTTAAACTGTTCATTAATGAGGTCATCGTTGCATTATCATGATGTCATAATTAAATTAATTTATTTAATGTCTAAAAAATATAAAAAAAATATCCTTATGTAGCACATTTTTTTATATTTCCAAAGAGTATTTATAGACAAAAATATTATTAGTATAACCCCTTATAAAAATTGTTTTAGTAAAACAATTTATGTTAGTGTCATTTTCACCTTTATTTTAAAAAAAGGCATTAAATTCATTATCTCACCCAAGAGGCTCCATAGGGTCCCCTAAATCGACCCATGGGTTGTCTTGGTCGGCCATGACTCATACAATAGGGGTAGGATAAGTGTCATGGTGTATTCACATTTTTATAATATCATTTTTACCTTAAATTACACTAATTACCTCTAATCGCAATTAATGAAAAAAAATTACTATTCACCGAAAAATTATTTTCATCCCATTGAACCAAATTTTACATACTAATGACAACCATGTATGTAGGATTTTCAAAATTCAATACACATTAGTGGTAAACTTTCATTTAACTGAAAAATCAGTTTTCTTGATTACCACTTAGTGGTTTCACTATTCATCAAAAATTGAAGTTTTTCAAAAAATTACCAAAAATTCACCCTAAGCTATATTTGATATTCCGAATTGAAAAATGAAGTCTATTTTAAAAAATTCAAAACATATAAGTCACATTAATTAATTTAATAATTAGTTCCTGTTGTCAGAGTAAATAGCGTGTTATTATAAAACAATAAGTATCAAAAGATTGGCACCAGTTTAAGTCTAATTTCAAAGTGAAATTGATTCCAATGACCACAATTGGATTAAATGGTAAAAATATATTCAGATTACACATTAAGACCAATTCAAAAGATAATCTAATCATATAAATAAATTAGATTAAAAGGAGGTTTTGAATTTAAAATACAACATTTTACACTATTCATTAAAAAAATGAACTTTATCAGAAAGATACCAAAAATTTACACAAAGTAAATTCTGATGTCCCGATTCTCAAGAAGAGTTTTATTTGGTCAAATAGAATTTATAAGAGTGAAAAAAACTATATTTAATGGCGGTTCGCCATCAAAAGGCGATAAGTGAACCTTTAGTGAGAACTAGGGCATATACGCCTAAAATTGAATTCTTTCTGTATTTTAAGCCTTTATCTATTATTGGATAAATGTAAAAACATTTAAAAACATATATAATCATATTTTAGTTATTTCTATCCATTCTTTCCAATATAACGGCTATATATTAACTGCCATTTAAAATAATATTATTTTATTATTAGAGTGCAACGTAAGATTCCCAAGAAACTCGTTGTTGCGTGTTGGGTACGCCATCGAGCATAGCGTCCCCTTTAAAGTCATATTAATATTTTATTCACAAATATGGATAAATATGAAAATGTCATATTCTTTATTTACCTGGGGTGTTACATCCTTCCCCCCTTTTGGGAATTGCGTCCTCGCAATTTTAAAATTGGGATTGGAAACATCCTTCAAAGTCCCACATCAGAAGAATAGTCGGTAAAACAATCACTTTAAAATAAAGAAAGATAAGTACAAAGGTCACTCGAGTTAACCCATACTAGGATTAAAAGTATGAAAACATGGACATGGAGGAGAAAACCTAGGGTCATGTTCTGATGAAGAGTGATAGAAAACATGTTTAGGAGAAATTTAACCATAAGAAAATCACAAACTTGTGATGGGTTAAACAGTATTCGATTCTCCAGTAGGAAAATTTAATAGACAACATTTTTGTTTTAAGATACTTTTTATTGGGGAATTTATTCATAAGGAAACATAATCACTTATCATGTTGACTTTCAACTTTTATTAGATTCCTTACACAAGCTCATATTTTCTCTAAAAGGCGAGTATTAAGGAAGACTTGTTCACATTAAGAGTGCTATAATGAATTTTTAGAGAATCACCTAATCCAAAAAAGAGAACTATATACTTCCCATGTATTTAGACTTTAACCAAAACCAAAACCAAAAAGGCTAGTACAAGACCAGATAATCCAGAAAAGGATAACCCTTTATAAAAAGAAAATCTATTCTTAACCTCCAAAATTTGTCCAACAAAACCCAAAGTTCAACGAGGACCATTAGACAAACAATTTGTCCATAAAATTCTTCAAAGCAAACCAATATAAGATTGAAACCCAAATATTTGAAGGTTTTAGTCACATAGTCTTCCAAGTTAAATCGTAACATTTATCTCCAACCAACATCAGTTGCTCCTAAAGTCTCGTATTGAAAAGTAATTAACCTAATCACATATCCTCCATGACAGGTTAATCATTTTCATAAATAACCCAAAATCAACTTACTCTTAATTCATAAAATCATATAACTAGAAAGAATCAGTCAAACTAACCAGGGACTTCACGTAGTCCAGTGGTAGGCGATAAATACCAGTCGCACTTTGGTTGTGGGTTCGATTCCCGCAGCTTTTCCCAACACGATGGGTTGTCACACGGTCTGCATGTTGTCCTTTTTCCAAAAAAAAATATAATTCTCAAAACATTTCCCAAAACGGGATAAAATCTTCAAAAATAAACATAACATATTTTAACCTCAATTTTATCTCATGCCTTTCATTTTCCATCATAACATCTAATAACCCATAATTACCTCAAAAGTAAGGGTCATATAAACCCTAATGGTTACCTTTTTAATTATTCCCTGAACATCCACATAGATTGGTCATCTCATACATGATGCATTATAGAACATACCAAGGTTCATGTGGTAGATCACGTCTCCTTGATAGTTGGTTTAGAACAACCACGGGTTTCCTCATTGAATACCCCATTTCATTGAGTCTCTTAATCAGAGAACCACCACAGTTTCCTTCAAACCAATTTTCCCATTGGTGCCTGTGAGATCCAGCCATTCACTAAAAACAGAAATGTCAGTGTGAGTATATCAACAAAACCATCATGTACTAATGAGGAAGGTAAACACTAAGATATACTTACTCATTAACTTTATCTAAAACTAGGACTCTTTCTGAAATCCTAACCATTATGGTAATGTCACTTATGCTTAGAGAATACACTAACCTCTAAAGTTATCTAAACCGACCTTTGATACCAACTATAAGGCCCCAGCCTTAAACCTTACTTAATCTTGAGTTATTACAAGATTACACATTGAGGATCTTTTCAGGTTTAGAGATTTAGAGAATTAGATCATGAAACTAGCATTATATTCCACATTTAAACAAAGTGGTTACATAAAAGACAATATTCATTCTTCCCATCAATAGAAACATATTTAAAATAAAACACGGATTCTTTCTTGACACATCCTTGACACTATCATCACATCTTGTACCTTTCCCTTGACCTGTGAAAACATTTCAAAAACTTGGGATGAGCATAAAAATCACAGTAAGGGTTATAAAAATATGGAAAGGAAACATGGGTACATATATACATAAGTATGAGATCATACTTTACCCATAAAACATAAGCAATTTAACATACCTCATCAAATCATGAATAAATCATAGAATTCATAAGACATAAAAGTATCTTGAGGCATTCATAACATTCTTACGTAGGGAGTAACCCTCTTGGTTACGTTTGGAATACCCATCACAATATATTGCATAAATCTCTTCGGAGAAACCTTAACGTTTCAATCCTTCGCGTTACCCAATGCATTGGAGAGCTATATCGGGCTCACCCGCCCTTAGTTTATCACGAAACCACCCGTCATCATAATAATGCCAAAGAACCATAACATAATCATATCACATAAAACATGCATAAAGGAAACATAACATTTCCACATTTCAATCACAAGATATCAATACAACACATTGATATAATAAAAACATTATGAAAACCATTTTCAATACCAAAGTAAAACATGGTATTTATTTTTCATTTTAAAAAAAAGGGTATGGATTGTAGAGGAAGCCGAAACTCCAATAATGGTCACGGTGGCAGAGAAGCCGTTGTCGCCGCATACGTACGACAAGAAAAACATTCCCTTTTGTCGTTTTGTAAAATGATTCGTATAAAAAAGATTCCTTTTGAATAATCGTAATAGTTAAAGGGGTTTATACACCGTATAAAAGAAGGTTGTGTATAAAACAAAATATGCCCCAATGAAAGGAGATTGAGACGAAGTCCCATACAAAGACGATATCTTTGGTTTAAGGATAAATCAATTAAATAATTATGTGTGACAAACAAATACACCAAATATAAGTGGATATTAAGTGTAAAATAATCAAAGGTCATTCACACATATTCAAAGGATGACATATTCAATAACTACATGTTGAACCCAAAGAAATCAAAATTGGGTTAAGAAGTTCCCTTGACAGCCTAACGGCGTCACATCAAAATGAGTTGATTAGAGATAAAAAAATATATCTCATCACTTGGACATAAAATTTACATCAATAAGGATATATGAGAACATATCCCAACATAAAAATATGTAAAATAAAAGACCCAACAAAATAAGTCTTTTAAAGAGAGGAGGGTGAAAGGTTCCCTTACCGACATGGGTATCTTTCGAAACATACGCCCCGTGAAAGAAGAACAATACAACATTGATGTAAATACTCATAAATGAAATAATATTACACAATGAGTAAAATAATTGTCAGTACATACACCACTCAAAGGAAATTGTGTCAAATGTAGCATAAATCTCACAGGAATAAAAGTGAGATGAAAAATCCCTTACGAAAACTCGGCAGCCTAACGGCGCCACTTAAAACATCCAAAAATGGATTGATGAGATCAAATAGGGTATCTCATCACACTAAAATAAAATTTACAGAAAGAGGAATATAAAAGAACGTCCCCCATCATAAAAAATAGGAGTTTAAAAGAAGTGACATAAAGGAGAGTACTTAAAGAGAAAGAGAGAGGTTAGATCTCTTACGAAAATTCGGCAGCCTAACAGCGCCACTCAAAACTTCCAAAATGGATTGATGAGAGGAAAACAGTGTCTCTCATCATATGAAAATAATAATTACAGTAGGAGTAATATAAAATAACATCCCAATCATAAGAAAGATGAGCTTAAAAGGAATGACATAAAAGAGTGTACTTAAAAAGACAGAGAGGTGTAGGATCCCTTACCTCGGGTCCGACTTGACTCGATCATTCTTTAATGTCATGAATAATAAATTTGAGTTAATTTACACTTTATTGAGAACCTTTTTATAGTTCATTATTCCTTTTAGATCACTTATTGTCATGTTATAAACATTATGTAATCATTTAAGTTAATAATGTTTGTTTTGTCGATATTTGGTTCTTAAGTCAAAAATAGACTTCTTACACTTACATGTTGTTAATTTGGTCAAAGGTTCGTTATATCTAGAATGATATTAATGATTTGGATAACATATATATCATATATATTCATCATATACATGTATTTATAATATTACATCACATTTAGAGGTAAGAAATGAAATGCACCGTTCATGGAGACGGTAAGCCGTACGTACGCATTAACGCTAATTCCATTTCTATTTCGTATTTTCGGGAATGGAATCATAATTATATAAGAGTATATTATAATTCCAGTATAAAAACATATATAATATCATTAAATTTATCCTTTACACATCCCACATATGGTATTAATGAATCAAATCACTTTCAGGGGGCGGTAGTCCGAACTTCCTAAAATGAAGATATCGTGTTTACCCATAATGGAAACAATAATGGTATTCCATAAATGAAAAATACAGAAGCTTAAGGAAATAATAAACATATTATATATCATATATAAAAATAGTGACATCATAATGGCCACCTTTGAAGGTGTTAAATGAGTATTGAACAATCATCGTTTTGGGAGGCAGAATTTCGCCATCCACGGAAACCGTATGTTCTTTAACCATTTTATGTAGTTTTGTGAGAGTGTAGGTCGAATAAATATGATAACAACATACTAGTATATTGAAGATACTGGTTTTGTTACAAAGTAAGTAAATAAAAAGAGTTTAGGGGGTTGGAGAAGCAAAATAAAACAAATGAACATGAGAGAATGAATTACCTTTAAAAGTGTAACTCCTCTTGATTTGAGCCTAAAGGCTTACTTTGAAAGGGTTCTGCCAAAAGGGAATCCTCTAGGATGAGGAGGGGGATGTGGAGAGAGTAAATGGGCAGGGGATGGCCGATCCAATGGCTTGAGGAGTGTGTGAAATGAGGTAGAGTTGGGGGCCTTTTATAAGAGGAGTGGAGGGGCACTTTTGGAAATCATGAAACTATTATTTTATTTTCAAAAGTGTTTCGAATTTCTAAGGTCCCACATTGATATATTTCGAAGATAAGATGATAAGGCTTCGAAATATTTCAATCCAATAGTATTTGGACAAGTGTAGGTCTTAGAGTTTATATTATCATTTCATTTTATTTAAACTGTTCATTAATGAGGACATCGTTGCATTATCATGATGTCATAATTAAATTAATTTATTTAATGTCTAAAAATTATAACAAAACTATCCTGATGTAGGAAATATTTTTATATTTCCAAAGAGTATTTATAGACAAAAATATGATTAGTATAACCCCTTATAAAAATTGTTTTAGTAAAACAATTTATGTTAGTGTCATTTTCACCTTTATTTAAAAAAAGGCATTAAAGTCATTATCTCACCCAAGAGGCTCCATGGGGTCCCTTAAATCGACCCATGGGTTGTCTTGGTCGTCCGTGACTCATCCAATAGGGGTAGGAAAAGTGTCATGGTGTATTCACATTTTTATAATATCATTTTTACCTTAAATTACACTAAATACCTCTAATCGCGATTAATGAAAAAAAGTTACTATTCACCAAAAAATTATTTTCATCCCATTGAACCACATTTTACATACTAATGACAACCATGTATGTAGGATTTTCAAAATTAAATACACATTAGTGGTAAAATTTCATTTAACTGAAAAATCAGTTTTCTTGATTACCACTTAGTGGTTTCACTATTCATCAAAAATTGGAGTTTTTCGGAAAATAACAAAAACATCACCCTAAGATATATTTGATATTCCGAATTCAAAAATGATGTCTATTTTAAAAAATTAATAACATATAAGTCACATTAATTAATATAATAATTAATTCCCGCTGTCAGAGCAAATAGCGTGTTTTTATAAAATAATAAGTATCAAAAGATTGGCACCAGTTTAAGTCTAATTTCAAAGTGAAATTTATTCCAATGACCACCATTGTATTAAATGGTAAAAATATATTCAGATTACACATTAAGACCAATTAAAAAGATAATATTATCATATAAATAAATTAGATTAAAAAGAGGTTTTGAATTTAAAATACAACATTTTACACTATTCATTAAAAAATGAACTTTATCAGAAAGATACCAAAAATTTACACAATGTAAATTTTGATGTCCCGATTCTCAAGAAGAGTTTTATTTGGTCCAATAGAATGTATAAGAGTGAACAAAACTATATTTAATGACGGTTCTCCATCAAAAGGCGATAAGTGAACCTTTAGTGAGAACTAGGGCATATACGCCTAAAATTGAATTCTTTCTGTATTTTTAGCCTTTATCTTTTATTGGATAAATGTAAAAACATTTAAAAACATATATAATAATATTTTAGTTATTTCTATCCATTCTTGCCAATACAATGGCTACATGTTAACTGCCATTTAAAATAATATTATTTTATTATTAGAGTGCAACGTAAGATTCCCAAGAAACTCATTGTTGCGTGTTGGGTACGCCATCGAGCATAGCGTCCCCTTTAAAGTCATATTAATATTTTATTCACAAATATGGATAAATATGTAAATGTCATATTCATTATTTACCTGGGGTGTTTCAGTGTGGCTCGTGGAGTCTACATTTAACAGCCTAATGAGTCATAGATGAGGGATACCATGTATGAGTTCTATTGGAAATGTTCATATGTCTTGGGAGACTCATGGGTCTTATTTATATTATCCAAGGAGGGCTCAACTAACATATTCTTTCTCCACACCTAGAGTGAGACCAGTTTCCTAAGAAGATACTATAGATGAGATCATAGGATATAGGTGGTTTTAAATAAATATTATTACATGGATTCCAATTTTAGAAAGTCAAGGACATATAAAAATTATAAATTTAAAACTGGAATAAAATGACTTATGTTGCAACTACCAAGAAAAAAATGTTTTGATTTTGTTTTCACATATACATACTTAGTTAGCCTTATCGAGTATCATTTGTAATTAATTTTATATGGTCATTATCGATATTATGTTGTATTATGAGAATGATTTAATTCAATGGAATTTAATAGAGGTTGAACATGAACTTATTATAAATAAAAACTAATTCTTGTAGTACTATTTTCATTTGAGTACATTATAGATTACTGATTTCACTATTGTACATTGCCTGTTATATATATTCTATGAAAAATTGGCATAGACCATGGGTGGTTACCTACTGAGATTTAGTCTCATGCCTTATTTTGGTCATGTTTTTGGGCCCAAACTGATTGTATTGTTTCAGGTGTTGAAAAAGGGAATGTCCCTTCTATATTTACTACATATTCTATTTAGGAGCTCGAGAGTAGGGGACCATGCCAAGGCATTTGATGCTTCATGGTTTAGTTTTTTTATACTGTTTGTACTTATTTTTTGTATTTATTTAGTGTAACCTATTTGGGTTGTTTTCCTAGAACATGTATCATGTTTCATCTTTGGTTATATGTAATGAATCAGGGTTATTTTTATTATCATCCTTCCACTTTTTACTTATACTATATGAAATTACTGCTTACGCTATATGTATGTTGTTTACACTATGTTATATGCAACGCCCTGACCCCAGTTACCCAGAGTTAGTTCATTATTGCGTAACATTGGCATGATCACAAAAGATCAAGTCTCGAAAGACCTATTAGTTTAGTAGCCTTAGAAACACTAGATACATTCATAAGTCTTACATTGTATCATAATGTAAAACAAAACTACAACAACATATTGTCTTCGTATCCCCTCATACTATCCCTACAAGTTATGCATAATATACTTCTTCACATCCTGGAAAAATTAAAACATTTGAAGGGGTGAGCTCAGATGCTCAGTAAGGACAACAATATAGTAGAAGCTTTCATAAATAAACATTAACATTTAAGGCAATTTATAACTAAAACAAAAGCCTTTTAAACTTGAACTTCAGCATAATATGGCAAAAATAAAATGAAATAATTCCATTTACTTATACAAATGGATATTCTCCTAGTCGAATAATGACATGCAATATCAATAACCACTTTCATAATGATGAAATGCATAATGCCAGACTATCATAACCACGTAGCCAAGGCCTCGTGCCAAGACTACAAATAATATTTTGACAAGGCCTCGTGCTAAGACACTAGTTTGTCTCATGAGACCTGCCGATGCATCGAGGAGCTATAGCGGGCTCCACCCGTGACTTATTAAGTCCAATGCATTCCTCATATGAACATGTTTAAACATATCATAAACCATAACATAATTGTATCACATAAAACATGCATAAAGGAAACATAAAATTTCCACATTTAAATCACAAGATATAAATACAACACATTGATATAATAAAAAAACACTTTCAAAACCATTTTCAATACCAAAATAAAAGAAAATTAAAACTTTGTATTTATTTTTCATTTAAAAAAAAGTTATGGCTTGTAGAGGAAGCCAAAACTCAAATAATGGTCACAAAGGCAGAGAAGTCGGTGTTACCACATACGTACAACAAAAAAACATTCCTTTTTGTCATTTAGTAAAACGCTTCGTATAAAAATATTCATTTTGAATAAACTTAAAAGTCAAAGGGGTTTATACACAGTATAAAAGAAATTTGTGTATGAAACAAAATATGCCTCAATAAAAGGAGATTGAGACGAAGTCCTTACCAAGATAATTTTTAAATAAAATATATCTATTATGTGTATTCACTATATGTACACATAAATAAAGTATAAATACAAGATAGGACATAATAATATCATGAAATAATTTGAAAGCAGTAGATTAACCCAAAGAATGGAAATTGGGTTAAGAAGATCCCTTACCTCGTGTCCGACTTGACTCGACCATTCTTTAATCTTCTGAATAATAAACTAGAGTTAATTTTTAATTGATTATGAAACTTTCTCAAATTAATTATTCCTTTTATTTACTTATTACCATGTTATGAACATTATGTAATTATTTATGTTAATAACATTCGTTTTGTCGATCATTGGTACTTGAGTCAATAATAAATTTCTTATAATTTCATGTTTTTTATCTAGTAGAATATCCATGATCTTCAATATTATATTCATGATGTAGATATCATATATATCATATATATACAGTAGATACATGCATTTATAATATTATATATCATTTAGAGGTAAGAAATGAAATGCACCGTTCATGGAGACGGTAAGCCGTACGTACGCATGAACGCTACTTTCATTTTTATTTCGTCTTTAATGGAATGAAATCATAATGATATAAAGCATATTATAATTCCAGTATAATATCATATATAATATCATTTACTCCATTCTTTTATACATCCCATATATGCAATTAATGATTCAAATCACTTTGAGGGGGCGGTAGTCCGCACTTCCTAAAATGAAATTATCGTGTTTACCCATAATGGAAATCATAATGGTATTCCATAAATGAGAAATACAGAAGCCTAAGGAAACCATAAACATAACATATATCATATATTGAAATAGTTTCATCATAATGGCCACCATTAGAGGTGTTAAATGAATATTTAACAATCATCATTTCGTGAGGCAGTACTTCTCCACCAACAGAAACAATATATTATTTAACCATTAGACGGAGGTGTGTGTAAGTGTAAATAAAATCTATATCATAACAACATCCTAGTATATTTTATATACTGTTTTTGTTACAAAAGAAAGTAATAAAAAGATTTTAAGGGGTTGTAGAAGAAAAATAAAACAAAATAACATAAGAGAACACATTACATTAAAATCGGGTAACTGTTTTTGATTTGAGCCAAAGGCTTCCTTGGGAAGACTTCTGCCCAAAGTGAGGATTCGAGGAGTTAGATAGGGAATTTTATAGAGTATTAGGGTAGAGTTTGGATGAGCCAAATGGCTTGGATGGTGTGAATAAGGTGGTAGTGGTGGGGGCCTTTTATAAGAGGAGAGGAGGGGCACTCTTGGAAAGTCATGAAATGATACATTATTATGAAGTGCTTTTCGTATTTCAAAGGTCCCACAATGATATATTTCGAGGATAAGGTGATAAGGGTTAGAAATATACTCATAAAATAGGTTTTTGACATGTGTATGTATTAGATTTTACATTATCCTTCCATTTTATTAAAATCGTTAATTAATGAGGTAGTCGCTGCATCATCATGGTGTCATAAAAAATTTAATCTATTTAATGTCTAAAAATTATAAAAAAATTACCATGACGTAGGAAAAATATTTATATTTCCAATGAATATTTATAGTAAAAAAACATAACTTATTTAACCTTATGTAATAATTGTTTTATTAAAACAACACATGTTTGTGACAATTATATATTTACATTAAATAAAAAGTTATTAATGTCATTTTTTTACCCAAGTGGCTCCATGGGGTCCCCAAGTTCACCCATGGATTTTCATGGTCGGCCATGACTAATCCAATAAGTGTAGGTCAAGTGTAAAGGTAATTTCATATTATTATAACATTATATTTACCTTAAATTACACTAATTATCATTAATTGCGATTAATAAAACTTAAAAGTTACTATTCACCAAAAATTATTTTCATCTCATTGAACCCCATTTTACTTCCTAATTACAACCATATATGTCATACTTTTTAAATTCAAATTATAGATGTGGTAAAATTTAATTTAATTGAAAAATTAGTTTTTTAACTACCACTTAGTGGTTTCACTATTCATCAAAAATTGAAGTTTCCCAGAACAATACCAAAAATCCACTCTAAGCTATAATTGATATTCTGAATTCAAAAATGATGAATATTTTAAAAAATTCCAAACATATAAGTTTCATTAATTAATTTAATAATTAATTCTCATTGTCACAACAAATAGCGTGTTTTTAAGAAAAAATATCAATCAAAAGATTGACAATTGTTTATGTTCAATTTCAAAGTGAAATTAATTTTAATGACCAACATCAGATAAAATGGTAAAAATATATTATAATTATATTTTAAAACCACTCAAATGTATAATTTATCACTATAAATTATTTTGATTTAAAAAGATGATTTTATGTATTTTTCACTATTCATAAAAAAATTGGATGTTCTCAGAAAATTACAAAAAATTCAACTTAGGATAATTTCGATATTACGAATACAAAAATGAAGTCCATTTTGAAATATAAAATTTATATAATTTCCAAAAGTGGGTATTAATATTCATAATTGATACTTTGATTGGTCACGGTGTGTTAGAATCTCGAACTTGCGTACAATGCAAGTTATTGCATTATTGAAGGAGAAGAGTATCGTGAAAGCATGGGGTGTTACATTCTCCCATCCTCCAATAAATTGCGTCCTCGCAATTTGAAAATGTTCTTTGAAAATAAAAGGTTGAAAATAGAAAATACCTTTGTGGAAAACCCACATCGGAAATAGGGTTAATATTAATATAACATTAAAATAATGAAAGAGAAGTACAAAGGTCACCCGAGATAGCCCATACTAGGATTCTATGAAAATATGGATATGGAGGAAAAACAAACCATCAAGGTCTAATGGAGAGTTGTAGAAAATAGGGTTAGGAGAAAGTTAACTACATGAAAATCACAAACATGTGATTGGTTAACTGATCATTGATTCCCCAGTAGGAAAAGTTAACCGACAACGTTTTTGTTTTAAGTTAACATTAATATAGTTGAGGAATTTATTTAGGATATTTACTAAGAACGTAAGGAAATATAAATACTTGTCATGTAGACTTTCATTCTTTAATAAATTTTTACCACAAACCCATCTTTCACTCAAAAAGATAATAGAACTCAAAAATATTATATTTATCCCAATCGTACAATGTTCCAAATATTAACACATACCATTTAGATTAGAAAAACTATTTTGTAATAAACAGGGACTTCTTGTAGGCTAGTGGTAGGTAATAAAGGCCTGTCACACTATGGTTGTGGGTTCGATTCCTGCATCTTTGTCCGACACGATGGGTTATCCCCCAACCTGCAGGTTGTCCTTTTCCTAAAACTATAGTATTATAATATTCCAAAAATAATCTTCAAAAATATTTTAACCTTAAACAATACTATCCAAAGTTCAACTTAATCCATTCAAACCTTTATAGTTATCCAAAATACCTCTATCCAGACATTCTCGAAAAGGTCTCTAAAATCCAAAATCAATTGTAACATCTGATTCCCCAAACAAAGTAAAATTTATCTTATTGTCACATACTAAAAATATGATTACCTTAATCATATTAAAACCTTAATGAAAACAACATGTACTGTACTATAATCCTTATATATATCACATTATTCTTATAACCAAAATATAATCCTTGAGTCCAAAAGCACCAATACATTAATTATTCCACTTCAACTGTATTAACAACATAAGATTTTCCTTGATACCTTGGTATTTTATGAGGTAATTTTCCCTGACGCTTAGGAAATTAATTTGCATAATTCCCCATTTCCCTACAATTGTAGCATATAACATTGATAGCCTCTTTCTTTCCCTTGCAATCACGATCCTGGTGACCTTTTTATCCACATTTATAACAAACTCCCATTCCTTTTAGGAAAGCACCGGGTTGATTATTCCCACAATTATCACATAATGGAAAATCCTTCTTTCCCTTTTCCACTTTATCAGTCTCTTGTTCCACCGTTCTCTTCTTCTCTTACTTTACTTTATTGTCATAAGATTTAGAGAATTCCTTTTCTGACTTGATAGAACATGAGACAATATCTTCATATGACGAGAACGTTTGTGAGACTAATGATCGATGGAGAAATGGTTTTAACCCATCAAAGAAATGATATATCTTACTTCTTGGGATATGTATATAATCTGCAGCATGCCTTGCTAACAGTGTAAAGTTAGACTCATACTTTGCGACATTCTCATCCTCCTTTTTCCTCAGACTTAGAAATTGTTTTTCCATATCTACTCGATGGCCACGAGGAAATTATTTTTATAGTAAAATCTCTTTGAACTCCCACCATTACATATTCGATACTTCATCATCTTCCTTTGGGTTTTGAATATGAGACCACAATTGATCGGCATCTCCAGCGAGGCGGTAAACTGCCATGACAACCTTCTCCCTTTCACTACTCCCCAAGGCATGGAATATTTTCTCTAAGGAGTTTATCCATTGCTTAGCTACTAATGGATTTTTACCCCCATTAAATGTTGGTGGTTGTTGCCTCATGAAGCGGTCTACCATTGATCCTCCACGTTTCAGATCAGGGTGCTCCATACGAGTAAGGTTATTATTCATAACCTGAGTGAGTTTCCCCAGTATGGTGATAAGCTGATCAAAACTAGTTGTATCACCAACTCTATTATAATTATCTTGAGTAGGAGGGAAATCCCTACATGGAGTGCGTGCATTGATACGGTTTCCATTTCTTCCACTAAGCACCATTTCTAAACAATGTCATAAACTAGATTAGTTTTTGAATCGAAATACATAATAACAAACTTTAAAAACACTTAAAATAAATTGAACTATTTATGGATATAATCCATAATCATAAAAATGTTTTCTTTGAGGAATAATATACTCATAAACCATTCATAATGGTTTTTAAGGAAAATGAGAATTATCCTAAGTATATCCCCTGGGAGTGTTGTAACTAAGAGTGCAACAAGGCCTATTGTCATGCAGCAGTTCCCATTCGAGTCTACCTCAAAGCGGTGTTTTCAGGTTTTACACCTAGGTACATCTGTGCCAGAGCCGCCTCTTCCTGCTCGTATCTAGACAGGGATGTATTGCTCGAAAAACTCACAAAATATCTACAATACCAAACTTCTAGAAAGTTCTTATATACCAATCATCAAATACTATCTTAGGGTTATGTGCTCTAATCAGAGTTTATCTAAATATAGCTTCCAAGGTTAGTAATAAACTACCTCTCATACCAACTGTAACACCCCGAAACCAGTTACCCGGAGTCAGTTCATTATTGCGTAACATTGGCATGATCACAAAATATCAAGTCTCAAAAGACCGATTAGTTTAGTAGCCTTGGAAACACTAGATAAATTCACAAGTCTTACATTATATCATAAAGTAAAAAAAACTACAACAACATATTTTCTTCATATCCCCTCATACAATCCCTGTAGGTCATTCATAATATACTTGTTTACATCCTGGAAAAATTAAAACATTATAAGGGGTGAGCTCAGATACTCAGTAAGGATAACAATATTGCGGAAGCTTTCATAAATAAACATTAACATTTAAGGCAATGTATAACTAAATCAAAAGCCTTTTAAACGTGAACATTAGCATAATATGGAATAAATAAAATGAAATAATTCCATTTACTTATTCACATGGATATTCTACTAGTCAAATAATCAAATGAAATATCAATAACCACTTTCATAATTATGGAATGCATAATGCCAGACTATCATAACCACATAGCCAAGGCCTCGTGCAAAGACTACAAATAATATTTTGTCAAGGCCTCGTGCCAAGACACTATTTTGTCTCATGGGACCTGCCGATGCATCGAGGAGCTATACCGGGCTCCACCCGTCACTTATTAAGTCCAATGCATTCCTCATATGAACAGGTTTAAACATATCATAAACCATAACATAATCGTATCACATAAATCATGCATAAAGGAAACATAAAATTTCCACATTTCAATCTCAAGATATCCATACAACACATTTATATAATAAAAAAACACTTTCAAAACCATTTTCAATACCAAAATAAAAGAAAATTAAAACATTGTATTTATTTTTCATTTAAATAAAGTTATGCCTTGTAGAGGAACCCGAAACTCAAATAATGGTCACGGAAGCGGAGAAGTTGTTGTTACCGCATACATACGACCAAAAAAACATTCCTTTTTTTCGTTTAGTAAAATGATTCGTATAAAAAGATTCCTTTTGAAGAAATAAAAAAGTCAAAGGGGTTTATAAACAGTATAAAAGAAAGTTGTGTATAAAAAAAATATGCCTCAATAAAAGGAGATTGAGATGAAGTCCTTACAAAGATCAATTTTAAATAAAATATATATATTATATTTATTCACTATATGTACACATAAAGAATGTATATATACAAGATAGGACATAATAATATCTTGACATAATTTTAAAGTAGGAGATTAACCCAAAGAATGGAAATTGGGTTAAGAAGTTACCTTACCTCGTGTCCGACTTGACTTGACCATTCTTTAATATACTGAATAATAAACTAGAGAAAATTTATACTTTCTTAAGAACCTTTTTAAAGGTCATTATTCCTTTTATATCACTTATTACCATGTTATTAACATTATGTAATTATTTATGTTAATAACGGTCGTTTTGTCGATCTTTGGTACTTGAGTCAACAATAAACTTCTTATAATTACAAGTTCTGTATGTGGTAGAATATCCATTATCTTCAACATTATATTTATGATGTAGATATCATATATATCATATATATAGTAGATACATTCATTTATAATATTATATAACATTTAGAGGTAATAAATGAAATGCACCGTTTATGGAGACGGTAAGTCGTACGTACGCATGAACGCTACTTTCATTTCTATTTCGTATTTAATGGAATGAAATAATAATGATATAAATTTGTATTATAATTCCAGTATAATATCATATATAATATCTTTTACTCCATACTTTATACGTCCCATATATGGAATTAACGATTCAAATCACTTTGAGGGGGTGGTAGTCTGCACTTCCTAAAATGAAATTATCCCGTTTACCCATAATGGAAATCATAAAGGTATGCCATAAATGATAAATAAAAAAGAATAAGGAAAACATAAACATAATATATATCATATATAGAAATATAGTCATCATAATTTCCACCATTAGAGGTGTAAAATAATATTGAACAATCATCGTTTCGTGAGGCAGTATTTCACCACCCACAGAAACAATATGTTCTTTAACCATTAGACGGAGGTGTGTGTAAGTGTAAATAAAATCCTTATCATAACAACATCCTATTATATTTTAGATACTGGTTTTTTTTCAAAATAAAGTAATAAAAATATTTTAAGGGGTTGGATAAGAAAAATAAAATAAAATAACATAAGAGAAGACATTACCTTAAAATCAGGTAACTCTATTTGATTTGAGCCAAAGGCTTCCTTGGGAAGCCTTATGACCAATGTGAGGATTCTATGAGTAAGATAGGGAATTTTATTGTGTATTGGGGGAGAGTTTGGCCGAGCCAAATGGCTTGGATGGTGTGAATAAGGTGTTAGTGGTGGGGGCCTTTTATAAGAGGAGAGGATGGGCACTCTTGGAAAGTCATGAAATGTTACATTATTATTAAGTGATTTTCGGATTTAAAAGGTCCAACAATGATATATTTCTAGGATAAGGTGATAAGGGTTCGAAATATACTCATAAAATTGGTTTTTGACAAGTTTATGTATTATATTTTACATTATCCTTCCATTTTATTAAAATTGTTAATTAATGAGGTAATCGCTACATCATCATGGTGTCATAAAAAAATTAATTTATTTAATGTCTAAAAATTATAAAAAAATTACCATGATATAGGAAATATTTTTATATTTCCAATTAATACTTATAGTCAAAAATATAACTTAAGTAACCCTATGTAATAATTGATTTTGTAAAACAACACATGTTTGTGACTATTTTATTTTTACTTTAAATAGAGTGTTATTAATATCATTTTCTTTCCTAAGTGACTTCATGGGGTCCCCAAGTTGACCAATGGATTTTCTTGGTCGTCCATGACTCATAAAATATGGGTAGGACAAGTGTAATGGTAATTTCATATTATTATAACATTATATTTACCTTAAATTACACTAATTACCATTAATCACGATTAATAAAACTTAAAAGTTAATATTCAGAAAAATTTATATTCATCTCATTGAACCAAATTTTACTTCCTAATTACAACCATGTATGTCGGGTTTTTGAAATTCAAATCATAGAGGTGGTAAAATGCCATTTAAATGAAAAAATAGTTTTTTAACTACCACTTAGTGGTTTCACTATTCATCAAAAATTGAAGTTTTTCAGAACAATACCAAAAATCCACCCTAAGATATAATTGATATTCCGAATTCAAAAATGATGACTATTTTAAAAAATTACAAACATATAAGTTGCATTAATTAATTTAATAATTAATTCCCGCTTTCACAACAAATAACGTGTTTTTAAGAAAGAATATCAATCAAAAGATTGAAAATTGTTTATTTCCAATTTCAAAGTGAAATTAATTCTAATGACCACCATTGGATAAAATGGTAAAAATATATTCTAATTATAATTTAATTTATCACTATAAATTATTTTGATTAAAAAATTTGTTTTTAATTATTTTCACTATTCATCAAAAATTTGAAGTTCTTAGAGAATTACAAAAACATCAACATAGGATAATTTCGATATTCCGAATACAAAAATGAAGTCCATTTTGAAATATAAAATTTATATAATTTCAAAATGTGGGTATTAATATTCATAACTGATACTTTCATTGGTCGCGGTGTGTTAGAATCTCGAACTTGAGTACAATGCAAGCTATTGCATTATTGAAAGAGAAGCGTATCGTGATTGTTTGGGGTGTTACATTATACACTTACACTGACATCATTGTCTCCCCAATATCACTCATAATCCCTCACAACAAGTTAGTAGCCTCTGGAGTTTGGGGAACTGTGATTGAGGCCATGTGGCCAACTAGGCTCGGGGTACTGTTAGGTGGATTCGGGACTCAATATGTTACAAAATGATCTACCATGTGAGTTAAATGATAAGGAAATTATTTAACATACATTCATAACATTGAAAAATGAAATTCATTGTCATATAATGTTAAACTGGTAGGAAGTGTTACGTAGTATGAAACAGATCCAACATTGTCAAGACTTTCATAAAATCTATTGATCCATGGATATAGGTTCCCCTTATTAATAAAATTAATATCATATTTACTTATAGAATTTTTAAGAGAAATATTATATCCTAACTCAAAATTATCATCCTTCATCCTTTTATCCATTTTTCATTTCTATATTATTTGATCCATCCTCTTATTTTGCACTATTAAAATCACAATCTCATGGATTTTATACACAAATTAGTGTACCATGAAAAACCTTTTGAATATAACATCCCAATAAGTAAAATATCAACAATTATCTATATATAATTCCTCAAAAGGATCCTTCAATTTCATGGAATGAAATATATTTTTAAATGAAAAATCAACTAATGAAGGATGAAGACCCCAACAATGCAATATCAGATTGAACAAGAACAAAGAATGTATCTGAAGGAATTCATAATTGATTTATTATATCCATTAGATTAAATATGAAAATATATACATGAAGTTAAATAATTATCCAATGACTTCTAAATCCATTGGAAATGTTATTATGCAATCCATGGAATATAGTTAGATAAAATTGAGATATGAACTATATGTGAATAAAATATCTCTTGAACATATATTTATGAATGATTAGATAAAGATATATTATCTTGAATGGGAAGTAAATTTGTTGAATTTGTTAATTGAGTAAAAATAACCCAAATTCAATTATTTCCTTGGGATTTATTTAGAAATCCCACTACAAAATAAAAGGATATAGTTTCCCATTTCCACTCTGATCTAGGAAATGTACAAAAAAACATCTTTATAAATATTAATTCATTAGTAACCTAATGAATAATAAATAAATTCATGGTAATATAAATTTTTATTCCAGTACACCTGTAATAGTCTTGATGATCTCAGTAAAAATTAGTTATACCATGATGAATATAAAATAAGGAATAGTGAACTAAACATAGTAATTATCTCTTGATCTAGGAAACATATGCCACACATAACGACATTCCAAATTTGATAAATCATTATTTATTAATAATAAATTCCAAAAACCTATCATTTTAATCAATTATACCTTTTCATGTATATTATTTTCATCAATATGAGCATGAGTAATTGATAGTTATAAAGATGGTACTATTTCCGCTGAAAAAAAGAAAGAGGAATATAATGGTACGTGGCTTCTCCGTCTGTTACATTGCCATTTTTTATTTTTATAGGTGCATATAAGAGGCTTAGAGGGAGTCTATGAATTTTTGGACCCCAAAGGATAAACGTTGTTAGATTACACATCGTGTAAGTGGATTACATGACATGCAATTTGGTTTCACATCATTTCTAGGATGTTTCATGGTGTGTAAATGTTTTAGACAACATAAATAAGATGTTAACAATATGTAATATATCAGTATTAGAAAAAATAATAAAATAAAATGGTGATGGATTTTTCGATGAAAACTGAACCCCATGTATTATATAATTTGATATGGGATTACATGTAGTGTAATACCCTGATCTATTTTTGTTCAAAAAAATTATTTCATTCGAACATTTATTAATTATGTATTTCTCTGTTATTCCTATGAGTTTAGACGAACCCTAAGATCCCTGAGTGGTTCTTGTAGCCTTACTCATACTTATTTGACCCATCAATCCCAGTATATGTTCATTGGTGATCCATTGTTTAACTATGGTGAGTTTTATCCTCTCTCTCATCTAATCTCTCCCGTTCTTCCACAAAGATACACTATAGTGATATGTTTTAGATTTAGTTGGATTTTTAGGATGATTTTTGATCATATTTTTATTTTAAATGGGCTTATTTTCATTTATTCCTGTATTGTTATTGTTTTTGGGCATTCTTCATCACCCTATGCTGTATAGATATGTTAAAAGGATTCATTGAGGAAGGATTTCCATCATTTCTCTTCAATTGTGCATCATGCCGGAAGGTTTTTCACTTTTTAATGAATTATTTATTTTCATAGATTAATTAAAGATAAATAATTTGATAAATAAAATTTAAATGCATAAATGGATTTTATTCACATGATTTTAAGTATTTGGTATTGATTGTGATATTGTGTTCATACAACCTAAATTCCCTATTGAAAATTGTTGCTATCAGTGGCATTGCTTGCATTGGGTGTGTGAAATGTTATTGTTTATTTGGTTGATATTATTTAGTATCACTAAATATATGAAAATCGGAAAGCCACATATAGTTGGATAATGAATCCGTTTCCCCATAAACTAGATTGTGTTAATACACCCGACCCCCAAAAAGTATTGGAATGTGATAAATATTCCTGTGAACCTATGAAATATTTTTCTTCTGATCTGATGGGTTATTTTTACAGTTTTTAATGTGTTTATAGTGGTTTCAATATGGATTTATAGTGGGTATGTGATGGGTGTGGTGAGATTATGCAGCAGGATAATGAAACGATTTGTCTTATAATGGGTTGTTGGTTGTGGGTGTGTTATTGGGGTTGTTTTGTTGGTATTGTGGTTTTGAAAGGATAATATTGAAGAAGTAATGTAGTAATTGGTATGTGGTGTGAATTAATGTCTGCAAAATTGGAAGGTAATGTAATGTTATGTAAATTTATCAAGGATCCTCACCCTCCAAAATGATTGTAACAATGCATTGATCCCTGGTAGTTTCTTTCTTATTGGTGATGGAAATTGAATTAATATTTTTGGAATTGGATAAAATGGTAATAATAAGTAAAATAGATAATTTATAATTAAAGATATAAAATAAATTGGTTCATGTGTTCTATTTTTGGGGAGTTTTGTATTTAGAGGTTGGAGAAAAAGGTAATAGTGTTTTGAGTTTGGTTTCTTGTTTATTATCCCATAGGTTGGGATGGAGTGTTTTATACCATATATATATATATATATATATATATATATTATTGATTTCAATACTCACCCCAAAAATATTGAGAAATGTGTTATAAGCACACATATTGTCTTATAGGATGTGTTTTTTTCAACATACAATGATATGTAAATATGGATCGGTACCTACTCTTTTTCTCACTCCCTTCCAAGAGTGGTAGGTATTACACAGGCTGGTATGGATGAAGGTATGTTACAACATTAGATAGTGGTTTTAATGTTTAATCCCTAATTTCTCCAAAATGATTTTTACTAATTTATTCTTTCATAGGTGTCTTTGGGATACGATGTCATATTCTTTACCATGTTTTTATGGAATGATATGGTTTGTGAGACCCAAATTTCTATTGTAAAGATGTGCAGTGAGGCTCATCTGTATGTGGGTGGGATGTGCTATGAAGCCCATGTGTTTATGGTTGGGATTTATTGTGAGGGCCATATGTGTGTAGGGAGGATGTGATGTGGAAAATGGAAGGTATGTGAGCGCCAAAGTGTATGATATTGGGGAGAGAGCCGAATACCGTTGGGAAAGTGGTAAATGGTCCCCTATCAACAATGTGTTTATATCATATTATATAATTTCTCATATGTTATTTGGTTAGAATTATTTGGTGTGGTTAGGATGGTAAGTATATTATTTAAGTGCTGTTTAGTTCTCCTGTTTTCTTAGAGGTGCATTAGTATGCTTCATTCACATGTGCATGAGATAATATGGGTTTCCTATTAATTATATTTGTATTCCTGCTCATCATATATAATACTTTTTTTGTTTTCTGGGAGGATTTCATTGAAAGAGGTAGAACTTACTAGCTTAGATCGTCAACAGTTAATATATTGATGCATTAGATTTACATTTTGGTCATTACATGGATATTTTATCGTATTTTACCAATTATACACTATACATACATTATGGTATGGTTTTGGGATTCATTTTTATAATATTTCTTGTGATTATTTTGTATGATTCAATCAATCTCCCAATACTATTTCTATAAAGGGTAATTCCTCCCATGTTGTGATATTTATACACCCCTATCTATATTCATCATCCTGGGTACTACTGAAGGCGTAACTCGGTGGTCATTATGTCCCTTTCTTCACTAACAGCCTAGGAAGGGTATCTATGGAAGGAGGTGGTAAAGATAGATTTCTATCAGAGCTGATCGCTGAGAGAAAGGATGTTGTTTTTAAGTTTACCATAGTGAGTATTGCATTATGTGGTATGGAAATAGTTCCATTTGACCTTGTTGTGTGATATAGTCTTGGGAGTCTGGCTTGTAAATGAGATTTTATGGCCCCTCGTGATCCTATGCACGAACACTGAGCTTATTATGTGCCCATGTGATATAGACATACTTGAAGGGTAGAGACCTTGTAGATGTACATGAATCATAATTAATTGTTATATTTTTTGAATTAGGTTGTTTTGAGAAGGCTAAAATAGAAAAAAATGAATTGCATCAATTAAACTAAATCTCAATAAAATTACACACTACCAATCATAGAAAAAAAATTCATTTAAGAAATGGATCATTGTTTTCATCCACATATATCACATCTATTTAAGGTTATGTAGGCTTATATGGTTGATCGTTGTAGGGTTGATCCAGTTGAGGTGGTTGATCAGTAGAAGAGGAAGTTACATGATTTACTGGGGAAGGATTTCAGGTTGTATGAGGGTAGTTTTGAAACATAGTGTTAGAGTGATAGTTAGGGTATCTTCAGATTGTCTTCAGTTTGATTCAGGCCTTAGTAGATTATTTCTAACTCCCCAACCACATTTACCCTGATTCGGAGCATTATTACATAACATTGGCATGATCAATAGGGATCAAATCCCGAAGGACCGATCAATCTTGTAGCCTGGGGAGTACTAGATACATTTATAAGTTTTACATTAAATTATAAAATTAAAATAACATAAAAATGGTCTCCAATGACCACATTCATATCCCTTAGACTACCCCTTAGTCTATCCATACATGTCATGCAAAATATACTTCTTCGCATCCTGGTAACAAATAAATCATAGAAAGGGGTGAGCTCGGATTCTCAGTAAGGATAACAATATAGAGGAAACTTTCATAAATAAGCCTACAAAGTTAAGGCAATGTATTAGAATAAAACATTCTCCTTTTAAATGTAAAATTCTACATATTATGGAATATGTAAATCAAATAATTCCATTTACTTATTCACATGGATAATTTACTAGTTTAATAATCACATGCAATATCAATATCAAATTTCAAAATCATGGAATGCATAATTCTAGACATCATAACCACATTTTCATGGAATTTTGCCATGAATACAAATAAGATTTTGTAATTTCCTTGTTTCAAGACCCTATTTTGTCTCATGTGACCTACCAATGCATCGAGGAGATATAGAGGGCTCCACATGTCACTTACTATGTCCCACAAATTCCTCATATGAAATGGTTTAATCAAAACATTAAAATTCGCATTAAAACTAGCATAGGAAAAGTCAATAATTTATCTATAAACCCTGATTGATGTAAAAATAACACAGCCATATTCAAACATATCACAAAACCTTCAATAAAATATGGATGTTTTGTATCATAATAACTCAACTTCAAACAAGCTTAAAATCCATCAAAAGATGTTGACATAGAAGCAATACCAACTTTTTTTGAGAAATACATCTTACCTTTTTTCATGTATTTTAAAAGTCATATAATTATAAAAGAAAAAATTTATTTTTAAAATATATTTTTTAGCTTTTATGGGAATATTTGACAATATTATAATGGTGGAAAATAGTCACACTCACCGTATAAGTTAAAAAAAGACATTCTTACCTTAATTTTTTCGAAAAGGTCAAAAAGTACCTTGTTTGGAAAACAATAGAAATATTTCATTAAAAAATATATTTTAAAATAAGGTTGTAAGTAAATTCATCCAAAAGTCTAGTAAATAGTAATAATTCTTTCAATTACATTTTTATGAAAACACAGATGTTGATGAAAAAGAGGTCCCAATAGATACTTATGTATTAACAACCTCAGATATGTAAATTTATTGTATAATTAACCTTTACCTTGTACTTTTCCTTAGTAAATGGTATGTTAATATATTTTATAATAAATAAAACATTTTTATTAAATTATTTATGAACTATATAAATAAATATGATATCATTTATGATCCTATAATATTTCTTTGTTAATAATATTTCAGTATTATCATTGTTTCTGGTGTTAACTGATTAATTTTCATTTATATGATTGGTTATGTAAGACATGTTCTTTATGTATAGGATGTATTTTATTCATATATATAATTATATTATGTTCATAAATAGTATTTTCAATCATAAAATGAAAATTAATCTTGAATGATTATAATGGGGAATGAATATCATCACGTTCGTGGAGACGGAAATCCGTACATACTCATGGATGACAATATCATTATATTTATGGTGAAATCATATGTAAATGGATGGTATATCATATATAAAGTTTCATTAACATGTTATATTTATTATTTAAATTAGTTATAAATGTTTTTATACCCATCCAAAATAATGAAGTGTTTGAGTAACAAACTACACCGCGGCGTGGAGACGGTAAGCTGTACGTACGCATGTATGGTCACTTTTACCTTTATAAGATTGATAGAATAACAAATATGTTTTTTCCATATTTAAAATAACATCAAATTTTGTAAAAGGAACTTGAGGTATTATTTTGGTATGGAAACATCAAAGATAGAGGAAGTAGAAGAAGAAAATAACTTCAAAGAGGGTGGTGAAATTATTACCTCTTCTTCGAGTGTTTCCTTTTGAGTTGATCAAAAGGGCTTCATAAATTGTATTTATGATCAATGTAAGGACTCTAGATTTATTTGAGGTATGTTGGGAGGATATTTGGGCATGGTTTTTGCCGAGGAAATTGGCTTTGAAGGTGTTAAATTATGAGAAAGGGAAGTACCCTTTTATAAGATTTGTGAGGGTCACTTTATAAAAAGCATGAAATATTATTTTATAATAAAATAATTTTCGGTTTTTAATGGTTAGAAAATGATTTATTTTTAGGATAAGGTAGGTATGGGTCTATGATTATCAACCAATATGTTTTAGACAGGTTTATTCCAGCATATTGACCTTATCCTTTATTTTTATCTTTTAGTTAAATAGTTTGACATGTATCATGTATCTTTTTATTTTTATATCATATAGTTAATAAACATACAATAAACATAAAATTTATCACGAAGTGGTTAATTATGAATATATATATTCTTATATAAGTCCTTTGGCTGAACCTTATATTTTTATGAATTTTATATCAATTAATAATTTATTATTTGTTTTACAAAATCAATTATGTCAATTTTGACATTATTTTGTATTTGATTTTTTAGAAATCCATAACAACTCTATCACTAGAATAAATTTTTTTAATCAATAAAATAATGTCATAGAATCTTATAAAATTAGTTTTATTCATCATAAGACTCAATTTACATTTATTTGGATGTTAATAATATCTATTATTTCAATATTTCTTTAATAAGGTAATTACTGCTTCAACATTGTGTCATAAATAAATTAAATCATTTAATGTCTAAAATTTTAAATAAAATACTATGATGTAGTGAATAGTTTTATATTTATAATGAATATTTATATTCTAATTTATATTGTGTGTATCCAAATATTAAAAAAAAATTAGTTATTAATGTTTGAATTTATCACTTTTATCTCTTTTTTAAATAAAATAATAATAAATTTCTTACTCCAATTCAGTTGGACCAAAATGATCATATTTTATTCCTAAGGATGTTTTTGGTTGAATTAAACTTATCTAATAGAATTATGACACGTTTTAGAGTAATTATAATATAATATTTACCTTCATTTACCCTATTTACTTTTAATAGTGGTAAATGAAAGTCAAAATTTAATATTCACCAAAAATTATTTTCATCTTATTGAACAAAATTTTACTTATTGATATTAACAGTATCTCTCATATGTTTGAAATTCAACTCACAGAAGTAGTAAAATTATGTTTTATGAAAATTTTCAAATGCTCATAGAAGGTGGGTAAAAGATGGTAAAAAGTTCAATAAAATTTTATATATCTAAATTTATTATAAAATGACCCCAATGATTTAAATTTAACATATATAGGTATTATTTATCTATTTGGACCTAAAATAAATTAAAATAAAATAACTAATTATTTAAATAACAAGTCGGTTTTAAACAATAACACAATGGTTTTCACTGTTCATCAAAAATTGACTGTTTCCTGAAAAATACAAAAAATTATCCCTATGTTTATTTTTATATTAAGAATCAAAAAATGAAGTCCATTTTGAAAAATATAATTTCAAAAAGTCGGTATTACTAATCATAATGTCTATTTTGATTGGTCTCAGTGTGTTAATACTCCAAGTTGCGTACAATGCAAGATACTAGATTATTCAAAGGGAAACATACCATGGAAGCTTGGGGTGTTATAGTATTTGGTTCCATTGGAAGACTATCCTAACTGAGGAGGTACACATTAGTGGTGGAAGCTATAATTGGCCGAATGGAAGGAGGAATAATTTTTGTGGGTCGTTATCCAGAGGGAGTTCCAGGAAGAGTTCCTTTCATTGACCATGAAGGTAGTGAAGTGGAATGATCATATTTCTATTACATTAGAGAGCATGTCTGTGTGGGAGCTAGGAATCAATTTCAAGGATCGTCTATGTTTTCACTAGAACTTTTTCTTTTTGAGGAATCTCATGCGAGACATCTTGATGATGAATTCTGTACTTTTATCATATATGTAGTTACTCGTTTTATGTTTCTAATGCATCATGAGGTTTAAAATAATGAATAGGTTATTGTTTGGATGCACTCATGAAGACGATTACAATGAGAGGGGAGAAATAAGAGCATTTATAGGGGAATATTTTTTACCGGTAGGTGTCAAACGTTTGAACCTTTGATTTTTGAAACGAAAAGAAGTCAACCATAAAAACTTCCTTTTCAGCTATATGGTACTAGTGGTTACTATCATTTTCCGGGAAGATTTATGCTAGTGTGTTCTATATATGGAGCTCATGTACATCACCATGGAAAGAGACTAATTGTTCCCTAAGATCATTTTGTTTTGAGGTGGATGTGTTGAGAGCTATGCTCTGGTTAAATTTTTATTGTGAACATTTCAATAGTAAAGGCTATATGATTCTGATTCACCAAGGGGAGATGGATAAGATAGAGGTCGACCTCAAGATGTTCCTCAGGATTATGGACCACATCACAAACATGTCCAAAAATGTGGTTGTCAGTAGAGGGAGAGTGAAACTAGGTGTGGTTAAATTCATGTAGTGGAGGCAGTAGTTCTTGAGGGGCCTAAGATCATCATATGTAGGATAAGATTTTCAATACCCTTGTTTGTGCCTTATTTGATTCGTTATCATCTCACTCCTTTGTTTCTCTAAAATTATCCTATGTTATTAGAATGTATATAGAGATCCTTTTCGTACCCCTAGGTTTGACTACGCCAGTCGGAGGCCAGACCTGCCTGTTTTATATATACCTGGAGTGTAAATTGATGATGGGGATACATCAATCCCATGGGGATATTTTCATATTACTTACAAATAAAAAGGATATTATTAATGGAATCGAATGGATATATTATGTACATGATATTATAAACATATTCCACAAGAGAGTATTATTTTTGGACGTCGATGGCCAACATGTTGTTTTCGTCGGAGTGCAATGTTGCTTGGTGGGAAATCGGCGTATGGAGGCCATTAATTTATTGTTGGATGATTTTGTAGTGTAAATAGATAATTATATGATAGTGGAGGTTCCCAGGGTAATTGATGATTTTTTGGATGTTTTCCCAGAGTTGTTTGTGCTGCTTCCCCCTCGGTGTGATTTTGACTTTAGGTAAGACATCCATCCTAGTGCTTCACCGATTTTGATGGATCCCAATTAGATGGAACCTTTTAAGTTGTGGGATTTTATGTTTAAGATAGAAGATCTGATTTATAAGGGGTTTATCTGGCCCATTATGACTCCATGGGGTGCTCAAGTGTTGTTATCCAAGAAGGAAGATGACAGTCTAAGGATGTTTATATAGTACTAATGGTTGAATCATGTGACGGTCAAAAACTATTACCCACTTAAAATTATTGACAATAATGTTGACCAGTAAAGATGGTTGAGTTGGTTTTCTATGATTGATCTGCGATTTTGATATCACGAATTTAGTGTGAGGGATAAAGATATCATGAAAACTTCTTTAAGATGTATATATGGGTGTTTTGAGTTTGTAGTTATTCTATTCAGTGTTACAAGTGCACCATACATGTCCATGGGTATTGTGAACTTTAGGTTTTGTGAGTTCCTAGATTCGTTCATTTTTTTATTCTTTGATGTTATCTTAATCAAATAAATACCATATGAAGAGCATTCCAAGATTCATTTATCTATCTTGCATGTTATTTTGACACCACAAACCATATGGAATGCATTCCAAGTGTATGTTATAAACATGAGAGCTGAAATTCCTTCAACAGGTGTTGTTTAGTTTGGCTATTTTAGTAGATATTTCTATGTTTGAAGATGTTTTCTCATCGTAATAAGCCAATAATGTGGAATAGGTTTGTATTTTTCCCAGTTTTACAGACTATTATAAGTGTTGTGTGCCCGATTTCACTTGAATTACATCCTTATTGACAACTTTAACCAGGAAATACCAAGATTTGTTTTTGGATTTATGAGTGCACAAAAGTGTTCGGTTACATGAAGGGGACGTTGGTTGGTGCTCTACTGGTTCTACATCTGGATGAGGGAGTGTAGTTTGATGTGTTCTTGGTTATTCCTATCTAGGAAAGGAATTCTTCTTGATGTAGTAGAGGGTGATTAACTCTTATAGGTCTATACAGTTATGTACCAATAAGAGTAACTATGACACCCACAATTTTGTTCTAGAACCAATTGTGATTGCACAAATGTTGTGAAATAATTACCATATAGGGGATTTCTTTGTGGTGTTTATAGATCACAATATCTTGTTGTTTATAGTTTCCTAGAATGACCTAAAAATAAGACAATAGAGGTGGATGGACATTCTTCCTGATAGTAATTTTGAGATCTCCTACACCTTAAAAAATGTGAATGTTGAGGCTGATGCCTTTAGCATAATGTCAATGAATAATGTAGCTTGGGTGTCCAGGGATGCATTAAGAGTGATGGAGGAGTTAGAATACTTACACATAAATGCACAAGATAATGTTGGTAGAGGTTTTTTGTTACAAATTATGGTGAAACATTCTTTGATACAGAAGGTGGATGTATCTCATTAGGGAGACTCAGATTTTAGGTAATTCATGATCATGTTTTCCATGATGATACTCTAGAGGGATGGTCATAAGATAGTCAAAACTAGATGTTTCATTTTGGATGGTTGTTGTTTCTGGTGGAGATGCATTATGGGGTCATTTTTGAGTTCCATATCTCACCTTTGGTAGTAAAACCAATAGTTTGTGAAAGGTATAATGGATTAAAGATGCATTTTTGGTGGTCTGGGATGAATTGTTAAGTGGAATATTTGTAGAAATGTTCTTGGTTTTCCATGAAAGTAAAGGATGAGCATCATGTTCCTGGTTTTTAGATGGAGCCCTTGGATTTCCAAGAGTGGAAATGGGATGAAATGCCAATTTATTTTTTCATATGGTTACAATGAACTCATAGAGGTTATGATTTTATCTGGGTGATCATGGATAGTTGGATTAAATTAATCCACTTGATAGTGATCTTTATGTTAGACACATTGTATTAATTTGAGAAGAAGTACAATGAAGTGTTGGTTCCATTTATGGAGTTATGAGGCCCGTTATCTCATATAAGGACACAATATTTACCTCATGACTTTGGATGAGATTGTATTATGCATTTAGAACATTGTTACATATAAGTACGTCTTTCCACCCTCAAATAGATGGGAAGATGGAACAGCCTATCTAGAAGATGGAGGATATATTGCATCCATGTGTCTTGGACTTTGGTGGATCTTTGGTACATCATATTACATTGGTATAGTATGATTATAATAATATCTATCACTCTTCCATTTACATGGTTCCGTTGGAGGATTGAATGGGAGACTGTTTCATTCTCTATTGTGATGGAACGAATTTGGGGAGGCACTCGTTCTTGGTCTTGATGTGGTGGAAAGCACAACAGAAAATGTTTAGCTTGGTTGTGAAATGATTAATGCAGAAAAGGATTGGTATAAGTATTATACCAATTGTATAAGGAGGCCCGTGGAGTTCTATGTTTAGAACCATGTGTTCGAGAAGTTTTCCCCTTAACATGGAATTTAGATTACATGATTAGAGAGTAAGATTTATCCTAGTCTTCTTAGGTCTTATGAGGAGTCGAGATGAGTTGGAGAGTTGGTCTATGTGTTGGATATTTTACCACAGTTAGAACAATCCACACAATGTTTGACATCTCTCAGCCTCATCAGTATCCTTATGATGACTACCATGTCATTTACTAGAGAGAGTTGGATATCAAGGACATCCCCAAATTTTTGGAACAGATAGTAGGGATATAATATCATCGGGATAAGGAATTGGGTATACTGTCCATTTTGTTGGTTCATGTGTTTTGGGGGAAATGTGAATACGAGGAATGTACTTCGGAGTGAAAAATGAATATGCATTCATTTTACCCAAAGTTGTTTTGAGTTTTTCCTTTCTCTGTTTTTCATTGTAATGTTATATTTGAAACCTTTTGTATTAATGATATGTGATGTTTTCCTTGGGTATGTGATGTGTGTGGTGTTATGTGTTATAAATTACTAACATATTAAAATGTAAGGAATTTATTCCAAAGATAGAAGTATTAATTGAGAAGTTATTATACACATGATATCGAGTTAGTATGACCCATAGTATATAATATCTTAACATAGAGGATGGAATTCCACAATTCATTTTTTCAGGATAGTGTGGTTCATTTGTTTATAGAGGTTGTTGGTTTGGGCTATGCTGAGAATGGGATGGTTGTGTAGTGGAAGTGTGGCAGTACAGTTTGGGGTCATGTGTTTGGATCATATTAGTGTTTGAGGTATGATGATATCCCTGAGATGTAACATGCCTTGTGGTTGTTATTACATAATTTATTCTAGGTTTTGATAAGGATTCTTGAGATTGAGAATCATTTAGAAGATATGTGGTGTAATTTTCCATTCCTAGTGTTCTGTTACATTTCCATTTTTTGGTTGTGTTTGGTGGCAGCTCATATGGAGTCTAGAGATGTTTAGTTCCCAAAGGCTTGAATCATGGGGATTACACATCGTGTAAGTGGATAGACAATGTGATACATGGTTTCATCACATGTTTAGGAGGTTTAATAGTGTGTAAATGTTTTACATAGTGTGAAGAAAGGATTTTTGGCATGTAATATATCAAGGTTATAAAAAATAATAAAATGAAGAGGATAATATATTTAATATAAACTGAACCCCAAGAATTATATGACGTGAAAGAGGATTACATGTCATGTAATACCCCGATCTAGTTTTTATAATTATTTTCAGAAAAAATTTAATTTATTCATCCATGCCCTATTATTCCTCTAGAATTGTATAAAACATAGGAACCACGAGGTGTTCTTAGATCCTTACTCCTCCCTCTTTGATCTATCGATCTCGGTGGTTGTTCACTAGAAATCTGTGGTTGATCTGCAGTGAGTTTTCTCCTCTTTCTCATCCATTTTCTATCTTTCATCCCCTAAGATTTGCAGTAGTGAAAAAGTATGTCTTGATTTGGATGTTTGGATAAGATATTGATAATATTTCTTAATGTAATAGGTTTATCTACATTTTAGTGATGTGGTTTATGTTTTTAGGAATTCTTCTTCCCCCTATGGTGCATGTACATTTTGAAAAGCATCCCTAAGGTCGTTTTTCCACCATCTCTCATCAATTGTTCATCAGGTAGTAGGGGATTTATTTTTTTACCTATAGATTATGGGTTTTCTTTATTAATCAAAGATAAAAAATTGGATAAATGAAATTGAATAGGGTAATGTAATTCGATTTTAATGCTTTTAAATAATTGCTATTGATTGAGATATAGTGCTTATATGAGCTAAGCACCCAACTGAAAATTTTGGTAGTTAGAGAATTTTTTTAGTTGGTATATATATAGTTATTTTTTTGGTTGATATTTTTTGGTATAACCTAAAAAAGTTTAAATTGTCTAACAAAATATTTTTGGCTCATGAATCAGTTCCCCATGAATTGGTTTTTGTGATAATGTCTGAGAAAACTAGCGGAATGTGAAAATATTCTTATAGTCCAATATAATGTATTGTTGTTATGTGTTGTGAGATCTTTTGTGGGTTTTATGTGTGGGGGAAGTGGATGTAATGTAGTCATATAGTGAAGTTATTATGGGCGTGGTGTGATTATATAGAAAGGATGAAAAGCTAGTTGTGCAGTAATGTGTTTCTATATGTGGATGTGAGTTGGTGGTATTTTATATTGGCATAGTGGTTCGGTCAGGATGAATTTTAAGAAGTAAAATTGTGATTGGAATATTGTTTGAAATTGATGTATGTTAAATGGATAAGCAATGTGAATCCATTTTAACTTATGAGTTATCTTTACCCTTTGAAATGATTGTTTCTGTGCATTGGACCATTATTATTTACTGGTAAATACTGATGGTAAATGACTAAATACAAAAGTAAAAGGTTAAAATTGTAAAAATCAACATAATGGGTATGTGATAATTATATATGTATGATGAATTTTGGTCTATTTTATATTTTTGTGGATTTGTGCATTTAGAGGTGGCGGCAGAAGGAAACAGTGTTGTGAGATGGGTTGTTTGTTATTCAACCCATAGGTTGGGATTGAGTGTTTGGTTATATATATATATATATATATATATATATATATATATTCTTTTGTTTTATATGCACACCTCACCAATGTTGAGGACTACGTGATGAATAACCACATCATCATGTGGGGTTTTTTCCCAATATTTTTTGAGTGGTATTGCTGGTTGTGTACCCACACTTTTCTACTATATCTTCCTAGGTATTTCACGAGTTTTTATGGATAGAGGTTTGTTAGTACATTAATTTATTGGATGTGATGTAATATCCTAGGTGTATATGGGATGTGTTGTGATGTTACATTCTTTCCCATGTGTCTTTGACATGTGATTTGATATTCTTTCCCAAGTTTTTCCGGGAGGAGACTTATTGTGAGGCCAAGTGTATGCGGTATTGAGGTTTTGTATGACCTAGGTGTCTACAAGTGGGATGTATTATGAGGCCTAGGTGTGTGTGTGGGGTCTTATATAAGGCCCATTTGTGTGTGTTTAAGATGTCATATGGAATACAGAATGGATGGGAGCACCTGAACATATGATATTGGGAGAGAGCAACATACTAGTTGGAAAGTGGTATGTGGTACCCTATCATTGTTGTTATTTATATCATATTATATTACATCTATTGAATTAATTGTAAATCATACATTTTTGAGGTTGAGATGGTAAATATACCTAGTTAGGTTCTGTTTGGTTATGTTGTACTATCACAAGTGCATTAGTATGAAACGTTCACATCTGCATGGGAGACATTGGATTTTCTACTGATTATAATTGAATGCATACCATATGTATATAAATCTATAGTTGGTATTCTATTATAATTTCATAGATCATGATACACCTTACTATCTTTGATCCTTGGTTGTCATTATGTTTCTCCATTAGATCCCCTTTTGGGTATTTACTTTGAGAGTTTATTGTATTGTAATATTTCTAATTTTTACATGCATTGTTGGATGGATTTTTGATTCTTTCTTATACTATTTTATATTGGTTTTTAGGATGAATAATTATTTCTCCCAATAATATTTTATATAAATGGTAATGCTACCGATGTTGTGATATTCGTAAAGCCTTGGTTCCAGTCTCCAACTTGAGGCCTATAGGAGGCAGGACTCCAGGGGGTCAATATCTCCATTTCTTATTTCCATCTAGGGAGGGGTATCTTTTGATTGAGGGGGTCCTGAATAGTAATTTCATAAATCCAAAACATATATCTGAAACTTCATCAAATAATTATAAATATGGTCATTTTATAATTGTAACATTGTAAAGGTAGCATTACTATTCCAACTCAAAGCATTGTATATCATGATTATATTTCATAAATTTGAATTAATTATTTAGAAGTAATATTTTATCAATCCTATTAATTTACATTGTCTCATGTTCATATCACGTGAAGTGAATATATATTTAAAAACGTTATGCTAAAAAAATATTTCAGATTTGGATGCATATAACTGATGTTCAAAAATTATTAATCAAAAAACTACATCTATCTACTCAAGATCATTTGTCAGATAAGATTTCACTTGTTTTTTTAATTTTCATGAATAATAATAGATTTCATTGTAATTTTATTTTATGAAATAACATTTTCCCCTGAATGTAGTATCACAGTAGATGAAAATTTCACCTCTTATTGAAGGAAAATTGAAAATAATATCTTTCACTAATAATATTTTCAGTTCCTAGAAATAGCCATGAAATTCTATTATCTATATTAGTATAAATATTTTTTGATTAATCATATTTAGTGGGATAGAAAACCATGCATTACATTAAAAACCACAAATAATAGCCTTATAATCCCATAATACTATGAATCTCATTATAATTTGTTGGTCTTTTAAATTGATCCACAACATCAGTTTTAGCAGTATAAACTATTATGCCTCCTTTATTTATGACATGTATATGGAATGAAATATATTTTAATAGAGAATAATAGTTTTTTAATTTTCTATTTTAAATCATACCATTTAGGGATTGTAGAAAAATCCTTAGATATTTTTCATGATCCAAATTTTTTTGGGGGGAAATTAATATATTATCATTATGAAATAAACCAATTGTTTAAATACTCAAGAACATATATATTCAAATGATCTATAAATATAGATGGTGAAATTTTAATTCAAAAGGGTATTACTAAAAATTTTGTATTCTTATATCTCTTATGAAATAGTTCTATTGGATCCTTATACTTTATTACCTTCAACTCATCACACCGAGAACATGGTTCAACCTGTAAAAATAGATAGCTCTAAATAGGGGATTCCACATTGTATGATGGCCCAATATTTGATGAAATAGTTTAAAATTATTTCACTAAAACTTTCCATATTTTTTATGGTTTCATCCCATTATTCTTGTTCTTATTTTTGAGCACATGTGCATACTGACCTTTATTCATATATAAAACAATTAGTACCTATTTATCATAATTTTAATTTCTACCACCAGATATTTTTCATTTCAAGTATTATCCATGTTCCCTGCAACACCCCAAGCTTCCACGGTATGTTTTCCTTTGAATAATGCAATGGCTTTCATTGTACGCAACTTCGATATTCTAACACACCACAACCAATCAATCTAGCCATTATGAATAGTAATACATAATTTTTGAAATTTTATAATTTTTATCTCTCAAAATGGACTTCATTTTTTGATTCGTAATATCGAATTTATCCTAGGGTGAAATTTTGGTACTTTTCAGATAACTTTTAAATTTTGATGAATAATGAAAATTACTAAATTTTAATTAAAAACAACTTTTTTAATAAAAATAACTAATAGTGATAAATTATTAATTTGAGTGATTTTAAAGTATATTTAGAATATAGTTTTACCATTTAATACAATTTTGTTCATTGGACATAATTTCACAATTAAACCGGATATAAACAAGTATCAGTCTTTTGATAGTTATTTTATCTTAAAAACACGTTTTTTGTTTTGACAACGGGAATTAATTTTAAATTAATTTATGCCACTTCTGTGTTTTTAATTTGGAAAAATTGATTCCATATTTGGAATAAGGATTTCCAAATTGTGTAAATAGGTAACTTTTATTTTTAGACATTTTGAATAATTACTTCGGTAAATATTTTATTTACCGTGGTTAAAGGGTATATCCGGTAAATAAGGGTAAACAAATAATATTATAATAATACTACATTACACTAAAACGTGTCCTAACCCTATTGGTTGATACATGTCCGACCATGGGCTTATTTGGGTCTATTTTGGGACCCCATGGATCCACTTGTAAGTGATAATGACACTTTATATTAATTATGTTAAAATAAATACAAAAATGACATAAGAATATATCTTTTAGAAAAACAATTTTTACATAAGGTTATATATGTTGAAATTTCGACTATAAATATTCATTAGAAATATAAAAATATTTCATACATAATGGTATTTTATTTATAATTTTTAGACATCTAATAATTAATATTATTTAGGACACATTAATGATGCAATATTTTCCTTATTAGTGAAAGAATCAAATAATTGGTATTATAAATGTTAAAAAAAATATAATTTGAAAGTTTGGATTACATAGATTAATTTTATTGCTTAATATGACATAATATTATTTCTTCAATGAATTGTTTTCTAATTAATAAAGTTGTTACGACTTTAAAAAAAATCAATTATTGAATAGTGTCAAAATTGACATAAATGAGTTTTTAAAACAAATATTATATTATTAATTGATATTAAATTCCTAAAAATCTAAAGTTAGGCCAAGAGACTTATATCATGATAGTTGTATCATTAATTTACCACTTTGGGGTCTCTTGGATGTATATAGTATGTTTATTAACTATATAATATAAAAATACAAAGTGACATGGTAAATGTTAAACTAATTAACTAAGAGTTAAAACTAAAATATAAGGTTAATATAGTGACCCAAACCTGTCTAAAACATATATGTTGAGTGGTTCTCTACCTATACCCATATTAACCTTTAAATAATCCACTTTTGAGCCATTATAAACCGAATATGAATTTATTATAAAATAATATATCTAGATTTTCCAAAGGTGCCCCTCACCCCTCTTATAAAAGGGCGCTCCCCCTTCTCTCAAATCCATACCTTCAAAGCCTTTTGGATCGGCCAAACTCTGCCCAAATACCCTCTCAACAGTCCTCCCTTTATCTTAGAGGAATTACTTTAGTCATAAAGCCATCATAAAGATCTCTTTTGATCAAATCAAAAGGAAGAACCCGAAGAAGAGGTAATGTTTTCACCACCCTCTTTCAAGTTCTTTTCTTCTTCCACTTCTTCTTTATTTGTTATTTTAATTCTAAAATAATAACTCCAGTATCTTATATATAATTTGATGTTATTATAAATATAGTACAACCATATTCAGTATTCTATTCATCCTTTCAATGACATTTCACCATATGTGCGTACGTACGACTTACCGTCTCCACATCATGGTGTAATTGTTATTCAATAACTTATTATATAGATGGGTATAATATTGATGTTTAATTCATGTAAAAAAAATATAACATGATAATGATTCTGTATATATGATATAACATCCAATTATATATTATTTTAATATCAAAATAGTGATATTGTCTCTCATGCGTACGTACGGATTACCGTCTACACGAACGCGATGAGAATCATTCCCCATCATATCCATTCAAGAGTAAATTTAATTTGATGATTAAAAATAATGTTTAGAGACATGATATAATTCTTTACATGAATAATATACACCCCATCCATAACAAATATGGCTCACATTACAAATAATATGAAGGAAAATGAATCCGTTAACACCCAAAATGATGATAATACTAAGATATTATTAACAAACCAATGTTAAAAGATCATATATGATATAATATTAATGTATATAATTCATGAATAATTCAATGAAAATTATTTCACCATTATACAGGAGGTCAACCTACCCTCGACCAAGGAAAAAGTACAATGTAAGGGGTTTCTAATCTCACTCTTAATTTCGTGAAAATTCCATTGTTCACCACTTTTTTATTGCATGTGGTGTATGTTTACTGCCCATGATTATATTCAATGTGTAATATACTTTAATTTATGGGTATTTAAATCATCATTGTATGATCCTTCTTTCATGGGTGTATGTTTCGTAAGTTAGCTAATCGATAAGGGAATTTGAAATTTCAATTTGCACTCATTTGGATTTAGGCATACTTCATTGATTATTTTACTCCAAGATTATGTATGGAATCACTATTCATTTAATTATGTCATAATTTACACTCCCCTTTCTTGTGGATATACATTTTATACACCTAATCACTACATTGATAAATTTTCAAGTCATCGATTTGAACTTGATAAGAGTAATTTTAACTCAATCTTGATTTCTTGAGTTCAACATCCAATTCATTGGTGTTGTTTTTCAAGAATATGTGTAAATGTCCTTTGATTGTTTTTCACTGAATATCCAATCATATTTAGTGGATTTATATTTGTTACACATAATTATGTTGTCGATTTATCCTTAACTTAAATATATGACCTTTATGAGAGATTTCATATCAATTTACATTCCATAGAGACTCCTTTGTTGTTATACACCAAATCACTTTTATATGGTGTATATAATGTACTTTGACATAGTATATCATGAATCCCTTTGTTCTCATGATATTACAATGTTTTTATTACCACAATTATTTGTATTCAACTGTCTCTCTTTTTCTTAGGAACACTAACTAAAATATAATTTTAAAATGTTTTAATGATTTATTATTCTAAATATTTTTCATTAATGTCCATGTTATAAAAATGGTTTACAGGATTTATTTATATGGACATTAAAGTTTTCAAATTAAAACTCCTTTTAAAATTTTCAAAGTGGTATGGGAAACATTGATTAAAATATATATTTTTAAATGGCTTCTTGACAAATAGTGTGACTTTTAAATGATTTCAAGAAAATGGGGGATATTTATCTCAAATAGTTTTGATGATTATTTTCATCTATGTCAATATCCTTCATTATTCTTGATTGAGGTTAATATGATACAATAAAATCTTCCATATTGTATTGAATGAGTTATGTTTGACTGTGGATGTGATATTTTTATACCATTCATGGTTTGTGGATAAAGTATTGACATTTCGTATGCTAGTTTTAATACGAATGTTTATGTTATATTTCAATATTTTCATTTGAGGAATGCATTGGACTTAGTAAGTGACGGGTGGAGCCCGATATTTCTCCTCGATGCATCAATGGGTCTCATGAGACAAACTAGTGTCTTGGCACGAGGCCTTGACAAAATCTTAATTGTAGTCTCGGAACGAGGCCTTGGCTACATGGTTTTGATAGTCTGCCATTATGCATTCTATCATTATGAAAGTGGTTATTGATATTTCATGTGATTATTCGACTAGTAGAATATCCATGTGAATAATTAAATGACATTATTTCATTTTATTTTTCATATTATGTTGAAGTTCAAGTTTAAAAGGCTTTTGTTTTAGTTATACATAGTCTTAAGTGTTTATGCTTATCTATGAAAGCTTCTGCAATATTTTTATCCTTACTGAGCATCTGAGCTCACCCTTTTAAATGTATTATTTTCCCCAGGATTGTGAAGAATTAATTTATAAATGACCTGTAGGGATAGTATGAGGGGATATGAAGACAAGATGTTGTTGTAGTTTTTTTTACCTTATGATGTAATGTAAGACTTATGAATATATCTAGTGTTTCCAGGACTACTAAACTAATCGGTATTTCGAGACATGATCCTTTGTGATCATCCCAATGTTATGTAATAATGCACCGACTCTGGGTAAATGGGTTCGGGGAGTTATAGTTGGTATCAGAGGAAGTTTAGTAAAAACCTTGGAAGCTAGATTTAGATAAACTCTGATTAGATCACATATCCCTAAGATAGACATTGAAGATTAGTATAGAAGAAAATACTAGAATTTTGGTATTGTAGATATTTTCTTTGTTTTCTGAGCAATAAATCCCTATCTAGATACGAGTAGGTAGAGGCGGCTCTGGCACAGATGTACCTAGGGGTAAAACCTGAAAACACCGCTTTGAGCTAGACTCGAATGGGAACTGGTGCAGGACAACAGGCCTTACTGCACTCTTGGTTACGACACTCTTGGGGGATATGCTTTGGTAAATTCACAAGATTAGTATGAACCATTATTAAGGGAAAAAACATCCCCTAAGAATATATGTTGGGAAATAGATAGTGGATAACCTAGATTTTAACATAGGGTACCCCAAGCTAGGATATATTGTTCAATTAGAAGATTATCCTATTATGTCTATTTTTTTACATTCTTATTAGATAAATATTCAAAAAACCTCATTGTATTTCCTTTTTTATAGTTGAAACATGGAGGGAGAAAGATCAAGAACAACTCTTCTCTCTCTTTCTGAAGAACTACTTACAATTATTATCCATAGTTCATATGCAGATGATGTTGAATTTTTTTCAAATTTCCAAGTTACATGAAAACAACTTTATGAGACATCCAATACCTCTTGAATTGCAAGATTCATTCAAGGATCAAGTACCGAATATGGGATAATATTACGCTCTCAACTTTCTTTCCATGCTAAGCATGGGAAGTACCAATAGGGTCTTTTCAAATTCTTCACTTTATCTCAAAATTACAATGCACTAAATGATTTTATAGATGTTGTAGAAGAGGGAGACCTTCGAGCATCCTATATGGATCAAATTATATATTTATGTCTTTTGGGATATATGGAAACAGATTTAATAAAACCTTATTTTGAAATATTTGAAGAAGAATCGGTAATAATTTTTCTAAAAAACATGTTAAAGACGATGTCCCAAAATTATATATATGAAATACCTATTTTATTATGATGAATCGATGATTCCATCAATATAATCCAAGATGGGTGACGAGTTATTGGGTAAAGGAAGAAGATGATTTTGAAAAATACCTGGGGTACCATTGTGACACATTATCACATTCTACAAAAAGGAAATTCTTCCTAGTCTCTCTAGAGTTCATGATGTGTTCCACATATCACTAGTGACAAAATACATGCCTGACCCAACGCATGTACTCACCTATGAAGAATTAGAAATGGAACCCGATCTATATTATTGTGAAGAGCCTATCAGAATTCTATATACCAATGATCAAGTGTTGAGAAACCGAGTGACTCATTTGGTAAAATTTCTATAGAGAAATCATAAGATGAAAGAGTAAATGTGGGAACCCAAGGAACATATGATTTAGAAACTATGTAGAAATAAATCGATGGTGAAATGTTTAAAAGTGTTAGTTCTATTTATTGATGGGATTACTTTGGAAGAATTTCCTCTTGTATGTGTAACCCTGCAATTTATCATGTGAAAATGATATTTGAGGAAGAATTATCATTTCTCTTGAAAATATATTTATAAATAACCATTTGGTCTTATATGATCATTGGGTTTGAGGAAATTACAAGTTATTATATTTTGGGATTAAAATTCAAGGTATGAGATAAAATTTGAGGTTAAATTATTTTATGGTTATTTTGAGGAATTTATCTCATTTTGGTAATATCAAAAAATATAGTTTTTGAAAAAGGACAACACGTAGACCGTGTGACAACCCGTCACATCAGACAAAGATGTGGGAATCAAACCTACAACCAAAGTGGGATTGGGATTTATCGCCTAACACTAGACTATGTGAAGTCCCTGGTTAGTGTGACTATTAATTTTAGTTAAATGATTTTATTGACCAATAATAATTTTATTTGGGATCTTATGTCTTATCTAATGAATAACCTTAGTATAGGAAAATGATTTGGTGATTAAGTGATAAATGTTATTTTGGAAGATGTTTGCTTTCCTGGGAACACTATATGCCTAAGGAAAATATAATACTATTGGATTTCATTTGAGGAGTAATGGTGGATTTTTTTATCTATGGTTTTATTGTAGATTTATAGTGATTTGGGTTATTTATGGAAATGATTAACCTATAATATAGATTATGTGGTTAGGTTAATTACTTTTAAGTATGTGACTTTTAGAGTAGTTGATGTCATTTAGAGATACAATTTAACGTGGAAGACTACATAACCAAATTCTTATAAGTTTTGTGTTTCAATATTAGTTTGGATTATATTGAATTATTTTAAGGACAATTTATTATTGAATGGTATTTTTTTAACATTGGGGTATTGTTGGTTTAATTTTAGAAATTAAGATTATGAGTTTTTTTTTCTCTAATGGAATATCCATTTAGGGGATCATCAGATCATAAACTAACCGTTTTGTTTTTGACTAATCTCTAAAGACAACGTAAATATATATAGTTTATCCTACGTGGATCATGTTATTATAAAGAATCTCTTCCAGTGTGACCAAGTCTTCTTGAATACTCATTTTTAAAAAAAATTGAGTTAGTGGTAGAAATTTATTAAAGAATGAAACTCCACACAGAAATTAAGTATATATATCTTTATGTTATTAGTCAATCTCATAAATGAATTCCTCATCCTTATGTAATGCAACTTAAAAAAATGTTGTCTGTTTACTTTTCCTACTGAGAGACTAATGACAGTTTGTCCCAACACAAGTTTGTGGTTTTCTTATTGTTAACTTTCTCCTGATCATGTTTTCTATCCCTCCCCATCAGAACATTACATTTATTTTATCGTCCATATCCATGTTTTCGTACATGGAATCCTAGTATGGTTTATCTTGGGTAACCTTTTTTACTTCTCTTTCTTTCTTTTAAAGTGATAGTTTTATAGACACTTTTTCCGATGTGGGAATTTCCATTATATTCTCAAGCCCAATTTTAATAATTGTGAGGACGTAATTTTTTGAAGTATGGGAGAATGTAACACCCCAAGCTTACATGGTACGTTTCCCTTTGAATAATGCAATGGCTTGTATTGTACACAATTTCAAGATTTTAACACACCACAACCAATCAAACTAGCCTATATGAATAGTAATACCTACTTTTTGAAATTTTATAAATTTTATCTCTCAAAATGGAATTTATTTTTGGATTCAGAATATCTAATTTATCCTAGGGTCAAATTTTGGTACTTTTCGGATAACTTTTATATTTTGATGAATAGTGAAAATTAATAAATTTTAATATAAAAAACCTTTTTTTAATTTGAATAATTAATAGTGATATATTATGGATTTGAGTGGTTTTAAAGTATATTTAGAATATATTTTTACCATTTAACACAATTTTGGTCATTGGAAATAATTTCACAATTAAACCGGACATAAACAAGTATCAATCTTTTGATAGTTATTATATCTTAAAAACACACTTTTTGTTTTGATAGCGGGAATTAATTTTAAATTAATTTTTGCCACTTCTATGTTTTGAATATGGAAAAATGGATTCCATATTTGGAATCAGGATGTCCAAATTGTGTAAATAGGTAACTTTTATTTATATACATTTTGAATAATTATTTCGGTAAATATTTTATTTACCGTGGTTAAAAGGTAAATCCGGTAAATAAGGGTAAAAAAATAATATTATAATAATACTAAATTACCCTAAAACGTGTCCTAACCCTATTGGTTGATACATATCCGACCAGAGGAATCTTTGGGTCGATTTTGGGACCCCATGGATCCACTTGTAAGTTATAATGACACTTTATATTAATTAAGTTAAAATAAATACAAAAATTACATAAGCATATATCGTTTAGAAAAACAATTTTTACATAGGGTTATATATGTTGAATTTTTGAATATAAATATTAATTAGAAATAGAAAAAGATTTAATACATAATGGTATTTTATTTATAATTTTTAGACATATAATAATTAATATTATTTATGACACAATAATGATGTAGTATTTTCCTTATTAATGAATGAATCAAATAATTGGTATTATAATTGTTAAAATTAATATAATTTGAATGTTTTGATGTCATACATGATTTTTATTGCTTAATATGACATTATAGTATTGCATGAATGAATTTGGTTGGAATTAATAATGTTTTTAAGACTTTAACAAAAATCAATTATTGAATAGTGTCAAAATTGACCTAAAAGAATTTTTAAAACAAATATTATATTATTAATTGATATTAAATTCTTAAAAATCTAAGGTTCAGCCAAGAGACTTATATCATGACAGGTGTATCATTAATGGACCACTTGGGGGTATCCTGGATGTATATAGTATGTTTATTAACTCTATAATATAAAAATAAAAAGTGACATGGTAAATGTTAAACTAATTAACTAAGAGTTAAAACTAAAAGATAAGGTTAATATAGTGACCCAAACCAGTCTAAAACCTATTGGTTGAGTGTTTTCCGACCTATCCCCACCTTATTCATTAAATAATCCACTTTGGAGCTATTAGAAACCGAATATAAATTTATTATAGAATAATATTTCTAGGTTTTTCAAAGGTGCCCCTCACCCCTCTTATAAAAGGGCACTCCCACTTCTCTCCAATTCATGCCTTCAAAGCCTTTTGGTTCGGCCAAACACCACCCAAATACCCATTCAACAGTCCTCCCGTTATCCTAGATGAATTCCTTTAGTCATAAATCCATCTTATGGATCACTTTTTATCAAATCAAAAGGAAGAACCCAAAGAAGAGGTAATGTTTTCACCACCCTCTTTCAAGTTCCTTTCTTCTTCCACTTCTTCTTTATTTGTTATTTTAATTCTAAAATAATATATCCAGTATCTTATATATACTTTGATGTTATTATAAATATATTACAACCATATTCATTATTCTATCCATCCTTTGAATGACATGTCACCATACGTGCATACGTATGGCTTATCGTCTCCACGTTGTGGTGTAATTGTTATTCAATAACTTATTATTTGGATGGGTATAATATTGGAGTTTAATTCATTTAAATATAAAATATAACATGATAATGAATCTGTATATATGTTATAACATCAAATTATATATTATTTTAATATCAAAAGAGTGATATTGTCGCTCGTGCGTACGTACGGATTACCGTCTCCACGAACGCGATGAAAATCATTTCTCATCGTATCTATTCAAGACTAAATTTAATTTGATGATTAAAAATAATGTTTAGAGACATGATATCATTATGGAAATGAATAATATAAACCCCATACATAAAACATATGGCTCACATAACAAATAATATAAAGGAAAATGAATCTATTAACACCCGAAACGATGATAATACTAAGATATTATTAGCAAATCAATGTTAAAAGATCATATATGATATAATATTAATGTATATAATTATTTAATAATTCAATGAAAATTATTTATACATTATATAACAGGTTAACCTACCCACAACCATGGAAAAAGTACAATGTAAGGGGTTTCTTATCTCACTCTTAATTTCGTGAGAATTCCATTATTCACCACTTATTTATTGCATGTGGTGAATGTGTACTGCCCATGATTGTATTCATCGTGTAATATAATTTAATTTATGGGTATTTAAATCATCATTTTATGATCCTTCTTTCATGGATGTATGGTTCTTAAGTTACCTAATCGATAAGGGAATTTGAAATTTCAATTTTCACTCATTCGGCTTTAGGCATACTTCATTGATTATTTTACTCCAAGATTATGTGTGGAATCACTATTTATTTGATTATGTCATAATTTCAACTCCCCTTTCTATGGATATACGTTTTATACACATAATCACTCCATTGATAAATTCTCAAGTCATCGATTTGAACTTGATAAGAGTAATTTTAACTCAATCTCGATTTATTGAGTTGAACATACAATTCATTGGCATTGTTTTTACAAGAATATGTGTGAATGTCATTTGATTGTTTTTCACTAAATATCCAATCATATTGGGTGTATTTATATTTTTCACACATAATTATGTCGTTGATTTATCCTTAACCTAAGGATAAAACCTCTATGAGAGATTTCATCTCAATTTACATTCCATTGAGACTCCTTTGTGGTTATCCACCAAATCACTTTTATATGGTGTATATAATGTACTTTGACATATTATATCATGATTCACATTGTTCTGATGATATTAAAATGTTTTTATTACCTCAATTATTTGTATTCAAGTGTCTCTATTTTGGTTAAGAACTATAACTAAAATATTATTTTAAAATGTTTTAATGATTTATTATTCTAAATATTTCTCATTAATGTCCATGTTTTAAAAATGGTTTAAAGGATTTATTTATATGGACATTAAAGTTTTCAAATTAAAACTCCTTTTAAATGTTTCAAAGTGGTATGGGACATTTTGATTCAAAAATCTATTATTAAATGGCTTCTTCAGAAATAGTGTGACTTTTAAATGATTTCAAAAAAGGGGGATATTTCTCTCTAATAGTTTTGATGATTATTTTCATCTATGTCAATATCCTTCATTATTCTCGACTGAGGTTAAATTGATACAATAAAATATTCATTATTATATCTAATGAGTTATGTTTGACTGTGGATGTGATATTTTTATACCATTCATGGTTTGTGGATCAAGTATTGACATTTATTATGATATTTTTAATACAAATGTTTATGTTATATTTCAAACTTTTAATATGAGGAATGAATTGGACATAGTAAGTGAAAAGTGGAGCCCGCTATAGCTCCTCGATGCATCGGTAGGTCTCATGAGACAAACTAGTGTCTTGGCACAAGGCATTGACAAAATCTTATTTGTAGTCTCGGTACGGGGACTTGGCTACGTGGTTATGATAGTATGGAATTATGCATTCCATCATTATGAAAGTGGTTATTGATATTGCATGTGATTATTCAACTAATAGAATATCCATGTGAATAATTAAATGGAATTATTTCATTTTATCTTTGCCATATTATGCTGAAGTTAAAGTTTAAATGGCTTTTGTTTTAGTTATACATTGCCTTAAGTGTTTATGATTATCTATGAAAACTTCTGCTATATTGTTATCCTTACTGAGCATCTGATCTCACCCCTTTCAATGTTTTATTTTTTCCAGGATTGTAAAGAAGTAATTTAAAAATGACCTGTAGGGATAGTATGAGGGGATATGAATACAAGATGTTGTTGTAGTTTTTTTTACCTTATGATGTAATGTAAGACTTATGAATATATCTAGTGTTTGCAGGACTACTAAACTAATCTGTCTTTCGAGACTTGATCCTTTGTGACCATTCCAATGTTATGTAATAATTCACTAACTATAGGTAACTGGGTTTGGGGAATTACATTCCCAATCACACAACAACATATGAACATTACAGATTTTATATGGAATTTCCCAATGTTATTTTTAGAAAACCTCACAGAAACTATAGACATACATTTCTTATGATCATATTTATTTGGTTCATCATTTTCCTTTTGTTACCACATTGAATTATTCTTCAATCGGTTGATGAATTACACATTATCATCGAAAAAATCATTTTCAACCACAATAACACATCAAACGGTCATAAAATAACATTTTAATTCTTTAGAATCCATTTCACTTGGATATTTTTTCATCTATTTTATGTACTACAGATTTATCATACTTTAAATATCATTATGAATTTTTATTATTTTCCTTTCTAATTGGGTAATTATTTCTTCATATAAAACAACTTTATCCTCCCCCATTTTCATATATTATATGAATTATTTTTCAATTCTATGTCCAACTATAATGAAAAAATATTTCTTAATCAATATATTCATAAATTCATTCTATTCAAAGGTATTATCATCTTACCTCTCTTAGTTAATCATGACCATTGACTTACACATATCAGCATCACCTTCAAAATGGTAGCTATAAAGTCTTATATTTTGATGATCTATACAAATCAAGTAATTGACGTTCATCTCTTGAGCACCAATAAATCATTTGGCTACCACTGACTCAGGAAGCCCACTAAAAACCGAATGGTTATGTCTCATTAAATGGTACCCTATTGACATGTTACTCTATATTATCCTTCTTAATTCGCAAAAATATATACCACCACCATTTATATATTTTAACAACTAAACCTTCGTAGACAAAAAATGGTCCCTTCTATTTCCAATCATTCAATGCCCGTGATTCATTAGTATATAATCACCTAGGTTCTTTCTAAAATAAGTATCTCTATTACATATGAGTAAAACCATTCTGATGAAAAATTCATTAAATTAAGAAATATGGTAATATTGAAATTTTATATCAACATAATTTAACCATATAACAATATATTTGATGGCTATTCAATTAATATTATCCAAACCCCTAAATATATCTAAATGTTTCTCTAATACAAATGGTAAGGACCAAACCTTCAACTTAATATATTATAGTGACATTGAACTGGAATTCAATTTCTCACATACCCTAATTCCTTACAGGTTTATTTTTTAGTGATTATGTTCATAACCCTTACATTAAAAACCCATATATTACTATGTAGGCACTTCCAATCGTCATTTAGTTTTATAATAATATAAAAAAAATTAACAATGAAACACATTTTATTTTTTTGGAATATTTTTATTATTTCTAAAAATAATTATACTGTTTTCATACCCATCCATATAACCAATGAAAAACATTTTAAAATGTTTGAATATAATATAATTCTGTAAGAGGTACATAAAATAATGAAAAAATCATTATTCTATGAATACATTTAAAATTAATAATTTTTTCATGTAAATGGTAGTCTAATTGTTTTTCAATAAATCACCTTCTATAACCCTAAAATTCAATAAAATACTAGAGAATACAAAATTAAGGGAAAAATATGATAATTTTTTGTTGAAATCATGAAAATCTTACAGTATCATTTTTCAAGAAGGAATACTTATCACCATTATAATGTAACTTATACATTTATTAAAAAAACATTCATAATTTTTCATTGACTAAACATAGTATTCCCATAAAAACAATTTATTGATAAATATTGTGTTTATATTGGGGTATCATGTTCACATGAATATTAATTTTATTATAAGGTTGAGCTTATATTCTCTTTATTATGGGAAACAAAAATTTATAGGAGTTAGAAAGAAGGAATTTTATATTGGTCTCTTAAAAAATATGGAATCATGTCACAAGGGAGAGTAATAGAGAATGTGTATCCCTCTTTAATAACACTTTTTTAAATGAAAATATACATGGTAGTTGGCTACCATAAATGATTGAGTAATGATGTAGTTCATGGAAGAAACCCTGTGATGACAATTCACACACATTTTTATCACCATCCATGAAAGATAAATCATTCAATTTTTAATGTCTTGGGAAATGGTTTAGGAGTCACACTCAAACCATATGTTTTCAACCTTATTTGACATGTAATGTAATCTACCTTGATAAATACCATCATTTACACTTCTAGAGTAGTGGAATGGGCATAATAACCATAAATTAACTCTACAACATCACAATTTTGATATTTTAAAATTATCCCATATCATAAAGGTCCAATATTTAACGATGAGAAACCATTAGTATTGCATTTTAAATAGCTATCAAAGTGAGGAAACTAGAAAAAATAAATCTTTCGAGAAGGATTCGGGAAGTTTCATTAAAGTTTAGTAATTTTAGGATAGTGAAAACCCTTATCGAGTTTTTGAAATAGTCTTCAGGAATTGAGTTTTCATTGTGCCCTTATATGATGGAAATTTCCATATAATGTTTTGTGAGGAAGCAAAAATTAGAGTCAATGGATTTGTTTCAACATTTATGAATATTTTGAATCAGTTCTATGCCGGAAAAATTTAATTAAAAAAAATATTCTTGTAGTACTTGTATTGTATAATTTTGAGTATAAAATGTTGTCAAAAACCTATTTGGGGAGTGTAGATCCCAAAAATATAAAATAGAAATATCAATAGAGATTTAGAAGTTTTAAAAGAAAATGAATTGTTAAAAATATGTAATCAATGTTTATGACTTGGCACACAGTTTTAGAATAGTGATATAAGATGTTTTTATAGGTCATTGTCAACATGGATCTTGTTATGAAAGAGCCTCCAAAGAGGGGTGAACCTTGAAAGAGGATGAAATATTCTGTCGAATAGTACAATATATTTTTGATCTATTTGATGAATATGTTTTTAAAATGACATTGAATCAGTTTGAACATTTGTAGACTTGTCCCAAATCAGCATGTCCTCTTGAATAATGAATTCATTAAATTTTAAAAATTGATGCAATGTATTCAGGTAGTGATTCTAGATAAACTAATCAATCCTTTTTCATGATGTTATGATTGATAAAGAAGGACCTAATCGAAAAAATGTGGGGATGTACAACCCATTTGATATACCCTACGTTGACAGAAGTTTTCATATTAACAATCCAATAAAATTGCATGTGTATTTTTTGGAAAAATGATCTCAAACCAGTCCAAATATAAGACACTTTCTAATTCAGTTTTCCTATAGTTAGCTTTGTAAAGAAACACAATCTATGGAAATACAAAGAGATTGATGTATTGTTGATTATCCACCAGATGAATTGATCTAGGAGAGACTGGTTTAAATGTTTCATGTTCTTAATACTGAAACTGTCTATACCCTGGGGCCTAAAACATTGTTTCTAAGAGGATTTTAAGGTCTTCCTTTCCCACACATTACACTACAAAAAAACCACATCATAAAATTGATGGCTCTAATGAAAGTAGAAGTCCATATGTACACCATGAATTAGTATACCATCTTGTAGACCACAATATTATTAACAAGACATATATGACCTACCATCGAGAGTGAACTATCTTACTAAGATGCATGTGTCCTTATTTTATGACATAATGTATTACAAAAATGGGATGCATAAGGCATACCCCAAAACATGGGAAATCATAGGTTAATAAACGGAAAAATCCTTCTCTAATTCATATATCATTGATAATAGTGATTTTTCTCAAGGATTTTAAATTAATTCAAAAATAGGTAAATGAAATACCCCAACGAATTTTGTGGCCTGATACAGTTTCCTTGTGTAATAGAGTATTTTTGATTTTGTTTATATTTCTCTTATCTCCCTAAGTAAAAATGATAATATCCACATAAAACAATAAGTGGGTGGGAGAATAGATACCTCATAATTCTTTTATAGCATCCATTTCATTTGTATCCACCATATGAAGATGTATTATACTAAGATAATCCTCTTCAATTGAATAAATAATTGTTGATAGAGGATCCCCTGCCTTACCCCCCCCCCCCCCTCGATGGATCATTTAATGTACCCTTATGTGGACCATGTAATAATAATGGAATTGTGGAGAGATCTAATACGATCGGTAATCCAATGATTGAACGTCATGCTGAAGAACAAATGTGGAGAACATTACTGATAAAAATTCAGTCCATTTAATCTAATTCATTTATTATATCCATATTGAGATAAATGTTTCCACAATGAGTGAACTTTCGAATGATTTTAACACATTATAATGTATTGATCAGGAAAAATTGAATCCTCATTCATTTCACAAATATGATTTAATTCCATGATATAATTATTTTTAAGACTCAATCAAGAATATTGGAATATCTATTTTGGAAGAATTTTTGAATTTTGTTGAAATGGAATGCTTGTCTGAATTGACTGATATTTCTTGAATTCTCCACCATATATCCAAATACTACTTCCTTGATTTTAATCTCAATAGGTAAGTTTGTGTATAATGAGTTTTCCTCCTATGTTATCAGCATGGGGATAATATTTTTCTTTAGAACCACATTTCATGGTGGACCACTAATGATATTACAGTAAAAGGGTACAGTGTGATTGGATAGCTATTTCCATTAATCAAGCATTCATCCCCTATCCTTGAGTAATATGAGTGGTTTTTTACCATTGTAGTCATTTGAAAATAGTTCAAAGATTATGTGTTTCTATCCCCATTAATAAGACAAATAATTTTTAATATATCTTTATTGGTGTTTTCTCTATGTTTGATGAAATATTATAGCTTGGTGGTCAAATCAACTTCATGAATAGTGTCACAAGAGAAATTATTCCTAGTAATTACTTCTGGAATTTCATGTAATGAGAACTCATTGGAAACAATTTCTAAATCAACCAAACTAAATTTTGTTTTCTTCCATTCCATCATTTTTCATTGATCAATTTAACTTGGATATATAGGCTAAATGATCATAATTAAAAACATTCCTGGACCCAAAATAAGGAAGGATTTTTGATCACTTAGGTAGAACATATCATCCATTACAGAAATTGAAAGGAAGTGGTTTCCTTATCTAATTTTCCACAAAAATGTATACGATGGGTTAATGGTCCATGTTCTACCATTTCAAGGTGAACTAAGATGTTAACTTTCTATTTTTAGGCAGTGTCTTGTTAACAAAGTCCCTATAGATTCTTCTTTCCACATTCCATTTAAATGTATCTTGTACAATGTAAAAATTTCCCTATCAATGTCGATTTTTATTATGCGTGCATCCTCAACATATACAAAAAAAATCCTTAATGGGGATAGAGACATAAAATGGCCCTACATTTTCATCCTTATATATTATAGAATTGAATAACCAATACAAATATAAATGGAACAACCATAAATTTTCCATTAAAATAAACAACTCGATTATACATTGATTAAAAAATGGAATATATTCACAAAATCTGTTTGGAGAAACATATTTGGTTGAATTTTTCCATATAAAAAATTCATTGTTCTTCTATAATCAGTTCACCATTTTTTTTATAATTGAACCACCTGTCCTTGGTAAATACAGTAACCACCCTTCCACGTTAAATTAAGTAACCACCCATCTATTGTCTGTAACTTCACAACTATTAAATATAGAAAATTACCATTAACCATTAAATTATAATAATTCCTAAAATATTGAGTCATAAAATTATTATTGTCACATATTATAATGATTTTCAAGTAATGATATATTTATTTTCTTTAAAAATAAAGTTTCAAAAATAAAATTCCTAGAATAATTGGAATATGGGTTTTTATTTAATGAATAGAAGAATATATTAATTGAATCCAAACATAAAATATCAACATTACCTTTATGGAAATAAATTTTTTATATTTATGTTAAAATACAACATTCATTTGTTTCCATTCTCTAAGAAATTCATACAATTCAATAAAAATATTCCTTTTGAAAAAAATTATATTTAGGTCAAATGATACATAAAATGAATTTTTAAAATATTTTATTTAATAAAATCCATATCATTTAATAATATATATATGAAAAAAATTGAGTAATAAGAGAAACTCAGAATGATGATTCATCTATGACTGTCACCTACAATGAGTCTGACTTGTCTTATTCATTCATTATATACACCTTAATTGGAAAATATAATTTTATTAACACATTAAGACCTCTAATACTATTGTTAATATCATTAAAATCCCTCTATAATGTGTGTAGATATTTTTGGAGGATATATGGGATGTGAATGGATGAACTAAATGATATTTAATGTTTGAATAAATAATAACTTTTGGATCCATTTTATAAGATAGGGGAGTTGAACCCTTCTAATTTATCGAAATATTTATTTAATTTTAATAAAATATTATGTTCAATTGGATCCAAATAGGTATGATTATAATATTATGTTAGGATGATTTTAAATCCTATAGTTCCATAATTATTGGACTATTTTACATACCATTTTTAGAATATAATAGTTTTTAAAACTTTCATTATCCATTTTCACACTTATTATAACAATATGGGTTTTTATTCTTTTAGGGTCAATGTATATTCATACATTTAGTATTTGGAGACATATATAAGAGACTAAAATTATTAAGAATTATACTATAACATAATATACTTATTTTCTATGTGAATTATTATTGTGTAATAATACTATAATATTTGATGTACTGATATCCTATAGTAAATTGGTGACCAATATCATTATTGTTTTTTTAGAGGAACCTTTTAAAATATATTGGGTTAGTACAATGGTGTAATTGGGATATTATAGAACTAACATGGTATAAAATATGATTTTCCTGAGAAAAACCTTTCATAAAGGATGATACATTACCCACATATATTAATATTATTATATTATTTGATATATATCTCTTAGATTCAACCTAATCACAAAAAGAAATAGATACACATGTTAGGTTATAACATTGTAAAAATATATTGTATTTTTATTTTTTTATAACTAATTCATTGAATGTTCTATTGTGTCCATGGATACAATAGGAAAATCCATTTTCCAAAATAGGGGTGGAAGATAAAATATTAATAAGGTTTATCAAATGAGAAAATAGAATTCTATAAAATTGGTTTTCAATAGACTATGAAAAGTAACTACGTATTGAAATGGATGACGTTTTTTTACTTTTATTTAAGGGATATTTTAAAATATTTTTATATTGAGGTTAATATATACATATATATGTGTGATTTTATCACATATCTATTGCATATAATTCACTATTACAGTTTAAATATACTACTATAGAAGAATAATTGGTAGTAACATTATAAAAATTAAATACTTTTATCAAACATATTTAATAGAGTGAATATTTTTCAATCATTAATAAAAATTTTCATCCGTTGAAAAATTACAAAATATGTTCATTTATGAAAATACCATGACAATTAAAGATTTTCATTAGAGGAAACCTGAATTAAAACTATGTATTTTAAATATTATTTAATTGATATTTTCAGTAAAATTATTAAGGTCATTGGAAATTAAATTTATTTGAAGAATATGAAACATAAGTATGAATCATATAATAGGATAAATGAATGGAATTATTGTGTTAAATCTCATGAAGATAAAAATAACTCTCTATATATAATATTACTTGAATTTTATATAAAATTGGAAACTAGAGAAGTTGAAAAAGTTGAATGTTAACATGATAATGTGATGTGATGTGTTTCCATGAATCATATTGAAATGTTTATTCCTTATAAAATGGACCACTTTAGTGTAAATAATATCAGTATGTTATCTAATTATAAATCTATCATTAACTTATAGAAACTGTTAACCCTTAAAATATATATACTATCTTTACTAATATTGTTTGATATTATAGTATAGGTTACAATACAATTTTTTTACATATATGAGTGGATATAAATTATAAATAGAAGATAAATGTATTCAAATCAAGTATATTTGAAATTCATTATACATATTATTAATATTACAAATAATTTATTGATATAGGTAATGTAGTATAGTATATATAATTAAAGCATGTATGAAAGGATATTATTATAATAAGTCCATAAAATCAATTCAATGAAATCATTGGGTAATAATTATGTTAAATGATTATGGGAAATGATAACTTAACACCTAAGTCGAATTTGGATAAGGATAATAAAAAAAGAGGATATATATATAAAATTATAGGAAAAAAATCAAACAATAAAAACAACCCAACTATATTAATGATTGAGGATCAAATATTAAACAAATAAGATAATCAACCCATTAATGAATCAAAGTGACTAGTTCGATGTAAGGAATATATAAATTATTACATAACATATTTTCATTGATGGGTTTTTTTAGGGTTTTGAGAAGATAGACATTCTGTCGAATAATATTTAACATCTTTTCAATAAATTCATAATTGTGTACATATGAAAATTAAGGATGTAAACTATGATATTACAAGAACATGAAAACGAATGTTACATGATAGGTCAAGTGAAAAGTAAAATTAAATATTATAAAAAGAATAAAAAGAATAAAATATCATTGGTTTATATTAATTCAAAAGTATATAAAATCAAAAAAATATTTAAAAAATAAGATAATTATATTTATTTCTATTATAAATAGATGGGTTTTCTATTTGAAATGAAAATCAAAACCCTATTTCACTCAATATGGGGCTAGGGATATAGACATTATTTGCATATATATGATTATTCTTCTCCATTGTGTAGTGAATTTAAGGTGATGAATATGGAGGTAGAACATTATAGATGTTATGACGATTATACATAAATTTGATAATTCTATCTTGGAATAATCTATGATATATTTTTTCCATTTCTTCAACATTAATTATGAAGAATATTCATATATACCATTTAAATTATAGATAATTCATGATGAGGAATTTTTTAATTGCATCATCATTTGTAGTGTTAAGTTGAGAATTATACCAATTATATAATATTCCATGTGAAAATATGATGGTCTATATAATAGTTGAGGTTTATTTATGATAATTTCAATTCCATACTTGTTTTAAATGAATAAAAACATCATATTTAGGGATATAGATTTTTGTGTAGGAAGGAATTTAAAATGGTAGAAACCTTGTAATAATTTTATGTTTTATATTATTATTGAGTTTAGTTTAATTAGTTGTTGTTACTAGGTAGGATCGAGAACAATGAGAGGAGGTGAATTAATTGTTTCTTTTTTCCATTATAAGAAAGATTCCTAACTTATTTAATAATTATTATTAACCTATGAATCATGTCAATGTTACGATCCAGTCTTGTATAAATTCTCAACATCACATTTCATATGTGAAAAATATAAAAAAAGGATGAAAATGATATTTACATGGTTTAGTATAAATACATACTCCATCCCTTGTTGGATAGTCCCATAAACATGGATTCATTCTTGAAAATAAAGGAAAAAAATGAACAATTATAAAATCCCAATAGAAACATTCCTTCAATAATAGGTTTTACCCCTAACTATAATATTTAGTATCCACATAACCAATGTTAGTTATACACCCTATAATTTATTTTATCATTTTAATAAGTTCTTAAATATCAATAGTTCGATTCTTTACATTCCTTATCTATTTTTCATCAACATCATATTGTCTTCCTGTCATACATTTGTAGGATGATTCAAACATTCCATATGCCCAATCATTAATAAATTATATAATTATCTAATTAACTTTATGGTATTTAAATTTTATCTAGAAAATATGTAAAAAATACTTAAACTAATAAAGTTAATATAATATTCTTGAGTTCTTTATCCTTTATATTATGGGATATATATAATTGGCCTAAGTGTGATTTTCCATTTAATTTTTCACCATAAAATTTAGTAGAAACTCAATTGGAATATCACAATCCCCCATTCTAAAGGAAATATATCCAATGAAACATTATTAGGTGGATGTTACTCTGATGGGATCACTCTAATGGACTTCTCCCATAGTTGTTGCTCCACTGGACTTGTTCCGATAGTAATTCTTGAGTATCTACCAAATAAAACAACTCTTATTATACACTCAATACCTGAAAAAAAATTTATAGCTCTCATCACATGTAAAAAATGCATGATTCAATTTTTTTATGAATTTATTGTGTTATCCTTTTATTGAATCCCCAAAATGGTAAAATATGGAAAACCAATTTCACTTCCCACCCAAATAAATTTGTAAATACCAAATGTATCATTAATTTAAATCATAATCATTGAATTATTATACTCTACATAATATTGTAGAAGTATCTCAAATATTTTCAAAACATCAGGATTTTCATTTTTATAACAGTTTCTTTAGTCCGATTCATATGTATGATTCTTTATTATGCATATTAATTATAATGAATACATTTACACCACTGGAGAAAACCCATTAGGATAACTTCTTGAAAATAATGAAAGTATTCTCATACATATTTTTGAATAAACGTATAATTATCACAACTAAAATATCATCAATGTATTTATTCATTTATTTTATTCAAGACACTGATGATCCAATGTAATATTATGTTATAAATGTCTGCCTATACTTGATGGATAAGTATATCCTTTTCACTAATGGATCGATTCCACATTCATTCCAATAGTTTACACCACTATCATGATATAATCAATTATTTTTTCTTTTTAACATGACCCAATTTTAAGATAATGATGCATGAATTATTTTTTTCTTGACCGAATTGTAATACAATTATACTAGATAAACACAATTCAATACATTTTTCTCATAATTTAGTTGATCAAACTGTGAATCCTTCTTATGAATCTCTTTTTCATCAATTTAAACATTCTTAGTAATTCACCATATGATAAAACACTACATTGGATACGAAATGGATTCCAGTAATAGAAAATGAATCAATTCCATGATTCATTACGATATATCATTATTAAAAATGACTTTATTACACAAGAAAGATCAATATCCAAGCCATATAATATTATTAAATTTATTGTTATCATACTATTGATGTACATAATTTTGTTTGTAGTGTTTGTTACACCGATGACCTTCTACTAGAATACTTAATTGAAAATTATCCTCTCCTCCATAAAAAGAAGACTGTATCATGGATCTCTCATTATTTATGAGATCATAATGATCAAAAAAGGGACAAAAGTTTTATAAGGGAGAAATTCAGTATCTGAAACACTTCCTTGTTATGATCACCTCATTCTTTCTATACTCAACATGATTTCTAGAAGATTGTGACAATTTATCAACATCCAAATCATTTGGATCATAATGAATTATGCTAATGAGTGGGATATGATTCTCATGTCGATAGTCTAGATCCAATTCTAATGATGATGGTTCTAGATCTCATTGATAACATAAAAAACAGACCCTTCTTCATTGTTTCATTCTGTTACCTTAGCAACAAACTTTATCCTTCAAACATAATCAAAATATTGAAATATTAACAAAAAATGATATCACGATTTGGTCATAACAATATCCCCAATTGTGATTTTTTTCAATACCCATATCAACCATTCCAAAACATTACCACATCACTATTTTATTTTTCATCTTCCCATTCATTTTATTCCCTCATTTTTTATCTCTTCCCTTTTCCTTATCTCCCCTTTATTTACAATCATATTCTATGGGGCCATCATGAGAATTTTCCCATTTATTGAATAAATCATCTCACATCCAAGGGTTTAAAATTTCTATTTAGAAAAATTAAACTATTCATTAAGAAAATATAGGTATCACATGATTTTAATAAAAAACTGACTTTAACTAAACAATTATATGTCTATGTGGGAGATCCCAGTGAAGAAAACATGAGTTTATAATCAAGGTTTTCAATATTTTAGATTTTATTATATTTATGTAGTACCCTATTGATTCTTCTCTTAACATTCTCAATTATTGGGGAAATATTGAAAATATGAGTTTAAGATAATTGTAACTCGTGAAAATCTCAAAAATAAATATCAAAGAGTTTATGAGTATAAATAAAAAATTCATAAATTTTTTTTGTAACATCATTCCCTGCTTTTCTAAAACATTTAATTGACTCATATATCATATTTCTTATTTATCCTCATTTAATTCCCTATATATTCATGATTTTTTTTTGAATATTGATGTACCTCATTTGTTTAATAAAAACAACAATTACACTATGTGTCCTCTCCCATCCTTTCCATTTTCTATTTCTCAATGTATTTTTCATTGGATTCATTTTCATTATTCTATTAATCATTATCATATTTTGTAACATGTTTTTTTAATCCATATAATCTATTAATTATGAATTTAATTTTATTTCCTATTTGGTAACCTTTTTTATAGTGAGTATTTAATAACTCTATCATGCATTCCCCTTCTTCCGATATTATCTTCTAACAATTATTAGTATCATTCCATTGATTCTCATATATCATGTCTCTTTTTTAAAATTTTATATCCTCATTATATTGATACATTTTTATCAATTTTTCACATATTTTCGAAAAATTATTATTCCCCTTTAGTTTAGCTGATTTCTGTTATTATTGTAACTTTCTTTCCATGTTAACTTGTTCTAGACAAATAAATACCCACTTCATTTTTTGGCTAACCATAATTTTTTATGATTTTTTAATGTACTCGTATTTCATTTTCATATATGTTTACTTTTTAATTTTAGCATAATTCATATTAATATATCATTTCAATTTCTCGTCATATCTCCCCATTGATTCATAAATCTTTTTTAGTAGATAAATGTTATTCTATCATGAATATGTTATATTTCTGAAAACATCAAAACATGAAAAAATTCTTTTGAATCAGGATTTATTGGAATAATAGTGTACAAATTCCAAACATTTTTAATTGTTTATTTGAAAATCATGGACCACCATGATTAGGAGGTTAATTTTCTAAAGAATTCCATTATTTCTCAACAAAATATGATTTCTTACAAAACTTCCGTTAAAGAAATATCATTTCTCCTTATTTAATAGATTAACTATTAATATGAAATATATTTTTTATTTTTATGTTAACATTATTATCTATCGTTGTGATGTAATATGAATTGATTTTGTTTCAAACTAATCAACTTATTTCTCGCCCAAAATATAATTCATAACAACTTTAATCAGTTCATATTTATCTTTCTTTGACATGTTCTTATTTCTTCATTAAAGTACTGTATATTTTCTCAAAGTGAGGTTCTCATTTAAGGATGATAATTCTTCATATATTTTCATTTTTCTTTCATGCTCATCAATATTCATATTCGGAGATCATATACCATTGTCATATGCCTCTTCTTTCTTCATCTGGTTATTTTTATACAAATTTATTGTATTTAAATCTTTATTGATATTATTTATTTAATTAGTTGAGTATTATTTTCAATTTCATTTTATATATTATATTTTATAATACATTCCATTTCTTTATGTTTTTCATTATCATCATCATGACTATATGAAAAAAAACTTCCCTTCCTAACTTGAGATATTAATTAGAGATGATGATTATGTTCATCACTGAATGATGAATCATCCTTCTTCCATCAACTCAGATAATTGTTCTTCATCTTATCATAATAAAATATTTATTTATGTTTATTCTAATTTTTTTTCATGAGTTACATAATATTACATGGACTCAAATTCTTCAACACTCATCATATGATAATTTTTTCAAAAATTTCATTTACCTTCACTATTAAAATTTTTTATTGTTTTTAATTTCCATTTTCCATATTGAATTTCATAGAAATGAGGGAAACCATTGTGTTGAAATCTTCAGCTTATTACTTAGTATCTAAATCACATGAACATTATTTAAAATATTTCTCTTGGTTTTCTACATTTAATAAATATTTTATGTCTATTCCTTGATATAAAATCTCATTACATTTCATTATCATATCTCTTCTCACTTAATAAGTAACAAAAGTTCCCTAAAGATCATAAAATTGTATAGTTTTAGGATCTCTATAATCCCATGATGAAACATTGTTACTAAAAATTTCAAGAATAATTCTAAATATAATTTTTGAAAATAGTTGAGTCTACTAACATCTAGCCAAGGAATCATAGGGTGCTATATATATATAATTTACCATGGAAATGAAGTCACCCATAGATTCCAAATCACGTATTTTTTTATCTTCACACTACATCATCCAATGCTTCAATATTTCATTATTTATAATTACATTTCCTTCATAAATTTTTTTCAACTTATCCCATATAATATTGTCTGTTATAAGTTTATTTAAAATTTAAAACTCTCTTTCAGTTAGTGACGAGTGTAAATCATTCTTTGCTCTTCAATTATTCACATGATTTTCCTTTTCATTAGAAGTAAGAGGATCATTCTTAATATGAGGAGGAAATCCTTCTATAGTATCTTCCAAAACTTCATATCAATGATACATAAGATATGGAATCATTATATATTTTCATATAATATTTTTTTAGCATTGACATACCCCATTATAGTTCAAATTACTATTATTTTGTATTAAAAAGGATTGATCTTGTATAGGGAACCTGGGCATGTATAGTAATAATTATCCCCATGTATGATCAAGACCATAAAGAGTAGGGTTGAATTTGTGATTTATTTTTATTTAAAAGGAATGTCTCTTAACTACATGAATATACCTTATTAGTCTCTAAAAATGTTATGGTTATGATAAAATCAATTAAAAGTTTTTAACATCACTTTTTTTCATGTGATAATTATATTGTTCAATACAAAGGTATACTCCTTTAATTGTATGATCCACCCACCAAAATGGATTATTTCACTACCTTATTTCAATAATACAATTTCAGAAGTAGTGAATAGTTCTATAACAATAGTAAAAAGTTTCCTATGATATTTGTTAATATATATAAAATTTCTGTTTGAGTATGCACTTTCCCACAACCATTTATACAACAAAATTAATCAATCAATCCTTTTCAGCAACTATTAAGTATATAAAGATAAAATTGTCACATTTCTTATTTTGGAACATACAAGTTGAGAAAGTCATATGTTTATCCATGTATAAGATGAATTAGTCATAAATGACATATAATCATAAATAACTTTAACAATTAAATAAGGATCATTTTGTTCATGAAACATAAAAAAACTCTAAATAAAAAACAACCTCATCAAAATCTAGTCTGATCTTCCTGATTCTAATACCTCTTTGTGACGGGATCTATCTGATTGGTCATGGCCCAATTCATCACATACTTATTCTTCCATAAATTGAATTTAAATTAAATTTTCCACTTATAAACAATACATTTTAGGGAATTATTTCTAATGAAATATCATCACATATATATTTACTCTTTTAGATCAATATTGTTGACTTTATCTAATGGATGTCGCTCCTATGTTATACCTCCATTTGACTAAATCTAATGGAAAATCCACAACATCAAATTGAAAAAAAAACTCTAGTCTAAAAATAAGTACCTAAAAAATAAATGTCAATTATGTTATATCATGTTAAGAATTCAGTTTAACACATTTTTAAGAACTTATTGCACTATAATTTTATAAAAACTGAAGAATTGTAAATTCAGTAAAAGAATTTCACTTCCTACTCAATGAAATTTCTAATGACTGAATTTCACCATAATTTTTTTCATCAACATTGAATTAATCAACTCTTCATAATATCTATTCGAACATATAGAATCTTATAAAGAACATAGAATAATTTATGATTAGATTTATTTATTTTGTCTTATTCATCAGTCATATTCATTACTATGATTACTCATTAAGATGAATACAAATGAAAATCTAAAGATGTCTGATTACAATAATCTCATGTAAACACAAAATAAATTCTAATATGTACTATCAACATAAAATCATAATTATAATATATAATATATCACAATGTATTTATCCTTTTCTTATTTTCCATAAACCAATGATCTAATGTCTGATGTCATTATTTATGTCACCCTATGAATGATGTATTGGTCTCTGTCTACCTCTAATCGATTGGGATCACATCTAATATGATAGTATACATAACATTCAAGAGTTAATCTATAATTGTTTCCCTCTTAACCCAATTGAATGAGAACAAGGCATGACTTCTTATTTTCTAGACCCAATTGAAAAGATATCAAACTTTATGGAAATGGTTGACTACATTTGTCATCATTATTTGGTTGATTAGTGTCTTAATTCTTTGGATTAGTTAAAATTTACATGATTCAAACATTATTTATTATTAAAACTTCAATAATGAATTGTAATAAATATACAATGGATAAAAATAATATAAAATTAATTAGTGTTAGTATCCCTTATTATGGATCCGAAATAGTAGGGAAATAATTACTTTGTAAAGATCAATCATCTAACTATTTGATATTGTGAAATGATGGTTCTCAAACCATTGAAATATATTCTTCTATTTCTAGTGTTACTCACATTAATGAGTAGTAGGAAAAACACTTTACTTCGTATTCTCATATCTTCCAATACTCAATATTCTTTTACAACTTCATCATGATTTATGGGTTTTTCATGATTCGAAAATAATATCTAGATTTAAATTGGATCTATTCAGACTCCAAAACACTTCATCATTATCATCACTACATTCATTCAATATTCAATACAATTTCCAATAACTTTCTGTTTTTATCAACATCCCAATCTAATGGATCATATTGACTCATGTTGATGTGTTGGATCTGATTCTCATGTGGATAGTTCTTGATCCAATTGAATACATCAAACTCACATTCCCTTCATCAATCAATATTTACATTACCTTCTCAAGATAAAATCTTTCATAAACATATTTAATATATATTTATATATATTAAAAAAGTATAACAAAGACACATCTTAGTCCTAAAAATAGTAAAATTGAAATTTTATTTAACATCCCATGGAGGATGAAATTTGATTTTATATAGCATGTGGAGATGTTTATTGAAAAAATTAATTCCTATATAAAGAACTCAAATTTTCTATACTATGCTAGATCATGTAGACTGGGAGTTGTGTAATTAATTTCAAAATGAATAGAGAAATGTTTTCCCACCATTATCTCAAGTGAATCTCATTTTAGATTCACAACGAATAGATGATAAAATATCCATTAATCACAATATGATTTTTATTACACATTCTACATAAAATATCTATTTATTTTCAATAAATTTCATAATTAAGTGGTCATGTATATTTGAAATTGTTTTATTGGAGATTAAAAGGTTACTAACAAAAAAAAAGAGAAGTGATAGATTAATATTCCAAAAAATCAAAAATATGTTTTTGTTTATTCAATAAAGTGTATGAACACAATATAAATGTAGAGAAAATATAATGTAGAATTATTTTATACATATTATAGTCAAATTATTTATTATATGTATTTCGCAATATTTTTTTTATTTGAGACATATTATTTTGAAAAATAGGGATATGAAAATTAAAGTTTCATGTTTACTAGTGTCTCTAGTTGTGGTTAATAAAAATATCTATATCTGATATGGACATAATTAGATTTAATTATGATTTGTAATAACTCTATCTACCAAATAATTATTCAAATGCGTAGGTTTCTACTAGTGATATTGGGTGATGGTGGTATAAAGATGATGCTAGTACCCATTTATCTGGCTTAAGCATGATCATGTTGAGAAACGTCACTTGTGTTATTCTTGGAAATTGTTTTATTGAATTTGGGGATAGTTCTTGAATAATTATTATTTATTAAGGCACCATTTTAGGGAACAATTACTTAAATAAGCAGAGATTTCAGTTGAGGAATTTGATGTTATATTAAAATACTCAAATATAGAACTACTATATTGAAAATATATTAAGATTTAGAATTAAAGGTTTAGAGTGGTTTTGATATATTTTTTTAAATTATTTATGTTATTTATATCAAAAATTAAGAGATTAATGATTCTTATATGAGGATTGAAGAGGATATAATATTATTTGTTGATGTCTAGTAATTTTGTGTTGAAGCTGATATTTTATAAAAGGAAATGATTTTTTACTCACATGATAGAGTGTTGTAAAATTATTGAATATTGGTATGACACAAAATCTTATTTAGATAATACATAGAAAACTATTTGGGTATCACTATGATAGTTAACATTGAGAAATTTGTATATATAGTTACACAAATGAAATATAACTATTTCGATTATGTTGAGATGATTTTTTTTGAATCTCATACTAAACTATGCAAGTGATATATTTTATAGTGAGATCTAAAATGTTTTGGAGCCTATAGTAGATAATTGTGGATTTTCATAAAAGAATATAAAAAAGTAAATCTTCCACTTTGATATTTGACATATTTGAAATCCCCTTGAATATTTTTATTGTGATACACAATATCCTCATGATGAAGTACAAAATTTCGAATATGTAATGTGTGATATTATATTTAAACATTTTAAAAATAATTAGAACTACATTGATATGGATGATATTTGGTCTGATAAAGAACATATGAAAATTATTATACAATACTTAGATGAGAGTACATAATATTCACTTGACAATACAAATGAATTAAATTATTATTCATTCTATATTTTTCCTCACATTAATGATATATAAGATAAACTAATTTCAAAAATGAAATTATTCTAGAGAATAATGTAATACATTGTTGTAATGATCTTAAAAAATGAAAAATCCGAATGATGGTGATTAAAAAATGATTCAATCAATATTAGGATCATAATTTAATGAGATAAAATTATGTGGTTCTTATTGGTATAATTCTAGGGGTTTAGATATGATGATTTGAAATAATTTTTGAGATAATAGTGTCTATTAAAATGAGTATTTAAATATTTATAGCGATTCAACATTTTAATGAAATATAATGAGTTACATGATAAAAATAATTTAATATATTTGATAATTTCAATCGAGGTATAAGAAGAATGAATTAAGAATGAAGAAGAAATGCCCTTCCTCTGGATACTCTTATATCATAAATGATTAAAATGAGAAAGAATAAGATGATTGATTGAGAAATATCAATATGATTCAACATAGAGATTTTTTGTTATCTCTTTAATTTATTGATACTATTGATGATGAATAAAATATAATGGTTAATTATATAATAAGATGTTTATTATTCAATGATTTATCTAATTAAACTAGGATGATATATGGCGATCTATTTCTAATAATAAATTTACAAGAAATATGTTTTTATTAAGAAATAAGATCATACTAGTTTATTTTTTTTAAGTCAATGAACATATTTAATATCTTATTCATCATTATACTTTGGATGATTCATTGTAAAATTTTGTGACATGAAAAAGACCAATAATAAAGATATTATGGATCTATTTAGTGTCAGAATATACTTTGTGGGGGAATGAATTTTTCTTATGGATAATACCTCTCATCTTCTATTTACATGATTCTAGATGTGAATATAAATTTATCACACTTTTACCAAACATATAATGGTTTACATAAACGCATTGGGATATGACCTTGTAATTATTTCAATATGTTCATATTTTCATAATAATTTTATAATGGAGAAGTGTATAGGGAATATAAATGAATATCCATTCACGCACATTGATGCATTAGATAAAATAGTTAATTTTTTAATTAAAAATTAAAAGCGATTTTACATAAACTGGACACACTGAGTCACCCATTCCCCCCTCTTATTGTTAATTCATAATCTGATTGGCACATTAATTTTTTTGATTTAATTTATTGTAGGTGGAATTATTTATTATGAAATTCTTCTCAATATAATAATTAAAAAAATTATTATTTTTCTATAAATTATAGTTTTATTGAATAGATAAATAGATTTATTGTAGGTCCTAGATCTAATAATATTGTATAAATGTCCATAATCTCAATCCTAAAGGTTATCTCCTTGAATATTATCATTATTTCATCATGAATTATTCATTTCCCATTGTAGATATTCAAGGAAAAGATATCCAAATATGCATATGCATCAAAATTCAAATATATCGTACCCCCAAAAATAATCATCAATTAATTATTTCACCCTAATAATAAATGAAATATAAAAAAAGCGAATAAATCGAAAGAGGATGATTCATCACAAGAATAAATAATTCCATGAGTGTAATTAAATGCAATTTTTCACTTACCTCCATAAAATAAAAATTGATTTATATATATATAAGACTAATAAAAAATTAATCACGTTAGTTTTTTAATATGTTAATGGATGATGGTCATAAACCACACGATCTATAAGAATACACGAATGATCCCACATTTAAGAATCATCCTTCCACTTCTATTAATTTTACACCTCCCCCTCTATGCCACCAATATTATATTTCCATTTCCATTACAATACAATATCTTCTACATAATATTGGATATAATGACATAAAAGAGTATATATTAATGCCAATAAGAGTAATTACATAGAAATCATATAATATGTCACATAAGAAGCCAACATGTAAGGGTTTTGATTTTTCCAAACCCTCCCATTTTTTTATCATGAATGTCAATCATTTTCGAGTAGGTATCTAATAAGGATTAGATGGCTAAGATTTTTTTCATTAAATATATTTTTTTTTATATTTTTTTACGTCTAAATTTTTCCTAATTCTGGATATGTGTGATATATTATAAATTTATTGATTTTTTATATAATAAATTATATTATATATCAAATATTTCTTTAACCATGCCATGAAAATATTATACAATCATTAATCATATTTTGTAACATTTTTATTTTCTTATAATTTCACATTGATGAAATTAAATGATCGTCAGAATATAAAATATATCCAACATATTACACAAATATAGATGTATATATATCTCTAAGTCTGTATAGTCTGTAGTAATATGTTAAAAATTATATATATAAACATATATAATATTGTAAAAAAATTGAAGTATTTATGTTATGAAAATTGTTGGTATATATTCATGTATATTTAAAATTTCTATACAATAAATGTTTATATATATATTGTAACTTATAAATATTTATTTATTGTTGATTTCTAAAAAATATATTTGTATATTTCTATGAAAAAATGTAAACTGTATAATACTTTTGAAACAAAACATTATATTTTGAATGAATAAAAGGTGAATAAAATATTTGTTGAGAAATTAAGGATTTAAAATATTAAATGAATTTTAATTTTCGTAAAAAAAATGAAAAAATTTAACTTTTTAAATCCCATGATATAATTTTTAAATTTATATTTAGAAGAAAAATAATTATCTGAAGGGAGTCAAAATGATTATTATAATAGATGTGGGAAATTTAAATTTTGATGGGTGTGAGTTTCTAGCCAATTTGAGGAGTAATTTATCAGGAAAGTAATATATTAAAAAATGGGATATGGGAATAATTTTTTTTGTGATTCCATGGAAGAGTGGAAAAAGATGATATGAAAAAATATATATAGTTGTATAAAAATATCATAATTTGATTTAAACAAATAAATAAATAAATATATTGATATTGTATTTAACTATTTAATTTAAATATTTTTATAGAGTTATATATATATATATAATAAAAAAAATTAAATGGTATTTCAATTAGTTTAAATAAAATATAAAAAAAATGAAATCATAAAAATTATGTTAACTGTTTAAAAAATAATAATATCGGTTGATTTATATGGATTATTGAATAACTAAGTTGAAATAATTTAAAATATGGCGAGCACATGAGATTTAGAAAAAATTAATGAAACAATAGATATAAATTTTATTATATTGAAAAACATAAAATGGGGTTTAAATGGTGTGAATTAATAAATATAACCCATGAAATCAGCAGAAAATATATTTTCGAAATTGGATGGGAAACTTTTATGATTTGGTGATATTTTTTTAATATTGATCAATATTAAATTTATATTCCTTGTTCAGAATAAAAAAAATACACAGGATTAAATTATATATTTCTAACCCCCTTCACCTTAAAAAAAACATATTTCCTCGATGTATATGACTTATGATTTATCTATAGTTATTAGAATGTTATTTTATATAACATACTAAAATTTATTATAGAATTGTGTAAACCAGGAGTTGATATTGATTCACTCTAACTCTTAGACTTCATAGTGGTTTTATAATTCTAGTGTATTAAATCACTTATTCCCCTTCATGTGAACATTTCTTTTATACTAAAACTATTGAAAAATTATTACATGACTTTTGATGTTAGTTATGGGGTCATTTTTTGCTATTTTTATATTATGGGATATTAACATTAATTTTTTTCACTTTTTGTGGTTTGTAATACCTTATTATTAAAGTGGTTGAGTGCATATATGACATGTACTTTTGGGGTTTTCGGGACATTTCTTTTCCATGATCATGCATGAGATGTTTCTTTTTAAGAAATGTGTTTGATGGTGTGAATAATTTCCTATATTATGTAATGAAATAATGAAAACCACATCAGGTGAAAATATTAAGGCCCTTATACAGGGTAATTGAATTGGTATTATGTAAAAAATGAATTTCTGTGTTGTCTCTTTTATTTTTATGTTGAATGATTTAATGGCATTTGTAGTTACTTGAATTCTGGGATAGTTTCTTGATGATTTTAACTTGTGATTATAAAATTATTATGTTTGATGTGGAATTTGTGGGATAATTGTTGGAATGGTTGAATTAGTTTGTTGTTGGACCAGATGTTTCCATTTAGTTAAGGAATTATATAAAAGTAGTGAGTTGATGTAAAATAATAATTGGTTAGAAAAAATGGGTGGTAACTAAAAAAATGAATTAGGAATGTTAAATTGAATAATTATGTTTAATTTAAATGTGTAAATACATTAATAAAATAGGATTTTTTAGTAATTAATGATTATATATGAGATCTATGACATTGGTGTGTGGGTTTTTACTAGGTATGTGGAACTGGATGAGAGTATAGTGTTATGAAAGTGATATTAGTGTGAGAAAATGATGATATTTCGGTTATTTTAGTTGGTTAGATTGGTTTTGTGGAAATACAGGATGTGAATCTTTATAATTATTATATTTATGTATTTTTTTGATTTATGTACACTCCCCACACCATTCGTCTTCTTACACCAATTCCCAAAGGATTTGTATTCATTCTATTTCAACTAAAAATACTAGTATGATAGGAAGGATGGATGGGTTCCCCTTTATCCCTACACTCTCTACAATGTGTGGATGATAAAAATGAGACATCAGAGCTAATATCTAATACAAAAATAGTGTAGATGATTTATGACTTGATATGGTGGTTGATGTAGGGGTTCATTCATGGTAAAAGTGGTACATAACTTTGATTCTATTAATGATCAAAATATCATACTACTCTAGTTCATGGAAGTGGTTACTAGATTATGAGGATTTTATGATTTTTTCATGGTTGGGACACAAATATTTCTCGTTATAATGAGAATTTTATGTTTTGAGGTTTGACTATTAGATGTTTATGAGTGTTCTGGGATGTTTTATGATGGGGAGTGAGAGAAAAAATTATTAGGTATGTGTGGTGAGGTAAATTTTTTTGATATGATTCCTATATTTTAATTCATGGATGAATTATTTACTGAGTGATCCTTGGGGTCATTGGGGAATAATTGATATTATAATTTCATGATGATTTTTTTATTTTCACTAGAGTATTATTGTTTTCTTATCATTGTTTCAACGAGTGTCCTTAGGGACTATCATACTAATTTTAAATGTTACACTTAACCTGGTATATTTAAATATTTTTTAGGATATGATAATGGATTTAGATATAAATGTGGTATTTTCTAATCTTGGAGCTCAACAAATATGATTCATTATCAACGAATTCTGTTTGGAACTCTACTATGTGACTTTTAATTATATTTCTATGACATTGAATAAATTTTAGTATAGTTATTATTCTAATTTTAATTATTTTAAAGTGTTTTTTGGTATTTTATTTCATATATCATTACCTCACATGTAATTAAAATGATGGTAATTCCTCCCAGACATGTTTCTATATTTATACCCTCAATGATAATCGTCATTGTGGGAACAAAACATGTGGTTTGGAATTTTTCCTTTTCTCACTTCCTTTATTGATGTCTTAATAGGTTTTCCTTCGATAGAGGGAGTTGTGAGAGAGTGATACCGAAGGTGTTGGTCGAGATATATGATAGAAAATAGAAATTGTAACAATGATCTTTAATGTTTTGGTAAGGGAAATGTAATAGTTTTTCCCAAATTAGGATATATTCCAGAGTGACTGGATAAGAAATGAGAAATTTGGCCTCTTAGCTATCTATTTAATGGAACATGAGCCTATATAATAGGCATGTTATGTGGAACTGCATATGTGGTAGAAACCATGGAATGTGATATACACAATTATTTTTTGTGCCTGGTTATTAAATTGAGGTAATTTTAGGAAATTAAATGATACAAATAAAAATATTTTTAATGAAATTTATACTACTGAGATTATGTATTTTTGTCATGTTATTATTTGATTTTTTATGTTCATGATTATAAATTTGGGGAACACCAAATCTATCAAGATTAATTATTTTCTACCTTTTTTAATGATGTTAGTACTAGTCAGGGTCACCCAGGGCAGAGAGTATCATAGAATGGCAATGAGTTTTCATACTATGTTTAATGTTAGAAGACATTTAAAAACTAATTTCGGTTCTTGAATTTATTGAGGAATATGATATGGTGGTTACTTAAAAATCACAAAGATGTAATTACACGCAGCTAATCTAAATGAATAAGGAACCATTTTATTTTTAGTGTGTATTTTTATGTGATTATACTAATTTATAGTTTCTTGACAACCTGGAGGGCTTCAAATCTAATATAATGCGATGTATCATTCATTTAATAAGGACAAATATTAATTTATCATTGTTTTTATGGATATGTTCTTAAGACCATGAATTTATGGATCAATTATGATGGTTAAAATATTTAGTAATGACATCTAGACATGCATTAAATAATAACACATCCATCTAATCAATAAATGACATGAGTTAAATAAAAATTTAGTACATTTAATTTAGTGTTTTTCTTGTAACTATTTTATGGCGTTTTATAAATTTTTTGGTAATAATCATTACATAAGGTTGTTTTTAATAGAAATTTATTTCAAAATGTTTATGAAGAATGATATAATTGTTTTTAAAAATAATATTCTCTATTTTTATTTTTTATATAAGAATTGGTTTTAAAAAATAGTGATAGATTAAATCATAATGTTTTTATGTTATTTTTAATAATGTTTTAAAATTATTATAATTCTATAAGGTGAATTGTGTTGGCCATGAAGGGTATATAGATCAAATACATAATTTCATTTGTGATATAATCTTTTATATTATTTAGTTTGTTAATTTATATTAGAAATTTTTTTTCTCATAAATACTTTTATTTATGAAATATTAATCTTATATTGAAGAAAAATATATGAAAAAATTTATAATAAATCATTAAATGGTAGGATATATATTTTTAAATAATATACCACATTAGTTTTAAAATATTATTATTAAAGCATCGTAATAGAAAAAGAAGAAGGATCATGTTAGGAATTGGAAATATATTTTAAAAATGATATGAGTATAATGATAATTTTATTTCACTAATGGTTATGTATATTATAATTTCCAAGAAAATGAATTCTGATTTTATCCTTAATTATGTGCACCATTAATAGTTATTTTATGATTTTTAAATACTATTTTAATTGTCATTCTTTATATATAAAAGATTCATAAAATTATATTTTATTCAATGTTCCATGATTAATTGATTCGAATTAAATTTACATTTTAGTTATGATTTGTACAAATAAAGACACTTCTATGGGTTTTAATTTCATATTATAGAGCATATTTTGTTAAAAAAGGGTCTCAATATTTTCCAAATTCATACATTTTTAAAAAATGAATATTTGATAAAATATTTAGATGGATAAATGTTTAATAGTCATTATTAATGAAACTTATAACAATTTTTACAACATCATAATTTAGGAGACAATTATATGAATCTAGGATAATCATTATTGTCTCTAAATAATTTAAAAAAAATTCCACATGATTTTTTTGTTCTATATTTTGATTAACGGTTAACATGAAAGATGAAATATAGAGAAATTTGTTTGTAAATAAAAATTAATAAAATGAATTAAAAATGGATAAAATTAATAATATTATGATGTGATGAAAAATATATTATTATAATTACATACACAAAAGATATGAAACATGCCAAAAAAAGATTAATTGATTGTTAATTTTAATATTATGCACCTTTTACTTTTACCATGAGTCTCAAATGTTATTTATATTGAATTGATATTCCATTAGTTCTTCTCAAATTGTGAACTTATTGAGCTAATTTGATGATTGAAAAATATTATTTATTTGTACCCATTTTTTTGAAATTGAAAAATTATTCATTTTTGAATCACGTTTCCCTTTATATATTAAATGATTATAGGCAAAAATATAATCATTTTTATCATTTAAAAATTAATATGGTATGAGTTCATATAACCTAATATTATATTATCATGTGTTTGGTATTTACTGAAAGAGTTGAAAATTTATGTTTTCTTATGAAATTACTAGAAATGATAAACATTTATCATGTTACAAAATTAAATTTTAAGATCATCCAAATGAATAATCATGTTTCCTCATTCGAATTATAGAAAATGTGTTTTATGTTAATTTATTACCATGTTATAAAACATTATATAAGAACCATTTATTTGGATATTATTAAAAATACCAGTCATAATATTTCTGATTATATTTTTTATGTTTATAAATAGCATGTTACATGAATATTAATTATAAAATGCATCTTAATGGTATCATGATTATATAAATTTTTTTTCATGCAATAATATTGAAGCATTATAAATTTAATTCAATAGTCCTCATAAATATTTTAATAAGAAATTAATGTGAAATAATTTCATTTCTTTTATACCTTAAAAGATTGTTTATGTTGATATTAAAAAGATAGAAGATTCAAAAATGAATGTCCACAATATTAATCATGAATATAATTCGTACTTTGATTAATTTTGAAATACAAATTCATGATATCTATTTATTTTAGTGACTAATAATATTTAATTTAATCTTTTCATGTATAATACATGAGGTAAACACATATAAATATTATTTTAGGAATTAATTAATAAGTAAAATTATTAAAATTCATTTTGTAAATATTTATCAAAAATAAATTTTGTGAAATTAAAAATACTCTATGATATACTATCAGGTAAATTTTTATTTAGGAACATTACTATGTTTTTTTAATATTGGAGATTAGTAACTATAAATAATAATAATAATAATAATAATAATAATAATAATAAATACTTACTAATATAAGTTGTTTTACCTTATAAAATAATTACCTGAGTGTTAATTCCCTTATAAAATGTGTGGTGATATTTTTCTATTTTATTTTATATTATTGCGGTTAGGTTTTTTATTCTGAAAAAAAAAATTTAAATAAACTAACATAAAATTATATATATATATATATATATAAACATGGTAATTGAAATATATGTCTTTTATTATTAAATTGGGAAATTATACTCCTTGGGGAATAATACAATCTATATGATAATAATGATAAATCGGGAAATTTATTAAAAATTAATTTTTATTAGGATGGAAATGTGTTCTTTTGTGGTTCCTATTGCTATTTATGAAGCTTAATTAGGAAAAAAGTTACTTTGAATAAAATAACTATGTTCTTATCCATCTATTATATGAGGAATAATTATATTAATGCACTCCTATTTGAGTAGAATCTCCCATGATAATGTGATTCTAGATATTAATGTCTCATGTTATTTGTAGTTATATTTCTGATACTATTTTTCCATAGAGTGATAACTCATAGGGTGGTTGTTTGAACCACATTCCCTCTCTTCTTTTATAGATTTCATTTGATTCAAAATTATGAGAAGTGTTTAATTGGTATATTTTTTAAGGGTAGTTTGTTTTAAAAACCATTCAATTTTTATTTTATAGAATTTAAGAGAGCGCCAATATGTTTCATACTTGTGTTGGGGTTTTAAGAAGGGTTATGCTGATTTTAATTAATTTTATTAATATATGTGTTTTAAATATATTTTAACTATTTTTAATAATATCCATATATTACTTATCAATATTAAATATATATAAAAATAAATTATATTAAATATAAACTATATATTTTATAAAGATGAAGTGAAAATATCATGAATTTGGTAATTATCTACTGTATTAGTTATATCTTCTTATGAATTTTGTTTTTTGAAAAACAATTTTATAACATATATTTAATATAATTATGTCTGTGAGAGAGAGATATCCAGATATATTTCATAGATTATATATAAATAATTTTTGTTAGAATGTTGTGAAACATTAACATTACAAAACCTGAGTGTATATAAGTATTTATCATTTATGTTTTTTATACATTATGTATATATATTAATGATTTAAGAAAACTAATATTTCCTATTATGTGATAAAGGGAATAATTGAATAAACTTTTTATCCAAGAAAAATAAAATATGATATTGAATGGAAAATGGTTTTACCATTTTAGAAGAAACATTTATGAATACAAAATGTAATAGAAAAGTTACGGGATTAAAATTTGTATTAAAATTAAATTTGGAAATCAAATGATATTATTTTTCAATTACAATTTAAATGTAAAAACCATACAGTAAAGGATTCAAAAAATATAATATAATAGAATTGGGGATTTTAAATTTTAATTGGTGTGTGTGTGTAGATAAGTTGGGGAGTAGTTTTTTAGAGTGATAATGTATAAATAATTGGGCCAATGTTAACCATTTGTTGGGTGGGACTCCCTCAAAGAGTGAAAAATGATTATTTAATATATATATATATATATCATGAAATGAATTATCTATATATTTTATAGCAATAAAAAATAAATTTCCATTAAACTATTCAATGTTCCTAACGACATATCCTTAACAATAAAATTCCAATCTTACAGAAACATTTTATAATAACAATAGTAATTAATAAAATATATCAATAAATTAAAAATCACTATCATTTGAATATTAATATTTAATATCAGCTAATGTTGAAAAAGTTAGTTTTCTATAAAATTATTTTTCGTTACATTTATCATTTACCATTTACTTCTAAATGTTATGTTTTTTTAATTATAAATAGGAAAAAAGGAATAATTTTTTTTTCATAATATGAATATTTTCTTATAATGAAATTGTGGTATTCATTAAAAAATAATTATGTTTTTTTTATAAGTGAAAAATACATATTTTTACAAATACTATATAAATTTATTGACATTAATGTTGTTGAAACTTATTTTATAAAAAATATAGCATTATAATTTAAAATAAAAAATTTTAAAAATACTATTTTTAATTTTGGATACCCATTGATATTATATTACAAAATTAAATAATATTTTAAATTTTTTTTTCTTGACATGTTTCACTAACTAAATTTATGAACGAATTAATTATGATTTGGATTTATAGTCATGTCACATAACTCTTATATAGAAAATAATAGCACTCATAATATCTTCAGAATTAATATAATTGAATATTTCATCATATTTTAAAATTTTATACTTAAAAAAAACCTTTTTAACATATTTTTTATCGTTACAATTGATAAGGCTAACATTTATTTCCAAATATATAGAATGATAATTTCATATAAAGATTATTACTTTTTATATCATAATTTTAATTTTTCTTAGTATTTAAAATAACATATTTAAAGAATAAATTAATATTATTTTTATTTATATTAATTGATATGGTTTTAGTGAATAAATTTTTTAAATTTTTTTTATTAATATTTAAAACAAATTAAATATGTTAATATAAAATACTATAACTAATTTATCTTATATCAATTATTAATACATAAATAAAATTATTCGAACTAAATTAGTTGGAATTCGATACAAAATAAGATTACAAATCCATATTCTTCAAAATGTAATTTTCTATGGAAATTAGATTTCTGAAATTTAGAAGATTTAATTTAGATAATAATTTTTTAATATATATAAATTGAATTTTATTAAACATAGGATACATTTAGATTGATAATATTTAAAAAATATATGTGTTATGATAATTTTTTTAATGAGATATAAAATAACTTAGTTAATGACTAGTTACATAGTTTAATAGTGAATGATAAAATGTGAAATGATTATGGTAAAAAACCCAATAGAATAATTAGAACATTTATATAAATCCATGTATGGTTCTTTCTTCACAAAAATAAACTATTATCTCTATTATTTATATATATATGAGCATTTACCACCAAATATTATCATAAAATAGTTAAGACATAAAATTTTATTAAAAAAATTCCCTTTAAAATTATTTTAAAATTGGTTCACATACACCCTTTAAAAAATATCCCTCACATATAAAATATCCTTGAATCACTAGAAAAATAAACTCTTCATGATTTTCATAACAAATTATTATTCTACTAGTAAACTTATATAATATAATCCCTTCAATTCTATGGATTTCTCCATGTAAATATCAAATCTATAGTGTATGTATTATCTCATTCTTATTATTTTATCCTTAATGTTCTTCATAAAATCTATTATATACCTAAGATTATATTGAAATTATTATAAATTTCATTAATAATTGTTATTTTATAAATAGAATTTACCTTAATTTATCCACTAAATCACACAATAAAAAATTGTTGCTAGTCTATTGTGTGGATTGCGACCTCCACAAAGATATGCCTTTAATTTTCCATCACCACCATTATTGGATTATAATAATTATATGATGAATGGAAAAATAATATATTTATAGAATTCAAAAATTATTATAAAACATTAAATTATTATTTACCATAACTCCAACTCATTCATTGATAAAAAATCATTAATTATGTCTATGCTTGAATTATCACCTCCCCCAATAATGATATTCATTTGTCCACACTACCCATAATAGTCGTATTTAAAAACAAATGTTATAAAAAATATTATTTATAGAACACAATTAATATTATATATATTATGATTCTATTTTGAAAAAGATTCAAACATTTTTTACATATATTTACTCTTATAAAAAATTGATCAAACAAGATAAGTAACTTTAATTGGAAAGAAAAATACATAATAAGTAAATTGAATACGAAAAAATTGTATATTTTAATTTATATAACTATTAATAATTTCACTTGGTATTTATATTGTAAAATCAATTTTTTTAATCATGATATTAGGATCATTCATGGATTTAATATATTTCATGATTTGTGTTTTGACCTCAAATCTCTCTCTGTCACATGTTATATATTATGCACCTATATTTATTTGTGTGGAAATTTACTTATTATATGGAATTCCTTGTTATTAATTATGTTTAGATCAGGGTATTTCATGTTTAATAACCTGATTTATCATTTATGGTTTACTGAATAATGAGTTACTAAACCTGTGAGGTTTTTCATGGTCTCATATAGGATTATTTGTGAAATGAAAAATATTTTGCAATGTGTTTTTTAATGGTGTAATCACTACCCATATATTTTTTTTCAAAACATAATTGATTTTATTTATATTTTATACAAATTTTCTTTTCTTCTAGTCATGGTCATATTGATATATTTGTTTCCCTAGTAGTAGGGATTTTGGGGAATTTAAATATCCTTCATTGAGTTATAATATTTATTGATGAAAATTATTATTATAACATGTGTTCTGATACCCTATTGTGCTTTAATATGTTATTTAAACCAAAATATATTGGGAAGTGTTGTTTTAAAGCATATAAGCATTTGTTACACTTTTTACAATGTTATTCATCACTAATGGTAATTTTATGTTTTAAAAATGAACCATTCATTATAAAATGTTTTGTATACACATTTCTAAATATTAAATTATATTCATATCAAGGCACCATTATTTTATATTTTTTAAAAATTAATATTTTTTACGGATTTAATACATTATAATTTGAAAAATACTATAATTTTTGAACCATAATATAATATTTTTTGAGATTATTGAAAATTATTTTTAATAGCTCCATTATTTTTTAACACCCATTTCAGATTATATTTTAAAATGTTTTCCCCAATAATATTTACGAATATATATATAAACACACACACACACACATATCTTTTTTAATTAACTCACAATACAAGCCAATCCTTTTAATGATTCCTTCTTTGGTGGTATCATTCAAGAATTCTTTTGTAATGTTGTCTTTTATCTATGTCAACCACCTTCTTGGTTTCCTTTGTTACACTAGGGATATGTTTTTTTATATCCATTGACTAACTTACCATGGAGATATTATTAATATTTTATTAATGTATAAAAAATACTTAGAGTCAAATATCCATAGGGCATGAGCATCTATTTTTTTAATTTATATGTGTTGATATTCGTCAAGAAAGAATGTTTTTTCATAAGAGTGGGGAAAGGTATTGGCATCCCTTATATTGAGATTGTAATATATATGATTGTCAACATGTTGAATATTTATGGTTTAAACAAACTCCTAATATCTCTAGATTGTCTTTGATAATTTTATACATTCTATTTGAAAGGAAAAAATTCATCATGTTTTAGATGATGTTTTTATATTACAAATGATTATTAGTAGTCTACCATGTAGTTTTGGACCTTAGAAAATCAAGCCATATATAGTTTAGGATAAATTTAGATCTTATATTGTAATTGGAATTTTTTTTCATTATATATGATTGTCAAGTTCTAACACTGGTTACTTATTTATTTAAATTATGTTTTTTAATTAATAAAATTATAATGTTTTACTGATTTAGAGTTTCCATATTTAAATTTTATTAATGGTCATGATAAGTATAATAGTAAATTAATGTGAGATAATAAGTTTATTTGTGGTTCCAATAATTATATATCTGTCAATGTATGGATACACATAATTAGAAATAAATATATATATTATATTTATTCTAACAATTTTTAACATGATAATATTATTATGATATCAATGTAAGGTAACATTTCTATACCACTTAATGTTGGTTATTAATACATGGAATTATTCATTAGCTCTATTTTAAATATGTATTATTGATATCCATTGTATAATTTATCTTATTATATATAGAATTATTCAAATTAAATTTTTATTATGGATTCTTGTTGTTTACATATTCTTGGAAAAATATTTATGTCACAATATAGTTATATGTTTCCCTAAGTGAGAGGTTGAGACCATCCATTCATATTTTTTCATTTACAATGTCGATAATGAAAATTATTACTAATTTAAATTTTAGAATGATATATACATAGGAGATATTTTTAAAGATGATAAAATTTTTTTATGGATTAATTATTTTTAGGAATAACGGAAATATTTTCTATTTGATATAAGGGACAATATATTTGATGTGTATTGGTTTTCATAATTATATTATTCACTAAACATGAAAATATACTACAAATAGAATCAGTTAAATTATAATTATAGAATGTGTAATTAATGATAGTAATAAAAATTCATTTACAATTAGTATCATAGAATTTATCCACTATAATATTTATGAGAACTAGATCTGGGAATGTGGGTTTAGGGAATCACATATTGAATCAATGGAGATGTTTAAATAATTATATTGTTTATTATGGTTATTGATGATAATTTATGAAATGATTAGTTTTGGATTTTTATATATTAAAATTCTTAGACAACACTTTGGGTTAATTATTCATTTTAATGAAAATGAAATATTGAACATTTTATTTTTGAATTATTGATGTCAAAAAATAGTAAAAAGTAAAATAATAATTGTAGGTATTGGATACATTTATAATATTTTGGTAAAATATAGATTAAGAATTTTTTTCAAAGAAATACCTCACATTCAGTTTGAAAATATAGTGTCACAAATATACATAGTGGTAATCACCACAGAAGTGTTGGTAAATAATAAAATAAATCATCACTCTAAAGAATGATGAAAGGGCATTGGAATGAACACTTGGACTAAAAATCTGAGGGGATATGATTTTTTAAATAACAATAAATTTATGATCCATTATTAAGGATTTAAGAATAATATTTATTAATTAGTTTAGGAAATTTTATTGAAAAATGATCATAGATAACCATGGATTAAACAAATAGGGTCATAGTTAGATATGATTATATCATATGAGAAATGAATTAAGATCATAAGGGGTTATATATTCATATTTATGTATTCATATTCATATTCTAGAAGTTACTATAACTATTTTGGGTTTAGTATATAGTTGAAACCAGAAGAAGAATATGAAGCTAAAATTGGTATGAATCTAGAAAAAAAATGTATTATAACATGATGAGGGAGCCTATGTGGATTAAAAATTTTAATATACCAATTATGATATAAAAGGGTATATTCTATAACATACCACTATTATGGAGTATGATATCATAATATGAAAAATTATTTATATTCATAACAATTATTATAAGCGCATAAAAAGTTAACATTTATTTTTTTAGTATTATAGTAATGTTATTGTGCACTATATGTAATATAAAAAGATTGTTCATCAGTTTTTTAGGATTAATGGATTTATATTGAATTGTTAATGGAATCAATAAAATTGAATAATCATTTTCTTTGATGATTATATATTTAGAGTAAACTATTGGAGAACAGATATTTCGAGGATTAATATATTTTAGGATTGGTGTATGTTTAATATTGGGAAAATAAAGTGTATTTAAAATATGACGATGTATTCTAGATAGAAATTTTTATTATTTGTATTAATAATTAAATAATAAAATGTTTCAATAATTTCATTTATTTTTTGTGATTATAATAAATAGTGACTACAGTTTTACCTTATGAAATAGTGGCTAATGAAATTATAGGGATAATGATAGAGTTATCTATTAGTGGAATATATAATATCAATATTTTTTACTATCATGGAGATTAAAATATGTTTTAGGAATCTTGTGTGTTTTTGGAATATGATTATGGAATATAAATAGATTGTTATATGATTATATTAATGGTAAATGTTGTCTAAGGATTGATATATTGGATTATAAGGGTATATAATTCAATAATTATTGACTTTATAATATTTTGTATGTGTTTTTGATAATTTGTGATCTGTATTTTATAGATTGTGTTGATAAGTATAAGATAAATCAACTCAATGTAACCTAGCATGAATAAAATAATATATATGTTAAATTGAGACGTGGGGTTAATTATATATGTGTAGACATATAGGTTATCAGAATAACAAGTGAAATTAAAAGAGATATCCTAAAAAATATTTTCTATAAATTTTATAAATGTTCGGAATTACATTACTAAATGACTAATCTGATGGGGAATGAGGGAAATTGTTTCTAATAGACACGTGAGCAATGAAAATATAAAAAATCTAATATTAAGGAATCTAATATCAATTTTCAATGAAACTTCTCTAGTGTATAATTTCATTTATGGGTTCACCACCACCATATACATGGTTATAAATAAAACCCCATATATTTTTAATTTAAATATAAATCTTTTATGGTTTCTAGGATATTTTCCTCTTAGATATCGATCTATATTCCACAGTATAAATCATTTACAATTTAAAAATTAGATTCTGAAAATTATTAAGTGATTATAATTATTTCTCATATATATATATATCATTTGATATATAATAAATAGTCCCATTCTAATATAGATGTTTATTAAGATGGCCCATTAATTTTTGTCCCATTACATTGTTTCATTGGTAGTTACTTGTTTTCGAAGGATGATCAAGGAGGAATCAATAGATTTTTTATATTTAATTATGTGACAACATGTAGTTCATAACATGGACATGTGATCATGGAAGGAGAGGATATTCATATCATTGAGGATGATGATACATTATAGTATATTTCAAAGAGTATTTCGGTTATAAATATAGTAAATATTTGAATGAATCCTTCATAGAATGAATCATAACATTTTAAATTGAAGGATGTTCATTAGGGATGGATTTTTAGGGATCCATGAACTGAATATCTATCATGTCTTAAATATGAGGTTCAAAAAACTATCAATATTAATATATTTTTTATGTCATGAATGTTTCAAGATATAAATTATATAATAACTCAGCGTAACACCAAAATTATTTTACCTATATCCGTTCCCAAAGAAATTTCTGGAAAAATTCAATAACTCAATTAATAAGACTAATTAATTTATTATGGAGGATGATCATTAGAATTACGCAAGGAATAATCCCTTTTTCTCCAAAATATATTCACTTCCAATTTTTTATCTCATATAGATGTTTTTTCATGTTTTGGTATTAATCAGGTTAAATTTTATATGATCTCAATTTATTTTTTTAGTTGATTTAGGTTTTTTTTGTTCTTTTGTTTCTTCCTCCATCACATATCTATTATTGGTGATTAAAAATATGATTTTATAACTTTAATCCAGGTTATTCCCCAATTTATGATCATGTGATATGGTTTCATGATATTCCTTCCATTTGAAATATATAAACTCTTGAATTAATTATATAAATAAATTTTATTAACTAAAAATGATTGAAATGGGGTGAAATCAGATGATTTATAATTTTTTAATTTACTGTTGATGATCCTATATGGACATGTTACAATTTAAAAAAATTATTATTGGTGGGATAATTTATTTTTATATAGTTTATATGGTTTTCAGACAATTATAATGCAATTTCTTGGTACCAGTAAAAATAAACTGTATAATCACTTTTATCGGGAAAATTAATAGTTTTACAAGGGGAATATATTTATTTGAGAGTATCCTTGTTTTTAAAAATGAAAATTAATCAAATCCATAATTGATTCTAAAATTTCAAAATCTTAGCTATAATGGTTTTCAAATATGCCCCTTCAGTGCTCCATTGTTATAGGTGGGATGTTGTGTGGTGATGGTAGTGACTGAATTTATTGTGAAATATGTAGATAAAAGATGCCATAGTTTGTTGTCATATAATGATTTGGGGGAAATATTTAAATATTATTAATGTTTAGTTGATGTGATGAGTAATGGTTGTGTTGTGATATGGTCGTTTTGTGTATCATTTTTTAATGTATAGTGGATGAGATGTTTGGTTTTTATATTGATATGGAATTTCTGAATTGGTGATGTATTCATCGTTAATGGGAGGTAGATAAAGTTATATGTTTTGTGGATAATTTTGTTTCACTAGTAGATATGTAATAAATTATTATTAAAAAATTGAGATATCTTGGGATGTTAAATGAATAAGAATGGAATGTAATCAATGTCTGAAATTTAGCTTAAATTAATTAAAAGATTAATTATTGTTGTCTATAAATGTGATAAAATTATTAGAAAATGTGTATTAGTGGAGACTCATTAATATATAGATAATGGTGGAACCTATAATAGTAAGCTTTTTTGTGGTTATGTGTAGTGGTTCGGTGGGTTGATTCATTTAGTGTTGGTGGAAGTTGTGATAACTATTATGTGATGCAATAATATTGTTGTGGGGTGTTCTATTGATGTTTATGTAAACCCATATGATGGGTATTGTGAGATATATATATTTCTTGTATTTTATGTTTTATTACTCTCCCCACCTAAGATGTATAACCATAGAAATGATATTTTTTTGAGTTTTTAATGTTTTTTAAAACATCATGATTCTTCATGATATGAAATTTTTTAACGCAAACTTACCTTCTCTTCTGTCACTGTTATCACATGAATTTTAATGTTTTAGTGTGATAGTGAAAAATAGGAAAGGAATTGGATACATGGTTCATTTGATATATTTTCATAATATTGTTTTATTATATTTGTTTCTTTATTTGGTGATCCTGATATGGTGTAACTAGGATTTGTTAGTTAACTTATTTATAATCATATTGTGTCTAATATTTTTGTCACATTTCAAATTTCTTTTTAAATGATCACATTAAAAATAGGATATTATTTTACTAGGATTATATGTTATATTCACAAAATACATAAAAACCATGTTTCATGTTTCCAGAGGTATTTGTGGACTGAGCATAAACTTACTCAATCTAGTTTTGGTTCCAATTGTTTTGTTTCATGTTGACTATTATATGTATTTAATTATTGATATTTATTTTTATTTACTAAAATTTTTCATGCATTTTGGAAGGGGTTGGTTTTATAATCTTGTTATGTCTTGGAGTAAAGTAGTGGTTAATTTTTATATCTTATTATCATACATAATATTGATTGTTATCCACCAATATATGTTTTTTATACACATAAAATCAGTATAAAAAAGTAGTGCCTACTGGTGGCAGGACCCTAGGCCATTATCCATCTTACAAAACTAGTGCCCAAGGAAGAGTACATATAGAGGGAGGGGATCATGAAAGAGTGTTATCTAATGTTCTAATTGATATATAGTATGGATTCTTAAGTTTTTAATTGCGAGGATTTCATGGTATGGTTAGGATATGGTTCCTATAGATCCTGATGTTTGACAAATGAAAAAGAGATAATAAATCTTCATAACATATGTTAGGGATTTTTTGGAAATTAAAATGTATTAAAAAAGTATACATTGATTGCCATACATTACACTAAAACTAGGGTTTTACATGGATTTTTAGGAATGGATATTGGTCCTTATACACATGTATCTCGGTAATTATAGGTTTGTTAGGTTGATCTAATTTTTCATCTATGGATCGATAGATCAAAGGAGGATGATGCATGGAAGCAGGAATTATGGTCCATTTAGACATAAATTTTGGTTATGTATGAGGGGATATTTTTATATTGTAATAGGGGACACTAGCTGGGGTATCCTCATATAAAATTCCTTCAAATTCAATCTCATATTGAATTTTAGGTGTTGTTAGTAATTCATCTGATCTGAGGGGTTTTTCATATGTGATGGAAAAATTATATTAGTTATTACAAAATAGTTGATTTGTTGAGGATGAAAATCATTAATGAGTTCTTTATTTAATTCATAGAAATAATTAATAATTTAGGAAATATAAAATTTAAAATATCTATTCATATGGGGATGCTAGTTATGTTATAGTTTTCGACCAAGTTCGAGGGCCTCCTACACTTTGATCCTCATGTTTTCCATGATGATGATTCTAGAAAGTGACGTTTTTATTAGATGATATGCCAAAAAATTATGTATTGAGTCACTCTTATTATAATTTCTATATACCAAGAGGAGTAGAAAACGTTTTATGTTATTTTGAATATTTTTCCTCTAGTAGGTGTTCCTTGAGGGAGTGACCAATAGGGCATCTGTGTGAGGAGGGATTTAGGCTTGGTAAAAGGATATTTAATCACTCTAGGTTCTAACTAGTTGTGTACTAATAAACAAAACTCTATCATTATACTTTTTTGATGAATGGTTTCCATGGTCATCTTAAGATAATTCAGTTCTTTTAATATGTTTATGGTGGACATGTTTATTTCGAGGCTCACGGTCTTGTTACATCCTGGGTAAATAAACAATAATAAATTTTCATATTTATTAATATTTTGTAATTAAATGTTAATTTCAATTTAAATGGGATGCTATGTTCGATGGCTTACTCGATACACAACAACAGGTTTCATTGAAATCTTACGTTGCACACTAATAATATAATATTATTATTTTAAATGGTACTTAACGCTGAGCCATTATATTGGCGGAAATGAATATAAGTAACTAAAATATGATTTTATATGTTTGATAAATGTTTCTACATTTTTCTAATAAATGTTAGAGGCTGAAAATAAGAGAGGAACTAGATTTTAAGCATAAATACTCTAATATTCATTAAAGGGCCAATGTACAGCCTGTTGATGGAGAAAAATATTTAAATATAGTTTTGGTCCTTTTAATATGTCATTTTGACAAAATAAAATTCTTCTTTATAATAGGGACATCAAAATTTAGTTTGGGTGAAATTTTGGTATTTTTCTGATAAAATTCATTTTTTTGATAAATAGTGAAAATTCCTCTGTTTTAATTCAATACTGTGTTTTAATCTAATTTATTTATATGGTTGGGTTATCTTTTTAATTTGTTTTAAAGTGTAATTGGAATATATTTTTACCATTTAATCCAATTTTTGTCATTGGAATTAATTTCACTTCGAAATTGGACATAAACAAGTGTCAATCTTTTGATAGTTATTATTTCTTAAAAACACGCCCTTTGATTTAACAACGGGAATTAATTTTAAAGTAATTAATTCCACTTCTATGTTTTGAATTTAAAAAATAGATATCATTTTTTATTTCGGAATATCAAATAAAGATTAGGCTGAATTTTTTGTATTTCTCTAAAAAACTTCAATTTTTGATGAATAGTGAAACCACATAGTAGTAGTTAAAAAAGTGACTTATACATTTAAATGAAATTTTACCGCTACTATGAGTTTAATTTCAAAAATCCAAGAGATATGGTTAATATCAAGAAGTAAAATTTGGTTCAATAAGATGAAAATAATTTTTCATGAATAGTAACTTTTGACTATAATTTACCGCAGTTGAAGCTAAATAGGGTAACTCAAAGTAAAAAAGTATATTATAATAATACAAAATTACCTTAACAATTTTTCTAAGCTTATTGGATGAGTCATGGTGGACCATGGGAATCCTTGGGTCTATTTGGGGACCCCATGGAGCCTCTTGAGAGTGATAATGACTTTTAGATTAACTAATTTAATGTAAAGACAAAAATGACACAAACAAATATCTTTAAGTAAATTAATTTTTAAATGGGGTTATATAAGATATATTTTAGACTGTAAATTTAATTAGAAAGCTAAAAATCTTTCCTACATCATGGTATTTGTTTTGTAATTTTTCGACATCAAATAAATTAAATTATTTGTGACACAATAATGATACAGTGTTTACCTTATTAAGAAATGATTTAAATGAATTAGAATATAATGATTAAAATATTATCCAAAACAAGTACAATTATGATTGGATTATTTTATTTCGAATATTAGTCATCGTATCATTGACTTTAATGTGTTATGGACCATTTTAAACTGAATATAAGTTTACAATAAAATAATAGTTTCACACTTTCCTAAAGAGCCCCTCTTCTCCCTTATAAAAGGAGACCACTTCTAACCAATTCATCACACCTCTCAAGTATTTTGGCTTGTCCAAACTCTTCTCAATTAATCTCCCTAAATCCCTCTCCTCCACCTAGAATCCTTACCTTATATAGAAGGCATTTCAAGAAGACCTTTTGGTTCAAACCAAAGGGAGTTAACCAAATTAAAGGTAACAGTTTCTCTTAAATTAATTTCATTTAATTTTACTTCTACAACCCCATGAAATCTTTTTATTCCTTTATTTGGAAACAACACAAGTATATTATATATACAAGGATTTTGTTATAAATATTATTTTAGCTTCACTTGCACATAACTCAATCTAATTGGTGAAGAACATAATGTTTCTTTTGATGGAAAACTATCGCCTCACGAAACAATGATTGTTCGATTATCTCCTACCGCCACTTAAGGTGGCTATTATGATGGAGATGTATTTATATATTATGTATATTATTTTTATTTTTTATATATTCTTCTTTAACTTTCATTTAAAATCATAGCAATATGATTTCCAATATGTGTGACCACGATAATTTCTTTTGAGGACGTGTGGACTACCGCCCCCTCAAGGTGATATGATTCGTTCATGACATTCATGGAATGTATAAAGGATAGAGTTAATTAAATTATGAAAAACATGTATCATATGATTTTATACTGGAATTATAATAAACCTATGTATCATTATGTTTTAATTCAATTAAAATAAAAAAAATAGAAATGAAAGTAGCGTTCTTGCGTACGTACTGCTTACCATCTCCATGAATGGTGCATTTCATTTCTTATCTCCAAATGTTATGTACTATTATAAATACATATAAATAGTTGATATATAATAAATATATGATATATAAATCACTTATATCATTCTGTATATAATGAACTTTTGATCACATGGAAAAATTGTAGTTATAACAAGTTCATTTTTGACTCAAGTTCCAAACACAAATAAAATATCCAATATGAACTCAAATAATTAACTAATTATTATAGATAGGTAATAAGTGATATAAAAGGAATAATAAAATTAAAAAGTTTTGTAAATCAATGATAAATTAAATTATGTTTATTATTCAGGAGGAATAAGGAACACACAAGACAATTCTAACTTGAGGTATGGGGTTTCTTATCACACTTTTAATTCCATGAGATTTCCATTGTTCACCTCTTATTTATTTCATGTGGTGTGTGTACTACCCATGATTGTATTAATTGTGTAATATACTTAAATTTATGGATATTTAAATCATCATTGTATGATCCATCTTTCATTGGATGTATTTTTCGTAGGTTACCAAATTTGTAAGGGAATTACAAATTTCAATTTCCACTCATTTGGCTTTACGCATACTTCATTGATTATATTTCTCCAAGATTATGTGTGAAATAACTATTAATTTTATTATTTCATAATTCCCACACCCCTTTCCATGGATATACTTTTGATACACATAATCACTCCATTAATAAATTCTCAAGTCATCGATATGAACTTGATAAGAGTAATTTTAACTCAATCTCCATTTGATGAGTTAAATATCCAATTCATTGGTGTTTTATTACAAGAATGTGTGTGAATATCCCATGATTGATTAACACTGAATATCCAATCATATTGAGTGTATTTATATTTTTCACACATAATTATGTCGTTGATTTATCCTTAACCAAAGGATACGATCTTTATAATAGATTTCATTTAAATTTACATTCCATTGAGTCTTATTTATTGTTATACCCCAAATCACTTTTATATAGTGTATATAATGCACTTCTAAATAGTATATCATGAATACCTTTATTCTCATGATATTATAATGTTTTGATTACCTCAATTATTTTTATTCACGTTTATATCTTTTGTTTAGGAACTCTAAGTAAAATATCATTTTAAATGTTTTAAAGATTTATTACTCTAAATCTTCCTCATTAATGTTTATTTTTTAAAAATGTTTTTAATGATTTATTTATATGGACAATAAAGTTTTAAAATTAAAATTACTTTTAAAATTTTCATAGTGGTATGGGACACTTTGATTCCGAAATAAATTTTTTAATGGCTTCTTCAAAAATGGTGTCGATTTTAAATGATTTCATGAAAAAGGGGGATGTTTCTCTATAATAGTTTTGATGATTATTTTAATCTATGTAAATATCCTTCATTGTTCTTGATTGAGGTTAATGTGCTACAATAAAATATTCCTTATTGTATCAAATGAGTTATGTTAGACTATGGATGTGCTATTTTTATACCATTCATGGTTTGTGGAAAACGTATTGACATTTCATATGTTAGTTTTAATACAAATGTTTATGTTATGTTTCAAACATTTCATATGAGGAATGTGTTGGAATTAGTAAGTGATGGGTGGAGCCCTCAATATCTCCTTGATGCATCTGTAAGTATCATGAGACAACTAGACATGGAATTCTCCATGGCCCTTTACCAATTTGATATGTGGTTTTGGTTGAGGCCTTAAACATTTTTAGACATCTTGGCCGAGGCCTTGACAAAATGTTTCAGACTGTATGGAATTATAAATTACCTCATTATGAAAATAATATTGATGTTTCATGTGGTCATTTGACTAGTATAATACCCATGATTATGTTTTATTATGGAATTATTTACTCAGTCCATATTCCTTCCATAAAATTATTCATGTTTATTATTAGTAAAGGGATGTGGTCTCAATTATTCACCATGCTTAATATTTATGTTATCTTCTGCTGTATTTCATACCCTTACTAAGAATTTGAGCTCACCCCTTTCTTATGATTAATTTTACCCAGATATGAAGAAGTTAGTTATGAGTTACTTGCAGGAATATTCTAGGAAGCTTGGATGTTTAAAATAGAATAAATTCATGTTGTATATCATTTCAAGTTGTAAAGTTGAACTTATGTATGAATCATGTTTTCAATAATACTAAACTGATCAGTCTATCGAGAATTGACCTTTTATGATCATGCCAATGATACATAATAATGCACTGACTCTGGGCTTTTGGGTTCGGGGCGTTACAGTTGGTATAAGAGGAATGTTTAGTACAAACATTGGAAGATAGATTTAGATAAACTCTGATTAGAGCACCTATCCCTAAGATGGACTTTGAGAATTAGAATAGACGAACTTTCTAAAATATAGGTATTGTAGAGATTTTGTGAGTTTTTTAAGCAATACATCCCTGTCTGGATACAAGCAGGTAGAGGTGGCTCTGGCACAGATGTACCTTGGAGAAAAACACGAAAACACCGATTTCATCTAGACTCAAACGAGATCTGGTTCACGACAATCGGCCTTACTGCACTCTTGGTTATGAAACTCTTGGGGAATATGCTTAGGGCAATTTACATTTTCTTTAAAAAAATTTTTTAAGGATTTTAATATAAGATGAGAATAAATAACCTTGGTTAATACTAGCATGTTTTTTATTTAAAATAAGGTGTGGTGATAATTTCATAATAATTTTATGACTATTCTTAATCACACAATGTTTTCTGGTTTTAGTCAATTGCTGGATTCCAATGAAGTCATAGTAACTTTGAGAATGATGTAAATGGTGGGGATGATGGTTGAAATGAGAAAAAAATGGAATGTTGATAGGTGTAAAAGAATTCGTGTTCTTTCCAAATCAGTTTTCCAAAAATATGATCAACAAAATTTATATTAACCAACTCCCATAATCAAAAAAGAAGAGGAATGTGATGAATGATAAGATCTACAGTAGTGGAGACCATGGAGAAAAGAATCCCCAATTTACATCATGCAATAAATGTGGAAGGAGACACCCAATAAAGTGTCTCAATAGAACAAATAAATGCTTTATGTGTAGGAAATAAGGACATAAAGTGAAGAATTGCCAAGGAAAAATGAAGAGTACTATAAAAGAAAATAAAAATGGTCCTAAGAATCCATTTACAGTCATTTTCCCTAAATGTAGGGGACCTAGCTATTACCTGAGTTAATGCCCTATTCTGTAGGATATTTTCATGGTCAAAGAGTAAGCTATATGGAAATAAATGGTGAGAGAAAAGTTTAAAAGTACTAGTACTCCTTGTTGATGGGATTACTTTGGAATAAGTTTCTATTGTATTTGTAACCCTGTATTATTTCATGTGAAAATGATATTTGAGGAATAATTATCCTTTCTCTTGTAGATATAGTGGTAAATAACAATTTGGTTTTATATGATCATTGGGTTTTAGGAAATTACAAGTTATTATATTTTGGGATGAAAATGCAAGGAAGGAGATAACATTTGTGGTTAAATTATGTTATGGTTATTTTCAGGAATTTATCTCATTTTGGCAATGTTATAAAATATAGTTTTTGAAAAAGGACAAAACGAAGACCGTGTGACAACCCCTCGTGTCAGACAAAGCTCTGGGAATCGAACCCATAACCAAAGTGGTATTGGGATTTTTCACCTACTACTGGACTACGTGAAGTCCCTGGTTAGTGTGACAAATTATTTGTAGTTAAATTATATTATTGATCAATAATAATTTGATTTGGGATCTTATTTCATATCAAATTAATACTCTTAGTATAGGAAAATGAGTCAGTGATTAAGTGATAAATTTTATTTTGGAATATGTTTTCTTTGTTGGGAACACTATATGCCCAAGGGAAATAGAATACTATGGGATTTCAATTGAGGAGTAATGGTGGATTTTTATCTATGTTATTATTGTGGATTTATAGTGATTTGGGTTATTTATGGAAATGATTAACCAATAATAGAGAATATGTGATTAGGTTAATTACTTTTAAGTATGCGACTTTAAGAGTAGTTGATGTCATTTGGAGATTCAATTTAACGTGGAAGACTACATAACCAAATTCTTCTATGTTTTGGGTGTCAATATTAGTTGTGATTATATTAAAGGATTTTAAGGACAATTTTTTATTGAATAGTATTTATTTAACTATGGGATATTGTTTGTTTAATTTTAGAAATTAATATTAGAGTTTCTTTATAAGGCCCCAGCCTTAAACCTTACTTAATGTTGAGTTATTACAAGATTACACATTGAGGATCTTTTCGGGTTTAGAGTTTTAGAGAATTAGATCATAAAACTTGCATTACATTCCACACATAAACAAAGTGGTTACATAAAGATAGTATTCTTCTTTCCCATCAATGGAAACATATTTAAAATAAAACATGGATTCTTTCATGACACTTCCTTGACACTATCATCATATCATGTACCTTTCCCTTGACCTGTGAAAAACATTTCAAAAAAACTTGGGATGAGCATAAAAAGCTCAGTAAGGGATATAAAAATATGGAAAGGAAACATGGGTACATATATACATAAGAATGAAATCATACTTTACCCATAAAACATAAGCACTTTAACATACCTCTTCAAATCATGAATAAATCAAAGAAATCATAAGACATAAAGGTAACTTGAGACATTCATAACATTCTTACGTAGGGAGTAACCCTCTTGGTTACGTTTGGAATACCCATCATTGTATATTCCCTAAATCTCTTTAGAGAAACCTTAAAGTTTCACTCCTTCACGTTACCCAATGCACTGGAGAGCTATATCGGGCTCACCCGCCCTTAGTTTATCACGGAACTACCCGTCTTCATAATAATGCCCAAGAACCTCAACATAATCGTATCACATAAAACATGCATAAAGGAAACATAACATTTCCACCTTTCAATCACAAGATATCAATACAACACATTAATATAAAAACATTATGAAACCCATTTTCAATACCAAAATAAAAGAAAAGCAAAAAATGGTATTTATTTTTCTTTTAAAAAATATATGGCTTGTAGTGGAAGCCGAAACTCAAATAATGGTCATGGCGGCAGAGAAGTTGTTGTCGCTGCATACGTATGACAAAAACATTCCCTTTTGTATTTTAGTAAAATTCTTCGTATAAAAAAGATTTCTTTTGGATAAATGTAAAAGTTAAAGGGGTTTATACACCGTATAAAAGAAGGTTGTGTATAAAACAAAATATGCCTCAATGAAAGGAGATTGAGACGAAGTCCCATACCTCGGGTCCGATTTGACCCGATCGTTCTTTAATGTCCTAAATAATAAACTTGAGTTAATTTCTACTTTCTTAATAACCTTTTTAAAGTTCATTATTCCTTTTATATCACTTATTTCCATATCATGAACACTATGTAATTATTTATGTTAATAACGGTCGTTTTAACGATCATTGGTACTTCAGTCAAAAATAAACCCTTTATAATTACAAGTTGTTCATGTATCCATTATATCCATAATTATAATCATGATTTATATATCATATATATCCAATATATACATGAATTTATAATATTACATAATCATTTAGAGGTAAGAAATAAAATGCACCGTTCATGGAGACGGTAAGCCGTACGTATGCATGAACGCTACTTTCATTTCTATTTCGTATTTTATAGAATGGAATCATAATGATATAAAAGTATATTATAATTCCAGTATAATATCATATATAATATCATAGTTCCATCCTTCATACGTCCCACATATGGTATTTAATGAATCAAATCACTTTGAGGGGGCGGTAGTCCGTACTTCCTTAAATGAAGATATCGCATTTATCCATAATGGAAACCATAAACGTATGCCCAATATTAAAAATAAAGAAGCTTAATGAAAACATAAACATATTATATATCATATATAAATATAGTGACATCTTAATGGCCACCTTTGAAGGTGTTAAAAGAATGTTGAACAATCATCGTTTCGGGAGGCATAAATTTACCATCCACGGAAACAGTATGTCCTTTAACCATTACATGTAGATGTGTGTAAGTTTAGCTCGAATACTTCTTATAACAACATCCTAGTATATTTAAGATACTGTATTTGTTACAAAATAAATGAATAAAAAGAGTTTAGGGGGGTAGAGAAGAAAATAAAACAAACGGACTCAAATGAAGACATTACCTTAAAATCGGGTAACTCCCTTTGGTTTGAGCTCAAAGGCTTCCTTGGGAAGACTTTTTCCCAAAGTGAGGCTTCCAGGAGTAAGAGAGGGATGTGTAGAGACAAAATGGGTAGGTTTTTTCCAAGACAAAGGCTTTGGGAGTGTGGGTAAGGAGGTAGAGATGGGGGCCTTTTATAAGAGGAGAGGAGGGGCACTCTTGGAAAGTAAAGAAATGTTACTTTATTTGAAAATGATTTCCGGATAAAAAATGTACCAAATTGATATAATTCGAGGGTAAGGTGATACGGGTTCGAAATCCACCCATCCAATAGGTTTTGGACATGTGTAGGTCATAGATTTTACATTATCGTTCCATTTTATTTAAATCCTTTATTAATGAGGTAATCGCTGCATCATCATGATGTCAAAAATAATTTAATAAATTTAATGTCTAAAAATTATAAAAAAAATATCATGATTTAGGAAATATTTTTATCTTCCCAATGAATATTTATAGTCTAAAATATCATCTATGTAGACAAAATTCAAAATGTTTTAATCAGGTGATACATTCTTGTTATATTTACTTTTTTAAAAAAAATAAAAAGATAACAAGTCACTTTCCACAAAAGTGATTCCATGGGGCCCCCAAGTTTGGCACAAGACATCCCATGGTCTGCCATGAGACAACCAGTAGCCTTAGGACACATGTTGTGGTCTTTTTGTATTATTATGATATCATTTTATTATCTTTAACTACCTGATTACTCATTAATCAAGATAATTAAAGATAATTACCATCGTTACTATTCATAATGTCCAAAAATAAGAGTCTTTATTAAATAATTTGGACCTTCAGATTCCAGATATGTAATACATTTTTCCAAATTCTAAACACAGATATTTCAATAATTGATTTAAAAATAATTTCCGTTGTCAAAACCAATAGCGGGTTTTTTTGAAACAATATCTGTGAAAAGTTTGGCATTAGTTTATGCCAAATTCCAAAGTGAAATTAATCCTAATGACCACCATTTGATTAAATGGTAAAAATATATTCTAATTTAACTTTAAAACCAATTCAAAAGATAATGTAATCATATAAATAAAGTAGATTAAAAAGCAGTTTTGATGTAAAATGCAGTATTTTTCACTATTCATTAAAAAAATGAACATTGTCAGAAAAATACCAAAAATTCACAAAAAGTAAATTTTGATGTCCCAATCATAAAGAATAAGTTTATTTTGACAAAAAATAGCTTATAAAATTTTCAAAAGATAGATTTAAAAAGGGTTTTTCATCAAAAGGCAGTAAAACAATCTTTTAAGAATATTAGTGTATTCCATGCATAAGATTGTATTTATTTTCATTTTAAGCCTCTAAAACACTATATTAATCATTAATAGGCATAGATAAAAATATCTATTATTAATTACTTGCATGTGATGTTACATCCTTCCCCCTTTAGAAAATTGTGTCATCACAATTTTTTTACTTATAGAATAAATGGGGGCACTTATCCCTCATTGCATTTTCAGATTCCCATGTTGCCTCTTACATCATGTGGTTTTTCCACAAAACCTTTACCTGATTAATCACCTTATTTCGTAACACTTGCTCCCTATGGTCAATAATCTGGACTGGTTGTTCCTCATAAGATAGGTTCTCTTCCAGCTAAACTACCTCTGGACTCAAAACATGATATGGATCTGGCATATACTTTCTCAACATCGAAACGTGAAAAACATTGTGTACCTGAGATAAACTAGGAGGTAAAGCCACCCGGTATGCAACTGATGCAACTCTCTCCAGAATTTCATATGGTCCAATGAACCTTGGACTCAGCTTTCCTTTCTTACCAAATCGCATCACACTTTTCCATGGTGAGACTTTGAGAAAAACATGATCACCTACCTCAAAAGATAGATCCTTCCTCTTATTGTCCGCATAACTCTTCTGCCTACTCTGAGCTGTTCTCATGTGTTTCTGAATCAACTGAACTTTTTCTACCAACTCTTCTACCAATTCTGGTCCCATCAACTTCCTTTCACCCACTTCATCCCAGAAAGCTGGAGTTCGACACCGCTTCCCATATAACGCCTCAAATTGTGCAATCTGTATACTGGAATGAAAACATTTATTATATAAAAATTCAACCAAAGAAAGAGGTTGGTCCCAACTTCCCTGATAATCCATCGAACAAGATCGTAGCATATCCTCCAAGGTCTGAATTTTTCGTTCTGAAATCCCATCTGATTGAGGATGAAATGATGTACTAAAAATTAATTCAGTACCCAACGACTTCTGAAGTCCTTTCCAAAAGTTAGAAGTGAACCTGGGATCATGATCAGATAAAATGGAGAGGGGAATTCGGTGTAACCAGACTATCTCTTTAAGATACAAACAGGAAATTTGATCTAGTGAAAAAGTATCTCGTATAGCAAGGAAATTAGTATATTTAGTCAAGCGATCAAAAATAACCCAGATTGCATTATTACCTTGAGATGTCTTCAGTAATACCACAACAAAGTCCATGCATATATCCTCCAATTTCCACTCTGGCACTGGTAAAGGCTGAAGCATCCCTTTCGGTAACTGCCACTCTACTTTAACCTGCTGACAAGTCAAACAATTCACAGTAAAATCAGTAATATATCTTTTCATTCCATCACACCAGTAATACTCCCGAAAATCTCTATACATCATAGTACTGCCAGGATGAACTGAAAACGGAGAACTATGAGCTTCACATAAAAACTCTCTCTTCAACTGTGAAACAAAAGGCACACACAATCTCTTCCCAAATCTCATAACACAATCATTATCAATGTTGAATTCAGGCAACTTACCTTTCTGAACCAGCTCTACCTTTTTCTGCAACTCACTGTCTTGCTTCTGTTCTTGATTGATTCTATCTGATAGAGATGATCTCACTGATACCTAAAACAAAACAGAAGAACTTCCTGCACCAAAAACTTCTATGCCAAAGTTCATCAAATCCTTAACCAAAGTATCACGTTCTAAATGCAACATTAATAATGAATCATTACTTTTTCGACTCAAAGCATCAGCCACATTATTTTCTTTTCCCGGATGGTAATGAATTTTACAATCATAATCCTTGATTAATTCCAGCCATCTCCTCTGTCTCATGTTTACCTCATTCTGAGTGAATATATACTTTAAAATTTTTTGATCAGTATATATTTCACACTTTACTCTATACAAATGATGCCTCTAAATTTTTAAAGCGAAAACAATAGCAGCTAATTCCAAATCATGTGTAGGGTAATTTACCTCATGAGTTTTCAACTGTCGTGAAGCATAAGTAATTACCTGATCATTCTGCATAAGGACAAAACCAAGACCTTTCAATGAAGCATCACTGTATATAACAAACTCACAATTCATGGAAGGAAGTGCCAAAACTGGATCATTCACCAATCTTCTTTTCAATTCCTGAAAACAATGATCACATTCTTTTTTCCAGAAAAACTTAACACCCTTCCGAGTTAGCTTAGTCATTGGACTAGATAACCGTGAAAAATTTCTAACAAACCTTTGGAAATAGCCTGCCAAACCAAAGAAGCTACGAATCTCAGTTACATTTGTGGGTCTTGGCCAGTCTACCACAACTTTTTCTTTTGCAGGATCAACAGTTATCCCATCTTTAGAAACAATGTGACCAAGGAAAGAAATTTGTTGCAACCAAAACTCACACTTGCTAAATTTTCCATACAGTTTCTTTTCTTTTAAGGTTTGCAACATAACCCTTAAATGTCTTTCATGCTCCTCTTTAATTTTAGAAAACACCAAAATATCATCAATGAAAACCACCACAAACTTATCCAAGAACTCATGGAAAATTTTATTCATTATGTCCATGAATACAGCAGTTGCATTGGTTAGCCCAAAAGGCATTACTACAAATTCATAATGGCTATATCATGTACGGAACGTGGTCTTCGGAACATCTTCTTCCTTTACATTCAGCTGATGGTACCCCGATCTAAAGTCAATCATTGAAAAATACTGAGCTCCCTGGAGCTGATCAAACAAATCATCGATATGAGGCAAAGGATATTTTTTCTTAACAGTGATGTTATTCAAGGCTCTATAGTCAATGCAAAGTCTCATAGAACCATCTTTCTTTTTAACAAATAAAACAGGAGCACCCCATGGTGATGTGCTAGGTTGAATGAAAGCTTTTTCTAATAAATCTTACAATTGATCCTTCAACTCTAAAATTTCAATTTGAGCCATTCGATAAGGGGGTTTTGAAATTGTCTTATCATCAGGAACTAAGTCAACAGTAAACTCAACTTCCTGATCTGGTATTATTCCAGGCAACTCATCAGGAAACACATCAGGATAGTCATTTACCACTGGCACATCATTAATCTGAATAGTTCCCTTATTTTCAACGATGTGTGCAAGGTAACATTCATTTCCATCTTTTACAAGTTTCTCGGCCTCGTGATATGTTATCAACAGTAAGGGTTCATTCTTGTACACAAACTGAAAGTCTTTATGAAAAGAAACTTCTTTAGTTCTACAGTCAATCTTAGCATGGTAAATAGAGTGCCAATACATACCCAGGATAACATCAAACTCTACTAGAGGTAGAACAATAAGGTTTTCAAGTAGGTTATTTCCACAGATAAGGATTGGAAGATTATTATAAATTCTTTTTTCCTAAACATTTCCCCCATGTGTTTTTACTAAAATTTCAGGAGTCATTTCTTGAGATGGTGTTCCCATTTTACTAGAAAAGGTTTCAGAGATGAAAGAATGTGTGGACCCTGAATCTAACAACACACTGGCATAATCTGAAAAACAAAAAAAGTACATGATACAACTTCATTTGATGGCCCGACATCTGCTGAAGTAGTTGCAAAGGATTTCACCACCCCTTTCTGCTTGTAGTCTAACTGCTTCCCATCACTCAAGCTCTTTGTCGGACACTCGTTTGCATAGTGACCCATCTCATTGCACTTAAAACATTTCACTAACTGTAAATCAAATTTGGTCTTACCTTCAACTTGATCTTTTTTAGTGCAATCACGAGCCTTATGTCCCATCTTACCACATCGGTATCACTTTCCAGAATTCATAAGGCATTCCCCATCATGCCTTTTGCCACATTTATCATAAACTGGAAACTTAGATTTCTTACAATCAGACTTTTTTGAAGAATTCTTCTCTTTCTCCTGACACCTTGGTCTCTTCTTCTGTTGGTTGTTATAGAACACTTGATCATCGGAAAACTCAATTTCCACCTTCTCAGCACATCGAACAAGCTTTTCATAACTTTTAAACTCATGAGAAGCTAATTCCCTTCGATATTTTGGCTTTAAACCTGAGTAGAAACGATTGATTTTACTATCAAGGTCTCGGATAAAATGTGGAGCATACCTTGCTAATCGAGTGAACCTTTCTTCATAGGTAGCCACTGAGCCTTCCTCTTGCCTCAATTACAAGAATTACTTTTCCATACTAAGTCGAATAGCCTTCGGAAAATACTTTTCAAGAAACATACCTTTGAATTCATCCCAGTCAAGATCATCAATCTCATCAGCGTCCCTGATATTTTTAACCATCGACCACCACTGATCTGCTTCACCCTCCAAACGGTAAATAGCAAGACTAACCTTTTGATTGTTTGAACACCTCATAACATCAAAAATCTTTCTCTAGTGATTTAATCCACCCTTCAGCTAGCACAGGGTCAGATGATCCTCTGAATGATGGGGGATGTTGCCTCATGAAATGTTCTACCACTGACATGTTCCTCTGCGGTTGATCTGGCTAATCTCGTGCACAGATACCACCACCATTTATCGCTTGAGTCAACTACGCCATTACTGCAACAAACTGTTCAGTTTAAATTCCAACCATCTCAGGATGCTGATTCGGAAGGTTATTTCCTTCTGCATGCCTTCCTAGCACTGCTTCCCTGTTTCCTCTGTGGAAAACCATTCTGAACAAACATGTCTTAGATGAAGCAACATGGTAATATTCAAATGATATATCACTTCAATTTGACCATAAAAAAATATTTTTGATAATCATTTAATAGAATTCTAACTCCTAAAGTTATCTAAACCGACCTTTGATACCAACTATAAGGCCCCAGCCTTATACATTACTTAATCTTGAGTTATTACAAGATTACACATTGAGGATCTTTTCGGGTTTAGTGTTTTAGAGAATTAGATCATAAAACTTTCATTACATTCCACATATAAACAAAGTGGTTACATAAAGATATTATTCTTCTTTCCCATCAATGGAAACATATTTAAAATAAAACATGGACTCTTTCTTGACACTTCCATGACACTATCATAATATCATGTACCTTTCCTTGACCTGTGAAAAACATTTCAAAAAAACATGGGATGAGCATAAAAAGCTCAGTATGGGATATAAAAATATGGAAAGGAAACATGGGTACATATATACATAAGAATGAAATCATACATTACCCATAAAACATAAGCACTTTAACATACCTCCTCAAATAATGAATAAATCATAGAAATCATAAGACAAAAAGGTAACTTGAGGCATTCATAACATTCTTACATAGGGAGTAACCCTCTTGGTTACGTTTGGAATACCCATCATAGTATATTCCCTAAATCTCTTTGGAGAAACCTTAACATTTCACTCCTTGGCGTTACCCAATGCATTGGAGAGCTATATCGGGCTCACCCGCCCTTATTTTATCACGGAACCACCCATCATCATAATAATGCCCAAGAACCTCAACATAATCATATCGCATAAAACATGCATAAAGGAAACATAACATTTCCACCTTTAAATCACAAGATATCAATAAAACACATTGATATAAAAACATTATGAAAACCATTTTCAATACCAAAATAAAAGAAAAGTAAAACATGGTATTTATTTTTCTTTTAGAAAAAAAGGTATGGCATGTAGAGGAAGCCAAAACTCAAATAATGGTCACGGCGGCGGAGAAGTCGTTGTCCCCGCATATGTACGACAAAAACATTCCCTTTTGTCGTTTAGTAAAATGCTTCGTATAAAAAAGATTCGTTTTGGATAAACGTAAAAGTCAAAGGGTTTTATACACCGTATAAAAGAAGGTTGTGTATAAAACAAAATATGCCTCAATGAAAGGAGATTGAGACGAAGTCCCATACCTTGGGTCCGATTTGACTCGATCATTATTTAATGTCCTCAATAATAAACTTGAGTTAATTTCTACTTTCTTAAGAACCGTTTTCATGTTCATTATTCCTTTTATATCACTTATTTCCATATCATGAACACTATTTAATTATTTAAGTTAATAACAGTCGTTTTAACGATCATTGGTACTTGAGTCAAAAATAAACCCTTTATAATAACAAGTTTTTCATGTATGAATTATATCCAGATTTATAATCATGATGTTTATATCATATATATCCAGTATATACATGCATTTATAATATTACATAATCATTTAGAGGTATGAAATGAAATGCACCGTTCATGGAGATGGTAAGCCGTACGTACGCATGAACACTACTTTCATTTCTATTTCGTGTTTTATAGAATGGAATCATAATTATATAAAGGTATATTATAATTCCAGTATAATATCCTATATAATATCATAGTTCCATCTTTCATACGTCCCACATATGGTAACTAATGAATCAAATCACTTTGAGGGGGCGGTAGTCCGCACTTCCTTAAATAAAGATATCGCGTTTACCCATAATGGAAACCATAAAGGTATGCCCAAAATGAAAAATACAGAAGCTTAAGGAAAACATAAACATATTATATATCATATATAAATATAGTTACATCTTAATGGCCACCTTTGAAGGTGTTAAAAGAATTTGGAACAATCATCGTTTCGGGAGGCATAAATTTACCATCCACGGAACCAGTATGTCCTTTAACCATTAGATGTAGATGTGTGTAAGTGTATCTTGAATCATTCTAATAAAAACAACCTAGTATATTGAAGATACTGGATTTGTTACAAAATAAATGAATGAAAATAGTTTATGGGGTTGGAGAAGAAAAATAAAACAAACGGACTCAAGTGAAGTCATTACCTTAAAATCGGGTAACTCTCTTTGGTTTGAGCTCCAAGGATTCCTTGGGAAGACTTCTGCGCAATGTGAGGCTTCAAGGAGTAAGAGAGGGATGTGGAGAGACAAAATGGGCAGCGGTTGGCCGATCCAAAGGCTTTGGTAGTGTGGGTAAGGAGGTAGAGGTGGGGGCCTTTTATAAGAGGAGAGGAGGGGCACTCTTGGAAAGTAAAGAAATGTTACTTTATTTGAAAATGATTTTCGGATTCAAAAGGTCCCAAATTGATATAATTCTAGGGTAAGGTGATAAGGGTTCGAAATCCACCCATACAATAGGTTTTGGACATGTGTAGGTCGTATATTTTACATTATATTTCCATTTTATTTAAATCCTTTATTAATGAGGTAATCGCTTCATCATCATGTTGTCATAAATAATTTAATAAATTTAATGTCTAAAAATTATAAAAAAAATATAATTATGTAGGAAATCTTTTTATATTTCTAATGAATATTTATAGTCTAAAATATCATCTATGTAGACAAAATTAAAAATGTTTTAATCAGGTGATACATTCTTGTTATATTTACTCTCTTTAAAAAAATAAAAAGATAACAAGTCGCTTTCCACAAAAGTGATTACATGGGGACCCCAAGTTTGGCACAAGGCATCCCATGGTCTGCCATGAGACAACCAGTAGCCTTAGGACATATGTTGTGGTCTTTTGTATTATTATGATATCATTTTATTATCTTTAACTACCTGATTACTCATTAATAAAGATAATTAAAGATAATTACCATCGTTACTATTCATAATGTCCAAAAATAAAAGAGTATTGATTACATAATTTGGACCTTATGATTCCAAATATGTAATCCATTTTACCAAATTCCAAACACAGAAATTGCAATTATTGATTTAAAAATAATTCCCGTTGTCAAAACCAATAGCGGGTTTTTTTGAAACAATATCTATGAAAAGTTTGACATTAGTTTATGCCCAATTACAAAATGAAATTAATGATAATGACCACCATTGGATTAAATGGTAAAAATATATTCTAATTTAACTTTAAAACCAATTAAAAAGATAATCTAATAATATAAATAAAGTATATTAAAAAGCAGTTTTGATGTAAAATGCAGTATATTTCATTATTCATTAAAAAAATGAACATTGTCAGAAAAATACCAAAAATTCAAACAAAGTAAATTTTGATGTCCCAATCATAAAGAATAAGTTTATTTTGACAAACATATCTTATAAAATTGTCAAAAGATATATTTAAAATGGTTTTGTCATCAAAAGGCAGTAAAACAATCTTTTAAGAATATTAGTGTATTCCATGCATAAGATTGTATTTATTTTCATTTTAAGCCTCTAAAACACTATCTTAATCATTAATATAAATAGATAATAATATCTATTATTCATTACTTACTTGGGATGTTACATTCTTTATCTATAGGAATGTCCTTTTGGGGGATCACCAGACCTTTTACTAACTGTTTTAGTTTTTATTAATCTCTAAAGACAAGGTAAAAATATATTTCATCCTTTATGGATCATGTGATTCTCTATATGTTTATTATAGCTCATCTACTGTGACTAAGTCTTCTTGAATACTCATCATTTAAAAAAAATATTTAGTGGTAGAAATTTATTAACGATTGAAATTCTACTAAAAAAGTAATTATATCTATTTATGTTCTTAATAAATATCATAAATAAATTCCTCATATTTATGATATGTAACATAAAACAAAAAAACCGTTGTATGTTTACTTTTCCTACTGGTAAACTAATTACTGTTTCTATGATCATAAGTTTATGGTCTTCTTGTTGTTAACTTTATCCTGATCATGTTTTCTATCCCTCTCTATCAGAAAATGGCACTTTTTTTCTCCTCCATATTCATGTTTTCATGGAATCCTAGTATCTGTTGTCTCGATTAACCATTTTACTTATCTTAATTTATTTTTAACTGATAGTTTTATTGACTCTTTTTCTGATGTGGGTCTTTCAATGAAGTTTATGAGCCAAATTTTAAAATTGCAAGGATGCAATTCCCAAAAGGGGGGAAGGATGTAACATCCTCAGTAAATAAAGAATAATATATTATCATATATATTAATATTTGTGAATTAAATTTTAATTTAAATTTAAAGGGGATTCTATGGTTGATGGCTTACCAGATACACAACAACAGGTTTCATTGAAATCTTACGTTCCACATTAATAATATAATATTATTATTTTAAATGGTACTTAACTCTAAGCCATTATATTGGTGGAAATTAATATAACTATCTAAAATATGGTTTTATATGTTTGTTAAATTTTTTTACATTTATCCAATAAAAGTTAGAGTCTTAAAATAAGAATGGAATTCGATTTTAATCATAAATAATCTAATATTTATTAAAGGGCTGATTTACTGCCTTTTGATGGTGAACCCTCTTTAAATATAGTTTTTGTTCTTTTTATATGTTATATTTGAAAACAATAAAATTCTTCTTTAGATTGTGGACAATAAAGCTTTCTTTGGGTAAAATTTTTGGTATTTTTTGATAAAATTTATTTTTTTTGATGAATAGTGAAAAATACTGTGTTTTAATTCAAAACTGTGTTTTAATATAATTTATTTAAATGGTTAGATTATCCTTTTTATTTTTTTTAAGTTTAATTATAATATATCTTTACCATTTAATCTAATTTTGGTCATTGGAATTAATTTCACTTTGAAATTCGATATAAACAAGTGTCAATCTTTTAATAGTTATTATTTAATAAAAACACGCTATTTGTTTTAACAACTAGAATTAATTTTAAATTAATTAATGCCACTTTTATGTTTTCAATTTGAAAAAACAGACATCATTTTTGAATTCAGAATATCAAATAAATCTTAGGCTAACTTTTTGGTATTTTTTCCGAAGAACATCAATTTTTGAGGAATAGTGAAACCCTTAGGAGTAGTTAAAAAGTGACTTTTACATTTAATGAAATTTTACCGCTTCTGTGAGTTTAATTTAAAAAACCTGAGAGACAAGGTTAATATCAAGAATTATAATTTGGTTCAATAAGATGAAAATAATTTTTGGTGAATAGTAACTTTTGACTATTATTTACCGCGGTTAAAGGTAAATAGGGTAACTCAAGGTAAAAATAATATTATAATAATACAATATTATCTTAATAGTTGTCATATCCTTATTGGATGAGTCATTTCCGACCATGGGCATCCTTGGGTCTATTTTGGGACCCCATGGAGCCACATGAGAGTGATAATGACTCTTTATATTAATTAATTTAAAGTAAAGAAAAACAAATGACACAAACAAATATATTTTATTAAATTAATTTTTACATGGGGTTATATAAGTTATATTTTAGACTATAAATATTAATTAGAAATATAAAACGATTTCATACATCACGGTATTTGGTTTATAATTTTTATACATCTAATAAATTAAATTATTTGTGACACAATAATGATTCAGGGTTTACCTCGTTAATAAATGATTTAAATAAATAAGATTATAATGATTAAAATATTATCCAAAACATTTCCAATTCTAATTTGATTATTTTATTTCTAATACTAGTCATCTTATCTTCGACATTAATGTGTTTTGGACCTTCTGAAACCGAAGATAAGTTTATAATAAAATAATAGTTTTACACTTTCCTAATGAGCCCCTCCTCTCCCTTATAAAAGGAGACCACTTATAACCAATTCTCCACACCTCTCAAGCCTTTTGGCTCATTCAAACTCTGATCATTTAAGCTACTTACATCTATATCCTCCACCTAGAAGCATTATGTTAGGTAGAAGGCACTTCAAGAAGACCTTTTGGTTTAAACCAAAGGGAGTTACCCTAATTAATGGTAACAGTTTCTCTTAAATTCATTTCTTTTAATTTTACTTCTCCAACCCCATGAACTATTTTTATTCCATTATTTAGTAACAACAACAGTATATTGAATATAATAGGATGTTTTTATGTTAATTATTTGGGCAAAACTTACAAACACTTTCATTTAATTGGTGAAAAACATAATGTTTCTATGGATGGAAAACTAACGTCTCACGAAACGATGATTTTTCGATTATCTCCTACCGCCTCTTATAGTGGACATTATGATGGCACTGTATTTATATATTGTGTATATTATGTTTATTTTTTCACTATTCTTCTTTATATTTCATTCAAAAACACACCAATATGCTTTCCAATATGTGTGACCACGATAATTTCATTTGAGGAAGTGCGGACTACCGCCCCCTCAAGGTGATATGATTCGTTCATGACATTCATGGAACATATAAATGATAGAGTTAATTAAATAATTTAAAACATATATCATATGATATTATACTGGAATTAAAATATACCTATGTATCATTATGTTTTAATCCATTAAAATAAAAAAAAATGAAAGTAGCGTTCATGCGTACGTACAGCTTAACGTCTCCATGAAAGGTGCATTTCATTTCTTATCTCAAAATGTTATGTACTATTATAAATAAATATATATAATATATATATAATATATATATATGAAATTTAAATCATTTATATCATTCTGAAGATAATGAACTATTGACCACATGGAAAAATTGTAATTATAACAAGTTCATTTTTGACTCAAGTTCCAAATATCAATAAAATATCAAATATGAAATCAAATAATTAACTAATTATTATAGAATGGTAATATGTGATATTAAAGGAATAATAAAATTGAAAATATTTCTTAATAAAGTATAAATTAACTTATGTTTATTATTCAGGAAGAACAAGGAACACACAAGACAATTTAGACTTGAGGTAAGAGGTTTCTAATCTCACTTTTAATTCCATGATATTTCCATTGTTCACCGCTTATTTGATGAATGTGGTGTGTGTACTTCCCATAATTATATTAATTGTGTAATATACATTAATTTTTGGATATTTACATCATCATTTTATGACCCATCTTTCATGGGATGTATGTTGCGTAAGTTACCAAATTGGTAAGGGAATTAAAATTTTCAATTTCCACTCATTTGGATTTATGAAAACATCATTTATTATTTTACTCCATGATTATGAGTGAAATCACTATTCATTTGATTATGTCATAATTTCCACTCCCTGTTCTAGGGATATACTTTTGATACAGATAATCATTCCATTAATAAATTCTCATGTCCGCGATATGAACTTGATACGAGTAATTTTAACTCTATCACCATTTGTCGAGTTAAATATCCAATTCATTGGTGCTGTTTTTACAAGAATATATGTGAATTTCCTATCATTAATTAACACTGAATATCCAATCATATTGATTGTGTTTATATTTTTCACACATAATTATGTCATTGATTTGTCCATAACCTAAGGATATTGTCTTTATAAGAGATTTAATCTCAATTTACATTCCATTGGGACTTCTTTGTTGTTATACACCAAATGACTTTTATATGGTGTATATAATGTACATTGAAATAGTATATCATGAATCCCATTATTCTCATGATATAATAATGTTTTGATTACCTCAATTATTTGTATTCATGTGTCTCTCTTTTAGTAGGGAACTCTAAGTAAAATATCATTTTAAATGTTTTAAAGATTTATTACTCTTAATATTCCTCATTAGTGACCATGTTTTAAAAATGGTTTTAATGTTTTATTTATATATACGTTAATGTTTTAAAGTTAACATTCCTTTTAAAAGTTTCAAAGTGGTATGGGACACTTTAATTCAAAAATCTATTTTTAAATGGATTCTTGACAAATTGTGTGAATTTTAAATGATTTCAAGAAAAAGGGTGATATTTCTCTCTAATAGTTTTGATGATTATTTTCATCTATGTAAATATACTTCATTGTTCTTGATTGAGGTTAATTTGCTACAATACAATATTCAATATTGTATTGAATGAGTTATGCTTGACTGTGGATGTTCTATTTCTATACCATTCATGGTTTGTGGATAATGTATTTACATTTCGTATGTTAGTTTTAATATGAATGTTTATGTTATGTTTCAAACTATTCATATGAGGCTTGTATTGGAATTAGTACTTGACTAGTGGAGCCCTCTATAATGCCTCAACGCATCAGTAGGTCTCATGATACAACTTGACGTGGAATTGGTTGTGGGCCTTTCCCAATTTGATATGTGGTTTTGGCCGAGGCCTTAATAATTTTAAGACATCTTGGACGAGGCCTAGACAAAATGTTTCAAAATGTCTGGAATTATAAATTTTTACATTATGAAAAAAATATTGATGGTTCCTACGGTCATTCGACTAGTAGAATACCCTATGATTATGTTTTATTATGGCATTATTTAATCAGTCCACATTCTTTCCATAAAAGTATTCATTTTTATTATTGGTAAAGGGATGTGGTTTCAATTATTCACCATGCTTAATATTTATTTTATCTTCCACTGTATCTGTTACCCTTAATGAGCATTTGAGCTCTCCCCTTTCTTATGTTTCATTTTACCAAGATATGAAGAAGTTAGTTATGAGTGACTTGTGGACATAATCTTGGAGGCTTGGATGTTACTAATAGAATAAATTAATGTTGTATTTCTTTTGAAGTTGTAAGTTGAAATTATGTATGAATATTGTTTCCAATAATACTAAACTGATCGGTCTTTTGAGACTTTATCTTTTATGATAATTCCAATGATACGTAATAATGCATTAACTCTGGGCTTTTTTGGTCGGGGCGGTACAGTCTAATGATTCAATGAGGCTTATTTCAGATAAGAGAAAAGTAACCATTCAATTAGTAGTAGTTGGTTCCTCCATGTTAGATTCAATAGTAGATATTAATTCCATTTTTAAATATTATATTATAGATTTTGTTGGTTGAGAAAATAAAGGGATCGAGTCTAGTGTACTATTTTGGTGGATTGTATAGAGAAGAAAATAATCTTGGTATGTTTCGATGCATGATATGTAGACGATAGTTCCATCATAGAAAAAGTTGTCTATGGTATGATGATTTTAACATTAACCCTTTTTTAATACTTGTTTGATTCAAGATTCTCCGAAACCCATGTTGTTAATTCATTGGCCCAAAACATGGGGTTGTATGTGGGTAAGAATCTATTACTCAGGAAATAATATTTGATGGATAATGGTTAACATAAATTTATTTTATCGATGAAAGGTATGTGGACTATTAATGGGAGAAACATTTAAATTAAGGATTTTTTCACTACAGATATAACCATATGATATAATCCATTGCAGGGATTGGTAAAATTATTTTTGTGTGGTCAGTAAAATTTTATAGAGCATTGATTTTTTGAAGCAGAGGGACAATGTGTGGAATTCATGGGTGAGAAGTGATATAATATGGGTAGTGGAATTTATATCCCTTGTCTTCCCAATTATTATTGTTTTCATTGGTAGCTCAAGTAGAAGAATTTAAAAATGTATTAGAAGAGTTATTAGTATTTTCTCGATGAGGGACCTAAAATACCCCTATTTTATAGTGTTTTTGGGATATAGCTACAACTAGGTTCATAGATAATATTGATGGGTCCTAAACAAATTAGTCCTAAGAATACCCAAAAGAAATTGTTTAATTTTTCTGATCTAATATTGAGGGGTTTCATACATCATATTGTATCTAAATAGGTTAAATAAGTGTTATTATCCATGATGTTGGATTGTATTATGAGGGTTTATGTAAACTAGTAGAAATTGAACTTAGTGAATATCATGAAATATAACTTCCACCAAAGGATTGAATAACTTTTTTACCAATGCAAGGGTGATAGTTGGACCTTAGTGATTGATTTAGAGTATGGTTATCACAATATCATGGTGATAGAAAATAATGTCATGAAAGATAAATTTAAGAGAATTTATATACACTTATACTTAAATGGAATGATATTTAGTGTCACAAAAGTAATAGATTCATTCACCAGGATTATGTAATCCGAATTCCCTATGTTCTTCAGCAAATTCTCTATTATTTTAATCAATGATATCATCATCTACTAGAAGTTAGTGGAGAGAAATATTTATAATATCATAGAAATCTTTTAGATCATTCGACACAACGAGCTCGACATAAATATATCGATGTTTATGTTCTATATGCCAGAGGTTCATTTCGTTGAGAATGTGGATTTAGATGAGGGTTATATAATTTATGATATCATGTTGGGAATGAATTTTTCATAATATGAGTATGATCTTTTATACGTAGTGTAGTTTCATCAATTGTTTTGTTACTGGGATTGATGAATAAAATATGTTTCAAAACAAAAATTTATGGTCCTCATAGAAATTCACATCATGAATCTAGTTTTCATTCTATAAATGTACCATTTTCCATACTGTTTATAAATTCATAGTATACCACCAATTAATATATCCCTTTGATATTTTTTTGCGGGAAATTTAAAACCTCTCTTATTATTTGTGATCCTTGATTTCCCAATGTTGATTATTGAAAAACCATTATGGGTAAATCTCCACCTCACCCTATTTATGTTAATTTATATTTTAGAGTTCATTACTTTTATGATATTATTGTTCAATGAGTGATTGGGTTGTGTTTTGTTTATAATATATTAGTATGAATTATTTTTATTCATGGCTTCCGTTTTTGGTTTCGATATTCATGTTATTTAATAATATCCATATTGTTCATGAAATTTTGAAAATGTCATATTAGAAATTATATACTTGTTCTATACATATTTATATCCTTTTTTGGAAATTTTATGAATTTTCCATCCATTAGGTATATAGAATGGTCACCCAAAGGATCATAATGATGTCTATTAACTGAAAATGATGGTTATTTAGATAGTTCATATTTGGTTTCTTTTTATATCATTTACAATTATATTAATCATTAAAATTATCATTTTCAAAAAATTTGGATGTCGATAACATTTCCAGTGTTATAGTTTACAAGAGTGTGAAATCATTGCTGTATGATTTCATTATATAAAACTGAATGAAATGGAAAATCACTAATATATATATATAATAAATTTTCTATGGAAAATCAGGAACTAATGATAGAATACCAATGATATATAATGATATAATGTAAATAAATCAATTCGTGATTATGTCATTTTGAATGTCGGGTGGTGGTAGAGTGTGTGGTTTTTTTGTTTCCTTGTGTGTATTGGTATATTGTGCAGTGATAACCATGACCATATTAGTTATCGGATTATACAAGATGAGATAACTTTTTTAATAAAGGTATATAACGCAGGTAGTTGTGATTTAGTGGGGATTTACATTTTTAGGATGTGCAGTGGAGGTGAAGTTTGGTTTTTGTTTCATAAATTGATTTTTATGTGTAGTAGTCGAGACATGTTCCTTTTCTGGTGATAATGCTTCAATAATGTGGTGATGTGGTGAAGTGGTTATGGTTGATGTGATATGGTTCAGTTGTTGGGTTGTGTGGCTATGTTCGTTACCCTGTTATCCATGGAATAAGTTTCAACATTGAAAATGAATTACCTTAATTTGGTATATTATTTATAATTTTATTTAATGGAAGTTTAAAAATGATGGTAAATTAATTTTGCAATTAATGAAGGAATTGGGTAATTTCACTATAGGGATTAATAAATTTTAGTTAGTAAAAACATGTTAAAATCTAAAAAATAGTTGAAATGTTTTTGGATGTTGAATTGTGTGGTTATCCATAGTGTTTCTTTGGTCTGTTGCACTTAGTGTTGGGTGGAGCTGTGATGGTTTTCATATGATGCATTGGTGGTGTCATATTGTATGCCATTGTAGTTGAAGTGATCCCATTGGTTTGATATTGTGTGTCATTCATCAAAAATTTATTTTATAATATTTCTATATTCTTCCCAATATACTTGGATCTCCATACTATAACACACTAATATCTAATGGTATGTCTCATACTAAATAAATTTATTCTCTTCGATAGCTTTTGTGGCATGAAAAAATGAGTATAAATGAACCAGGATCTATTACAAGGACACAATTGTAAAATACTTATTAAATTAGAGGGTATAAATGGGACTAAGATAAATATAAAAAATATATGGTCTATAAAAATATTGAATAAATTTTTTGGTAAAATATTTATTTGAAAAGACACTAAAAATTTAAAATAAGTTTTAAAAAAACCATTTTTATAAGAACAATATATTTTTCTCGTAATAATTTTAATTATTCAATTTTAATGAATTATTTAAATTACATTTATATAATATATAGTCATTAATGATTTTCTATAATTCATAAATTCTTTTTTTACCCATCGGATAAGAATAAATCTATATCTATTAAAAACATTTATTTAAAAATTTTGTTTTTTCAGATTTGGAAAAAAAAATTAAAATTAATTTCGTTCACATATAGTCATAGAATTTTTTAAAAAAATTAAATATTATGAAAAATGAAGATGACATTTTGTAGTTGGGTCCCTTTTGTTTTCGGTAAAAAAGTATAGTAACCATAGTAATATTTATCACCTCGAGAAATGAAAAAGTAGGTTGATTTTGGTCAAAAGTAAGTTATCTGTCCATAATTACAAATCCTATTTTTATAGGATAAATCATATTTTACCCTTATCCCCTTATTAAAAAATCTAACCCTTTTTAAGATAATCTTTTAAAAATGACTAATATATAGTTCAATTCATCAATAGTTGCAAAACATTACTCTCATTGTTTTCAATATCATTAATCTATCAACATTGGGAAAAATATAGATATTAAATAAAAAATACTATTCTAAGATTACTGAAATTTTTTTTACTTATAAATTTTTGGTTTATTTTTTTTCAATCTATATAATTACCTTAAATTTCAGTGAGATTGTAATATATTTTTTGTTTAATTAATAGGAAAGTAAATTAAGTTGTTAAATAAATGTTATGTTTGATATAATTTGAATAATTTAATGTTTTAAATGATTATGGTAGATATATAAAACATATTATAGAGGTGGGATATAATTATACTCACTTTAAAAAAAATTGATGTAGAATTTGTATTCAACAAAAATAAATTATATCAAAATTTACATTATTGAAAATATTCAAATTTATTAAATTGTAACATTATTTAAATAAGAAAAAATATTATTTTTGGAAATGTGATTATATTTTAGTTTATAAAGGAATATATTTATGAGTAATTTATCTATTTATATTTACATTATTAAACCTTAATGATCAAAACAAGGGTTACTACAATAAAGGTAAAAAAATTAACAAAGGGGATAATCAAAATTATTTGGTTTTATATAGAACCAAGAGCTGTCCAAATACTATTAGTTCATTTTATATAACAATATAAAGCCTATATATTAATCCAAATCCATTAGGAATCATTTCACATGATAAAAGTTTTTTATAATTTAATATTTTACAAAATTCCAATAGTTCCCCTCACCTAAGTTATAAATGGGATCCTATTTTCTCACCTCTTCACACAACATTGTGAAATGCATTTCAAACAGTTCCTATAAATTTATATTATAAACATAAAAATCCATGTTATGTAGTTTTTTTCTTCCTAAAATACTTATCAGATGTCCCTGAAATAAGATCTAAAGAAGTTCTATTGAAGAATAGTTAACTATCTCACTAGACCTCTTTGAATTTTCCCTCTATCTGGCTTTTCTAAATATCAGTAAGATATCCTAAAATAATAAATTCAGTATCCTAAATATAATGAAATGTAATTATGATTATGAAACCAACATTACCTAACCTCATTCCTATCAAATTAAAAGTTAATTTATAACTTGTCTATATGTATAGTATACCGCCACCATGTAGTGATAAAAATCATTTTAAAATTGAATATTTAGGGAATAGAATTGTGATAGTATTGAATATTATACATGATATTTATATTATAATTAAAATTATGTAGATTATTTAACATTAGTCAAATTATAATTTCCAAAACTTCGTAACCAAAACATATATAAAAAAGTAGTTGTTGTTACCAAAAACTATGATTTTCAAAAAATAATTAATAATAAATTTGTGATAAAATTTTAAAAGTATTCTATAACCGGTATTATATATATATGTATTGTATTATAATTGATGTATGATGAATATATATTTATCATGTAACTGTTTATAACATATACGATACATGGAGAATCATATGTATTTTTTTAATTTATAATCTCATAATTATTCACGCCAGTTCATGTTTAGGTTTCCACTAGGGAATAATTCTCTTTCATATCCATTCTTCCTATATTTATGAAAAAATATGTTTAATATTATCCTATTAATTTTTAGCATCATTTTTTCACACCTAACTAATTCATCCAATTTAGAGGGTGTAGAAAAATAAAATTATTTTCCTACTAAAGCACCATGGATGACCTGGGTCATCTCACATGAGGAGCTTCCCAATTTATTCAACAATGTAATCTAAATCAACCTAAAATTTCTAATTTTGGTTTGACTATTTTTTGAGACAAGTGGAACATATTTTTGGTTTTTGAATTTTTAAAACAATGACATGATATGTCACGACCCCCACCACATGAAGTGTACCCCTCCCCGGACGATAATGTTAGAAGGGAGATAATGACCCCTGAGTCTCTCCTATAGTAGACCGTGAGTTAGAAACTAGCACCGAGGGTATAGTAAATACACAAATGTGAGGCATTACCCTCTATAGAACAATTGAATAACAGAGAGATAAGATAGACACCAACTAACTCCATCTAAGAACTAAAATATAAACTAAAACCCATGTGAACATATGTAATTTCATGATAAAGTACTACAACTAGAAGGGGAAAACCGTAAGTACCCAAATGAAAGTAAAACAACAGCAACCACAAGCCTGAACAACTCCAACAACCACGAGCTATTAGTAACCTTCCTGATCTCCAACCTGATCCAAGTGACCAGAAAAACTATTTGTATTTACATAGGGTGAGTATAAAAGTATACTCAATAGGATCCTCCCCGAAGCCTCTCATGCAAAAGTAATTAAAGCATGCTAAAGCATAGTGAACAACAAGTGAAAATAATTCGTCACTTAAACAGGTATACTACGATCCCAGCCTCACCATGGATACTCTCACCAAGTAACACATATAGGAATATATTATATAATAAATAATATAAAGGGAACCCTTCTACTAATTACCCATTGGTTTGACATTTTTCCCCAACGTCGTACACCCTGAGCACCTCTATCTAAAAAGGCTTGCTCGTAGACTCCTAGGCGAAGCACCAGAATATGAACCTCGTGCAAAAAAACCTCCACGTCCACAGACCAAATTAACCAGGTTGTTTCCATGAGCCACCAATGATCACATAACATGTATCATATGTCGGGTATTATAACTCAAGCCGTTAGAGCTCATACACCATGTAAGTATCCTCAAGGCATCACAACCTATACACGTTACACCAATAGTAGTCCATAGGATACTATATCCAGAATATATGTTTTCCAATAAAAACAAGCCATCAAAACCCTCTACACACATATATGGGGAAAACTAACCAATGTTCCTGCCATCACAAGTCACTTCCAAGAGAAGAGAACGAGGCCAAAGGGGGTAGTGATCCATCCATCCTCCCACCGAAATGTTGGGGAAAACACCCCCCATGGCTCAAAATCACCGAGGTGTTAGTTTCCCATACAGACAGGGTGGAGTAGCATATAGAAGCACAAATAGTACAGGATATGCTTTATTCATATTATTCATGAAATTTTTAAATGTCATATTAGAAATTATATACTTGTTCTATACATATTTATGTCTATTTTTGGAAATTGTATGAATTTTTCTTCTAGAAGGTATATCGAATGGTCACCTAAAGGAACATAATGATGTCTATTAACTCAAAATTATAGGTATTTAGATAAGCCCCATTTGGTTTTTTATATCATTTACAAATATATTAAACAATAATATTATCATTTTCAAAAAATTTGGTTTTCGATAACATTTCCAGTGTTATATTTTTTGAGAGTGTGAAATCATTACTGTATGATTTCTTTATATCAACCTGAATGATATGGAAAATCACTAATATATATATATAATAAATTTTCTATGGAAAATCAGGAACTAATTTTAGAAGACCAATGATATATAATAATATAATGTAAATAAACCCATTTTTGAATCTAACATTTTAAATGTTGTGTGGTGGTAGAGTGTGTGGTTATTTTGTTTCCATGTGTGTTTTGGTATGTTTTTAAGTGATAACCATGACCATATTAGTTATGGGATTGTACAATATGTGATAAATTTTTTATAAAGGTAAAAAATGCATGTAGTTGTGATTTAGTGGGGATTTACATTTTTTAGGATGTGCGGCGGAGGCGATGTTTTTTTCTTCCATACATTGATTTTTATGTGTAGTAGTCGATACATGTTACTTTTATAGTGAGAATGATTGAATAATGTGGTTATATGGTTATGTGGTTATGGTTGATGTGATATTGTTCAGTTTGTTGGGTTGTGTGGATGTGTTAGTTACCTTGTTATCCATGGAATAAGTTTTAACATTGAAAATGAATTACCATCATTTGGTATATTATTTATAATTTGATTTAATGTATTTTTAAAAATTAATGTAAATTAATTTTACAATTAATGACAGGATTGTGTTATTTCACTGTAGGGATTAGTAAATTTTAGTTTGTGAAAACATGTTAAAATCTAAAAAATAGTGGAAATGTTTTTGAATGTTGAATTGTGTTGTTATCCAGAGTGTTTATTAGGTCTTTTGCACTTAGTGGTGGATAAAGCTATTATGGTTGTTATATGATGCAATGCTGGTGTCATATTGTATTCCATTGTAGTTGAAGTGAACCCATAGGTTTGATATTGTGTTTCATCCATCAAACATTGATTTTATATTATTTCTATACTCTTCCCAATAAAGTTGTATCACCTTACTATAACACACTAATATCTTATGGTATGTATCATTTTAAATAAATTTATTCTCTTCGATAGCATTTGTGGCATGAAATAATGAGTTCAAACAAACCATGATCTATTACAGTGATTTCATTTTAAAATAGATATTAAATTAGAGGGTATAAATGGGGATAACAAAATTTTAAAAAATATATGGTCTATAAAAATATTGAATAAATTTGATGGTAAAAAAATTATTTGAAAACACACTATAAATTTTAAAAGATGTTTTCTAAAAATAAAATTTTTATAAGAACAACATATTTAACTCATAATAATTTTAATTATTCAATATTAATGAATTATTTTAATAAAATTTATATAATATATAGTCATTAATTATTTTTTAGCATTCATAAATTATTTTATTATCCATCAGATAAGAATATATCCATGTTTATTAAAAAACAACATTTAATTTTTTCTTCATATTTAGAAAATTTTATTAAAATTAATTTCATTCACATATAGTTATTGAATTTTTTTAAAAAATAAATATTATTAATAAGAATGATGTCATTTTGTAGTTGGGTCTCTTTTGTTTTTGATTAAAAAGTATAATAACCATTGCAATATTTATCACCTTGTTAAATTAAAAATGAGGTAAATTTTGGTCAAAAGTACGTTATATATCCGTAATTACTAATCCTATTGTAATTGGATGAATCAAATTTTACCCTTTTCACCTTAGTAAAAAATCTAACCCTTCTTAGGGAATCATTAAAAAACTAAATTATATATAGTTCAATTCATCAATAGTTACAAAATATTACTTTCATTTATTTTAATATCATTAATCTATCAACATAGGGAAAAAATATAGATATTAAAAAAATCTATTCAAAGATTAAAAAAATTATTTTAATTATAAATTTTTTTTTTATTTATTTCAATCTATATAGTTACTTTAAATTCCTTTGAAATTCTAATAAATGTTTTTTTTAATTAATGGGAAAATAAATTTAGTTGTTAAATAAATATTATGTAGGATATAATTTTGAATAATTTAATGTTTAAAATGACTATGGTAGATATATAAAATAAATTATAGAGGTGGGATATAATTATATTCAATTTATAGAAATTTCATATTTAATTTGTATTAAAAAAACAAATTGTGTCAAAATTTACATTATTGAAAATATAGATAATTTTTACATTGTAACATTATTTAAATATGAAAAAATATTATTTTTGAAAATGTGATTATAATATAGTTTATAATGGAATAAATTTATGAGTAATTTAACTATTTATGTTTACATTATTAGACCTTGGTGAAAAAAATCTGGGTTACTACAGTAAAGGTAAAAAAATTAGCATAAGGGATTGTCAAAATTATTGTGTTTAATATGGAACCAAGAGCTGTCTAAATACTATTAGTTCATTTTATATATCAATATAATACCTATATTTTAATCCACATCCATTAGGAATCAATTCACATGATAAATATTTTTATAATTTAATCTTTTATGAAATTCCAACAGTTCCCCTCACATCAAATATAAATGGGAACCGCGTTAATCGCTTCTTCACACAGCATTGAGAAATATATTTCAAATAGTTCATATCAATTTATATTATAAATATAAAAATCCATGTTATATAGTATTTTCTCCCAAAAATACTAATCCTATTCCCCTGAAATAAGATCTAAATAAGGTCTCTTGAAGAATAGGTAAGTATCTCACCCGACATCTTTGAATTTTTCGTATATCTATCTCTTCTAAATATCCGGAAGATATCATAAAATAATAAATTCAGTATCCTAAATATACTGAAATGTTATTATGATTATGAAACAAAAATTACCTAACCTCATTCCGATCAAATTAAAAATTAATTTATAACTTGTCCACATGTATAGTATACTGTCACCATGTAGTGATACAAATCATTTTAAAATTGAATATTTAGGGAATATAATTTTCATGGTATTGAATATTATATATGATATTTATGTAATAATTAATATTATGTATATTATTTAACATTAGTCAAATTAAACTTTCAAAAACTACATAACCTTAACATATATTAAAAAGTAATCTAATGTGGAATTGCTCATGGTTAATTATTGTTTAAATATTTAATTAACATAAACTGAAACTGATAAAAATGGAATGAATTAATCTAATAAATCTCTATAAATGGGTGTGTTCTTATAGTAAACCTAGTCTTAGACACAACTGTGTCTATCGTCTCTCAGACTCTGAGCTACAACTTCTATGACTAGGTATCCAATAAGTACACAACCATTTAAAAAGATTTTTTAGATTACATCATTCCCTTTTTATCATTACCACTTTATGTTAATTACTTATTTAAACAATAATTTACCATGAACAATTCCACATTAAATTTCATTAGCATCACACCCAAATTCAATCGTTCCTTCAAAATATCAACCTCATCATTATGTTCTGGCAACCTCTTACCCCATGGGTTAACACTATTTATTCAATTATTCATTACAGAATTACATTTCCACATTCCCATGAATTCTAGAAAAACATTCTATGCTAATAAATACAAGGGGGCTCAACACGGTGAGGGGATGGATGGGTGACTACCCATTTGGCCTCACACTCTTCTCTTGGTATTTACTTGTACTGGAAGTCACATTGATTAGTTTTCCTCATATATGTGTGTAGAGGGATGTGATGGCTTGTGGTTATTCAAACACACATATTTTGGATATAGTATCCTATAGACTACTATAGGTGTAACGTGTATAGGCTATTATTGATTGAGAATACTTACTCGGTGTATGTGATGTAACGACATGAGGTATAATACCTGACGTATGATACACGTTATGCGAGCTGTGGTGGATCTTGAAAACTACCTGGTTACATTTGTGTGTGGACATGGTGGTTTTTTTGCATGAGGTTCATATTGTGGTGCTTCTCACATGTGTTTGGTAGAAAAGAATGTTTTTCTAGAATTCCTGGGATTGTGGAAATGTAATTTGGTAATGAATAATTGAATAAATAGTGTCAACCCATGGGGTTGGAGGTTGTTAGAACATAATGATGAGGTTGTAATATTGAAGGAACAATTGACTTTGGGTGTGATAATAATGAAATTTAATGCGGAATTGTTCATATTTAATTAATTTATATAGAATTAATTAAATTAAAGTGGAACTGATAAAAAGCGAATGAATTAATCTAATAAAGCTCTTTAAATGGTTTTGTGCTTATAGGATACCTAGTCTTAGAAGTAATAGCCTAGAGTCAGACAGAATTTACCTGCAGCTGTGTCTAAGACAAGGTTATGCCCATAGTGTGGTTGTGACATATAGTATATCCTGTAATTTTTGTGTTTCTATACATTACTCCACCATTTCAGTAAGGGAAACTGACTGCCCATGGATTCTGAGCCCTGGGGGGTGTTTTCCCCAACATTCCGGTGGGAGGATGAATGGTTGACTACCCCTTTGGCCCTACTCTCTTCTCTTGGTAGTAACTTTTTCTGGTATGAACATTGGTTATTTTTTCCCATATATGTGTGTAGAGGGCTGCGATGGCTTGTGATTATTCATACACAAATATTATGGATATAGTATCTTGTGGACTACTATAGTTGTAATATGTATAGGTTGTGATGGCATGAGAATCCTTACTCGGTGTATGTGCTGTAATGTATTGAGGTATAATACCCGACATATGATACACATTATGTGAGCTAAGGTGGATCCCGAACAATACCAAGTTACTTTGGTGTGTAGATGTGGTGGTTTTGTTGCACGAGGTGCATATTTTGGTGCCTTCCCCAGGTGTCTGTGGGAATGAATTTTTGGAGAGTGATGCTCCGGACGTGTGACATTTGGGAAAAGTGGAAAACCAATGGGGAAGTAGTAGCTGGGTACCCTTGATATTCTTTATTATATGATATATTCTTGTATGCGTTACTTGGTGAGAGTATCCATGATCAGGCTGGGAACTTAATATACCTATTTAGTTGATGAGTTAGTTTCAATTGTGGTTCACTGTGCTTTAGCATGCTTTCTTTACTTTTTCATGAGAGGATTAGGGGAGTATCCTATTGAGTATACTATTATACTCACCCTATGTATATACAAACTATTTTTCAGGTCACATGGAGCAGGTTAGAGATCAGGCTGGTTACAACTAGCTTGTGGTTGGAGGAGCTGTTCATACTTGTGGTTGCGGCTATTTTACTTTCTTTTTGGTACTTGCGGTTCTCCCCATCAAGTTGTAGTACTTTTTCATGACATTACATATGTTCACATGGGGTTTCTTTTATATTTCAGTTTTGATATGGAGTTGGTTGGTGTCTATCTTATCTCTCTCTTCCGCATGTGTTCTCTTAGAGGGTAATGCCTCCCATTTGTGTGTTTACTATACCCATGGTGCTAGTTGCCAACCCAGGGCCTACTGGAGGTGGGAATCGGGGGTCATTATCCCCCTTCTCACATTTCCAGCTCCAGAGGGGTACACATTGTAGGGAGGGGGTCATGACCTAAGAAAATTGAATTTTAACTAATATTGAACTGAAAACTGAATGAGTTAATGAATAAAGAACATGGTTTTAGTTATGGTTTTTTGTTCAATAATTATTGTAATTTTCCTGTTCAATTTTAGTTTAACAATCCAATCAATAAATATCATATTTAGTTACTATTTTTATTGATATTGTGGAATCTTTGAAAGACTAGTTAATTTTAATTCCACCTCTTCTTGTTATCATGGTTGACGACACACATTGGTTGACGATGTGATATCATCATGGAACCTTCTCAATCAAATCTATTTCATCCACTGAGTTTCTCAACCATATTAAGGTAATAGTTATCTAATTAAGTGAGGGAAATGAGTTATTATAATAATATATAAATATATTATTTTTCATTTCATTGAGGTGGCAGTCACAATATCAAGTAAATTACTCTTTCACATTCATGATACTAAAATCATTGTAAAACCTAAAATAAATTTCATTAATTACACTAGAACACCTTCACCCCCTAAGAAATGTCTCAGGGTCATCCACTTGTTTTTTAGCATAAGATATCACATTGGTGGAAATATTGAAGGTAAGAAGAAGTAATAAAATATAATATAACACAAATAATAATGTGAGTATCAATTAAAAGAAGAGTTATGAATGAATGGAAGAATAAATTTAAATAAAACGAATTCAGATTAGGGGGAATGATATAAAATAAAATACAATATAAGTATAATAAAAGTATAATGTAAATAAATAAAATGAATGATTTTAAAAATAATTATAATAATAATAAGATAATGAAAAATTAGTAGAATAATTTTGGAAAAACAGAAAAAATGAGGATGATAAAAATTCATGCCTTATTTATTCAAAAATAAATATAATTTAAAAAAAATTTAATAAATAAATAATAATGGAAATTTAAAAGAAAATGAAGAAGAATAAGAATGGGGATAAGTATCCTAGGACCTATATTGTATATATTCACCATCACCAGTCATTGTAAAATGATCTCTGTGTGATGTGGCATTAACTCATTTATATCTAACGAGGGGGAGAGATCCTTGGCCCCTTCAATGATGTGGAGATATTTAGGGATATTAATCTCTCCAAGGACTTAGGGGTGTCATAATTCAGAAACCCATGGATATCAGGATAACCAATGATCCATGCGAAATAAATCCATGGGGGGAGCTCGATAAGGATACTCAATCACACTTGGATTCGAGACATCGCGGCCTTAGTGGATGATTTTTTTGCATGCACTAGGGTAGATATGTGTTTATTGATTGAGGAATTGTTGGTCTATGTGGTGGATCGTTGCTATAGATTTGGTTATCAGGAAGAGTAGAATTCATATGAGATGTCTGGGGTAAGAGAAAGAAGGCTGGGAGGTGGATTATAGAGGGGCTTGAAGGCATGGGTTTCCTACATTAAATTGATGTGCACAGAAAAAATACATTTGAGGCTGAATGTGGGGTCCTCATATTAGGGAACCCTGGAATGTTCTGGATGATGGTTGTTTCCACCATGGACCCCCATGTCATCTTGAGATGCCTCTCCTATATCTATTTTGTCATGACCACCACATGAATGAGCTCGCATGAGCTATGGAAAACATATGTTGCTTGTGGATTCGATCACCACATGCCCCATACATGGGAGTGATAACCCCAATGTTGTTATTCCACTAAGAATTTCCTTATAATGGACCACATATCTTACTCACCCTCTATGTATTTCTTAATAGTAATGTGTCTTTTTTAGTTGGAGGATAGGCCACGTGGATAATTGTTTTAATAAAATCCGGAAAAATAATTATAAAATAGTTCAATATATTCCAATAATTTAAATAAATACCAATGATCCATGTATAAAATTTAAAATGTGAATATTTATCAACCTTTTTTCCAATTAAAACCATATTTATCCCACAACCAAAATAACCAATTATTTGTTAACAAAATGAAAAACATGGAATAATATATTGTAAAATAATTAAAAACTATTAATCATTAATAAACATATGAAAAATATTTGTCTCTATCAAATACCCCCATATTTAAACCATTATTTGGAAGAATAAAGAAATATATATATGTAACCAAAGAGGGAATCAATATTTTCCATATTCAAATTTCAATGTAAATAAATAACAAAATTATCTAATTTTAATCAAAATATTAAAATTCCACATAGAATAACAATTTATCATCTAATGATTCAAGAAAAAAATAAAAAAATGAATTTTACATTTTGTAATTTGAAAAAATGAGGAGTATTTTCCTTTAATTAATTCATAATACTCAATATATCATTATTAAACATTCCAACTCATAACCTTCCTCACTTTTAATTTTTTTCTCCCATTAATGAAGATTAAAATCCTCAAAAGTTAAGATTGTATCATGATAACATAATCCTTATACATAGGAGTAAAAAGGATCAAATTCCTCTAATTCTTGAAGACTAACAACACAAGAAAATCAGGAGGCCATTCATTTAAGGATCAAATGACTCTGAGGCTTTTGTTTAGTATTAATTGATGTTCAAATTTTGAGTCTTAAGGAATAATTTTAGCTCTCAAATTATAAATAATGATATCAAAATTTAAAAGGATAATGAAATTATCCGCTAAATTTGTTTACAACACCCAACTTCTCCAAAACACAATGTAATGATATTGATCAAATTAATTATAGTGAATTTTTAGTGAATCCTATTGGAATGTTTTATACTTTTATACCCCTTTTTCCCTTTTTTAATATAGAATTTTTCATTTATTACATTCTAAAATTTTATTACATTAATATAAGTAACATCCACCACATAAACACAAATGATAAAAATCATAGGTTTAATAATGGTGAAATTTGGTTTTCCCAAATCACAACCCATTTTTATAAATTTTTGATTTTTTTTCATTTTTTTATCAAGAGGGTAAAAATAATAAAGTATAATGATTGAATTGAGATCCATAATTTATTCCCACAATAATCACCCCCAAAACATCTTCCATTTAATATAAATAATCTCATCCCCCAATATTCTCTTCGCCCCTATACTTCAACATAAAAATATCATGAAATTGCTATGATAATGGTTGAAATAAAATAAGATGGATTGAAACATGTATCATCCATATAATGGTAATTAATTACTCATGTGGGATAAATATGGATTGTTTAAAGGGTGATACTTTTAGTATAATCAATTTTAAAAGATTAATATCTCATTTTAAATTTATTTTTGTACTATTATAGATTATAAATGTTCAAAATAATATTTTGGTAGGTGACATTTCTTATATCACTAAAAATGATCAATAAAAAATATGAATTTCATGTTCAAGAAATCCACGTGGAAATGATACATATGAATCATTATAATCACTCATGGAATGATAAATAGTAAACAATCATTTCACATGATTATCAGAAAATCAAATCATTAATAAATTATTTGGAAATTATATTTGCATGAATCAATCAATTCCATTGAATCATGAGTCCTTTTTTAAATATCCATTATTTACATTAATCATCCAATTTTTAATTTTAATAATTAATTATTATTAAAATTAAAATATAAATCATCGAATCACATGATTCCTAAGAAACCCATGTATCATAGAATGTTCTTGTTAAGAGAAAATCCATACATAGACATGATATTTTTCTATAATCCTCTTTAATTGTTTTTCAAAAAATGTTGGGAGTTTAAGTGATAATCCTAAAAGTGAAATCATTTATTAAATAATTCTTTTTTACTATAAAAATATTATTGAGGTTTTCAACTTTCTTCATAATCTTTTAAAATAATATTACACAAATAATTTCAATAATTATTTAATTTTAAATTAATAAGATACGATGAAGAGTGGGGCATGTTAGAATAAACCATATGAAATTAAATTGAAATCTAAATTCTATGAACAAAATTAGAAATGGATAAGTATTGGTACGGTCCCCCGGGTGGCCCGTGAATTTCTACTACCTCAATAGGGAATTTCCAAATATTATACAATGTATAATAATAGATTAATATTCTTTTATTTTAACCACAAAATGTGTCTTATCCCAGCTTGTGCAAGATCTTTATTGGTGATGAATAACCCATGGATAGATTATACCTGGTAAACCCCTTCAAAATTAGGTATATAATTCATGGTTGTGGTAATATTAAGTATGAATCGTCTTATTTTTTGGTTGCTACTTGTGCAACATTCTCTTTCTCATCTATTGTGTGCTTTACTTATGCCACATGAATTGAATGATCAGTGGCAGAATAAGTAATTAGTTTAATTAAATGAAATATTAATTATAATTTTTGAAAATTAATTTATCCTTTCCAATATTTGAATCCACTTTTTTGGTTTCCTCATGTTCAATAAGATAGATTTTCTCATGGGATACGTCAAATGCATGTTTGTTAAAATAGGGATTCTCTATAAGTCCCCCAATAACTAAATGTTTATTTTCATCATTATCCATTAAGGAATGTAAAAATTTAGAAAAATTTAAAAAATAAAAACAATAATGAAAGGAACTAAATTTGGATTAAAAAATCAAAAAATATTCAGTTTAAATAATTTTAATGTCCCTGAGTTTTTTTCAGTTCAATAATTACCAATGTGTTATGTTACTCTTGAAGTTAGATCTCAGCGGATGGAGGAAGGTAGTCAGGATCATCTATCCATTGTTCAAATTAGATAACTATTGTGGATTCCTCCTCTTATATGTATAAAGTTACATGAAATGGTATTGTATCTTCTACATTGTAGGTATCTAGTAGAAAAATCATTCTTCATATTTATTTCAGAATTTATTCAGATCTTATTGATCTACCATATATAGCTCACCAAGCATGTTTTAATCATTATGAATCCACTCTATCTAATCATGGCCTTATTGGATTTTTATTTCTAGTGGTTTGGCTGTGGATACTCCTAAAGAAAGTCCTCAAATTATTTTATCTCATAATTATAATTGGGTATCTGATGTGTAACATCATTCTTGGACTTCAGGCTTTTATAATTAGTTATTATTTCTTCAACCATATCTTTATGTTTTATAAATGAAATTAAAGTGTTATTAAAATTAATCACAAGCTTATCCAAGTCAGTGAGTTAGTCGATCTTTTGTTGGAGACCACCTCTTCAGCATTTGAAATTACTCGTTCTTTCACTTGAGATTAGTTTTTCCATGAATTTTATAGTATTTTTTGAAAAAAACATGTATTTTTAATATTAGATAAATAAAATATATCTAAAATGTTAAAATTTTAAATTTTATATAAATACTTTATTGGTTCCCTAGAAATGTCTTCATTTTTGACACACAACTATTGTAGTGTGTATAAAAATATTTTTTTGTGACTGTAGCACAGCTGCTGACCGTGGCCATGTAACTAGACAAGCTTTTCAATATTTCCACATAATTTATATAAATCACCATTTCAAATTATATTAATTATTTGTTATTTTATGATAAAATGATAAATAATTTTTAGTTTATTATATTTTAAACTATAAAAATATGAAAGGTAATTTATAGTAAAATGCAATTATAAATAGAAAAAGTTATCAATGAAAGAACAAGGTTTTGGGTTTAATCATTATTATCCTTTTTGGCATATTTTAGTGTGATTATTGCATCATGAAATATCATATTGAATTACTAATTTTTTAATTTTGAAAATGTAGAATCATTAAATGATTAAACAATCATAATTCCACACCCTCAAGAAATCAAGGATAATGTATTGTCCCCAACTAGGCTCCATGTGATGGTTCCCCGAGAAAGTTTTCCACATGACCTAAAGGATACCTCCACATACATTTGTGGTAGCTGAATAGTATTGAGGGTATTGTAAGTCAGTAATGGGGATACTATACCATAATTTATCATAGTAAAACAATAGTGGAAATAAACAAACAAACCCTGAAGAAAATATAACTAGAACAATTCTCATGTCACAAGATAAGAAAATAGAAAATACAATAGTAAACTGAAATAGAAAACATGGTATTCTAATATAAGTGAAATGTGTCCATAAGTAACCTAATATAAAGACAATATGATAATCAAGCGCCTCCGGAACCATGTCTGCCCCCTCTTCAATGATCCCTCCCCAATCAGCAACTTATCCCATCGATATTTCCCTTATCCAGTCCTGTAACGATTTAATCTCTTCAGGTACCAATTATGAATCCCAAATATGTTGTGAGAATAACTCAGTAGGCCACTACTAATGGTATCTAAAATAATATGAGTAAAAATATCATTCATGAAGTTCTATAATGAATTAAGAATAATGGATAAATAAATATTTATTTTATTATCATTTATTCTTAACAAGCTACATTAACTATCGTGTTCCCAAGGATACCCTTACATAAATACTAAATTCATCATGTACAAGAGCCCAATGTGTTCGATGTGTAATATCATATTTTAATACATGATTTCATCTAATGTTAGATGCATTAAAATGGGTTATGATATCTCAGTACCTGATTCGAATCATGTTGGAGTTAAAATATTCTCGTGTGAGGCCATAGCATAGAGTTTCATTATTTCCATTCATTAATTTTACATTTCTAAAACACATTTTTAAAGGTAATAATATCAAAAATAGATGTAAGATGACTATGTTACCATTCTTACACCTCAAAATAATGACCATGTTCCCATTATCTTTACTCATGCGTATAATGAACATGTTACCATGAATACATCTCAATTTAAAATGAAGATGTTCCCAAAATATTTACTCATAAGTATTAGGACTATTTTACCATTTGTACTTATCAATTTAGAATAACTATATTCCCATTCATTATCATATATTTATTTTACCAATTAATTATCCACCCCAATCCCATTAAAAATATAATAAATTAGGAAAAAACATCCATTCTAATATTTAACTCAATAATTAACTAAGTTATTCAAACCATTAATTAATTCATAAATTAATTAATCAATTTAACTATTCATATCCCATAATTAATTATGTTTAATTTATTATCTCATTTTAATATCAAGTTTCCCTAATTATTCAAACAATTATTTATCTTAATCACATTATAAAAGGCAAATAATTAATCCCTAATTAATTATCTCATCACAACCATTAAAAAATCTCCTAATTAATCCCCTGATTAATTATCCAGACAATAACCCCATCCTCTTATAATAATTCCCCAAATTAACTATCTAATTGGGAATCCCCTTAGTCTCATGATAAATCTGCATATTCATCCCCAATTTCAACAACAACACCATAAATAAATTGGTCAATATAATTAACTCTATCGATGAATATCAGTTACTAAAGGATGTTATCAATTCTAAAAATTTTCATATACATATCTAATCCACATATATGGGAATTAGATTTAGACCACCTACCACAATTCATTGATGGATGTTTTTCAATGGAAATTCCCAAACACCGAAAAACACCATGACATTAATAAAAGTTATGGATCTAAATAACTAAACCCAAATCTAGATAAAATACATCACAATATCCTAAATCTATATTTAGATATTGAATACTAGATATAGATATCATCACATAGGATTATATCCAGAGGAAAAGAAGTAATCTTCTATGAAAATATCAAGGAATGATAGAAGAAAGAATCAAAGAAGCTTCTGGATGAAATCCACTACTATGGATAAGAAAAGATCTTCAATTTGGTCTTTTAATATTGAAGATAAAAGTTCCTAAGGACACGTAATCCCACCAGGTTGATGGTAGAACCATCCTCTTACTTGGAAATGTTAAAATCCCGATTTATTACTGTATAGAAGGTTAAAGAGAACATTAAAAGTTGAGAATGATTGAGATCCACACTAATATGATCCCATTTCTAGTCCACATATGGTTTAGTTTTATGGTGATTCAAACTGTGTACTAACCATTCATTATACACTACTTCAAGGGGAACATCAAATGACTACCTCACAATGCCTCTCAAACCAGGCATTAACTATGGTAAAGATATTTCCTAAAAATACTAGATAGCACACAACTTCTCTTAGGAAGCCTCATGGTTTGTACAAACTATGTGCCAACTATTCACATACTCTTTTCATGGATATTTTCTTATAAATCACCCAAAAAAACTCCAAGACAATAATCTCATCGAATATTATTAAATAAAATAAAAATTACCCAAAATTGTGCATGAGATAACTCCAGAATAGTTCATGATCTTATAATCGCCCCACCTTATAAAAACTCATCTAGGAGATGCACCTCCTACCATTTCTAAGATTCCAAGCAAAAAAATCTGGTCATTCAAACCTCAAATATGCTTCTATGTCCAATGTATCCTCTTTCACATGTTCATGTTTCCATAACCCATAAAATGTCAGCACAGTCTTTCCTCGCAACACATTCTCACCACAACCCAACACATGTATCAATGTTACTCAAAGAATGAATCTATCTAAAGGTCAACATCATCCACATAAATCACATGGGAAGGGTTGGGGAGATACCACTAATGAAGTGATCCATGGAAAACATCATTCATAACACTACAACTCTATGTAAAAGTCAATCGTTACACCACTGGCTTGATTCCCTCCACTATATTAAAAGGTCCAACAATCATTTGAGCCAACATGCCCAGCCTCTATATCATGTGGTTAGTCAACCTAGTTGAAAATTTTTAGAATTCATGATCACACACTATGAACTCTAGGGTTCATATTTTCCCTTCAAGATAAGACTTCTTCTTTCTCTAAGTTGTTTCCAAACCACTTCGAATCAACTATACGTTCCCTAATGTCTCCTGCATTAGACTTGGTCCCATCAACTCAGACTCACCACCCTCCATCCAAATAGAGGTGATCTACATGTGATACCATAAATATCCCAATATGGTTTTATCTATATAGATTTCAGATACCTGTTGTTATCAGAGAACTACACCAAAGCCATGTTGTTCTCGCCAAATCCATCGATCTCAACCAAACATGTTCGTTGAATATCACCAAGAACATTTATAGTAAATTTTGACAACATATCTATCTGTGGGTGGAAATCCATACTCAATAATACCATTGTACCGAGTTATTTCTGCAAGACCTACTAGAAGTAATAAGTAAAGCATGAATCACAATAAAAAACTATAGTATGTGGAAGTACATGCAGATGGACTATGTCATGAATGAATAGTCCACCCAACTATTCTACTAAAATGGATTCCCTTATATAGAATAAATTATCTACCTTTTTCGGTCGATCCAAAATGAAAAAAATAGAATCAGGCTTCTTATGCTCCGTTTAAAGACCCATTAAAAGTATATGCTTACGTCATCCCACTTCTATTTTGGAATAAGAAATGGTTGTAGTAAATTTATAGGTCATCAACACTCTTTAATAACCTATTGATAGGTGAAGCATCTTGTCACAACCTTGTAATATCTTTTTTCATTCATGACCACCAAAACTGGGGTTGCTAGTTATGGTACAATTTGGTTACTCTTGGATTCACCTCCCACACAAAGGAGTGAAATTTAGAAATGAACTACTGTCACATGCTCATAGGCACAAAAATTCAATTTCGCAAATATAAGATCTAATCTTCATCTATCAAATAGATTGTAGATGTCTCCCTAGAATCAATGATTTCCCTCTAGTGAATATATTATAGATTCTCATATTGTCTATCACTGAACCATCTCAATAGTATAGAATCCACGACAAGTAAACCCCAAGTCATCTTATAATGACTATACTGAACCATTACATGAATTTTCGTCAACAAGGTCATCATCTACCACTATCTCCTCAACATCAGGACCATCTATGTTTGAGTTTTCCTTCTCAGGGAATCAACCACACTATTTCCCATTCCATGTATATATGCCAGTTCAAAATTGTTAGGCTGCATATACTCAAGACATATCGTCCACCGAAGATTCAAATCTTGTTTCTAAAAGATATACCTCGGTCTCTTCTGATATTTATAGACTATAAACCCTTCTACCAAAAAGATAGTGTCTCAAATACTTAATATAATAAACCAATGATGAGAATTTGAGGATGTGCATAAAATAAATCAGCTCACGATGCCTCAACTATCAAGACACAAACTCCATAACTTGATCTCCCTGCATCATCACAAATCAATGTTCAATCCTTGAAATGTCAAAATAAACCGTTTTCTCCTCTCCTAAATTAGGATGGACTATAATTCTTTCTTATGTTAAGAAATTCTACAACGTATAAAAAGATCTTTCACAGGCCTTTTACCATTCAATCAGTACTCCATTTTTTGTCAAGCCTGAATGTGGATTAGCGAAATTGGATAATTACCAGTTGAATCTTATCTAATATCCACCTAATCCTAAAATGATTTAGATATCAACAAAAATTTATAGGATTATCCCAAGAAACCACAACTTGAACCTTCACTGTGTCCACTAACACACCATCCTTTGAGATTATGTTCCCCAATAAGTGTACCTAGTCAATCAAAAACTAACACCCAGATATCTTAGTGTATAACTAATTATCTCTTAGTGTTCCTTAGATGACATACAAATTCTGGTCATGATCTTCTTGAGTTTTGGAGTACACCAAGATGTCATCCAAAAACACAACCATGAACTGATAATGATACAGATGATAGTTAATTTTCATAGTATTTATTAACACTGATGGTGATTTCATCAACCCATGAAACATTAAAAAAACCTATAAAGTCCACACATGCTTCTGAAAGTATTCCTCTATATATCATAAGTCTTTACACTCAATTGATGATTACATGATCTCAAATTGATATTCTAGAACACATAAACTCCCTTTAATTGGTCAAATGGATCATTAATACATGGTAGAGGATTTCAGTAATTCATAGTCCTTTTTTGCAACTTCTGGTAATCGACCCATAGGTGTAAACTCCCATTAGACAACATTATGAACAATATAGGTGATCCCTGAAGAGACGTACATGGTTGGATAAATCTATTATCCTAAAACTCCTCCATATCAGTCTTAATCTCTTGAGTCATAGTTGGTGCCATTCTGAACGGTGGAATAGAAACTAGCATTCCCCCACCATGATCTCAATAGTTAATTCCACATCTCTCTCTCTCTCATAGCAGACCTGAGTAGTCTTCCAGAAAGACATCATGAAATAGCTCTAATACATGTGGAAGTACCTCTTTCCAAACACTCCTATTATCCAACAGTTGAATAGGAACCTAGGATATGATTTTTCCAGGTTTCTGAGTAATTAGATCTGCTTGACCTTCATGGATATTAAACTCCCAATGATAACTATATTGGTCACCCATAAGAGACATAAAGTTCACCATTCTATGGTATCAATCGATGTGGTCTTTATAGCTAACTATCTATTCCATCCCTATAATTCGGTCAAATGTTATCATATCAAGAACATAGAGATCCTATTGCAAATGATATTCCATGATATCTATTGAATATCCCTTGCAAAGGTAGATATCTCAAGACCACACTCCCAATGATGTATCTATAGTCATAACCCTACCCACAAACTCAACTGCCAGGCTCAAACCATTATAATGTTTTGATGATATAAAGGAATGAGGGGTACCTGTATCTAACAATACACTAGATAGCGTATTAGCTACAAGAATAGTACCCCTCACTATCGATGGCCCATCCCTACTATTCAAAAGTATCAGTTGTACCACATGTAACTTTGCTTCTCATCTTCTCTATGATACCGTATGAATCCCATGTGTTACACCACTCATATGATATGGGAGATCCTTCCCATAATCACCACATACACTTCTATTAACACCATAGATAGTGGAACTGTAACTGCCATCTATATATGGTGTAGAAGATCCACTTCTTGTAATCTCACTCAGCCTAACTCCATCTTCCTTACCGATCTGTCACTGCGACCTATAGAACATCTATAGATTCCCCATATTTCCGTAAGATCTACAATCTACTAGTGGTCAAAAACAATGTTGAAAATAGTGTCCTGACCTACCACACAATTGAAAGATCACCCCAAGAAGGTTATATCCAACGGAACCTCCAGTCTCTGTACTCTGCTTCTAACATAATTGGTTACATTTTTCATAATGGTGATTCCTACATTTGGATGTCACACCTCTTGATCATCCAGTAACTACTACCTATCTATCACATGAACCTTTCCCCCGGGTTCCATTAAACAATGAAAGCCTGGTCCAAAACTCCCATAAAATACTTCTGGTTGAAGATACTGACATGGGAGTTAAAGTTAAACTTAATTTCATCATAAAAATGTTTCCCCAGAGCTGGCACTTCCCTAGATAACATTGGGGAAAATCATTACAGATCTATGTAGCATCCATCATATTCCATCACTAACATGATCCCCTGTGATAGATTCATAAAATCACTAGCTTTGCCTTGTCTCAATGAATCTGGATAAAAGTCTTTTAAGACCCACTCGATGAAGTCCTTCCATAATAGACCTTTAGTCTCTCCAATTCATGCTTGAATTCCCAACCAGTGGTTTACTGATCCCCATAGAAAATAAGTTGAAATCGTGAAATTAATAATTACTTGAATCTCTATATTTTTTATTATAGTATATATAGACTGAACACATGATTGATATACCCCAAGTCCTCCCTCTCTAAAAAATTTTGGATGGTGATACAACAGAATCTCCATAGTCAACTCAAACATTCTATTCACAAATCGCCTTGGGTATCCTTCCATAAATTGCATGAAGCATGAAAAATTATCTCAACAATTTTTCCCTAAATCTTCAACTGGCATGATTTATGCCTCACATTCCCTAAATGTAATTGAATTCCTAAGAACACCGCTCAGTTGTCTCCACAATAAGAGTCATGGAGTAATACTCTCTAAAAATCCCAACACACATCTCAAGTATCATAACACAACCATATAACAATTATATAAGAGTAAAATATACAAAATAATTCCTTTTCATGCACCTCAACACATAGTAAAAACTGAGTAGTTATCACTACCCTTAACAATCTTACCCTTAGGTTTTGGTTAATAAGATATGAACACTGTCATAAAATATTTTCTGATTTAGACACCAAATTATTCTCATTTCACATCATTTTTTCATCCCTTTCCAATTCATGATAGGAAGATTTTTCATTTAAATCTAAAAAAGAAGTAACAATGTTCAATTTTAACAACTAACCCAAAACCTATTTCAATGTACCTGCCTATAGTGATGCTAGTTACAATAACCTTTAGTTCCTAGAATGATGCATGCATACACAACTCTCATTCCATTAGGGGCCCCAAATCAATGCTCAAAAATTATTAGAAACAATATTCACATGATAGCACAACTGAATCACCCACTATAAAATAATATTTAATTTTGTTATCAGACAACAATAACAATAATCCCTCTCTTAGTACTTGGGGTTTTCACCCATACATGGGTTTGAAAATCCCATGTATGAGATCATTACCATTCCTTGAATCTTCATAATCTCATATCTACCATTCCCAAAACTGTAATGAAAAATAAGAACAAAGAAAAAACCTATGATACCACTTTGTAATGTCCCAACTCGAGTGCCACACGATTGTTCCTCGAGCCAATTCGGCACATGACCTCAAGATCACCTTCCCGTATGATAGAGGCTACTGAATAGAAGTGAGGGTCAGGTAAGTTAGTCATAAGGATTATATACCCTTATTTATTAGTGTAAACTACCATCATAAAAAAACAAAGAAACATTTAATCATATATTAAAAGAATAATACGCATGTCTTGAGATAACTAAACATGAAATACAATACTCAAATGAAATGGGAAACACTCTATACTAATATATGTGTCATGTTTCTATAACAAAACTGAATTTAAAAACACTAACACTCCCCATGAGTTTCCCAATCCATGCTTGGTTCCCTCCTCCAATATCCATCCCTAATCTTCCACCTGTCCTAGGTCCTTTTTCTTTACCCAGTCCTTCTATTTTATAATATATAAAGGTAAAAATTAGGAAGACCGAATATAGTGTGAATACAACTCATTTGGCCCCCCACCAATGATGTATAAATCAAGATGAGTCAGAAGATAATTTATGCAGTTCAATGAATAAATACGTACAATGCCTAAATAACCATTTATTAAATTATCATTTATTATTATATTACTACAGTAGATCCATTATTCCAAAGGATACCAATACCTCAATACAAACTTCATCTCATACTAGATCCCAAATTTTCCCTAATAAATATCATATATTTATACATGCTTCTGGCTAATGATAAAATTGGTCAAAGGATGTATGATATCATATTACCTAATTCGACTCATGTCAGAGTTTGAATATTCTTGTGTGAGGCCATAACTCAGAGTTTCACTATTTACATTCTTTAATTTCAAATTTATAATACACATTTCTAAATTTACTAGTATAAAAAATATATGTAATATGATCATGATACCATTCCTACTCCTCAATATAATGACCATGTTCCCGTTATCATTACTCATAAGTATAATGCCCATGTTACCATGTATACGTCACAATTTAGAATGACAATGTTACCATTCTCCTTACTCATATGTTAGATAATCATGTTACCATTTGTAATTATCTATTTAGAATGACCATGTTCCCATATTTTATCATATAACGAATTCACCAATTAATTATACACCATATTACCATTAATAAATCAATAACTAGTTAAAAACATACATTCTATTAGTTTACTCAATAATTAACTAAGTTCTACAAAACATTAATTAGTTCATCAATTAATTAATCAATATCACACTTCATATTTCATAAATAATTTTCCAAAATAAATTATCTCATTCTAATATCACCTTTCTATAATTATTCCCACAATTAATTATCTAAATCACATAATCAACGACCCATAATCAATCCACAATTAATTATCTCATCATAGAAAATTCAAAATCCTTTCAATAATCCCCCAATTTATTTTCTATATTACAATCCCTAACCATTATAATCAATTCCAAAAATTAATTATTCCATATGGACGCCCCTTAGTCTCATTATTAGTTCACAAATTAATACCATTTTAACCTAATATTTGATAAAAAAATTGCTCCTCCTAATTACCCCAATCCCAAAAGATCAATCTCTAAATTATGCTAGAAATTTTACATTATTTCATATAAATATAAAATCCAAACTATAATAATTTTTTAGGAAACCTTCCTCAATACATTGATGGATTTTTTGTCAATGGAAATTTTCAAAATATTAGTAGCATAATGACGTTGATAAAAGTTACATATATAAATCCCTTAATGTAAATCATGATCAATGGAATCAGGATCTCATAAATCTAATTCTGAATCCAAAATCCTAGATCTAAATATCACCATATATTTTATTATACAATTAAATAGAGGATATATTCCATGAAATGGACAAGGAAATATAAAATAAATTATTCCAGAAGCATCCGGATGAAATCCACTAACCAGGAGAAGAGAGGATCTTCAATTTGGGCTTTTAATCTCAAAGAATGGTGTTCATAAGGCCTTAGACTCCCTCTAGGTAGATGTGAGAACTTTCTGTTACCCATAGGAATGTAAAAACCATAGGTTGTGATGAATATGATATGAAACATGTCATTAAATGTTGAAAATGATTGAGATCCACAATTTTAGTATCTCAATGCTGGCCCACACATGGTTTAGTAAAAGGGTTAAAAAAATCATGCACTAATTGTGCGTTAACTACTTATTCAAGGGGTCAACATGCACAAATACCTCACATGTCCCTTCAAACTATGCTTTAATAGTGCCAAATATACTACCTGAAAATACTAGATAGAACATGGTTTCTCCTGGGTAGCTGCATGGTTTTTAAAAACCATGCTCAGATCATGAATGTCCTCTTTTCTATAAGATTTTACTATACTGATCCCAAATACACCACAAGCCATTATTCTCAATAAATGTTCTGATGTTAAAAATACCTAAAATAATTCCTGAGATAACTTTCGAAATTTCCAGGATCATACAGTTAATCAGACACTTTGGTCGAGGTTGTTGCATCTTTCAAGTCCATTCTCTATTGAAGATAGTTAATTCATTGACATTCTCAAATCCATCATCTGATGATTTAGGCCTGGAAGATATAAGAAAGAGATTTAATAAAAAAAATTAATCTATTAGGTTTCATGTCATTTGGGGGAATCCACCACATCAGGGATATTTTCCATACCCAATCATTTTAATAAAATCTACTAAAACAATAAAAAAATAGATAAATTTTAGAACACCTTGACCTCCCCCGGGCCAGGACATGGGGTCATCCACACCATTTTAAGGATAATAGATCAGAACAGAAGAAATAAGGTCGATAATAAGAATAAATAATATAAAACTATATTAATAAGAAGAATGTGAATGAAAATTAAATGATGGATGATGGATGAGAGAAATATTAGAATAAAATAAAAAAATTATTACGAGAAAGAGAGAGAGAAAATAAAATAAATTATAATAGAATGAAAAATAAATATTAAAAAATAAATAAATGAAATAGAAGAGTGTAAAATATTAATAATAATTATAACGTTATTATTATTAATAAAACTTAGATGAATAAATATAAATGTAGAAAGGATGAAAACACCAAGATAAGAAAAATGAGTGAATTATTTATTGAAAATTAAATTGAAATTAAATTTAAATTTGAATAAAATTTAAAATTCAAATGAAAAAGATAATAAAAAGGATGAACAAGTTGAAGGGGGAGTTGTAGCTCAGGACCATGAAAGTGGGTATTCCCCTCCACTAGAGGGTTTTAAATGATCATTATTTATTAAGGAATGACCTATTATATATTTTCTAAAGGAGATGTATTTTCTCTATCTTTCAATGTAGATGAATATTTGGGATCATATTATCTCCAAATACCTATTGTTGTCAATATTTAAATAGAGGAAGATTTAAATATAACAAGGGATTTTCATAGAAAAATTCATGATGCAAAGTTTGGCCAAGAACAACATTCATGATAGGATTCAAGATGTGGCATCTATAGTGGATGCATGGAATATGTGAGGTATAGTGGAGCGATGTCTTTGGGAGAAGTCACATGTTGTCCAAGTGGTGGGATATAGAAAAAGTGTGTATCATCTAATAATGAAGTGGTTATTTGAGGCTTGAATGACCATTCATGGTGGTCCTCTAGTTGTATTGGAGGTGTGGAGAATGAGACATGGAGGTTTCATTGTTTTATTCAATGGGAAGGGGCATCCTATGATGGTTCTACTAGTCCCAATCTATGAGGGTGGCATAAATGTGATGAAATAAAAGTTATAGGTGTGCTTCAACAGCATTGTATGATCATCAGTATCTGTGACCACACTAAACACCTCTAGGATTCACAATTATCAGATAATTCATGAATTTCCAACTTAGTGGTCATCTAGGGATTAAGAGGTAGTCCATATGTGGTTCACACTGAGAAAAGGGTGTCTAGAGACGTCAGGAAGCAAAGACAAGGAGTAGATGGTGGCACAGGGTGATCGATTGAGGAGACGATGAAAGCTATGGTGGTCCCATACTTTTCCAATGGTGTTCTAGTGAGGATGAGGGAATGGGTGTAGCACAATAGTGGTTCTCGGGTATATTAGTAGTGATCAACGTTGTCGATGATGTGGTAATGGATACAGAGCGGTGGAGCATGACAGAGAATGGAGGTATTCTTGACCCACATCAAAATTGATGAGTGATTTGCGAGTGATTAAAATTATTGAGTTTGTGTCATTGTCTCAGTGAGTTCAGTTAGGTGCTAGAGGATGCTTGCTGCCATAGTGGAACGCCCCAGCTCGGTGAGCTTCTCCTACCACATTTGTGTGGGCTCGACCACCCCAAAGAGGAGATCAATTAGTTTGTGCCCAACCTTTGTTGCATGTGGATATTATCATCATAGACACCTTGCATTAAAGTGACCCAATGTGAAGGCCTTCCACTGGGCTAGCCCTATGTTGGGCATGTTGGGCCAGGTGACCCCTTAATGGTTTACCTAAGAGGCATGTGTCTTAAATGGTTAACATTTTCCCATGTATTTAATTATATAACTGAAATATAAAAAATTATTTAAAACATAAATTTGATGATTAAAAGTGTTAAAATAAATATGAATGATCTATACTTAATCTTTGAATTGATGAATTTTTTTTACTTTTTATCCAATTAAACCATATTTCCTTCCACAAACCAAAGAACCAATCATTTATTAAAGCATCTAAATCCACTGATTAATTAATTGTTAAAACACTTAAAAGAAATGAAAGTATAATAAAAATGTTCAAAAAAATTTATTTTTTCCTTATCGCATTTAAATTTTGATTGATTGGAATATGTAACATCCCAAGATTTCACATTATATTTTCTTTTTAATTAAATTCAATGGAGTATGTTACACACAACACTGAGTTCAATCACACCATGATCAATTTACCTTGATATTTAAATATTGGTTATGGATATTTTTAAATTTTTTTTTGAAACTTATGTATATTCCATTTATCTTATGTTATTCATAGTCAATTGTATAAGAACAAATGTGATTTTTCAAATAAAAATATTAGTTTTTTGGGGAATTTTACAACATTTTAACGATTCAACTATTCTAAATAAAAAAATTTAAAAAATTTTAATCATTATTTTCAATATTAAATATGTTCTTTAATTTCAAATATCAAAATTATCTTAGGTTTTATTTTTTTATTTTTATAAAAATTTCAATTTTTGAGATATAATGAAAATCACATCATTGTTGATAAAAAAGCTAACTATTTGTTTAAATATATATTTTCTATTATATTTATTTTTAATGTTAAAATAAATAAATAATATATATATATATATATATCCAATATATTTAATTCAGAATAATTTTTATATTTAAATTCGAAATAAGAACATTTCTGTAAGGACCCACCCTTAAATCTCACATAATATTGAATTAAATGAATAATTCACATTGAGGATATTTTTATTTTTAGAGTTATAGATAATTAAAACATAACTATGAAATCTCAATAGATTACAAAGTAGAAACTTCTACACAGTTACCATTTTTTTTCCAAAAACTAGAACTCTTTAATAAAAAGGGTCATGTCTAGTTCCATGTTTAAGACAGCATGGATTTTCCATTATCCCATCCTTGACCCTATTCCACATTAAGTCTTGTGAAAAAAATTTCAAAAACATGGGATGAGAATAAAAATCTCAGTAAGGGATAAAAAAAGAAGGAAAACAATTAGTTTTTCAAAACAAAAAATAATCCATGAATACGTAAACATAAGTAATAATTTTCATCTTTATGAAGTAGTAAATACTTTTTACTGAATAAAATATCATTACCTACCCTTTTGTAACCAAAAGATGACCATAAAACCCATATAAAGAACACATAACATATAAAGGTAACTTGGGACATAAACATTCTTAATTGGAATAACCATACAGTCGACTTACACACACAACACTAAATAGAATAGCCATACGGCTGACTTCTATACCCAATGCATTGGAGGTTATAATGTAACCACCCGTCCTGGTATTCACGGCACCACCCATCATATGATTTATCACGTAACCACTCTTCAAATGTCCATGAACCATCATTAAACATAAAATATTGGAAATATAAGCATTTCAATAACAACATTTCATTTTCAATCATAATAAATAATTTCAGTATATTAAAATAATCAATCCATTTACAAAAAACATATATAAATAGATTTTTAAATCAGAGTGTCTCATACCACTTTGAAGCATTTAAAATATTTATCATTTTAAAACATTATTTTCCATATAAATAAATCCTTAAAAAAATTTCAAAAAATGGATATTAAATAGAATGATTTAGAATAATAAATCTTTTAAACATTTAAAACAATATTTTAGTTAAAGAGTTTTCTAACAAAATGATAGACTCTTGAATACAAATAATTGAGGTGTAACATATAATCCGAACTTTATAATATCATGAGAATAAAGGGATTCAAGATATAATATGAAAAATGATAGTATATACACTATATAATAGTGAATTGGTGCATAACAATAATGAAGTCTCAATGGAAATGTAAATTGAGAAGAAATCCCTAATAAAGACGGTATCCTTAAATTAACGATAAATAAATCACATAATTATGTGTGAAAAATATAAAAACACCTAATATAAGTGGATATTAAGTGTAAAACAATCATAGGTCACTCACACATATTCATATGATGACATATTCCAGAAGTACATGTTGAACCCAAATAATTGAAATTTGGTTAAGAAGTTCCCATGTAAAAATTCGACAACCTAACGACGTCACTTTAAAATTCATAAAATGAGTTGATGAGAAGAAAATTGTATCTCAAAACTTTTAAATAAATTATACATCAATAAGGATATATAAGAACATTTTCCAACATAATAAGATGTAAATTAAAATACATGACAAAAATAAGTCTTTTAAAAAGAGGAGGGTGAAGGGTTCCCTTACCGATTTGGTAACTTACAAAACGTATGCCACATGAAATAAGGATCATACAATGAAGATTTAAATACTCATAAATGAATGTATATTACAAAAATAGTACAATAATTTGTAGTACATGCACCACACAAAAGGAAATAGTGGCAAATATAGCATGAATCTCACGGGAATAAAAAGTGAGATGAAACCCTTTACCATGTTGTAATCAACTGAGTCATACGACCAATGGTTAATAACCAAAAAATGAATCACAGAATACCAAGAATATAATGGGAATCATGATTATATATATCAAATGGCAGTACTCAATACACCACATGCAATAAATAAGTGGTGAAAAATGGAAATCTCACGGAATTAAAAGTGCGATAAGAAAATCCCTTATCTCCGGTCCGACTTGACTCGATCATTCATTAATCTCCTGGATAATAAAAAAAGATAATTTATAATTTCTTAAGAACCTTTTTCAATTTTATTATTCATTTTATATCACTTATTACCATGTTATAAACATTATGTAATCATTTTAGTTAATCACGTCCATTTTGTCAATATTTGGTACTTGAGTCAAATATGGACTTATTATAATCACATGTTGTTCATGTGGTCAATGGTTCATTATATCCAGAATGATATTCATGATTTGGATATCATATATATCATATATATCTAGTACATACATATATTTATAATATTACATGACGATTTGAAGTAATAAATGAAATGCAGAGTTCATGGAGACGGTAAGCCATACGTACGCATGAAAACTACATTCATTTAAATTTCTTATTTCAATGGAATTAAACCATAACGATACATAGGTATATTATAATTATTATATAATTTCATATATAATATCATATATAAATACAATTCCATCATAATGGCCCCCATGAGAGGCTGTTGGAGATATTTGAACAACCATCGTTTCATAAGGCGTTAGTTTTCCATCCACAAAAACATTATGTTCTTCATCCATTAGATGGAGGTGTGTGTAAGTGTAGATCAACTACATCTCATAACAATATCCTAGTATATTTTGGATACTGGTGTTGTTACAAAAAAAGTAATTAAGAGTTTAGGGTTTGGAGAAGTAAAATAAAAGAAATCAATTTAAGAGAAACTGTTACCTTTAATTTGGGTAACTCCCATTGGTATGAACCAAAGGACTTCTTGAAATGACTTATACCTAAGGCAAGGCTTTTAGGGGGATTATTGGGATGTAGGGAGATTAATAGGGCAGATTTTGGACGATCCAAATGGTTTGATAGGTGTGAGTAATTGGTTAGAAGTGGTCTCCTTTTATAAGGGGGAGGAGGGGCTATTTAGGAAAGTGTGAAAATATTATTTTATAATATAATGATATTCAGTTTCAAAAGGTTAAAAAATAATTATAGTCAAATATAAGATGACTAATGGTCTAAATAAAATCATACAATAGGAATTGTACTGGTTTTGGATAATATTTTAAACATTATAATCTTATTAATTTAAATCATTTATTAATGAGGTAAATACAACATCATTATTGTGTCATAAATAATTTACTTTATTAGATGTCTAAAAATTATAAAAAATACTATAATGTAGGAAATCTTTTTATCTTTCTAAATAATATTTATAGTCGAAAACATGACTTATATAACCACCTATAAAAATTAATTTACTAAAAGACATTTGTTTATGTCATTTTTCCCTTTACATTAAATTAATTTATCTAATGTGTCGTTATCATTCATATGTGGCTCCATGGGGTCCCAAAATTGACCCAAGGATGCCCATGGTATTCCATTACTAATCCATTACAGTTATGACAAATTTTATGATAATTTTGAATTATTATAATATTCTTTTTACCTTGAATTAACCTATTTACCTTTAATCGTGGTACAAAAAGTCAAAAGTTACTATTCACTAAAAATTATTTAATCTTATTGAACCACATTTTACTTCTTCTTCACAACCATGTATGTTGGATTTTTGAAATTCAATTCATAGAAGTGGTAAAATTTCATTTAAATGAAAATGTCAGTTTTTAACCACTACAAAGTGGTTTCACTATTCATCAAAAATTGATGTTTTTCAGAAAAAATACCAAAAATTCATCCAAAGATTTATTTGATATTCCGAATTCAAAAATGATGTTTATTTTTCCAAATTCAAAAAAAAATTGTCATTAATTAATTTAAAAATTAAAATCTCGTTGTTAAAACAAATAGTGTGATTTTAAGAAACAATAACGTTCAAAAGATTAACACTTGTTTATGTCCAATTTCAAAGTGAAGTTAATTCTAATGACCAACATTGGATTAAATGGTAAAAAATATATTCTAATTACACTTTGAAACTAATTAAAAATATAATCTAACCAAATAAATAAATAATATTAAAAGGAACTTTTGATATAAAGTACAATACATTCACTGTTCATAAAAAAATGAACTTTATAAGAAAAATACAAAAAATTTACACAAAGTAAATTTTGATGTCCCCATTATAAAGAATGATATTATTTGGTCATATAGAATGTATTATAGTATCTAGAACTAGATTTAAAGATGGTTTTCCAATAAAAGGCAATAAATCGGCCTTTTAATGTAAATTATGCTTAAAATTAGACTCATTCACTTTTTAAGCCTATAACATTTATTATAAAAATGTAAATACGTTTAACAAATATGTATAATCATATTGTATTTATTTTTTTTCATTCCCTCCCAAACAACTACTAGGAGTTGAGAACCATTTAAAATAATAATATTATATTATTAGTGTGCAACATAATATTTCAACGAAACCTATTGTTGCGCATCGGGTACGCTATCGAGCATAGCTACCATTTTAATGTAAAATTAATATTTAATTAAATAAAATTAATATATATGAAAAGTGACATATTCCTTGTTTATCTGGGATGTTACATCCTTCCCCCCATTTGGGAATTACATCCTCGCAATTTTAAAACTAGGCTTGAAAACTTCATTAAAAGTCCCACATTAGAAAAGAGTCAGTAAAAAATCACATTAAAAGAAATAAAGAGAATTACAAAGGTCACTCGAGATAACCCATACTAGGATTCCTTGTAGGAAAACATGGATATGGAGAAAATAAAAAATAGTCATGTTCTGATGGAGAGTGATAGAAAACATGATTAGGAGAAAGTTAACCACCAGAAAATCACAAACATGGGATGGGTTCAACAGTTCTTGATTCCCCATAAGAAAAAGATAACAGAAAAAGTTTTTGTTTTAAGTTACTTTTAATTCAGGAATATATTTATGAACTTAAATAAAAAAATAATGAAACACACTTACTTTTCATGTATACTTTTATCCTTCACTGGATTTCTAACAGATGCTCATATTCCCTCCATACGAGGAGTATTCAGGATGAATTGTTTGCATTAAAAGTGCTATAATCAACTTCAAGAGAATCAAATAATCCACAAAAGATGAATCATATATTTCCCTTGTCTTTATATATTAAGTAAAACCTAACCATTTAGTACAGGATCGATAATCCCCAAAACAGATCAACATTTACATAAAGAGAAACTAATCTTAATCTCAAAATTTTTTCTAACAAAACCCAAAATTCAACAAAGGCCATTCAATAAAAAATTGTCCCTAAAATTATTCAAATGTAATCCAAACTGTGATTGTAACCCAAATCTCAGGAAAATATAATTACATAGAAATCCATGATACATCTTAACATTTATCTCCAAGTAATAGCTATTACTCATAAAGTCTCATATTGAAAAGAAATTAACCAAATCACATATTCTCCATGATAGGTTAATCGTTTTCATAAATAAATAAAATCATCATGTGTCCATAATAAAAACATAGATTCTTCCAAAATAAAATTTCAACCATTATTTAACAATTGAAATACTATAGTATTATATCTTCCTTAGGCATATAGTGTTTCCCCAAAAGAGAGAACGTCTCCCAAAACCACCTCTATCACATAATCACTAAATCATTTTTCTATACAAAGTATATCCATTTGATAAAATGTATGTTCCAAAAATATATTTATTCTTATTCTATAAAATAATTTTACTAAAATAACAAGTCATACTAAATATGGAAATCAAGTAAGCTAGTGGTAAGCGATGCACCCTTGTTGCCCTTCGTTTGTGGGTTCGATTCCTACGGCCTAACCTGATGCGACGGGTTGTCTCCCATCCAACGGGTTGTCCTTTTTATAAAACTCAAAAATAACCCTAACATTTTTTATCCTCAATGGTCTCCTTATACCTCTCATTTTCCTACAAATTCATTATGATCTCAAAATATTAATTATTGAAGCCTTATTTCACCACCATATGATAAAATAAAACAATCCCCAAAATTAAGGACATCATACCTTGATCATGGTGTCCATTTGGTTTCATCGTTATCTAGTTCACGTAGGTAGAAGGTCCATGCATTGAACCAATGATTTATAGATCCTTAAAAATAATTTTCTTTCTCCATCCAAATAAACCTTGTACAACATGGGTCATTTGGGTGTACACAGAAAAACAGTTTTGGAAATTAATCGTGTATGACATATAATTTCAAAACATCTTATAAATCATGATTTCTATAAAACAGTTGAACTGAATTTGAGTAAAAACCTTCAATTAATGGTCATTTTAAAATACCATAAGTATGTACTGAGAGACTATATTTTAAAATCAAATATAAATAGGTTGCATAAGGGTCTCCTACGTCAGCACCTTTTTTAAAATCATAATATTCTTCAAAATCTCGTGATAAGGTAAAATATTTGAAAATGCCTTGATAATATTTACCTTTTTTAAAATATAAGAATATTTTTAAAATAGGATTTTCCTAAATACAACCCATGATCCACGATGATAACGAGGTATAGTGCAGGTTTTTTATTTATCAAACAACTTCTTGCAAATGGGTTTTAGGCTAGAAAACGTTTCACAATCATCCGAACATGACATTGTATTAATTATTACAAGCATGTCATCAGGAAGAGATAGGAATGTTGTTTGAGATCCTCTTCCTTCCATTTGTCACTAACTTTCCTAGATCTAAAAAGTTTATAAAACAAGGATTTAATTGAATTAATTGAAAAATGGACTAACCATGTGTTTAACGAAAACTCTTAATCCCTATTGTTGTCTAAAATGACCTCTGATACCACCTGTAAGGACCCATCCTTAAACCTTACATGATATTTAATTAAATGAGTAATTCACATTGATGATCAAAATAGTTTTAGAGTTTTATAGAATTAGGACATAACTATTACATCTCAAAAGATTACAAAGTAGACACTTCTACATAGTTTCCATTTTTTAATAAAACACAAACTCTTGAAAACAAGGGTTATGTCTAGTTCCATGTTTAAGATAACATGACTTTTCCTTGATCCCATCATTGACCCTATTCTACATTATTTTCTGTGAAAAACATTTCAAAAACGTCGGATGAGCATAAGAAGATTAGTAAGAGATATAAAAAGAATGAAAACTGTTATTTTTTCAAAACAACAAGTAAACCATGAATACTTTGACATGAGTAATACTTTTCATCTTTATGAAGTAGTAAATACTCTTTACTGAATAAAAGATCATTACTTACACTTTTGTAACCAAAAGATGACCATAAAACCCATATAAAGAACACATAACATATAAATGTAACATGGGACATAAACATTTTTAATAGGAATAACCGTACGGCCAACTTACACACACATCACTAAATGGAATAGCCATACGACCGACTTCTATACCCAATTCATTGGAGGTTATAATGTAACCACCCATCCTGGTATTCACAGCACCACCAGTCATATGTTTTATCACGTAACCACCCGTCAAATGTCCATGAACCATCATTAAACATAATGTATTTTAAATATAAACATTTCAATAACAACATTTCATTTTCAATCATAATAAATAATTTCAGGATATTGAAATAATCAATCTATTTTCAAAAACCATTTAAAAATAGATTTTTGAATCAAAGTGTCTCATACAACTTTGAAGATTTTAAAATATTTATCATTTAAAAAAAATAATGTCCATATAAATAAATCCTTTAAAAAAATTTAAAAAATGGTCTTTAAAGAGAATGATTTAGAATAATAAATCTTTTAAACATTTAAAACAATAATTTAATTAAAGAGGTTTCCAATAAAATGATAGACTCTTGAATACAAATAATTGAGGAGTAACATATAATCCAAACTTTAAAATATCATGAGAATAAAGGGATTCATGATATAATTTGACAAATGATAGTATATACACTATATAATAGTGAATTGGTTTATAACAACAATAAAGTCTCAATGGAAATTTAAATTGAGATGAAATCCGTAATAAAGATGGTATCCTTAAATTAACGATAAATCAATCACATAATTATGTGTGAAAAATATAAATACACCCAATATAAGTGGATATTAAGTTTAAAACAATAATAGGTCATTCACACATATTCATAAGATGACATATTCAAGAAGTACAAGTTGATCCCAAATAATTGAAATTGGGTTAAGAAGTTCCCTTGTAAAAATTCAACAGCCTAACGGTGTCACTTTAAAATTCAGAAAATAAGTTGATGAGATAAAAACTATATCTCAAAACTTGTCAATAAATTCTACATCAATAAGGATATATAAGAACATTTTCCAACATAATAAGATGTAAATTAAAAGGCATGACAAAAATAAGTCTTTTAAAAAGAGGAGGGTGAAAGGATCCCTTACCGATTTGGTAACTTACAAAACATATGCCACATGAAAGAAGGATTATACAATGAAGATTTAAATACTCATAAATGAATGTATATTACAAAAAGAGTACAATAATTTTTTGTACATACAACACACAAAAGGAAATAGTGGAAAATATAACATGAATCTCACGGAAATAAAATGTGAGATGAAACCCTTTACCACGTTGTAATCAACTGAGTCATACGAACAAAAGTTAATAACCACCAAATGAATCACAGAATAACAATAATATAATGGGAATCATGATAATATATATCAAATGGCAGTACTCAATACACCACATGCAATGAATAAGTGGTGAACAAGGGAAATCTCACGGAATTAAAAGTGTGATAAGAAAATCTCTTACCTCATGTCCGACTTGACTCGATCGTTCATTAATCTCCTGAATAATAAAAAAAATATAATTTCTAATTTCTTAATAACCTTTTTAATTTTATTATTCCTTTTATATCACTTATTACCATGTTATAAACATTATGTAATCATTTAAATTAATAACGTCCATTTTGTCGATATTTGGTACTTGAGTCAAAAATGGACATCTTATAATCACATGTTGTTCATGTGGTCAATGGTTCATTATATCCAGAATGATATTCATGATTTGGATATCATATATATCATATATATCCAGTACATACATGTATTTATAATAGTACATGACATTTTGAGGTATGAAATGAAATGCAAAGTTCATGGAGACGGTATGCCATACGTACGCATGAACGCTACATTCATTTACATTTATTATTTTAATGGAATTAAACCATATTGATACATAAGTATATTATAATTTTTATATAATGTCATATATAATATCTTATATAATTATAGTTCCATCATAATGGCCCCCATGAGTGGATGTTGGAGATATTTGAACAACCATCATTTTGTGTGGCGTGAGTTTTCCATCCACAAAAACATTATGTTCTTTATCCATTAGATGGAGGTGTGTGTAAGTGTAGATCGAATACATATCATAAAAAAATACTTGTATATTGAGGATACTGGTGTTTTTACAAAAAATGGAATTAAGATTTTAGGGTTTGGAGAAGTAAAATAAAAGAAAACAATTTAAGAGAAAGTGTTACCTTTAATGTGGGTAACTCCCATTGGTTTGAACCAAAGGACTTCTTGGAATGCCTTCTACCTAAGGTACGGATTCTAGGTGGACGAGAGAGATGTAGGGAGATGAACGGGGCAGAGTTTGGATGAGCCAAATGGTTTGAGAGGTGTGATTAATTGGTTAGAAGTGGTATCCTTTTATAAGGGGGGTGAGGGGCTATTTAGGAAAGTGTGAAAATATTATTTTATTATATAATGATATTAGGTTTCGAAAGGTTAAAAAATAATTATAGTTGAAGATAAGATGACTCATGGTCGAAATAATATCATACAATATGAATTGGACTGGTTTTGGATAATATTTTAATCATTATAATCTTATTAATTTAAATCATTTATTAATGAGGAATATACAACATCATTATTGTGTCATAAATAATTTACTATATTAGATTTCTAAAAATTATAAAAAAATACTATCATGCAGGAAATATTTTTATCTTTATAAATAATATTTATAGTCGAAAACATGACTTATATAACACACTATAAAAATTAATTTACTAAAAGACTTGTTTATGTCATTTTTGCCTTTACATTAAATTAATTTATCTAATGTGTCATTATCATTCATATATGGCTCCATGGGGTCCCGAAATCGACCCAAGGATGCCGATGGTTGGACATTACTCATCCAATAAGGTTAGGACAAATTTTATGATAATTTTGAATTATTATAATATTCCTTTTACCTTGAATTAACCTATTTACCATTAACCGCGGTACATAAAAGTCAAAAGCTACTATTCACTAAAAATTATTTTCATCTTATTGAACTAGATTTTACTTCTTCTTCACAACCAAGTATGATGGATTTTTGAAATTCAATTCATATAAGTGGTAATATTTCATTTAAATGAAAAAGTCAGTTTTTAACCAATACTAAGTGTTTTCACTATTAATCAAAAATTGATGTTTTTCAAAAAAAATACCAAATATTCATCCTAAGATTTATTTGATACTCCGAATTCAAAAATGATGTTCATTTTTTCAAATTAAAAACATAAAAGTGTCATTAATTAATTTAAAAATTAAAATCTCATTGTTAAAAAAAATATTGTGTTTTTAAGAAACAATAACTATCAAAAGATTAACTCTTGTTTATGTCCAATTTCAAATAGAAATTAATTATAATGACCAGCATTGGATTAAATGGTAAAAAATATATTCTAATTACACTTTGAATCCAATTAAAAAGATAATTTAACCAAATAAATAAATAATATTTAAAGGCACTTTTGAAATTAAGTACTATACAATTACTGTTCATAAAAAAATGAACTTTATCAAAAAAATCCAAAAAATTTACACAAAGTAAATTTTTATTTCCCCATTATAATGAAAGATTTTATGTGGTCATATAGAATGTATTATAGTAACCAAAACTAGATTTAAAGAGATTTATCCAATAAAAGGCGATAAATCGGCCTTTTAATGTAAATTATGCTTAAAATTAGACTCATTCACTTTTTAAGCCTATAACATTTATTAGATAAATGTAAATACGTTTAACAAACATGTATAATCATATTATAGTTATTTTTGTTCATTCACTCCAATACAAAGTCTAGGAGTTAAGAACCATTTAAAATAATAATATTATATTATTAGTGTGCAACATAAGATTTCAATGAAACCTGTTGTTGCGCATCGGGTACGCTATCGAGCATAGCTACCCTTTTAAAGTAAAATTAATGTTTAATTAAATTACATTAATATAAACGAAAAGGGATGTATTCCTTTTTTATCTGGGATGTTACATCCTTCCCCCCATTTAGGAATTGCGTCCTCGCAATTTTATAATTGGGATTGGAAACATCATTAAAAGTCCCACATTAGAAAAGAGTTAGTAAAAAATCACTTTAAAAGAAATGAAGAGAATTACAAAGGCCACTTAAGATAACCCATAAATGGATTCCTTGTAAGAAAACATGGATATGGAAGAAAGAAAAAATAGTCAAGTTCTGATGGAGAGTGATAAAAAACATGATTAGGAGAAAGTTAACCACCAGAAAATCACAAACATGAGATGGGTTCAATGGTTCTTGATTCCCCATAGGAAAATTTAACAGAATTTTTTTTTTGTTTTAAGTTACTTTTCATTCACGTATCTATTTATGATCTTAAATAAAAACATAATTAATCACACTTACTTTTCATGTATACTTTTATCCATAACTATATTTCTAACAGAATCTCATATTTCCTCCATACGAGGAGTATTCAGGATGACTTGTTTACATTAAAAGTGATATAATCAACTTCGAGAGAATCAAATAATCCACAAAAGATGAAATATATATTTCCCTTGCCTTTAGATATTAACTAAAACCTAACCGTTTAATAAAGGATCAGATAATCCCGAAAACAGATCAACTTTTACATAAAGAGAAACTACTCTTAATCTCGAAATTTTGTCTAACAAAACCCAAAATTCAACAAAGGCCATTCAATAAAAAAATTTCCCTAAAATTCATCAAAAGTAATCCAAACTGTGATTGTAACCCAAATCTCATGAGGATTTAATTATATAGACTTCCAAGATACATCTTAACATTTATCTCCAAGTAACAGCTATTACTCATAAAGTCTCATATTGAAAAGAAATTAACCAAATCGCATATTCTCCATGGTAGGCTATTCATTTTCATAAATAAATAAAATCATAATGTGTCTAGAATTTAAACATAGATTCTTCCTAAATAAAATTTCAACCATTTTTTAACAATTGAAATACTATAGTATTCTATCTTCCTTAGGCATATACTGTTTCCCCAAAAGAGAGAACGTCTTCCAAAACCACCTTTATCACATAATCAATAAATCATTTTTCAATACAAAGTATATTCGTTTGATAAAATGTAAGTTCCAAAAATCTATGTATTCTTATTATATAAAATAATTTTACTAAAATAATAAGTCATTCTAAATAGGGAAATCAAGTAGGCTAGTGGTAGGCGATGCGCCCTTATCGCCCTTCGTTTGTGGGTTCGATTCCTACGGCCTAACCAGATGCAACGGGTTGTCACCCATCCTAAGGGTTGTCCTTTTTATAAAACTAAAAAAAAACCCTATCATTTTTTAACCTAAATGGTAACCTTATACCTCTCATTTTCCTACAAATTCATTATGATCTCAACATATTAATTCTTGATGTCTTATTTCACCACCATAGGATAAAATAAAACATTCCCCAAAATTAAGGACATCATACCTTGATCATGGTGCCCATTTTGTTTAATCGTTATCTTGTTCACGTAGGTAGAAGGTCCATTCATTGCAACAATGATTTAGATATCCTTCAAAATAATTTTCTTCCTCCATCCAAATAAACCTTGTACAACATGGTTCAGTTCGGTTTTCATAGAAAAAATGTTTTGGAAATGAATCATGTATGACATATAATTTCAAAACATCTTATAAATCATGATTTCTATAAAAAAGTTGAACCAAATTTGAGTTAAAACCTTCAATTAACGGTCCTTTTAAAATACCATAAGTATGTGCTTAGATAATATATTTTAAAATAAAAAATAAATAGGTTGCACAAGGGTCTCCTTCATCAGCACTTTTTTTAAAGTCATAATATTCTTCAAAATATCATGATAAGGTAAAATATTTGAAAATGCCTTGATAATATTTACCTTTTTGAAAATATAAGAATATTGTGAAAATAGGATTTCATTACATACAACCCATGATCCATGATGATAACGAGGTAGAGTGGTGGTTTTTGATATATCAAACAACTTCTTGCAAATGGGTTGTACGCTAGAAAAAGTTTCACAATCATCCGAACATGACTTTGTAATAATTATGACAAGCATGTCATCAGGAAGAGATAAGAATGTAGTTTGAGATCCTCTTCCTTACATTTGTAACTGACTTTCCTTGATCTGAAAAGGTTATAAAACAAGGATTTAACTTAAATAATAGAAAAAGGGACTAACCATGTGTTTAACGAAAACTCTTAATCCCTATTGTTGTCTAAACTGACCTTTGATACCAACTGTAAGGACCCATCCTTAAAGATTACATAATATTGAATTAAATGAATAATTCACATTGAGGATCAAATCAGTTTTAGAGTTTTAGAGAATTAGGACATAACTATTACAACTCAAAAAATTACAAAGTAGAAAATTCTACACAGTTTCCATTTTTTTATAAAACGCAAACTCTTGAAAACAAGGGTCATGTCTAGTTCCATGTTTAAGACAACATGAATTTTCCTTGATCCCATACTTGACCCTATTCTAAATTATGTCCTGTGAAAAACATTTCAAAAACTTGGGATGAGCATAAACAGAACAGTAAGGGATTTAAAACGAAGGAAAACTGTTAGTTGTTCAAAACAACAAGTAAACCATGAATACATTGACATAAGTAATAATTTTCATCTTTATGAAGTAGTAAATACTCTTTACTGAACAAACAATCATTACTTACCCTTTTGTGACCAAAATATGACCATAAAACCCATATAAAGAACAAATACCATATAACAATAACTTGGGACATAAAAATTCTTAATTGCAATAACCATACGGCCGACTTACACACACATCACTAAATGGAATAACCATACGACTGACTTCTATACCCAATGCATTGGAGGTTATAATGTAACCACCCATCCTGGTATTCACGACACCACCCGTCATATGGTTTATCACATAACCACCTGTCAGATGTCCATGAAACATCATTAAAAATAAAATATTGCAAATATAAACATTTCAATAACAACATTTAAGTTTCAATCATAATAAATAATTTCAGGATATTGAAATAATCAATCCATTTTCAAAAATCATTTAAAAATAGATTTTTGAATCAAAGTGTCTCAGACCACTTTGAAGATTTTAAAATATTTATCATTTTAAAATATTAATATCCATATAAATAAATCCTTAAAAAATTTCAAAAAATGGATATTAAAGAGAATGATTTAGAATAATAAATCTTTTAAACATTTAAAACAATATTTTAGTTAAAGGGTTTTCTAACAAAATGATAGACTCTTGAATACAAATAATTGAGGAGTAACATATAATCTGAACTTTATAATATCATGCGAATAAAGGGATTCATGATATAATAGGACAAATTATAGTATATACACTATATAATAGTGAATTGGTTCATAACAACAATGAAGTCTCAATGGAAATGTAAATTGAGATGAAATCCCTAATAAAGACGGTATCCTTAAATTAACGATAAGTCGATCACATAATTATGTGTGAAAAATATAAATACACAAAATATAAGTTGATATTATGTGTAAAACAATCATTGGTAATTCACACATATTCATAGGATGACATATTCAAGAAGTACAAGTTGAACCCAAATAATTGAAATTGGGTTAAGAAGTTCCCTTATAAAATTCGACAGCCTAACGGTGTCACTTTAAAAATAAGAAAATTAGTCAATGAGACAAAAATTGTATCTGAAAATTTGTAAATAAATTATACATCAATAAGGATATATAATAAAATTTTCCAACATAATAATATGTAAATTCAAAGACATGACAAAAATAAGTCTTTTAAAAATAGGGTGAAATGTTCCCTTACCGATTTCGTTACTTACAAAACATATGCCACATGAAAGAAGGATCATAAAATGAAGATTTAAATACTCCTAAAAAAATGTATATTACAAAAATAGTACAATAATTTTCAGTAAATACACCACACAAAAGGAAATAGTGGAAAATATAGCATGAATCTCACGGGAATAAAAAGTGAGATGAAACCCTTTACCACGTTGTAATCAACTGAGTCATATGAACAAAAGTTAATAAACATCAAATGAATCATAGAATACCAAGAATATAATGGGAATCATGATAATATATATCAAATGGTAGTACTCAATACACCACATTAAATGAATAAGTGGTGAACAATGGAAATCTCACGGAATTAAAAGTGAGATAAGAAAATCCCTTACCTCATGTCCGACTTGACTCGATCATTCATTAATCTCCTGAAAAATAAACAAAAGATAATTTATAATTTTTTAAGAACCTTTTTAAATTTTATTATTTCTTTTATATCACTTATTACCATGTTATAAACATTATGTAATCATTTAATTTAATAACGTCCATTTTGTCGATATTTGGTACTTGAGTCAAAAATGGACTTCGTATAATCACATGTTGTTCATGTGGTCAATGGTTCATCATATCCAGAATGATATTCATGATTCAGATATCATATATATCATATATATCCAGTACATACATGTATTTATAATAGTACATGACATTTTGAGGTAAGAAATGAAATGCAGAGTTCATGGAGACGGTAAGACATACGTACGCATGAACGCTACATTCATTTACATTTCTTATTTTAATGGAATTAAACCATAATGATATATAGGTATATTATAATTCTTATATAATTTCATATATAATATCTTATATAAATACATATCCATCATAATGGTCCCCATGGGAGGCTGTTGGAGATATTTGAACAACCCTCATTTCGTGAGGCGTTAGTTTTCCATTCACAAAAACATTATATTCTTAATCCATTAGATGGAGGTGTGTTTAAGTGTAGATCGAATACATATCATAACAAAATCCTAGTATATTGAGGATACTTTTGTTGTTACAAAAATAGGAATTATGAGTTTAGGGTTTGGAGAAGTAAAATAAAAGAAAACAATTTAAGAGAAACTGTTACCTTTAATTTGGGTAACTCCCATTGGTTTGAACCAAAGGACTTCTTGAAATGCCTTCTACATAAGGAAATACTTTTAGGGGGATGAGAGGGATGTAAGGAGATTAATTGGGGAGAGTTTAGATGATCCAAATGGTTTTAGAGGTGTGAGTAATTGGTTAGAAGTGGTCTCCTTTTATAAGGGGGAGGAGAGGCTATTTAGGAAAGTGTGAAAATATTATTTTTTTATATAATGATATTCGGTTTCAAAAGGATAAAAAATAATTATAGTCAAATATAAGATGACTCATGGTAGAAATAAAATCATACAATATGAATTGGACTGGTTGGGATAATATTTTAATCATTATAATCTTATTAATTTAAATCATTTATTAATGAGGTAAATAGAGGAACATTATTGTGTCATAAATAAATTACTTTATTAGATGTCTAAAAATTATAAAAAAAATACTATCATGTAGGAAATCTTTTTATCTTTTTAAATAATATTTATAGTCGAAAACATGACTTACATAACACCCTATAAAAATTAATTTACTAAAAGTCTTTTGTTTATGTCATTTTTGCCTTTACATTAAATTAATTTATCTAATGTGTCATTATCATTTATATGTGGCTCCATGGGGTCCCATAATCGTCCCAAAGATTCCCATGGTCGTCCATTACTCATCCAATATGTTTAGGACAACTTTTATGGTAATTTGGAATTATTATAATATTCTTTTTACCTTGAATTAACCTATTTACCTTTAACCGCGGTACATAAAAGTCAAAAGTTACTATTCACTAAAAATTATTTTCATCTTATTGAACCACATTTTACTTATTCTTCACAACCATGTATGTTGGTTTATTTAAATTCCATTCATAGAAGTGGAAAAATTTCATTTAAATTAAAAAGTCAGTTTTTAACCACTACTAAGTGGTTTCAATATTCATAAAAAAAATTTGTTTTTCAGAAAAAAATACCAAAAATTCATCATAAGATTTATTTCATATTCCAAATTCAAAAATGATACTTATTTTTAAAAATTCAAAACATAAAAGTGTCATTAATTAATTTAAAAATTAAAATATCATTGTTAAAACAAATTGTATCTTTTTAAGAAACAAGAACTATCAAAAGATTAACACTTGTTTATGTCCAATTTCAAAGTCAAATTAATTTTAATGACTAACATTGGATTAAATGGTAAAAAATATATTCTAATTAAACTTTTAAACCAATTAATAAGATAATATAACCAAATAAATAAATAATATTAAAAGGAACTTTTGAAATAAAATACAATACATTCACTGTTTATAAAAAAAATGAACTTTATCAGAAAAATCCAAAACATTTACACAAAGTAAATTTTGATGTCCCCATTATAAAGAAAGATTTAATTTTGTCATATATAATGTATAATAGTAACCACAACTATATTTAAATAGGGTTCTCCAATAAAAGGTGATAAATAGGCCTTTTAATGTAAATTATGCTTCAAATTAGACTCATTCACTTTTTAAGCCTATAACATTCATTAGATAAATGTAAATAGGTTTAACAAACGTGTATAATCATATTGTAGTTATTTTTGTTCATTACCTCAAATACAACGTCTAGGAGTTAACAACCATTTAAAATAATAATATTATATTATTAGTGTGAAACATAAGATTTCAACGAAACCTGTTGTTGCGCAGCAGGTACGCTATCGAGCATAGATATCCTTTTAAAGTAAAATTAATATTTCATTAACTAACATTAATATATATGAAAAGTGACATATTCCTTGTTTATCTGGGATGTTACATCCTTCCCCCCATTTGGAAATTGCATCCTCAAAATTTTAAAACTGGGCTTGGAAACTTCATTAAAAGTCCCACATTAGAAAAGAGTCAGTAAAAAAATCTCTTTAAAAGAAATAAAGATAATTATAAAGGTCACTCGAGATAACCCATACTAGGATTCCTTGTAGAAAAACATGGATATGGAAGAAAGAAGAAATAGTCAAGTTCTGATGGAGAGTGATAGAAAACATGATTAAGAGAAAGTTAACCACCAGAAAATCACAAACATGGGATGGGTTCAACAGTTCGTGATTCCCCATAGAAAAAGATAACAGAAAATGTTTTTGTTTTAAGTTACTTTTCATTCAGGAATCTATTTATGAACATAAATAAAAACATAATGATACACACTTACTTTTCATGTATACTTTTATCCTTCATTAGATTTCTAATAGAAACTCATATTTCCTCCATACAAGGAGTATTCAGGATGACTTGTTTACATTAAAAGTGTTATAATCAACTTCGAGATAATCGAATAATCCATAAAAGATAAACTATATATTTCCCTTGTCTTTGGATGTTAACTAAAACCTAACCGTTTAGTACAGGATCAGATAATCCCCAAAACGGATCAACTTTTACATAACGAGACAGTACTCTTAATCTCGAAAATTTGTTCTAACAAAACCCAAAATTCAACAAAGGTCATTCAATAAACAAATATCCCTAAAATTCTTCAAAAGTAATCCAAACTGTGATTGTAACCCAAATATCATGAGGATTTAATTACATAGACTTCTAAGATACATCTTAACATTTATCTCCAAGTAACAGCTATTACTCATAAAGTCTCATATTGAAAAGAAATTACCCAAATCACATATTCTCCATGATAGGTTAATCATTTTCATAAATAAATAAAATCATCATGTGTCCATAATAAAAAAATAGATTCTTCCAAACTAAAATTTCAACCATTATTTAACAATTGAAATACTATAGTATTCTATCTTCCTTAAGAATATAGTGTTTCCCCAAAAGAGAGAACGTCTTCCAAAACTACCTTTATCACATAATCACTAAATCATTTTTATATACAAAGTATATCCATTTGATAAAATGTAAGTTCAAAAAATCTATGTATTATTATTCTATAAAACCATTTTACTAAAATAATAAGTCATATTAAATAGGGAAATCGAGTAGGCTAGCGGTAGACGATGCGCCCTTGTCACCCTTCGTTTGTGGGTTCGATTCCTATGACCTAACCATATGCGACGGGTTGTCACCCATCCTACGGGTTGTCACCCATCCTACGGGTTGTCCTTTTTATAAAACTAAAAAATAACCCTATTATTTTTTAACCTCAATGGTTTCCTTATACCTCTAATTTTGCTACAAATTCATTATGATCTCAACATCTTAATTCTTGAAGTCTTATTTCACCACCATATGATAAAATAAAACAATCCCCAAAATTAAGGACATCATACCTTGATCATGGTGTCCATATGGTTTCATTGTTATCCTGTTCACGTATGTAGAAGGTCCATGCATTGGAACAATGATTTAGAGATCCTTCAAAATAATTTTCTTTCTCCATCCAAAGAAACCTTGTACAACATGGGTCATTTGGGTGTTCATAGAAAAACAGTTTTGGAAATTAATCATGTATGACATATAATTTCAAAACATCTTATATATCGTGATTTCTATAAAACAGTTGAACCTAATTTGAGTTAAAACCTTCAATTAACGGTACATTTGAAATACCATAAGTATATGCTGAGAGACTATATTTTAAAATCAAATATAAATAGGTTACACAAGGGTCTCCTTCATCAACACCTTTTTTAAAATCATAATATTCTTCAAAATCTCATGATAAGGTAAAATATTTGAAAATGCCTTGATAATATTTACCTTTTTGAAAATATAAGAATATTTTTAAAATAGTATTTTCCTAAATACAACCCATGATCCACAATGATAACGAGGTATAGTAGAGGTTTTTGATATATCAAACAACTTCTTACAAATGGGTTGTAGGCTAGAAAAAGTTTCACAATCATCCGAACATGACTTTTTAATAATTATTGCAAGCATGTCATCAGGAAGAGGTTGGAATGTCATTTGAGATCCTCTTCCTTCCACTTGTAACTGACTTTCCTTGATCTAAAAAGGTTATAAAACAAGGATTTAACTGAAATAATAGGCAAAGGGACTAACCATGTGTTTAACGAAAACTCTTAATCCCTATTGTTGTCTAAAATGACCTTTGATACCAACTGTAAGGACCCATCCTTAAGCTTTACATAATATTTAATTATAACATTTAGAGATCCTTCAAGAGTTCGACCATGAGTCATCTTATATTCGACTATAATGATTTTTGGTCCTTTTGAAACCGAATATCAATATATAATAAAATAATATTTTCACACTTTCTTAAAGAGCCCCTCCTCCCCCTTCTAAAAGGAGATGACTTCAAAATAATTTTCTTTCTCCATCCAAATAAACCTTGTACAACATGGGTCATTTGGGTTTTCATAGAAAAACAGTTTTGGAAATTAATCATGTATGACATATAATTTAAAAACATCTTATAAATCATGATTTCTATAAAACAGTTGAACCGAATGTGAGTTATAACCATCAATTAACGGTCCTTTTAAAATACAATAAGTATGTGCTGAGTGACTTTATTTTAAAATTAAATATAAATAGGTATCACAAGGGTCTCCTTAATCACCACCTTTTTTAAAATCATAATATTCTTCAAAATCTCGTGATGAGGTAAAATATTTGAAAATGCCTTGATAATATTTACCTTTTTGAAAATATAAGAATATTGTGAAAATAGGATTTTCCTAAATACAAACCATGATCCATGATGATAACGAGGTGTAGTAGAGGTTTTTGATATATCAAACAACTTCTTGCAAATGGGTTGTAGGATAGAAAAAGTTTCACAATCATTCGAACATGACTTTGTAATAATTATTGAAAGCATTTCATCAGGAAGAGATAGTAATGTCGTCTGAGATCCTCTTCCTTCCATTTTTAACTAACTTTTCTTGATCTGAAAAGTTTATAAAACAAGGATTTAACTAAAATAATAGAAAAAGGGACTAACCATGTGTTTAACGAAAACTTTTAATCCCTATTGTTGTCTAAACTGACCTCTGATACCAACTGTAAGGGCCCAACCTTAAACCTTACATAATATTTTTCATTTACTCGCCATCTTGAAAAAAAATTTGGATTTCTATTAAAATTATTTTGGACAGTATTGTGAAATGAATTTAGAAGAATATAAATAAATTTTTTTAATAATTTTTATATTAATAATACAATTTGACCAAATTAATTTATTATGTTATGAATCATATCATCCGTGAATATTTATTTAGAATGGTCAGGGGTCAATTGTGCAATTAAAGATAAAAATAATATATAAAATTTTAAAAATACCCTAACACTTATCCTAGTTTCATTAGATATATGGTTTTTATGAAAATAATACATAGACTAAAATTATAACATTATTAATCCACTTGGGAAAGAATATATCATTTATAATATCTTATTTATAGTTATGATAAAAATATAATACTCATGATTTTTAATAAGTATTAAATTTTTAATACATGGTTATACAGAATATAAATTTTACTATTAATTTTAAATTTTTCTGATAAAAAATTCATCTTCATCAATATAATTTGTTTATAATTTTTAGAGAATAAATATTTTAATTAAATTCATTCATAATAATGATGAAGTAATTGTTTTATTTATTGAATTGTCAAATAAATGATATTAAAAGTTTTAAAATAAAAAAATATTGCATTATTAATTAAATAATAAAATTATATATATAACATACACATGTTATTCATATATTATATGTTTTTGATAGATTATATCATGTTATCATCATACTTTTAAAAAATAATAAATAGTATGAAAATTGATATTAGTAATACATTAAAAAATAAAATTTTATTAAATGATATAGAATTAATATTTATATATAATTAAGAAAAATAAGTTTAATATCATTAAATATTTCATCAGAGACCATTTGGGTTTACATTAGTAGTATATAGTTACTATGCTAACCCTAAAGAGTAAAAATGACAAATTGTCTCGGTAATAGTTAAAAGGATTAACTATGGGTTAAGGAAAAAATATAAAGTTATTATTATGAATTAAACATATATGAAAATAATTTTTTGATAGTATTGGGACCCATAATCATATTATATGTGAAATAACTCACTTTTGGATGTATATTAAAAAGGGAATATATTTATATTAATTTAATATTTAATAGATTATAATAGTCCATATCCACTCTAATTTAAAAAGGAACATATTCCCTTACATCCTAAAACCACATTGAGCCCTCTATCTCAACCAACCAATACTAATTTATTCTCCCAAAATTATTAGTTATGTTATGGAGTTCCTGGCCTTCTAAAAAGATCATCTGTAATTTATTAAAGAGAATATCTATAGGAATCCCACCGAAGAAGCGGTAATTGTTCTACAAATACATATAAGTTCATTTATTTTATAATTATTTTTTTATGTTTTTTTCAATAAAAATAGTTCTGTAAATTATAATATATATTATGATATATTAATATGATTATGGTGAAAACATATTCCTCCATTTATCCATCATATGAAAAATAGTGTCACCACACGTGTGTACATATGGCTTGTCATATTCACACTGTGCTGTAATTTGGTTTTTAATAACCACTTTATTTGGATTGGTATAATGATTAATATAATGGATATAAACAATAAATATGAAATTTTATCTATTTTTATAACTATTATATCATCGTATTCCATATCACTATACTATTAAGGAAATGATATCGTCGCTCGTGCGTACGTATGACTACGACCTTCAAAACATGATGTAATTAATTTATTTTATCCATTTAATAATGATTATAAAGAAAACTTAATGGATAAAAATGATATTTATATCATTAATATCATTCTAGAAACGTTGGATCTATATCCAATGTAACATAACAGATACATTCCTGAAAAAACATGAATATAAAAATGAAGAAGTTAACACCGAAAACATGTGTAATTACACAATATTATCCACAAACAGGTAATAATATAATATAATAAGATTATATATGATATTATTAATATGATTAATTTTTTTATATAGGTTTAAAACATTCCTAAACCATTATATAAAATGTTAATAAACTATCTACTAATGGAACCATAAGGTAAGGGAAATTCATATCAGTTTTTATTTCTTTGAGATACATGACATATTCACCAATTTCTTCTTTTGTATAGAGTATATATTTACTATTAATTCCATTTATGACGATTAATATGATGATTTTGGTATTTAAATATTTATATAATGTCATTAATTGGGCATACAATTGTAATAATTGTTTTGTTGTAAGGGTTAATTTTATAATCTCATTAACATTCTAGAATGTTTATATGTAACTATATACTATGGAATATTTATCAATCATGTCCATGCTTCTAAAAAAATACATAAATATTTTTAAAATTATCCTACAAGGAATTAATTTTATTTTTTTGACCATGTTTTAATTTTATTATAATGGTTTTAATAAAAACAATTTCATTTTTCAAAGGAGGTTCTTTATCACTTTTTAGATGGAAGGAATTATTTTTTACATATATGGTGTGAGTGAATTGTTCCATCATCATGATAACTTAATGATTTGAATCTTCCCTTAAAATATTTGAATTTTATTTTCTAGTAAAAAGTTTTATTATATAATATTTATGATTTTAAATCATTTCTTGTAAAAAAGGGGTAATTATGTCAAAAACAATTTATTGATTTTATTATATTATTTTCATATATGTCAACATCCATTGTGAGATATTATGATTGATTAAGGTTTATATCTTATGATTCCTAATAATACATCCAAATTATGTTTTTATTATAATTTTTAATTTCTATGTGCTATTTTGATATAGTACATGGTTTATTGTTGATTTATTGACATTTCACATGCTAGCTTCTCAATATGAATGTATATGATGTTTATGTTTCCCCATTTTCACATGAGGAATGAATGGATATAGCATTTGATGTGTGGTGCCTACTATATCCTAATTGTACATATATAGGTCTCATGATAAAGACTATATTGGATATTGGTTGATTCCATACCAATTTATGTACGGTTTCTTGCATGAATCCTTAACGATGTGATTATTATTTTGATAATTATGTGTTCCCTTGTTATGAGATTTGTTATTGATATTAAATGTAATTATTACAATAGTAGAATATCCATACATATATTTCCAAGAACATTTGACTATTTATATGGTATTTTTTATTCTTACCATATTATGCTCATGACTATGTTTTAATGGATTTTGATTTTTTCTTACAACTTTCCATAATATTTTTTCTTTTTATTCATAATATATTACTTTGTAAAATTACCATTAATGATCATATGATATCACCACTTTCTAATGATTTCTTATTACCAAGATGCGACGATGTGTATTATAACTGATATGTAGGTATAATCCCGGAGAATGAAGACATTATCAAAAGATATTCTTTGTCATATTTTATGTTTTAAAGTGTAATGTAAGGTTTATGTATGTAATATGGATTCCAAACAAGCTAAACAGATCTGTCCTTTGGGTTTAAAGTCATGTATCAATGGAAATGTAATAAAATAATCTTCCATCTATATGATTCTGTGGTCGGGTTGTTATAGTTGGTATATGAGTAATTTTAGTTGAACCCTTTGAAACTGGATTTATAAGACATAGATAAGAGAACAAAACCCTATGATTGAATTTTGGGATAATTTTTTAAGATCCTCATATAATAATTGTAAGGTAGATATTAGGTTTTTATTCTTATAAATACAACTATCCTTGGATACTAAAAAAAGACTTCGTTCTCAAAAAGATATACCCAGGTGATACAACTCCAACAAGGTGTGTTAGGCCTGACTCTGTGCAAAATGGTAGATGATTAGGGGCCTTGATATGAATGTAGTTTTACAATCAATATTGAATTTGTTTTGAATAATTCAAATAATTTTAGAAATCATTATTAAATATTTTTTATAGGATCAATATTATAAAACAAGGTTAAATCTAAGGTGATTTAGATTGAATATAAGGGCTCGCGATATTTATTAAATGTTTGTTTGTTTTTATAAATATGAATATTATAACTCAAACTATGCTTTCCAGTTTAATTCATTGGATACAACTTTAAGGATTCATGATAACATTAAACATGATGGATAATGTGGTGATGATGGGTAACCAAATGTAATGATGATAGGAGTGAAATAAATTATATTCAGGCTAAATTAGTTTTCCAGTAATATGATTAAAAATATATACCTTAACACACACCTAAACACACTAAATAAATAAATGAAAGAGCTTGATATGTTCTATAGGGGTAGAGATAATGGAGAAAATACGTCTCAATATCTATCATTTATGAAATCTGTATGGAGAAAAACCAATCTCAAAGGAATGAAAAAATGCTTTTTGTTTAGGAAATTACATAAAGTAATGTATTTATGGGGAAAAATAAGGTTATGGTGGAGGGAAATAAAACCCATTCAAAGAATACATTTTTATACCATTACATTTAATATGGGGAAGCTGGGCATTACACGAGTCAATGTTCTCCTCCATAGGATGGACACTAGAACAAGGATGAGTCTATGTGGAAATAAATGGATGAAGTATTTATGTATTGGGGTTGTATAGAAAACCATAGATAGATGGATATTTAGTTATGAATCATATTTCATGTAAGTCCATTATTTTTATTTTAGTAGTTATATTAATATGGTTTTCAAAAATGGAAAACTCACAAACCTCGTGAAAACATGTCATGTTCGGCAATGCTGTGGGTATTGAACCCACAACTAATGAGAGATAATGGTACAACACCTACCACAAGCCTATGCGATGTCCTAGTTATCATGTCATTTTTTATATAGTTAAAATATATAATGGAGAAACGTTTTTTAATTAAATAGATAACATCGGGACTATAAATTTTTTTCCTTGTAATTAATTTTATTGTGAATGAAATTCATTATTTTTATGAATTCTATAATACGAAGTGAAACATAAGGAATTTTATTTTGTGTTCAAATATTATTTTAATATGGAATTTTTATGATTAAACATATTTATTTAAATTATTATAAATCCTTTAGATTAGGAAATATTTTAAAATAAATTTTTGTGTCACATGTTAATACTAATTGATGTTATTTGGAAGACTAAATAATAAAATCATTCCAATTTTTGTGTTTTAATCTTAGTTAAGAATATTTCTCAAGTATGATAGTTATTTTATTAATGATCTATATTTATTATTAGGGTTTTAATTGTCATTTTTGGAGAATTATTTATGGAGAATTATGTTACATTATCCTATGATTTGTTTGGTTAATGTATAAAACATGATGAATATATAGTTATATGTTTTGTATTTTTTGATCTCAAAAGGTTGATTTGAAATATTTAGCCATGAAAAATTAAAATTATAAAAAATAATTTTGTGAAGAATATGTGTTTGTGGTTTAAATTAATTAAGGGATGATACATTACATTTAACTAAATTTGTTTCCATATTTTCATAGAATATGAATTGAATGAATTATTCAACTATAGAGAACCGATTATGAAACCAAAAATGTAATCCCAATACCTTCTTTTCTGATGAATCAAATGGTATCATAGATCATCACATATTTATCAAATTTTGATTTTTAATATAATCATGTCCATGTTCTCTATCAATCCCCATCATAAAATGATGGATATATTTCCCTTCCCTATCCATGTTTTCCTACATGAAACCCTAGTTTGGGTCATATTCGATGAGCTTCATATATTCCATTATTTATTTTAATGTGGATATATAATTAACCCTATTCCATTTGATGGTTTCCAAATGATTATGTTTTAATGTATAATATTTGAATTTCTAAGTGAGCTTTCAAATTTCAGGGTCGAAAGATTTGATTTAGGGAAGAATGAATCACCTCAAGATTTAATAGTAAAATTTCTTATGAAATAAATTCAATCTCATTTGTTGCACATAACAATTAGTTTTATTACACCATTAAACACTTAAATATCCATTTGAATAACCATTATTAATAGTATTAACTACATTATGAAAAATACTTATATTAAATTTATATTATAGGTTTCATGGACAATTACATAAGAAAATATCTAATATTATTAATAAATACTATTTTTTATGGAGAATTTTTCTTTCTTTTAATAATGTACATATTATAAACTAAATTTTTTAAATTTTTTAAATTTTATTTTTAAAAATATAATTTTTTTTAATTTGTAATATCAAAATTAGATTAGGGTAAATTTTCGTTCTTTTTCTGAGAAATTTCATTTTTGAATGATTATTGAAAAATAATGCATTGTTGTCAAAAAATAACTTTTCTTTCAAATAATTATTAAAATTTTATTTTATATATAAAGCATAATTCGATCAATAATACATCTATGATTACTGTATAGGAAATTGGAATATTTTATTATTGAAATAATATATCATATCTTATTGAACTCTTGGAAGTTTGCTTTTACACGCATTCTCAACTCATCTGTGGGATTAATGTTAATCATAATTTAACCAGTTTTAGAATTTGAAAAAATAGACATATCTATACAATGAAATTTTTTTATTATGAATGGATAAATACTTAAGAATGTAGTGGAGGTCTAAAATAGTAGATCCCAAGAGCATAAGTTCTATCCATGTTAATAGATTCTTAGGGAAGGGAACCTCTCATTGTGAAGATGTTAAATAGATTAGTATGAGAGGTCCATTATTAAAGAAAATATGAAACCATGTTTCATTCCTACCATGTGTGAATAACATCTATGTAATTTTTGAGTTGGATCCTACAACTTTGAACATGTTCGTTGATATACCATGGGGTTGATGTAGTATTCATATGGAAACCTTATAAAATAAATGAATATGTTTTGACCACATCGAGAGAGAGACTGTGAGAGAGGCACAAATTGAACCCTTTGAGCCTGCAAGAATACTCCACAATTTGGGATGGATACTTTCTAAAAAATAATCAAAATAAAGGATGAAATACTAGTTATGATCATAGAAAACCCCTCATCCATGCATGATACCGCTGGTGAATTACCTATCAACATTTACATTAATTCCACGAATAGGGGGAATCTTGCAGATCCAATATCCTTGAAAGATGGATCTAAAAATTGAATTAATAAGGTGCCTACCAACCATAAAAATAATAATAGAATTAGAACTCTCCAAAAGTTAAGATCCTATTAGTATCAACATATTTTTGGGATATTATGAATATTAACTTTAGAAAATATATATTTAACTCAGTTAATGATAAATCTAGTTATTAAAGATAAAAACAATATATAATATTATAAAATCACCCTAAAACTTTTTATAATTGAATTGGATTTGTTTATTTCAAAAAAAAATCAACATTGGGATAAAATTACAACCATTTTAAGTAGCATGGATAAAAATATGAAATTAATAATATTTAAATTAAAAATAACCAAAAATTGGCTTACACTAGTTTTATCATAAGTAATAAAATTTTAATATGTTGTCATAAAGAAAAAAATTCACTAAAAATTATTAATTTGAAAGGTAAATATTTTTTATTTATCAGGATATTATATTTCTAATTTTTATAGAATAAATTATTTAATTAAACGCTTCCAAAATAATTTTGTAGATTTTGTTTAATTAATGGAAATATTAAATAAATTATATTAAAAATATTATAATAAATATAATTTGACTCACTTAATTTCATCTAAAATTTTTATAGACAAATTATACATAATATTTCTATATTATACATGTTGGTTTGAAGTAATATCTTTTTATACTATTTTGAAAAAAATAATGAAATGTTTTATAATTTATACAAATGATACTTAATAAATAATATTTTATTAAATTATATAAAATTCATAATAATATATAATTCATCAAAATATTAATAATTCGGATATATATGTCATAAATAATCCATTTATGGTTAGTTTTTCCATTTATAATAAATATATTAACCATAAAATGTAAAAAACCCAATGTCTTGCTGTAAGAGTTCAAGGGATTAACTATGGGATATACCCAAAAGTTAAGGTTAAAATTATAACATAAACGTTTCAAAAAATCAATGGATGATTATATATTGAAACATACTGATCATATAATCTAAAAAACTCACTCTAGAGCTATTTGAGATCAAAAATCAATTTCTATTTATTTAATATTAAACGTATTCCAAGAAAGAGCATCCCCTATCATATAAAAAGGCACCACATCCCTCACTTACTCACACCACATTAAGAATTCTAACTTGACGACCCCTTACTATTTCTGCTACAATCATTTCATCTTGGTTATGGATGTATTGGTCTTCCATTAATAAAAACCCCAGTGTGCATAAGCGGATATCTAAAGGAAATCCACCGAATAAGAGGGAATTGTTTTACCAATTCATTTAAGTTGATTTATTATTTTAATTCTACTTAATATGGTGTCTACATACTAATTTAATAAATCCATTTAATTATATATTATTATATATTATTATGTTTATGGGAAAATCATATTCTTCATTTTACCCTTCAAATGAAAATCAATATCACAATACATGGGTACGCACGACTTATGTCTCCACAATGTCGTGAATTTTCTTGAAACAACACATTATTTGGATGTTAATAATGATGTATATAATAGATATAAATAATTAATATGAAATTATATTAATTTTATATATTTAATATACAATTTAATTCATTATCAATTTACCATTAAGGAAATCATACCATCGCTTATGCTTGCGTAAAACCTATTGTCTCCACGATGCGATGTAAATAATTTATTATAATAGCAATTTAATATTGATTATATAAATGAATTTAATTATAAAATGTTAAATTTATTGCATTCATATAAATATATATTGTTGTATATTTATCCTATACACTATAACTATGAAATTCATGACAAACACATATATAAAAATGTAGTAGTGAACTACCATAACAACTGTAATAATACAAAATTATAAAAAAATAAGGGATAAAATAATATAATAAGATCATTTATGAAATCATGAATATAAATAAGATTGTGATATATGTTTATTACATGTTTAAAAACAACATACATGAGGTTATAACCAATTCAATTAAAGGATGTTTATGGTAAGTGAAATTCATCTCTCTTTTTATTTTAGTGAGATTCATGTCATATTCACCACTTGTTTTTTGGGTGCCATATATACTAACCATGAATTATTTTAATGAATATTATTATGAATATATTGTATTTCAATATCAATATAGGTTTCTTATATTCTTGCAGAATACTATTATATAAATTATAAATCTCTAAGTGTTAATTTAACAATCTCATTATTATTTTAGATTTTTTATACCTATGTATCTGCTAAAGAACATTTATCATAAATTACAATGCTTCATAAAAATTTTTATCTAAATTTTTAGTCAATTATCTGACATATGAATAGTATATTTTTTACCCATGTCTTACTTTTTATTAAAAGTTTTGACAGAAAATGTTATTCATTATCCAAATGAGGTACATTATGACAACTTCGATGGAAGGATTATTTTTTAACTTATGAATCATGAGCAGATTTTTCTATCATCATGAAGTCATAAAGTTTTGAATATCCCATTACAATATTAAAAGACTAATTTAAAAGGAAATGTTTTATTTTATAATTATGTGTCTCTAAAATTATTTCTATGAATAAAACATTTATTTATCTCAAGAAATTGTTAATGATTTTATAAGATTATTTCCTAATATTTCAACAAACTTCAATAAAAAGTTTTAATAATTAAGTATGATCTATTATGATACCATAGACAGTAATTTATATAAGGTTTTATGATAATTTTTACAATCGATGTGATATTTTTATATCATTCATGGTTTATGGTCGAACAATTCACATGTTTTATTCTAGATCATCGATACAAATGTTTATGATTATTTTGTTTCACCACTCTCATAGGAATATTTCATTGCACATTGTATGTGAAAATAGGGGCCATGTAGTTCCCCTTGATGTAGAAGTAGGTCTAATGAGACAAACTAGTATTAGTATTTGTTATTTTTTAACACGTTTAGGTATGTTTTCTTTTCTGAATCCTTGACGTTATGCTTATATTTTTTTGAATTTTGAACTCCCTAATTATGATATTATTTATTGATAATACACATGGTTATTCTTCTACTAGAATATCCATGGTTATGTTTTTTATAACATGTTTTTATTTTATATGTTATTATTTACTCTTTTAATATTTTTCTCATTAATGTGTATAAATTTATTGGGTTTTATTTAAACAACTTCCCTTAGAAATTATGTATTTTATTTATAATAGATTATTTTATACACATACCCATACTGGTTATATGATCTCAACACATTTAATATTTTAAAATTCTTAGTATTAGATGATGTGAATATAACTGATTTGTAGGGTTATGTTAAGAGAATATTGATGTTTTGAATGGATTTTTTATATTTTATTTTATATTTAAAATTGTTATGTATGGTTCACGTATGTAATATGTCTTATAAAACTTATAATATCACTGGTACTTTAGGATTGGAGTATTTTAACTATGCCAATGTAATAAAATAATAAACTAGTTATAGACTTCTTATAAAGTAGTGTTACAGAATATTTTTTTCATTTTCTGAAGAAGGAACCTTTATAGAATTCCAAAAAATATATATTAAATTAATGTGTTTATATATTAAATGATGTGAATTTATTTTCCCAAAATCATCAATAATATATTCGTTTGTGATTACTTTACATTCTTATAATTTTATTTTTAGAAAAAGTGTTTTACTAATAATGTAGTTAGTTATTAAAAAATAAATTATTTTAAAGTGAAAAGTGTATTTTCCTCAAACAATTTCCCATGAACATTTTAATTTAATTTCATTTATTTAAAACCCATTTTATAAATTTAAGATTTTACTAAGGTTTTTCTATTATTTTACCATCTAACAGGATTTATTTCCCAATTTATTATTATTTTACGTGTAGATTTTATATTTTAATAACATTCTATATATTACATAAGATGATATATGATTATGGTTTTTGACTAGGTTAGTTGTTAATGTTTTTTTGTTAGTTTTAATATGAATTTCTATAATTATTATGATTCACCCCCATTTATGTGAGAAATAATTCTACTTTTTATGTGATGAGAGGGTCCCACTCTTTCCTCTGGATTCATCTATTGTTCTTATGAGAAAAACTAGCTTGGATAATGGATGAGGCCATGTCTATTTATGTCAAATTTTGTTGAACAGGGCTTAAATTGTATAATTATAAAGACCATAATTATGAATTTCTCTCGATATGATATTATTTATCTATTTAAAAGTAATTAATTGTATTCATATTGTATCCATTGATTGTTTTTGGGGCATTTAATTATTTATATGCAATTATTAGATTTTAATTTATTTCATTTTATATTATTCATACCTTATTTTGTTTCTGTTTTATGCATACCAATAAATAGCTCATCCCATCACACCATTATCGATGTATTAATTTTTTCATATCTTAAAATAAGTATATTATTAATTATTTTTAGGGATTAGTTAGGATAATAATTTTTATCTCATAGGAGTTACTCAAAAGTATTTTATGTTTCTAATTATATTGCAATATTCAATTATATATCAGTATTTATACAAAATTTTAAATATATTTTCCTCTAGGATGTCAATATTTGTATAAAATTCCAATATAATACTATACCCACAGACATCAGGGCACATGGGTCAGGGTCATTAATGTTGGTTTTAGAGGATGTTTAGTATAATACTTCGAAAACAGAATTATTAAAATATTGATTTGGGAAGCATAACCCTATAATTACATTGATAATAATCCCAATTAAATAAATATTATAATCATGAGATTAGTTATAACTAAATATTTCATTTTATGTTTAGTTTTTTACTATTTTGGACTTTATACTTCATGATTGGTAATTTAATATATTGTATTCCATTGTATATAAATTTTTCAACTTTGAAGGAATGTAAATTGTATCAACACACATAATTCCTTTAGTGTTTTACCTTAATATTAATGAGAATGATTTTTAGTTGGATTTATAATTATAGGTGGACAGATTATAAAAATATTGTGATAGCTGACTGTGGGTATGAGTAATAACAGTATGTTTAAGTAGAATCCAAGTGATCCACAATGTGTTGTAATAATGTTAGACTGATTTATAGATCAAAAAACTCCATTATTCAATGAGACTATAAATAAATTTATTAGTAAGAAATTGATAATATTTCTATATAACGTATTTCTCATAATGGGGAGTAATGAATGGGATACAGTTTTCATGATATTTTTTCATCTCTATGGAGATACAGGACAATGGTGGTAATTGATTTAAAACTCTAATGTGGATGAGAAAATAAAAAAAATGATATGGAAATATTTTACAATATGTATCATGGAATGATATTTTACACATGATTAAATAGAAGAGGTGGAGAAATTTTTTTAGATTGAGAATGAATAATGATGTGAATTTTTCTATATATTATGAAAATATTTCAGGTTCTCAGGGCATGTCACTTACTACACATATAATCCAATAAACAATATTAACTATGTATTTTATAGTATTAATCTAATTTTTTGAAGGAATTATCACTCCAAAAAATTCTCATAATATTATGATACAATAGCATGTGGTATAATGGTTGAGAAAAATTTATAAAAGACTTATTTATTTTAAGGGAATCAAGATAAGAAGAGGGAATATGAGTACTAGAGAGAAGGAAATATAGAAAAAGTGATAAAGGGAAGGGTGAAATTTCTAACTTAAGATTAATTTAGAAAAAATAAAAATGCAACATTCATATTGGGATTGTGTATTTGATCTATGATTAGAAAAAAGTCTACAACAATCTTAGTTGAATGGATATGAAAGAAGCTGCTAATATGTAATGAATCAGCTCTAAAGATATCAAACATAATGAAAATTATTTTACATTATTTCAAGGGAACATTCCCATGAAATTTCTATTAGTCTAAATCCAATATTATGCAATTTTAATAGTTTGATTTTGATATCCTAATAATATTTTGGAAAATAATACAATCAAATCCAAAAATTTATATTATTATTTTTTTGATTATGTATCATCAAATTATTTTATACCTTCTATATTTTCAATTAGAAATGAAAAATTTACCATTCATCATAGAAAGGGAGTATTTTGTAAAAAGTTATTTTTGGAAACCTATATAATGTAAAGAAATGTCATGTTTTTTCTATTATGATACACAAATATTTTCTATTTTATGATTTAATTAGAATACATATGGTTGGAATTGATACAATATAAGGTATAAAATGAAATTTAAAATAAAATGCAATTATATATTGAAATGTGATGTAAATTATTATTTTTGAAGAATATGTGGAATTTCTTATCTTTAAATAATATATTTCATTATCAGAGTATCATATGGATCCACCTTTAGTAGAAATTATAAACAAGTTTCATAGAGAATATGAGTAAAAGAACTAGTAATGAAAATGTTAAAAATCAAATTTAGAATATACCTTTTGCATGGGAAGAAATTGATTTATTTATTAATAATATTAATAGATATCCAGAAGAGTGGAATGTTATATATTCCATCAATTAAATTCCTAATTTAAGACCTATATCATATTATTTCTATAGAATAAAACCTTTAGAGATAGTGGAGTTGAAGAAACAACTAAAGGATTTTAGTGTTATAATATTTATATGCCCTACAAATTCAACATTTTTAACACATTTCTATTAATAAATATGAATGATAAATATATAAGGTTATGCATTGATTATATGGAAATCATTGATATTATGATATTGAAAAAGTATACTCTACCTCACATTGATGATTTATTCAACAAAACTCATGGGGAAATATATTTTTATAATATCAACCATACTTCTACAGATAATCTATTATGAGTGTAAAAGGATGATATCCTGAATTCAACTTTTTGAATTGGAAATGGACATTATGATCTTTCAATAATTCACTTTGGATTGACTAAGGCACTGTATATTTTTTGGGATATATTATATAGGTTATTAAATGAATTTAATAATAACATTTTATGGTATTTATTGGTGATATATGTTGTACAATATAAAATATGAGTACAATAAGAATAACATGAAGTCTATTCATTAGAATCATAGAAGAAAATTGTTTAATGATAAAATTAAAAATTTTGAATAATGTATTGAATTTTTTTTTATTGAGCATCTTGACCCCATAGGTGGAATATCATTTGATCTTGTAATGAAAATGGTAGTCCATGAATTTCATATTCAAACAAAAATAACTAAGGTATACAGATTCATTGGTTTGTATGGTTAGTATTGGAGATTTATTTAAAATAATACAAAATTAATAGACCTGTTAACAAATTGAACTCTGAAAGGGGTCATGTATATTTGGAGTAATGAATGTGAGGATTATTTTTAATAATTATATAAGAGATTTTAGAATTACACATATATGAATATATCAATGATAAATATTTAATTTGTTTTATATAGTGATTCCTCAAGGATGGTAATTTGTTTTGTCCTTAAAAAGAATGATATATTTATTTCATATGAATAATGAAAACTACAAACTCAGGAAAAAATATATCCAATATTTTATCATGAGTTAGAATCCATAATAATTTCTATGAATATTTGAATAATATATCTCTATATAAAAATATGTGAGATATATACATATAACAAGAGTTCGAAATATCGATTATTATAAAAGGAATATAGAATGGAAAAAAGATAAAGGGTCAAATTACTAAAAAATATTATTCCTAAATATACTACTTACATGATAAACAAAATAAGGTATATGATTCATCGAGTATAAAGGATCATAGTATTTGGATGAAAAAGATTATTCATAGAAATTCAGTCTTCTTTTTTCTAGAAAATGTGAATATAAATAGTACTAAGGAAGGAGAAACCCCACTCATTTTTTAAATCATTAAGAATAAATCATTACTGTAATGGATACAATGTTAGAAATATAATGAGGATATTATTTTAAATTAAAATTAATGTTATAAATGATGGCTAATTGTAATACTTAATATAAAAATATAGAGTTATAAATTTGTAAAGAGGCATTGTGATCCCTCTATACGCAAGCTAAATTAGGGAATTATTGGATGATTATCATATCTTCAATTTATCTATATACCCTTGATGAAACTGGATGTATAGGGATTTCAAGTAACATTTATCTTATGGTAATATGAAGTGGTAAATTTATTATTTTGTTTCATGATATTTGGATTTAAAACAAGTGATATTTGTGATTTTGAAATCCTTAAGGAGTAATGAAACCTCTAACAATTACTATATAAAAACATATTAAATTTCTATGGTCATCATCATTGGATTAAAAAATTAATACATCAATGATTGATTTGATATAGTTTATAGTTGATAAACTGAAAAAACGTATACTTTTTATCTCAATAATATTGGATTTTCCATCAGAGTTCCATGAACGTCTGTATATTTATTAAGATGTTGGAATTCATGGTGCCCCATTTTAAATTTAGTGTAATCATGACCCATGATTGAAATTGATATTATAAAAAAGTATTCATTAGCCTCTGGAAACTGAGCATAACATAAGCTTCGTTTATCACCCATAAACTGATGGGAATTTTGAATAGACAATATAAACACTAAAACACATGTTGATGCCCTTCTCACGTCACATTCATTGTATGTGGTATCAATATTTAACATTATATCATTTTAATTTAATAATATCTTTCATTAAATAATTTAAATTTTATTTTAGGATGATTTATAGAAATATATTTCTTACCCCAAATTGTTAGGATGATATTTTAGAAAATAATATGGTAATACTATAACTTTTAGAAAAAAATCTATAATGGTAAATATTGTTCTATCCCTTATAAAAGCTTCTAAAATTAAGAAAAAAAGTTATATTGATAACTAAGGGAATGATAAAAAATTTAATGTGGTAGATATGTTTCCTTGACGGTTTCTCTATTGAAATGTGTCACGAGTTGTGGAAAGGAAGGAATAATGATCCCCTTGTATAACAAACAATTTGAAATCCTTGAAGGAATTTTGGGTTTGGATTATCATTTGGAAATCCCACAAAGGATTTCAGAATCACATTAAATGTTCCATATCTAAATTTAAAGGAAATATATGCCAAACTCGATATTTTCCCTCACATAGGATGATGTTGAATTACAACCTTACTTATATTACTTTAAAAAGTTTATATTGATTATAAACAACTTATAATTATTATTTAGGAATTCGACGACTCTTATGGTAATGGTAATTTGGAAAAAATAAAAATATAGATGATTTGAAGTGAGAAAATGAAGAAATTATGATGATAATGTAAATAAGTTTACTTTTGATATGGTATCCTCAAAACATAAGGGATGCTTTTTTAATGATATAAGAATTTAAAACATTTTTATATTATGGTTTGTCTAATTCAAATAAATTGTATCTATCGAAAATCTTATGTTTTAGGAAACAGTAAGATCAAAAAATGGTCTATTATTATGAATGCATAATAATGAAGCAATTATGTTTGTCAGTATAAATGGGAGTAATTATATTTTTACAATTATATGGTTTATATATCTATAAAATAAATTCATCAGATAACAGTTTATTAAAAAAAGAGTTGATAAAAAAATTAAAGTGGTTTGTTTCTTAAAAATTATTTTTGTCTGTGGAATATATTTATATCATAAGAAATTAAATTAATCGCTATTATTTAATTGTATTAATGGAATTTATATATAATATTTTCAACCAAATGTATTAATATTTATAAAATGTTTTTATTATTCATGGAATATGAATAATTCTAGAATTATAATAAAATAATAATTTTTCAATAAAAATAAGTTTTATTATGTTTTGAGAAGTTATATTAATTTTTTTTTTCAATTATAGTTATTTACTTTGATAAAACTAATTGTATATTTATAATGACAAGGAACATTTTTTGTAACCTGGACCCTTTTATTATTTGGTCAAAAGTAATAGTAATCATGGTAAATATTTTTACCTACATAAATTGTAAAGTCTATTAGTTTAGTTTAACTCTAATTTAAATGGCCATAAATATTCATAATATTTGTAAATCAATTAATTTTAATCAACAAATAAAACATTACTATTTAATTTTAGTTTTTTAATTGACACTTCTCAATGAAAATTACTTATATATTTTTAAATCAATTATAGAGACAAAAATACATCTTTATTTGTATTTAATATATCTTATGTGTCCTAATTGAAAAAAAACCATGACACAAACCTAATGTTTTTTTTGATATTAATGAAAATATTTTCATTGTGTAACCATATTTTTAAGATTAATAAATAATGAAATTACAATAAATTCTTGTGTAATAGTATTAACATATTTAATTAAATTACATAAAAATTAACGATAATATAATAAAAATTTTAATTTTTATTAATATCATTGATTTAATGTGTAAAACTAATTTTATACATGTATATTACATATTATATTCGATATAAATAATTATATTCTCGTCCCCCCCTTTTTAATGATGTATTTGAAATCATATTAAATAAATTGTTCCAAAATTGACATTAATGACAATTCATTGAAAAAATATATTATAAAATTATTTATCATTCAAAATATTTTTATCATCATCCATGTGAATTTAAACTAGTTTGAATCAACATAAAAGGTCCATTTAGGGTTCTTTATCAGATATATTTTAACATAATTATACAATTATGATGAAAATATCGGTTACCATGGTTACTGTCAATGATTATTAACCAAGGGTTTAGTCGAAATGATAAGGAATATTTTAATATTTCCATTTTTTGATGGGATCACTTCCCTATCTAAAAATATATTATAATAAAATTATTTTATGTGGAATTTGGAATCAAAATAGATTTATTATAATTTCATCATTTGAAAAATTCCAAAAGTGAGCCCCACCTCAATTATAAATGGGTGAATCATCCCTCATTTATTCACACTACACTAAACCATATTTCTAAATCAGTACATAATCAGTCCTCATATAAAAATATTTACCCAAAATCAATAGTTTTTCATCTCCTGGAAATACATAGCTTATTTCCCTTTTGAACGGATTTAATGAAGGTCTCCAGAAAAATATCTAATCATATTACCCAAACTCATTGAATTTATTCATTCATATAAAACTTATAAATATCTGGATGTTATCATAAAATAATAAATTTATTATCCCTAATTTATTAAGCTACCATTACCCACCATCATTCCCATCAAATGAGAATTGAATGTATCACTCGTGAGTGGGTGTAGATTAATATTTCCCCAATGTAATAAAATTGATATATCATTATAGTATTTAATCATTGGTAATTATGATGGATTTAATGTATATATATGATATTTATATCATTATTAAAATTATGCATATAATGTAACATTTCTCAATGTATAATGACTGTATCTAGTGAACTAAATGATAAAAGAAAGAAGATATTATTTCAACAAATAGTGATTTATTTACAAAGAGTTATAAAGAAATGAGTTATAAAAGATTATATGTTTGTAAAAATGGTATGATATATATTGGTATTTCTCTAGAATATATAACTAAAAAATATATATTTATTATACAGAAGGATTCATCACATATGAAGGATGTCAATCATGTCTTAAGTGGTTATTTCACAACCTCATAATTATTTGTGATTGTTTATCTATAAGTCATAACTGTGGAATATTTATCTTCAATATCAATTCTTAAAAAATTATTTTATAAAAATTAGTTAATTATAACTAATTATCATTTAATTTAGTTTTTAATTGGGTTTAACTTTTTATGAAATGGTATGAATAGAATCCTTATGTCATCTTCTAAACAACGTATTTTTCACACTTTCAAAAAGAAATATGATTGTATTTTTTATAACATATATAGAATGAATGGAATATAAAGAGACCCAGACATTTAATTGATAACAATAAATTTTTTTAATAATAATTAAAGATTATTTTTTAATCAAATGATCATAATGTAATATGACATGGAAAGTTATATTAAACTAAAAACATGGGTCTGAATAACAAATTTCTTTATTTATCATCCATTATGGTCTCCTAACTTTCGTTAACAACATACATATGTATAGAATATCATTTTTATAACATGAATAAATGTATGAGATAACATTCCTCATAATTGAATAAACATAATAACAATGCTTATCACATTTTTTAGAAGGAATAACATAATGATATAAAAATTCTTGGATCACAATTAAACATATGGGATTATAACATGGGATCATATACTCAGTGATTCATATTACGTTGGAAGAAAAATATATCATAAACATGGAATGGGTAAATGATATTTTCACATATTGGAAAATGAATGAAGGTTCATTTCACATATACGATCATGAGTCATGGCTTGTTTCATATAAGGGATAATGAGTCAATGTTGAGTATCATGATTGTTGCGCATTGGGAACAAGTCAAGGCTAACAACTAAGACAGTTGCGCATAACGTCTCATGAGACAAAACATTACGAAATTAATTAGAGCACTGTCTTGGATGACCCATAGTAACTTGTTCTTCAATATGATTTCAACATAAATAATCATAAAAAATTAATCAAATAATAATTTTACCCATGGAATGAATTGGGTATCATAATCATGTCAAAAGGCTTATCAAAATAGAATATGAAAATGTTATCTATGAATAAATGGATTTAAATCATACATAGAAATTCACAAGTAAAACTTGGAATAAATCAGGATGAATAATATCAATCCTGTCTGAAATCTTACAAAAATAGTGTTTAAGAAACATTAGAGGAAACATTTTAGTGTGGTTGTTTCAAAATATTAAAGAGAATTTAATGAAAAAAGTGAATAATCATGCATATTAAACCATAACTAAAAAATAACTTTTTTCATAATAAATTGAATTATTTTAAAAAAATATTGGTGTATTAAAATATATAATAGTGTTCTCTTGACAAAGGGTGTGTGTTTGGGATGTTCCTTTAAATTGGTCTTGTATATTGGTAAGAGTGGGGTAAGGAACCTTTAAAAAAAGTATATCTAAGAAATGAAGGATAGATAGATCTTGATACATTGGTTTGGATCATTGATATGAAATATTTAATATGTATAAAAAATGAAATAGAATTTTATTTTAGTAATAATAGAGAATGAATAACATGGAGGAATAATGGGGGTTCACGTATAATCCCTCGCCTTATGTTTGAAATAGTTATACACATGAACATAATGGCATGAATAATCAAAATAAATTAATAAATAAATAAATTCATATCCTTTTATACTTTTATTTTATTTTTTATAATTTTATTAAGTGCATTTATGTTCCTGTTTATGGGTTATCAAATTTATTTTCATTACTCTAAAATGTGATCTTCTTTTGTTTTAATGATCTTTTTACTTGTATAAGTGTATGTAAATACATTTTGTATGAGGATATTTGTCAGGAACTGAACATATACATTAGTAATAAACATATGTAATAATAAAATACAATTTTTTCCTTATGTTATGATGATTAATTAGATGAATAATTAATAATAATCATATAGATTAATTTATCATTTTTTGATTGTCAAAATAAAACTTTATTATATTATTAAATAGCAGGCCTATATATAGTATACAAAACCATAAATAGTTTTAATAAATATATTATAATCCTTTATAAACATAAAAATGGCATCATAACCATCTTTGAAGGAGGAATTCAATGATGAAAGCATGTCGTCCATGAAGTTGGAAAACACAAACCTCACAGATGATGATTTTATTATTAAATTAAAAGAGTGAGGATAAGAGACTTGATGAATTATTAATCCATAAACATGATAAAATTAGAGTATATATATGACCATTAAGTTTTAATTCCACATATTCAAGTTAATGAGAAGATAATTTTAAAAAAAGGAATGAATATGAAAAGAAAATGAATGAAAATTGAAGTTGGTTTTCCCTATTGATTCCTTCTTCTTAAGAACCTCCTTTGGGAATTAGATTTTTTATTTTTTTAGAAAAAAATGTAATAGAAATGGGGGAGAGGTTAGGAAGATTATGGGGATGAATATATACAAGGATAAAGGATTGAGTGGTGCGAGGAAAAGATGTGGTGATTGGTGGCACCTACATTGGAGGAGAGGGGTGTTTTCTCATTATTTTACTCGGTATATTATTATTTCTCTCAGGACAAGAAATATTGTAGATTCTTGACACTAAATATTTCAATTAGATCATGTTATTTCAAACTAATTGTGATCATATTAGGAAGGAATCAATGAATATTTTATTTAACACATAATGTATATATAACATAAATTACGTTATTTTACCCATCACCAAAAAAATAATTTATTTTAATAAACATAGAAATATTCACCCTATAAATTAATAAATGTGTATAATTAAAATATGAAATCAATTTTATAAAAATTATTTTATATATAGGAGAAAATTATTTTTTCCTTCAAATGCTTGTTTAATCAGAAAATATATATTTTAAAATTATAACTGATTTAATAACGCTTTGAGAAATTAACTAAAGTTTTATAAAATTATATTATAATAACAAGACATAAAAATAATAATTTATAAATACATTTTATGAAAAAAAATATTATTTAAAAGTGTTTAATTAGTCATGATATTTATTTTTAATATTTATAACTTATAGAAATACTAACACTTAATTAATAATTTTTAAAATATCCACATATTTAAATTATGATATAATTATATCACATATAATTTTATAATATGCTTAATTTTTATAGGTGAGGCTACTCTTTATTTGTTAAAATTAGTATTCATAAGGGTATCATTACTATTATAAAGGGTTAAGTTATTATTCAATGAAAAATTATGTTGATCCTATAAGACTCTTAATATCTTACAGATCAGAACCCTGTATGTCCATTTTTTAAACTTATATTCATAGAAGTGAAAAAATTATGTTTAATAGAGAGGTTATAACTATCTCATTTAATTAATTATAATAATAAAATTTGTTTTTTAGAGACTCAATTTTGTGTGTAGTACATGATATATTATATTTATTTGTAAATCCTTCGGGTGTTATATTCTTCCCCCCTTAAGAAACTTCTCCCTCATAATTTAATTTTAAAATATATGATCAATATAGGTGAGAGTAAATTCCCTATATCCATCCACTGACTAGAATAAAAAAAATAAAATTGTGTGGGATTTAAAACATAGAAAAAAATAATATAAAAAGGAAAACATTGAATGTAAAATGGTAAAATTTATGTGAAAATTACATCCTAGCTTGTTATTTCCTAGGATAAAATCAAGGTTATCCACGTTCTATTTCTAGACATCTATTCTATTGGGATTTGTTTTCCCATAATAATGGATATTATTGAGCTTAGGAATTTACAAAATAATATCCCTTAAGAGTGCCAAACGAGGTGTGCAGTAAAGATTGTTTTGGTGTACCATGTTACCCTGAGTTAGGCATGGAACACCTTGTTAGAGTCTTCACATATGGGAACATCTATACCAAAAAAAAATCTTGTAGTATCCTAACATGGAAATATTTTCTTGATAAATACCATACTCAATAAATTCCAAAATTTAAATATTGTTTCTCAAACTTAGTATTATCCCAAGGGTTCTTTCTAAAGTGTAAAATTACTAGTCTCTAAAAATAACTAAACTACTCTTTGATTCCAACTATAGTGACCTTAATGTTTTACACATATCATTACAATATTTTAGGCATAACTAAACATCAAATTATAGTCCATGTACCATAAATTATAGTGTCTTGGAAGACATGGTACATAAAATAGAAAACAAGGAACTAAATTAAATATTTCGTTATTTATCATCCATTAAGAGATCCTAACATATTTTGTACCCTTACAACAATATAGTATTATCTCAGGAAAATTTGAACAATGGTATGATCTAAAATTTCCAAGAATGGCTTAAATATATAAATAAATCTTATCACAAGGTATAGAAGGCATAACATAATGATATAAGAAGACATCGAACAAGAATAAACATATATAATAATATACTTATGGATTCATAATAATGTGGAAAAAACATATAAAATTAAATTATCACAAGTAAATGATAATTTCACATATAAGAGAATTATTCAATTCTCATTGTACATTGAGGAGCACATCATAAGGATTGTTACACATATATGAGAAAAATTCTTGGATAGCCACTATGACCATTGAAACTGGAGCAGGTGTCAAGGATAACAACCAAGAATAATAAACAAAACATATCATAATACAAAAAATTACCATATTCAGTGGAGTGATATATGGTATCACCCATCATTACATGTTCATGAATATGATGACCACATATAGAATCAAAATATGGAATCAAACAAAATGATTTTCCATGGAATCAATGGGGTTTCATAATCATATCAAAAGTCTTATATAAAATGAATATCATAATTTTTCCCATGAAAGAGTGGATTTAAATCATAAATTTCCATTAATAAGAGAAAATAATAATAGATCATCATGAGGTATGCCAAACATAAGTGAAATCATATAAATATAATGTTTAAGAAAGATTAGACATAAATCATTTTTCAGCTGTTTATTAAAAATAATAAATAGAATTTAAAGCATAACAGGGAATAATAACTCATATAAAATCATATGTGAACTAATAAAATTTTCATAATAAAATGAGTGATTATTAAAAAATAATTTAGTCTTAAAAAATATTATAGTGTGCAATTGAAAATGGGTTATAATTCAGTAAGTTACCTTAAATCGGGCATGTTTATCAGAAAGAGATGTGTAGGGAACATTTTGGTATCATTTATATCCAAGAAAATAAGGATTAATATATCTTGAGACATGATTTTGAATAATTTGAATGTAATTTATTACAAGTTGTAAAGACCCATAAATTTCAAGGAAATTTTCTTTTCTTAATTTTCTTTGGAAGTTTACAAGAATGCAGTTTCTGACGGCACCTAATTCTGAGGCCCGGTGTGCCCGGAATCACGTTCCAAAGTTTGGCTCGGGTACGTTCAGTGAACGAACGAGCGTGTTTTTCTAACTTTTGAACCGGTGCTCGGAATCAAATTCCGAGGGCACCGATGGAATCGTAGCGCCGATACTTTCTTAGAAATGCTTCTTCCGGAGTTGCATTTTCTCGGTTGTGGTTTTTAATTTTTGGGCTTTAAGTTAAGAAATAAAATAAAGTGGTGCAACAACTTTATTTTTATTTCACTTAAGCCACTTAAAAGACACTTAATGCTTCTTCAGCTATGTTAAATCAGATAGGGTACAATTCAAAATATCTTACCCTCTTGGTAGGATATTTGTGAGGTGGGGCCCGCATGAGCCCCACCGTTTCTTTTCTTCTAAGTAACGCACCCGCGAAAACCCTTTTTAAATAGAGTCAACTGGAGCATTTTCTTAAACAATTAAACGCTCCTATTAATTGGGCAGTTTATTCATTGAAATTAATTCTATGAATTAATGGGTCGTTACTTAGTTTGTTATTCATTTGTTGGCATGTAATAAAATAAGACCAACATTTTTTCTTCTTGAGTGTTGTTCATTGAGAGGGTTTCACAGAAGCATTAAGTCCTTCATCCTCCTTCATGAAGAACGCGAAGAAAGTCGGCCTTCGACGAAAGGCGACAAAGAACGCCGAAACCTCGGAGATCGACGACGCGACGCCGTGTTCCGCGATTCCAACGATTCTCCTCCTGCGACGTTCTTCTGCGACGTCCCTTCTTCTGCGACAAATCATCGATCATATGCTTGAATCGTCAACGCGACACCCTTCCGCGACGACGCGACGCCCTTCCGCGACGCGATGATCACCTCCTACCGCGACGCTCAATTCCACGAAGAATGCTCGTTCGACGGATTCGACGAGGTAGGGGTTTTATTTGAGAACAATATTTATTCCCATGGTTGTTCGACTAAAACAAATAACCCGGATCAAAGTTTAATTTTAATTTTATTAAAATTGTGCCTTGTTGTCTTTCATGTGTTGAATATTTTATTCCCGTTTGTTATCACTTAACGCGGAGGGTGCGGGCCAAACAAACATGGCCTGAAAAACCTCCACAGTTTTTAGTTGGTGTGCGGAATGGCGGACGACGACAAACGGGGCCGCAAGGGCGATTTGAAGGCCTTGCATTGATGATCAGATCCCGGGAGGACGACCGGCGAAGACCGCACGCAAAACGGACCACCGGAGCGCGTCCAGTGGGCCGCGAAAGCTTTTTCCGGCGCGGCGGCGCCCGGCGCGCCGCTGACAAAACCCGCCGCGGCTTCAGCCGCGGCGGTGAGACGGTTCCGCAACCGCGCGGAATCGGGAGGCGGGACGCGGCTAAAGCCGCGTCCGGGAACCGCAGAGCGGCCCCTGTACGGGGGTCGCGGTTCCTTCGCTCGGCCGCTCGGCCGAGCCGAGCCGAGGCGACTCGCCGGGCCGGGCCGCCCTGGCCGGGCCAGGTCACGCCAAACCGGGTCGGACCCGGACCCGGGTCGGGTCGACCCGGAGGGGGTTGGGCCGGGTCGGTCCGGGTCAAGACCCCCCGTTTCCGGACCTTTTCGGTCTTTTGCTCATAACATGAGCTATGAGCCTCCAAACGACGTGCCGTCAGCGGCGATACGATCCTTGGATTGAGACGGTCGTTTCTATATATCACACTCAAGGTTTAGCAATACTTTGGGTTCGGCCGGGTTGGTTCGTACACGAAACCAACCAGGCCCTCGGAGCGGAAATACTCATATCTTGAGCTCCGGATGTCCGATTGACGTTCCGTCGACTTTGATGGATTCCTCTAAGTGAGACAGATCTTTTGGCTTACTCCGACCGAGGTTTGGATGAAAGTGGAGTACGGTTGGGTTGGTTTTGCCTTAAAAACCAACCGGGCCCTGGGACGAAAAAACCAATAACTCTCAGACTGGGCGTCCGATTGACGCACCGTCTGTGACGTTGAGTTCCTATTGATGATACGGAACTTTTGGATACATAAACTCTGGACTATGTGTCAGTTGATGTATCAGCCTCTCGACTCGTGGAGCGGACCCTCCCGAGCGAGCTTGATGTGTGCGGGAACAATAGAGCTGGCTGCGTCTACGACGATAATGAAGATAGTACGGGAATCCTCTGTGGGTTCGGTAGTGACCACTATGGTGCCTTTGGGATACCTCAACTCCGGACTACATGTCATTTGATGCATCGACCTCTTGGATCATGGAGTGGACCCTCCCGGAGCAAGCATCCTGTGTGCATAAACCCTAGAGCCGGTTGAGACTTGACGACTGCTGATCGAACGACTCGGTGTGTTACGAATAGCCCAGTGGGAAGTGCTTGGTTGTAGCAGCAAACCCATGATGGAGGAGCGCTTGGTTGCAGCGGCAGACCCGCGGTACTCAACATAAGGCGTACCTCTGGAGGCTATGAGGGGGAGCGCATGGTTGTAGCGGCAGACCCATGATGGAGGAGCGCTGGGTTGTAGTAGCACGAGGGAGCGCTTGGTTGCAGCGGCAGACCCACGACGGAGGAGCGCTCGGTTGTATCAGCACGGGGGAGCGCTTGGTTGTAGTGGCAGACCCACGACGGAGGAGCGCTTGGTTATAGCGGCTGACCCATGGTACTCAACAGAAGGAGTACCTCTAGGGGATATGAGGGTGCGCACTTGGTTGTAGCGGCATACCCATGGTAGGAAGTGCTTGGTTGTAGCAACAGACCCTCAATACTCGATAGGTGGAGTACTACAACAGTCCAAGGTGAGAGGGAAACACTTGGTTGTAGCGGCATAACCACTATTCTTGATGTAGAAGGAGATTCCCAATAGCTTTGGGTTCAACTTCATGATCGATACTGTGTGGGTCATTGCGGGGGTCAGTACCTACAGATCCTTTCTGGGTCCGACGGCTTAGATGAATTAGTGGATACATCTGATCATCTCTAACGTCATACGAAGAAGTATATGTGTGAGTTGAATCCTATTTTCTTTCCTTTGTGGATTGTGTTGTGCTATCTTGTGTGGATTTACATTTTGCATTCCTTTGTGGATTGTGTTGTGCTATCCTGTGTGGATTTACGTTTTGCTTTCCTGTGTGGACTGGGTTGTACTTGAGCTCGGATGTTGGAGCCGAGTGAGAATTGATGACTTATTTATATGTATGGGCATATACCTAAGTCGTGTCAGATGTTACTTCATGGTTGTATCTTTCCATTGTGGTTTATCTTTTGTGGATTTTGGGAGACCTTCTGGGGTCTCGGGGTCCCTACTGATTAGCTTATACTCACCCCTGCACAGGCTATGCCTGCACTTCGTTCTGTTGGTTGCAGACGACGGACAATGCTGATCGTGCTGGAGGCTTGCGGAGCAGGACGGTACCTGGAGGTGGACCACTGGGTGGGACGTACTCAGAGTGGTCGGCTGGACCCGAGGAGTAGTGGAGGCTTTCTATACCCACCCTTCAGGTGGGACTTCCAGAGGACGGCTCGACGCTGTAGCTTTTTTTTCTTTCAGTTGCTATTTTCCCCTTTCAGCTGTACTTTACAGTTGGGATTGTATTTCCGGTCCCCCTTTACTTTTCCGCACTTACTGTTGTACCAGCTTTTACTTAGTGTTTATTTTTTTCCTCTTGCTTACTCTGTAGTGCTTGTTTACTTTACAAAGGCAATTCCTTCCCTTTTTACCGGGATTTACGCCTTGGTGCTAGTCGCCAGACCCTGGCCTATGGAAGGCGGGCTTGGGGTAGTCACGACACAGGCCCCGAGGACGAGTCGTGACAAATTGGTATCAAAGGAGTTCGGTTCTACCACCGACTCTGATCTTTCTACTATGTGAAGCAATAGTGTTGAGCATATTGAGTGTGGTTATCAGTCCAGGGAGTCCAGTGTTGGTGCGGCGGCTGACGTATCCGTACACCAGGACCCTGACTTCTGATTTCCGACTTAATGCACGAAAACATTGATTGCATGTGTGTTTCAAGTTTTCTTTGTTATTACTTATGTCAGCTCACCAGTTATACTGTTCTGACCGTGGCGCACCTTTTTCTTTTCAGGATGGCCCGACGACGGCAGCCAGCTAGGGTTCCGAGAGTTGAGCGTGACGACAGCCCGTCGAGCGACGAGGATTCGGTACAAGGCCCTTTGACAGCTGAGGCACCGGCGGTACCTCTACCCGCCGAGCCACCGATGCTTCCAGCCCCAGCCGCTGACGATGCATGTTGCCTTAGTGCACTGCATGAGTTCCAGTGCCAGCGACCGCCTAGGTTCTGTGGGGAGACGGACCCCCCAGGCAGCCAAGGACTAGCTGGAGGTAGTTGTACGAGTTTTCTAGTTAGTGAGGACACCAGTAGAACTTATGGTGGTCCTTGCAGCGAGCCTCCTGCATGCGGCAGCAGGAAGATGGTGGAGCTTGATGCTGCAGGTGAACGACGACGCATCACTCCTTTGGACGGACTTTGAGAGCTTTTTTCGCTCAGAGTTCGTTCCAGCCACCCTCCGAGCGGTGTGCATCCAGGAGCTACTACAGCTGCGGCAGGGCAACATGATAGTAGCCCAGTACGCGGTAAGGTTTACCGATATCTCGCGCTATTCCACAGACATTGTATGGGACCCATTCTTCAGGGCCCGAACCTTCGAGCAGGGGATCAGGTGAGAGATCAGAGCTTCAGTTGTTTATCACAGCATTCCGACACAGACACGAGTGTTGGAGAGATCACTCTTAGTGGAGAGTTTCCTTGCTGAGAATTCTCCAGTAGCAGGACCCACCACTAGCTGGAAGGAGGCAGTGTCTTCTGCAGCAGGCCGTAGACAGATGACGCAGGGGTCCAAGAGGACTAGACCTACCGGTGGTCGACTGTGTGACACAGGATCGATTGTGCAAGGCACCCGGGGTGGAAAACGACTTACCATGAGCGGACAGTGTTACTCCTGTAGCAGGGTTGGTCACATGGCTCGTGACTACCCGACCCTCCTTTCCGAGGAGCAGCAGACGATTGAAGGGCCACCAAGGCAGAGTCAGAGGGTCGACCGTGGCGGTCCACAGGGGGCAGGCGGGCGAGGCAGAGGAGCTGGCCGTGCAGTTGGAGGTGGACGACGCTTCGATGTGTTTCCACCACCACCACCAGGAGGTCTACCCCGACCGCATGGAGTTGGTGGACATGGGAGAGCTCAGCTTCAGGCAGCTGAGGCCTTCGATCATGGAGCTATGGGAGCAGATGGATAGGAGCGGAACTACTGGATACATATTTTGTACTTCTAGTTCCTTGTTGTTGTTGTGTAGTGTCTTTGTATTATGAGAAGCAATAATAAAAGACGCATACCTTTGTGATGTTTTCATTCATGTCCTCTTTTGTGTTGTTTCTAAGAGGTTTCAGTTTAGACTGTTGACATGACCCTCACTTGTGAGACATCTACTGGAGGAGACCCAGTTACCACACACTGATTCCGACAGTGTGACTCAACCCTTAGAGGCGAGAGTAACGGTTGGATCTCTTGGTAGTAGCATCGAGGCCTTACGACGTCATCCTTGGTATGGATTAGTATCATCCATGTCAGGATTGACTATATTAGGCAATGAAAGTGGTTCATTCAGGGGATATGACCAGATTCCTCATATCGGCAAAGAAGAAATCTTATCAGCTCTTGTGGGACCGGAGATGGTCCAGGCCACGACAGAGAAGGTCTAGGTCATCTAGGAGCGGATGAGGACAGCTCAGAGCTGGCAGAAGTCTTACGCTGATAGGAGGCGGAGGCCACTAGAGTTCGAGTATGACGACCACGTTTCCCTACGGGTCTTACCTCGACATGAGTTACGGAGATTTGGTCGAGGCGGCAAGTTGTCTCGACGCTTCATCGGACCATTCTAGGTCCTCAGCAGGATTGGCGAGGTGGATTATCGCCTGGCTCTATCACCTCAGTTGCACTAGGTGCATGACGTCTTCCACGTATCTCAGCTGAAGAGGTACGTGCACGACCCGACGCATATCTTTGACCATGGGGAGCTGGGAATTGATGATGGGGAGACTTTTACGGAGGTCCCAATTGAGATCGAGGATCAACGGGACCGGGTCCTACTTGGATGATCGATTCCTCTAGTGCGGGAACCTCCAGGAGAGCACTTGGGAGCGGGAGGCTCAGATGCGTGCTCCGTACCGCCTTTGTATCCCTATGTTTGTAGTGAATCTTTACAGGGACGTAAAGCCCTGTGGTGGGAGTAATGTAAAGAACCGTAAATTTCAAAGAAATTGTTTTTTCTAAATTTTCTTTGAATTTTAAATGAACGCAGTTTCTGATGGCACCTGATTCCGAGGCCCGGTGTGCCCGGAATCATGTTCTGAAGTTTGGCTCGGGTACGTTCAGTGAACGAACGAGCGGGTTTTTCTAACTTTTGAACCGGTGCTCGGAATCAAATTCCGAGGGAACCAATGGAATCTTAGCACCGGTACTTTCTTATAAACACCTCTTCTGGAGTTTTGTTTGCTCAGTTATGGTTTTTAATTTTTGGGCTTTAAGTTAAGAAATAAAATAAAGTGGTTCGACAACATTATTTTTATTTCACTTAAACCACTTAAAATCCACATAAAGCTGTTTAAGCTAAGTTAAAGCAGATAGGGTAAAATTCCAAATATCCTACCCTCTTAGTATGATATTTGTGAGGTGGGGCCCGTACAAGCCCCACCGTTTCTTTTCCGCTATGTAATGCAGCCGTGAAAACCCTTTTTAAATAGAGTCAACTGGAGCATTTTCTTACACAATTAAATGCTCCTATTAATTGGGCGGTTTATTCGTTTAAATTAATTCTATGAATTAATGGGTCGTTAATTAGTTTGTTACTCTTATGTTGGCATGTAATAAAATAAGACCAACATTTTTTCTTCTTGAGTTTTGTTCGTTGAGAGGGTTTGACAGAAGCCTTAATCCCTTTATCCTCCATCGCGAAGAACGCGAAGAACGCCGGCCTTCGAAGAAAGGCGACAAAGAACGCCGAACCCTCAGAGATCGACGATGCGACGCCGTGTTCCGCGATGCCAATGATTCTCATCATGCGACGTTCTTCTGCGATATCCCTTCTTCCACGACAAATCTTCAAACATCTGCTTGAATCGTCCACGGGACGCCCTTCCACGATGACGTGACGCCCTTCCGCGACACGACGATCACCTCCTTCCGTGACGGTCAATTCCACAAAGAACACTCGTTCGATGGCTTCGACGAGGTAGTGGTTTTAGTTGAGAACAATATTTATTCCCATGGTTGTTCAACTAAAACAAATAACCCGGATCAATGTTCAATTTTAATTTTATTAAAATTTTGCCTTGTTGTCTTTCATTTGTTGAATATTTTATTCCCATTTGTTATCACCTAACGCGGAGGGTGCGGGCCAAACAAAGACGGCCTGAAAACCCACCGTAGTTTTTCATTAGTGTGTCGAATGGCGGACGACGGCAAACGGGGTCGCAAGGGCGATTTGAGGGCCTTGTAGTGAAGATCGGATCCCGGGAGGACGACTGGCGAAGACCGCACGCAAAACAGACTGCTGAAGCACGTCCGGTTGCCCGCGGAAGCTTCCGCCAGCGCGGTGGCGAGACGGTTCCATGGCCACGTGGAACAGGGAGGCGGGACGCGGCTCAAGCCGCGTCCGGGAACTGCGGAGCGGCCCCCGCGCGGGGGCCGCGGTCCTTCGCTCGGCCGCTTGGCCGAGCCGAGCCGAGGCGACCCGCCGGGCCGGGTCGCGCCCAGGCCGGGCCGGGTCGCGCCCAGGCCGGGCCGGGCCAGGTCGCGCCCAGGCCGGGTCGGACCCGGACCCGGGTCGGGTCGACCCAGGGGGGTTGGGGCGGGTCGGTTCGGGCCTAGACCCCCCGTTTCCGGACCTTTTTAGTCTTTTGCTCATAACATGAGCTACGGGCCTCCGAACGACGTGCCGTCAGTGGCGATACGATCCTTGGATCGAGACAGTCATTTCGGTATATCACACTCAAGGTTTCGGAATACTTTGGGTTCGGCCGGGTTGGTTCGTACACGAAACGAACCGGGCCCTCGGAGCGAAAATGCTCATATATTGAGCTCCAGATGTCCGATTGATGTGTCGTCGACTTTGATGGATTCCTCTAAGTGAGACGGATATTTTGGCTTACTCACCCCGAGGTTTGGATGCAAGTGGAGTACGGTCGGGTTGGTTTTACCTTAAAAACCAACCGGGCCCATGGGACGAAAAAGCCAATAACTCTCAGACCGGGCGTCAGATTGACGCGCTGTCTGCGACGTTGAGTTCCTGTTGACGATACGGAACTTTTGGATACATCAATTCTAGACTATGTGTCAGTTGATGTATCAGCCTCTCGGCTCGTGGAGCGGACCCTCCCGAGCGAGTTTGCTGTGTGCGGGAACCCTAGAGCTGGCTGCGTCTGCGACGACAATGAAGATAGTACGGGAATCCTCTATGGGTTCGGTAGTGACCACTACAGTGCTTTTGGGATACCTCAACTCCGGACTACATGTCAGTTGATGCATCGACCTCTTGGCTCGTTGAGTGGACCCTCCTGGAGCGAGCATGCTGTGTGCAGAAACCCTAGAGCCGGTTGAGACTTGACGACTGCTGATCGAATGACACGGTGTGTTACGGAAAGCCCAGTGGGAAGCGCTTGGTTGTAGCAGCAGACCCACGGCGGAGGAGCACTTGGTTGCAGCGGCAGACCCACGGTACTCAACAGGAGTACCTCTAGAGTCTATGAGGGGGAGCTCTTGGTTATAGCGGCAGACCCACGACGAAGGAGTGCTTGGTTGTAGCAGCACGGGGGGAGCGCTTGGTTGTAGCGGTAGACCCACGACGGAGGAGCGCTCGGTTGTAGCAGCACGAGGGAGCGCTTGGTTGTAGCGGCAGACCCACGACGGAGGAGTGCTTGGTTGTAGCGGCTGACCCGTGGTACTCAACATAAGGAGTACCTCTAGAGGATATGAGGGGGAGTGCTTGGGTGTAGCGGTAGACACATGGTGGGAAGCACTTGGTTGTAGTAGCAGACCAACAATACTTGAGAGGTGGAGTACTACAGTAGTCCAAGGTGAGAGGGAAGCACTTGGTTGTAGCGGCATAACCATTGTTCTTGATGGAGAAGAAGTTTCCCAATAGCTTTGGGTTCAACTTCATGATTGATCCTATGTGGGTCATTGCAGGGGTTAGTACCTACAGATCCTTTGTGGGTCCGACGACATAGATGAATCAGTGGCTACATCTGATCATCTCTAACGTCATACGAAGAAGTACCAATGTGAGCTGAATCCTGTTTGATTTACTTTGTGGATTGTGTTGTTCTATCCTGTGTGGATTTACATTTTTCTTTCCTTTATGGATTGTGTTGTTCTATCCTGTGTGGATTTAAGTTTTTCTTTTCTGTGTGGACTGAGTTGTACTTGATCTCAGATGTTGGAGCTGAGTGAGAATTGATGACTTAGGTATATGTATTGGCATATACCTAAGCCGTGTCGGATGTTACTTTGTGATTGTATCTTTCCATTGTGGTTTATCCATTGTGGATTTTGGGAGACCTTCGGGGGTCTCGGGGTCCCTACTCAGTAGCTTATACTCACCCCTGCATGGGCTATGCCTACACTACGTTGTGATGGTTGCAGACGACGGACAACGCTGATCGTGGTGGAGGCTTGCGGAACAGGATGGTACCAGGAGGTGGACCACTGGGCGGGACGTACTCAGAGCGGTCGGCTAGACCCGAGGAGCAGTGGAGGCTTTCTTTACCCACACTTCAGGTGGGACTTCCAGAGGACGGCTCAATGCTGCGGCTTTTTTTGTTTCAGTTTCTGTTTTCCCCTTTCAGTTGTACTTTACAGTTGGGATTGTATTTCCGGCCCCCCTTTACTTTTCCGCACTTACTGTTGTACCAGCTTTTACTTAGTGTTTATTTTTTTCTGCTTGCTTACTATGTGGTGCTTGTTTACTTTACAAAGGCAATTCCTTCCCTTTTTACCGAGATTTACGCCTTGGTGCTAGTCGCCAGCCACTGGCCTATGGAAGGCGGGATTGGGGTAGTCACGGCACGGGCCCCGAGGACGGGTCGTGACACAAGTATATAAAAATTATTATTTCATTTGAAAAAAATACAAATAAATAATTACACGAACGAATAATGGGGATTGGGGTATAATCTCTTATCTTGTGTTTGAAACGATTTTCCACATGATGTTAATGTAATGAATAATAAAAAAAATAAAATTTATTAATTAATTCATAAATTTTTTAATTAAATTTTATATTTTATATTTTATATTTTGTTAATTTATGTTCCTTTGTGGGTTATGAAAATTAATTACATCGCTTGGTGGCATGAGTATCCTTGGTTTTCACGATCGGTTTACTTGTATACGTGTATGGGAAACCATGTAAAATGGTGATAGTTTTCAATAAATGAACATATATATTAATAATGAACATATATAATAATAAAATTATATTTTTATTCTATAAGGGAGATTGATTCACTAGAAAAATATTCAATGTTATTCATTTTCATTAATTTAGAATTTGTTTATAATCACAAACTAGTTTTGTTATATTTTAAATTTTGATTCAAATATAACAGTTACCGAACATTAAATAGTTCGTAATAAATATATCATCGTATTTATCAACAAAATAATGGTATCATGGTCCGTCTTAAAGATCTAATTCAATCAAGAGAGTACTTCATCCATGGAAGTGGAAAATCGACACAACGTGAATGGTGTTTTCAATCATAAAATAAAAGGAATAGGATAAAACAATTGATGAAAAATTATTACAAAAACAAGATAACATTCAATTATATATAATATAATTTAGTTTTAGTGCCTATTTAATAAGGGTTTGTGAGGATATGATATGAAAATAAAATAACTTCTCAAGAAATTGAATAAACACAGAAGAGGGATTAACCACTCGATTCCTTCTTCTTGAGAACCTTCATAAGGGATTGATTCTTGACTTTTGTTAAGGAAAAAAATACATAATGGAAGAGGGGTAGAGGGTTGGGAATTTAATTTGGTAGAATATAGACATGGCTAGATGTTTGAGATGTGTTAGGATAAGAGATGGCGAGGGGTGGTATTTATAGGAGATGAAAGGGGTGTTTTTTCATTATTTTACTCAATATTATATTATTATTCTCAAGAAAAGAAATAGCGTTGATTCATGAGAATAAAATTCATAATTCATTAATTTGATATCAAATTAATTTTTATTAAGAAATCCATGACTCAATAATATATTATTTAACATATAATGTAATATACAATAAATTGCATCATTTTACTATTCACAAAAAAATCACATATTTTAGAAAAATCTGTAAATTCACTCTAACAATTTTTAATTGTTTATATTTAATAAAGTTACTCTATTTTATGAAAATAATTTTTTATATTTGAGAAATGTTATTCATTAAAATTGTAATTTTCTAAAAAAATACTGATTGTAACAATTATAACATATTTTAGATCACTTAAAAAATTAACTATGATTTGATAAAATTATCCTATAATAATATGAAATAATGTTACTAAATTAAGAATACATTTTATGATGGAAAATTTTATATTTAATTGTTAAAATTCATAAAAATGTAATTAAATATTCATGACTTATAAAAATATTATCACATAATTAATAAATATTAAAATATTCACATTCTTACACTATTATATAATTATATCATATTACATTTTTATTATTCTTAATATTCCTTGGTGATGTTACTATTCATTTGGACATATTAGTATTCATAAGTGAACCATTACCATTCAAATGGGTCAAGTTACAATTCACCAATGCATTATCTTAATCCTATCAAACTCAAAATATCATTTTGATCGCAAACCTTTATGTCCATTTTTGAAAGTCTAAATTTACATAAGATGAAAATTTATATTTAATTTATAGGTTATAACTATTTTCTTTATGTAATTATAAACAAAATTCTTAGAAACTCAGTGTTGTGTGCATTAATTCTATATCAAATTTATTTGTAAATCATTAGGGTTGTATAGGTTCAACATCTATTATAATTAATATATTATTTAAATACTCCTTCAAATAATTATAATGTTAATTGTAAATATAATATATTCCATTATATGTGTGATTTTTTAAAAATATAAATTATTTCAAAGTGAAAAAGGTATTTTCATAAAAGGTTTTCCAATAGAATTTTTAAAGTGTTTTCATCTATGTCACTATCATTTTAGACATAAATTATTTACTCAGTTCTTCTATTATGGCTTCATTTATCATATTTTATTATATGATTAATTATTAGTTTGATTGGATTTGAATTGTTTTAACACTATTCCGATAATTACTTTATATGGGTTATGATTATGTTTATTTATTTGGGTTATTATTATTATTTTGAATGTTAATTTCAATATAAATGTTTATGTAGATTATGATTAACCCCATATATATGAGGAAGTTTTTGTACTAATTAAGTGAATATTGGTCCCCCATATAACCCCATGATGTATGTGTAGATCTCATGAGATAAACTATGTTGGGAAATTGATAAATTATTATCAATTTATGTAAAATAAATTGTAATGTGAACAAGGCAATTTGTTTGTGATGTCTGAAAGTATGAATTTCCCTCATTATTATATTTTTTTATTTATTTCTATGTTATTATTTGACTATTTACGATATCAATTGATAGTTATTATGTTATGTGATTATTTATATATCATTGTTATATTTTTATTTATTCCCTACAATATTATTCATGACTTACATAGTTTTTATTGTAGTCATACCCTTTATGAGAATTATATCTCACCCAATTTAATATAAATATTTTTCTCCAAGAGGCTCAGAAGTATATTATGAATAAAATTTTATGATAATTTTGGAGAATAATTTTTTTTTCAATGGAATTACAATGTTCTATTTTATGATTCCAATTCTAAATAAATATTCATCAATTTATCTTGTTTTCCAAGACAACTAAACTGTTCATTCCTTGGGGATGCATTAGTTTTTATCAAATTAAAATTTAATTGAGTAACTGTCTACTTTGGGAGACCTTGTTTTTTGGTACTTAGACTATGTAACAACCAAAATTTTGGGTTCTTATAGTTTTCCAAAATATATGACTTAGTAGTGATATGGATTGATGGTTAACCCCAATACCTCATTCATACATAAGCATAAATGATGATAAAAGATGGTGTTATATATTATCCATTTATGGTGACTGTTGGTGTTGGATAATATGTAGTGTTCATTGTGATGTAATTTTTCATGGGGATCATGCATATTTTAAGGAGGGAATACTTTTAATTTCTTCATCATGCAATAAATTCAATAATTCTACAATTCATTGATATAGTTGTGATTTGATGTGATGGGTCAATGGTATTATGATAATTATTGTTATCACATGTTGTAGACCATGAGGGGCTGGGGTAAGTTAGGATTATTCTGGAACCACATCCAATATTGTTAGATTTGTTATGGGATGTGTATATATGTGATAGAAACAAATTAGATTTCAATTTCATGATTGAGAGTGCAATATTAATGGGGAGGAGGATGTGGGAATCATTTTCATTATGATTAGGATATTATATTACTATATTGGATCTACTTTTTTGGATAACTACATGGTGTTTATGGGATTATTTAGTTGACCATGTTAGGTAAAGGTGGGTTTTTTTGTTCACAAGGGTATTAGTATCGTATATTCACATATAGACTTGAAATCATTGGCACGATCATACTGAGTATACATGAAATTTTCACCCAACAATTATAATCTTTTTTCATGTTTCCTATAGTACTTTTTGGATTCATTCGAAAATTAATATAATACATTTTAGAGTTTATTACCCACAACGATATGAATATCCTTTGTTATTTACTTGAAGACATTAAATTATATTTATTTACATTTTTCATGAATACTTTAATGGTTTTGTATATATTTTTTATAGGGATTATTAGTTTTTTATTATTATAAATCATGATAATATATAATGGAGTGGTAAACTCCTCCCATATGAGATATTTTTCCCTTATAGGAAGTTACTATCCATGGCCGAATTAAGGAAGGAATGGAGGGTTATTATCTATCCTCTTTCATTTTCAACCTAGATAGAGAACCTATTGAAGGAGGATGTTTTTTAATATATTTTTAATTATAATTTTTGGATAATATTAAACAAATAAAATGATTAAAATAAATAGGATTCAACTTATTTAAGGGTAATAATGTAAGAAAAATAATAATTACCGTAAAATTACTCAAATTGTTCTATACCTTTTCTCTAACAAAAAAAATTTGTAAATGTGATGAAACATATTGGAATATCATTAGTCATAAACATTTTGTAGTGATCAATTAAAAGTCAATACGTTTAGATGATAAAAATTAAATTTCAATCGATGATGAAAAGAATTATTTTCAAATCAATGTAGACATCTTTATATATATCATTTCCCATTATAATCTATGATTGAAATTTTTTAAGTTTTAACTTGAAATAATAATCTCATTTTTTAATTTAAAATATCCTATTTATCTTTGTATTTAAATTTTACAATTTAAAAAAAAAACTAAATTGATTTTCATTGGAATATAACAAATATATATTGTTCCAAATGCCTTCACTTTTATAAGACGTAAAATTTAATGAATCTATTTTTCATGTAAAAAAATAAATATTTTAAAAATTAATTTTGAGGTAATGTTTTCAATTTTAATATACCATTAATATAATATAGAAGTAATATAATTTTATGTTTATATAACATATGAATATTGTAATTGAAAACTTAGTAAAATTATAAGAAAAACTATTTTGGGTTTGTATTTAATAATTTACATTTTCATGAGGAAATGTGAATATAGTTATATTTTAATTTCACGTAACATTTAATATAAATTGAATAATATTATAAATATCCATAGAATCGATATAATTAAAAAAAATTTCCAATAAATATAAATTATCCAAAAAAATACACTTTAAAAAATGTGTTTTCGAACGTTACATGTGGTAAATTTATGTTTTTCCCCATCATATAGAATTATAATTTAATAAAATTATTCTTATATATGAGATAACAATGATTAAACTAATACATATAGAAATATTACTTTTTTCTTCTCAGTTATAGATGATTAGGATTAATTATAAATATCATAATATTTTTGAGATAAATATTTTTACCTAATTTATTTATTAATATCATGGAATTTATATTGAAAAAAGAAAATTAAAACATTTTAAATAAGTAATATATATATATTACAAATATTTTTATTGGAAATCAACACTATATAAGATTGAGAATCAATATTAGTCAGAATGTCATTTTATAACTAAAATATATTTTTCTACAATATATAATATTTAATTAAAATATTAGTGTCACGTGTATATTAAATATAATTGGTATAATTATATTTTTCATTTAGTCCTTTAAAAATAAAATTTTTCCAAATTATTTATGTATTATTTTTAATAAATCATAAAATTATTAGTTAAAAACATTATATATCATTTGAATATAAAAGAGTAAAAATAAAATGATAATTGAGAAAAGATGATAACATGTTCAAACAATGTCTACCAAAACTTGATGGAGTCTTTATAGTCTCAAAGACATGCTAAATTCAATTATTTAAAATACTTAGTGTGATGGAACATGTAATATGTTAATGGAATTATTAAAATATAATTATTTATTCCAAATGATTATTTTCCCTATATTCATAAAGGTGGTTACTAAAAACCGTTAAGTCATAAAACAGTCAACATAAATTTCAATAATGGTTTTTCAATGTAACCTCTAACATAAATACCTCACATTTTCTTATTTCCCTAGACACATTATGTTATCCAAATTTCTATAACTCCACATAGTTTTTTGAGGAAGGATAAAGTATCAAACATAATAATAATTTCCTCCTTATGTATTTATCCTCAATTATCCTATTCTAAATAATTTAAAAATAGGATAATATAATGACATTAATATCATTAATGTATTTATGTTTTTTTATTTTAATTTAATAACCATTATTTTTTCCCTTCATCATCAACGAATAAAAAATCATCATTTTTTAACTATTCAGAATACCTCCTCACAAAAATATATCTTCCATTTTTCATCGACACCATTAAGGGTTGATCAAATTGATGTAATGAATGAGTTATAATAAATAAATAACTTTACTAGGATTATTATATTTAAAATTACCATTTTAATTTTTTACCTATCAATCATTGAGTTATGAAAAATAAATTGGGTGTACATCTGAACTATCTCATACATAAGAGATGATTTTTTTTCATCAGTAAAATTCATGGTTTTTCTTAAAAGTAAATTTAACACAGATAGATTATCTCAATAACACTATTAATATTATAGAAAGTGTGAATATATTTTGCAATTCCTTCAACCATGGTTATAAAAAATATACATCTACGATATGTTGTCTCAACAACATCATGTAACTGACATTGGAAAAAAACTATATAATAAATAAATATAATATTCTGAAAAATCCACAATACTTAATTTCAAAAATAAATTTTAGGTACATAATAAGAAATATAATGAACATAATTTTATTTTTATTATTTTTTTGTATGTGAAAATAACTCTCAAACATGATATGTGTTTTTATCTCAATTTCCCTATTTGATTCAAATTATTTATTGTGAATATAGATGAAAATTTATAGGGTATATAATAGTTATATGAGATATAATAACATGAATCATATTTCGATAATTTAATATATTCAATTAAAATAACTTTCTTTTGAGGGGTAGTGTTGAAAGTGTTACTCAAAGCATAAGGGTTTTCCTGGTCTCAATTACTATTATTTGAGACAAAATATTGATTGTGCACTATATTTTATTTTAATGTTGTGTTAGGTACATAAGAATATTTTAAATAATTTCCTTTTAATTTAATATAATATAATGTTAAAATCATTTTCACTTATTCAATTAGATATTGATACAAATTTTTCCTTATTTCTAGAGATTTGTGGTTACTCAAAACCCTTTATGGATTTGTAATGTTTAATATTAATCATTCTACTAATATAATTTTATTCCATATATACTATTTTAGATTATGTTATATTATATTCCAATTTTGTAAAATGAATATTAAATAAAAATAAGTTTTTATCAATGTATTTTATAATGTGGGTTATCAAAAAAGGTAATTTCAATTATTTTAAATATCCATTTCATGACCACTTTTTATAGATCCCAATTTAAAATATAAGACATTATTTCATTTTTAAGGCATAATTATTAATGATTATTTTAATAATACCAGTTTTTAGATCCTTCCCACTACGCTATTTGAAAATTAATTTTATATGTGATCTGTAATTTCCAATTTTACATCAGTGATAAAAATGTTTTCTTAAATTTCATTTATTTCATCACTTATATTTCCTTTTATTGATTCAATTTTTTTCCACATTAGAAAATATGTTCTGATATATGTACTATAATATATATGTGTGTGTGTGTGTGTGTAACTATGTGATTAATGAACTCATGATACAAAAATAATACATTTTTATCACATATTGGGTTGTATCATTCCAACATAATTTGTCAAATTTGATTTTCATCAATGAAACATACATATTGGATTACTCTATTTTATTTGGAGTTTGTTATTTTTAATCAACCCAATCATTCCCATTGATGGAATATAATCAGTATATTCAGTTTTTGAGTAGTAAGAACTATGATTTTATCTCAGGAATGAATCCTTTTAGAATAGGTTTAATTATTTAATTTGGACATATTATAGATACCTAATGAGTTCATGAATGTTTCTAAGGGTGTTTGGGCATTGGTCAATGCTCATAATATTAACCGATGGAAAAAATAATTCGGTCTCATAGTTATTATTAACCATGTGAACCATTCCACATGATCTCTCCTAACCATTCAGGGCTAGAAAGAGGATCAACTAGGGAACAAGTTTTTCCATAGTGTGATCTAGGAGCCACATGCTAGCACTAAATGATAATAATTTTTATTAGGGTAAAATCCCACAATTAATGAAAAATTTCCCTAACCATCTGTGCTTACTGTGCAAGTACCCCCTTTGTACAACTAAGGGCCCACAATTGGCACATATTTTGTCCAACCATGCGTCTTAATCATAAAACAAATGATTTTGAGAAAATTTATAAAAACTCCTCAATGAAATGTTTATTTCACCTCCTTCCTCTCATTTTTCTCCAACAGATAGAATTGTTTCGAATCCCAATTTTAGAGCCCCAAAAACCTCTTTTGTTTTAATTTTTTATATCCATTCATCTGATTTCTGATTCAATCACGGTTCATCATGTTTGATTCACATTTGTAAAAACATGATTTTCTTTTAGTCATTCATAATTATTAATTTAGAGGATGATTCTATCTATATGTCGGATCATTTGCGCAATTAACATGATGTTTTTCGGTCAATCTAATCTAATCCATTATAGGAAAAACTAAAGGCTTGTAATTGATGAGCATAGTCATACATGCCTAAGGTAGTTGTTCAATAATTCATCACAATAGTATTCATCAATTTATATATTCATAGTTGTGGTCTCCCTGATTTCATCAGGAATGGAATATTAAATTCATGTCTCCTACTTATAGTCTTTAGAATCATATTATATTACCTACATAAAATATGTTATCCATTGTTTTAGGTTACTTTCTCTATTTTGACCACAACTAGAATGGCATTTCTCTTAATTATTCTTTTATTATATCATTATTATTATCTATGACACTTTTCAGTTGTTTATTGACATGGCCATGACAAGGGTAAGTGTTTAATTAAATCAATTAGGATATATGTATTTACATTACTAGTGATAATCCCTATTAATTAAATTATTTGGGAAATTCTAAATGGATAACGCCTCCTAGGGGCCACTTGTCCGATATATGGTAAGTGTTTCAATATAATTAGTGAATCGTAATTGTGAATTGAATATATATCATGTATATTACTTGGAATAAATAAAATTAATTGAAATTATTCATTTTAGGTTTGTAGAACCCCTTTTCATGCCAAGTGGATGGTAGAGGATTTATACTAATAAATTTTCAATGACCCTTATAATGTAATAAATGGTTTCATGTACTTTTTAAAATCATAACACTAATCGTAGAAATGAAATGAACCCTTTCACTAGTTAAATTGGATTGTTATTACATGTCCTTAACAAATTATTGAATCATGAATAATGATCCTATTGTTTACAAACCTCGATTCCTTTATTGTATTGGTCATACATGATACAGCCTTGGAATCCTTAGGGAATTCATTGAGAATTCATTGACGCCATGAAAATTCAGGGTTTTCAGGTTCCACGGTTGATAAAACCAGTGAACCTGATCTATTTCTATCAGTGGATTCCCAGAATGAAATCATAGGGTCCCTAAATTTCCCCTATAGGATTCCATGGATACCATCCATAGAACTAGTGTGATGTCTATAGACATGTGGTTCCATGGATACGTGCTTGGTTATAGTAATATCTTATCTCATTTACCTTGGATAACATCCTTGGAATCTCTTAGAATTACATAATTGTGTAATTCCTTGGTATAATCCAATTGGATTACTCTCCAACCCGAATCACTAGACTACATGTTATTTCTGAGTTGGCTTGTTCCTGAAGGTCAGGGATTCAATGGTTATTAGCTAGGATCTTGTTAGTTATTACTATCATTTCATAATGCCTTGTTAAATCATGTATCCTTCATTATTACTATCATATCATGATGTTAGTGCTGGTTATACCTCACATGACCGAATATATAAACTAGAACATAAATAATAAATGAAATTATTACGTTTTTAGACAACTACTAACGGTGAATCTGGGGCTTTGTTATTTATTTTTCTATATTGATTTACATATATATATACGCATGCTCACAAAATATATTAGTTTATATTAGATGTACCAGATCTTATAGTCACCATTGGTGGAGGCCTACAATGAATTATCTCACACCCTATACAAGATATTGTTATTACATTGTAATATTACATTTATGATATTGTTGAAAAAGGGAAGTATCCCACTCTAGGCACTTAATATTTATCACACTAAAAATTTATAGCTTGGTTCCAGATTACAGAGCTAGAGACCAAGATGATTGTATAGTTTTACTAAACATTTTCTTCCTGTTTATATCATGTATCTTCCACTACTTAATATCCATTATTTATTTTTTTTAAATTATATGACATATATCATCATTATAATTTTTATATTATTATCAATTCTTCTGATTATATATAATTATATTCAATTCTATTTTTCCATCAGTTTACTTATACTACTTCTTCCATAAAATTGATATACTATTTATTAGTTGTTCCACTCTCTAGGTGAGACTCGAGTCCCTAGCTGCATGTTTATGCCTCTTGTGTTTAGGGATATATTCTTATGTCCATGTGGCTAATCGGGCTGAGGGAACCTTTGAGTGGCTCACAGGTTTAGGAAGAGACAATGTGATATCACATAAGGTTCATTTCAATATTTATTATTGGGAGATAATAAATAATAGATTTTGAATTCTAAGAACATGTATAAATGTTTCCCTTGAACATAAAGATCCCATGTTTGGGGTAAATACTGATTTTCATGAATAATGACTTTTTTTATACTTTTTCTTTTTATTGTTGATATTCTTTCACTATTGGGAGACACACATGCTATGTTGTACTTATTATTGTTATTCTTATTGAGGATATATATTATCATTGACCTAATAAATGAGGTAATTGATAATTGTTACTCATATCATTTTAGGAACCTATAATACATATTCCACACATATTCCCTTCCATTTGGTTCATTTAACTACAACCATTAATTGGATTTTTTATGATTGTAGATTTATTTTATAGTATTTATATTATGCTAGTTATTTTCTTTAGATATGATTTATTTATTTTTAGTTTCAATTCACGAGGTGAAATGGCCCGTATGGTTTGAATGGGTAGTTTACCGAGTCATATCCTAGTATATAATCAGATACATTATGAAACTTAATTTTGATAGAGATAATTTAAAATTTAATTTGTTATAATTTTAGTGATATTTTTTACGGGACGCGTTTCACAAGGACTGAAAAATTAATTTAATAAAACATTAATTTACTATAAGATACATCAAATTAAAAACCTAAAAAATGAAATAAAATAAATTTTATTTCCTAGAAAATGATGATATATGGTTCTCTTTAGCATTATCAACAAGAACCTCCATAATTTTAAATTTAACACTTACTAATACATTTCCATCTATGTGGATTTTTGGGGGAAGTATACCATGGGTAGTAATCCCTTCATATTACATTATACTTAGTCTAGGGTATTTGTCTATTTTCAAGCATGTTAAGAAGTGTGTGATTGAAATTTTAGACTAATTACTCTATGAAATACTATTATAGTAGGCTAAGGTAATGTAAATGACCATGCTCTAGACATGGTGGACACTTAGTTCCTAGTATTATTGCTAGTCATTCCACTTGAGGCAATATATGTTATACCTACTCTGGTCCTATGAACTCTGCTTCATAATAGCTTCTTATTATTGATTCTTATAATTAAATGTGATCCACGATTTGAACCTAAGGTTACTGATTTGACATGTGAGTTATAGAAACATCATCCTTATATATTTCCAAGGGATGGAAATCCACATACAGTTCATTCTTGGATAGAAACCAAACTATCTATTTTATAGAATCTAGATATGCATCAAGAGTATAGGATGAAGCCATATACTTATATAACATGTGATTCATTTACAGAGCTATAGGATATCATTGCCGAGGATGTTTAATATCATTGCATGGTCTGGAATAATTTTTAGACTTCTTTCTAGGATAACATATTTCCTCAAACACTGAATGCAAACAGATCAAGATATTTCGTGTATCTAGATAATCTTTAGATGTTATTTATTGATTGTTCAATGTGTTTTATGATGTAATAGCGACATTCACAAATTTTATAAGTTGATGATATTTTGGATGAAATCTGTTTTGAGGATGGGATCATGTATTCCATTCGTAGTCAAGTGAATTTCTTTATCCCACCTACTTTTACTGAAATTTTTATCTAGTGACTTATACATGAGAACAAAATGGGGAAAGAGATAGTACCACACATAGTGTTTCAGTTTTGAGGTAGGCCATTAATTCTCATAGTAGGATGAAATATTCCCTATAGTATTTAAATTAGAGTAGTGGTTGTTTGGGAAACCACACAAGAAGCTCCATTTTTATGCCCTTAGTGTGGATGACAGGGGAATCTGTAGCATCATCTGAAGTGATGGGATGACATCCATATAGGTAATATTCATAGAATATGTTAAACTATTCTGTATGATTACAGTTTAAGAGTATCAATACTATATTTACATTCATTGGAAGGTTCTTTAACTCCACATCAGTTTCATATTTTGAGTAACATGATCTAGACTAGCAGAGGAGGATGTCATGGATATTGTTTACAAACATTGGATCACCTATTCAAGCAGAATGATCACACTTAAGGTATCCTAGTTGTAGAATAGGGTCTGAAAACAGGTCAGTTGATTTCTTTATAGATGATACATGAGGATTAAATAATTTTCCCATCTATATTATGAGGTTATATTCTATTAGACTCTTCTATAGCAACATTATTATTTGATGTAGCTGCTCACACTCAATCATCTCATTATCTAATATAAAAAATATTGAGCTAGAAATGAAAAATTTCCTTTTTTAATGACCCTAGATACACTATATGAAATATGGTCAGAGGGAATACACTAATTCATGGATTGTCCCATTATGATAGGATTTGACACTTTCTTTTGGGATCTACTCGTTCTCATGATGAAGTGATTAAGATTCATTCTCAGGATTGAATGATTGATCCTGTATCACTTCAATTTAGGCTGTTATCAACACATGGTATCTTTTACATAAAAATAGGGATGAACTTATCTACTTATGATTTAGTGGGATGTCCTCACTAATTCAGATAGAGTAGAGATTTATATGCTATGTGTAGTAATATCTCATATTTCTAGTGTTTTCTTAGAGGATCAATTAGTAAAACTAAATGATTCTCCACATGTATTTAATAATATCAGGGTTATCCTTCTTGGAAATTTTTATGGTTTATTGACTGCATTGTAATGACACATCCAATAAATTATGATTTTAAGATTGATTTATTGTCTAGGGAAGACCCTACTTCATCTTTCAAGGAGTGTTAATAGGTTCTGAGTGTGTAGTTATAATAAAATTTAATAATAGAGGGGGTTTTCTTGAAAATAGTTTTAAAAATAAAATGACAAATATTTTATTAATAAAAGTGTTTTTTAGAATTATGAGACAAGGATATAATTTCATTTTCACTACAAATCGTTGATAGTTCATTTCTCTGAAAATATAACATGGTTTGGTTTAATTCTTTTGTTGAAGGTTTTCATGATCTTGACTACCCTCTTACCCCATGAAACAATGAACAATGATGAAACCCTTAACACAATGATCATGTTGTAATGGTTTGGTTCTAAATTATATAACATGGGATACCAAAGAATACTGAAATCTCATATATGTGTGAGATATAAAGGATGCTTGTGTTGTCCAATTGGAACATCCCAAGATTCCCACTTGAAATTTCAACCCAATCAGTGTTAAAATAAAAAGTGTTTCACATAATTATATATAAAAAAATTGCATTCAGGGGAGAGTAATGTCTAGATAATAAATAAGTGAAAATTTTAAATAAACAATTATACCAAACAAATAGAAGAAGAAGTTCCAGAACTCCCTCCCAAGTTTGTGCATCTCCCTCAAAATTATCTTCTACTATTTTAATCGCCATCAAGAGGAGGAGGAGGCTCAAGTGAAACATCGCCTTTATATTTGATCCCCCAATGAGGTTATCTGTCTCCAAAGCTTTTAGGATGAGGAGGGGACAACACTAGGACTCCAATATGGAAGATCATCACATGTGGTTTGAAATCCTTGATTTAGGTACCCATGGTGATCTTTTATAGCAAAAATGGGATGTGGTTTTGGGCACATATTTTGTGTAAAACCACTTGTACCATTGTTTTTAGCCTCTATACAGTCTTTAATAAATTTTGAAAAAACTAGAAAGTTATTCCCCCACATCCTCGATATCCCCAAAAAATGTTTGGATTCATGTTACTACCTATATATCAAGGTATGGATTGCACACAACACATATATTTTTACTAAGTGTAGAATTAGTGGCCTAGATAGATCACATCGATTGGGACTCTTAATGGCCAAATAGGGATTGCAATTATTAATAAGAGTTTTAGAAAAATATTTCTGGACCATCCCAAAAAATCTCGTCCCATTTATATGAATGTATTATTTATACTATACAAAAGAGTGGACATGTGTTCATGGAAGTAATGCCATTGTGGATAATTTTTCTTCTGCATTATCTTTGGGGCCTCCAAATCCCCTCCACCTTCAATGAAACTATAAATAGAAGTATTATAAACCATTTTAATAGTGATAAAAACTAATTCATTTAATAAAACATGATGTTTAATTTATTATTATATTTAGAATATTCATTATAGAATTATTTTAAAACAACTATGTAAGGGTGGAATTGAATAGTGAATTGCTATGAGATCACACCCCCACACATAAATATTTTTACATTTGGGAAAAGTCACATATTAAACGAAATGATGTATGTATATATTATCTACTTCATAAATATTTACCATTTGAAGAAATTTTAAATCATAAAAGTAATGTGATTAATGCTCGAACCACACCAAGGAGTTATTCCTAGTGAAAATGAAACAATATGTCTCATAAATCATATCACAATGAAATTGACAGAGATTCATGATAGAAAATTGATTAGTGAAACAAAATTTAACCATTACAGTAACTCTCCATTTTTGTGTTAAAATCATTCCATGCTGTTATTTCCACTTTATATCTAATAAATATAAGTTATTTTATCATTATTTAGCTTTAATTGATTTTTTTCACTGAACTTGTCCTATATTCTTTGTAACTATATTTCAAGACCCACTCACATAAGCATTCCAGAAAGTCAAACCATAATCTCTCTACTTACATATCCTCGTATGTTTCACATTTAATCATTCCCCTCATTTATTATTTATGTTTTTTTAGAAGTTGCATATTGATAAAATCTCACACTTATCTCTCAACCCTTGGATGATCTTCTCACAACACTAAATGTAATAGTTATAAAATGATCAATGTATGAGGGGGAGTGGTTTTTGACCTTCCCAAGACACAAGTCATTTTTATGGTGTTCAATAGTCAGACATTACATACACACACATAGGTCAATCTGTTACAATAATGATACAGATTGGATAAGGAAAAAAATATGGAAATGGCATTTAAAGAAGAAAAAATTATCCAAAAATATATTTACCTCCTATTATGCAAGAAATATTCACACTTTATTGTTTGTGGAAAATGTGCGGAGATATTAGTGACACACTTATCCCAAAAAACTACTCACATAAGGGGCATCAATCATCTAAAAAATTTCACAGTGATTTAACTATTTATATCATTTATAGAAAACCAATTCACAAAAAATCCCTCAATGATGTTAAATTAATATAATCATTCAATACATAACAGAGATAGGTTTTCATCAAATGATAAATTAATATGGAATCAAAAATTTCAACATGGATTTTCAGTAAGTTCCATGATTTGGTGACCATAAGGGGGGCTGTAAAAATTCAATAAATAAGGAGAAAAAGATAAGAAATAAAAAAGAAAATGAAAATCATAATGAACCCAGAATGATGGAGAAAAGTAAAAATACCATAAAGAAGGAGAAAAAGACAACAAATAAGAAAGACTATGAAATTCCTAATGAATCGAGAAATTTATCCACCCGCAGTCCTATAATTTAAAGTGTCCTAACTATAATAATTGAGAATGTGAGAACGAAGGATAAAACCTTGTGTGTTTCATTGGTAAATTGCTTCTTGACCATGGAGTTCCTCCATTTGGATCTCTGGAATGGCATCTTGGAAGTGCTACATCCATTTCCCATTAAAAGGGAATGTTTGTTTGGTTTCTTCATTTGGAACCTGAATAACACCAAATAGAGATACATTAATAATAGTGTATGGTCCAAACTAGTGGGAACGAAGCTTACCTAGATGTATCTTCAGCCTTGAATTATAAAGGAGGGACTTCTACCCAATGTAGTGCTAACGATGAATTATAAGATAATTGTGGGATGCCTTGATTTTCTCCTTATAAAGACAGGAGTTGTCTTATGAATTTCTAATTATTTCCTCCAACTCTTGAATTAGAAACTTCCTTTGATAACCTTCACTAGAAAGGATAGAATTACACTATCCAATGGCCTAGTAGTCCCAGTTTTCAATCTGTACATGGAGGTGATAACTTTTTCATAAAACAAGCCTATAAATTGACATTCTAATGAGATTTGTAAAGGTATTATGATAAGACCATAATGAATCATTGAGTCTAAGACTCTAATCATTCATGTTGTGTTGAACTGTTTTTTCAATAATTTTTTTTACCAATCTATTTTACACCTCATCTTGACCAATGGTCTATGGGTGATATGCAGTAGATAGTCGATGACATACCCCATCCTGGCGCAAAATTGATTGCATTGTTTTGTTGCATAAATGAGAACCCTTGTCACTGATGATGAACCTAGGTAAGCCAACCATATAGAAGATTTGGGTTCTCAAAAACTCTACAACTACAATAAAATCATCAGTCCCTATTGTGCATGCCTCTACCCATTTTGACATATAATCAACTACCATAAGAATGTTAAAGTTTCCAAAGGAATATGGAAATGGCCCCAAAAAATCAATACCACAAACATCAAATATATCATTAAAGAGCAATGGTATTAGTGGAATTTGATTTTTTACAGAGACATTTCACATTATTTGACAACAAAGATAATATTTTCAAAAATCAAGGGCATCATGAAAAATTGTTGGCCAAAAGAGACCAGAATAATTGATTTTGAGAGTAGTCCATTGGGGACCAATGTGGCCCCCACAATCAATATTTTGGTAGAATCTATGGGTTACTAAAACTTTATATCAGTGACACAATTCCTAAGGACATGATCACTACATGATCTCCAAAGTTAGGGGTCATCCCAAATGTACCAATGAGACTCATGTTTGAGATGGCTGGCTTGGTTTTTATTAAAATCAGTAGGAATGAAAGATACTACCAAATAATTTACAATTTCATCATACCAATGAATAGAATCCTCCACTCATTACAATTGATCATCGAGAAACATGGTGTTTGTAGGAATATAGTGGGATGAATCAATGTTTGAGGATGGGGAAATCATACTGATATGGTCGGCCACCACAGTCTCTGGTCATTTTTATCTCTATTTTCTAGACTAAATTCTTCAGTTAGAAGCATCCAACGAATGAGATGTGGTTTGGATTGTAGTTTCTTAAGGAGATATCAGAGGGCTACTAGGTCTGATAACACAATGACCTAGGACCTTAAATGATATAAACTGAATTTATCCAAGTCAAAAAATGGAAAAGAATTATTTTTTTGTTGTAGTGTAGTTTTCTTGGGTATGGGACAAATTATTTGAGGCATATGCAATGAAATGTGGAGATCAATCAACCCTTTGTGAAAAGACTACCCCAACTGCATAGTTAGAGGCCTCACACATGAGCCCCAATGGTAAATCCAACTGAGGTGGTTGGATTTCTGGGGGTGGTGTGATACTTCATTTTTACATATTAAATGCTTTCTTACATTCTTTATAAAAAACTAATTCAATTTCTTTTTTGGAGTAATCGAGGGAGGGGAGTGTAATTTAACTAAAGTCATGAATGAAGCGATTGTAAAATACAGCATTCCCTAGGAAAGACCACACATCCAATATATTTTTGGGGAATTGTATGGAAGAAATGACATCAACGTTTGATTTATCTACTTAGATACCATCCACATAAATTACATTCAAACAAATAATACCTTGTATCACAATTAAATGGAATTTCTTATAATTTAATTCAAGATTATTTTCAATATAGTGACATAGGACTGAACCGAGACTATATAAACATTCATCCAAAGAGGATCCATAAACAGTGAAATCATCCATTATGACTTACATTCAATTATTCTGGTAATTCGAAAAAAACTGATCATGCATCACTGGAAAGCACTCGGAGCATTGGAAAAACCAAAAGGAATCATACCATATGAAAATGTGCAAAAGTGGCAAGTGAAGGTTTTCTTTTCCCGATCCGTGGGGGAAATATGAATCTGAATGTATCTATAATTCCTATCAAGGAAAACATAGTTGTACATACCCACTAGCATCTCTAACATATGGTCAATTAATGGAAAAGGTGAATAGTCATTCCTAGTGTGTTGGTTTAATTGATAATAGTCTATACAAACCTGCCAATTATTATACACACGAGTTGGAACCAATTGTTTATTTTTATTTATGATTTCTACAAGACTATTTTTTTATCTAATTGAATGCGACTGATCCATCGGCTATCAAGGATAGGTAAAATGATTCCAATAGCCAATAATATTGTTATATCCATTTTTACATCTTCTAGGAGGTTTGGGTTCAGTCGACTTTGTGCCTGCATCCCTGGTTTAGCCTCATCATGTAATAAAATATAATCTATACAAAATGATTGGATAATACCAGGAATGTCAACAAGTGTCTATCCTAATGCTTTTTTATAATCTATCAAAAGTTAATGTAGTTGCAATTCATGCTCAGGAGGGAGTGAACCAGAAATGATGATGGGAAACTTGTTTCCATTCCCAATATATGAATATTTTAAATCTTGAGGCAGTTGTTTCAGTTCCAATTTAGGTTGATTTTGGATAAATGGGTGTGTGTGTGAATGTGATATGTATTTTGATCTTATCTAACTACTAAATGGTATCATCCTTATATGGGGAATGATATTTTAAAATATTATTATTATAATCAAAGGTCATTGGATACTCTATGTTTGTGAAATTATAATTTAATAAACATGCATGATACTTTTATAGACCACTATAACAAAAAAATCATGATTCAATACCAAGAATTCCAATCAATGAAAAAAACTCTAAAAGGGGATCAGGGGAAAGAAAATTTGTTTTTATTCAGGGGAAGGGAGTACGTCAATTGAATAAACATAGAGTGATGATTGTTCTTTTGAGGGGTGATTCATGGCATCAAAGATGTTGAAATGGACTTTGTAACCACCATATTCCATAGATTATTTTCCATGATAGACATTAATTCTGGATTTGGAAGCTTTCAAGAAAGGTCTCCCCAATATAATTGGGGCATATCCATTCGTCCGATCATCATCCATTTAATGAACATAAAAATAAGTAGAAAAAATTGAATTTTGACCCCTCAGAAGAACATCCTCTAGCACACCAGAATGGTGTGTTGTACTCTGATTTGCTAGCTGAATGACTATCACATTTGGATTCAAATCTCTAACCTAAAACAAATATTAGATGGAGTGAGGCATCACTTTTATAGAAGCACCAAAATGAATCATAGAATTGGAATGTTAGTACTCCCCTATTGTGCATAGAATCGATAATGTTCTGGGATCATTTCAATTGTTAGGAAGTGATGTTTCAATAAATGTTGAGACATTCCTCTCCAAGATTACCTTCTCATCACCATGAGGTCTTCTTCTATGTGTAAACATCTCCTTTAAAAACATTTCAAATCATGGAATTTTCTTCACTACATCAATCAAGGAAATTTTAACCGTAATTTTTCAAATGTTTCCAATATTCCCTTAACAAGTTCAGTTTCCTTTTATTTCAGGGATGAGAGTCCCATTGGGGAAATGGAAGAGAAATGTTTGTGATAAGAGACTGATTGACATGCACACTCTTTCCTTTGGAAGGACTTATCTCAGGACAAGGATTTTATTCTCTTATACATTTTTTAGCAGTGGTTGGGATGGTGGTTTTCTCATGAAGGGATGCCTCTATTGGAGGGGTCATTAGTATTTAAGATGAGTTCCACTCCGAAGGGTGATGGCACAAACATTTTCTTTATCCCTAGGGTTAACTACTTGTTGAGAGGGTGGTTTACCTGACCCATAACTTTGAATTCCCCCCAACGAGTTAGCTAGTCATCCGAATTGGGTTTTGAGGTCTTTTATGGTAGCTTGGGTGGTTTGTTCGAATTGGAGGTTGTTGAAAGCTATTTGATTCATCATATATTCTAGGCTAGGATAAGTTTTTAAAGGGGGTAGTTAGAAAGGCCTTTGGGTGGTTGGGGGTTTTTTGGGTGGTGTTGGTGGATAACTACTCTTACCTTGTGCATCTCATGGTTGATAAGGCTGGTTCAACACCCCCTTTCATATAAACTTAGTGTTCATTCCACCCAGAGTTGGATAAATTATATGGCTCTTTCATAAAGGGTTGTTTATAGGGGTGTCCTCGAAAGATAACCTCACAACTCTGAGAATTTTCTCACAATTGGGGGCATTGGTTAGAATAATGGGTGTTAGAATAGAATATTCAACAATAAATGGGAGGAGAATATTCAGATTTCCCATGGGAAAGAGATAGTTGTCCTAGAAGGGTACTTACGTATTCAAACTTTGTTCCCACCTTCTTCTTGAATTCAGTACTTTTCACCTCATGAACAACTCGAATGGGTACATTGGACCTTGAACAAAATTATTGAGTGTCTCGCTCCATGTTCCCAATTAACGTGATTGCATCAATTGGGGTCTTTTCTACAAGTGCACCACCTGTAACAGCCTCAATCATGATTCTATTAACAGGAATTAATCCTTTATTAAAAGAATTGCATTAAAAGTTGGTCACTTTTTTGGTGGTGTGGACAACTTGATCATAATAATTTAAATCATTCACAATATTCATGAAGTGTTTCCCCTTGATATTCTCTTATCCCTCTGATTTATTTCTTTATAGTTTCAGTTTGAGAGGCTGGGAAATTGTTTTCATGAAAAAGACGTTTCATGTCCACCCATCCTCTTATTGGTGAGTTAACACAATAAAGCTAGTCTTTTTTAGTGTCTTCTTATGAAAAGGAAAATTCCGTAAGCATTACTTGTTCTTCATCCTCATTTTCAGGTTTTAATATAGAATACACAATATGAAATTATTTTAGATTCTTGTGCATATCTTCTCCAGGCAGTCCATGGAATATTTTTAATAAATGAATTAAAATAGATTTTAGTTCAAAGTTGGGTGCCACTCCTTGAATTTGAATATATGTTGGTTAGATTTCAATAACAGGCATGGTTATTTCTTTTTGTGTTTGATTGTTTTCATCCATGTTGTTTATGTTAACTCTAGTTTTAATGTGGGTTCTCGATGAATAAGAATATGGAACAAGATTAGTTTTGATGTTTTGTGAGTCCTCCTTCAAAGGATACTCTTGTGTATCTCAGTGTCACTGATGTAGGATCCTCTCTAGTTTGGGTTCAAAAGGGTTTAAGTCTCCCAGATTAGAACAAGTCATACATATAACCTACATAATAAATAAATTAGAAGAAAAAACTAAATGTAAATATTTAAGATAAAACAAACAAACATTCACCAAATTTACAAACAAAATATACCAAAAACATGCACTAAAACCACATCAATCCCCATGAATGGTGCCAAAATTTTACCATGTTCTTATAACATGTCAAATTGATTATGAATTTAAGATTAATTAATATTCTAGGTAATACCCTATTTCACCACTCAAGTAGAGTTAATAGGTTTTTAGTGTGTATTTTTAATAATATTTACTAAAATTGAGGTGGGTTTGAAAACAGTTTTAAAAATAAAATGAAATAATTAAATAGTATAATAGCTGATAAATAAAAGTGGTGTTTTAGAATTATGAGATAAAGAGATCTTTTCAGGTTCACTACACATCATGGAGAGTTCATTGTTCTGAAAATTTCACATGTTTTTGTTTAATTATTTCGTTGAAGGTTGTCAAGATCTGGATTACCCTCTTACCCCTTAAAACGATGCACAAAGACGCAACCCTTGACAAAATGATCAGGTTTTGAAGGATTGGTTCTCAATTATATTACAAGGGATATCAAATAATAATTAAATCTCTTATATGTTTGAGAGATAAAGTATGCGTGTATGGTCGAATCGGAATATCCAAAATTACCACTAGAAATTTCAACCCAAACGGTGTTAAAATAAATTGTGTTTCACTAAATAATATCAAAAAAATGAATTCATAGGAGAAGCATTTAATGATAATAAATACATTAAATATTTAACAAAAAAATTAAAAAAACTATTAAATGAAATAGTGATGGAACTCCCTCCCAAGTGTGTGTAGCTCACTCAAAATGATCATCCACCGTTTAGCTCACCATTGAGAGGATGAGGAGGCTTGTGTAAAACATCACCTTTATATTTGATCCCCTAATGGGAATAGTGTCTCTAGAACTTCTAGGATGAGGAGGAGACTCCTCTAGGACTCAGAAGTTTCATAGATCCACTTCTGGTTCGAACTATCCAAATGAGGAACCCATGGTGCTCTTTTAGATAAAAAATGGGAAGTGGTTTTGGGCACACAGATTGTGTAAAACCACTGGTCCCATTGTCTTTAGACTCCATATTGACTTAAATATCTTTCTATAAATAATTATTGGTGTTCCCACACGTCTTGTTTAGCTTCACTGAATGATTTGATTCATCTTTACACATACAACCCAAGATATAGACATCACACAACACACAACTTTTGACTCAGTGCAGATTCTGTGGCTTGGGAAGATCACATCGATTGGAAATTTTAATGGCCAAATAGGTATTGGGTGTCTTCATAAGAGTTCTATAATATTGTGTTTTGGACCATCCAAGAAAATCTCATCCCATTGGGTTTCATGTAAGTTTCTTACTAGACCCAACAATGGACTGATGTTTATAGAACTCATGCAATTTTGGTTCATTTTCTTTCTCGATCCTCTCTAACGCCTCCAAATCAACTCCACCATCAATGAATATACAAAGAGAGGATAATTGACCTTTTTAACATTTATAAAAATTAATTCATTAACTAAAACATGATGTGATATTTATTAATATATATGGAATATTCATTACAAAACTAGTTTAAAACAATGATTTATGGTTGAAATTGAATAGTGAATCTATATGCGATCACACCCCCACACCTAAACATTTTCACTCTTGGTTAATGTCGCATATTCAAATAAATATACATGTATATATTCATGAAGTCATGATGATTTATCATTTGAGGAAATTTTAATTCATAATATTAATGTGATCAATGCACGAACCACACTAATGGGTTCTTCCTTGTGAAAATGGAAAAGGATGTCACATAAATCATATCACAATGAAATTAAAAGAGATTAATGACACCATATTGAGGAAGGAATTCAAAAGTGAACCATTATACTAAATATCCATGTGTGTGTGTGGAAATCATTCCATGCTATTCTTTCCACTTTCTATGTAATAAAAATATTTTATTTTAACATTATTCAGTTTTAAATGTTATTTTTCACCAAACCTAACATACATCCTTTATAATAATATTTCAAGACTAACTCACTTAAGCATTCAATGATTTAAAACCATAATCTCCTGACCTATATATCCCCATATGTTTCACATTTCATTACTCCCCACTTTTATTATTATTGTTTTTTAGAAGTTGTATATGGAAAAAATCTCACACTCATGTCCTAACCCTTGTTTATATCCTCACAACACTAATTTTAATAGTTATAAAAAGATAAAAGTTTTAGGAGAAGCCTTTTTTGACTAGACCAAGAGACAAGTCACTTTTTTAGGGAGTACAACAGTTGTTCATTAAGTACACATGCATAGGTCAATCCAGTAATGTAATGAATCATATCCGATAAAAAACGAATGTATGGAAATATATTTTAAAACTAAAAGTATTAAAATAACATATATTTACCTTCTATTAAGTAATAAATATTCACACTTCATGGATTGCTACAAAAATGTGTGGAGATAGTAGTGACATAGTTTTCCCAAAAAATACACACATAAAGGGCATAAATCATCTCTAAAGTTTCATAGAGGTACAACCATTTATCTCATTGATTGAAAACCAATTCACTAAAAATAAGTCCCTTATCTTTAATTCATACAATCATTAAATCCATAATAGAGATATTTTTTTCATCCAATTTTAAATCAATATGGAATCAAAAATTTCTACCTGATTTTTTTGTAAGTCCCATGATTTGGTGACCATAAGTGGGGGAGTAAAAATACCACAAAGAAGAAGAAAACGAGAAGAAAGAAGAAGGGCAATGAAAATCCAATTAAACCCAGATATATGTGGAAAAGTGAAAATACCATAATGAAGGATAAAAGGAGAATAAAGAAGAAAGATGATATGATATGAAAATACTTATGATCCCAGAAATGTATCCACCCCCTCCCAAACCTAGAATGTGAAGATTCCATTTTGTAATATTTGAGAATGTGAGAATGATGTATAAAACTTGGTGTGTTTAAATGGTATGTTGCTTCTTGAACATAAATTTCCTCTATAAGGAACTCTGAAGGGCTTCGTGGAAGTTCTTCAGCCTTTTCCCATTAAATTTGATGGTTTTCTTGGTTTCTTCATTTTGAACTTGAATAACACTAATTGGAGATACATTAATAATAGTTTATTTGCCAATCCATCAAGAATTAAGAATAACTAGATGCAACGTCAACATTGCATTATAATGGAGGACCTTCTTCCTAATGTAGAACAAATGATGAAGTATAAGATGGGTATGGGTAGCCTTGGTTTGCTCCTTATAAATCCAGGATTTTTCTTGTGCATCTCCCCTCATTTCCTCCAACTGTTGAATATGAAACATCCTTTGAGAAAAAGAACTAAAACTATTATAATTTCTTTTTTTAATGGCCCAATAGGCCTGGTGCTCATTTTAAATAGGGATGTGACTTCTTTTTCCAAAAAATCCTATAAGTTGAAATTCCAATGGAATTTTTAAAGGTTGTACAGTAAGATCATAATGAATCATTGAGTCTAAGACTCCAATATTTTCTGATAGGTAAAACCATTTTTTCAAGAATTTGTTTTACCTCCCAATTTGACTCCTCAGCTTGACAATTGGTCAGTCGATGATATGTAGCTTGTGCCTCTACATAATTTGAAACATAATCAACAACCAGAAGAATGTTATAATTTCCAAAGGAATAGGGAAATGGCCCCATAAAGTCAATACCCAAAACATGCAAATATTCATGAAAGAGTAATGGTTGTTGTGTAATTTAATTTATTTTAGAGAGATTAAACATCCATTGACAATGAGAAAAAGATTTACAAAAATCATTAGAATCCTGAAAAATTGTTGTATAAATGAGACAAGAATTAAGGATTTTGTGAGTAGTTTGTTGGGGACCAAAGTGTCCCCCACAAGCAATAGTGTGCAAGAATCTATAGATAGACTGAAACATTCCATCGGGGAAAAAAGCCTAAGGACTTGATCACTACATGTGAGCTAGAGGTAGGGGTCATCCCAAATGTTCCAACAAGACTAATGTTTTAGATGACTGGCTTGGAAATTATTGAATGTAGTAGGAATTAAAGAAGTTACCAAATAATTTACAATTTTATCATACCATGTAATAACATCTTTTACTTTAATCAATTGATCATTGGGAAACATGTCATTTATAGAAATATAGGGGGATGAGTAAATGTTCAAGGATGGGGGAATCCTATTGATATGATCAGCCACCACATTCCTTGCTCTTTTTTATCTCTAATTTGTAGATTTAATTATTTAAGGAGGATCATCCAGCAAATGAGACATGGTTTGTCTCCCAGTTTCTTAAGGAGATACCAGAGGGATGTATGGTCTGAGAACACAATGATCGTGGTCTCTAAACAATACGACATGAATTTATCCAAGGAAAACACAATTTAAAATAATTATTTTTCAGTTGTAGTCTAGTTTTCATGGGTAGGGTCCAATGTACGTCAGGCATAGGCAATGACATGTGGAGCTCGATTGACCCTTTGTGACAAGACATCCCCAACTGCATGGTTAGAGGCGTTACACATGACCTCAAATGGTAAATCCCACCGATTTTGTTGGATTATGGGGGTAATGAGAGATTCCATTTTAACTTATTAAAAGATTCATCACATTATTTATCAAAAACTAATTAGTTTTATTTTTAGAGTAATTGGGATAGGGGAGTGTAATTTTACCAAAGTAACGAATGAAATGATGGTAAAATTCATCATGAACTAGGAAAGACCGCACAACCCTTATATTTTTTGGTAATGGTAGCGAAGAAATGAAATCCACAATTTAATTGTCTACTTAGATACCATACCCAGAAATGACTTTCCCAAAAACTATACCTTATCACACCATGAAAAGGAATTTCTCATAATTTAAAACAAGAGTCTTTTCAATATAGTGATGTAGGATTGAACCAAGTCTACTTAATTATTCATAAAAATATAATCTATAAATAGTGAAATCAACCATGAAAACTTCCATGCCATTATCCATTTAATCATAAAAAATTATTACCATGCATCACTGGAAAGTACCCAGAGCATTGCACAGATCAAATGGCATCATCCTATATGGAAATGTGCGAAAGGGGAAGGGATGATTTTCTTCTCCTAATCCTTGGGAGCAATATTGATCATAATGTATCCATAATACCCATCAAGGAAGCACTATTTGGACTTACCTCCTAGTGTATCTAGCATTTGGTTAATGAATGTAAGAGGGAAATGGTTCTTCATAGTGTGTTGGTTTAGTCAGTGATAGTCTATACAAACCTGCGACATATTCTGCACACGAGTTGGAACCAATTCATTGTTTTCATTTTTTATTACTGTGAAGCTTGTTATTTTAGGAACTACATGAATGGGATTGACCCATTGGCTTGAAGAGATTGAGTAAATAATTCCAGGAACCAATAAATTTTTTACCTCATTTTTAACAACATCTAGAAGGTTTGGGTTTAGTCGACATTGTGCCTACCAAAATTTTTTGTCCTAATCATTTAATTAAATATGATGTGTTCAAATTGATGGCATAATACCATTAATTTCCACAATTTTCTATCCAAATGATTGTTTATATTCCCTCAAAATTTCAAGAAATCACAATTCATGCCCAGGAGGGAGTGAACTAGCAATGATGATGGGAAAATTGCTTCCATGATAAATATATAAATATTTAAAATCATGATGCAGTTTCAGTTATAGTTCATGAGGATCTTAGATTGATGGGAGTGTTTGTGAAAGTGAGGTGTCATTGATCTCATCTAACCTCTCAATGGTATCATCCTCAGATGAGGAATGAGCTTTTATATTCTTAGCAGTCTCACTGATGGTCGTTTGATCCTCGGTGTTCAGGAAATTATCAAGTAATAATCATGCATGACATTTTTCTACACAACTACAATAATTAATGCATGATTAATTACATATAATTTTAATCAATGAAGAAAACTCATAAACGAGATAAGGGGAAAGAAATGTTGTTTTTTTATGGGAAGGGATTACATCAATTTAATTAACAGAGAGATAGGAATCTTCTTTAGAGGGGTGCTTCATAGATTCAAGGATGTTTAAATGGACCATGTCACCAAAAAATTCAATATATAATGTACTATTATGAACATTAAGAATTGATTTAGTGGTTCTTATGAAAGGTCTCCCAAATATAAATGGGGCATGTCCATTTATCATATCATCTTCCATTTTATGCACATAAACATCGGTAATAAAAATTAAATTTTGAACCCTCACAAGATACTCCCCTTGCACCCCAAAAGGGTGTGTTGTACTCAAATTTTCTAGCTGAACATCTATCCCAGTGGGATTCAATTCTACAACCTACAATAAGGATTAAATGGAGTGAGGAATCATATATATAGAATTACCTAAATCAAACATATAATTGGAAAATGAGTACTCCCCTATGGTGCATGGAATCTAGTATGTTCAGGGATCATTGTATTTTGTATGTAGTCATGGTTCTATCATTTCGGAGAAATTCCTCCCCATGCTTACCATCTCGTCACCACAAAGACTCCATTGATGTGTACACTTCTCCTTTAAGAACAATTAATTTTTGGGAATTTGCTTCACAACATAAATCTAGGGAATGTAAACCTGAACTTTTTTTATTGTTTCCAATATTTCGTTATAAGGTTTAGTTTCCTTTTGTTTTATAGGTTGTGTATCCCTTTCGGGAAATTGAATAGGAATAGATGGGAAAAGAGACTCTTCAACATACACACTTTTTCCTTTGTAAGTACTTCTCTCAAGAAAAGGGTTTTCTTCTCTTAGACCATTTTTAGTAGTTGTTGGGGTGGTGGTTTCATAAAGATCAAATGACTCTATTGGAGGGGTTATTTGTATTTTATGATGATTTCCACTCCTAAGGGTGAGGTCACTAACATTACCATTATCCCTTGGGTTAACTGCTCATTGTTAGGGTAGTTTACTTTACACTTGACTTTGAATTTCCCCAACTGAGTAAGACAGATACCCTAATTTGGTTTTGAGTCCTTGTATGGCATCTTGGGTAGTTTGTTGGAATTGGAGATTGTTTGTAGCCATTTGTTTCATCATATCTTATAGGCTATGCTCTATTTTTTTAGGGGGCGTTGGAATGGCCTTTTGGATGGTTGAGGATTTATGGGTTGTTGTGGTGCATGACTACTATGACCTTGATGGTTCCTTGGTTTATGAGGCAGGTTTGAATACCCCCTTTCCTATAACCTCGGTTTTCTTTCCAACTATAGATGGATAGATAGTATGGTTATTTATTAAAGGGTAGGTTATAGTGGTGTCTTGGGAAGATTTCCACAAAGATCTCATAATTTTCTCTCAATTGGGGGAATTTTTTAGAATAATGGGTGTTAGATGAGAAGATACCACATTTGATGGGAGGAGAAGATTGAGAATTCCCTTGGGAGAGAGAAAGATGTCGTAGAGGGGTACTTACCATCTCAAAATTCATGTCCACCATCTTCTAAAATTCAGTACATTGAACCTCATGGACACCATGAAGGGGTACATTGGACCTTGAACCAAATGGTTGAGTGTTTTGCACCACTTTCTCAATTAAGGTGCTTACAGCAAATGGGGTCTTATCTACCAGTGCACCACCTGCATTATCATCAATCAGTTTTCTATCAATAGGGACTAAATCTTCATAAAAATATTGTATTAAATGTTTGTCACTTATTTGGTGGTGTGGAAAACATCAACATAAAATTTTAAATATTTCACAATATTCATGATGTCTTTCCCCTTGATATTTTCTTATCCCGCAAATTTCTTATCTTGTAGTCTTAGTTAAAGGGGTTGAGAAATATATTTCCAGAAAGAGGAGTTCCATGTTTGCCAAACCACTTATTGTTGAATTATCATAATAACGCCTGTCTTTCAAAATTTCTTCTAATGAAAAAGGAAATTCCTTAAGCATTACTTATTAATTATCCACATTTACATGTTTTAATATAGAAAACATAGTATGAAATTGTTTGAAATGATTGTGTGGATCTCCTATAGGCAGTCCATGAAATCTTGGTAATAAATAAATAAAACCAGATTTTAGTACAATGATGGGTGCCTCAACATGAATTTTAATATATGTGGGCTGGGTATCAACATCAAGAGAGGTTAGTTATTTAAGTATTTGATTGTTTTCATCCATGTTGTTCAGGTTAATTTCAGTTTTAATTTGGGTTCCCAAGAAGAATAAGATGGATAAATATGAGTGTGGATGTTTTGTGTATCCTCCTTCAAAGGTTCCTATTACGTATCTCGGGGTCACTAATATTTGATCTTCTTGGTACGTTTTCGAAAGGTTGTAAGTCTCATGATTTAGAAAGCGTCATACACAGAACCTACAAAAGAAATAAATTAAAACACAAAAGATGATGTATAGGTAGAAGATAAAACAAACAAACATTCCAAAATTTACAAACAAAAGTATCAAAAAATTGCATTAAAATCAAATCGATCCATAGATACAGCGCCAAAATTTGACTGTGTTATCATGAGACATAAAATTGATTATGATTTTAATATTGATTTATTATCTAGGGTAGACCCTAGTTCGTACCTCAAAGATCATTAATAGGATTTGATTGTGTATTTTTAATTAAAATTACTTAAAGAGGGGGTGGTTTTGAAAACAGTTTTAAAAATAAAATAAATAAATTAAAGCGTTTCTTTGTTGATAAATAAAATGGTGTCTTAGAATTATAAGATAAGAAGATCATTCATTGTTCACTACACATCTTGGATAGTTCATTACTCTAAAAATTTCAAATGGTTTTTTTTAATTATTTGGTTGAATGTTGTCAAGATCTTGACTACCCTCTTACCCCATAAAATGATGCACAAAGAAGAAACCCTTGACACAATGATTGTGTTGTACAGTTTTGGTTCTCAATTATATTACAATGGATACCAAATAATAATGAAATATCATATATGTGGGAGAGAGAAAATTTTCTTGTGTTGTCTAATTGGAACAACCCATGATTCTCGCTTGAAATTTCAACCTAATCAGTGTTAAAATAAAATTTATTTCACTTAATTATATAAAAATAAAAGCATAAATGGGAAAATCATGTCAAGATTAGAAATAAGTGAAATATATAACACACATGTTATAAAAAACTAGTAGAAGAATTAGTGCCCAAACTCCCTCCCAAGTGTGTGTAGCTCCCTCGAAATGATTTTCCACTGTTTATCTCACCATCAAGAGGTGGAGGAGGCACATGAGGAACTTCGGCTCCATATTTGATCCCCCTATGAGGATAGGGGCCTCCAGAACTTCTAGGATGAGGATTAGACTCCTATAGTACTCCAAAACGAAATATTTTCACATCTGATTCGAACAATCGAACTGAAGTACCCATGGTTCCCTTTTATTTCAAAAATTGAAAGTGATTTTGGGAGAACATATTGTGTAAAACCATTTATCCCATTGTTTTCAGCCACCATACAGTCTTAAATAACTTTTTAAAAAACAATAAATGTGTTACCCCTTGTCAAGGATTTCTACAAAGAATGTTGGGCTTCATTTTGACCACTACAGATTGAGATATGGATAACACATAGCACACAATTGTTGACTTAGTGCAGTTTCGGTGGCTTGAGAAGATTACATCAGTTTGGCCTCTTAATAACCAAATGTGGATTGGTTGACTTAATACGAGCTGTATAAAATTTATTTTTGGACCAGCCTACAAAATATATTCCTCTTTGGATGCATGAATGGTTAATATTATTCCCAACAGTGGACATGTGTTCAGGGAACTGATGTAGTTTTTGTCCATTTTCTTCTGAATGATCTCTGGGGCCTCAAAATCACCTCCACCTTCAATGAAAACATAAAAAAGTATAATTTCACTTTTAACAGTGATAAACATTAATTCATTGAATAAAACATGAAGTGAAATATATTATAATATTTGCAATATTCATTATAAAATTGATTAGAGTAGTGGTGTAAGGGTGGAATCGAATAGTGAATCATTATATAATCAATTATTTCAAGAGATAGATGAATATTCTTTGATTGAGCATATTGAAAGAGAATATACATTTTCTATATCTTCATATAGTATAGAAGCTACTGAACTCTACCAGCTCAAGAAGAATTTCTTGGATTTTTATGTTAAATGATTTATATTGAATTTTAATTACAATTGGGGTTCCTAAAATATTTTCCTCAATAATGAGGATGCAAACCACCATTTGTGGATGGATTATATATGAGTGAACTAGATTATGATCCTGAAATGTTATCCAATATCTTAATATGATGTTCTCATTTACTAGATCTAAATATCATATGTGTTTTATAAGATCTACTTCATATTGGGATATCATTTTGTTTGATTTATGCCTTTATATATATCCATTAGAACATCCCATAGTATGTATGTTATGTATTATTACCTTTTTCTATTGTTCAGTCTTATAAGTATGCATATTATTTTAACAGAATTGATGAATAGGGGTTTCAGAACTCTATTTTGGACTCATTTCTAGTTGCCTTTATGGACAACATATTAATGTATTATCAGACTCATAGAGACTGTGATGAGAATATTGTAATGATTTTGAATACACTAAGAGAGGGAATCATATTTATACCATGGTTGTTAAGTGATACCTCTAGATCGATGAGGTCCACATCTTGGGTCATATTATATTGTAATTTAGAGTATGTATTGACCCAAAAAATGTGAGTGATGTGGTTTTCTATTAGAAGAACATGAAAATTCATGGAATACATTGATTCAGGGAATAATTTGTATATTATTGGAATTTAATATAGGAATTCATACACCTTGTTGTACCTCTTGTTGGCCTTAAAATGATTGGTGTTATGTTCCTATTGTCAGAAGTGTGCGAGAAATCTATTCTGTAGCTGAAAGGGTGGATTGTCTTGAGACATATTCTCATTTTTAGAAAATACAAAAAGATGCTATACAATTTTATATTATTCATATAGAATCATTCTTATAATAGTGATAATATTAATGGATAGATCTATTTTATACATATATCATCATTTGAGGCCACAAGAGAAAAATTACATGGCGCACAACCACAAGATGCCCGTAGTTTTCTATGCCTTATATTTCTAGAGACAATATATGATGGGTTAGCACTTTTTGGAGAACACAAACCACAAAAAACCTCAAGAATATCATAATATTGTGTGACTTGAACGTCAAATATAAATTATTTTTCGTATATCTTCAGTCCTTCGATTTTGAAAATTGTTATATTTTTGGAAAATGCAATGTGGTCAAGGGAGAAATGAATTAGATAACATATGATCATGACATAAATGAAGCCAGTGATGAATGGAAATTGATGGACCTATTTTCATAGATGCATATAGAGTTTCATGATAGTCATGAGTAGTCCTATCTGTCAACATTTTAATTTACCTCTCTTCCCCCTTGAGATGTTGGGGATAAAGTGCTTTTCAAATTTAGAATTCCTGGATCTTTATAATAATATTTTAGGATATGACCTTCCAAAAGATTGTTATATGTTTTGAGAATACATCCTATGTATATATTAACATGTCTAGGTTCCTACATATATGTGACATGAAATGAAATGTGAGTCCCAACTTTCTCTATCAGTAGTTTATCTAGGAATATCTATGATGTATTGACAAATGTGATGATGATATTTGAGTCTTGGACAGAAATTTCATAGAGATGGGTTTATAACTAGGAGTTCCACCTAGAAGTAAGTAACAATATAGAACCAGAGACCAACAAGACTATATTAGACACTTTATGTACTGAAATGGAAAATGGGTGATGTTTCCGTGGAGTCCATAGATATCTTACAGAGGATTCCTTAGCATAACAATATAGTTTGTGTTGTCATTTAAAGCTTTAAAATGTTATCCCACATCCTTCATATCTGGGTAATTTTATAAGTTTAGGAGATGAAAATAATGTATGTTTGTGATACAATATTACTACATGGTATCCCTTATACTATTATTCCATATGGGTATGGATTATTAATGTCATGGTTCTGGTAGTGGTTATAGAGAGTTATAAGTAAATAGGTACTTGTGAGATCAACCTTTCTCCTCAAACCGAAGTTTAGTTGGAACCGAAAATACAGGTGTTATAGGACATATTGTGTGCATGAATCCTTTATTTCTAATGTTATTGTGAGAATAATATCCCTCTTGTGATTCTCTACTAGATAAATAGAATTTAGGAGATGATTAAAATGGTTCATTTTGAGGCCTTGCATGGAAGACCATTTAGATTAACCTTCTGCTGGATAAGGGCAAGATATGAAAAACAAATAGGTCATCATATCATGCATAATAACACAGAGTGGGTTCTTCTGATCAAGTGGAATATGTTTACTTCTCATTCATGATATATCTTACATGATGATCATAATTTATGAATACTTGAGTATGAGATCATGGAAAAATTTTTCCTACCAGTATCACCTAGGATTCAGAATAGATAGACAAAAATTCAACAGAATATGACATCTCATTATGTAGGTCCATTTGAGATTATAGAGAGAGTTTGGTTGGTAGTCTATTGGTTGTTACTACCTCAGATGTGTCTGTCCAAGACTGATGTATTCCATGTTTCATTGTTTCACTATTATCCACCAAACCCCCTTGTAATTTTTATCCTAAGGAGGATTATTAAAATTCTAAAACATAATTTGTGGGGGTATCCTATATGTAAAATTGATTGGTTTGTAAAGGATATATAACGAGTTTTTTTCCTTTAATGTATGTGATATGGTTGCACAACCGTGTACAAAATGATACATGGGATCATGTAGCCGACATATGTGCCTAGTGGCCAGAGATTTTCTCAAACATTGTTTCACCACTCATGAAATGTGGACTCGAGGAGGAGTTCATTTCAGGCGTAACACTTTATCAACCTAGGTATTGTCATTTGTGTGGTCATTTTAAATGTTCTTTTATTGTATATCTTGGACATAAAATGCATTCCTAATTAGCTAATGAAGGTTTTCTGGGTTTCTGGGGCTTGATCTGAGATGAGGACCACAGACAAATGATAAAATAACAAGGCAGCACAATTAATACAAATAATGCACCCATCCTGCATAGACTCTCCTGACCAATTTTTTTTTTGAAGAGTAAAAAGAATAGTGCACGATTTTCCTTAAAATGCATGAGGTTCTACAAGACTATGTGATATTGTTATAGTCTTTAGCAGATGAGAGTAGTACAGTTAGTACATGATTTCCATTACAGTTTGGCCTAACCATGAAGCTTTTACATAATTATATAAATGGGAACAATGTTCGTAAAATATTTTCCAATTGTGTGACAACACCATGTTACCCATATTTTGGGAAAATATACAATAATTAATTTTAAGAAATATTTATTTCTAATATATCCTCTCATTTCCATCCCAAAAAATGAAAATGGTCCTCTCCCATTTTCAGATCTATAAAAATCCACATTTTTATTATTGTATCATGTTCATCCATCCTATGTCTATTTCAATTCCCATTCAACACATTGAATGTGCATCAATATGTACTTGATTCCTCTTTATCCATTCTTCGTACTTCTTTCTGCCAGTGACTGTATGTAGTTACATGATCATATTACCTATTTTTTTCATTGGTCTATAATTCATATTTCATAAAATCTATAATGTAACTGAGTCTCATACCATGCTAAGGGATCCACATGAGCCTATGGAAGATTTTCTATAACACATCCCTCATGTTTCCATCATTTTAAAAATTAGTGTATTTGTCTATGATCTGATTTCTTTGTGTGTGACCTATAAAAATGAAGGATCTTACTTATGGTAATTATAATCATAAAATCAGAACAACTTTAAATATGTAATCCATCATTGGAGGTTATGCCCTCAACACCAACCACCATAAGTAGGTTTTTTCCATAATTATTATTTTAATATCTAATTGATCATATTTTCACCACTGTTCTTGTGTCCCTTTATATGTACATGATAATTCTATGTGATTAATTTAGTTAATTAAATGATAATTCGTGATCATACTAATAGTTAGCCACTAAATTAAATTATTTGTGAAATTATAAATGGTTACCACCTTATAGTTTCCATAAGACCCATTGATGGTAATGTTTTCAATATAAATAATAAATCATAATCATGAAAAGAATATATGTCATGTATATGACTTAGGATAATAAAATATAATTTTATGACATGGTTTCACATCTATTCATAATGGATAGTAGTGGAGTGAAACTAATAAAGTGACTATGACTCTTATTAATTTTATAAATGGTTCCATGTCTATTTTAACCTAGTCACACAAATGAAATGTATGGAAAGACCCCTTTGGATTATTTAATGGAATGATTATTAAATGGAATTTACTAAATAATTAATCTAGTATATTGTGCCCAAGTAAACATACCTTTATATATTTATTAGAGTGGTAAGATTAATGAATGCTTTGAATTCATAAGGAAGTTCCTAGAGCACTCATGTCCACCATTCCGATTTAGGGATGCCAGTTTCCATAGTTAATGCAGACCTTAGAAATCGATCATATTATATCAGTGGATTCATGGTTTGACATCATTGGATCCCTCCATTATCATTATATGATTCTGAGAAACATTCCTTAGATCTATTATTGTGTCTACAATCGTGTGGCACCTTGGATAATCTTCAGGTCATACTTTTTTCCTACACCGTTTTACATTGAATATATTGCTTGCACATGGTTTTAAATAAATTATTGTGAAATTATATGGTTTAAGATACATTGATTAGAATCTTACCATTAAATCTAGGTACATGTTATTACTGAGTTTGATCGACCCCTGAGGCTATGGATTACTAGGTTATTATGTTGTATCCTCATCATCATTATTACCATTAGCGAATTAATTTTTATATCCTTGAAAATTAATTATTACAGTCATGTTACGATATTAGTGCAGGATAAAACTCACAAGGCCTATTATATAAATAGTAATGTAATTAATAAATGAAACCATTAATTTCTAGACCCCAGCTATGAATGAAGTAGGTACTTTTGTATTTACAATGTTGTACTGAATTACATTTATATTTTCATTCTTGAACACTATATTAGTTTATATTACACATACATGATGCTATATATTTCATTTATAGAGGCCTAATATTATTTATCTGACACCCTATCCAGGCTTCCATTGGTACACAGAGATATTACATGCATGTATGTGTTGAAAAAGTAAAGTGTCCTACCTTGGACACCTAATATTTCTTTCTCTCATATGTCTGATATTAAAGAAGATGACCAATATAGAGCTCAGTATTCATGGATAGTTTTGGGATTATTTTTAATCATTTCTCTATCATATATTTTATTATTCCTTATATGCAAGTTTTTTCATTTTATAGAGACATTATATATATAATCTCTAGATTTTGTATACTATTATCAGTTGTTCTTATTATTTATTATTCTATCAACTTATATAATCCATTAATTTGCTTAAATTTATTCCTCTATTTACTTAATGTCAAATTTATCAATTGTTCTACACTTTGGTAATGATGGTATAATCTCCAAATGGTCTCACCCCAGGCCCCCACTGTTGAGCAAAGTATTGTTTTCAACAATACATGTTAATGTTATTTAAAGGGGGGGATTATTGAAAAAAATACTCTGTCTCTTTATGATAATTTTGATGCTCACAAATACCGTTAGTTATTTTCTAATGATTTTATTTATTATTGTGCAGGAATATATTAATTTATTTTACTCTTGAAATAACGAGAATTTATTACTTATTCAGAATCTGCTTTAGCGTGTTCTGGACTCACTATTCACATATTACGTAGATAAATATAGTGTGGAATCTGCTTTAGCGCATTCTAGAATCATTGTTCATACCCAACATGGATAAACGTAGCGTAAGGATGAAAAGCGTGTATACTTTTTGAGATAAGAGAAAAGTATGGTTAAACAACCATACGTTTTCAGCAAAGTATGAAAGAAGAACCTTACGTTAGGAAAGAACCTTACGTTTTGGTTATCAGCAAAGTATGGAAGGAGAACCGTACGTATATTCTAAGCGATACATTTGTTTCTCAAAAGTATGGTTCATCAACCTTACTTTTGTAAACAACCATACGTTCATGGAAAAGTATGGATCAAGTAAGAGTATGGATCGTTTACCATAAAATTGAGTGTTAAATAAAAAGTATGGATGATCAACCCTACGTTTTTATTCAACCTTATTTTGTCAACCCTACATTTGTGTTCAACCTTACGTTTTTAACCTTACGTTTGAAGGCTATGTTATTAACCCTATGTTTGGAGGCCACATCATCAATCTTACGTTTGGCGTCGGAAATTTTGACAGACGATATTTATGTGCAGTGATCAGTAAGCTGATTTCTGGGTGGATTTCAATCCGGATTTAATGTATTTTTTAAAGTAAGACTTTGACTGATTCAAATCCATTTTATTAATGGATTTAAGATCGAATTAAAATGAGCTTTTTGTGCCGAGTCTTAAGGGATGTTACGACCCGTCTGTAAATTCAAATTTTTGAATATCGAGAATCAGAAGGCGACTTTTATGGATCTAAATGTGCAGGAGATATGGTTTTTTATATATGTTCTCTCTGAAACACCAGGTACATGAGGATGTGATCGATCTATTGTTGAAAAATGAGGAAAACAAGGATTTCAACTATTCACGATTGATCTGCTGATTCAAAAGGAGCGTAAAAGATCTATTTGTTCAAGAAGAAGGAACTCGATAGAATATTCATCTATTCTACATCGAATATATAATGTAGATCTAATAATACTGAGGTTGTGAACTATATCTCTAACTCTACTGCAACTGGATCAACTCAGAACTGCTTCGTCTTGAAGATCAATATTTCTAGAGACATCGATCCATATTCTTTCAATTGCATTCTATTGCAATTGTGAAGATCAACTGTAAATTTCTTTCTGAAATTATTTTTATTCTTGAGTAACCAGCTTCTCGTTCTAAGATGTGTAGGATCATTTTTGAACTATAAGGTTTTGTTTTTCCTTGGATTGTAATGGTGTCAACTACCTATACTCAGTTGTGAACCGTTCTATGGAAAATAGGACCATATAGTGAAAATAATCAACCTCGTGGAGTTGAGCATTAGTGGAGTGGACTAGGGGCCTTCTGTTCCATGAACCACTATACATCTTTGTGTTCTTGATTTTACTTTTTCCGCTTCACGATCAAATCTGATAAAGTATAAAGGACAGAACTTGTTCAAGAAAAGAGTTATCAAAAAATTTCAAAATACACAATTCACCCCCCTCTTGTGTACAATCTAGAGATTCAGATCCAACAATTGGTATCAAAGGTGGAGCTTCTGATAGAGCCTTAGCAAGCTAGAAGCATTTAAGGATTATACAACAGAGTATCATGACTGATACAAGAGAAGGGGTGTCGATGGTCAGAGCAGCATATTTTAATAGAGACAAAAATGGTTGCAGGAAATCGTGCATGATAATATATCTGAAAATCCTCGGATATAGAGTCTATTCAAGGATTCTGACTCCTTATGAAATTCCGGAAAATCCTGAGACATGGAGTGCTGCTATTGAGGCAGAGTATGATATGAACATGAAGGCTATGAATGCAATTTTCTGCGGTCTAGGACCAGATGAATTTAACAGAGTATCTTATTGCCCAACAGTATATGAGATGTGGCAAACAATAGCTATGGCATATGAAGGAACAGGCAATTTGAGGCAAATGAGATATGCAACTGAAAAACTGAAATTTGATACTTTCAGAATGGTTGAAGGTTAGAGCATTACCCAAATGAATGGGAGGTTGATAGAAATTGTCAATAACATAACAGCTCTAGGAGAACCTATCAAGTAGGCTGATCAATCATTATAAGTACTGAGAGTTCTTCCTACTCGATGGAATGGTCTTTCTGCTGCAATCAGACAATCAACGTCTGTCAAATATCTAACTATGAGAGAGCTGATTGGTACACTGATGATGTATGAAGATGAAATGAAACATGAGGCTAATGAACATAAAGTTCTTATCAAAAGAGAAGATACTTCCTTGAAGGTAACTTCACAACAAAATAATAGAAAGATGAAGAGAAAAGAAGTCAAAGCTAAATCAGAAAGCTCTGACTCATCCAACTCAGATGAAGAACTGGCTCAACTAGCCAGAAAATTTAGAAATTTCTACAGCAAGAAAATAGGCTTCAAAAAATCCTTTAATGGAGATAATAAGGAAGTAAGATGTTATGAATGGAAAAAGATACAACATATCAGACTAGATTACCCATAATTGAAGGATTCAAAGAATAAGAAATTCTTCAAAAGAAATGACTTTGAGTAGAAAGACAAGAAAGCTATGAAATCCACGTGGAGTGTATCTGAAGACTCTAGTAGCTCTTATGAATCAAGATCAATGAAAGAAGAAGTCAATCTAAAGGGAAACATGTGTTTCATGGTAGAAACTTATTAGGTACACTCATATTACTCCTCTGAATCAAATTCTGAATCAAGCTACACAAATGAAAAACTTGCAGCCTATTGCAATATGCTTGAAGAAATATATGACTCACTATTTAAGAAACATAAGTCACTAAAAAATAAACATAAATCTGTTTCAGATGAAAGAGATACAATGCTGAAACAACATAAAGAATTAAGTGATAAATTCAAATTGATTAACACTAACTATATTAATTTTGAATCAAGAATAAAAACACTACAGGATGAAGTAGAATCTTACAAACAGGATGCATTGGCTTTTACAAAAGGAGAGAATTCATTAAATGAAATTCTTGAAAAACTGTCATTAAAAAGGAGAGATTTCGAATTGGAAGTAAAGGAGAAAAATCAAAGCTATATAAAAATTATTTTGTTCCTAGCTCTAAAAAGGATAATTGTAATTTTTGTGGGATAAAGGGACATATCGCTAAAAACTGTTTCATAAGACAACCTCAAATTTGTGGTATTAAGAAAGCCTATGTTTCAAAAGACTTGTATGATTCAGCTAATTTTAAAAGAATAAAGAAAATCTAGATTCCCAGATCATTGCTAGCGAACACCCCTGGACCCAATAGAATATGGGTACCAAAGTAATTTGTTTGATGCCTTTGCAGGTAGCAGGTCACCCGAGAAGAAAAGATATATGGTACATGGACAATTGTTGGTCAAGACATATGAGTGGAAACTCATTTAATTTTTCGTCACTCACTCAAATGGAAGGAGGAATAGTCACATTTGGTGAGAATTTCAAAGGAAAATCATTGGCATTGGAACTATTGGAGATCCAAAAACAATCTCAATAGACAAAGTACTTTATGTACAAGGACTAAAACAAAATCTGATAAGTATCTCTCAACTTTGTGATGATGGATATACTATTGATTTTACTAACAATTGTTGAACTGTTTCTAAAGATAAACTATTTAAATTTAATGCACCAAGAACTGAAAATGTCTATACTTTGTATTTAAATTCCTTGTGTAAACAACAAGTAAACTGCTTGACTTCTAAAGTAAGTGAATCTTGGATCTGGCATAGAAGACTTGGTCATTGAAATGAATATGTTTTACATAAGTTATCTAAGAAACATTTAGTTTCTGATTTACCTTTTCTCATATTTGAAAGTGATAGATTTTGTGATGCATGTCAACTAGGCAAGAAACACAAATCACCCATCAAATCTGTTAATAATGTTGCTACATCTAAACCTATAGAACTTATTGATATGGATGTTTTTGGACCTTCAAGAGTAGCAAGATTAGCTAGTAAATTATATGTATATGTTTTAGTTGATGACTATTCAATATTTGCATTGATTTTCTTCCTGAAATTTAAAAATGAAACTTTTACTTTATTTGAATGTTTCTGCAAATCTGTTCAAAATGAAAAAGGGTTCAATATAATCTCATTGAGATGTGATCATGGTGGAGAATTTGAAAATCTATAATTTAATTCATTTTGGTCAAATATGGGTATTAAACATACCTTTTCTGCACCCAGAACACCTCAACAGAATGGGATTGTAGAAGGAAGAAATAGAACAATTCAAGAAATGGCTAGAACTGTGTTAAATGAATATAGCCTACCTATATATTTTTGGGCAGAAGCTGTGAATATAGCTTCTTATATAATTAATAGAGTTTTAATTAGACCTATTTTGAAAAAGACACCCTATGAACTATGGAATAACAGAAAACCTAAAGTAAATTACTTTAAAGTTTTTGGATGCAAGTCTTATATCTTAAACACTAAAGATAATCTTGGTAAGTTCGATCCAAAATATGATGAAGGAATTTCCTTAGGATATTATGATACCTCTAATGCTTATAGAGTTTATAATAAGAAGTCAAGGATTATTGAATAATCATTTCATGTGAAATTTGATGAATCAGATTCTTTTGAGAAAAGGACATAACAAATGGATGAAAATGACTCTAATGATAACATGAGACTTGATAATTTAAAGAATTATTTTTAAAATGATATAAAATAAATTTAGTCCAGTTCAGAGGAACACGATACTGAAGAACCTTTAAATATATTACCTAGACAGTCTAGAACCCTAAAGAATCACCCTTTAGATACTGTAATAGGTCACCTAGAAACTGGTGTTCAAACTAGAAGAAACATAGGAAACCTAGTGGAATTACTTGCCTTACTATCTCAATAAGAACCCAAGACTATAGAAGAAGCTTTAGATGATGAAAACTGGATAATAGAAATGCAAGATGAATTAAACCAGTTTAAAAGAAATGATGTTTGGGAATTTGTGGGAAGACCTAAGAATTATCCTATAATAGGAACCAAATGGGTCTTTAGAAATAAACAGGATGACCAAGGCACAATAACTAGAAATAAAGCAAGATTAGTAGATAAAGGATATAATCAAGAAGAAAGAATAGATTATGATGAGACTTTTGAACCTGTTGCTAGGTCAGAAGCCATTAGAATCCTTTTAGCCTATGTATCTTATATGAATTCTAAATTATTTAAGATGGATGTTAAATCTTCCTTTTTAAATGGTTATTTAATGGAGGAAGTTTATGTTGAGAAACCTCCTGGTTTTGAAAACATTAAAAAACCCGATAATGTTTTTAAACTTATTAAAGATCATTATGGCCTTAAACAAGCACCTAGATCTTAGTATGAAAGATTAAGTTATTTTCTTTTGAATAATTATTTTACCTTTGGAATGGAAGACCCAACACTCTTTAAGAAAACTATGAAAAATAATGTTTTATTTGTTCAAATTTATGTTGATGATGTAATCTTTGGATCAACTAATAAAACTCTTTGTCATTAATTTTCAAAATTACTATAAGAAGAATTTGAAATGAGTATGATGGGAGAATTAAATTTCTTTTTGGGTCTTCAAATATTTAAAAAATAGTTTGGAAATGTTTTAAATCAAAGCAAATACATTACTGATTTACTTACGAAATTTGGACTTGAGAATAGCAAGCAATTTACAACTCCTCGTGTACAAATATAAAACGTGATTTGGATGAAACTGGAAAATCAGGTGACAACAAGTTATATAGAGGTATGATTGGTAGTTTGTTATATCTTACTGCTAGAAGGCCAGATATAATTTATTCAGTATGTCGTTGTGCTAGATTTCAATCAAATCCTAAAGAATCTCATCTAACTGCTGTTAAAACAATTTTTAGATATTTAAATGGAACTGTTTTTCAATCTATTATTTATCTTAAAACATCTGATTTCAATTTGATTTCATATTTAGATGCTGAATTTGGAAGTTTTAGATTAGATAGAAAAAGTACATCAGGTAGATGTCACTTTTTAGGAAAGTCCTTAGTATCATGGTCTAGTAAAAAACAACATTCAGTAGCCCTATCAACAGTTGAGGCAGAATATGTTTCTGTTGTCAGTTGTTGTGCACAAGTGTTGTGGATGAAAAAAACTCTTATGGAATTTGGATTGAATTTTAATAATACACATATTTTATGTGATAATATGAGTGCAATTAATATTTCAAAAAATATTATTAGTCATTCAAGAACTAAGCACATTGATATAAGGCATCACTTTTTAAGAGATCATGTTATTAAAAAGGATATATTTTTAGAATTTATAAATACTGAAATTCAATTAGTAGATATTTTTACTAAACCACTTCTCACTGCAAGGTTTGATTTTATTAAGGGGGAGCTAGGTTTATTTAATTTTAAATAATTTTTATTTTCATTTACTTTTATTTATTTATGTAAATTTTATTTTTTTTATTGAATACTGTTTAATATTTTCATTATATTTCCATATACAAACATTATTTGTTTTAAATATATGTAATGATTAGTGATTACAGAGGAATTAAGGATTTCAGAGCCTTTTTGACTTCTAAACCTTTTCACTTCTATTGAAACCCTTTCGAAATCTGAAAATCACACTTTCTCTCCTAAACCCTAACCTTTGATCCTTCAAAACCCAAACCTTTAAACCTTCATAGACTCTCACAGAAATGGTAAGGACTAAAGAGCCAATGAAGCCGAGCCAAGTAATGCCAAGAGACAACGCACCGAGGGAATAAAAATCTTACAGGGCAAGGTAATCGATCTCGACTGGTTATTTCAGAAAAATATGTTATTGAAGCAAGCGTTGTCATTTCAAAATCTTGAACAGATGTTCAACGGTGAAAATACGGAATTCTGTATGAAGTAGAACTTAGATACTTCTTCAAATCTCTACAGTTTAGTCTGGTAGATACCGAGGATAGTATGATTGCTAAGATAGAGGATAGGGATTTCTCAATCTCATCAGTAGAGATTAGTAAGATTCTCAACTGCCCTCATGAGGGAGTTTTTCATTTAGACCTGAAGAATATAGGAGATTATGTGCATAAATCAGAAGACATCATGTATTTTCTTTTTGGTACCAAGAAAATAATGAAAATGATTGTTAAGGATTTGGAGCCTGATCAGAAGATTTTGGTCAAATTTATTCAGACATGAATAGCTCTAATGATGGAAGAATTTGAGAAGATTTTGTTCCCTGATATGTATATAATGTTTCTTATATTATGTGATATTAAGTTAAACTTTCCAAGATACATGATTAGGTATCTCAGTTACTGTTGTCAAAGAGAGGCCAGGATGAATTTCTACCCTTTTGGTAGATTTATTTCTAAACTGTTGTTTAAGAAAGACATGGTGAGATTAGTGGATGCTAGAGTTAACTGTCATTATAGTAATACGTTTAATGATGAAACTTTGAGGAAAGTTGGATATTTCTGGAGCACAATTAAAGGAAAACTTTTTCCAGTAGGAGCTGAGGAAGACTCAGAGATTTCTAAGGCTCAACCTGCTAAGTCCAAGGAGGGGCAATCTGAATCCAGAGTCAGCAATGTAGCAAGAAGGATTCGCTTTGAAGTGGCAGATGTTGAGGAAGACAGAATCCAAGAGGGGCTTCAATCAAAAAGAAAAAGACCAATAAATGAGGAAGTCACTTCCACTACTTTGGAAATTACAACAGAAGCTTTAATTTATTATTATTTTGTGAGAGAATTTGTTTTTGATAAGACCATGGAAGATGTTACTGAGAGAACAGCTCCAGTAGAGGAATCATGAGCTCAAGAAGAAACTCAATGGGAAAATCAGGAACAGATTGTAGATAATGTTGAAGTTTCACTTCAACATGAATAAGAGATGGAGGCAGTTCCTGGTGAAGAAGTGGCCAGACCTCAGGAAAATACTGAAGATATTTTTCTTGAAAACCCAATGGAAGGCATAGATACTGATGTTTTTTGTGAGCATGCTTCGAAATCTCACACAGAGGTACTTGAAGAGGATTTTTCTGTGGAGGAGTTTGAAAACTCTAAGGAAAAATCTATGGACAAACCTTCTTAGGACTGAGAAAAATAGAAATCTGATGCTGAATCTTTGTCTTTGGTGATGCTACATCAACCTAAGAATGTGAATCAAGCACAGGGTGCATCTGATTCAAGGAAAGAAGAAGATGAAGAACTATACAGAAATGTATCTCAGTTGGAATCTGAGAATGTTTCTCTGAGAAATGCCTTAGACTTAGAACATTTGAAGTTTCAAAAACTTAAGAAGTGTACTGTTTCAAGGCAAGAAGTTAAAATGTCTAAAGAGGATATGTTGACTGCTGTTACACAATTAAAATCTGAAATGTTTATGAATTCAGATTTATTAGATCTGAAGTTGTTTATGGAGAAACAATTTTCATCAGTTGCAAATAATGCTGTTAGTGGATCAGGTACTTCACCTGATTTAATCAGAAGGTTTCAGGCTATCACAACTACGTTGAGCCACATGAATGACAAGATACAAGATCTTCAATGTAACAGTTCTCCATTGTCAGTGTTGTTGGACAATCAGAAGTTCTTATTGGATCAACTGACATCTAGTGAGCCATCGATTAGAATTCTGTTAGATCAGTTATCTGAGAAGCTTTCAGTATTTTTTGAAAAAGAGGATAGGATGCATAAGTTTTTCAGAGTCAATTTAATTGAGGATATTCATATGACTCAAGAGAACATAGAGGTCATTATCATTCTTGGAGATGGGATGATGAAGAGACATCGGGAATAGTTTATAGAAATCAAGTCTGCAATCCAGAGAAGATAGACCCTGTTGTCTATCTTACCCAAACCTTGATTCTGGTGTATATCATTGTCATGCATATACTGCTGTTTTTTGAATGAAAATTTCCTTCATTGTTTATTTGTTTCATTATCTATTTGTTTTATTGACTTTATTTTTAATATTCCAGTACTCCAGATTTAATTATTGACAAACATTTCATAATACCATTTACTAATAGTTTAGTGCAATATTAAATGTGTTAAAATCCATGATTTTTCATTATTTTTTATATCAAAAAAGGGGGAGAATTTGGATAAACACAACATCAAAACCTACATTTTATTTAGGGGGAGAATTCATTTTATTGAGGGAGAAAATTAAATGAGAAATTTGGATTTATAATTATCTTTTTGGTGGAGAAGTTTTTATTTAAAACTTTATAACTAATTTTGAAAGTTAATTTTTTTTAATAATTTTAATTATTTTATGGGTTTTTTGATAATCAAAAAGGGGGAGATTCTTGGGAAAAGTATTGTTTTCAACAATACATGTTAATGTTTTTTAAAGGGGGAGATTATTTAAAATAATACTCTGTCTCTTTATGATAATTTTGATGCTCACAAATACCCTTAGTTATTTTATAATGATTTTATTTAGTATTGTGCAAGAATTTATTAATTTATTTTACTCTTGAAATAAAAAGAATTTATTACTTATTCGAAATATGTTTTAGCATGTTCTGGAATCAATGTTCACATCTTACATAGATAAATATAGCATGGAATCTGCTTTAGCACATTTTGGAATCACTGTTCATACCCTACGTGGATAAACCTAGCATAAGGATGAAAAGCCTGTATACTTTTTGACATAAGAGAAAATTATGGATAAACAACCATACATTTTCAGCAAAGTATGGAAGAAGAACCGTACGTTAGGAAGGAACCTTAAGTTTTGGTTATCAGCAATGTATGGAAGGAGAACTATACATACATTCTAAGCGATATGTTTGTTTCTTAAAAGTATGGTTCATCAACCTTACTTTTGTAAACAACCATACGTTCTTGGAAAAGTATGGATCAAGTAAGAGTATGGATCTTTTACCGTACGTTTGAGTGTTGAAGAAAAAGTTTGGATGATCAGCCCTACGTTTGTATTCAACCTTACGTTTTCAACCCTACATTTGTGTTCAACCTTACGTTGTTAACCTTATGTTTGAAGGCTATTTTATTATCCCTGCGTTTGGAGGCCACGTCATCAATCTTACGTTTGGCGTCGGAAATTTTGACAGATGATATTTATGTGCATCGATCAGTAAGCTGATTTCTGGGTGGATTTCAAGACGGATTTAAAGTTTTTTTAATGTATGGCTTTGACTGATTAAAATCCATTTTATTAATGGATTTAAGATCGAATTAAAAAGAAGATTTTTATGCCGAGTCATAAGGGAAGTTACGACCTCTCTCTAAATTCAATTTTTCGAATATCGCGAATCGGAAGGAGACTTTTAGGGATCTAAATGTGAAGGAGATATACTTTATTATATATTTTCTCTCTGAAACACCAGGTACATGAGGATTTGATCGATCTATTGTTAAAAAAGGTGTAAAACAGAGATTTAACCAATTCATGATTGATCTGCTGATTCAAAAGGAGCGTAAAAGATCAGTTTCTTCAAGAAGAAAGAACTCGATAGAAGATTCATCTATTCTACATCGAATATCTACTGTGGATCTACTACTACTGAGGTTGTGAACTATATCTCTATATCTACTGCAACTAGATCAACTCAGAACTTCGTCATCTTGAAGATCAATATTTCTAGAGACTTCGATCCATCTACTGTCAATTGCATTCTGTTGCAATTGTGAAGATCAACTGGAAATTTCTTTCTGAAATACTTTTTATTATTGAGTAACCAGATTCTCATTCTAAGCTGTGTAGGTTCATGTTTGAACCTGAAGGTTTTGTTTTTCCTTGTATTGTAAAGGTGTCAACTGCCTGTATTCAGTTGTGAACCGGTTTTTGGAAAAAAGGACCAGATAGTGAAAATCATCAAGCTCATGGAGTTGAGCGTTGGTGGAGTGGACTAGGGGCCTTCTGTTCCCCGAACCACTATACATCATTGTGTTCTTGATTTTACTTTTTCCCCTACACGATCAAATCTGATAAAGTATAAAAGACGGAACTTGTTTAAGAAAGGTGTTATCAAAAAATTGAAAAAGACACAATTCACCACCCTCTTGTGTATAATCTATAGATTCAGATCCAACACCCACTACTAGTTGGAATCCTCTAGAGTTTGGGGAGATTTGCATGAAGACATTAGGGAATCCTGTCTTAAGAAACCTTTGGGAGGAACCCGGGCACATGTTGTCAGATGGGCTATTTTTTTAATAGTATCAATATATTTCTCTATCATCACATTTTACCTATTTAGAATATTAATTTATTCCAACAGAGTGAATGTTATTCTATTATTATTAGGATATGTATTGGTATTCCCTATGTTAATATCAAAATACATATTATATTTTGAAAACATAAAATGTATTTTTTAATAGTCATCATTCTTCATATGTATTGTTTATGTTCATGTGAACCCTTTTATTGAAATTTGTAAATGTTTTTTCTTTACATCGATTTTCATTTTAAAAATGATGATAGTATCCAAGTTGACCATGTAATGTTCTATTATCCTTACCCTTGTAACGATATGTTATGATATTTTAATACATTTTATGGAAAGTATAAATTTATTATCATTAGGTATGATAGATAGTTTCTAACATAGGTTTTTTATGTATTTCATTACCATATTTATTATCATATAGTCATTATTGTTCAATTGATTCAATGGTTTATCATGGAATGGTATGAAATGTATTTATGAGAAATATAGTTAATGGATTTGAATTAAATAGTTGATAGGTGTGACCTATATGCCTTGATTCATCAACTAGTAAAATTAGTGAATAAAGTTTTGGGATTTCATGTATACCCGCCCAATTATATGATATTCTTTACTATGGACTAGATGAAAAGTTTTGTTCCATTTCAAAAGGAGATGAAAATATGTTATGATGTATGTTATTATGAATTCCATTACTATGATATATATATTATTGATATATATGTTTTTTATTTTAATGTACAAAACATGCTCCATGTATTAATTTGATTATGGATTGAGTTTCTTAACTTATTACTTCTATAATATTAATGACAAGTTTACATTACAATGCCTGTAGTTGAATATTTCCCCTTATAAGTGTTTTTGTTCCTCTATTATTTTATTTCCAATTCCGTTGGAAGTGATGAAAATATTTACATATGAATTTTTTATATGGATTTCAAATGTGTGAGAATTTATAGAAGATGTTGTAGAAACTTTGTAGAATAATTATATTTGTATGTGATGGAAAAATTTAAATTGGATACCAAGTTATGGGAACAATTAGTTTTTGTTTTTTCCTAATTAAAAATGGATATAAACAAGAAATTAGGAATCATATGTAAGAGATAAATTAATCTGGGTTGATTACATGTTTTAGGAATGTAATATTCATGGTTTTATAGATGATATCTATGAAATAACGTAAAATAAGTGTAATGAGCCACAGATCTAGGAGTATGGGTAAGAGGTGTCACCTATATAATGTGATTTATATTATAAAATATAAAAGTTAAATATATTTATAGTCATATATATATATATATATATTGTTAAAATGATTTATGAAATTAAATGTTGTATATATTAATTGAAAACAATCATTTTTTTAGTAATTCAAAGAAATAATAAAACAGCGATTATATTTTTTTCAAATAATATGTAATAGAAAATTACGGTGAATTAATCCACAATTAAAAAATATTTTTTGGGCTGTAAAATAATGGGATTTATCAAAATGTTTAAAACATTGGATTTAAATACTATTATAAAGTTAAAAGGAAAATAATTTATAGGAATTTGAATTAAAAAATAAAACTCAAGAAAAAGGTGATTTTATTAGTAAATAAAAAGTGGAAAATATATTTTTTATGAAAATATAATATTCAAAAGAATATAATTATTTATTATAATTATTCTATTAATATAAAGCACAATATACTTACAAGTGTTATTTAAATTTTTATTCCCATAATTCCCTTTATTCACTCTAATTTCATGGAAGTGGGGCACCTATAAAGAATCCTTGAAGATTATAATGCTAAATTTGACCACCCACTTAAATTTTAGGATCAATTCAAAAAACTGGGTGTTTTGATGCATTAACCATCTATCCCAAAATATTTAATTATTATTTTTAAAAATGAATTTTAATCAAATATTTTTTGTTATACATAATTTCATATTACCCTTCAATTCATGCATGTCGATACATAAATATTCATAGGAAGGTGAAGGATCCTGATTATGAATTTATGTAGTGCATGTATCCTATTATAAATCATTTGTAACATTTTTATTTCTTGGAATGAATTACCCCAATTAAGATTAATGAGCATTCATAAGTATTTAATAACAAGGTGGAGATATCACATTTTATTTACATATTTTTAATATAAAAACTTCAATAATTTTCTGATGGTTGTTGTTGGATATGAATTTTTTTTAATATATAAATGTATTGTTGTTTCATATATTGATTATGTGTCAACAATATGTATTGAAAATGGTATGTCCCATAAAAAGGAATCTGAATATTCTCTGTGTTAAGAAATAATAATTATTCTTTATCATTGATTGTGATGTTGATTATTGTGGTGCAGACATTAAGAAAAAGAAATATGGTCACATTTTCTTGTTATATTTCACATGTGGGGATATGGTGATGATTTGAGATGATAATATTATTGTAATTTTTGATGGATATGTGTGTTATTTTATTTCTATTATTAATCAATACTCTAAATCTGGCAAGTTTAAATTAAATAATATTGTATTACACTTATCGTTATATGTTTGGATGAAGCTAAATTATGGAATGGTCATTTTTACAATGATGTTTAATTGAAATGTAGAAATTATGTTAAGGTTTATTTAATTAATCAAAAATTAATGTGGTTAAAAGGGAAATATGAATATGATGTGTGGGTGTTTACATGGTGACTGGGACTAGTTTGAGAAACTTCCTTAAGGAATAGTTATTGGAATTCAATCATGGGGATGTGGAAGATATAATTCTAAGTAAGTTTAGAAGTTTAGAACAATTGGTTGGGAATTTGAGTGAGTTTATGTTTATTGAATTTTATATGATATTTATATACATACATGACTTTAATCATGCTTTTACCGTGATTTTAAATGGTTTGGGGTTTCAAGTATAGTTCCTTAAACACTTATGATGGAGATGTTGGATGTATGTCAATAAACTCACCCATTCTCTCTCTTCAAGATTAAAATAATTTAGCAAATATATTATTTCCATAATTATAAATTGTAAAAGAGGTGATAACCTACATATGGATGAATTTGTTCATTTTTGGGTTTCTTTATAGTAGGATGGAGGACATGAGGTTGATGATCTCCCTATACATGATAACCTATAAAAATATTTTATCAATTTAGTTATTGTTCAATGATGATGTGATGGTTTTGGCATTGGTGGATTTTTTTGTTATTTCCCTTTATGATGGTCTTGTGATGCTATATAGATGATGGATATAGAGGTTGTTGGGGTGCCATGAAATATGTTATCGTGGTACTAGAACACAAAATTAACGAGGTATTTGTCTCAGGAACCCTTTTCTATAGATTTTTGTAGTTTTTGGGTGTAGTAGAAGCATGGTTGTGCCCGCACTAAACTATAATTTTTTCCATGATCAAGTATTATTATAGAATAAATATGATGAGGAAAGCCAGTCATCATGGAATTGAATCAAATATTTAGATAAAGAAGGATGAGGGACAAAACCACTATAGAAAATCTTGAACATCGTGTTTATATTAATTTAATTAATTTCATAAAGAAAAGAATACATGGATCTCCATAAAAATCTTCAATAATGATGTTGACCGTCCAGAATAAACCTTACGGATTTTGACATTGTGCTATCAAGGATCTAAACAAGAAAACCTCTAATGATGATCCACACATGCTCTGATGGCCTTCTATCAACATCACTTGTTCTCTAGGTTCTAGCGTAGCAAAGCTAGTGACTTGTGTCAGATGTTCTTTATCACTTATTCTTCTGTCTTTAAGAACGTCTCTCATTAATTATATTGGCATGAAGACAATTCTCGAGAGAAATCATTTATCTCAAAAATTATCAATTCACCATGCATGTAGTTCGATACATGGCACAATATATATACCAGTATATTTAATCAAACAGGGTTTTGGTTACCATATTAAATTGTGTAACAACAATTAAATAAATTCATTACATTAGATATAACCCATGATTTTAATAATAATATTGTGCCATTATTAATGGTGAGTCAAATTTTGAAAAATGGTATTCTAAATAAAATTCCACATCTGGGAATAATAACTGTGTTGTTATTATTTTATCATAATACAACTTGTTAAATAATTATTTAACATCTTGGAAATAATTATTTACTACTTGACTAGTCTTGGTTTAATTGAACTCCACTTCGAATTATTGAACACCCAATTAAATAAATAAACAATTTATTCTTTTGAATAAATATTGTATTTATAAACTAGTAATTAAATATTAATTAGATTTTCAATAAAATAAATAAATATATTTTACACACAATCCAATGAGTAGTTAATTATTTAATTTATGAAATCATTTTAACATGAATTAAATTATAACACTGTCTTCAGAATAATATTTATTACATTATTTAAATTCAAATAGAATTTAACCAAGACTACCAGAAATTGATAGTGTGTGACCATCTAGGAATCATTATCGTTGGAATTATGTTTTCTTGCTTAAGGTCCAAGGGTACTATCTAGAAAGGGGTCAAGTAACCTAAGAGAATAAACAAGAATTTTCAAAAAAGAAATCCTGATAAGAATGGTCACTATATAATATAATCCATTTGACTCAATATCTTAGCAAACAGGTTTCATGGTAGTGTCATCAAGAACTATACTTGATATGTCGTTATTTGAATACCTATAATAAACACATCATTACCCCATGGCTAGGGAAATTTCCCGTGACGGGTCAATTTCAATCAAAGGGCCAAGATATCAACTTCCATATATGAAAGGGACAAATCGTTCCTTGACATATCCATTAATGACATGCTACTTGTAACACATGAAATGTACCCTACTTCATTCCAATATTTGGCATGATAGTTTTCATCAGAAAATCAAAGTGTGTGTGTCGTCAAAAATATAAATGATAACATTAATGTGTAAGTACTATTACACACTCTCGAAGGTAGGAATATCTAATGAAAATAAAACATGATAAATTTCTTATAGTGTGTCTGTTATTATATTTTTTTATACTGGAGATTAACAATAGATAATTTTATAAGAGAAATTCTCATCTGCTTATGAGTACTCACACCTGATGGTCAATATACAAATTTTTCCATCATAGTATGTCATACAACCGTATAAATATTTTTAAGAATATTGTTTAAGCATTTCAAGTTTCTCATCATAACGGGGGATTTCCATGACATTATCAATGGCACAAATACTCTAAGATATTACTACTTCATATTCATGATGAATAATGAAATGTTTGTAATGATATGTTTAATATTTAAAAACATTAAATATCCAAGTAATCAATGTACAAAATTTTGGTTCAAGGACACCGTATCTAAAAGACTATCACTTGGACAAGAGCCAACTACCTGTGAATTGCAGTCCGCTAGACCTCACATAATGATCATGTTTCTGTTGAGTAATACCTTTATTCAAGGGGTCTCCCATGTTGTCATCCATTGAAATACTACTCACTACTACTTCACCTATCTCATAAAAATCCATCATGATATGATACTTCCGAAGTATGTTCTTTGTCTATTGATGTGACCATTTCGCTTTTGCAAGATCCGCCACTCTAGTATTATCACAATTGATTGTGATGTGTTTTTTTCTTCTAGGTACATCATCCAGCTCTTGGAAAATTCTTAACATCCAAAATTCTTCTTTAGCTGCCTCAGAAGATGGGATATACTCATACTCTACATTGGAATCTGCCACCACAACCTTCTTGTAGCTCTTCTAGCTCACTGCACCTCCATTCAAAGAGGTTATGTATATAGTTTACGACATCATGTCATCTTGATCATTCTTGAAACATGGATCTGTATATCATCTGATGACTAGTTACCCATCACCTCAATAAACCAATAACATATCCTTATTATTCCTCATATACTTAATGATAGTCCTAACTGCCATAAAATGGTAGCCACATGGGTCAGCATGATATCAGCCTCTGACACTCAATGTGTAGGGGAAATCCAGCCTATTACATAACATGGAATAAATGACTGACCCAATCACTGATGCATATGGATTCGTTGCCATTATCTTTCATTCCACATGTGTCGGAGGATACATTTTATTGGAATGATGAATGCCATGCGATAATGGAAACAATTTCCACTTGGATTGTTCAATATTGAATCAATTCATTATCTTAAGATTTTTTGTACTTGGAAATAGTCCCATAAATCTCTGGGATCTATCACGATTGATCTTGATCCTATGAATACGTGATGCCTCGCCCAAGTCCTTCATGGAGAAGCATTGATTTAACCATGCCTTAACAGACTATAAGACTGTAATCTCATTTCCAATAAGTAATATGTCATCAACATTTACTCTTAGGAAAACAACTGCACTCCCACTAAACCGTTTGTAGATAAAAGTATCACATTTGTTCATGATAATACCAAATTTAATTATAGCCTCATCAAAAAAAATGTTCTCTAAATTTGATATCTGCTTTAATGCCTAAATGGATTTCTACAACTTGAATACCTTATTAGGATCCTTTGGATTCATAATCCCTTTAGTTTGTGTCATGTGACATCTTCATGATGGTTCCCTTTAAGAAAGGATATTTTCACATCCATTTTCCAAATCTCATAGTCATGGTACGTGGTAATGGACAATAGAAGTCTGATGTATTTCAGAATTTCAACTGGTGAAATGGTTTCATCATAGTCAATTTCGTGACATTGCTTGAACCCTACAAGAAAAGGTCATGCCTTATTGTTACTACATTTTCCTTCTATGTCTAGTTTCTTTTTGAATACCCATATTTAACCAATGGGCTTTAAATTAACTGTGGAATCTACCAAAATCCAGATTTGGTTTTGCTATATGGAATCCATTTCATAATTCATTCATTTGTTCCACTTGGAAACATCTATGACACTTACTACTACATTGTGTATTAGATGATCATTATTATCAACTAATAATGTGTCACCTTCCTTGGTAACTATAAAACCATATAGTTTTGATTATCTAAACTCTCTTGTTCTCATATGTAGTTTATAAGTTTATATAATAGTTCATTCTTCCATGGTGCTTTGTGGAGTCTATCCATTTAAAAAATCTTGTGTTACTTGAGCATCCACATCATAAAAGTCTATTTCTCTCCCACTATCTCTTTTGGATATGTTCTCCCTCTCGTGAAATATGGAATTTCATGACACTATAAGCTTTTTATGAGGGGATGTATAGGTAATATCCCCTTATTTTCTATAGGTATCCTATAATGGTATTCTTTGATCCTCTGGGAGCTAGTTTTTTTCTTGAAGTGGACTTAACAAACACATCGCTTCCCCATACATTCAAATTTGATAACATGGCTTTATTTCTACTCCATAACGTTTATGGAATATCATTTATTGATTTAGTTGGTGCTTAGTTTGGTATGTGTTCTTCAATTTGTAACACATATCCTAAAAAGGATAATGGAAGACTAGAATGACTCTCCATTGATCTCACCATGTGCAACAAGGTCAAAATCCTTCTTTTTTTCATACCATTCCTCATGGGCATGTAAGGAGGAGTGAGTTGGGATAGGATCTCAAACTTTTGTAAGTGATCAATGTTGTCTTTATTTCGATATTTTCCACCTCACTTTGAGCAAAATTTCTTAATCTTCTTACCATGTTGGTTCTAAACTTCATTATTTTATTATTTGAACTTGTCAAAACAATCTGACATATACCTTTTTTTGTAGATATATCTATATATACTAAAATAATTAGTAAATGTCATGATGTATGAGTAAACTCTCCTTAATCCAACTAGAAATGGTCCACACACATCAGTATGAACCAATTCAATTATCTATTTATCCCTTTCCAATTTCCCACTGAGTAGGGATTTTGCCATTTTAACATGTTTACATGCATGACATATGCTATGTGGTTTTAATTTGAATGAATCTAAATATCCATGTTGAGGTAACCATTTCAGTCATTTCTAGTTTACATGACCTAGATGGTGGTGCCAACATTGGGTGTGGTATGATTCATGTGAAGTATCATTGTTAGCAATTTCCATTACAAGGTTTGTGTAATGCAACATGTTAAGACTATTGAAAAAATGTTCCCTATCAAAACAAATTCTATCTTTATAATAGAAGAAACATTCATTTCATACAAGAAAAAAAAATATTTGTATCTTATCTCGATACAAAAAATAATGATTTTAGTAATAGAAGGAACGTAATAACAACCCGTTAACACCATGATCATCGTAGTTGTTAATGTGAGGTGGTAGTCCCCGATAGCTATATCAGTGATTCTGGCTATGTTAGCTGGTTGTAGATTTACCTCCCCTTGATATATCTTCATGAATGTACATGGTTCATATATTTGAATACATATGTGAGAACCGTAAGTTGTATATAATACCAAATTTATATAATTAGATAGATTAAATTCGATAAAAACACACCTGAAGCTTCCCCTTGCATATTAGGATGGGTGTAGTTAGTTATCTAGTGGACCTTCTTTCCCTATGCAAAACAAATAGCGTCCTATTCCCCAACCTCCCCTTTTATCCTCTTTTTCTTGGATGGTCATGAAAAAGCATTGTGCTCCATGGTATTTTCATTCCCTTTCCTACTATTCACCATTAGGATAGAAGGATTTTCACACATCATATCTTTTTCCACTTGGAGATTGAGGATAAGAAGAGCAAATAGATATTTCTCAATGTTTATCATACTTAAATTACCAACAAATCTAGAGAAGCTAAAAGGGAGTGATGCAATAATGAGATCGGTACCCAATTCATTGAGGAGTTTAAACCCTAGAACCTCCAAGAAGATAATTTTTTCAATGAGCTTGACTAAGTGAAGCCCATATGGGGCACCCTCTATAAGATTACTCAAAAATAGTTCCTTGGAGATCTCAAACCATTCTTGTATTTCTCTCTCCTATTAAAAACCAGAGAGGTTCTCAAGCTTGCAATAGGCATCCATGATTTCTTGAGACTTCATGAGCTCAATAGATATTGATGAGAGCATCTAACATTGAACATTGACCTTGTCATTAATAGGTCTTTCATAGACCTATAAATCTTAGTCACTCACCTATTGGGAAGGAGAATTAGGTAATTCTCACTCTAGAATGTAATACTTCTATTCATGGCATAGAATAACCCGGAGGTGTCTAACCATTCCTCAATGTTACTGCCATCGAGAATGTTGTCTTTATCCAGAATTGATCATAGTGACTATGTGGTAGAAGATTTTTTCATTTGATTCTACAATTAAATGGGAATATAATTAATATTTTGTTGATTACATTTTATGAGAAATAATAAATTAATTTTATTACATCTCTGAATATTTTATAAAGTACCAATGGCCCATGTTATTGAACTCATAATGTTCAGTTTGTAAGAAATTCTTGTGGAAAGGATCCATATTCCCCTTCACATAACCCCTACAATGGTTGGTAAATCTATTTGAAGGTATATAGGTATGCATTTCTTTGCCAAAATGGGCTTGTTTCTCTATGATTAGTTGAGTTGACTCCCCAATCCTGAAATAGTGAATTTGGATTTCCTCAACTCTTGCCTCTAATATTACACCATGTCTAGCAAGGGATACTCCTCATGATGTAATATTGTTTAATTCAACCAGATACCTTTCATAAGTGCTTCCTGTATAAAATGACATGTACCAACAAGGGATGGTTAAACACATAGGTTTATATAATTTTCCCAAATTCAAGTTAGAAATGCATTGGTCTAACTTAATATTTTATTTGAGGACTTTTTATCTATTATTCATGAGTTTATTTATTATCATTATCACATTCTAGTTAATATTAAATTGAATATACCTAAGTGATTTACCATGTATTTTTAATATTTATTCATAAGAATTGTTTATTTTAGATCCATCTTGAATGCTTGTTTAATTCATTAATTAAGTGATTATGAAAACACATCCATAATGATAAAACATGCAACTGGTTGGAATAAAATTAAAAAAAGGGGCTTGGTTAGGATATTTTCTAATAGTTAGTTTATTTAGAGGTTGAAAAACTAACCCTAACCTAGGGGAGAAACACCTTGAACCTTTGGGGTTTGTGTTTACACTTTTCCACATGTCCACTTCTGCATCTCATGTGATCAGTTTTGTCTCGACTCTAGAAATAATGGCATTCACTAGATTTGGACTTACATCGATTACATTAGATTTTAAACTCACACAAAAGAGAGGGGTTAAAAGGGGGGTTTGTATAAAATAACAATGGGAACGGAGGCTGTAACACCCCAAGATTTCATAGTGTGTTATTTCTTCAAAATAATACAATAACATGCACTACACGCAACACCGAGATCAAGCGCACCATGACTTACCAAACAAGCCATTCAAAAAAGGTTATGAATATTAATAACTAAATTTTAAACTTTATATAATCCTTATTATTTTAGAATCCATATTATGAGTTTCTTAGACATAATGTAAGAACAAATTCTTTTTCAGTATTGCACTTTTACCAACTTTTAATAGTGAACCCTTTTTAAATAAAATATTTTAAACTTTTTGACTAAATGGGTACATAAAAAATTTAAAATGTAACATCCCAAGCTTCCACGGTATGCTTTCCTTTGAATAATACAGTAGCGTGTGTTGTACGCAACTTCGAGTTCTAACACACACCACAACCAATCAAACGAGCCGTTATGAATAGTAATAACTACTTTTTGAAATTATATATATTTTATATTTTAAAATAGACTTCATTTTTGGATTCGGAGTATCGAATTTAGCCTAAGGTGAAATTTTGGTACCTTTCGGATAACTTTAATATTTTGATGAATAGTGAAAATTACTAAATATTAATTAAAAAACAACTTTTTTAATCAAAATAATTAATGGTGATAAATTATGAATTTTAGTGGTTTTAAAGTATAATTAGAATATATTTTTATCATTTTATCCAATGGTGTTCATTATAATTAATTTCACTTCGAAATTGGACCTAAACAATTGTCAATCTTTTGATATATATTATTTCTTAAAAACACGCTATTTGTTTTGACAGTGGGAATTATTTATAAAATTAATTAATGCAATATATATGTTTGGAATTTTGTAAAATAGATATCATTTTTGAATTTGGAATATCAATTATAGCTTAGGGTGAAATTTTGGCATTTTTCTGAAAAACATCAATTTTTTGATGAATAGTGAAACTACTAAGTGGTAGTTAAAAAAACTGAATTTTTCATAAAACTTAATTTTACTGCTTCTGTGAATGGAATCTCAAAAATCCGAGAGACACGGTTAATATCATGATGTAAAATGTGGTTCAATGAGAAGAAAATAATTTTTGGTGAATAGTAACTTTTTACTTTTATTTACCACGGTTAAAAGTAAATAGGGTAATTAAGTGTAAAAATGATATTAATATTACCCTGACACATGTCCTAATTCTATTGGACAAGTTTATCTCGACCAAAAAAAACTTTAGGAATAAAATATTATCATTTAGGTCCACTTGGATTAGATTAGGACATTCATTATTATTTAATTCAAAGAAGAGTTAAAAGAGTTAAAATCAAAGTTTATTTACTAAAGCATTTTTAGGATAGGGTTATACATAATATAAATTGGATTTTAAATATTAATTAGAAAGATAAAACGCTTTCCTACATAATGATATTTTATTTATAATATTTAGACATTAAAACATTTAATTTATTTATGACACAATGATGATGCAGTAATTTCCTAATTAATGAAACATTGGAATAATTGATATTATAAATACCAAAATAAATAAAATTTAAGACTTTTTATGAATTAAAATAATTTTCTAGGAAAATATGACATGTTAGTATTGATTTAATTAACTTTGGGCGAATTAATCATTCTGTTATGAGTTTCTGAAAAATCAACTATTGAATAGTGTCAAAATTGACAAAAAAGAGTTTTTAAAACAAATATTATATTATTAATTGATATTAAATTCTTAATAATATAAGGTTCATCCAAGAGACTTATATCATGATAGTTGTATCATTAATGGTCCACATGGGGGTCTCTTGGATGTATATAGTAAGTTTATTAACTATATAATATAAAAATACAAAGTGACATGGTAAAGGTCAAACTAATTAACTAAGAGTTAAATCTAAAAGATAAGGTTAATATAGTAACCCAAACCTGTCTAAATTCTATTGGTTGAATGGTTTTAGACCTATCCCCACCTTTAACTTTTAATAATCAACTTTTTATCCATTAGAAACTGAATATGAATTTATTATAAATTAATATTTCTAGCTTTTCCAAAGGTGCCCCTCACCCCTCTTATAAAAGGGCCCTCCCCCTTCTCATTACATCACACCTTCATAGCCTTTTGGTTCGGCCGAAATCTACCAAAATACTCTCCCAACTTCCCTAAATACATCCTAGAGGCCTTAGTTGGATCATAAAGCCAATCTAAGGATCCCTTTTGATCAAATCAAAAGGAAGAACCTGAAGAAGAGGTAATGTTTTCACCACCCTTTTTCAAATTCATTTCTTCTTCAACTTCTTATTTCTTTGTTTTTCCCATTATAAAATAATGAATCCAGTATATCCTATATACTGTAATATTATTATAAATATTGTACAACCATATTCAGTATTCTATCCACCCTTTGAATAACATGTCACCATACGTGCGTACGCACGGCTTACCGTCTCCACGTCGTGGTGTAATTGTTATTCAATAAATTATTATTTGGATGGGTATAATAATGATGTGTAATTCACGTAAATAATAAATATAACATGATAATTATTCTGTATATATTATATACCATCCATTTATATATTATTTTAATATCAAAAGTGATATTGTCGCTCGTGCGTACGTACGGACTACCGTCTCCACAAACGCGATTAGATTCATTCTCTATCGTATTCATTCAAGTATATTTATCATTTTATGAAATAAAAATAATTTTTAAGGAATTGATATCATTCTAGATATGAATAATATACAACCTATCCCTGACAAACATGGCTTACTTAACAAAACATATAAAATAAAACGAGTAAGTTAACACCCGAAACGAAGATAATTCTAAGATATTATTAACAAAGCAATGTTAAAAGATCATATATGATATCATATTAATGTATAATTTAATAACAATTATTTCACCATTATACAGGAGGTTAACCTACCCCAACCAAGGAAAAGTTCAAGGTAAGGGTTTATTTCGCAATCTCTTCATTATCCGAGGTTGTTTATACGTAATCATCTACTATGATCTCTTTATCATCCACATCCATGTTCCTTAAAAATGTATTTAAAAACATTTTTACTATTTACTAGACAATGGGTTAAAGTAATTTATACACTTATGTGTTCTGAAATGAATCTTTTCGTCATTTTCCAAACAAGGTCCTTTTTAACCTTTTTGACAGAATTAAGGTAAGAATGTTTTTTTAACTTATACGGCGGGTGCGGCTATTTACCACCATTATAAAATCGTCAAAGCTTACCTTACAATATTATAAAAATATTTTCAAAGTAAATGTTTTATTTCATAATAATGTGACTTTTAAATGATTTCAAAATGAATATTTTAATATTTTTTGAAAGGTACTCTTTATCAAGATCATAATTTGAAATGTTTTAAAGATTTATCTTTCTAATTCATTTTAATTAATGTACATGTTTTCAAAATGATTTTAAGGATTTATTTATATGGACATGAATGTTTTGGAATGATATTTCCTTTCAAAAGATTCAAAGTGGTATGGGAAACTTTGATTCAAAAATCTCTTTTAAATTACTTCCTTTATAAATATGTGACTTTTCAATGATTTCGAGAAAAGAGATATTTCTCTCAATTAGTTTTGATTTCATCTATTTCAACATCCTTTAATGGATTTTAATCTTATTTGAAGTTTATTTATTATGATACAATACTTTTGTATTTTATTGAAGGTTTTGTGATATGTTTTACTGTGGATGTGTTATTTTTATACCATTCATGGTTTATGGAGAAAGTATTGACATTTCGCATGCTAGTTTTAATACGAATGTTTATGTTATGTTTAAACCTTTTCATATGGGAATTCATTGGACTTAGTAAGTGACGGGTGGAGCCTGATATAGCTCCTTGATGCATCGATAGGTCTCATGAGACGAACTAGTGTCTTGGCATAAGGCCTTGGAAAAATCTTATTTGTAGTCTTGGAAAAAGGTCTTGGCTATGTGGTTATGATAGTCTGGAATTATGAATTCCATCATTATGAAAGTGGTTATTGATATTGTGTGTGATTATTCGATCAGTAGAATATCCATGTGAATAAGTAAATGGAATTATTTCATTTTATTTTTTCCATACTATGTTGATGTTCAAGTTTAAAAGGCTTTTGTTTTAAGTTATAAATTTCCTTAAATGTTTATTCTTATTTATGAAAGTTTCCGCTATATTGTTATCTTTACTGGGCATTTGAGCTCACCCCTTTTCTATGTTTTATTTTTCCCAGGATGTGAAGAAGTAATTTATGAATGACCTGCAGGGATTGTATGTGGGGATATGAGTGTGTAATATGGATACCATGTTGTTGTAGTAGTTTTTCACTTTATGATGTAACGTAAAACTTTATGAATATATCTAGTGTTTCCAAGGCTACTAAACTAATCGGTCATTCGAGATTTGATCTTTCTTGTGATCATGCCAATGTTATGTAATAATGCACCAACTCTGGGTAACTGGGTTCGGGGCGTTACAGTTGGTATCATAGGAAGTTTAGTACAAACCTTGGAAGCTAGATTTAGATAAACTCTGATTAGAGCATATAGACCTAAGATGGACCATGAAGATTAGTATAGAAGAAATTCCTAGAATTTTGGTATTGTAGAGATTTTCTGAGTTTTCCAAGAAATACATCCCTGTCTAGATACGAGCAGGTAGAGGCAGCTCTGGCACAGATGTACCTAGGGGTAAAACCCAAAAACACCGCTTTGAGCTAGAATCGAACGGGAACTGGTGCACGACAATGGGCCTTGATGCACTCTTGGTTACGACACTCCCGGGGGATATGCTTAGGATAATTCTCATTTTCTTTACAAACCATTATTAAGGGTTTATGAGTATATACTTCCTCAAAGGAGACATTTTTATGATTATGGATTATATCCATAAACTGTTTAATTTATCTTATGTGTTTTATAAGTTTGGGATTAGGTATTGTTATTCATAAACTAATCTATTGTATGCCATTGTTTAGAAATGGCACCCAGTAGAAGGAATGATAACTCCAGCAATGCACATGATCCAAAGGGAATGAAGGATCATAACTTTCATGGTATTAAGCCAGAATTTATAAGAGAAATAGTCTCCCATGTATTATCATCTTATGAAGAAATAATATCATGTGTTGATAAGATAAGTAAATAGTTTACTGAGTCCTATGGCTTTGAAGGGAAGAAAGAGAATAAAAGGATGGAAGAGAGAAAGATAGATAAAGGGAAGAGGGAAAAGAAGAATTTTCCCATATGTGATAACTGTGGGAAGAAACACCCTGGAACTTGTCTGAAAGGAATGGGAGTTTTTTTATAAGTGTGGAGGAAAAGGGCACAAAGTACGTGACTACAAGGGTAAGAAAATGGTTTCAAATGTACAAAGGTTCATTTGCAAGGAGTTTGGACACTACGCGAACATATGTCACAGTCATCATACTATGCCGCTAATGATTATATTGGATAATAATCAAGTTATGATACTACCATAGATGAAGAGGAATGATTAGAGTTCTTATGTTGATTATGTCATTTGAGTGTTTTATCAACAATGTACTTGTTATAATAATTATGGAGTATATAAGGATTGTACTGCAGTAATATTTCATTTAGGACTTGAGATTGTGTGGAACAAATAAAAGTGACTCAATAGCAGGTTAAATTTTTGTAAAATATATGGTTGAGAGAAAGATAAACCATAATATGGTTCTGATACCGAGGTTGTGATTTTAGAATAATACATGATTGATTTGGATAAATTATATTGGATATTCTTGACTACCTTGAAGCTGATTAATTATTTTTATATTCCATCATTGTTGGGGTTTAAAAAAAATTTGGATTGATGAAGTATATCCAGCATTCTATATGGAATAAGGGAGCATGAATGTAATCAATAAGGATTATGGTAATTCAGGATGTTTCAGTGTTTTAAAAGAATACATGATGAAGGTATTCATATGCTATTACGGGGTAAAAAGGATCTACATTATGTTTACCTTCCTTATAAATGTTGGACTGTGAGTTTGGACAGAAGTATTTTGGATAAATTCTAGTTTGAGATTAATTTTGGATTGCCATAAAAGGATAACCCATAGGTCGGGCGACAACCCGTCGCGACCGGAAAGGCCGTGAGACTTGAACCCGCAACCGAAGGGCGACAAGGGTGTATCACCTACCACTGGCCCACGAGATGTCCTGGATTAAATAATGTAGTTTTTTTAAAAGATATGGTAGATGAATTATAAATTCGTTTATTTTGGAACCTTGTACGAATAGTATAAATAGAATTTTTTTACGTTCTATTATCTTTTAGAGTGAAAGACGAGTTTGTGGTAGAAATTTATTAATGGATAAAACTCTAATTATAAAGTAAGTATATCTCCTTATGATCTTAGACAATATCATAAATAAATTCCTCAACAGTAAGAAAAGGAACTTAGAAGAAAAAATTTGTCTTAGATGGTACCTTAAATCATCACTAATTTATGGCTTTGGGATTGTTGGCCTTTTCATAGCCATGTTCTCTACCACTCTCCATCAGATAATTGATGGTTAGGTTTCTCTTCCATATCCACATTTTCCTACATGGAACCCAAGTATTGGTTATTTTCGGTAATCCTCATACTTTCAACTCTTTATTTTAAATAGAGGCCTCATTAATTCATTTTTCGATGTGGGATTTCAACTAAGATATTTTGAAATGTCAAAAATGTGTTATCCGAATACCTTATGTTTTGTTGAATCGATGGTATTTTAAATCATCATAGATTGATGAATTTAAGGACCTCAATTTTAAACTTGTTTGGGATTGATGACCTCAATCAATACCTATAAATATTTATGTTTTTCCTCCTATTATATATCTCTAATTTCCACCAATGTTCTCCTAATCGAGATCATAATTTGGTGGTGACCCTTTCATTTCTATTTTCCTCATATTAAGACTAAATTTTAGTAACCCAATTTCCGATGTGGGTTTTTCCACAAAGATATTTTCTATTTTCAACCTTCTATTTTCGAAGAACAATTTCAAATTACGAGGACGCAATTTATTGAAGGAGGGGAGAATGTAACACCCCAAGATTTCATAGTGTGTTATTTCTTCAAAATAATACAATAACTTACACTACACGCAACACCGAGATCAAGAGCACCATGACTTACCAAACAAGCCATTCAAAAGAGGTTATGAATAGTAATAACTAAATTTTAAACTTTATATAATCCTTATTAATTTAGAATCCATATTATGAGTTTCTTAGACATAATGTAAGAACAAATTCTTTTTCAGTATTGCACTTTTACCAACTTTTAATAGTGAACCCTTTTTAAATACAATATTTTTAAATTTTTGACTAAATGGGGACATCAAAAATTTAAATTGAAACATCCCAAGCTTCCATAGAATGCTTTCCTTTGAATAATACAGTAGCGTGTGTTGTACGCAACTTCGAGTTCTAACACACACCACAACCAATCAAACTAGCTGTTATGAATAGTAATACCTAATTTTTGAAATTATATATATTTTATATTTTAAAATGGACTTCATTTTTGGATTAGGAGTATCGAATTTAGCCTAAGGTGAAATTTTGGTACTTTTTGGATAACTTTAATATTTTGATGAATAGTGAAAATTACTGAATTTTAATTAAAAAACAACATTTTTAATCGAAATAATTAATGGTGATAAATTATGAATTTGAGTGGTTTTAAAGTATAATTAGAATATATTTTTACCATTTTATCCAATGGTGTTCATTATAATTAATTTCACTTCGAAATTGGACCTAAACAATTGTCAATCTTTTGATATATATTATTTCTTAAAAACACGCTATTTGTTGTGACATCGGAAATTAATTTTAAAATTAATTAATTCAACTTATATGTTTTGAATTTTGTAAAATAGATATCATTTTTGAATTTGGAATATCAATTATATCTTAGGGTGAAATTTTGGCATTGTTCTGAAAAACTTCAATTTTTGATGAATAGTGAAACTACTAAGTGGTAGTTAAAAAAACTAAATTTTTCATAAAACTTCATTTTACCGCTTCTGTGAATGGAATTTTGAAAATCCGAGAGACACGGTAAATATCAAGAAGTAAAATGTGCTTCAATGAGATGAAAATAATTTTTGGTGAATAGTAACTTTTTACTTTTATTTACCACGTTTAAAAGTAAATAGGGTAATTAAGGGTAAAAATGATTTTAATATTACCCTTACACATGTACTAATTTTATTGGACATGTTTATGTAGACCAAAAACAACCTTAGGAATAAAATATTATCATTTAGGTCCACTTGAATTAGATTAGGACATTCATTGTTATTTAATTCAAAGAAGAGTTAAAAGAGTTAAAATCAATGTTTATTTACTAAAACATTTTTAATATAGGGTTATACAAAATATAAATTTGATTGTAAATATTCATTAGAAAGATAAAACGATTTCCTACATAATGATATTTTATTTATAAATTTTAGACATTAAAACATATAATTTATTTATGACACAATGATGATGCAGTAATTACCTAATTAATGAAAATTCAGAATAATTGATATAATAAATACCAAAATAAATACAATTTGAGACTTTTTATGAATTAAACTATTTTTATAGGTTAATATGACATGTTATAATTGATGTAATTATCTTTTGTCGAAGTAATCATTCTGTTATGAGTTTCACAAAAATCAACTATTGAATAGTGTCAAAATTGACATAAAAGAGTTTTTAAAACAAATATTATATTATTGATTGATATTAAATTCTTAAAAATCTAAGGATCGGCCAAGAGACTTATATCATGATAGGTGTATCATTAATGGTCCACTTTTGGGTGTCTTGATTGTATATAGAAAGTTTGTTAACTATATAATATAAAAATACAAAGTGACATGGTAAATGTCAAACTAATTAACTAAGAGTTAAATCTAAACGATAAGGTTAATATAGTAACCCAGACCTCTCTAAATTCTATTGCTTGAATGGTTTTCGACCTATCTCCACCTTGACCTTTGAATAATCAACTTTAGAGCCATTAGAAACCGAATATGAATTTATTATAAATTAATATTTCTAGTTTTTCCAAAGGTGCCCCTCACCCCTCTTATAAAAGGGCACTCCCCCTTCTCATTTCTTCACACCTTCATAGCCTTTTGGTTCGGCCAAACTCTGACCAAATACTCTCCCAACTTCCCTCACTACAACCTAAGAGCATTAGTTTGATCAGAAAGCCAACCTAATGAGCCCTTTTGATCAAATCAAAAGGAAGAACCCGAAGAAGAGGTAATGTTTTCACCACCCTTTTTCAAATTCATTTCTTCTTCAACTTATTCTTTCTTTGTTTTTCCCATTATAAAATAATGAATCCAGTATCTCCTATATACTGTAATATTATTATAAATATCGTAAAACCATATTCAGTATTCTATCCACCCATTGAATAACATGTCACCATACGTGCGTACGTACAGCTTACGGTCTCCACGTCGTGGTGTAATTGTTATTCGATAAATTATTATTTGGATGGGTATAATAATGATGTTTAATTAATTTAAATAATAAATATAACATGATAATTATTTTGTATATATGATATACCATCCATTTATATATTATTTTAATATCAAAAGTGATATTGTCGCTCGTGCGTACGTACGGACTACTGTCTCCATGAACGCGATGAGATTCATTCTCTATCGTATCCATTCAAGTATAATTATCATTTGATGATTTAAAAATAATGATTAAGGACTTGATATCATTCTAGATATGAATAATATACAACCTATCCATGACAAACATGGCTTACATAACAAAACATATAAAAGAAAACGAGTAAGTTAACACCCGAACCGACGATAATTCTAAGATATTATTAACAAAGCAATGTTAAAAGATCATATATGATATCATATTAATGTATAATTTAATAACAATTATTTCACCATTATACAGGAGGTTAAACTACCCCAACCAAGGAAAAGTACAAGGTAATGGTTTATTTCGCAATCTCTTCATTATCTGAGGTTGTTTATACGTAATTATCTACTGGGATCTCTTTATCATCCGCATCCATGTTCCTTAGAAATGTATTTAAAAACATTTTTACTATTTACTAGACAATGGGTTAAAGTCATTTATAGCCTTATGTGTTTTGAAAGGAATATTTCTGTCATTTTCCAAACAAGGTCCTTTTTAACCTTTTTGACATAATTAAGGTAAGAATGTTTTTTAACTTATACGGCGAGTGCGGTTATTTACCACCATTATAAAATCGTCAAAGCTTACCTTACAATCTTATGAGAATATTTTCAAAGTAAATTTTTTATTTTATAATTATGTGACTTTTAAATGATTTAAAAATGAATATTTTAAGAATTTGTGAAAGGTACTCTTTATCAAGATCATAATTTTAAATGTTTTAAAGATTTATCTTTCTAAATCATTTTAATTAATGTCCATGTTTTCCAAGTGATTTTAAGGATTTATTTATATGGACATGAATGTTTCAGAATGATATTTCTTTTAAAAAGTTTCAAATTGGTATGGGACACTATGATTCAAAAATCTCTTTTAAATTACTTCCTTTATAAATATGTGACTTTTCAATGATTTTGAGAAAAGAGATATTTCTCTCAAATAGTTTTGATTTAATCTATTTCAACATCCTTTAATGGATTTTTAGATTATTTGAAGTTTATTTATTATGATACAAAACTTTTGAATTGTATTGAAGGTTTTGTGATATGGTTTACTGTGGATGTTTTATTTTTATACCATTCATGGTTTATGGAGAAAGTATTGACATTTCGTATGCTAGTTTTAATACGAATGTTTATGTTATGTTTAAAACTTTTCATATGGGAATGCATTGGAGTTAGTAAGTGATGGGTGGAGCCCGCTATAGCTCCTCGATGCATTGGTAGGTCTCACGAGACAAACTAGTGTCTTGGAACTGGCCTTGGCTATGTGGTTATGATAGTCTGGCATTATGCATTCCATCATTATGAAAGTGGTTATTGATATTGAATGTGATTATTCGATTAGTAGAATATCCATGTGAATAAGTAAATGGAATTATTTCATTTTATTTTTTCCATACTATGTTGAAGTTCAAGTTTAAAAGGCTTTTGTTTTAAGTTATACATTTCCATAAATGTTTATTCTTATTTATGATAGTTTCCGCTATATTGTTATCCTTATTGGGCATTTGAGCTCACCCCTTTTCTATGTTTTATTTTTCCCATGATGTGAAGAAGTAATTTATGAATGACCTGTAGGGATTTTATGTGGGGATTTGAGTGTGGAATATGGAGACCATGTTTTTGTAGTAGTTTTTCACTTTGTGATGTAATGTAAAACTTTATGAATATATCTTGTGTTTCCAAGGATACTAAACCAATCGGTCATTCGAGATTTGATCTTTCTTGTGATCATGCCAATGTTATGTAATAATGCACCGACTCTGGGTAACTGGGGTCGGGGTGTTACAGAGGCTCTACATATTAATGAATATAGATGGCTCCAATGACAATAATTAATTAAATAAATTTATTAAATTGAAAAAAATAACATACAAAGTTCGTGGTCTATCTGATGATCACCCATATATATAAAATGAGTTACATATTTAATAAAACTAGTATTAAATTCATTAAAAATTCTTATTAACAGAAATCATCATTTAATAGATTAATTATTTTTTTAATTAATCAATCTTTTTACCCTAATACTTTTCTGAATTTCTTTGAGATTATTATCTATCTACATAAATGCACTTGGAGGTAAGCTGATGAATAATTGATCGAATCTAATGAATATGTTTTATATTTGTCCATTGTTTTAATATTTTGACATATGGAATACATGATGCTTCATTGCGTAGAGTGACAACCTGCAGTATAATTTATATATGATATTCAGTTCAAATCATTAGACAATCATTAATGTTTTATGTTTGTGTAATTTGGTAAAGTACATGGCGTGTAGTTTCGACAACACTTCATTTACTACCATCACCATCTTTCCTAATGTAAACACTTAGGGACACAATGTGTGAGTTTTACTTCTAAAATTAGGGAGTACAAGATGTGTACAGTGGGATACACACCATGTTATCTCCACGTTACATGGTTACTGATCATCTTATCTATGTATGGAATATAGTATTTGGCCCCTAACCCGAAGTGACTACATTCCCTATCTAGTGGGCCACACAACATGTAATCCAGTAATCATGTTCCTTATTATCCCTATCAACAAGTGGTGTAGAATAAAAATCACTATATACAATAAATGAAAATAGCTTGAGTAATTTCTAAATTCTCTCGATTCACTGAACACAAGTATACGACCTGTCGTCTGTATCACTTGGAGTGTATGGCAGAGAACACGGTCTGTATGTCCCAACACAAAGAAGGTACTTTCGTGTTACTAGGGAAGAATCATTGGTGCCACTTTATGTGTTATCCATTTTAATTCTAATTAAAAAAACATATTTTTGTGAAATCTGCGAGAAAATAAAAGAGGGAGAACAGATCTCGATATCCATATTATAATAACGATTAACCTTGAATTTAGAAACTAAATTATTAAACCATAAACCAACAATGAATTATTTAAATAATAATAAATTATGATTTAATCCCTCTAATACCACTTGTAGGTTCTGTGCATATCATATGCATGGTTGGGATGTTTCCCAATATTAATTTTTACAATGATAATTTCGTATTCTAAAAAAAATACAATTTTTAATGCCAGTCTACATGGAATAGAATAAAATATTTAGATAAAGAAGGAAGTGTCCCAAAAAACGAATAACTAGATCTTCTATAATTTCATCATTGATGATGTTAATATCTAGGAATGACCCTTCTAGATTTTCTCATTACTCTTACAAGGATCCAAAGAAGAATCCCTCAAATAGTGATCCACATGTGCTTCGATGGCCTCTGATCGAAACCACTTCTTCTCTGGGTGCAAGAGTGATGAAGCGAGTGTCTTGAGTGAGTCGTTCATGATCTCTGGTTCATAGGTCTTAAATAACCTCTATCGTTTTTGAGAGTGACATGAAGAGGATTCAAGAGATAAATTGTTTTTCTCAACAATTCTTAATTAGCAGGGCATGCAGTTTGGTATATGACACAATAGATGTACAAGTCTATTTATCGACATACAGATTAGATTACTATATTTAATTGCGTAACAATAATTATATACATTCAAAATCTTATAGTAAACCCTTTCTTTTAATAATATTAATTCCTTATTGTTTATGGTGCACGAAATTGTGCCAAATAGAATTACAATTAAAATCCAACATCACAAAATAAAAGATGCATTATTATTATTTTAACTTGTGCCAACTAGATAAATAATTATTTATAAACTTCCAAATTATTATTATACTGCCAGAACAACCTTGGTAGTAACACCCCGAGCTTCTACGGTACACTTCTCTTTGAATAATTCATTAGCGTGTGTTGTACGCGACATCGAGTCCTAACACACACCACAACCGATCAAACTTTCCGTTATGAATAGTAATACATACTTTTTAGAATTTTAGAAATTTTATCTCTCAAAATGGAATTCATTTTTGGATTCATAGTATTGAATTTAGCCTAAGGTAAAATTTTGGTACTTTTCGGATAACTTTAATATTTTGATGAATAGTGAAAATTGCTAAATTTTAATTAAAAACAACTTTTTTAATCAAAATAATTAATAGTGATAAATTATGAATTTGAGTGGTTTTAAAGTATATTTAGAATATATTTTTTCCATTTAATAAAATTTTGGTCATTGGAAATAATTTCACAATTAAACCAAACATAAACTAGTATCATTCTTTTGATAGTTATTATATCTTAAAAACATGCTTTTTTGTTTTGACAGAAGGAAATAATATTAAATTACTTTCTGCCACATCTGTGTTTTGAATTTGGAAAAATGGATTCCATATTTTGAATCAGGATGTTCAAATTTTGTAAATAGGTAAATTTTATTTTTAGACATTTTGAATAATTACTTCGGTAAATATTTTATTTACTATGGTTAATGGGTAAATCCGGTAAATAAGGGTTAGAAAATAAAATTATAATAATAAAACATTAACGTAAAATGTGTACTAACCTTATTTGTTGATACATTTCCGACCATAGGCATCTTTGGGTCGATTTTGGGACCCCATGGTGCCACTTGTAAGTGATAGGGACACTTTATTTTAATTAAGTTAAAATGAATACAAAAATGACACAAGCATATATTCTTTAGAAACAATATTTTTACATATGGATATATATGTTGGAGATTCGACTATAAATATTCATTAGAAAGATATAAATATTTCCTACATAATGGTATTTTATTTATAATTTTTAGACATTAAATAAGTTAATTTAGTTATGACACAATGGTGATGTGTAATTACCATAATAGTGCAAAATTAAAATGATTGATATTGTAGTTACCCAAATAAATATAATTTGAGACTTTTTATGAATTAAATTAATTTTAAAGGTTAATATGACAAGTTAGGAATGATTTAATTAACCGTTTTCGAAGAAATAATTCTGTTATAATTTTTACAAAAAATCAATTATTGAATAGTGTCAAAATTGATATAAAAGAGTTTTTAAAACAAATATTTTATTATTAATTGATATTAAATTCCTAAAAATTTAAGGTTCAGCCAAGAGACATATATCATGATAGTTGTATCATTAATGGACCACTTGGGGTTATCTTGGATGTATATAGTAAGTTTATTAACCATATAATATAAAAATACAAAGAGACATTGTAAAAGTGAAACTAATTAACTAAGATTTAATACTTAATGATAAGGTTAATATAGTAACAAAACCTGTCTAAATTATATTGGTTGAGTGGTTTTCGAACCACCCCATCTCAAACTTTATACAATCCACTTTGTAGCCATTAGAAATCAAATATGATTTTATTATAAAATAATATTTCTAGCTTTTCCAAAGGTGCCCCTCACCCCTCTTATAAAAGGGCACTCCCCATTCTCATTAATTCACACCCTCAAAGCCTTTTGGATCGGCCAAAATCTGCCCAAATACTCTCTCAACTTCCCTCAGTTCATCCTAGAGGCCTTCCTTTAGGCAGAAAGCCAGCCTAAGAGCCCTTTTGATCAAATCAAAAGAAATAACCCGAAGAAGAGGTAATGATTTCACCACCCTTTTCCAAGTTCCTTTCTTCTTCCACTTCTTCCTTCTTTGTTGTTAAAATTCTAAAATAATAACAACAGAATATTCTATATAATGTGATGTTATTATAAATATGGGACAACCATATTCAGTATTCTATCCATACTTTGAATAACATGTCACCATACATGCATACGTACGGCTTACCGTCTCCACGTCGTGGTGTAATTATTATTCAATAAATTATTAGTTGGATGGGTATCATAATGATGTGTAACTCATGTAAATAATAAATATAACATGATAATGATTCTGTTTATATGATATACCATCCAATTATATATTATTTTAATATCAAAAGAATGATATTGTCGCTCATGCGTACGTACGGACTACCGTCTCCACGAACGCGATAAGATTCATTCTCCATCGTATCCATTCAAGTATAATTCTCATTTGATGATTAATAATAGTATTTAAGGACTTTATATCATTCTGGATATGATTAAGATACATCCTAGCCATGAAAAACACAGCTTAAGTAACAAAACATATAAAATAAAATGAGTAAGTTAACACCTGAAACAACGATAATACTAAGATATTATTAACAAATCAATGGTAAAAGATCATATATGATATCATATTAATGTATATGATTCTTGTATAATTTAATAACAATTATTTCACCATTATATAGTAGTTTAACCTACCCCAACCAAGTAAAAGTACAAGTTAAGGGTTTATTTCGCAATCTCTTCATTATCCGAGGTTGTTTATACGTAATAATCTACTGGGATCTCTTTATCATCCACATTCATGTTTCTTAAAAATGTATTTCAAAACATTTTTACTATTTACAAGAATATGGTTTAAAGTCATTTATACCCTTTTTCGACTTTTTATAAGAGTTTTATAAAGGAATCTTTTCGTCATTTTCCAAACAAGGTGCTTTTTATCCTTTTCGACAGAATTAAGGTAAGAATGTTTTTTTAACTTATACGGAGGGTGCGGCTATTTTCCGCCGTTATAAAATCATCAAAGCTTCTCTTACAAGTTTATAAGAACATATTAAAAGAAAATGTTTTATTTTATAAATATATGACTCTTAAATGATTTCAAAATAGAAGGAGATATTTCTCTAAAAAGAGTTTTGATTTCATCTATGTCAGTATCCTTTGATGGATTTTACGCTTATTTGAATTTGATTTATTATGATACAAAACTTCTATATTGTATTGAAGGTTTTGTGATATGTTTTTCTATGGATGTGTTTTTTTTACCATTTATAGTTTATGGATGATGTATATACATTTAGTATGCTAGTTTTAATACGAATGTTTATATTATGTTTAAACCTTTTCATTTGGGAATGCATTGGACTTAATATGTGACGGGTGGAGCCTGCTATAGCTCCTCAATGCATTGGTAGGTCTCATGAGACAAACTAGTGTCTTGGCACAAGGCCTTGACAAAATCTTATTTGTAGTCTTGGCACGAGGCCTTGGCTATGTAGTTATGATAGTCTGGCATTATGCATTCCATCATTATGAAAGTGGTTAGTGATATTGCATGTGATTATTTGACTAGTAGAATATCCATGTGAATAAGTTAATGGAATTATTTCATCTTATTTCTGCCATATTATGCTGAAGTTCAAGTTTAAAAGTATTTTTTTAGTTTTATACATTGCCTTAAATGTTTATGCTTATTTTTTAACGTTTCTGCTATATTGCTTACCCTTACTTAGCATTTGAGCTCACCCCTTTCAATGTTTTATTTTTCCCAGGATTCCAAGAAGTGTAATGTGATTGATATGTAGGGTTAAGCCAAGGGAATAATGGCATTCATAAAGATTATTTATGTTCTTTTGTACGTCTTAAAGTGCAAATGTAACATTCATGTATGTGATCTATTTTTCCAAAACTGCTAAACTGAACGGTCCATCGGGACTTGATCCTTTGTAATCATGCCAATGTATTAAAATAATGCACTGACTCTGGGTAAATGGGGTCGGGGAGTTACAGTTGGTATCAGAGGAAGTTTAGTAATAACCTTGGAAATAATATTTAGATAAATTCTGATTAGATCGCATAGCCCTAAGATAGAATTTGAGGATTAGTATAGAAGAACTTCTTAGAATTTTGGTATTGTAGAGATTTTGTGAGTTTTCCGAGCAATACATCCCTATCTGGATACGAGCAAGTAGAGGCGGATCTGGCACAGATGTACCAAGGGGTAAAACTCGAAAACACCGCTTTGAGCTAGACTTGAACGGGAACTGTTGCACGACAACGGGCCTTGCTACACTTTTGGTTACGATAGTCCCGGGGGATATGCTTAGGATAATTCTCATTTTCTTTACAAACCATTATGAAGGGATTATGAATATATACTTACTCAAAGAAATTTTTTTATGATTATGGATTATATCCATAAACTGTTCAATTTGTGTTAGGTATTTTATAGGTTTGGTAGTTATTCATTTCAATTCATAAACTGAACTAGTTTATGTTATCGTATAGAAATGGCGCCCAGTAGAAGGAATGTGAACTCCCATAATACATATGATCCAAAGAGTAAGAAGGATCATATCTTTTGTGGTCCTAATATAGAATTTAGTAGGTAAATAGTCTCCCACGTATTATCATCATATGAATAAATAGTATCATATGTTGATAAGATTAGTAAAGAATTCTCGGAGTCATATGGCTTTGAAGGGAATCAAGAGAAGAAAAGGATGGAAGAGAGAAAGATGGATAAAGGGAAGAGGGAAAAGAAGAATTTTCCCATATGTGATAACTGTGGGAAGAAACACCCAGGAACTTTCCTGAAAGGAATGGGAGTTTGTTATAAGTGTGGAGGAAAAGGGCACAAAGTACATGACTGCAAGGGTAAGAAATTGGTTTCAAATGTACAATGCTTCATTTGGAAGGAGTATGGACACAACATGAACCAATTTCCCAGTCATCAGACTATGTCACAAATGATGCTATTGGATAATAATCATGTTATGATACTACCACAGATGAAGAGGAATGATTAGTGTTCTTATGTTGTTATTTTAGAATTATTTCATTTTAGTGTTGTATTAATGATGTTCTGGAAATAAATAAGGATTGTATTGCAGTACTATTTAATTAAGGATTTGAGATTTTATTGTACTAAGAAAAGTGACTCTATAGCAAGTTAATTTTTTTTGGAAAATACATGGTTGAAGGAAAGATAAGCCTTAATATGGTCCTAATATTGAGGTAGTGATTTTGTAATAAGAGATGGTTGATTTTGGTAATTCAGGATGTTGCGGTGTTGTAAAAGAATATATGAGGAAGACGTTCACATGTTATTACCTAGAAAAAAGGATCCTCATTATGTTTAACTTACCTGTATATTTTAGACTGTGATTTCGGATAATAGTATTTTGGATAAGTCTAATGGTTGGAATGGATTAAGTTTTAAAGGTTATTTTTTTGGATTTTTATAAAAGGACAACACGCAGACCTTGTGACGACCCGTCGTGTCAGACAAAGCTGCGGGAATCGAACCCACAACCATAGTGAAATTGGGATTTATTGTCTACCATTGTGCTACATGAAGTTCCTAGATGGTATAATGTAGTTTCTTTACATAAAGGGTCTGATATATGAATTCTAAATTCAATATAGTTGGAACCCTATACGATTAGGATAAATAGAGTATTTTTGAGTTGTATTATGTTTTGGGGTGAAATATGAGTTTGTGGTAGAAATTTATTAATGGATAAAACTCTAATTATAAAGTAAGTATATCTCCTTATGATCTTAGCCAATATCATAAATAAATTCCTCAACATTAAGAAAAGGAACTTAGTACAAAAATGTTGTTCTAGACGATACCTTATATCATCACTAATTTATGGCTTTAGGATTGTTGGACTTTTCATATCCATGTTCTCTACCACTCTCCATCATATAATTGATGGTTATATTTCTCTTCCATATCAATATTTTTCCTACATGGAACCCTAGTATGTGTTATTTTCGGTAATCTTCATACTTTCCACTCTTTATTTTAAATAGAGGCCTCATTAATTCATTTTTCAATGTGGGATTTCAACTAATATATTTTGAAACGTCAAAAATGTGTTATCCTAATACCTTATGTTTTGTTGAACCGATGGTATTGTAAATCATCATAGATTGATGAATTTAAGGACCTCAATTTTAAACTTGTTTGTGATTGATGACCTCAATCACTACCTATAAATATTTACATTTTTTTGTCCAATGATATGTCTATAAATTCCACCAATGTCCTCCTAATCGAGATCATAATTTTGTGGTTACTCTTTCATTTCTATTTTCATCTTGTTAAGACTAAATGTTATTAACCAAATTTCCGATGTGGGTTTTTCCACAATGATATTTTCTATTTTCAAACATTATTTTCAAAGAATAATATCAAATTTCGAGGATACAATTTATTGAAGGAGGGTAGAATGTAACACCTTGAGCTTCTACGGTACGCTTCTCTTTGAATAATGCAATAGCTTGTGTTGTACGCAACACGAGTTCTAACACACACCACAACCGATCAAACTAGCCGTTATGAATAGTAATACATAATTTTTAAAATTTTAGAAATTTTATCTATCAAAATGGACTTCATTTTTTGATTCGTAGTATTGAATTTAGCCTAAGGTGAAATTTTGGTACTTTTCGGATAACTTTAATATTTTGATGAATAGTGAAAATTAATAAATTTTAATTAAAAACAACTTTTGTAATCAAAATAATTAATAGTGATCAATTATGAATTTGAGTGGTTTTAAAGTATATTTAGAATAAATTTTTACCATTCAATAAAATGTTGGTCATTGGACATAATTTCACAATTAAACCAAACATAAACAAGTATCAATCATTTGATAGTTATTATATCTTAAAAACACGCTTTTTGTTTTGACAGCGGGAATTAATTTTAAATTAATTTCTTCAACTTCCGTGTTTTGAATTTGGAAAAATGGATTCCATATTTGGAATCAGGATGTTCAAATTGTGTAAATAGGTAACTTTTATTTTTATACATTTTGATGAATTACTTCGGTAAATATTTTATTTACCATGGATAAAAGGTAAATCTGGTAAATAAGTGTTAACAAATAATATTATAATCATAAACAAATTACCCTAAAACATGTCATAACATTATTGTTTGATACATTTCCGACCATGGGCATCTTTGGGTTGATTTTGGGACCCCATGGTGCCACTTGTAAGTGATAGGTACACTTTATTTTAATTAAGTTAAAATGAATACAAAAATGACACAAGCATATATCATTTAGAAAAATAATTTTTACATAGGGTAATATATGTTGTATTTTAGACTATAAAAATTCATTAGAAATACAACAAGCTTTCATACATAATGGTATTTTATTTATAATTTTTATACATTAAATAATTTAATTTATTTATGACACAATGGTGATACAATAATTACCATAATAGTGAAAAATTAAAATGATTGATATTGTAGTTTCCCAAATAAATATAATTTGATACGTTTTATGAATTAAATTAATTTTATAGATTAATATGACATTTCAATAATGTTTTAATTAACTTTGTTCGAAGTAATCATTCTGTTATGATTTTTACGAAAATCAATTATTGAATAGTGTCAAAATTGACATTGAATAGTTTTTAAAACAAATATTATATTATTAATTGATATTAAATTCTAAAAAATATAAGGTTCGTCCAAAATACATATATCATGATAGGGGTATCATTAATGGACCACTTGAGGGTCTCTTGGATGTATATAGTTTCTTTATTAACCATATAATATAAAAATACAAAGAGATATTGTGAAAGTAAAACTAATTAACTAAGAGTTAATACTTAATGATAAGGTTAATATAGTAACCCAAACCTGTCTAAATTCTATTGGTTGAGTGGTTTTCGACCCATACCCACTTTAACCTTTAAATAATCCACTTTGGAGCCATTATAAATCGAATATGAATTTATTATAAAATAATATTTCTAGCTTTTCCAAAGGTCCTCTCACCCCTCTTATAACAGGGCACCCCCCCTTCTCATTAATTCACACCATAAAAACCTTTTTAATTAGCCAAACTCTTCCCAAATACTCTCTCAACTTCCATCACTTAATCATAGAGGCCTTAATTTAGTCATAAAGGCAAACTAAGAGCCCTTTTGATCAAATCAAAAGGATGAACCCAAAGAAGAGGTAATGATTTCACCACCCTTTTCCAAGTTCCTTTCTTCTTCCACTTCTTCCTTCTTTATTATTACCATTATAAAATAACAACTCCAGTATCTTATATATACTGTGATGTTATTATAAATATGTTACAATCATATTCATTATTCTATCCTTCCTTTGAATAACATATCACCATACGTGTGTACGTTCGGCTTACCGTCTCCACGTCGTGGTGTAATTGTTATTCAATAAATTATTATTTCGAAGGGTATAATAATGATGTGTAACTCATGTACATAATAAATATAACATGATAATGATTCTTTATATATGATATAACATCCAATTATATATTATTTTAATATCAAAATAATGATATTGTCCCTCGTGCGTACGTACGGACTACTGTCTCCACGAACGCGATAAGATTCATTCTCCATCGTATCCATTGAAGTAAAATTCTAATTTGATGATTAATAATAGTATATAAAGACTTGATATCATTCTTTATATGATTAAGATACAACCTATCCATGACAAACACAGCTTACGTAACAAAACATATAAAAGAAAATGAGTAAGTTAACATCCGAAACAACGATAATACTAAGATATTATTAAAAAATCAATGTTAAAAGTTCATATATGATATCATATTAATGTATATGATTATTTTATAATTTAATAACAATTATTTCACCATTATAAAGGAGGTTAACCTACCCCAACCATGGAAAAGTACAAGCTAAGGGTTTATTTCGCAATCTCTTCATTATCCGAGGTTGTTTATACGTAATAATCTACTTGGATCTCTTTATCATCCACATTCATGTTTCTTAAAAACGTATTTCAAAACCTTTTTTTACTATTTACAAGAATATGGGTTAAAGTCATTTATACCTTTGTTTGAATTTTTATAATAGTTTTATAAAGGAATCTTTCCGTCGTTTTCCAAACAAGGTGCTTTTTAACCTTTTCGACAGAATTAAGGTAAGAATGTTTTTTAACTTATACGGTGGGTGCGGCTATTTTCCACCGTTATAAAATCGTCGAAGATTCCCTTACAAGATTATAAGAATATTTTCAAATAAAATGTTTTATTTTATAAATAAATGACTCTTAAATGATTTCAAAATAGAATGAGATATTTCTCTAAAAAGAGTTTTGATTTCATCTATGTCAACATCCTTTGATGGATTTTACTCTTATTTGAAGTTGATTTATTATGATACAAAACTTATGTATTGTATTGAAGGTTTTTTGATATGTTTGACTGTGGAGGTGTTATTTTTATACCATTCATAGTTTATGGATGAAGTATTTACATTTTGTATGCTAGTTTTAATATGAATGTTTATGTTATGTTTAAACCATTTCATTTGGGAAGGCATTAGACTTAATATGTGACGGGTGGAGCCCGCTATAGCTCCTCGATGCATCCGAAGGTCTCATGAGACAAATTCGTGTTTTGGCACGAGGCCTTAACAAAATCTTATTTGTAGTCTTGGCACGAGGCCTTGGCTATGTAGTTATGATAGTCTGGGAATATGAATTCCATCATTATGAAAGTGGTTAGTGATATTGCATTTGATTATTCGACTAGTAGAATATCTATGTGAATAAGTAAATGGAATTATTTCATTTTATTTCTGTCATATAATGCTGAAGTTCAAGTTTAAAAGGCTTTTGTTTTAGTTTTAAATATTGCCTTTAATTTTTATGCTTATTTTTGAAAGTTTCCGCTCTATTTCTTACCCTTACTAAGCATTTGAGATCACCCCTTTCTATGTTTTAATTTTCCCAGAATTCTAAGATGTGTAATGTGATTGATATGCAGGGTTAATCCAAGGGAATAATGGAGTTCATAAAGATTATTTATGTTGTTTTGTAAATTTTAAAGTGAAAATGTAATATTCATGTATGTGATCTATTTTTCTAAGACTGCTAAACTGATTAGTCCTTCGGGACTTGATTCTTTGTAATCATGCCAATGTATTAAAATAATGCACCGAATCTGGGTAACTGGGGTCAGGGCATTACATTGGTCCACTCTAACTCCACTTCCATTTATTGATCATCCAAATAAATTAATGAATAATATATTCTTTTAAATGAATATTTTATTTATAAACATGTAAATAAAATTTATTAAATGTTTAATAAAATATATATATATATATATATATATATATTACCCACAATCCAGTGAATGAATATCTATTTAATTAATGCAAACATTTTAACATGAAAAATATTATTTGAATGTCTTGAGGATATTATTTATTCCATTAATTAAAATAAACTAGAATTTAACTAAGACCACAACAAACACTTATTGTGTGACCCTCTAGGATTTTTTCTTTTTTTAATTAGGTAATATTGAATAAAGGCCAAGAGTATTGTCTCATAATGAGTCAATACACCCATGAAAAAAGAATTTATTGTTGCAAGAAAAACATCAACATATGAATGCTTACTAGGTAATATAATCCCATTGTTTCAATATCATATCAAGCAGGTTATATGATTGTGTCATCAACCACTATACTTAACACGTCATTCTTTAACTACCCAAAATAATCTCATCGTTGGAAAATGGACATGGAATTATGTGTGACAGTTCAATTTCAATCAAATGAGAAATATATCATCTTACAAAAATGGAAGGGACAAATATTTCCTCGAAAAATCCATTAATAACTTGCCACTCGTGACGCACCAAACATCCCTATTTCCCACCTACATATGGTGTGATGGTTTTCTTCATTAAATCAAAGTGTGTGAGTCATGACATGTATTAATGATAATTTCCAAGTCCAAGGACTATTAGACACGCTCATAGATATGAATATCTGATGACACCAAAACATGTAGAATTCTTACTAGTGGGTATGTTCTTATAATCTCTCATCTTGTAGACTTGTTGAGAGGAAGTCTTTTCGGATTACGAGTACTTTCACCTAATGTTAAAAATAATATGTCTCCCATCATAGTATGTCACCCAACAGCATAACTATATTTTAGAATATTGTTATTACATTTCAAGGTTATCATCATAATGGTGAACTTCCATGATTTATCAATATAACAAATACACTAGGACATTATTTTATCATAGTCATGAAGAACAATGAAAAGTATGTAATAATATGTTTAATATTTAAATACATTAAATATCCTTATAATCAATTTACAAACAGTTGGTTCTAGGACAACAAATATATCATTTTATTATATTATTATACCAACATGTGTTATTTAGTGAGTGATATGTGTTGTTTCAAATGATTATTTTAGTGAAAAAGTTCATGTTGAGTATTTGTTTTAGTGGGAAATTATTACAATATTTAATCTATTTCACGGGAGTCATTGGGTATGATTCTACATAGAATAAATGTTATGGACTCCCAATTTATATATTTTTTTCTTATTATTAGTAGAGACATCATGGCCAAGATGTGCATTCCAATCATAGAAAATATATATATTTAATTTATTATATTTCATTTTATATCACATAATTTGGATTCATTTATTTATTCATATGACTTTACATACACTGTCAAAAAAAATTAGTGTTTTTGAATTTTCAAATATCTTGATTTATTGGTATCTTCTCTGTTGATACTAAATGATATTCCATAAACAATGAAACATATATATGTGTGAATTTTATTATACAATTTTGTATAGTTAAACACCTGATGCCTTATAGAGTTGGGACTCATTGTTAAATACAAGTCTTCCAACATTGTCAGCCTAGAGGGGGTAATAATAGAGAAGGGGGTGGAGACACAATGAGTCAGTCATTCCTGAATTTGGGGTAAAAAATTGGATTTAATAATAGAATAATATTTTATTTTGATCAATTAGGACCAATAAAATTATATCCATTTGAATGACATAATATATTTTTGTTTGTACATCATTATTCTGTGATTTATCACCAACACTAGTAATACAACTCCAAGTGCCTAACATCACTATATCTATTTTGTCAATATTTGGAATATATTTTTTTCCCTAAAATGAAATATGGACAATTTTTCTTTACATAGAATTAGTAATTTTATTTAAATAATAAAATTTTAATAAAATTTTATAAATTTCTTTTCATGATTAAAAATAGACTTTTCTCAAAACTGTTTGTAAAATATTAATTTTTTTATAATTTAATTTTATTAAAAATACATTTTAAAGAAATATCTAAATGATATTTATATTTTATATATCAATTAACATTAATAAAAATTTATATAATGGTAATTGATTTTAATAAAGTTAATATAACTTAATATATTCCTTGAAATTTTAATTTTAGGAAAACTGTTCTTTGATGGGTTTGTGGGTTTAATTTAAAATCAAATTCTTCTAATTATATTATTGGAAATTGGTAAAATGGAATATATTTTTTTAATTATCATAGTAAATATTATATAATTATTTTATCTTTCTTTTAAAATAATTTTTTTCGTAAAAAAAGAAAAACTATTTTACTCCAATAGATGCTAAAACTAGTTTACCAAGGTTTTAAACATTAGAGCTGACTGGAGTTACACATTTAAAACAAGTTTACTGAATGGTTGATTTGTTTATAGAAACAATAAAACCCTTGCACACATTTTTATAAATATTTGAGTAATGTTAATTGATAATGGCTTCCATATATTGAATAATTGTTTGTGGTAACAAAAATTTCACTACCTATAACTAATAGAAGGTCTCCCACACTAATCTTCTAGTTAGACTTCATAATCATTTTGTCTTAGCCAAAAACATCCCAAATACGTTAAATACATATCTACCATGTCATAGAGGTAGTTTTGTAAATAAAAAATAATATAATGAAGTATTTTTTAAAATTAAATGTCTTTTTTTCATACTTATGTATATTAGATTCATACACGGCATAGTCAGGAATCGGGGTAATGGTTTTTTTGAAAGAATCATTCGTAGAGAACCATGTTCTATTATGTAAAAAATATATTTTAAATTTAAAATGTAGATCCCCATAACAAATTTTATTATTAATCCTTTATACTTCAGGATATTTTATGGTACAAGTCTATACAACTTTCATGGAAGTTATTATTCAAATTTTATCAATGCGGTAATGGTATATGTTTAAATATGAGTGTAATTGTGAATATTTGGGATTGAATTTCCATTTTTCAAAATTACTTTATAATTTTTTAATTAAAAACATTTATTTTATTATTATATATTTACCAATGAAATTTTCATCTAATATAACAATTCTCCACTATTTGTTACTAACAATTATTGGTAAATGTTTTTAACCAAATGATAACTTAATTTCTCTCTTTAGAAGGAAATCAATTTTATTTTTAAACATATTTTATAATCCAATTTCAAAAAAAAATGTAACATTCAAAAAAATATTTTTTATATAAATTATTCCTATTATATAATTTTTATAAAATATATTTAATGGAATATTATTTGGAATATCAAAATGAGCTAATTTTTAAATTTTTTACAATAGTGTTAAAAGAAATTATTATTTTCTCAAATACAACATTTTTTAAATTTCCTAATATCATGACAACTCAATTATATTAATAATACATTAGATATTTCAATGGTTATTTTTAAAGAATCTTTTTTGTAATATAATATGGAATTTATTAAATTTAAATAAACATATATTGAAGGGAAAGTGTATATTTATAATTAAATATTACATCTAATATTATAAAAAAAATCATCACCAATGAAGATTACCTTTTATGTTATGGATTTCATCTATATTATTTATATAATTCTGTAAAATATATACCTAGATTATTTTACCTTAATTTAAATGTGGTAAGACATTATTTCTAATCATCAATAAAATCACATCACTATGATATTTTCATTAATTATCTTATGATACACGAAAATGAAACAACTTTTATTTCCACGTATAATAGTTATGTTTATTCCTTATGAAATATTTCTATTTTCTATCACATATAATTATAAATATTTAATGGGGGTTCACCTAGATAGTTTTCTACCACATTGTGTAATTAATTAGTATCAATATGCATCATGTATGGGAATATGTGTTTAATATAATCCATTATGGGACATTTTAACCATGTTATATTGTCAAGACAGTTACCCTAGACTCATGTTTTTGGAATGTTATATATTACATCCACAATTACTATAATTAATAGAACATATGATACCTTTTTATTTAGGTATAGATTCTATTTTATTACTCCTGAGCCTCCACTTTTATGATATAAAATTATATATTTGAATCAAATGTATTTCTTACTTTTAATTTTTATTCCCGTTATGGAAATATTATGTTACACTTTATTACTGTGTTCCCAATGTTTTCCCATGTTATTTAGTATATCGAAAGTATTTGGTATCTCATTATGGAAAATTAAAAAAATTATTTTTTAGTTTCTATTTGATATATTATGAACATTGTATTCTAAACAAATTAGGACAAAGGATATTTAATATATATATAATGGATTTTTATATTTCATGGAATGTGATAATTATTTTCAAAATATTAGGTTACTATAGTTTATATGAGAGAAATATTTTAAATAACTAATAGAAACTAATGTGAAAACATTTTTGATAACCCTAGGGATTAATCTAAAGATAAATATAAGGATAATACATAGTATAAAATATATATCATGGAATACATGTCATATATATCATATATGGGATATATTAAATTAAATCTATATGTATATAATAAAATTCTATATGGCTCACAAACAGTTTAACTTAGTGTACTAACTATGAAATGTAACATTGATCAAGACTTGATTTCCACCTAGTAAACATGAATGTTCCTCACTATATACCTAGTTGAAACTCCTGAGGGGATATTCATCCTAAATTAAAAAACACTTTTTCAACCATCATAAAGGTCCTAAAAATTATATTATAAAAAATAATACAAGATATTTACATTAACATCCAATATTGAATCATAGAGGCTCATATGTCATGATATTCTTTTCCTTTATAAGTTATTAACCGAATGTATCTATGTATCCCTTTTATATTTAAATATATCATCATGTTGATATTTAGTTAATTATAATATGTATGAGAAATCATTCCAACAACCAATGTGAGGTGAAATCAAATGATTTTCCAAACATGATTCCAAAACTAATGGGAATAATAGTTAAAAATATCAGGAAGAGTTCAAATGAGCTAACTGAAATTATGATCAGCAATTGGAACATAGTTTAAATTAGATACACAAAAAGTAGATAATGATTAAATAATATTGAATTCAAAGTATTAATTATTATAAAGAAATGATGTACATATTAAATAAATTATATAAATGTGGGATAACACACCCTGAAAAAATTGAAAAAATAAATATAAGATTATTTAGGCGTCATAAAATAGGGAAAAATGAACATAATTACTAAATAAAAATTAGGAGTCTTGTTAACATGATGCATGTACACAATGTTAAACATAATTCACTAGTAACAGTTTAGTATTGAAAATGTGATGAACATGGTAATTATTTTATTCAATGTCCCAATCTTTAGAATATTTCCAATATTCCTATGTTATGAGAAACATTGAATGTAGAATAATGGTATGTTTGGTTGTTTAATATTAATAATGATTTTTTTTATGTTTTTTTTATCAATGAAAATTTTTATATGAAAAATAATTATAATGGTGATATAGGTAACATTTTATTTCATCAATTATATATTTTTTCTTACCCTGAATGAAAATTTTGGAAAATGAAATCTATCATTTCTTGGTATGGTTAGTCCACAAATACACTTGAATAATGTTTTTTTTATCTTTCAGTGTATGAGATAAAAATTTCTGGATTTAATAATATAAAAGTTTAAAAATATTAATAATAATATCTTTTAAAAAAAATTGGGGGACATAATATTTTTAATAGAATTATTCTGTTTGGATTTTTAAGGAATTATAAATACAAATGATGAGAATATTAGATTTATCCTTAGAGTTATCATGTAAATGGATGAATTACACAATCAAATTGAGTCTCATGGTGTTGAAAATGATACACCATTATAATAGAATCAAAATAGATGATTTTATAATTAAATTTAAAGGGATAAATATTACATGCATGTGTAAAAGTGTCCCCATTTTATAAATGGAGATATGGGTAATTTTGAGTCTATTCTATTATTTTTAAAAATAAAATTCTATGATTCAAGGGTGAATGGATCCAAAAGATAAAATATGAATTTTAGATCGTTATTATTCTAACAAACCACTCTAACTATCTTTTTATAATAAAAAGGTTTCATTTAATGCTTTATTATATTAAATGTGAATGATTAACACTAATATTATTTTACCATAATAATAAAATAATTTCCTATGTAATTATTTTTAATAACCAACATAAAAAATTAACATATAAATTAATTTTATCATGATGATTTTATAATTTTGAAAAATTTTAGAAAAAATTACAAATAGTTTAAAATTATAATTTCTATGTAAACCAATATAATGTAAAAAATAAAGCTTTATACAAATCAATATTTCATAAATTTTATTTTTAAGGAAAAATTAATAATTTTCATATAATTAATTATATAGATTGGTTAGATATGATAATAATAATTTTTTCCCAAATTTGGATGAATTTATTTTTTTAAGAATGTTTTTATATAATGAAAACACCAAAAACTATTTTCAAGTTGGATTAAAAATGTTAAAAAAATCTAAGAACTAAAATTGGATTCAAAAGTGAAATGTAATATTTTTAAATTCAGATATTAATGAAAACTTAATTAATTATTTAATTAATTGGTTTAATAAAATTCTAGGTATTTTTTATATTATGATAAATTTATAAAATAATAATTTTGTTAAATAATTTACTTATTACTATTGTCCTAAAATAATTTTTTTTAAAAAAATACAATAAAGAAACAATAAGAAAATATTAAAATGATTATTCCCAACAAAAGTCATATTTATAAAATTAAATTTATAATATTTTAAAATTAATATTTTAAATGAAAAATAAAATTTATAAATGAAAACTAATTTTTATGAACAACTAACTTATAAGACCTTTTGTGTTCTCAATAATATTTTGAATTAAATTAAAATATAAAAAACATATTTATTTTTAATAGGTTAAATTATAATATTTTTTTGAGAATACTAATATTATTTTTTTGGAATCTTTTTTTTTTGTGTTTCGTGATGGAAATGATATCAAAAATATATTACCTTAGAGGAAAATATTTTATAAAATAGAAGGGGTTACAACCATCAATGAAAAATTTGTATTTATTTTTTATTTAGCTAAAATATATCATTACCTAGTATGATAATGGATTTAATTTTTGTTTCTAATAATATTCATATCTGTTTTTGGGTAAAGAAGTTGTAGTTCCAAAGGATAATTCTAAGGGAAAGGATGTAATTTTTATATCATATCCTCATAACATCTATTTTTATATATCCATAGTATTTAATTATTTGATGTTAGTTTTTAAAATAGGAATTTTAGAGAGTTCTATTATTTTTTATTAACAAAAAATGATTTTAGTGCTATATTAGAGTTTTATATTAGAAAAGTGGTTGGGCTATTTAGTAATACAAAATATCTATTGATAATTCATTATAAGAAAATAAGAGTAAATGAAATTTACAATATCTAAAGACAAAGACTACTGGGAAATGTTTCAATAAATAGGTATGTTGTTACTCTCTAAAATATAAATGGATCCTTCGATCCGAATCACACTAAAACAAATTTTTCTCCAAAAGAACATCATGAGGAAAATTTATTGTATCTTTAATTTCATATGTTTTTTTCATAAAATTTTTATATATAAATATATTTGTTTTATAATGAAACATATTGTGAAATATTCTATTGTATGAATGAATTATATTCTATTTATATTGTTTTTGTTTTCTGATTATTCATTCATTTCAATATATTATCTTTATTCAATTCTTTAATTTATATTACCTATTTCTATGGAACTATATTCAATTAATTTTTTCTCAATCCATTGATTTAAATATTTATTTATTTAAATGTGGGAGATTATTTTATTGAAAAACATATTTTAATATATAAACATATTTTAAATTCTTGTCGGTGTTTCGATCAACAAAAAGAATGAAATTGTTTGACTACGTATTTTTTAAAAAAATATCAAAATAATTCAAATTTTTTATTTCTCAAAATATATAGTCTCTTATTGAGAAATATGCATTTCATCATTTCTAGTTAATACTTTATATTTCAATAATTTTTATTACATTGGAAATATCTTTTGTTGAAATATATTATTTTCATTTTTGACAAAATTTATTTATGTAATTATTCATGTACATCAATGATGTTTGATGAATTTATACTGATTATTTTATCATTCATGGTATGGAAATTATCTTATGATTGTGGAAATTTAATTATTCCTGTGGAGTACTTCTTACCGATGAAAAAATATTCTTGAAAATTAATTAATTATTTTATAAAAGATTTTCCGAAATTATTACCTCCATATATATTTTATATTATTTAAGTGTACATTATATTATGGATGAAGAAAATTATGTTTCGAGGAGTCATCATTGGTTTATTATCATACATGATCAGAATTCAAATGTTGTGAATTTTAGTAAGAAAATTACCCTTATTAGAAGTTGATTCACTGTATGATTACCTAAATAAAAATATGTATGACTGGGATTTTTCATGGTATTAGAATTGTATATATGGAATCGTTTTTAAAGAATATAATTTTTATATGTAGATTGAAATATCATGAGAAATGTTTAAATATCACATCTATTAAATCATATTCAGGAAGATAATTTTTGTTCCTAAGATAATTTTTTTTAAATAAGTATCTATATTTTATTAGATGCTATAGGAAATAATTTTTTGGTGCAGAAAATTACATATAAAGAGGAATATTATTATAAATAGGGTATTGCCTTTTTGTGGATCTTGTTATAATTATAGTATTTTGATCAAAATATGTTATTTATTTTTTTCATCATATGTACATATTGGCGGATTTTGAATGGGTGAATTAAATAATTCCAATAATTCCACGAAATAACAATGATCCATAGAAGACTTTAGCTATGAATAATGAATAATTATGGAATTTAATAATGTAATAATAATGCTATATGAATGAATATAAAATTTCATTTTAAATATTATATTCTCTCTTTAAAATTAATCTATATACACAATATTTCAAATTCATAATGTGTTATGGGGTAATTTTAATGATGCAATATATACTTATGAATAAGATAAATGTATACAATGTTTCATAATAAACATAAATATATTATCCTAATATTTAAAATGAAATTACTTTTAGCATTGTAACATAAAAAATTATTATAATGTTGGTAGTGATATTTTTATATCTTATCACTGAATTGTAAATCATTCCTTTTATATGTTCCTCTTCAAATATTTATTACCTAATACAAATATTTATTTAATAGATATCTTTTCTACCACCATACATTGTTTTTAATAATTAGATGATATATTTACTAAGGGTTTTAAATTTTAATGAAGGATAATTTAATGTTATTTGTCTTTTTAAATCTCATAGATATTTTAAACAATATAAAAATATTTTAATTAGCTAGTAATCACATAGGAAAATGGTTACTATAGTGAAACTCTCCAATATATTAACATAGTTTTGGTGATGTATACATGAGATTCATAGTTCCATGAACCACTATAAATCATATGTTTTCCATATATTTAAATTCTGTTTTAATAAAAATGGGTATATATGATAAATATTAAAGGATATGTTTTATAATGTATTTAATATAGTTGTTCTAAATTGGTATAAAATTGGAACATAATTTCACCCCACCCTCTTTCGTAATAATGAATCTCTAGTAGGACAAGAATATTAACCAAAATTATAAACTTTCCATTCATTTTGTTATTGGATTTCAACATCAAGCCATCACATGAATATGAATTATGGGTCCTTATTTATTAATAAATAAAAATAAATATTAATATGTATTAATTTCTTACCCATGATTAGGAAATTTGTTTTGGGAGGATCTCCCTAGAATAGTACCACCACCAATAGAATTAATGAGAATCACATCCCCCAGAAGGATATTTTGAACTACTATAATATGAGGAAATGAAATTTTTAGTTACCACCCAACTCTGAAAAGACACAATATCTTATAAATCTTATAATGAATGTTCATTAAATTGAATAATATGTTTTATCAATGTCAATTTGTTTGTTATATGATAGAAAAAACATGTCTGTTGAAGTCCACAGTCCTATTGTTATCCCAACCATCCTCTACTTATATATTTATATATTTTAGGAAACCTTGTTGTCTATCAAATAAATGATGATCTATAGGAAGGGAGGTACATTTTTAATGGATTCCCAGAGTTTATAAAATAATTAAAATTCTTATATAATAAAACTGTCAATATCCTCTATGTTAGCTAGCCATTGGGATTTATTCTATGATTATGGTTAGGGTAACTCAAGGAAGAATTCATACATTAAGAAACTAATGAAACAATTAATTACCTTTTTTGATTATCTATTGAAAATAAATATTATAATATAAAAGGATGAAATCATTCCTCATCTATCTTTTGAGTTCAAGAATTTTCTATACTATATTATATATACATCTTGAATTTTTTTTCATGATGATATCATTTTCCTAAAATGTTCGTAGGATATTTTGATAATAGTGTTCGTCATTCATATCCATTATGGTTTTATCACTAAATAAATGTGGAGGAAATTAATTTAATATTTAGATAATTTAAACAACACAATTTCATTCAATATCAAAAACACTTTGGATCTTTCCTCAGGAGGCATATTGATTTTCCATTGAATTTCCACTTCCATAAAAAATATCGGTATAAATTTGTTTTCATTCCGCATTGCATAATCTCCATATTATATATATATATATATATCTTATCTCTCTCAATTATTATATTATTTTATCATCTTATTGATTCGATTAATTTATGGTATGTGAGATAAATTTGTAATCACATTATTCCTTAAACAGGCCACTTGACTAGTTGATCTCTCTTTCATGATCTTATATTTTGATTGTGTAATTTTACTATATATTATACATTTATTGAATTAATATTCCAATTTTTGGTTTTTATTATAAAAGTATACAAATATATTGCCTATAAGGGAGTAATCAATTATAAATAAAAAAATTGAAATCAATACCTTATATCTTCCAAAAATAGTTGATATAACATTTAACTGATTTCATCATGAATTTAATTAGAATGATTAACGAAAAATAACTATATTTGGATTCAATTCTTGTGGAATATAATCATCTTTAAAAAACATCAACATCATATATTTTTTCAAGGGACTAGTTAAACAATAAATAGATTTTAGAGGTGATCAAATATATATTACTTTAAATGTAACGATCAGAAGATATTTCTTGTTTTATGAAATAAATTTGTGATATGGATGTTAAAAACATAGTAATAGATCTATTCAAAAATTAACTCTTCCATTAGTTCAAGACAAATTTTTGGTGGTATTAAATAGACCTCTTATATTCCAAATGGAGGATATGTTATTGTTTGGTGGGTGCATTTTTGAAATATATTCTCATCTAGGAACCTCACATTTAGTATTACAAATAAAAATAGGTGGGATATGGGACATTTGAAAAAATTTATCATTAGATGTTCATATAAGACATATGTAAGCCATCTTGGAGTTGATAATCTAAAAAATTCAAGATGTGGTTACTAACAATTCTATAATTCATTCAGTTATATCTTATTTCGAGAAGATAGAAATGGTTTCATTGAATATAGAAATTAATATGTTGATTTAAAATCCCCTTATTTTTAGAATGGATATGACTAAATATATTATAACATTACTAATATGATGTTTCTAATAATAAATGGTTTCTTATTATATATATGAATATTTATTTTTACATTTTAGGACAAGTATTTTTATTCAATTTATATGTATCTAGACTACCACTATTGTTTAATAAAAACTAAATAAATGTTCTTATTATAATATTTAAATTAAATATATCTTATATCTTGATTTCGATATATCTTTAAATAATTTACGATATTCTTGATTAATGTTAATTTATTTAAGGATAATTCTATGAGACAATTCAATGAAAATAGCCACCTATTTTGGAAAGTATTGATGGTATAAGAGGCTCCCAAAATTAGTGATATTTAAAATTTTCTACCTTATTAACATTCCATGAAATATTGTTAAGTACATATATACAATCATATAGTAGGAAGAAAACATTTATTATTTTTTTGAATATATTTGTAGGGGATGGTTTTGTGGAATTTTTAGTACTCGTTTTTATATATTCTAATATCATTTATCAAAAGAAATTTTATCTTTTCAATGTTTATAAAGATTTAGAAAATTATTAATATAAAAATAATACATTTATGAGATATAAGATTAATTTGTTTTAAAAAAATATAGTTTCTTTTAATTATTTGTGAAAAAAATTAATTATAAATTATTTTACGTAAATTATTTTAAATTTATAAAATTATCATTTCATGAAGGATTATTTTCTCTTTAAAACATTTTTGATTTACCATTGTATAAAATAAATTCTTTTTTTATTCTAAATCAAATTTATATATTTATTTTAATACATTAATTTATTATATGTCAAGCATGTGGAACCACAAAAATAACTATGTCAATTTAAAAAATTAACATGTGCATACATATTGAAATATCACATAATATTAATGAGTTTTTATACCTATGAAAATTTCTTCTACACCTATATGTAATCTTTCATTAATATGGTACAAACAATCAAAAATTTTATAACTCAACCATATAAAAAAGATGAATTCTAATTTTTTACGCATTAATGTCATATTTTATATGATTTTGTTTGAGAAAGATGTAATTTCAATGAATGTTACATGATTTAATATTAGAATATATACTTTTACAAATATATGATGAGTATGGTTTGGTATATAAATTAATTTTAATTGTAATTACATGTTTCAAATGTATAGGAAAAATGTGGAAAAAATAAAAAAAACATGTTTAGTGAAATATTATTGCAACTTTTTTAATTATTTTAATTTATTATAATAGGTTATAAAATTAATAAAATGTTTAATAAAATATTATGATAGAAATTAAATTATGTGGGAATATATATTGTTTCAAAATTAAAAATCAATAATTCTAGTTTAATTGTAAATCATCATCAATTATCTATTAAATTTTATACAATTATACCAACCATCAGAAACCCTCAAAATTATGCTTTAATAATTACTCGTCAATTGAGTGATTTTTTAACATGTATGTATTTTAATATATTTCATTATTATGGATATAATTCATAATACTTATATAGAAAAAACTATAATTAAATCTTATTTTTTATGGGTATAATTATATTAATTTAAGTAAATCCTACGTGAGCATGATTATTAATTAAAATAAAATATGTGTTACTATAAATGAAGAAATGATATAGAATAACATTCATTTTTTATATATGATTATGTTCCCAATGATATTAGCATATATTCGTCACAAATTATTTTTAAATGTTTTTATCCATTAGAATGATTGGTTATGAGTATACTCTATCAAAATAGACTTTATTTAACATCATAAATGATATTTTCCCATGATGGAAAGTAATTTTTTATTTTTTGGGAAAGTTTAATTCTATATATATTTATATAAACATAGATATTTATATATATATACCCAATTTATTTTTATTATATTAATGATTTTATTACAACCAATTTGATCGATTTTTATGATATTAATTTAGAGTGATCAATGTGATCTTTTTTGTCATTTTTTTTGAAGAGTTTTAAGAAAATTGAAGAAACAACATTTTATTCTCATTTCATAAATTTGATGGTTATTTTATAATCGAGTCTTTGTTAAAAATTATAACCATACAAATTAGTGACTTATATAGACTATGGAAAAAATAGAGATACATGATAATATCAAGTCATATTCATTTTATTGATATTACATGAGACACCGTTTTAGATTTAGTACCATTTATGCAATTTATGTTATTTCTATATGAATATCATGTGATTATAAATTGTATGAGTATTTAGTACATGACAATGATTTAAAAGAGTTATGTATAAATACATCAACCCATAGAAAAAAATATCTTTAATTGGTATATATATGATGTAAAGATGACATTAAAATTTTTTATATAATAAACATTAAATATTTTGAATATATACGGATCCAATTGAAATATATATTGAAACCCTACTAAAGTTAAATAAAACTAACAAAAACTATGTTTTAGTGGGTAAAAATAAATATTATTATTATTTTTTGGGGGTTCGTGTGTAAATTATCAATAAACCAATGAGAGATTATTGGATTTGAGGATGAAAAAAAACAATTTTAATAAATATACATGCATTTGATAAATATTAAAATAAAATTTTATTTACTTTTAAGTGGCTGTGAAAATTTGGAAATTTTTGCAAATTTTTTTTTAAAAAATTATTATAATTATGAAAATTATTTTATTATTATATAGACATAATTTATTACACACAAGCTACCTCATTCCACAAGAATACATTTATCTTATACAGATGTACAATGTACTATATATCTCATTAAAGAATGTAAATATGATATGAGATATTTTAATGAATAATTTTCCAAACATTAAGATTTATAACACCTTATGGGATATTGATTAACCATTGGACATAATACTATATCATTGTTCTCATGAACATTAGATGTGTTATTTATTTTATATCATAAAAAATTATCACAGATGGGATTAATTAAATCATCAAATATTTTATTAAATTCATATAAAAAGTATCGCATCTATAGATAAATTTATAAAGTATAATAAAGACATTTATATAATTACAAAAATACCAATAGCAGTCATATTAAGATGAAATATTCTAAAACCCATTTTTCAAAAAACAATGGTGTAATAATTTTTTTGATTATTATATAATAAGTTGATTTGTTGTTTGAGAAGTATGGGTCATGAAATCTACATTAAGTTGTGTTCATGATGTATGAGAATTTATTCTTAATATTATGTTGGGAGGAAATAATTTCATGAGCATATAATAATTTATCATTATTTTTTTATAAAATTATTACCATGTCAAAAACATATTTATTTATTTATTTAATTTTCTTCAAATGCATATCAAAAATATCAATCATTGGATGGATATGTATGACTGTTATACTAGTATGATGGATGTTAAATTATTTTATAATAGAATTATATGGGTCCAAAAACATCCACATTCAAACACATATTGACAAAAATATATAATATATATTTTATTTTTAGCATGATAAATACTCATGGAAAATAAGTAGACACACAAGAAAAAATATTAGATGTAAAAAAATGTTTAAAATTTTAATTTACGATATAATAATATTCATAGTTGTACATATAATATATCTTAATAGTATTTAATATTAATATTAAGTGATTATATATATTTTTAATCATAAAATTTATATATATGATTATGCATTAGGTGTAGAGAAGAATATATATAAATTAGAAAACAAAACATTCAAATTGATGTAGATAAATTTTATAAAAGATAATATTAAATATTTCATTCATGAGCATAGAATATATTCTTATATGAACTGATTTTTATTTGATTATTTTAAGATATAAAATAATATATGTTTTTGAATATTTTATGATAATTCATTAAAAATATTTTTAATGTAAAATGATGATAAGAACAATTACATATGTATTAATGGTTCTTGAAAATTCTATTAAAAATTTTTAACTATGATTATCCCATTTATTTTTTATCAAGTAATAAAAATTTTATTAGATTATATTCACATGGGGAAGAGAAATATCGTTTTTGAAAACATCTCATAAATATATGAAAATTTTATAAAAAATTATAGTTGAGAAAACTCTTTAAATATTTTGAGATTTTTTAATGGAAGATAAAAAATTTAAATTCTAAGAAAACATTATTGAAACCCTGATTTCATAAACAATTATAATGTAAAAATATTACAAAATTAATTGAATATAAATAATTATCAGGGCCTAATAGGAAGTGGTGAAGGAAGACATTGTCCCGTCTATCCCATATTTCTTTCATAGGGGTAGCCTTCCAAGGATTGCTTCTTCCACCTATCATTCCATTATTCCAAAAATAAAAAACACATCCTCTATTTTTCAATTTCTTCTAATGAGCCTTTGCAAAATTCCTTACAAAATTTTGCTAAATGTGATCAACTCTCATCCATATGTGAATCACCCTCGGTGGATTTCAATTGAGCACCATGACATTGTGAAAGGCCGCACAATCCAAGGATGAATCTCGCTCGCCCATGAGATGGTCAACAAAATGCAAATCATGTGTCATAGATCCACTATTGCCATTTTTTTGGACAAGAACAAGGATTGTGACCAGGTGAAGTGGAGCATCATCAACATGACTCTGGGTTTTATGGGCCTTGACTCTTGGAAATCATATCTCTTGTTCTGTTATTTATATTCATCGTGGCTAGAGGTTACCACCACGGGGTAGTCTTTATGGTTCTTTAAATCCACCAGCGGGCTCAGGTAGGGAGACCTGATCTCTCCAATCTACTTTTTTCTCTCCCATAACATTTTTAGTAGCCACCTCAATAGAATGACAAAAATAGTGAGATGACTCTTTTTAAAAGAATAATTTTATCATATTCCATTTCCCACCTGATGTTTGTGGACAATATTTTAGTATTCATTAATAAAGGGATGAAATCCATCAAGATCCTCACAAATCTTTTGGGGGAGTATTCCCCACTATAGTAGCCAGATGGTTAGTAAGAAAAAAAGTACCTTCTATATCTCTAACAAATCCACCTCAATCCGGTCATCGGTTGTCCAACATGCCCATGACATGGACATAGGAGTCTTCCCCATGAAATATCTCAGAGCCCATGTGTCCCAGGGTAGACATCGCATTAATGATTTTGATTTTAGTTCCGTCAGGATTACTAATCACATTCTGAAATGGAAGCACGAGTATAAATATTTTGGATGATGCATTGCTCTCATAAATAGTGTGCATCATACAACCCCAAATCATATTCTTTCATTTGTCAAAGTCCCATAGTGTACGCTTCATAACATTGTAAAAATCTGTACATGATTCCTTTGGGACCTAGATTCAAAATGAAAGCACCACTGGGAATCCTGGTGGAAGGTGTCTCGTCAGGTCAGGGAAGGTGGAATCAACGTCCTCTATCTCGAAGGCACCACCCTATGAATGCATGAAAATATAGCTTGGGATATTCTAGTATAGTTCACGATGTGTGGGAAAACAATGAACTCCTTCCATTTTTGTAATCCATCATCAGAGATCGGCCAAGGATCTCCGCTCTGGACTGTCATTCATCCCCTTATTGTTAGTATCCAATTTCACTACCAATGGATCAAGGGTTATGGAGAGATCTCATTCTGGCACAACAACTGGGCAGGGGTGTCCATTCAGTTTTCAAGATACCCAACTCCCAATATCTATTTTAGAGAAGAAAAATTCTACCCGGGCCTCATCAATGCAGTGTTGGATGCTGATCAACATGACACTTTCAAATTCATTGACCTCTACCCTAAACCAGATCGTTTTTTATTTTTTCTGTCCTCATCCATGTCCTTCTCCTTTAGGAACTTCTGTATCATTCTTATCTCTCAATATAACATGAGATTGAGGAACTAAATCCTCTAGACCAATTCCCTCCCCTCAAAATATAACATTCATTCATGGAGAATATTAAAAGAGCTATTCTTAAGGATGTCAACATCAAACATTTTGATATTACTCTATCTTCCAATTTCCCATGTGGCAGGAATAGCAAGGCAGAGACTGTGAATCGCATATTATTCTGAGGAAATAGGGCATCTAGTGCATGGGGGACCTTGGTGAATTCACGACCTTCTATATTCCAAGAATAGTTGAATTTTTGTTCCTAGAGAGGTGGTTTCATGGTTCTGGAGACAAGGTCTTAGAGAAGGGGTCTCGAACAATTATCTTACATGAGGGGTTATAGAGCATGTGGAAATCATGTAACATGGCGATACTCTATAGGGTCGCTTCCTCTTATAGCATCATCCTCACCAGAACCAAAAACTATCTTTTGGATTTCGCCTATTTCATGAAAAAAAGTTGGGATTCCCCATCCCTCTACTTTATCCAAATAAGCTAAGATTCCACCCATACATGTTCTAACTCTGGCAGATTTCATTGGTTCTAATGGCTCCCCCCTCCAGAGGTCTCAAAATAAACTCTAAATTTTCATGTTGCATGGGGTTACTCTGTGGGGGAGCACTGTAACATGATAACAATGGGTCGGTAATCCTTGCTTTATCCTCCCACCTTGGCAGTGGAACTTCCCTTCATGTAGAGGCCAAGGCCTATTCTTGAAAATTATTTTGTGTCATCAGAAGTATATTGAGTTATTGGAGGTTGAAACAGACTCTAGAATCCTATAAAGTTCCATGTGTGGTCTTATCCCCACCCATGGTCTATTTCATACATCAATAGAAAGTAAAAAAGGTATTCTCATTTGCAATATCAATGTGTCGAATGTTCAGACGAAGGGAACCAAGTTGCGGATCATCTTACTTCCTCCGATGTTTTTGTTCTTGACCCCCTTTCCCTCTACAATATGATGTCATTGAAACCCAAGGGGTCTAATTTTATTCAAGGGTATTCCAATAGTTTTTACTACTTTAGACCCCCACAATCCATGTATTTTTGTGTCCAGTGTGCCTCTTTCTTTGAATAATAAATTACTCGATGATGATAAATCCTGAGTGATGGGATAAGGATTCAGAATAAAATAATATTATCAGGATAATTATAATGCTTCATTATAAATTATTCCAATTTAGAACATCTTTAAGAACTATTAATTTATCATTTTTATTGATTAATATTCAAGTCATAATTTTAAATTTATAAGGATATATATATTTTTTAACAATTAATTAGATTTTGTTAATAATATTATAAAAATCGTAAAAATTATATTCAATAATCTAGGAGAAAAATTAAATGGGAAAAATATTTGATTTTTTTAGGAAACATTTTTGAACGATTGTTCTCTACTATTGAACAAATTATATATAAATAAAACCAAATTTAATAAGTATTACTTTAAATTAACATAAACTAACTTATCATGTACAATAAAAAATATTTTATATTTTTCCCACATTTCATTTTTTAGAACATAATAAATATTGAAATAATCATTATTGTGATATAATACAGTGAAAGTTTATTTTTGAATAAAATTTATATTTATTAAGATAGAATAAAATGATGAATGTTTATGGAAAATTAAATGAATATTTTGTGGTTAAAATGGTGTTTTAATTAGGTAGTAATTTTTTAAATATTTTTGATAAATAGATGATGAATTAATAGAGTATCATTAAGTTATTTATTAATATTTAATTTTGTGATTTGGGGATATGGTTTTTAAAATATGATTTGTGATATCATTCTAAAATATGTGAGAAAATTATTGATATTATTTCATAATATAATTTATTTATAGGTTTCAAACTGGTTATATATAATTATTGAATATTAAACTAAATTATTTGATAAAAACAATCTAAATATTCTCTTGTTTAACATATTTTTTTTTTATTTTTTTTTTTTAATTACTATATCAATATATTGGGAGAATAAAATTTAAGGTTTTATAATGAACTATATGATGTAATTAATGTACAATATTGATATATATACAAATATTTAGTGGTATACATCATAAATACTAATTCATATATACTAGGAGATATGAAGAATATATGGTTTCATATAAAGATGTTGAGAAAATTGAGTTACTAGATCATGAGAATGTGTAGATCTAGAATATATGAAAGATCATCTAATTAAACAATAAATTAATAAATAAAATCCTATGTATTTTAATATTTAGTTATAATATTAAAAAACAAAAAATCAAAATTTATTAACATCCAGTTTCTTGGTTTCTCAAAGATATAATTTTTATATGTTTTCATGTATGGATTTATGATATGATATTATAATTCATATTTCACACTAATATTTATTAGAATCATTACCTCTAACTATATAAACACTATCATCAAAAATTAGATGATCATATAGGGTATCACAAAGGAATTATTGACTGATTTTTCAATATTTTATATTAATGACAACATGAGGCATTATTATAAATTTTAGTGGGAATAAAAATTATTTTTCATTGTCGATTCCTAAAATTATGCTATTTTCATAGGAAATTATTTGTAATAATTCTTCCATGTAAATAACTCATAAACAATAATATATATTCCTTAATTCTATTTACAAATATTCTTAATAAAATAATTAATGTTTTGTTCTTGGTTTCATTATTTAATAATGTTGATGATGAGTAAAAAAATAAAAATAATAAATTCAAAAATTTATGTGATAGATGTTACAATATCTGACAATGAATAAATAATTTAAATGATATTGATTTTTTTTAAAATATAGACTATTTATTTAAAAATCCATCTCAATGTTCATAATACCATGATTAAAGATATCAATTAAAATTTATAATCATAAAAATAGGCATCATTTGATATTTTATATAATGAAATTTTGTAATGAATGACTACATAGACACCTTTTTATATAATAAGTATATATTATATTGTATATCATTAATGAACAACACATTGGCTTTGTTTTTCAAAAAATTCTTGTTAACAAAGTGGTTATTAAATTTTTTTTATAATAATCTTAAACTAGTTCATGATTATAGATATTTAGGATTTTTTTCAGAAATATATTTGTATATGGAATATTATTATTTATAATTAAAGTATAAATAATTTAAATAAATTAAAAAACCATAAATAAAAAATCAACATTATAATTTCATTCAAAATATTAACAATCAAATCATTTAAAAAAATCACCTTCCCAAAACTCATTCTCCACTTATACTCAAATATATGTTAATTTAAATGATGATGTATCTTCTTTAAAAAGAAAATATTTTGAAAAAATTAAATATTCTGAATATAGAATTTATTCATCCATGAAGGTCCTTTCTATATCACATAAATTGGAAAAAAATTGAGGAAATTTTTTTATCCATAAAAATATATCCCAATTGAATGATTTTTATACATTTAATATATTGTTAAACATTGATTATTTTTAGTTAGAAAATGACTTGGGGTGAATTAAACATGATAAATTATATCTCTCAAATTTATAATAAATAACTAATCAAGTGACATTCTAATAATATTTCATTTAATTATATATATAAATTAGAAATTATCCTATAAATATAAGGGATACCATTTCCATTAAATTATAATATCTTACCATCCCAATATTTGTGAAAATAGTATTTATAAGTAGAAAAATATATATTATTGAATTGTAAATTTGATGGTGTGAATTTCACCTATGGAATCAACAACATGATAGGTGATGAATTATTTTATAGGAGATTTAATATCATGATTTATGAATATAGTTAATGATGTATCATATCAACCACTAATACATGAATCATCATTTGAATGAAGTGGGATCCATGTAATTTAAATCCCTAAAATCACATATATTATTTTCCTCCAACCGAGAAAACATCGTAATCCATTTCATAGATTATAATTACTCCTTATAAAATTAAATGGTCACCCTAGAAAAAAAATCAAGAATAGAAATTATGATACCACAAATAGATCATTTCCTAAAACCATCTATCATAACAATACATTTACCAGTCATTTAATTACATAAATTTCATAAAAAAATTGATTAAATGATCCTAAAAACTAACAATGTGTTTTTTCATTCTATATAATTGAATGAAAATTTTCATAGTCAATATTTATATAAATATGTATCTCAATTTTACACTGATAATGTGTTTACTACAGTGACTAAGAATCTCACTTATTAATATAATATTCCATAATCTGGGAATGATTGGTTCATTATTGATGATTAAATCCAATAATGTAATTTAATTTATTATATAATACTAATAATTTAGTCCATGAAAAGTTGGTAAATCACTTACCCTAAAAAATCCCATAAATTATAAATTAAATCTTTGAAAAATGTAATAAAAACCATTAGTCACTATTTTAAAGTAATATAGAAATCTTTATCAATATTTATACAATTATTCTAAAATTATTTAACATAGAAAATTTGTTTCATACACAAAATTAATAAAATAATTTACAAACATAATTTTTTCTTGTACTCTCATAATGTATTTTTAGCTTGTTCCAATGTTTTGTAGAATTGTATAAAATCATGTAGTTCAAAAGAAAAAAAAAAGAAAATCAAATTTATTATTTTTTTTTATTCATCATAGGATATGTGGGACACTAGAAGATTATAGAGTATGTGATTAAATAATAAAATTATTTTCAATGACCTTCCACTCTATTGATGTAGTATATTCATATTTTATGATCATAACAGAAACTGGGCTATGTTATCAAATTATTGAACTCATTATAGAGTAAAATAGTGATATTATTTGATGTTTATTAGATTATTACTTCATTAGTGAATATTTCCTTTAATAAGTGGTAACATATTTATTCAAAGGACACATGTACATGTTATTAGAAGAAAATAATATCTAAATTATTTTTTATCAATATTTTCTCTCAATTCTAGATGGGGGATAATAATATCATTAGATTAAAAAAATTCTTTAATATCAATTTATACATTTTATATCATGTAAATAATTATTTGTGGCACAATAATTTAGATATTTATTGAGTGTTTATCATTAACAACGAACTCTAACATTAACTAAAAAGTTTTATTTTATTTATTTTTTGTATGTCATCTTTAAGTCATGTCACATGAATCGTATTTGTGTAATAATTTTATGTATATTCTATATGTAAACATGTTTTCATTAATTTATTCCATTAATATCACTCAAGTGGATTTTATATCATTAATGATGAAATTATTCTTATGTAACTACATGGTTATATCACATTAGTGGAATAATTATCTCAGATACTTAAAAAAATATCAAACATATTTATTTATCTCAGAAACAAAAAATTTAATCTCATTTGAGTTATATATTATATTGCATGACTATTAATGGTAAATTATTTATATTTGATGATATCTCATTCACTTGAAAATGTTTAGTATTGTTTATATATCATAAATGTCTAAATTTCTACTTAATCAATGTTCATTTTAAGATAATAATTATACATATTCTAAGTCACTAAATAAATTATTTTGAATGTAATGATTTGTTTATATTGTAATTCCAACATAATACTAAATTATTGTTTATGTTGTGTTTTTCAATTTTTTACACATTTTATTTTAGATAATAATTAATTAATCAAATGGATGAGTCATTATAGTTTAAAATTATTTATATAAAACAAAAACATATTAAACTTTATTGATTTATTAAGAATTTATAATATATAGATTCCATTTAAATGTAAATGTAATTAATTTCTTACCATGTGAAATGTATAAAAAATGAAATTTGAATTAATTTAATATAGTAATATATATCAATATAAATTGAAAATAATTACATGAAATTTATATAGAGAGTAAATATTAATAAATAACCTCAAATTTTGATAGAATTGTTTATTTGTTTGTTGAAAGTTCTTATTGACAAAAGGATTTTGATGAGGAAATGGTTCTAGGATGATTGAATATTTTTAGACTAGTTCAAGTGATTAGAACAGACCACTTAAATAATATAGTTAATAATTACTTTTTCCCATGATAAAACATTAAATAAAATTTATTATGTATTTCATTTACGATAGAACATAAGAATTTTTAATACACATTTTTTCACAAACATTGTAGATTTGAGGAAGGAAATGGGATTTTAAAAGTATAATTTCCCACCTCTGAAGAGTATGTTAAAACATAATAAAAGTAATTGGGTACATAATAACACTCACAATGAAAATCATAATAGTACTCTAATATATTTTAAGGGTGATTTGTGAAATAATATTGGAAAATTGTTGGATATAAAGTGTATTACATGACATTAGATGAATAATAAAATACTACATAAGAACATTAAAAATCTTTTTAAGAAACAATAAGGACCTGATAAGAAATAGTTCACAACTTTTATGAATAAATTGTTACATTTTAGTATAAATTTAAGATATTACAATATTTCATTCAAATCTAGAATAAGATTACTAAAAATGGTAATGAATCGTTGTAGGTGTAATTTTGTTACATCATATGGGTCATATTTTTTTACAAAAAGTCTACGAAAATTTGTTTTTATATTAAAATATATGATGATTAAATGTATTGAAATTTATAAATATCAAAGATTTTTGGTCAAATATTTTATATTTTATTTGAGTATTTAATGTTAATTAATTTTTTGGATCCTTGATCAATATATATTTGTATTTCCTATTTAAATATTTCATATTATTTTTCATAGTAAATGTTGGTAATCTTTCAAAAATGTTGTCTAAAAAATCATGATAATCATCCATAATTTTTATAGAAATATTATTTATTGAAGATAAAGATTATGAGAGGGGAATTTTAATAATGATAATATGTTAGTGAAGTTTTGAATATATATATTAAAAGTATCCTTCATTTGGGATCTTTTATATCAAATATATGTGAAAAATAAAGTGATCAGCGATGGATTATCTTATTTCATTCATCATAGTTAAACAAAAAATGGATTTTTCAGATCATCTGATGAATTTAAAAAAAAGTGTACGAATAATAACTTATATGTGAATGATCTCACTGACATGCTGATAACACTCGGAAATAGAAAAAGAACTAATAACGTGACTTCAACTAATATATTTTATATATAAGAATAAAATTCATATTTTTAGAAGATTATCATATATTTTCAACAGAATTTTCATGAATAGAACTACATTTCATGTTAATTATCATGATCATTGAAACATTCATACTGATTACAATATTATTTTAAAAAAAATTACCCAATTGTTAATAGAATGGTGAAAACACCAAGGATGTATAATAACCTTTATTATAAATTACACGAAATACCTATAGATATCATGGAAGAATAATGACCATATATTATAATATATAACGTAATATATTTATAATATAGGTCTCCAATCCTTACCCAATCCTAAAGAGGAATACAATGATCATTTTAAGACCAAATGTGTTGTGAATTATCCTGAAAGCCATTTCCCATCATGTGAGATTTAATTATTAATTATGAGTGTATATATGCATTACAATTATACTTAAGGTTAAATTAAAATGAATTTTTATTATAATTACCATCAATTCATCCCCAAAACACTAAATTGTAATTAAATTGAAATCTGTAAGTCAATTTCTATTCAAACAAAATGTGTTCACATTGTTATCCTATAATAAAATTAATATAGAATTAATATTAATAACATTTTAGGGGAGTTTCTAAATTTTATTCGAATAGAATTATTGTTTTCATGCATAAAATGTTTCAATACCTTATATTATAAATTGTATAAGTTAAATATGTTTTGATTTTAGGTTTTCCACCTACTTTTTTAGATGTTATGGCGATCATTATAATCAAAATAAATGTAGATGTTGATGAGAAAGCCAAATATTCATGTCTATTTTTTATATAAGACAATTGTTACACTAAATATATGGGCATAAACATTTAAAAAGAGATAACAAAAAACTATTAAATATATATATAATTACATTCATGATAAAAATACATGTTTATCAATTTTTAGAGTTAAATTTAGAAAATAAAAAAGAATAAAAATGAAACATCTGATAAATATTTATTTATGGTGAATAAGATATTAATCTACCTAAGTGGATTTTGTGATTAGGTTAAATATTATAAAATTGTTAAATAATTAATGAGTGAAATTATTGAAATAATCCACCAACAAAATCTCATCTATATATGAATGTAAGACCATTCATATCATGAGATACTCAAAACAAATTTAAATTTTTAGATGAGAGAACATATAATTTTAATAAATAATGGTAAATAATATACGTAATTTATATACATAAAAAATGAAAGATCATCAATGATGAATTTATATCTGTAATAATTCAGATGAAAAATAATAAAATGAATATATTCATAAAAGTTTCATAGCCTTTTCCTCTAAAAATCTAAACCGTGCTAAAGGAGAATACATGGGAAAATTACAACACAAATTCTTCTTGTTCGGGGAATATGAAAAGTTATAGTATATTATACATTGAAAAAAGATTGTTTAGTATGAAGATCCTGATGATGAAGATAATCGTTAAATACATTCAAAAGATATTTTTTTAAAAAAATTAATGTATTTTTATTAAGATAAAATGTCAACTGAAAGGATAAACAAGTGTACTATATTCATTAAATATTATATGAAAGTATATTATTCATTTAATTAGTATATAGAATATTATATGCAAGGTCACATGTCTTTGTTTTTAGGAATATTGGAAAAATATTATAGTTTTTTTTCATATGATTTTAATGTGTAAAATGGTCTTTTCCCCATCGTAAATACCTCAAATAATTTTATACCACTCTATTGGTCATGAAATATTGTTTTTACCCTACGATATGAGATCAATAGAAATATGAGCCATTATATTTTTCAAAAAAAAAATTGTTTAATATTTCAAAAATTAATTTAATCATATTTTTTTCATTTTGAAATATCATTTGGGTCGAGATTAAGAATGAGGTTCTCTCTCTATCGTTGATTCAAGAACATGGACTATTTCCTATGTTGGGCATAAACTCAAGTTCCGGAAATGACCAGTGTACCATTGTTCACTTTCTTTTATTTTTCATTCATTTTTCATTCATTTGTTTTTCATCTCAACATTCCTCATAATGATTCTCCTTTACATACCTTTGGGGATTCCCCCACCTATAGTGGAAGTTATAAATATAGGTGGAAGGATGGTGGTACCTACAAGGTGTTTGGGAATCACATGATCATCATTCGATAACCATGGATCAAAAATATAGATGAATCATTTTTGTATTCAACACAATGTTATGTAATTTTTTTATATATAACCCTTGATATTTTATTTTTTGTAATTAAAATTTCCTTTCATTATTTACTATGAACCATTTATTTATTATCTGTTATTTGTAGTGTGAAAACATGGGTTTGTACATTTTGAATGTTTTTAGTTATGGAAAAAAATATTCATGGTGTTTTTTGATAAAACACTATATTTTCTTATTGGTCATTGAATAATATCACCTTAGTTTTATATATCGTGTACATGTTGTTAAAATTGTGTAATGGGGATCACACTATAATCGAGTACTCGACCATGCCACTTGTGTAAAGTAAACATGATATATATCATACACAACTATACCCTGTGTAGGTTAGACGTCATGTAAAAGTACACCGCCAGACTAAATACATAACCAGACTTTGTTAGGTACATGTAAAGGTACCCCATGTATTGAAGATTCCATCTACTGGACCAACAAGTTGTGCACTTGGGATTTTACATGCCATGTATATTTAGAGTACATAGCCAATAGGGGATTTGATAGTACATGTCATTTACTCTAGGTGACACATCATATACATACCCTTTTAAATCCAATTATTATCTTTATGTATCTCCACCCTGGTGATGTAATTTGACACAAGATTAGTCTATTCAGATAATGTTTCTATGTACATCGTGTTGGTGAAACCCGTGGAGTTATCTCATGTTACCAAAAGGGTTTCACTAGGTATTATATGTAAGAAGAGAGTCTTTTCCCTATATAATATAAAATCGTTGTCTCTTGAGAGTGAGACCTATGATCTTAGATGATCCATGGTCCATCCTTATTTTCTAATTCCTTTATTACCTTTCCTTTGAGGATGCCTCCTTGGTGAGATTTTCTTTTCTTCATATGAGGATTTTAGACCGGTGTATTTTGTGGATATCTTGTAGGATACCTTTTCTGTGTTTTTTTTAGTGGATTCCATTTAGGCGCCTCTATCATTCCCATGTACTAAGGATCCCGTGTGGGATGCCATTTTTTACATGTTGACATAGGGAATCACAAGTAGGATATCATTTACCTATACATTCTTCTTAATAATCTATATAGTATACCAATGCAATCATACTCAGTTTTTGTGGGTCCCCTATAATATCCATTTCCCATATGTACCTTTCCTTTTATTTCTAGTTTATTTTTCTCCTTTCTGTGTTCATTGAGGTAGATAGTGGGTGGCCCATTTGTTGACACACCCTGAGTTAGTTCATTATGTTTGGGTTGATATGGGAGTTAGTGCTGCCTTAGAACCCACAACATCATTAATTTTATTTTATTTTTACTTCACATGATCACTAATGATGCATCTATAGTTACCATTTGGGCTTCTTGGTTACTGGTTATTGAGTTTGACATTATGCAACTTATTTCCTTCATGAATTATGAAACATTAATCATGGGATCTATCTTATACATTCAGATTTTCAAATTATCTTTATTAAGATCATACATTTTTGAAATGTTATTAATTTATATTCATATTTATACCTAGAGGTACTACCTAATATCTGGATGGTGTGCCTATATATTTGACTACGTTATTATTGGGGTTTCCAGAGTAAATTACTAGAATCGGGCTATAAATCTTACTACGTTGATATATTGGACTAAATCAAATTGTAATAATACTCATAGATGATTATTACATCCTGAGAGTTAAGGATTATTCAGATCCAATATACTTGATATATGATAAGGACAATAACAAAATCCACGATCAGATTATAATTATTGAATAGTATGCTCTATCAACTGTTAGGGATGACTAGTTTCTCCTGGATAAGTTACATGACATCCATGTTAGACAATACTCTTCACATATTTGGTTAATCATGAATGATTATGAACTCTATAATGATAGGGATGCTTATTATTTACATTATTATTGACAAAACGAGGTTAGAATGTAATCTCACTAATTATCTCTCTTAATAGTTCACCTAAGGGAAAGCTGATTAGGGTTCATCCGAGTCACAGTGTTGTGTAAGCCTAATGACCCTGACATATGGCTTAAAAAATGCAGTGGATTTACATGGAATATGAAAAATGTAACATACCTTAGTGACCATTTATAGGATGTTATGATGTACTTCCCCAGAATCCTTCTATATATTTATATGAGGCTAGTACAGTTGAACCCAGGACTAGGAAAAGAATCTCAGTATGGTGATGTTATTTTCTCAGATACATATTTGGTGCTGACCAAAGATGGTATACGATGATTGGGATTAAAAAAAGATAAAAAAGTAATTATACATGACATGAGTGGAATGTACCCCAAAAGAATCTCTTTTCATAGGATTCCATATCGATAGGTAATACAGACCAAAGGATCAAATGGTGATGGTTTAATGCTATTTCTTTGATAATACACATGAATATAAATATTTTCATATATATATATTGGTATGGTACTATACATGTATACTCATATAAAAATGGACATCCATGGTGGCACATAACTATTTGACTAGGATCATGGGGTCAAGGTTTAACTGTTGTTTTGTGTTGTTGTATTAACATATCTCTTTAGTGGTATATAATCTATGATTACCATATTGAATTATAATGAAATTATGAAATCATATTAATAGGTTCACATTGGGGTGGGATACTGTGATTATATTATCACCCATATATATTCACCTCGCTATACATACAAACCTTATGTATCCTTTTTTAGGTTCAGTGTAGATTCATGCTTGATTGTGATGAGGCCTAATGTTTCATGGTCAATAGGGGATGTTCATGTGGATTATTCAGATTCAGATATTTTATTTTGAATGTTTTTTGATACTACTTATGTGATCTTGATCATTGCTAGTAGTTTACCACTATACGTTTTTTAAGTTATTTTTTATTATTGTACATCTATGGTCAGCCAATTCGGTGACAATCATTTTATAGTTGACATATCTGTTTGAGCTCTTATTAAATTTTCATTCCTTATTGAAACATTTTATATTTGATTTTATTTACATCATAAAATATATTTTCAAATTATACTATATGTGATACATGGTTATTTTTAATGTTTTAAACTGTGATATGAGGGAATAGTCTATTCATGGATAAACCCAAGGCCCACAATACTTCATGGTATCATCTAGCATATGCAGAGGTATTCTTGATGCCTCGTAACGAATTGGATTATATAAATTGATCAATGGAATCTAGGCTATGACCTTACAAAGTGGTAATACATAAGTTCATTTCATTGAATTTACTATTTTGGATGTGGTAGATAAGAGTATTTGGAATGTGTCAGATCCTATGATAGATATTGGAATGATGTGTAGAGAATAGTTTTTATATTTAGAAGTAAAAGTTTCTAGGGGTGTGGTATTGTTTTATTTATATTGGATATTACAGTTTTATGTGATTTTCACCATGAGATAAGAAACATTTGTTTGGAAGTTATCACTTATTATATATTTTTTCCTCTTGTCCCATTATCGATAGGCCATAGATATATTTTTACTCTTGGCTAGAAAAGGCATGTTGTCTCTCATGCATCGTATTTGGCATGTAGGATTCAAATCATATAGTTCAAAATGTTTGTGATTTGAATGCTGACAATGGAATATTCAATTAGGCCTTCTTACTATATATATTTCATTCTGATGGAATGTTATGCTGATCTACATTGAGGCATTTTTTGGGGTGTTTTATAACGTAATCCCTTTTATTGGGAGTTATAGAGAACATTATTGGTCAATAGGGTAGATGAAGACCCTATGTTATACCATATTGGTTTATCATTTCGATTGTGGTTATATAGTCAAATCTGGGAGTATGATGATTATGGGTATTGAGATACTTATCTTTACCTATACCTATTGGAGAATTTACCTATGTAGATGTCAGATTAGTGTCATTTCATTACCTATTTTCTTTAATTGTAAAATTACTTCAAGGGAGCATTCCTTATGAGTATTCTCAATGAGGGTCAGTCCCTTGTAATATTTTTTTAGTTTTTAAACTCGTAGTACATTTTGACCATTATATTATTTATAGAGGTTTGATATTTTTGCCTTAGTGGTTATACCTTGTGTCCCACTTGAGATAATTGACCAATAGGGCTAGGTAGGAGAACAAGAGGACCATATTTTTGAATAAGTCACTTGTTGGTCAATGATAATTTTTTAGGGGAACCTACACGTGTGGATAAGGAAGGTATTTTAATTACACTTTAGAAAGTCATATTGGTTATATTGATGTTTTGGGATCAATTCATAATATGTGATCATGTTTTTGTGTCATATTCATATTGATGTTTTCATCTTTTTAAGGCACATATAGTTCTCAAATTTCAATAATAGATTGAACGAGTAGAACTACTGGGCTTCCATGCTAAGTCAATAGATGTTTCTGTTGATTCTAATGTAGTTTTGGTGTGGGTAGATTATCATGACTGAAATTATGTCAGGGGATGCATGGAAATGGGATTAATCAAGGAATAATTGGGGTTCTTAATTTTGAATAGGAGTTCAAAGGGAGATTATGACTTGGGAAAAATATATTAATTTTAGCATAACAAAATCATCCATATAATGGAAGACTCACACTATTATGATTCATGTAATAAATGTATACACACTGTGTGTGTGGTACAATTCCTTCATAAATTGACGATTGTTTGGTGTGGGATTAGGACTGATGGTTTTCTAAAAAAAAATCATTGAATTTTTTACTAGGAGTTTTCATCATATAAAAAATTCTTATCCTTTATAAAGGTGACATTCAGAATAATGTGGGTTCTGTGTGATGATTGAAACATGGTTGTTCTTGGACACACATTCTTGGGGGATGTGGTGTCATGTATTTGATGATGCCATGTTATCCTATTTAGTCTGATCTTGACATGTGGAGATGTGTGTACACCATCTGATGAATTGTTAGTGTACTTCATTATATTGATGATCATGATCAATCCTGAAATCATCTTTAGTAAGCTAAGAGTTCATCAGCTCTACCATGAGAATATTTTCATTTAAATTTCCTTCGTTTCATATTGTGGAAAACTATTGAGGTTGTGCTTGAGGAGAGATATAAGGTAAGACGTAATTGTGGAGAGATCCTAGCTTATATTCATCAAAGCATGATTATTATGGAAGAAAAGGTTTATTATGGATAAATTTTAAGGTTCCTTTTGTTTAAAATGAAAATTTTTTGAATGGATGTAATTTTTTACTTTCATACACTGGTAATGGGTAAAATGGTATTTTTTCAATATTATATGACCTAGAATAATTTTATATCCAAATCATGGTCTCAGACGTTGGTGTCTATCCAATTATAGGATGCGGTTAAAATATGACCAATTTTAATTTTATTATAATAAATAATGATCAATAATAAATTAATTAAATATTAATTTACATCCATAGGTTTGTTTGCTCGTAAAATTTTATGGGATCATTGGATTGATATTTGGTCTCCAATTTTGAGTAATTAATGTAGTTTTGCTTCAAGGATGGGAATAAACACATGTTTGGAATCACGGTCAGGCCACCCTTTTCATTTTCTTTTCTTTTAATTCTATACATTATGCTCCTTTTCATTTATTATTCCCTCCTCTACCTTAACAATTATGACCATTGGGGACTTTCTACACTTCAATATTGAGAGAGAGATAGAGGGATATAGAGAAAGATAATTAATTATGGATAGATGTCAGTACCACAACGGATCACAAGATATAGTGAATTGTCATAAACCAACTATGGACCATGAAATTGGGTGATGATTTAGTGTATTATACATAATGGTTGTCAATTTTTTTTATTTTCTTATTGAAATTAAAAATTGTATATTTTCTAGTTTAAATATCCTTTTTCTCTTTTGTGTTACCCCTTTTAGTCTGATATATTTTTTTGGGGGCTAAAACTGGGGTTTGGGGTGTTTTTAATGTTTTATAATGATGGAAAAAATCTACATGGTGTGTTATTTGGGAACACAAGGCCTGCATTCATCAGATTATGGGAATGAGATAATTTTATATGTACATGTCATTTGTTGTCGATAAACACCATATACAGGTACTTGGCCATGTATTTGATTACCCATTCATACTGCCTGTGTAAGGGGATGATATTTTGTAGAGTATACGACCATATCTACTATGAGTTACACACTGTATCTAAGTACAAGAACATTCCAAATACAAGTCCACGCAATGTGTGGTAAACATGACGATACAATTTGTAGGTTAAATCGAGTGTACATGGTGGTTTACACACAATGTATTCCTGGAGTATATACCCAGGTAGGGAATTGGGATTACACGATGTGAACTTAGGGAGATCCTTCATGTTCTAACCATTTTGACCCCCTTTAAGTTATTTTTTTATTTTCACCCTAGAGTTAAAATTATACACAATACCTTTAAATTCTATGTTTTTTGTGTAGATAATGATGGTGAAACCCTTTTAGTGATCTATGGATCCTAATAGATGTTTTGGGGCTTCACTAATACATAGAGTTTACCCCTTCAGTAATAAAATCTAGTGGACTCTTGAGAGTAAGACCCTAGAACATATATGAGAGATGAGTTATCTAGATTGAATTATTCTTTTATAGCCCTTACATTGAATATTTCTCCCTAGTGGTATGTGACTTTCTGGCCTAAGAGGCTATGAGACTAGTTTCTTTCGAGACTCCCTTATAGGATTATTTGGATTATATTTCAGCCAAGAAGATCTCATTTGGGATTCCTAAATCACATCACTATACTAAGAACCTGATTTTTCATAGATTTTTTTACATGTAGGCCTAGGTAATCCAATGTAATATATTCTTTTCCTATATCCCATTCTGAGTATCCCATGTAAGATGAAACTACCTTGATAATAGGTCCTTGAGGGTCCCAAGTATGATTCCTTTTTCCTATGTACCATTTTGAGTATCTCGGGTATGAATCCAGTCTATAATATTTCCCTTGAGGAACCTATTGGGTGCCTTCTTGGTTGATATTCCATAAGTTAGTATGTCGGGTTTTGGTAGATAAGGTTCCAGGTGTTACCTTTGAACATGTGATGTACATATAATCCCACGGTGTTTTGTTAGTAGTTATGGATTAGAAATTTACCACACTCAATATTTTATTTATAAATCATATGTTCTATGAAGATTTAGAGATGTTTATAATAGGTGATTCCATGTTAGTGGTAATTGATCATAATGTGATGAATCTTCTTTCCCCTGAGGATGCATGGACATTTTTCTTGGGATCGATCCTAATCATTTGGATGACCAGAAAATATTTCCTATGATATTCCTTCATAACCATGTAATTTACTTATATTAATTTTAAACCTAGAGGTACTTCCTAGCTTCAATTTTTTGAGCAAATATATTTATCTATATTATTATTTGGACTTCAATAGGTTATTCCGAGAATCTGGTTGTTAAGTCTAGTAATTGACATAAGGGAATTTAGTCCCTAATAATGAAACTCGTGGATGATAATTTCATCCTGAGTAATGATGATGAGTAATATCTACTCCATTTGATATATCATTAGGATCATTAGGCTGTCATCATTGTCACTATACATATGGATGATTACACCCTCTTTAGTGTTAGGGATCACTATTCTCTTCTTGATCATTTACATGACCATTGTGATGAACATAAAGTCTCACATCATTGGATATACGTGGATTATTTTCACTCTTAAGGTATAGTTATAATTACACTCTCCATGATTTGGGACATTTAAGGGTGGGCATGGTGTCTCGCTGGTGATCTATCATTAGAGTTCACTGAGGGTCAAACATTTATGGTTCATCTGAGCTGTTATGTTTTGACCCCATGTAGAAAAGATGGTATGAATTAATAATTGGATTGGATTTACATGGAATGATCAAAATTCTATGTATAATAGTGATCTTTTATTGGTTTTCTAGATGTATTTCCCTAGAATCCTTCTTTAATGTTATTAGAGGTTAGTACGGATGAACCCATGTCTAGAAGGGGTATCCCCTGTGGTGACGTAACATTGTTAAAACATTATGAGCTCTATTTAAAGCATGTATATTTCTATTGAGATTATGGAACCATAGATAAAATTTATAATACATGGCATAAGTGGCACGATGTCCAACATAATACCCCTTGCACAAGATGTCCATGAGATTTGGATTTTAGACCGAGAGAACTACTATTGATTGTTTATGCTATTTTATTCATTTTAATAATAAATATCCATATTCATGTATATATGTACAGGTATTGGATAATAAATTTATACACATATAAATATATATATCCATAGAGGAAAATACCCAATTGATGGAGATCATGGAACATATGTTCAACTATGGTTTCATGTTATTGGATTTAATTATCCTTTTAGTAATATCTTGGATAGGCAGGTCATTTTCATTATAATTCACTTATAGAAAACATATATATAGTTCCATATTAGGGTGAAAATATTAATATATACCAAACCCTATACATGAACATCAATGTGAATAAAAACCATATGTATAATTTTCACGTTGTGTACAGATGCATGCTAGACATTGTTGAGGCCCATAATGAATGATCATGTGGTGATCTTCATGTGGGTTATTCTAAATAGAATGGTGTTTTTCAAAGTGTAAGGTGGATGAGTATAAGTTCTGGATAAAATTTTGTAGTAGTTCCTTGGATTTTTATTTTAGTTTCTTATATACTCCATTATATGTATGGTTGGTCATGTGGGTGACCAGTGTAGTATGTTTGACATAGCTCTTCATGAATTAATTGTATTGTTATTAATTATTACAACATATTATATTTCTATTTATTTAATCCTTCCTCACTCTAATCACATTCTAATTTTTATGTTAAGTACCTATTTTTTAATGTTTTTTACTCTCATATGAGTGTATAGTATCTCCACAAACACATCCTAGGTGCTCACAACTAGTCGGAAGACTCTGGAATATAGATAGGTGTGCTTGAGGAATCAAAATGAACATTAATAGGGCATCGTATTATTGGAATCTAAGTCAATATATTACATTATAATAATAAATATACCATCATAAATGCACATATTGAATGAAAAGATGAGAGATAAAATTGTGACGATGAAGATGAAGTATCCTTTATGGAACATTAGATAGGCGATAATATTTAGGTGTGTATTTAAAAGAATAGAAACCAAAATATGGAAGTTTAATATCTAAATAATGAATTAAACTAGGATAAGAATAATAACGACCATTTTAATCATAAATTAAATGACCACATTGAGGAAATGAAATATAAAAAAGTAACATTTTCATAGAATGGAAGCATTACTAATGATGATTAATTTATAAATTATGCTCAAGAATAACACATATCCTAATGTATAGAATGTGTATTATAGAGGAAAATAAAATATAAATGTTCAGGTATGATTATTATGAGGTCTTGGATTTGAGGGATTCATTATCAAAAAATATGTAGACATGTTTTACTAATAAATTGGGTAAAATCTTCCCCAATGATACATATTAACATTAAAAATGATATAGCTAAAATTTTAGGATCCAAATTCCAATCATGTGAATACTAAAGTGAAAAGGTATCATAGAATGAGATGGATTCTTCTAATGATTTTTTTTGGAATTGAGAGAAAAATTCTTTATCCTAAGATACTATGTAAATGATGGTTAACCTAATAAAAAATATATAATTTAAACATGAGGAAACGTTCAACATATTAAATAAAAAATTTATAATCATAATGTATTTTTTTATAGTGTGGTATCTATATTTATATGTGAAATATTTTCGGGTGTAATAATTTTTTGTTGTGGAACATAATAAGGATTATATAAAGGGAGATAATTTAGAGAATGTAATTTCTAAATAGAGTGATTGTAAACTTATTTATAAAAAATATTTATGACAGGAATGACTTCCTAGAGGAGATATCTTTAAGTGGTGTCCATAATGGTCACTATAGAGAATATTGCATGAACTTTTTTTCAGATAATTATTTTGTGTGATATAAAATGTAAGAATAAAATTAATATATATATATATATAGAATTCATTTGGAGTTAATGTGGAAATAAAATTTAGTAAGAGTATGATGCTAAAGACCCATAAAACTAGATATTCAAATCACACGACTCATGATACAATTTGTTTTAATAATATTGATGACAATGATGTATGGGTAATATTTTTTTTAATTGGATGCGCCTTATGGTGGATGGAATGTAAATATCTAATGTTAAATAACAAAAAATAAGTAAAACATTTTTTTCTTTGATACACATTAACATAACTTCCTTTGTGTGAGCCAGTTATTTGATGATAGAAATGAGTATACAAGTCAAATGTACACATTCCTTATAAAGAGGTTAAATTATAAAGAAATTAACACCATAGTTGAAAGAATCATTTTTATTCATTTTCTTATTAGATACTACAAAAATAACTATAATTTTATTTAAAATAATATATTTAATATTGGAATAATATATTTTTAACAACTTTTGAAGAAGGTGGTAAATAATATATATATCAGAGATGTGGTGATAAACATACCACATCTAATTAAAGAAATAAATACTTTTGAAACATTCCCGAAAGTGGAGATAACATTATGAAGCCCCAATTATACAATAAAAAAGTCTACCAAAAATTAAAAGATGGTACACAAAATATTTGGGGACTAATAATAAAATAGTTCACTTAGATTAAAAATTATTTCATCATATTGACTATTTATTATTCTAATGTTACTAATGGAATGAAATAAAAAGTAAATAAAATGTATTAAAATCATTAAAATAATTTTACGAATAATAAGTAATTATTTTTATATTTTAAATCATTAAATTAAAATATAATATGTTAGAGAAATTTAAAATAGTATCATTTAATATGATTTTTAGAAAAAATTTACTAATAAATTTTATATCACACATTATACGTAATAAAAAATGATGATAGAATATGTATAAAAGTAATATTTTGTAGAAATAGAGATAACCATACTTTTAGAATAAATCTTATAAATATTCTAATATAGATTGTAGTATAGTGCAATTTTTCATATTTAGAACTGGTCTCCTAACTCCAAAATATATGATGAACACATAACTTATTTTTTGTAGGAAAATTTCAATGGGGACTACATAAAAATGAATGATAGATCCTTTCTCATGTTTGTTAAAAAATGATTTGACTTTTTGTTTAGTAGGAAAAAAGGTATACTTCTAAGAAACATTTTCATATTATGGAGAAATGTATTGTGGAATAAAGTTATATATAATGTTGGTGTGAGTTGTGAGGTAATAATAATAACAATAACCAGTAACAATTTCCTGATAAATTAGATCATTACGATTATATTTAATACATATGGATGAATTATATAAGAAATAATAAGTTTCATGTAAATGACTAGAAACAAGTGCCAATGTTGAATAAAAAAATACCATTCCTGAGGGGGATTCTCCTAGAAATTAGAATAGATGTAATTTACATTAGAGATCATGTGGCAGAAAAGAATCATTTGATGTCACTATAAACCAATTCAAACCACAAGGAGAATGATGCCTGTGAATCTAACTAAATTAATGTCAAAAATTTATCCACATTTATTAGATAAAGCTATCAAATATAATAATATATTCAATGCCATGAATAATGAATTAGTTTATTTTAAAGAATTTGATATGGGTTCCATCCCTCATACCAAATAATATTAATTTTATTATATAATAGTGGGTGTTTTGAAATAAATTTACTGGAAAAAGATTTAATTTGGAAAAAATACATATATTTTTACAACATTAGCACATAAGAAAAATGGGTTTATTTCTAAAGGATGTATGTCCATGTTTCAATATTACATAATATAATAATGTTCGCATATAATGAAACTAATATTAATTATATAAAATATCAAATGGATATCAAACACTCTTTTTATTGTTTTGAACTAGAAGAAGAAGATTATGTAGAGTAGTTTGAATGATATTTTCTTTAAAATAATCTTTCAATGGTCTGAAAACATAATATGACATGTCATAGAATCGTGTAGTTTCCCATGGAGGGATATTTAAGATTTAATACTTCTAGAAAAAAATGAAATTAATTAATTAGAAAGAAATAAATAATCTATTCATAAAAGATATTAAATAATTCATTTTCATTATCATTGTATATGTCGGTGAAATTTTAATATGTGATTAATAGATTACATGTAACGTATTTTAAATTCATATGAATAAATGTTTTTAAATGTACATATTCTATGTGATAAAATTATTATTGGGACTAATAGTTATGAAAAAAATATATTTTTTACAAAATATAAATATTTAAAAAAATTATTTAAGAAGATCAATATTAAGGATAAGAAAAAAAATTACATGTAAGTAATTTTTGTCAAAAAATTATGATTATGTCAAATGATACACTGTAAATCAGAAAGCATTCAAAAAAATAATTTGGATAAAAATCCACCTCACTACATCAATACATTATATAGTGTATAATTTGCTATTTTTTGAAATACATCAACGTAATAACCTACAAACATAACTCAATGGATACTGATATTTACCCAATTATATTAATGGAATAATGTGTTAAATCTATATTATTATACTAATTCTGACTAGGATTTTGAATGTTTGTATAGGGATTATACATTATGTGGACTGGATTAATGATGATAAATATATGTTAGTCAAAATTGTATTAATAAAAGAGATGCCATATTATACATCATAGATACAATATAATTGTCCCCTAAAAAATAAATAACCCTGCTTACATGGATGAAAAAATAATATGATGATTTATTGATAATATTGAATGTCCTATCATGATTAAATTTTATATTAAATGTGTTATTTATCCCTCAAAATAAACTATATAATTGTGAATATCCAATAACATGCATATCATGTTCAACTTCATCAAATAAAGAGTTTTTAATGGATATATGAATATTGAATATTTTAATACTGAATACTAATTCAATTAAATTACCAGTAATGAAAATACTATAGAAAAGGTAGAGATATTATGGATGAAAATTAATGTTTAAACCTTCCATTTTTCCAATGGGACATTGGTCAATAACCCTTACTATGAATTTTTTATCTTTTTCAAGTCCTAGATGGAGAAAAACACTGATTCATCAAATTTATAAATCTTAATAAATTATTATGAATAATTTTGTAAAATAAATTTTAATGGTTTCTTTAATTAGGGGGGTCTAAACGTACTTCCCAAAAGATTCATTAGTAGAAAAATGTAATTAATTCAAAATGGTACATTTTCTAGTGTTGTTGTTTTCAAATAATACACATATAGAGTGGTGAAAATATGATGTTTCACAATGTGTCAATTGTTGTATGAAAATAATTCAAATTGAGGATGTCATGACATGACCCATATCATCCATGATCTTTTTAGTCCATCCATCATGTGGTAAGGCACAATATGAATTCCTAATATGATGGTCTAGTGATATTCCAAAAGGTATCGAGAACTACTATTGGGAATAAATCCTCCCAAAATGATAAATCCATGTAAAGATACTATGGAATATGTAAAATATAGTGCATATATCCAAAAAAATTATAAATTGGAAAGTTAAAATAAATACATTTTAAAATATAATCTAAACCAAAATTGATAAAAATTCATACTCAAATAGTAGACAAACATTATCTATTTGAACCATGTATTCAAATAACTCTAAAACCTCCCAATCATTAATTCCAACCACCGATAATAGTTCCATTCCATTTATATTCATAATATCAAATAAGTATTTCACCCATCAAATGGGATGTGTAGGGTTATAGAAATCAAGCCTAGTAGGATCCCACAATATCTTGTATAATTTGACATTATAAGGTAAAACATTAGTGATCATTCAAAAAAATGAATTATATAAAATTTAAAATAGTATTTTAAAAACTGTAAATTAATGATTATAAAATAGTTCATAGATCTCTATCGAAATAAAAAATTCATTAAATGTTTTTGAACATCATTTTAATTTCTATGAATAGAAAACACTACAGGAAATATAAAATATTCAAGATATCCATATGTAAATAAGCAACCATTTTTTAAGAGAAGAAATGGTAAAATAATTCACATGATATAATATGTCTTGGATTACAATGATTGACAAATATCATTGTGATACACCTCAATATATTATGGTATGTATATTTTACAATTTTGAATCTTTGATAATTTATGATTCCCACAACAAGGTGATTTCAAATGTAAAATAATATTTAACATGACCATTCTAATAGTAATGTGACCATTAGTATCAGTATTATTAAAATTAAAATAATAAATACACCCATGAATGTACAAATAAAATTTAGTTATCATATATATAATAATAATTTATATTTTTTTGTTGAAAAAGTAAATAAATATTTTAAAAATTGAAAATCAAGTGATGTTATTTTTTAAGTCATTAATATTTAAATAAAAACTCATAATTAATATAATTAAGTAAAATAAAATATATTATTCTAAAATTGAAAATTTATTTAGTAGTTTTTATTGCGATTATATGATACGTTTATGAGAACTTGATTAATTTTACAAAGTGTCATAAAACATTTAAATATTTTAAAATCTGTATTTTTTGAATAACATATTATTTTCATTGAAAATTAAATTTCACGTATTTATAAAAATATTTATATATAATTGAGTTCACTTTTGAATACGACATGTGTAAAAAAATTTAGGTTAAATATTTTGGGGTTTTAAATAATAGTTGAATTTTTGTGAATAGTAAAAAATGTTAATTTACGTTATATATATGTTATAAGTTAAATAGACTATTATTATAGTTATAAATTACTTAATCACCATAATATATAACTATAACCTTTTTATAGTTTTGAGTCATGAAATATTCGCTATTTATTGTCTCCGGTCAATATAATAAACTAATGAATATAATAATAATAAAAACTCCCCTCTTTTCTACTATAAATACAACCTATAACTACATCTTACAATCACACCTACTATTCCTTTATGATTATCCAATTTCATCCCAATATTTCTCCTATATATCTAACCCACATCGAGGAACATGTAGACTCACTAAATGTCCAATCACATGCCCCCTTATGGAGGTTCTCATGGAGAACAAATTCCTGAGGTAAAATCCTCTTTCATTTTCCAATATTTTTTTCAATTTCAATTCGATTATTCTCCTACCATAAAAACCTAAATCCAAATAATCATGATATATCCAATATATTATATATTCAATAATTTTATTTTGTTAAGGAGAAATTCATCAGTAGTCCCATTTTCCTCCCAGTTTTATGTAGTGTGACGTTTAGCATGCCAACGAGGTGTGTTGAATACCAGAAGTCATTTATGAATATGATTTTTCCTATACACATTGGAAGGAAAATGACTGTGTATATTCTCTATGATAGAGAACTTAGGCACATGTATTGCATGAGGTCTGTAGTGATTACATTGTTATGTCTTTGTTCCCTATGATTCACATAGATATTTATGGAAATTATGGGAATCCTACCATTATAGCTTTATCATTGACCAATTTACTTCAGAAGAGAGTGATAATGTGGTAATTATTATAATAATTACTAATATTTTATAAGGGAGAGAGTTAAAATAATGTAACCACTTATAGGTATAATTTTTTTTATTAGGATGATGTCTTTCACATCCTTGGATGAGTCTATGATCTTTCAGAAATACATGAAGAATTGACATGACAGTCTCATGCTTTAATTGTGGTGGTACATCGTGGCCATTACAATACATATCAAGTTCTTTGACCCTAATAATGGTTTCATGGTATGATAAAGAATTTTTTTCTTTCTTTACTATATTTTATACCTCTCCATAGGTGGAGGTATAAAAAAAGTGACATGGATGTATTTCAAAACTATTGCAAATTCCTATGTGTAAATGGGATGATTCAACCATGTACATTGTGACTTTATTAAAAAGAACTCCTTGAGGAAATGAAATGGTACAACTTATCATTGATAGGATCTAAAAGTTATATCACTTGTAACCTATTCAAGCGAAAATTTATTAGGATTTGATTGGTGGGAACTATTTCTTGGAGATTGTATGGAATCATAGAGATCCAAAAAACATTTTATTAGATAGGGATTCTCATTTTACTTCCTGGTTTAAGAATGGGAAGTAATGGAAATTTTTCACACATTAAATTTTGATTACATTGTTCCATCCTCAAACTGACTTGTAGAATTACGGGAAAATACATGTGTTAGAGGATATTATTGGTGTATACTACCATTATTTTGGGGAATATTGTGGAAAAAATATACCCTTATGAAATTTCCCATATAATAAACAATTTTAAGTAATGATGTAAATGACATATTATAATTTTTTATATGGTAGGCCATACTGATAACGTTAGTTCTAGCTAGTGGAAGAATATTATGAAATTCATCAACATCATGTTTTTCAGGTGACATCAAATAATGTTCATAATTTCATGAAGTGAATGGAAACTACCCAATATATGAAAAATTCATTTGCCAACCACCACCAATGACCTATACATTTAATGGTTGGTGATATAGAATTATTTCAATAATAAAAAATAATTTGGAATAAAAAATTAATTGTTGTGTTAAATTTTACCATGATTTTTTAGAAGTATTGATTTCTTACTGAGGGTTATGCCAATAGATTATTAGATATCACTCTCAGAGTGATATGGATCTATGTGTGATGTGGTAAAAAATTATCAAATAATTTGTTACAACAGAGACTCCTATCATGAATTACACCCTAATGATGACGTATTGTATGTTAATGTTTCTTATTAGGTTCACACTATTCAAACTATTAGGTGGATAATGATGGATTTATAAGGATGGGTGGTTCCTCTAACAAGGGTGATATTGTAAATGGTTGTGTAGATGATGTCACTAGTGGGAGTGGGGTTGATTTTATTTCTTAGTGGTTTGATTTATTCTTATATTATGCTTAATGACACTTAAAAGGGAATGTCATTGAATATTACATTTAATCAAGGAAGGAAGTAATATTTTGGCATTTATATGATGCATGTAACCCTTAATATTTTGTTATAGTACTAATTTTTCTTCATAAGAATGTCCCCATGAATTTGGGAATGAAATAACCAGTATATGGGGCTTGACTGGATACCGGAGTTCCAAATTGTGGATAAGGTGAATCGGGAACATGGTTGGACCAAGGGTATTACAAATGAGGTTACTACACCCTGATCACCATATATAAGGGAACATTGTTAAAAATATATGTGAGGTATGTTGTGTGGATGTGTGTAAAATAAACGTTTTTAGGGTTCCCTGATAAGTCATTGATATGTTTGGGACAACCATGTGCCCAGAACAAAACTTTAGTTCCCCTCAAGAAGTAGCCATGTGTGGTTAGTGGATAGTTTTTACAAACAGTGTTGCATAGCTATACGAAGGGAGTCCTCTGGATTGTTCATGCCACATGGATAGTGCACTATTTTTCCTAACATTTAGTTATACCTGGTGGCCTATTAGAATAGGTGAATGGATTATTTTTACCCACCATAAATGATTAAAATTTCATCCACTTTTCCCATCAATTATAAAGAGTATATTTTCACCCATTGGGAAATACTACAATATTTATATGCTCGGATTTGAATTATCGTAATCTTCTAGGCTCTGATTTGATAATTTTTCATCTCATTGTAATTACACTAGTAAGATGTTTGATCCACTTCATTATTTTCAGAGATTTTTATTCCATATTTGACTCTTTTTTAGTGCATCCTAATATTCCATTGTTTAGGGAATATATCTATTTTTCCATGTTTCATAATCAGAGACAACCGTTGTTGATATTGGATAACTATTAAATTAACATAATAATATAAGAGTTCTAGGAATATTACTTTAATTGTCATTGTCATATAATTTTCATCATTGTTCTTATCACAAGGTTCATCCACATGTAAATCCTGACATCATTTTTACATAAATTAGTTGTTAAATTTGGAATATAAATTCCAAAATAGAAACTTTATTTATAGTTGGTGTTCAATACCCTCGTCCTGAGCCACCCCTAGGGTGTTATTTTCTTATTCATAGGCCCCACCTTTATATCATAATTATTGAAACACACACTATTGTGTTTGTTCAACTTCCTCATGTTTTTAATCAATTTAAATGATTTAATACAAATTTATGGTTGGGAAATCATGTTTTTCCTTTCTCATGTTAATTTAGAATTAAATAATAAATGTTATGAAACCATTTATAACATTTTTCAATGTTTAATGAAATGGTATGAACCTATATTATATAATGTGAATGAATTGGCATGATTATCACAAGTGAATAATTATTTGATTATGAATGATGTTCTTGTTAATACAATAGACCATTGACTTGTTATAGGAGTGGTTTTAATTGAGCTATCATTGGATTCCTAATGAAAATTAATTGATCACGAAGATGACTTGACCAAGATTAATGTTATGTTAGCTAAGAGAGATACCCACCTTAGTACACAGTAAATATAATATTAAAATGTGAATTCATCAGCATTGTTAGATGATTCACATGACTCATTTCCAAATATTTGTATTTATGGGTTACAATACATGTATTTTACTACTATCTTATGATACGGGTTATCGAAACCCAGAAATCACATGAGGTATCTGAGCCTCACATGATAACTATTTCTTGAATTTTATTTCATTACATGAAATTATATCTAAAAATGATTCTTTTTTATACATGCACAATATTTTTATAGATGTCGTTGGTGGTCGCCTACTATGTATATCTCAAACCATAATCGATACACACATTTGAACCAGAAAATAAAACACTGATGTTGGATGGGGAAAGGGAATACACCTAGTTTTTTATGATTGATCAACTATGAGAGGGATATTGGGATAATGGTTATAATACTAGACTTGTGATGCAATTGGATAACCAATTGGTATTTTTCACATCTCTATACATGTGTGAATGTATAACCTTACAACATATTTTTTTTATGAAATTATCATCATTTTATATATGGTGGAACATTTTTATTTTATGTTAATAATCTATTAAAAATTATATATAATAATCCATTTATTCAATTATTATTTTTTTGTCAATTTTTTCATTTATTATACCGATGTTCTACGCTAGACATGAGGATTATGTATCTCTATTATACCACCTTGGACTCTTGCTACTAGTTGGAAACATATGGTGTATGAGGAGGCACACATGAGTTCTTGTGACCAACCAGTACTGATAATTTATGAATGAACTTGGATCAAGATATTTTAGGGAAACTGTAATTATCATTAAAATTTATTTTTTTCATAATAAAGGAATTATTGATTCATTATATTTTAAAAAATATTCATTTACAAAATTTTATTATACATTCTGAATCTTAATAATAAAATAATTTCATAAAAAATTTATATATTTAATTTATTAACTATGAATTAGTTAATAAATTCTTAAAATAATAATTACATAATGGTTAAGTTCTCAAATTATCCAGTAAGATTGGATTTTTTGTGAATAGAAACTTTATTTTTTTTATTATGTAATTAAATTTAATTTTTTTGTTACATTTCAGCATCATTATAAAATAGGTTTAATATATCTAATTTAATATTTGGAAATCAAATAATTAATATTCTATAATTAGGTAAAAATATTTTTTTTCATATAATTATGTTTTATTAGTATTTGATTGACACCATGATAAAGGTGTAAAATGTAAAAAATGGAGTTCTCACATAAGAGATTACACCACAATTATCATTAAAAATAGTTAAAAATTGATTTAGTTATTTGAAATCAATGATACGTTGAGATTTTTTACTAAGATTATTTATTATTACATTACCTTAAACAGAACTATTTTATTTAACTATTAACATTATTGAAAAAATTTCTACTACATTAAATTATGAAACAATCATATTAAAACATTACTTATATAAAATATTTGAGATGATTCTATCAATAAATATATATTTAAGAAGTTCCCAACACCATTATCCATTTACTCTTGGATTAGGACTCATCGTAAGAATATATTAAGATGGCTTAAAGAGATATCAAAAAAAATAATATTCATAGTAGTGTTAATAATTTCCTCTACTACTCTAAAGTTTAATGTCATCTTTCAACTAATAAAAATACTATATAATACATATAATTCAACAAATTAAGTATAATTTTTATAATAAAACATCATTCTCTTAATGGAAAACCCATTTTGTATATCCCAATAATCCAATTAAAAATGAAAATGTTGTTTCTGCATATGCTTGGATTATTATCTCCATGAAATGTTGTATTATTTTCTTCATAACCAACTCAACATGATGGTTATTAATATTGACCATTGTGAATATATTATATATATATATGATTGAGATACGATTTTTGAAATATAAATCATTCTTCACTTTCAATCCTTACCTTGAATTAAAAGATGAAAACATCACCTGCATGAATGGGAAGATAACCACCTACAATAATTATACACATCATTTTTCATCACCTCTTTACATGAAAGGTTTTATGAATATACATTATAAAAAAAATATTTTTATAATTAATATGAATATTGAAATGTTATTTTCCTATTTTGTTGATAATAATTTCAATAAATGTTTGTTAAGAATTTGACATCCTATAAATAGGCACCCTGAAGTGATTTTCGTTATTTGAATATTTTTTAATATCATATAATCTTTTGAAATTTCACCACTTACATAGTTTTAATGAACATCGATTTATAAAATTATTATTATGAAGAAATTATTATATTAATCTCGGACCTTGTTTAAAAAACAAAATCCTTTTCAAATGAATTGACTAAACAACCCATAGTAGCCTAGGAGATATAAAATTATTAACATATAATACTGAGTGGAACATATAAAATAAATATATGTTTCAATAATTTTATTATTAAACATTATTTGGTAAGTCAATATGTTAGAAGAAGACCGAAAATGACTCAGGACATTATGTAAGGGATTAATCGACTCAACTTCTATTCATTGAGTAAGAAAAATATATACTACAAAATGTTATATTAAATTTTAATTATATTAAATTTTATTTATAATTAATTTGTTTAACTTTTTACCTAAATAATATAAATATTCTCTATAAAATCCACATTGATCAGTTTCCTCATTCATAAAGAATCATTATTGAAAAAACAATTCCAATGTTATTAATGGAACATTTTTCTTATAATCTATATTTGTTTCCCAAAAAATGAATCCATTAGTAATTAATATCCAAAATATGTTTTAATACATTTGATATTATTATCTTTATTTAAATTCATTAAAAAGTTGTTTTTATTCTTTTTAATGATGTGAGACTCTAATAATGTATTTTAATATAAGAAATGAATTTAATTTTTTAGTGAAATTTTCTACCTACCACTAAGAATTAATATTTGTATTTAATTTCATTATAATTATTTCATCGTTGTAATTCCTTTCTTATTATAGGTTTTAATATCATATTTTCTTCCCCTCTTTAAATGGTTTTATTTAATGGATGAATAATAATTTTTAAACTCTATGGAAAAGTAAATTTAAAAATTATTATCTTAATTAGGATTCTATTTTCTTGTTTATCAAGAAATTGTCTATCTAATAATATGTAATAATCAAAATAATACCTTAAATAATTATATATTACATTTGAGTTTTTAATTTTTTTGAGAAAATGTAAATATTATGATTTATTGTGCGGGGTTACTTTTTGCAAATGATATGATACACTTTTCTAATTTTAGGTATTTTTTATGATATGTTAATTTATTATTTTAATATGGAATATATAGTCATATTATATCATTATATAATTTTGGTGTCCCTATGTGTCCAAATAAATCTTCAATTAAGGTCTTTTAACATTCTATTATATGATTCTATTTAGAAATGAGAAGATTTTATCAAAATTTAATACATGACCACAATTGTGTTTTCTCACATCATAATCCACAAACTTGACTATGATTATTCAAAATTTTATGCACGACCATTATTATTTTTTATCTCGACATTATGATTAAATATTCATATCATTATTCCATTTTCCATTTTATTCCACATTCCTACTTTATGTTTTGATGGATTGTGTTTACATTCACATGTACCATGTTCATAATATATGTTTAATTGATTCATGATTACTCCACTATCTAATTTCATTATCAATGGATTTATATCATTGATTATGATTATATACTATGATTCTAGGGTACCTTTAATAATCACTTTATCCCCTGATTAATGTTTTCACACATGATTATGATTTAACATAGTGTGGTTCACTGATATTATTCACTTACAATTATGTTTAGATGAACTATTTTTATTATTATATTATTCGGAAAATTATTTGTGTGAATATATATAGTATGCACTATTTCTTAGATTAGATTGTATAGATGTTGAAATTACAATTTGTTATATGATATTTATTTTATAGAAACTACATTAATAATAAACTTTTGGGATTCTATGAATGTGGGATTAATTTTGATTTGTAAAAATTAAATCATAAAATTAATATACTTTTTTTTCTTATTACCTTGGTTTGATTCATAACATAGTCATGAAGATTCTGTATAATATATAGAATGGATACATATCTCTAATTATATTACTCTGATTTGGGAATAATAAGAATTTAAATGTTAATTAGATTATGAATATATAGATTCCTTATGAGATTTATCTTAAACTATTGGATATCAAATGTAATAAAAGGGTTATTAATTCTATGATCCAATAGTAGAAACTTATACATTGACATAGTCTTTCACCTTAATGTATAGGTAATTTATGAATCCTATAGTTAGAGGGTCGAATTGTGAATGTTGTGATTTTTAAGACCATCCAAGAAGATGTTTTCTTCTGATAGAGTTTAATTTTGTTACATAATGATACCTCGAAAATGATATGCTCCCTGTTAAACAATAAAAAAATACACTCATAAAATGTTTACAGGGATCATGATATATTGACTTATCATTGTTAATAATAATTATTTCATGTTCATATATGATAAATATGCCACATATTAAGCGGCAATTGAATGTATTGATTATTTTAAAAAGATAAAATCCATGGAATTTGAAATAGATTCAATGTGTAATGCCCCACAGTTTTTTCATGAAATATCATTAAAATTTAATTTATTCCCTAGTATGTAATGTAGTCATATATAATAAACTATACATGTTTCATTTTTATTTTGAACCTTTATAAACATTATTTTATATACAATGATCTATATGATTAATATATATCAACCGTTATGGTAAAATTTAATAGATACAAATTAATAAATTACGCCATAATCCAGTGGAATCTTACCATATAAGTTTTAATTAATGTAGTATCTAGGGTATTTGGAATGCATATGCTTCATCCTTAGCCCAATCAAAACAATGACTCTACAACTAAAAGATGAAAATTCTATTCATGAGAGATGTTCAAGATCCTATAAAATGATCGCATACTATGTTTTCTGAACAACCAAATGATGGTACTACCACTGCACACATTACACATTGTGTGGACATTGGGTTAATAAGGGGTAAGGAATGTAAAAACTATAGTTAAAAATTAAATACATTATTTTCAATAAATTATTTATTATATTGATCCCACTTCAAAATTAAAATTTTAAATATTCATAATTATATATTGGGTTTGATAAAAATATAATTTTTATATGAAAAAACCAAAATTTTATTTTTTGGGGGATATATACATTCGAATAAAACCATATTATTGAAAAAAAATTATACTGAAATAAATTATATTTTAATTAAATAGACTAATTTTTTAATTCTTATTATAATATATATAATAATTTAATTATTGATGCATCATGTGCAAAGTTTATGTCTCAAAAGTTTTTTACGGTTATGAAATAATATTTTCTAACAATAACATGTTTTTATTTATATTTTTTAATTATATTAATTGAAAAATATATAGTAAAAATAAATTTCATTTTTCCAGCACATATAAATTAGATAATTTGGAATATTTATAATTTTATGGTACAAAAGTGTTTCTTATAAATCCTAAATAACTGTTATAAAATCATAGTCTTTTAAAAATGATGCAATGAATACTATAAAATGAATATTCACCCAAAAATATTTTTCTATATAAAAAATTATGTTTTCATATAATCTGATTTATTTTACAAACATATAATTATTTTACAAAACATATATATTTTTTATTTTTTTAAACAAATTTAATTAAGTGAAAAAACACTTCAAAAACCTGAATGTTATTATATGAATTTTTTCTATTTCTAAAATTAAAAAATTTTAGAAAATAGTCATATTTTTTAAAAATCAAGTTGTAAAGATTTGGAATGTATTTTGATATTACATTTCTTATAACATAGACTCTATAAATAGTATGTTGATTTTAATAATGAACTCCCAAATATTTTGATATAAATACCCTACAATTATATCATTCCTTTTCAATTTTAATTTTCTATGCATTATTAACAACCATATATTGATTTCAAAATCCCTATTAATGTGTTATAATTCTCTTATTAATTTTGAACCATGATTTTAGAAGTGGACCCTCATGTATGTAATTATCCTTGATTTCCTCGTTCTTCATGTACTTCTATTGTACACTACATTGGGAAAAGCAATTTATTATATTTCCATTGGTTTAAAACTATCCCTTTATGAATGATATGTTGTTTTTAGAATTATTTATTGTTTATCCCTTCATATAATAACTTTTACCTAAGTAATCATTATGTTGATGTAAGGTATCCCCCTCTCTCAATCTCTATTATTTTTCATCCAAAACGTTTTTTCTTATAAAGCTTCTTCATTTTTATTTTATAATAATGGAATATTTTTTATATATCCAATTGCAACACTTATGATTCCCAACTAATTATCCACCACATTTCAATATCATTAATCCTATCCATGAAACAATATTCATATTTGTTTTATTACCAAAATTACTAAATCGATGTATCATAAATACCCTCCCCATTTCAATAAATAATAATCACCTAGTTTGGCCTATCAATCATTTAATTGGGACCCCCATGTATGAAACCCTGAATAAATTTTTGGGTGATTTAAATTGATGAATGATTTTATTATGTTCAATAATCTACATGGATTACTAATTCATGAACATAAAAAAGATTACGATTAGGTGGACCTAAATTATAAAACCCTATAATGCATTGTGTGATGCCTCTATCTAATGTGATATAATGTATGATTCATGGAACACTATAGTAATCACACAACGTTATGATGTCTCATTATGTTATCCATAACATTTTTATGATTCGTTTGATTATATTGTTTTCACATTACTTTAGGACCTTTATTTTATAATATTTTTGTCATATTTTGATGTTTAATATTATGATTACCACATTTCTATGTCACCATGTTGTCCAACCAGAATCACATGTAATTGTTTACTTTATTTATTGACTATATTATACATTTATTTTTATTTATATCTCATCTATTTCTTATGTCATTCCCCAAGATATCCTATGATGTTTTAGGAGATCAGGTGATTCTAAGGTCATGTAAGATACATTTAAAATAATCATTTTTTTCAAGGATTAATATTATAGTTGTATATGTCAAATTTACGAATGAAAGTTGGAATATTTATTAACATGAAATTAATAATTTGTATCATTATGTAATATACTATGAAATTAAAATAATAAAATATATGGGTAACTATAGATGGTATAAGAGAAATCTATTTTTATTTTTTAGATTTAATAAAAGGATAAAATTTTAAATACCCCTAGGATTTGTAATCATATAAGAGACCATCAAAAATATTTACAGTGGTTTCCTAGAATCCAAATCCATGTTGGGATATGACAAGTGTTGTGTCTCTAGAACAAATTTACATTGGTGAAAAAATCATTAAATGGTATATTTTTTATTAACTTAACCAATACATGCTATATGAAAAAGGGTCCTTTATTTATATATGGGATGACAATCTCTGGGAGATTCCCTAATACATTAATAATATTGCTATAAACTATTTTGAAAAACATGACTAGATAGTTATTTTATAAAAGATAATTGGAAATTTAAAGTTATATCAGATATTAAATCTTATAAGCTCATATAGAAAGGTGAATAAGTCATTTATATTGAATTATATTATTTTCCATTGATTTCCATGAATATAAATAATAGTTTCATAATTTTTCCCATTAATTTTCCATCTCATTATATCATTTATGGAAATATTAGTAACAATGTCACAACCATTTTTATGGGTAATGTAATGGTATAAAAATGATATTCCAAACCAAATTGGGTAAGGATTCGACAACTTATTTGATGTTAATTCTCAATTGATATATGATTTCAAAAATTTGATGATCGGGTTGAATGTTGAAATCACATTATGAAATCAATAGTTTTTTCTTAATTTTTATGATAAAATGCTTCTACATTCTTATATTTCTTCAATGTAAGTAATTATATAATAAAATATTAACTCCATTAAGAATTTACTCATTATCCTCTATGTAAAAGAATAAAGGAAATGAATACTGGTCATTTCTCACTTAAAGGGAGAAGCAGATCAATGATGGACGATGATTCTGAGTTGCAAACCGTAAGAGGAAAATTAAGTGATATAGTTGGATGAATTCATGAAAATGTTTTTCGAGAATTTTTTGTCACTAACTCTCATATATAAAATTGTGGTGGAGTTACATGGACTAAAATTTTCAGATGATGTTATTAGGGTTTATAAGGAATATTTCATATACATTTATGATATACAATTAGCTTTATCATTGAAATAAAAAGTAACGTAAAAAAGATACTTTAGTTGGATAAATCTGAATCAATCAAAAAATTTATAAATTCAATTCATGGATAGTTGGGACAATTTTATGCATTTTTATATCAGTTTAAAAATATATAATTTAAAATCTAAAAGGTCTCAGTAGTCTTAGGATAGGATGTAGAGAATTGATTTTAACTATACAATACTGATTGAAAAGTATCAAAAAAATTAATGTATAAGACACCTCATTCCAAAATTTTGGAAGAATAATCCTAAAATTTCCAGGATGGGAAAAAAATTATTATGATGTGGGAAAATTTTTCACCAAACTATTAAATACTAATGTGAGAAAAACACATCAAAAAAATTAATAAGATAATGGAATTATCAACTGAAAAGTTAGACAATTATCCACCGTTTCAAATATAAGGACTAAAGAAGTGATAAAATTTGGTTAAATAATCCAAGGATTAGTGATGATTTCAAATTATAAAATACAACAAATCAAAGAGAGCAGGGTGATAATATTATATAAATGTCAATAAGGTAGATTGTGGTATTTAAGAGGTGATAGGTACAATAGTTCAGTCATTGAAAAATAGAAAATTTAATAATTAATTCCAGTACAATGCATTCTATCGCACCAAAAATGATTAGTAGAACTATTAAAACCCCACTCAAAAATATACAAATCTTGTTAGTAGTTATAAAGAATAATATATCAAATATTATACCCTTAGAGCATAACATCCCCAATTTTTTTGGATGACTTTCCATGAAATTATTAGAATAACCATGGTAGTGGGATTTTATACTAACAATGGTATTTTGTATTTCATTTAATATGGCCATTATAGATTTTTAATGTAAATATATTACCCAACGTATAGTGAATATCCATAATATTCTACAAATGTGTAAGGTGTATAGTTTTTCTACTTTAGAATTATCATGTCAAAATTATATATTATTACATTACGAAGAAATTTATCAACTTCTTATGATTGTTACTAAGGATAAAATCACCTTGTATACATAACCGTTAAAATAGAATATTATAATATGTTCCTTGAAGATTTTTTTATCAGTTCTCCTAAGCTATTGGTTATGTTTTCAATCATTATTATACAAGGATATATTCTGACATCTCATATTATATTTTTATTTTCCATCATTGATCACGAAATTTTAACAATGAAAAAATAATTAAATCTAGATAATGTTTTTCATTTCTACAGTGCTCCACCTTATGATGCAGTGATCCCTTTTTCAATATGACTGATGGGTCAATAAACCTCTACATTTATTAACCCAAAATTAATAAGATTAAGATATTGATGAACTATCATTTACCATGGATAGTTTATTTTTTTAGTCATATATATAAATCCAAATAATTATATAAATCAGATATTCAGTTGTTTTATTATAATATAGAGTTAAATAATCTTGATATCACCATGATTTATTATCATAAATGGTGTTAGAAATATGAGTTTATAGTGAATCTGTTTAGTCTCACTAATGATAAATATATATTCATTGATTGAAAAGATTTTTTTTGGAATTACATGAAAATATTTGCATCATCATTTTAGACAATATTTTTATCTATTAATAATTCTTGGATACAAATGGTGCCCATTTGAATGATATACTCAATGAAAAGGGAAATGAAAAATAATATGTGATGTATGGTAAATTTTTGTTTTGTATAAACAAGGTAACATTCATGGGAAATGTTTTCAATAGATAATGGATATTTATTGATCCTATAGAAATATGAAATGGATGGGTGGACAATAGAAAAAAAATTGATTAATATTTACAGCTTATATTTATTATCTAGGAATTTTAATTAATTTTTTGAAATTTATTAAAATATTGAAACCCTTTTACCAGTCTATCTTCAAAGGGTTGAGAGATTCCATGACTGAACAATGTTGGGAGATACTTATTATGTTGAATAAGGTCAACTTCACTAATTCGATTCTGAACTTACCAACTAGTTGAAATGTATTTCAGACATATAATAACACATTTAAAAATTTATTGGTTTGTATAATCATGAATAATATAATTTCATAAAACACACCTCTATCAAATTAAGGATTCATGAGATAAACTACCAAGAAATGATCTAGAATTTTTTATATTGATCTTATGATGGAAGATATATATAAATTCTCACTATGGGAAAAAATTATCATATATATGGACCTTAAGAGCCTAAAATAAATATTAATGTAAAATTATCTCAATACGCACCACAAATGGTTGTTATATATTTTCAATTATTATTATTATTTAATTAACTACTATACTCATAAGGTTAATAATATGATATATTATCTAAATATAATAAATAATATAACCATATCATTGATGGGTATTGAAAGGGATCCATTATTATTGATAGAAAAATGACAGACATGTGAACCATAAATTTAATTTCATTCTACCATTCCCAAATAACAACTCAACCATTCACTAAAAAGTGGATAATTGAAGACCAAATAGATTATTATGAGATGAAAAGTAATATAGTGATTATTATTATAAATAATAATGATAAATTTGTGGTAATATGATTTAAAACCATGATATTGTTTCCATTAAAACTAGTAAAAACAAGGGAATGTATGAATGGTATATATTGATCACCCATCTCTATTCATTTATGAATCACTAATTTATATACATATATGATGAAAATATTTGTTGGAACAATATGATGTGGTAGATTACAAATATTTTATCTCAATGAGTTTTATTTAAAAACTAAATTGGTGAATGAAATAATTATAAGGGTTCAGTGAATCCTTTTTAAAACTATTATAAAAATGGATGGAAAAATTTTATTTAATCATTGGAATCTTCAGTAAGTATAAAGGAAATAAATTAATTTTAGTATTGGTAAATCCCCATAAATATTATTAACATTAAAATGATACGAAGTATGATTTTCCCCTTTAATATATATCTAAAATATAAATAAATGTAGAAGTTTTAATTCATTGATTACAACTCTCCATTTTATTTGATTGTGATTAATCTTATATTTTGCGATTAAAGAGAAACATTTAGAAGCCTTGGAAACCACGTAGAGTTATCTCACTTCCCAATAAAACTAATATCTATGGTTAGTATAAGAGAAAAATTAAAAATATATAGGATATAAGGTAATCATGTTCAATGGATTTTATTGGAATTTTGGATCATGGAATTCTTGTGGTGTAATACATAAATGAATCACCACATGTATAGAATCAAACAGTGTTAAATTTAGTGAATGATCATTATTTTGAGTAGCATCTTATGAGGATATTATATCATGGTGATAAAGTTATATTAAATATTATACTCACATAGTCAATGTTTTGGGGAAGAAATATAAGTTTCTAGAGGAAAACAAATTTCCCAAAGATACAATTCAAAAATATATATATTTTTATCTGTGTTATAAAATTTTTATGATAAAATTTTAGAAGGGGGAATGATTGTAATGACCAAGAATTTTTAAATGATTTTTTCATTAGAATTATTAATTTTTTATTATACATTCTAGGAAAATTGGACTGATTAACCATATTTCATTATTATTTTAATAAATTATTAAATATATACATAAAATGATTATTATGAATATTGGAAATTAAGAATCATGAGAAATGGTATCATAGTCATTATAAAAATATCACTAATATTAGTATATATTAAGGGTTAAAAATTATAATTGGCCTCCAATGTGGAATTAATTCCCTCAACCTGTTGGATTATACCATATGAGGTTCATTTTTCATAGCTTCTGATAGAGATGGTGTCACATGGATTCACCCTTGTCTAAGAGAGATATGATATTCTTATTCAAAAAATTGAGGGGTATCATTTATGGGGGCCATTATAGAATATATATATATATCACCAACCACACAATGTTTTCTAAACCATGAAAAAAAAGTATTGGAATCACATACATTTCCATTAAAGCATTCCATAATGTATCAAGGGGTTATGTATCTAGAACCTATTACTATGAAGTTTAATATTTTGAATTAATAAATTATTATAGTAATTATTATTTAATATTATAATATATACAAAAAATTATATATTTTATTTGATAAAAATTAGATATCAAGATGAAGTTTGAAAAGTCATTGGTACAATATAGTTTAACTAAAACATTATTTTTGGGAAATACAACATTTTTTTAATTTTTTATAATGAAGTTTCCTTATAATATAATATTTATTAAAGTATAAATGATAATGTAATTTTGTGATGTCATGGATAAATTTTATAAGGTTAAGAAACATGTTTCTTTTATAAATCAATTATTTCCATATAAATTGTTATTATTATTTAAATATGAATAATAATATGTTTATAATATTAATTTGTTATGATAAATTCCATTTATGAGTCTTAATATTGATATTAGTCAATGAATAATTTTTCAATATTTCATGCTATAGTCCTATTTATAAGAAAAAATTAAATATTTTATAAATACGTGTTATTTATTATGAAATCATAATAGACCACAAATAATGTAATAAATTAAAAAAATGTAATCAATGTAAAAAATTATTTTACATTAAAATTAAATATTTTTTATGAAACAATTTTAATTTAACTAACCCATAAATAATACATGAAATCATGTTTTAAATTTTATTATTTCCCTAAAAAATTATTTATGTGAATGACTCAGTTCGACATCATAAATTTTATTATATTATTGTTTTCGATTACTACCATATTGATATATTTGAATCCAATCAATATTAGAAGAACCCATGGGAAAAAACCATGGTATAGATTGTTGTGTTGATTATTTTTTTAATGTAATGCCCCGACCATATTTTCCAAGAGTCTGTGAATTATTACATAACATTGGCATGATCACAAAAGATCAAGTCTCGAAAGATAGATTTGTTTATTATCCTTGGAAATACAAGAGAAATTCATATGATTTACATTACATTATAAAATGAAAAACTAAAACAACATAGTCTCAATAGGCCACACTCAAATCCCTTAGACCATCCCTACAGGTCAGTCATAATATACTTATTCACATCCTGGAAAAATAAAACATAGAAAGGGGTGAGCTCTAATGCTCAGTAAGGGTAACAATATAGTGGAAACATTCATAAATAAGCATAATCATTTAAGGTAATGTATATAACTAAAAAAGTCTTTTCAACATAAACCTCATCATAAATGGATAATATAAATATAAATAATTCCATTTACTTACTCACATTGATATTTTACTAGTCTAATAATCACATGCAATATCAATAGCCACATTCATAATTATGGAATGCATAATTCCAGACTTCATAACCACATAGTCAAATCCTTGTGCCAAGACTACAAATAATATTTTGTCATGGCCTTGTACCAAGACACTAGTTTGTCTCATGAGACCTACCGATGCATCAAGGAACAATAGCAGGCTCCACTAGTCACATACTAAGACCAATGCATTTCTCATATGAAAAGTTTTAAACATAACATAAACATTCATAATAAAACTAGAAAAAAATGTCAATAATTTATCCATAAACAATGAATAGTATAAAAATAACACATATGTAGTAAAAAATATCAGAAAACCTTCAATTAAAAAATGAAAGATTTGTATTATAATAAATCAACATCCAAGAAGATTAAAATCCATTAAAAGATGTTGACATATATGAAATAAAAACTGATTGAGAGAAATATCTCTTTCAATTTTGAAATCATTTAGAAGTTAGGTAATTATAATTGAAACCCTTTATTTTAAAAATATTCCTGTCATATTGTACAGGAAGCATCGATGATGTTATAACGGTGCAATAGAGCTACAACCGCCGTATAAGTTAATAAAAAATTATTACCTTAATTTTGTCGAAATGGTTGTATAGTACGTTGTTTGGAAAATGACATAAATATTATTTAAAAAACATATAAGTTCAATAAGGGTATAAATTAAGTAAACCCATTGTCTAGTATATATTAAAAATGTTTTCAAATAAATTTTTAAGAAACATTTATATGGATGATAAAGAGTTCCCAGTAGATACTTACGTAAAAATAAACTCAGATAATAAAGAAGTTTTGAAATTAAACCATACATTGTACATTTCCTTGGTCGAGGGTAGTTTAACCTCCTGTATAATGTTTATATAAATTTTATTAAATTATAAAAAAACCATACAAATTAATTTTATATCATATATGATCTTTTAATATTGCTTTGTTAATAATAGTTTAGTATTATCGTTGTTTCAGGTGTTAACTGATTCGTTTTCCTTTATTTTCTCTGTTACGTAAGTAATGTTTGTTAAGAATAGGATGTATATTATTCATATTCAAAATGATATTATGTCTTTAATCCTTATTTTTAATAGTCAAATTAAAATTAATCTTGAATTGATACGATGGGGAATGAATCTTATCGCGTTCGTGGAGATGATAATTTGTACGTACGCTCAAGCAACAATATCATTCTTTAGTAATTAAAATCAAAAGTAAATTGATGGTATATCATATATAAGGAATCATTAACATGTTATATCTTTTATTTACAATAGTTATAAATCATTATTACATCCATCCAAATAATAATGTATTGAATAACAACTACACTACGATGTGGAGACAGCAAGCCGTATGTACGCACGTATAATGACATGTTATTCATAGGATAGGTAACATAATGAATATTGTTGTAAATTTTTTTTAATAACATCACTGAATATAAAAGATATTAGATTTCTTATTTTATAATGGAAACAACAAAGAACGAGGATGTGGAAGGAGAAAATAACTTGAAAGAGGTGGTGATATATTTAACTCTTCTTCGGGTTCTTTCTTTTGATTTGACCAAAATAGCTCCTTAGGTTGGATTTATGATCAAAATAAAGCCTTTAGATGATGGGAAGATGGTTGGGAGGATATTTGGGTAGGGGGTAACTGAGCCAAATGGATTTTAAGGTGTGAATTTGAGAGAAGGGGAAATTCCCTTTAATAAGAGGGGTGAGGGGCACCTTAGGAAAAGATTGAAATATTATTTTATAATAAAATCATGTTCGTTTTATAATGGCTCCAAAATTAATTATTTAATGGATATGGTGGGTATTCTTCTAAAAACTCTCAACGAATAGGTTTTAGAAAGGTTTGGGTAACTATATTAACCATATCTTTTAGATTTAACTCTTAGTTAAATAGTTTGTTATTTACCATGTCTCATTGTAATTTTATATTATATGGTTAATAAACATACTATAAACATTCAATAGAAACACAACTTTTTATGTAATGATACAAATTTCATTATATAAGTCTTTTGGGCGAACCATAGATTTTAAGAATTATTATATCAACCTATAATATTGAATTTGTTTAAAAACTCATTTATGTCAATTGTAACATCATTTAATAATTGATTTTTTTTAAAGCCCTATCTACATTATTACTTCCAACTAAATACATTTAATCAATCAATACATGTCATATTATACTATAAAATCACTAGAATTCATTAAAAGTCCCATATTAGATTTATTTGGATATTTATAATATCAAATATTATAATTATTCATCAATATGGTAATTACTACATCATCATTGTGTCATAAATAAATTTAATTATTTAATGTCTAATAATTATAAATAAAATACCATTATGTTTTAAATCTTTTTTTATTTATAATTAATATTTATAGTTGAATTTATCTTATGTATAAACATATACTAAAAATGGTTTGGCTATTAAACATTGATTTTAACACATTTAACTCTTCATTGAATTAAATAATAATAAATGTCCTAATCTAATCCAAGTGGACCTAAATAATAATATTTCATTCCTAGTGTTGTTTTTGGTCGAATAAAACATATCCAATAGAATTAGAACATCTGTTAGGGTAATTATAATTTCATTTTTACCTTTTATTACCCAATTTACTTTTAACTGCGGTAAAAAAGTCAAAAGTAACTATTCACCAAAAATTATTTTCATCTCATTGAAACAAATTTTACTTAATTATATCAACTGTGTCTCTCAAAATTTCAAAATTCAACTCACAGAAGTGGTAAAATTTAATTTTATGTAAATTTTTGAAATGCTCCTTGGAGGAGGGTAAAAGAAGGTAGAAGGTTCAATAAAGTTTTTATATATCAAAAATTATTATAAACTGAATCCAATGAATTAAATTGAACATAAATCAGTATTTATTTATATATTTTGACCTAAAAATATATAATTAAAATAAATAAAAATTTAAATAAAAATTCTATTTTAAACTATAACTCAGTATTTTTGACTCTTCATCAAAAATCGAAAGTTTTCAGAAAAAAACAAAAATTTCACCCTATGCTAATTTCGATATTCAGAATCAAAAAATGAAGTCCATTTTGAAGAATAAAATTTATAAAATTTTAAGAAGTGGGTATTACTATTCATAATGGATAGTTTAATTGGTTGTGGTGTGTTAGAACTCAAAGTTGCGTACAACACACGCTATTGTATTATTCAAAGAGAAGTGTACCGTAAAACCTTGGGGTGTAACATTTATAGAGTCCAAAGCCTATGTTTAGAAATTAATAATGGAATCCCCTCCCTTTTAATATATATACCAATCCAACCTTCCAATACATTTCACTTGAGATCCTTGAATAAATAATTTCCTCTCCCTCCTCCCTATCAAATGTACTATAAATTCTTCCATAGTCTCATAAAAAGATTCTATTAATATTTAATAAGAAACTAAATATGAAAGGGTTTTGTTTACACAATATATTAAATCAAAAAAATAATTTTTATTTATTCTTTTTAATATAATTTTATAATGATTTCATGTGAGTTTAAAAATCCAATTATGGTCCAACTGATGTTAAAATATTTATATACAAAGTTTACCTCTCACTTTTTTATGATAAAAAATATTCTATATATGTCTTGATCTATCTTATTGATACACATTTTAATTTAATTATATTATTTTGGTTTTATTTTACTCTAATGTGTTTCCAGATAAAACTGTAGAAATTTGGATGGAGGAGGCACATTCCACGGTTGGGGCATTATTTTCCCAATCTGTTTGCCCATGCAAAAAAATGTGTGAACCCATAAAAGGTAATTCAAAAGGTTTGCACCTTGATTTTTAATCCATGTTCCATTATAGTGGTTACTATGAGACCCATAGGATGAGACACATGGTTACGTGCACCGCTAGGAAAAAACTATGTATCTCTATCTAGGAAATCATGCCTCTCGAAAATTATTCTCTAATTTAAAAACAAAAATACCAAACCCTTTGGGATTAACCCCAATATGACCTGGATCGGACTAAATTTTTTTAATTAAATCATGGAGGCTCTATGATATATTTTTAGGGATATCTTACATTATACACGATGATTCTAATACATGATTGAATAATCTTCACCAATCCCAGTAAGAGATTCGCATACTAATTGTTTTAATCATTCTTTGCAAAAAAATGTATCTCATTTTTTGAATGGATATTTCCCACCATTGGTGGATAATCATGATATATGATATTTCAGATATTAATAAATTCAATTTTGGGATAATGTTTTTCAATCAAGATCATGTTCTTCACTATGAAATTGAATGTTCATATTAAATTCAGTTTTTCTATTGGCAAGTGTCCACTAATGGTAATGATTTTGGTAGATAAAATAAAAACACTATATTATTTATTTATTTACACGAATCTAATTGTAAAATTTCCATTTCCATGATATTTTTATTCCATCTGAAATTGAATTGATTAAATTAAATTGATATATTATAATAGATAAGGATGAATTGAGGTTATCGAAATATTTTAATATGTGGTTATGAAGTTGATTGGATAATAGGGTTCTATAATTGGTCAGTGGTTGTGATTGTGGAATTGATCGATTATGTGAATTTTCAGTATGACTATTAATGTGAATAAATTTATGTGTGGATTAACCTTGAAGGGATAATGAATTCTTTGATTAAATGTTGATATTTCGGTAAACAAAGAATTTTTCATAATATTCCTTGTGATGGAAACAAATAATTATAATAGTAGTGATTAATTTAAAAGCATAAATTTAATAATTATTTTTAAAACTAATATTTAATATACTTAACATTCATTTTTATATAATTGGGATTTGTGTTATATTGTGATATTTGTGACACATGTGACATTAAGGTTTGACATAGGGGCTTTGGCACCAAATAATCATATTGTTAGTGAGAGTGTGAAAGGGATTGAGGGTCCAAATACCTATATGATACACTAATGTGTGAGATAGGGAATGATCCAACAAATAGCCATATTTGATATCATGTATTGGATTGAGACTGCGGCTCTAAATACCTAGGTGACAATGAAGTGTGGGATAGAGATATGGGATCCAATACCCACAGGGTACTAGACGCAATGTATGAAACCCATGAGATGGTCATTAGAATATGGTATCAATTGTATATGAAATTAATTGAATTGAATTGAAAAATGAATGCAATAGTATTATGACATATGATATCCCTTGGAGATAGTTTAATATTCAGCACTAGAAAAAGATGTTATTGATAATGGAGATGTCATTATAAACCTGAGAAAAATGTGCAGTGAATTAAATAATAGTAAAATGTGATAACTTTTTTAATTTATTCCCTGTAATATATTCTATTTACAACTATATAAAATTTTATTTAATATAAATTATTTTATCCAATAAATGGAGGTTTACAATTATGTTGTACTCATACCCTACATGAGTTGCCAGATTAGTACATAAATAGAAAACTTGTTTATAAGATAGTATTAGAAAATAGTAGTATATTATATGGATGAGTTGAGAAGGAATACAGATGAGGGAACCTAGCATGGTGTTTGAAACCATTATGGAGTGTCAGCGCATCTTTATTTTGGTTTTTTTGTCACGTGAAACTAATTTGGAATTACATATATACAATACTGTTTTGGATGTTGAATTTCCATTGTGGACATCATGTGACACAAGATTTTGATTGTAAATTTATATATAATTTTTTATTCATATTTATTACATCTATTTTGATGATGTGATAATGAGTGTATAGTATCCCCATGTTGTATATTTCTCCTTTTCTTCTAATCAGTTGCCCATGCATAGGAGGAGGAACTTTCATGAACCAACCCGGGTCGACCCTGAACTGGTCACCCGAGCCGGTCCGCGACATGGCCTAAGAGGTGTTCCTGATCCTCCCAAGCTGGTGACAAGTACCAGGGCATCAACAGAGGCCGAGGGAATGATTTATCCCATATAAATAAATAAATCAATCAAAAATAAAATAGAGTAGCACAAAATAAATAAATTATGTAAAGTAAATAAACAAGAACAAAAGAAAAAGAAACTAACCGAAAGAGACAACCACTTTCTCCATGTGACCTTACAGGTCACTCTCCAACTCACGGCCAAACATTTCCCAAGGCGAATGCACCCAAGATGTAGCCTTAACAAACACTATAAATAGAAAAGAACTATAGGCATGAGTATTAAAACTCAGTAGGTTATCCCGATATCTATTCCCAAAGCACTACCTTTAAATAAATGATTTACTAATTCCAGGTTTGAACTAAATTATATAAAATATTAGTTTTCACACACAATTTAATTTCTAAAACATGTATCAATCCATTTCCCTTTTTTATTCAAAAAAATTTTTAACGTTTGAATGGAATATATATATTTCATTTTAAACATTTTTTGGGAACCATTTAGAAATCCAAACTTCAGTCATTATCCAAAAAGGAAAAATCAAACATAATACAAAACACACACCAAGGGAAATGGAATGATTGGCACATAGGTGCTAGCAATTGAACTAGACCTCTCAATCTTCTTCCAAATACAAATAAACACATAAGGAAACATGGGTCAAACCTATCAGATCGTGAACAATCCAGAATGAACTATACATGTGACTCATCCTGAAAGCATGCTCAAACTCGATGACATCATAATTCCCTAATGCTTGGCATAGCCCTTCATGGCCTAACCGAGGGGCTCAATCCCCATAGCAGCAATAACTCAGTATTCCCCTTCAATGGAGATACTAACCAGTGCATAATCTAAACTAGTGCATCAATTGTTCTCAAAAGATTCACTAACTATGTCAGGTTCCCATGTCAACACAAGCAACAAAAAGGGGCGAATCCACAATGTAAATCAATCAGTCAAGAGGCACAAATATCATAGAAAACTCACGCAATCAAAGCACACAATTGATCACCCCTGAGGAAACCCAATTTGAGTTTTTCCAAAATAATTTTTTTTATTAAAGTGTCAAACGGGCCTTCACCAATTTTAACGAAAACCTCATTTCTCAAGAATACCCAAAACGCTTGTTCAGTAGAAATAATTTATCTTTAAAACTAGAACTAAATTTGAAATTTCATGATTTATGTTTAAATTCCAAACTAGAATTATTTTAATACTGGGTGTCCGCTCATCATGAAAATATTTCAAGTGTCGTGTATAAAATAAACGACACTTTTTACACCCGAAAATCATTTAAAGATAAATTATCTTATATCATTTTCCAATTTATTAAAATTAATAAAAATAGCAAGCAATTAATAAAATCTAAATTTAAAGATGAGTTCAGTGGGGGGACCTACCACGAGACCGAGATGAAAAGGAAGACGCGCGTCCGATACTACACAATAAGGTCCAACATACTGTAAACAGAACACTAAGAACTCAAAACACAAAAAAAAACCTCAATTAAATTATGTGAAACCAAGTGGCGGGAAGAAACCCTCACCTCAAAACTGAAGCGCGATGAGGACACAAACTAAGAAACAAAGTGCGGAGATGGCACTCACTCGGAAATTCCCCACGCGGGTCCTAGAAAGTCAAACCGGCCCAAATAAAATTTAATTAATAAAAATTCTAATCAACCCATTGTAAAATATATATATATATATATATGCGTGTATATTTATATATATGTATCAAATAAAAATATTAAAGGAGCATAAAATAAAGTGGTACCAACGGGGATGTTCGCGACTAGAAACGGACCGTCGGAGGGCTTCGCGCCGGAACAGTGAAAGGCGTCAGCGCGGCTGGACACGGTCTGACAAGGGGGTGCAGAAAGGGCCTCTAGACAGTGGCGATGTGAGACAGAAGATGGGAAGGGTGCATTTGAGCCGGGAAGCGGTGGAAGCCAGGGCTGAGCAGGGGTGTCGAGCAGTTATGGTGCAAGGCGGCACTACAAGGTGGGAGGCAGAGGGCCGATCGGCAGGAGCAGGGAAGTCCGAGGAGGGAAGGTCATCGACTGGCTGCTCAAGAACAGGTGAGGTAGCACCACTAGGGATGGATCAGAGCAGGGGGCTGTGGAAGGCGCGCAACGGGGCAGCTGAGTGGGGTGCATGACAGAGGCAGAAAACCCGAAGTAGGGGGCGGCTGGAATGAGGTCGGACTAGGAGTGGGCTTAAGAGGTTGGACGGGCACTACTGTACAGGAAGTGGAGAAGAGGGGTTATGTGCGGCTGGATCTACTGGGGGTTGGGCAGGAGAGACGGTGGGTGACTAGCGCGCGGCTGGGGCGAGATCATAGGGGTCAGGTAGGGTGTTGGGCTGGAGCGGGGTGCAAGGCTGGTGGAGGGCTGCATGGGAGGGCGAAAGAGGGAAGTTGCGGGTCCTAGGTGAGTAGGGAAGGGATTTGGCTGGCCTGCTGAGCTGCTATGAGAGGGCGTGTCCAGGGAAAGGAGGCGGCTGCATTAGGCCCTGTATAAGGGGACCTAGGGAAGCTGCCGGTGCGGTCGGCCGGTGCTGCAGGAGGAGACGCGGGAAAGGGCGGATGGGGTGCTGTTGAAGAAGACACAGCAAGGAAGTGATGCATGCGCGTAGAGGTGAAAGGGAGGCCGGTGTGGAGGAGAGCGCTGGTGGGGAGCGTACCCGGTGAAGCGTAAGAGAGGGGAGACCCAGGGGAAGTTTTTCACACAGAACATTGGGGACAATGTGGAGCCAGCGTGTGGAAAAAAAGAAAGAGAATAAAAAATAGGAATGGAAGAATAAAAAAAGGATAAAATAAAATAAAAGAAAGAAAATAAATGTATGTAAATAATAATATTTAAATAATAATAATAATAATAACAACAACAATATTATAAATAATTGTTGTTATTATTAATAATTTTTTTAAAAAAATATTCATTTTAATTTAATTTATTCTTCTAATTATATTATTTATCTAAACAATTCGGAAACTGTACCCTCACCTGGTCCGAACGTACGATCAAACTGAATGCACGGTGACCATGCACCCACCCAGACCAAATGTCCGGTGACCGCTAGCAGTGCAATAACTGCGCACTGGACCAAGACCAACCAAAAACGTCAAAGCTTCAAAAATTCAATCCCCGACCCAAACCTGACTCAACCCAGAGTCATGGGGCCGAGAAAAGAATAGAAACATAGGCATCTGTGGTCGTGTTATGATAATTCTCCCCACCACTGAAACGTTTTTCCCCTAGAAAGTCACCAAGTCAATGGTTAACACAACTCGAGTTCATTCCCTGAAAAAATCATAGAGAACCAAGAGCTTCGGGGTGACCATTCCTAACAAATGTTACACCTGACCAATTCAAGGAAATCCACTGCCCGAGATTGAGGGGAGAACATGACATGGTTCTCCCCACCGCCAAAAATTTACTAATAAAAAACCCTTGAAACCCGAAAAAACCACCCCTGGGGGGGGCAACATGGGAACTCCCAAACCAAACTCATTCATTTTTCCCACATGTACCGAACAACACACCTGAGAGTTGACGAAAAGCATACTATGGAACAATCCAGTAATTTGAGGATAAGAAATTAACTCAACACCTCCCATCCACTCCTCGAAAATAACATTCCCCTATCAAAGACAGCTAGGACCATCTCAAAATCAGAATAGGTCTATTTATTCAAGGGACCACACCATTCAGAGAGACCATAAAAATTATGAACCACACTGAGAGAAGATAAGACTGCATGGATTATGGGGGAATGAGCTCATTACGCCACCACAACAAGGATGAGTATACGACCACGATGAGAATAGAATAAGGTAAATTGAGGATATTTCCATTTGAAAGCCTAAGAAATTATCTAGACCGAGGTTCCACACACCCTCAATAACTCCTGACTATGCACGAGCTTCAACCCGAGACCTGTGGCTGGGGCCCTGATAGCTGAAGCATCTCCTGCCTCACAGTCAAGCATTTTCATCTTCTTGTCTCTAACTCCTTCCATTCGATGATTCAAACAACCACGATGATCATACATTTTCAAAGGTATGTAACATGATGGCTTTGAATTTCCGGATTGTCCATACTGGTGACACACAAGAGAGCGGTCCGATGAACTAGGAGACGGTACTGACGATGATGATTTCTTAGAGATAGGTTCCACCGGCCAGCACTCCTTGCCAGGTGGGGAACCTTCTCAGATGTTGACCACTATTAATCACACCCAAAACTATAACGACGATGAGACATTTCATCTTTACTAACCCATAACTGAACCCTCAAACAACTATAGTGTGGCATGAACCGTTACTACCATAAGAGTTCCCAACAACCCGAAGACACACTATCTTTCAGAACAATATAACTACCTCTAACAGACTTCGACTACCTCGATAATCAAGAAACAAACAAAAAGAACTAAAAACTGAGCATAACTCATTGACAACTTTTGGAGGCATTCTGGGCGGCATACTCATGACAACATGAGAAATGCCATCGAAACTGGCATCAAGCCAAAACTCAATCAAAGGAACGACACAAGACAAGGACAATAGGCCCATAATCCAAACATATACAATACAAGGAGAAATCATTTTTCCAAAACCATTATCTCTTTAAAATTTTTAAAACTCAACTATGGAACTTTATGAACCGTCACATGTGCATTCATTCAATACCGCTCACATAATTTGTGAACAAGTTCCCCCACACACTTTCCATACATACCCACGCTTGTGTGACCCTCCATAAAGAGTGCCAAGGTTCAAAAAGTTATTTTCCATACCAAATCGTAACACATACCATGTTTTTCCAAATAGATACACCCCCTCTTTAAAAACCCACATTAGTAATTTCAAAAACAAATTGGAAGAAACACTTTTCCTTTTAAAAACTAATTTATCTTTTAACGCAGACTCAAATCAACTGAGACTAAAACAAAACACAAGCAGTAATAACCCACTGGAATGAGAAACTAGTGCATATGTCTGAACCAGCGACATGGTGGTGAGCCATGCCCCAAGTAAGGCATAAAACTAAGAGGACAATAAAATGGGCACTTGGACTCCACATGAGTCACCACCCCATGTGAGGCCGCAAAGTGAACTAATTCGCCCACATTTTCATTACTCAATTCAAAACAAACAGAGACAAAAGATTCAAATCCCGAACTAAACCTAGTAAATCGGGTCTCATCACGAGCGGTGGTGATCAAGAACCGACCCATAACCTACCTCATGAGCCCCGAAAGTCTTAAAATAAATCTACTAGACATCCCAAATAATAAATGGTGATCTGAAAAGCGAGGTCCAATAAGATACAACCTCCGCTCTGATACTATTTTGTCACAAACCAACCCGGGCCGACCCTGAACTGGTCACCTAAGTCGGTCTGCGACATGGCTTGAGAGGCGTTGACGATCCTCCTAGGATTGCGACAAGCGCCAGGGCATCAACAGAGGTTGAGGGAACGATTTCACACATATAAATAAATAAAGAAAGAAAAGATAAAATTGAATAGTGCAAAATAAATAAACTACATAATGTAACTAAACAAGAACAAAAGAAAAAGAAACTAACCAAAAGAGACAACCACTATTGCTGTGTGACCACACCGGTCACTCTCCAACTCATGCCCAAATATCGCCCAAGGTGAATGCACCCATGCTGTAGCCTGCACAAACTCTAAAAATAAAAAAAAATTCATAGGTGTGGGTGTTAAAACTCAGTAGGCTTGCCCGATATCTATTCCCTAAAGAATTACCTTTAAATAAAGAATTTACTACTTCCAAGTTTGAACTAAATTATATAAAATATTGTTTTTCACACACACTTTCATTTCTAAAACAAGTATCAATCCGTTGCCGTTTTTTTATTTAAAAACTAGTTTAACGTTTGAATAGAATATGTATATTTCTGTTTAAAACATTTTCTGTGAACCATTTAGAAATCCAAACATCAGTCATTTTCCAAAAAGGTAAAATCAAACATAATACACAACACACACCAAGGGAAATGGGAAGAGTGGCACACAGGGGCCATAAACCGAACTAGACCTCTCAATCATCCGCCACATAAAAATAAACACTAAAGGAAACAAGGGTCAAACCTATGAGATCGTGAACAATCCAGAAAGTACTATACATGTGACTCATCCTGAAAGCATGCACTAACTAGATGATGTCATAATGCCCTAATGCTTGGCATAGCCCTGTATAGCCTAACCGAGGGGCCCAATCCCCATAGTAGCAATAACTCAGTATTCCCCTGATAGGGGGCTACTTGCTAGTGAGTAGTCAAAACTAGTGCAGCAATCGTTCACAGAAGATTCACTTACTATGCTAGGTTCCCATGTTAACACAAGATATAAAAAGGGGTGCATCCACAATGTAAATCATTCATTCACAGGGCAAAAATATCATACACAACTCATGCAATCAACGCACACCAACGATCATCCCTGAGTAAACCCAATGTGAGTTTTTCCAAAATAATTTATTTTATTAATGTTCCAAACGATCCTTCACCAATTTTAATGAAAAACCTCATTTCTCATGAAATCCCAAAACACTTGTTCAGAAAAATCATTTATCATTCAAACCAGAACTATATTTGAAATTCCGTGAATTATGTTTAATGGAAAAACTGGCATTATTTTAATACTGGGTGTCCGATCATCATGAAAATATTTCAAGTGTCGTGTATAAAATAAACGACTCTTTTTACACCAAATAATCATTTAAATATTAATTATATTATATCATTTTCCAATTTATTAAAATGAATACAAACATCAATCTATTAATAAACTATAAATTAAACGATGAGTGCAGTTGGGGGACCTTCCTCGAGGCCAAGATGAAAAGGAAGATGCACATCCGACACCACACAGTGAGGTCCAACGTACTGTAAACTGAACCCTACGATCTAAAAAAACGAAACCACCAATTAATGTATGCGAAACCAATTGGTGGGAAGAAACCCTCACCTGGAAACTGAAGCGTGACGACGAAACAAACTCTGAAACAAAGTGCGGTAATGGCGCTCACTCGGAAACACCCCACGCGGGTCCTAGAAAGTCAAACCCACCCAAATAAAATTTAATTAATAAAAATTAAAATCAAACCATTTTAAATTATATATAAATATGTGTATATATATATATATCAAATAAAAATATTAAAGGAGCATGAAATAAAAGTGTGCCAATGGGGAGGGTCGTGACTGGAAACGGATCGTCGGAGGGGGAACTGCGAAAGGTGTCCACGCGTCTGCACGCGGTCTGACCAGGGGGTGCCTCAAGGGCCACCGGACAACAACAATGCAAGACAGCAGATGGGCAGGGTGCGAGTGAGCTGGGCAGTGGCGGGGGCCGAGGCTAAGCAAGGGTGCGGAGCAGCTACGGTGTAAGGCGGGACTACATGGGGGGAGGATGAGGGCCGATCGGCTGGAGCAGAGATGTCCGAGGAGGGAAGGTCGTCGACGGTCTTCTTGAGCGCATGCAATGCAGCACCACTGGGGTTGGATGGCAGCAGGGGGCTGTGGAGGGCACACGACGAGGTGGATGAGCGGCGCACGACAGAGGTAGCCAATCCGAATGAGGGGGCGGCTGGAATAGGGCTGGACTGCCAGTGGGCTGATGAGGGCGGACTAGCGCTGCTGTGCAGGAAGTGGAGAAGAGGGGTGTTGTGTGGCGGGATCTGTTGGGCCCCAGGCAGGAGGGCGGGAGGGCAACTAGCAAGCGACTGGGGTGAGATCACAGGGTGTAGATGGGGCGCTAGGCTGGAGTAGGGTTCATGTCTGGCGGAGGGAGGAAGAGGGAAGCTTCGGGTCCTGGGCGAGCAGGGAAGGGATCTGGATGGATTGCTGAGCTGTTGAGAGAGGGCATGTCCAGGGAAAGAAGACAGATGCATTAGGCCCTGCAGGAGGGGACCACGGGAATCAGCCTTCGCGGTCGGCCAGCGCTGCAAGAGGATACCCCGGAAAGGACGGATGGGGAGCTGATGAAGGAGACTCGGGAGGGTGGTGCTGCTTGCATGCAGAGGTGGAAGGGAGGCCAGTGCGGAGGAGGGCGCTGGTGGGGAGCGCACCCGATGAAGCGCAGAAGAGGGGAGACCCAGGGGAAGTCTTGCGCGCAGAACATGGGGGACAAGGGGGAGCAAGCGCGTGGAAAAAAAGAAAGAGAAGAAAAAAGAGAAAAGGAAGAATGAAAAATAGATAAAAAAAGAAAAGTAAGAAAATAATAATATATATAGAATAATAATAATAATAATAATAATAATAATTACAATATTATAAATTATTGTTGTTATTATTATTAAACATTTTAAAAATATTCATTTTCATTTAATTTATTCATTTAATTTTATTATTTATCTAAACAATTCTGAAACCGCGCACTCACCTGGTCCGAACGCATGATCAAACCGAATGCATGTTGACTGCGCACCCACCCAGACCGAATGCGTGGTGACCGCTAGCAGTGTGGTGACTGCGCACTAGCCCGATACCCACCGAAAACATCAAATCATAAAAAATTAAAACCCAAACCCAAACCTGACTCTACCTAGAGTCGCGAGGCCGAGAAAAGAATAAAAAATAGGCGTCCATGGTCGGGGTGTGATAGGCACGCTAATGGTAATGTAACCAATTGGAATGGGGAAACAATGTTTAGAAACCGAGCAATAAAAAATAAAAATTTGTATGAATGATTTTTTGTCCCATATTATCTCTTAAAATTTGGAATTGGTATATGTGAGTCTAGGAAGATTTAATCCTTCGATATGAGATCATGCATGCGATTATCTAACCCATGTATGGAAGAATTCATAATTACAATTGGTGGGGATTGTGGTTATTAATGTGTGATGTAACCGTTGATATTATTTCACATCAAGTAAATCATTTATTATGAGATTTTATTATTGTTTCTGAAATTTATTTTGGTTTCATTTTTTTCTTAGAATTGAAGTGGAGTTGATTATGAATGAATCATTACAGGCACTAAATAATTATTATTTCATACAAAATTTTTTAGGCCCACACTGAAAATAAGGTTTTTCTTAATTTATATAAATTGAAATAATTTTTCATTTTTTGTGTAATTGATATGAAAAAGGTGAAACATATTAAATTAAAAATTATCGAATGTAGAAAAAAGAGGAAAATGGGATTATAATGAGATTACATAGTTGTTAAAATAGGATTAACCTATGTTAACCCTAACCTAGATGTAGGTTGGATAATAGTAGTTTTTGTTCCTCCTTTTTTATCATATGGTGGATAATAGGGGATGAATTTTTTTGACCATATTTGAATCCTTCAAATTGAATTTATTAATTCAGTGTTATTTTTTTAAGATGTTTGTTTGGAATTGTACACATATACCGTCATGATGAAGGTTTTTGATAGGGTAGAAGATGATATGACTGTAAATAATCCTCTAATAGTGTAACTCAAGACATAAATAGTACCAGGTGAAAGTTCCAAATAGAATTTCAATGAAACATTACTCACTTCATGATGTTTATGGAGTGATCAAGAGTGGGTTGTGATGTGTATGTCTGACATGACATGGGGGTTTCAGTTATAGAACCCTCCAAAATAGACAAGAGATGGTACATATATACTAAAATCTTCTTGATTGAGTCCATCAATAATACACATGACCATTTAATGACTCGTTCTAAGAAGGGGATCAATTTGGTTAATTATATGTTACAAGGATCAGCAGAGCACTTCTGAGATGTTTAGGCTTAGATTGCGTTGAATAATGGTATGTAATGAAATACATTTTTAGGGAAGCTCCTATAATAGTATTATCTAGTTCATTGAGACTATAGAGGGAATATATGTTCATGAGGTTTACCTAAGGGAGTATGTCGGTGATGTACTATGATTGTCTATTTACTAACTTGCAACACATTTCTCTAACATTAAAAGTGGTTGAAACTGCTAAGATATGGAGTTTATAAATGGAATAAAATGTGATACTATTTCCAATGTTAATGAATTTAATTTAATGATTTTTAGTGATGTGTCGGTTCCGGAACTCATGTTTGAGGGGAACCTTAGTAAGGCTTACAAGTGAAGAAATGTGTTTCTTAATTGCAAATTATGAGGAAAGTCATATGAGGTTATAGGGGGGAGTGGAAAGGAGGAATTATTAGTTATATTAGGATATAACCATAGTGGTTTTCCACCGGTGTGGTAGGTCAAGAGAATTTCATATACATTTCCCCTAGCCACTCCTAGAGTGCTGATATTATGACCGGATGGGACATCTACATCATTTCTATTTGAACCCATGAAATATTTGTAGTAGTATCTATACTATACATATCATGAGTATGGTAAGGGGTGTTCTACAACATGTCATCCATTTATTTAGAGTTTTATTGCTCATGGTGGTTAAGGAAGTGGATGCAGTACTTCATGGAAAGATCATTCGTATTAGTAGAGTGGTGCAGCTCAAGGTACTTGGACTTCATCACATAGACTGTGGGCATAACATTTTCATGTTGTTCAACATATACTAGTATATTGTGAGGATGGACCATCAATAGTTATAGTTATTATTATTGATGATTCAATGTAATATAGTGAAATATTTGATGTCGGTGCCTCTAATTATTTTATATCTACACAACATGACTATTTATGGAGTTTGGTAGTAGAGTTTTTTATCATTGATAAGATGATTATCACATTGTTGGGATTATAGATGAGGGACATCAGTTTATGTAAGGTTTTTTTATCTTGAGTTCAGGGAGTATCATTTTTTCTTGTATCATTAAATCATTAATAAGACAGGACTTGACCAAATTATGGGAATGGAATGGTTTTTGGAGTACCAATCAAACATTTATTTTTTTAGTAGAACAATTATTTTTTTGTCTAATAAGGTCAAAAATTATGTTCATCCTTTAGTGTGGGATATCTAGCAGGACCGTGTAGGGCCAATTCATCAGAAACTAGGGGATCTCACTTACCATGTGGAATGTCTATTTATGGATAATTGAGGTGTAAAAGATGATGTATTTCTATATATATTATATTAGTACATAGATTTGTTTCATGAGGACTTCTCAGGTTATCCACACGAGATAGAGGAGTTATTTCCAATTGAGATCATGTCATGGGTAGAAACCGTTTCTATTCCACCTTACATTATAGCCCCAAAATAGATTCAACAACTCAAGAACCTATTTGAAATGTTGATTGTCAAGGAGATCGTACACCTATGTATGTATCCATGGAGTTATCATGTTTTTTTAGAGGAGTATGATGGGGATTTTCACTTCTGAGTCGCTTATCAGATGTTGATCAAAATGAAAGTGAATAAATGGTATCTTATTTATTTTTTTGATGACATATTTGACGAGTTGGGTAGAGATTTTGTTTTTTCTAAGATCTACATGACATATTGAATCATTATTTTAGTGTTTTACCTATTGACATGCCGCAAAATTCTTTCAGTTGTAGGTATGTCCTATATGAGTTCATCATAATGAAATTTAGGGTGAAAAATGAAGTAGATGTTTTTATGTCCTTAATCAATAAAACCATCCAACCATACAAAGAATAATGTATGTAGTATGTTTTGAAGAAATATTGATTTAATCCAAGAACAGAAAGTACATATTTTGGGAATGATATGTGAATCTCCCGTAGTGAATATGGGTTAATTATATGAAGTTATTCATCTTTTGTCTAGAATATATACATGGGAATGGAAATAGTTTTGTTGGGACATTATGTTAAAAAACTCAAACATAGGAAGTCCATGCATCTAGTTCGGTGTGCTATATAATGAAAGCACTAGATGATATACATGTTCTGGTCAAGAGGGTCAATAGAAGATGAATCTCAAATCATTTTTATTGTAGTCTATAGTTTTTATCCTGATTACGGAGGGGCACAATAAGGATCTATAATTTTTGGCCTCTATTGAAATCCATAAAGACGAGGATTCAGATTTTGATTTTACCAATGATGACAATTAGATCATCTATTTCGGAATCCTTTTTGTAGTGGCAATGAGAATGAGAGAGGATATAATACATGAATTTCATGCCACAATGGGGACGGTAAAATGAGGTTTGAATAAATGATATCACGACTTACATTGACAGTATTGGTGTTTGGTCATAATGATGTTGATTATGAAGGATGGGTATGAATGACCAAGTTTCTCTATAAAGTCATTAATCATTCTTGAATGGTAGTGGTACAATGATTTATTGGTTTTTGCTTTGGGACATGTGATGATGCCTCTAAATAAGTGTTTTATTTAGATAGGTTGACCATTTCAAAAATTAATCATATTTCATGCCTATACAAGAGACTCACTATGTTAATCTATTTGGATACTTGTATTTTCATGAGATATTCCATCTTCAAGGGGTTCAACTAAGTATGGTTTTAAACTACAACTCTTGTTCTAATTATCATTTCTAAATGTGGTTATTGAAGGTTCTTATTACATATATTTTACTGAGTATGACATTAGACACATATAAATATGGGTATTCAGAATGAACTATATTGTTTCATGAGGATACACTACTAGGGTGTGTTCTAGACATTGGTGGGTATTGAGAGAAACACATATCACTTCTAGAGTTTTCGAATAACAATAGTTATCATGGTACTGTTGAGATGGAACAAATGAGGGCCATCATGGTATGCAATTCAAATCACATATCTATTGGATGGAGGCATGTGAGTCATAGTTGTTTGGAATGAGTTTTGTAAAGGATGCATCAAAGTAGTTTATGTTGATTTTGAAGTATATGGATTTGTGATGGATTTGGAGTGAGTATTATTCAGATTGATGTTGTTGACTTATATAGTTTATTGAGGGTGATCATGTGTTTTGTGCGGTGTCTCCATATTGGGTCATTATAGAAATCAATAGCAGTGAATGATGGAACCCATGATTGTTGATCCATTTGAGGTTGTCGTGAGAATCAGGATGGTTGTGTATAAATTGGTTCTTTTACAAAATTTCATGTTTATTCATTAACTCTTTCATGGGTCACAAAATTGGATATCTTATCTCAACCCTTCACGTGTAATTGGTGTAGATGATGCTGAGATAGGGATCAATTATCCTATTAAAGAGTGTCAAATACATGTGTTGGATCACTATGAGATTGTATTATAGGGGAAAACCTGGAAAATATTTTATGTACTTTTGATAAAGTTTAACGTTTCGTTGGAAACACCAGAAAAGGGAGAATATTTTATTGACCAGTGACCCAATATTTTTAACTCTGATTCATATAAATACATGGATGTAAAGCTCGAGAATGAGATATTATATGTTGGTTGGAATTTAAGATTCCTTAAATTTTATTGAAGTATCTGGATGGTTTATATGTCACATTTACCATTTATTTAGTGAAATTTTATTTGGTTTTTCTTTGGGGACTATTGGGGTAAATTGGGAGAATTTTTTGAAGGAATACTTGTAGTGCACAATTGGCACCCGGTGTTCCACACTATGCACCCTAGAAAGTAAAATATAATAACCGAAAAAAGAGGATTTTAATGGTTGGTGAATAGTATTTCAATCTATTAGATATATAGTAGTAACCTTGTGACCCTATGGAAGAGGTTCTTGGATAGGCACATGGTTAGGAAAGTTGTGTGCCCCTCCCTAGGAAGCAATGAATACAAAATAAATTCTTTGAGGTATTTATTTTATAATCCAAACCACCCTACATTATCTATAATAAAAAATAACTCATCCTAAAAAATTATATTTTCAGCCCTACGTCTCCTAGATGGATTTATATGGCTCTCAAACAACATTTAGGAAGATTTGTTGTCTGAATTAATGAATTAGTAGTTATCCCAATATATGATTCTCATCTTTATTATTATCCTCACAATCTACCATATATATATAATCTTTTGTTAAAAATTATTACTCATTTGGAGGTAGATCTAGATAAATAATTTTCTAGATAAAAATTTATTAAATAGTGGGATATAGTTTTTATGACATTTTCTTTTTTTATTGTAAAATTGGAAGTTCCGCATCAATTGGGGTTTTATATTTGTGAGTGTGGAACAACTATCATGAGGTAGGTATTATTAATTGAATATCCAATAGTTATTTTTTTATTAGCTGTGTGTAATTGAGAATTTTCAATTTCCATGATTGGTTAATTGAATCATAAATTTAATTGATTATGTTAAATTCCATGCGATAATGAATTGGTTTTAATTTAAGTATTTCAAATTGGACAAATCGTGATAATGAAATTAATGGGATAATAGTGTTATGGAATGTGTCAACTGATGGGATTGAATAATTGGTTGATTAATTGAATGTTGTGTTGGATGATTAATGGGAATAAAGGGATCATTGAGTTAACCCTAAAGGGTTAAAAAATTATTTGATTAAACGGTGATAATTTGTTTAATAGTTATTTGTTCATATTATTAATTGATATTGAAATTATTAAATATGATTTTTGTGATAAATTGAAAAGTAAGGATTTAATGAGAATATTTTATAATAAAATCACTGATGCATATCATTTATGTATATGTAAATTAAATTTCTATGATATTGTAATATTTTTTTATAAATGTGACATTAAGGTGTGTGACATGGATTGAAGCTCCAAATACTGTTACGTGCGAGTTTGAATGGTATAGGGAATGGGGATCAAAATACCCATATAAGAAACTGAAGTGTGCATAGGGGACTGAGCCTCCAAATACCCATGTTTGATAGTTAGTTTTTGATAAGAACTAAGGCACCAAATACCCACTTGACATTAGGTTGTGGAAGGGGGAAAGGTTAACCAAATACCCATGGGGTGAATGATCCAACATTCTACACTGATGGGATTATCATTGGACAATGGTTAAAAAATTTCATGTTAGGGATTTAAATGAAGTTATAAATTCATACAATGGAATTGTGGTTTGTGATATACCTTGGTGGTATTTTAGACACTAGAATTGGTCGAAACATCTGTTGATAGAATGGGTACCGTCATTAAACCGTGTAAATTATGTCATTAACTAATGAATAATGAAATTAGATAAATGTTTTACTTATACATGGTATAATATTCTATATACAACTGAATAAACTATTATTCAATGGAAATGATTTTAGACATCGTTTTGGGTGGCCTAATGAGTTTTACTCACATACTACTTATGTTACATGACCATTACACCAATAGACTACATGTTTTCTACATAGTATAAGGTAAATATCGCTATGCTAGATGTTTATGTTGGGATGCATCATGGATGAGGGAAGTAGAAATTGTGTTGTGTACTTCTTAGGAGTGTTAGCATGTATTTAATTTTGTTTTTCATTAGACACATGACATATATTTGGCATTTTATATCTATTTTTTAGTTTTGGATATTGTATTTCTATTTTGGTTATCATGTAATACTAGTTTTTTCATGTTATTGGTCATACAACATGGTTATTATTATTTAATTATGTTGTCATGTTACTTTGATAAATGGGGTATAATGTTCACATGATGTATATTTGGCCATGGATTCTAGTCGGAAGCAGATTCTATATGAGGTAATGTACTTTAGGTCAGCTAACTAACCATATTAGGGCTCTGTTCTGTGGAAACGGGGCTTTGGATGTTATAATAATGAACATTATGTATTTTTTTTTGTCTATGTGAGGGAAATATATCTCATATTTTCCATTTTAAAACATTATCTATATTAAATTTTTATCTAAATATTTATGTATATAAAAGAGTACACATATAAAATTAATATTATTATGATTACTAAATAATGAGATACCACTATCCCTCTCACCAATACCCTATATAAGACATCATATACATTTTTCATGAAATTTGAAAGTATCCCATTATTTCTGCTTCCATCCAATTTGGTTAGGTATAACCCTCAACATTTAGAATCAAAATTATTTACATAGTTATATATATCCTTCATTAAATGGGATGCCATATATTAAACTCACACTCCATATTCATTTTATAAGAATTAGTGACATATTATTTTAGGTTATATGATATTTTTCGTAAAACATTCCTATATTGGATATGAATTTGATAGGCGGGCATATAATTACGTAGACCTCCAATTAATAGTATAATTCTTAATCTCATTAGATAGCATGTTTGATTAATGGGAGGTTATCCTAAGAATAAAATATTATTATTTATATATATTTACCCTTGAAATATGATTATGATGTCATGTTTTATGTTATTAATAAATTCTTATGGTTCATTATTATAATCATATTTCATAATTTTATTTTCATGATTATGATTATCACCAATCAATTTCATCATGTAATTCATCATGAAACACATGTTGTGATTTAAATAATCTAATTCTTTGATTATTATCTTATAGAAATTTATTCTTAAACCCATTCTTGTATATGTCCCATTTTGTCTAGTGTACTATTAAATGATAAATATATTTTCAGTGTATGTAAAGGATATTTAAAATAGTGTTGTTATTTCCATGTTTCATGTTATATTTAAATGTAACAAATTTCACAAAGATACAGGTCCACCAAATTTTCTGGGAATTTATTATGTTTATCTTAATGTAATAAATTCTGAAATTGTTTAAAAAAAATTTATGGGATATAAAACTATATAAAATAAAAAAAATTGGAACATAATAGATAAACCGGATGGGGTAAGGAAAAAAAAGTGAGTTCCACTTCTGTAAAAAAAATAACCTAGATGGTTTATTTTGTAACTAAAAAATTGAACCAGGAAACAAATATATGAATATTCATTATATTAACAATGATTAAACATTTCCACCTATTAAGTTGTTAATTTCAATTAATATTTTTCTTCCTATGGAATAGTATTTGGATTTTTGTTACATAATATGGATTTTAAAACTATATTTTTTACAGGTATTTAGTGAGGGATATTTACTTGATATATCTCAATAGTATTAATGTTTCAAATAAATCTATTATGTCAAAAAAACTTGCAACATGTTATTTATGGGTTGAAATAGGATTCTTATAATCAAAATATAAGATTTGATGAACCAATAAATGTATTTTCTTCCATTATTAACATTGATAATTAATATTTATATATGTTTACTATTGGGAGTATAGTTATATTTAGATATTTTATGTGGATTATATAATGTTAATTATCAATGACATCTTGAAAATCAACTCAATTATGATCCCGTTTAATATGATCTTCTCGATGAATGAAATTGATGACTTATTTAACATACTTGGTGTGGTGATACATAGTGATAGATATTTATGGATTATTGAACTGTGTATAGAAAATTAAAAAGGTAATGTTTAAAGTGGAATAATATGGATAACTCCAAAATGTGTTGTTAAGGGTGTTAAACACTTCAAATCTGATGATAATTCAATAATGTTCTAAAGAATTTTGAAGTTTTAATAGAATTCAAAATGTGTCTTCCAGGGTACATTTCATTTATTATAGGTTTTTTACTTGACCTGATGTCACTTATTCTATATGTATATCAAATAGTTAATAATACAATACAAGTGAGAGTCATATGATTATTTTGAAGAAAATTATGTTTTATTATGAATGAATGAAAGAATTTTTTTTATCATTGGTGGAGAGGATTTGTTTTTTGTAAAGGGTTATATAGATGTAGGTTTTAAATCTCATAAATATAATATGATATATAAATATGTTATTCTTGTCATCATAAATAGTTGATCAATTACTTTGAAGCGTTACAAAATACCTCTACAGCTGACTTAAAAACTATGGTGGATTACACAACAAAATTATATTTTATAAAAGAATATATTTATATCAATAATTTCATTTTTTTCACAAGTAATGTATCCAAGAATTATATGAAAAATAAATAAATAGTTTGAAAATAATAAATTAATTCTTAAATAATTTTAACCATAATCTGACTGTTGGAAAATAAACATTCATCACAAATCCCATATTATGTTATTGATTACTGAGAGGGGGATGTGGGGATAAACAATGTGGATGAAGATAACATTGTCAAATACCAACTGAAAAATACAATTCCATGTAGACAAAATTAATTTGATGTAGATTTTCATTCCATATGCTACATAAGATATTTTTGTAATTGTTTCATACTTTATTATTTTACATACAAATAAATGTAATATTTTGTATTAATTTAATATTTATTTTTTATAATTTAGAGTCAAATAATATCAATTTAGATATTCCACACAAATTAACACATCGACTTATCCCTAATCAATGATCATAACAGATAGTAATAGATTGTAATTATATGTCAAATTTATTGTAAATATAGTATGGTAATTAAGAGAATCGGTTTTTTGTTATATATAATGAATAGATTCAGGTGGTTATATCTTTATATTAATACATGGCGTGTCTATTCAAATTATATCCCATCGAATTTCATGAAATCATCGATATACATATTCTAGAATACTTATAATCATTCCTCATCAACTGATATTGGTGAGATATCATGTATGAGGACCATTAAAATTTGATTCATTTTAATGAATATAAAAAATTATTTATAAAATAAGTGGACTATAATGTCTTATTTTGATCAATTAATCGATTGGACTATAACCAAGATAGATTTTTCAATAATATAAGGAGTAATGACACATGGAATGCATTTGTGTTTTAATACGATAAAGAATATTCATTGATTATTGAGTCATATAGATTTTTTTTCTACCTAAAAGAGATACATGTTATTTAGTAACAATTTACATGAGTTCCACATGATGTATTTATCATCATGGTATGTTTTGTTTTGGAGAATTATGAATAGATGAGATAGACTATACTAGATTCAAATTATTCCATATCTATTGGCCAGTCAGCTTCATTAGAAAACAGATTATATTGGTGATTATATGATGCATATGATACATCATATAGTGAAAATAGTTGTATCAGTATAATATTATGTTAAATTGAGATCATGAAAAAATGTATAATAGATTTATTTGAATTCAATCATTCCAATAGACCTCACTGTTCTTATATCTATGAAATAATGATTTGATAATAAAGTTCAATTATTCTATGACCCATACAGTTGTACATTTGTGCCTTCCAATTAGTATTATGTAATATGGAATTTTGATGATTTAAAAAGAATAATTTTTGGTGAATCTTAATCAAAATGGTTTTTTGGGATTGATTAATGACTAATTTTGAAATATATCATTGATTCCTTATTGAAATTTTTACAATAGGGAGATCATTAGATATAAAAATTCAAGTCAATTCATATATAATGATGTCACTACAATATAATAAGTGATAAAATGATAATACTTTTTAAAATATAACATACAATATTTTAAAATCATTATGTGTGATGGGGGATGAAATTTAAAATAATTCATCAAGGCATTTGGATGATCCACCAATGGGATTACAACAGTGTATAAATCATTATGAATTTATTAAACATAGATTTTGTGTTTGATGAATGAATTCAATGGATTCTATAAAAGAAACATAATTCACATGTTTTATTTGATAAAACCTAAAAATAATGATACGTTCTTCACTCAATGATATGGTATGAGGATCCCTTCAATAAGGACCATGTTCACTCAATTGGGAGTCGTTGTGATAATTAGTGAATTTTAAATCATGTTCTAACAATTATTTCACAAGTGTAACATTTATAACTCTAAATTTAAGGAACTATCACCACTTGTTCAATACGAGAATCCTCCTGTTTTATACTATGATTAATTGGACATTTCATTACATAAGAGGTAGGATATACTGGTCATATACACTTATGATGGTCATCATTAAACTTCATGGAGATAGAGGTTTATAAAACTGTTATATTTGTATGTTATAATCTGTAAACATTACAAATTATACCAAATAAATATATATTATGCTATTCCATATGTTTAATCTATACCCAATAATCATAATATGATCCCAAGAAACTCATTATAATAATACTATCTGAAAATATATTTTTCATGCTAGTTAAGAAAATATTACTCCCTTGTACATAAAGGAATTTGGGTTTACAGAAAATCCATATTGGAGACCACCATAATCATGTCTCTCAGGAATGATGATATAAAAAGAATTCAGGATTTAATAACCATTATCACATTACATAAATATAAATTTAATATTTATAGGATAAAAATGAATCTAATATATGAATTTTTTGATATCTAGATAATGGTAAGATATAAAAATATATTCCCCATCATATTTATCCTTGCATTCCATAAAATATTATGGAATTCTACTAGTGGAATCACTTAAGAAATTAAATTCTCCCGAATCATAGTGAAACTCAAACTCAAAGGATTGTGAATACTAAACCCATTTACAATAATAGAAATTAATATTCCCCAAATAATTTATGTACGTGATGATATTATAATTGATATATATCCTGATCAAACATTTAAATAGGGAGTGTCTCCTACACTATAAATCATACACCATCAAAATTAGTTCTTTTTCATCTTCTATGTAATTTATACCATGTGGTTATATATTTTATGAAAAACAGGCAACATAATGAAGATTATGGGTCAACACTCACCCAAGACATATGAAAGAAGAATCATGGTATAAATCATTCACCATACAAAAATATAGACAAAAATATAATAGGGAACGATATAAACCTTTTCTTCATTCATGAAAATCCATAATACATTGGTTGGATCATACTACTTTTAAATATTTCATCATTAACACAATCATTGATGTTGGTGTACAAGTGAATTGAAATGGAATAAATACAAAACTAGACAGAAGAAGCATCAAAACTCAAGGGAATAGTTGTAACTAATTTCAGATGATTAACTACAACACCATGTTTTAAATCCACATAGACAATGAATTTAATATAAATTTCAAAAATAATATTTTTTAAATATTTCCACATATCTTATAATAAATTTAAATATCTACATTAGCTAACGATTCCAACCATGAATTTATTAACATCATGCGTAAAATAGGCTATTAACAAAAAAAATTATCACAGTATATTGTGATAATTAAAAATGTATAGAATATCGAATACACCTAAAAACTATAGGTTCAATGTTCATGAAGAAAACACTATAAAACCAAAATATACATACTCACATTAAACAATTTTTTTTCAATATTATTAAATCACATATAATGATAGGTATACCTATATCTAAATACAATATTTGAACCAAAGTTTTACACTATTAATTTATAATTGCATTGCCTTAAGAAATATGTATTTGTTTTTAATACACACTAGAATCAATTTTTTGTTATCAATAAAAAGTCAAAGGCTCTCGTTATTCTTTTTGTAAAAAATGATTTTTCAATCACATGGATATGTATTTATTCATATAAATTACTTGAATACCACTTCTAAAATTTAATAGTTCATATCTCTTAATTCCCCTACTTCCATATAGTATTCGATAATAGAAATCACCATAGTTCAATTCATCAATTTGATAAACAATTACTCAAATAAATTTGTGTTAAATAATCAATAATGCATAGGAAATATATATATATATGGGAAAACATACTACCATATATAGTTCTTTATAACTACTTATTTAAAACACTAATTGAATTTTAAATTCCTTCTAATCGAAAATAAATTCAACTAAATTCTAATTTGACCTATCTCTACATTCATTATATACATTATATTCAATTATATCCCATAAGAATAAGATTATGTGTCAGTTAAATTTATAAACCGAAAAGAGAAAAAAAGGTAATAAATTAAATAATTAGAATCCTATGTATAAAAGATATCATTGATAAATATATATGGTTTTAATATATGACACCTCACCCTTATAAGACCATCCATAGAATCAATCAATTTCCTTGCGACCAGAAAAACAATACATAAGATAAGATAGTTAATTTATCCATATGATCACATCTCTAGTGATGGATACCATAATTATTTGAACATTGAAAATATATGATATCCCTATATAGTCATACATGAAGGAGATTCCAATCATACATAATCCTTTTAAAGTAGGTAAATAGTTGGGTTTCTAGTCCGCACTCTCATGTGATGAGGACTTGAACAACAAATCTAGATTATGATAGCTAACATAATTTTGTGATTTATTTTAAAAAATTTAGTAACTTTGAATTATATTAAAATAATTTGCACATTAAAATAAAACAATATGAGAAATTATCTTAAAAGTTTAAAGGGAAATAACTTTTGTCACGACCCCATCCCCACAAAGTGTACCCCTCCTGGGCCGGCAATGTGAGAAGAGAGATAATGACCCCCGAGTCCCGCCTCCAGTAGTCCCCGGGTTGGCGACTAGCACCGAGGGTATAATAAACATACAAATGGGAGGAATTACCCTCTAAGAGAACACATGCAGAAGAGAGAGATAGAATAGAATCCAATCAACTCCAACATAGAACTGAGATATAAAAGGAAACCAAGTACATATATGAAATGTCATGCAAAAGTACTACAACTGAAAGGGAAACCTAAAAGTACCCAAAAAAAAGTAAAACGGCAGCGACCACGAGCCCGAACAGCTCCTCCTCCAACCACAAGCTAGTAGTAACCCACTTGATCTCCAACCTGCTCCAAGTGACCTAAAAAACAGTTTATAGATACATAGGGTGAGTATAACAGTATACTCAGTAGGATCCTCCCCAAGCCTCTCATGCAAAAGTAAAGAAAGCATGCTAAAGCCCAGTGAACAACAAGTGAGACTAACTCATCACCTAAACATGTATACTATGTTCCCAACCTCACCATGGCTACTCTCACTAAGTAACGCATATAAGAAAATAGTATATAGTAAAGAATATCAAGGGTACCCCGCTACTACTTCCCCACTGGTTTGCCGCTTTTCCCCAACGACATACGTCCTGTGCATCTCTCTCCAAAGGCTTGCCCGCAGACTCCTGGGCTAAGCTCCACAATCTGCACCTCGTGCACCACATAGGCTTGCCCGCAGAAACCTGGGCGAAGCACCACATCGTCCTCACAACCAAAGGTAACTAGGTAGTTTCCGGGAGCCACCACAGCTCGCATAATGTGTATCATACGTCGGGTATAATACCTCAAGCCATTACAGCTCATACTCCGAGTAAGGATCCTCAAGCCATCATAGCCTATACACGTTACACCTATAGTAGTCCATAAGATACTATATCCAGAATATATGCGTGTGAATAACCACAAGCCATTACAGCCCTCTACACACATATATGGGGTAACTAACCGCTGTGCCTCATGGCACAAGTATCTACCAAGAGAAGAGAGCAGGGCCAAAGGGGGTAGTCAGGCATTCGACCTCCCATCAGAATGTTGGGGAAAACACCCCCCCAGGGCTCAAAATCCCCGGGGTGTCAATTGCCCTTACCGACAGGGTGGAGTAGCATATATAAACATAAAAAGTACAGAATATATAAGTAACTCACATCCACACTATGGGCATTACCTAGTCTTAGATACAACTGCAGCTAACGTCTCTCAGACTCCAAGCTGCTACTTCTAAGACTAGGTATCCTATAAGCACACAAACATTTGAAGAGATTTATTAGATTACTCTGTTCTCATTTTATCAGTTTCACTTTACATTAATTAATTCTTTAAACATTAATTAAGAATGAACAATTCCACATTAAACTGAATTGGCATCACATTCAAAAACAACTGCTCCTTTTTAAGATTCATATCACGTTTAAATTCCAGCATCTCCATCCCCGTGGATTTTCACCATTTAATCAAACATTCATTACAGAATTACTTTTCCACATTCCCAGGCATTCTAGAAAATCATCCTATGATTCTAAACACAAAGGAGGCTCAACACGGTTAGTAGATATACTACTCGTCGAGTCTTTTCCACCTATAGAAAGAGAATAGACCCATCCTCCATTGAGAGGCTAAACACGGAAATCATGTGGCATACCCCGCGTGTCTTCGCCTCCTTCGAAAAGAGGGTAAGCAAGACCAGCTGCCTTGAGCAGTGGGGAAAAGTAAAGCAGATAAACAACCAAACCAAGCCACCAACATCAAACCATCACATTCATCTCATACCATCACCCTTGGTGTCCTCCTCGACACCCATATGCATAAACCGATGCATGTCGCCACACTAGGCGTCATCCGCTGCCACAACCACAAGTCCTCCATGCCTCCACATATCACAACAACCATCCAGGCTCACATCACAGCACAAGCAGTAGGAAAACAAAAATCACATCATGGGCTCTTGACCCATTAACAAACAAGAGGGTAACTCAGAACCCTTTTGAAATTATCGAACTAATAGTTCTTTAATCCATCTTGAATTAACAGATTCATTAACATGCCTCTTTATCTTTAGCCAATTATTTAACAATTAATTCCGGCTTTACGTTCTTTATCAATTTCCATTATGAATGAACAAAAAATCAAAGAAAACATAGATATCACTATATCTAAGAAAACATGAGGCAAACCGTTATCACGGTATAAAGCAACAACATGCGATCAACCAATTATTTTAATCCGGTTCAAGTATTTAATTAGGTCAATTTCATTGTGATCCAAAGGGATAAATCATGCTAATTCTACGATTGCACATATACAATTATAGAATCCATGAATCCCCTACCTCAAACAGTTCCTCACGTTCTTTATCCACACAATAGGTCACGATCCTCCCCTCGTGACAACTGCATCCACCGGAGGATGCTGCGGTACGACAGTACCAACCAACCCAAAGAAAACCCATTAGAATCTTGGAAATTACATGGTATAATTATGGAAAGTAGGATAGGAGAAGATGAACCCCAAAAGAATGACGATACAACATACCTTATATCGAAGATTGATCGACACGGCTTAGTTGCATCCAAAACAGAGCAGAACCAATCCTAGGAGTAAATATTGATTGTGCAACTCCTACGGAAAGGATTGAAAGGTTCTAGTGCCTCTTAATCGAGAAAAAAGGGAAAGAACAAGGAAGAATGATATCTCGTCCCTTTTTTTAAGATTTAATGGGGCGACGGTTTAAGATCCGGTTAATTCTCCATTAAAAACGGATCGCATTAACCCACGCGGTTTGACCAAGTAAAACATTCCAAGCCTTAGGAATAATTAATATAGGATTTATAGAATTTTAAACGGCCTTAAGAGCCCTTAAAATAAGGCTTAAAAAGTATTTTACGTCAAAGGAAACGTCAAAAGGGGAAAAACTGTAGGAGTCTGGAAACACTGTTCACCCACTGTTACTGTACATGAAACCGATCTGTGAAACCGATCTGTGAAACTGATCTGTGAAACCGATCTGTGAAACCGATCTGTCAGACCGATCTGTGAAACCGATCTGTCGCACCGATCTGTGAAACCGATCTGTCAGACTGATTTGTGAAACCGATCTGTCACACCGATCTGTGAAACTGATCTGTCAGACCGATCTGTGAAACCGATCTGTCACACCGATCTATAAAACTGATCTGTCACACCGATCTGTGAAACCGATCTATGAAACCGATCTGCGAAACCGATCTGTCAGACCGATCTGTGAAACCGATCTGTCACACCGATCTGTGAAACCAATCTGTCAGACCGATCTGTGAAACCGATCTGTCACACTGATCTGTGAATCCGATCTGTCACACCGATCTGTGAAACCGATCTGTCA